>CM060929.1:781297423-782624697 GCA_030765085.1 Allium cepa
ATTTGACTTTTGTTAGACAACCAGTTCCGTTGTAGCGAGAGATGTGAAAAGATTGGGGAACAAGACAGTCAGGTTGGTGAAATTTCAATGGAGCGACAAGGAGAGGACTATACTTAGGGGACAGAGGACAAGATTCGAGATATTTATCCTGATGTGCTTTGAGGGTATATC
Organism: Allium cepa; assembly: GCA_030765085.1. Taxonomy (NCBI): domain Eukaryota; kingdom Viridiplantae; phylum Streptophyta; class Magnoliopsida; order Asparagales; family Amaryllidaceae; genus Allium; species Allium cepa. The sequence goes on from CM060929.1 coordinate 781,297,595, forward strand.
TATATTAGATTTATATAGATATTTTCTAGTCAGGTAGACTAGTTTGGTTGCTAGGAGTCATTACAGATAATTGCTATGTTTGCATTTTAGTCCTTACTGAATTTCGAGGACGAAATTCCTTAAGGAGGTGAGCCTGTAACACCCCTAATTTAAATAACATTATTTAGAAGGTTTAATTAGATAAATTAAAATGAATAATGTGAAATATAAGTGATAAGGGGATTGAGACTTAAAATAATTAATTAAGGCCGTGCCTAATAGACTAACTAATGTGCTAAAGAAGGGATTTTCGGTTAAACAAATTACTAAGCGTATTATTGGAAATTTCCAGCCAATGGTTCATATCCTTATATATATTTTCATTCTTAGCATTTCTTCCCATTTACATCAATTTAAAATTAAAATGCAAATCAAAAGAGAAGGAATGGTCGGCCATTAAAGAAGAGGAAATTCAAATTAAAGCTAGAAATTCAAGCTTAGGGGAATCAATCTCAACCCAATCTCCTTATCTAGATCAAGGTGAATAATAACTCCACCTCTATTTTGTTTTAAATCACATATTTTCAAATTTAAGGGTAAATTCATTTTTATGATATATTGGATGATGATACGCTTGATTTAAGATTTAATCGATTCAAACAAGATTGTTTAAAAGGATTTTATAGGTTTTAGGTCAAAACTGAGATTTAATGATGTTTAAATGCCATGAGAAAATTTTATGTTACGAGGAACATGATTTTGGAGTTAGGTTTCAATTTTGAGAAATTTCCAAACTATGGAAAGATTATTATGATTTTTCAAAAGAAAATACAGTTATTTGGATTTATATTTATGTTGGAAAGTCTATTGAGAATTTGGGTCCAAATTTTGATAAGTTAGATAACATGATTAAAATGAATTTCTAGAATTTTTGGGGATTTTTTCCAAGGTGATTTGCTATGCAAAATAAATTGTTTTAGATGAGGGACTTCTTTGCAAAAATTGGAAGGGCTTAGTTGATTAACTTAACCATTGTTTAGATCTAGATTAGCGGCAATTATTTTTGAAAAAGAAGTTGAAAAAGTTAAGGCAAATAATCTGGTGTTGACACATGGTAGGTTAGCTAGAGAAAAGTTTACTTAAACAAGATATAAAACCTGGTTTGCAAAAGTGGTTCCGCCTACTTCGGAAAGTGCCTTTTGACACAGTGGCTTCTACCTTCATCCTTGTCAAAGCCAACTATACTGAAAATAATATACAATGTATCACTATGATGGTACACAATGGATTGAAGATAGGCGGAAGGTAAGGTGTCGAAAGAATAGCTTTCGAAGGGGTCGAAGCCTTGGTTTGTTCTTAAAAGGAAAGCGCCTGCCTATGCTTTGTTTTAAGCCTTCGACAGAGTCGAAGCATAAGGTTTCGAAAGAGGTTTTAAAGGGTTTCGAAATGGTTGCCATTAACTTAAGATTTCTTTTGACTGGGTTCCTTGGTTATGAAAGAAGGTTTTAAAAGAAAGGGTTCCGACCTAGTCGGTACCCTACTGTCGTTCTTTAACCTTTCGATGGAGTTGAAGATAACAACGCTGTCGAAAGGGTATTTTGTTTTATAACCTAAAGCCACTTCCTAAATCTTTAAAAAGGGGTTAGAGGTTTCGAAGGTGATGGTTTCGAAAGGGGTTTCGACACCAACCTTTTAATATTTTTACCCAGATGTTTTATGCTTTCGAAAGAGATGATGCCGAAGCCATCGAGTGTTCCCCAATGTTTTGTATGATAAAAGATGGTTTTGAAATAGATGCTTTTACCTATATACGCTTTGTCCCAAATTATGTTTTAAGTATAAACCCAATGCTTTCAGAAGGGGTACTTTCAATGTTTTCGGAAGTATTGCTTCCAAAGGAGTCGAAAAGAGTACCTTCAATGTTTTAGGAAGTGTTACTTCCAATGGTGTCGAAAGGGGTACTTCAACTGGTTTTGAAGCTAAGCTTCTGAAGGTAAAATGCTAATACTTTAATGTATTCAAAAGGTCTCGAAAGGTTGGTTTTAAAGTATTATAAGGCAGGAGCTTAATGTTTTAAGGGATTTCAAAGGAGGTCATCCTATGAAGTCGAAAGCTAGGTTTCAAATGTATCGAAAGGTTTTATGACCCAAACTCTATCTTTAAAGGAAAAACTCATGGCTAATTTTAAATCAGTTTTTATAATGGTTTCACGAAGAAGATACCTTTCATAAATTTAAACCCACTGGAGTGGTATTGCTATTTTGCTTCTTCAAATATGAATATATTCACTTTTAAGGACCCATGACTACATTTTAGGTATAAAGGGTAGAAGAACCAGTTAGGTTAACCTAGCAGTGAATATAAATTGATAAAACTCCTGAAGGAGTAGAATTGCATTCAGGAGGTCAGAAAGACCATAATATAGTATGCTAAAATATAAAAGAAAGATATTGGCAGTAGCCAATAGGTTCTCAGTAAGCCCATAAAACTGTCTAAAGGGAAAGATATTGGCAGGGGCTAATAGGTTCATAGTTAGCCCATGAAAACTATGTATAAAGGAAGATGTCAGATAGACAAGTTCATAGTTAGCTCATGAAAACTATGTGTAAAGGAAGATGTCAGATAGATAGGTTCATAATAAGCCTACGAATTCTACGATTGGATACTAGTAGGGCCAATAGGTTTGTAGTTAGCCCAAAAAAACTATATCCGGATGAAATATTGATAGAGGTCAATATTTTCCTAGTCAACCCATGAAAACTAGGGTAAGAAGAAAGGATATTGGGGTTACCTATAGGTTCCTCGTCAACCCATGAAAACTAGAATAAGAGTAAGATATTAGAGTTACCAATAGGTTCATAGTGAACCCATGAAAACTATGTAATTGAACAAGGAGTCCTTAAATGCTTAACCTGTTATTAGTCATTCCATGAAAACTAATAGGTTAATAGTAATTCTAGAAACTATAAATGGGAATGATAGTCTAAACTGAATGGGGATGGCTTGTGTCAAACCTTTGGTTCTCCTTGTATTTGGTCTACAATTTCCATCGGTTCCTTCCCTTCTTAGGTTAACCCTTCCTCTTCTACCATCCGTATCTGTATTCAAACCTCATGAGATAAAGAAAAATAACCTAAAAAAGATAGGATACTAGAGATAAAACGTATACTTATATATAGCAAATACAAGTACACTACTATAGAGTTATCCCATACCCCAATCTTACTCTAATTCCTTAAGATTATGTTTTCAAAATCATATTTATTTTAAAAAAAATTCATAAACTTATGCTCTGATACCAATTTGTAACACCCCGTATCTAGAGGCCAAAAGCTAAGTGTTATAGATGCTACAGTCATCTATAGTATTAACTTCTGATGGCAAAATACGGTAATGCTAATGGTATCCATAATATCAGAAGCACTTGAATAAGAACAAAATCACATATTTAAAAGAATATATTTTACTAATTACATTTCAAAACAATAATTCATATCCAAGTTACATAATCCCTTAACGTTTCCCAAGCAATGATCAAATATATCAATTACAAAATTCGCCAAGAGCGACATATGACGATACCCCCTTGGTTGACTGCGATGACCCGCCTTTCTACTACCAGATAGACGTATCATCATTAAGAAAGAAAGGGATAGAAATAGAAAAGAAAAGAAAGAAAGAACAACAACATCAGAATCTCACAGCGGAAATGGAACAAAATATAATATATCACATAACTACTACATAGTTTTACATATATCAGAGTTATGCAATATCACTACACATGACAGTCATACGTACATCTGTCACCATATACATTAGAGATACAATATACATCAACTACTGACACAACGGAACTAGATAGATATCTACATACGTCTGGAACTCCTGCTCCAAGCTCCTCCAGAAATCAAAGTCCAAAACCTATCACTTGGCTACGCATAAAAATTTGAGTACCCAAGAGTTTATGAAAAACAAATATAAACTCCAGTCAGACATGGGTCTGGTATGAGTAAACGGTTTAAAGTTATTTAACTTTGAAAAACATTTGAAAATAAAGGTATCACGTAAGACTCCCCACAAATAAATATGGGTAAGTTTTTACCTTACGCTAACCAATACATTTCATAGGAAATCCAGTGATATTATAATAGTATCTAGGGTTTTCAAGAAAATAGAAAATAGCCGAAATTGTTACATTCATTAAATTCCAGCTACTAGCCACAAAAGTGGGTAATACAAATCAAAACCGTAGGGTCTCGTATGGAAAATTGATTTCCAATAATGGCAGGGCTACTGGGGTACCGCCCGTCACAGTACGGGGCCTAGATCACCATACCGAGGATCACTCCCGACCCCCTACAACACAAGGCCGGAGCCATTCCTTACTGAACAGTACCGAACAAGATAACCTCACGGTTGTAGCTAGCAGCCGCCCATACAGCTGAAATAAAAAGGGACATCTAGACAGGGGAATATCTCGTCCTGCTTGGGCATGACCCACCTAACCTTGCCGCACCTCCCCTTTTCTAGACATTCCCGGTTGATGAGGCTTGAGGCTGCGATTACCTTTACAGGGCATATCTCTTAGAATGCTCATCGTCCGCCTGACGATGTGCTGAAATCATTCAATCCATACAAGTTCGTTCCGGGTTCGAACGAAACCGAAGGCATTATCTCGTTACACTCATTTTGGAATCACCCTTAGAGTCAACGACGATGACCCTTGCATTCTGAAAACACCATCTCGATCTTCATTTCAGAATTCACGACCTAACGTTTAATTTGGATCGATGTGGTTTTTGGATAATAAAAAATGACACCCGATCCCGGTCTCATCGAAATCCAAACGCCATTTTAAAGGCCAAGTTGTCTAATTAACATAAACAGTTTAAATTCAATGATTTAATTCACATAGCATTTATCACAAATAAATCATACACAATCATCATAGATATAACACAGCATATCACAGAGCATCACAGAATATCATCAAATAAATATCACAATCCAGATATTCTACATACACAACAATCCGTAAACAATCATTTTAAATTCTCATTTGTAATTAATTCAATTTAAATTAATTACATCAGAGTTAATTACTTAACCCAATTTAATTAATTATTAATTAACAATTAATTACTTATTTCATTACAAATTATTTAATTAATCATTTCTTAATTAATTATTAAGTCTTATTTACTTAATTTCTTAATTATTTTATTTCACACTGTTAACTTAATTACTTCTTAACCTGGTTATTTAACTTAATTAACCATTTCTTAACCATTAATTAATAATCTTAGTTATTAATAAATAAACTTCATTACTCATTTAGTTGCTGCTAATTACTTAATAAATCAATAATTAATTCTTAATCAAATTACTTAATTAATTAACTATTAATCGTTCATTAATTAACTTAAGTAGTTAATTACAATTTTATTAATCATTTCATCATTAATTAATCTCTACTTACAATTTTTAAGTAATTATTCTTAATTACTTTCTAAAATAATTTATTGATACTAATTGTTCAACTAAATTAAAATAATAATTAAGTGTTAAATACATTGTTAAGTATTAACTAAATAATTAAGCTTGTATCTAATCTTCTTTTTTTTTATAAAAAAAACTGTTAACATCTGTTTACTTTACTCAATAAATACAATACTGCTGATTTGAAGGGAACCCGAGACTTTCCTTACTAAGACTCGTATAACACTTCGAGATAAACACCTAAATCACCCAAACATCCCTGTACACCTTTCTTCTCCCTTTTTTTAGCAAGTTAAGTTTAAACAAAATTTCAAATTCACGCATCAGGCTACCCATACACGCACACGATGTACCCCGAAGCTTCCACTATTCTCGCTCGAACGTGACTCGAGTCAGTTGAACTCCACGACAACATTGACATGATTCGCCGCCGTGCACGTGCACGGCGGCGCGCGAGATTCAGACGATCTTCCAAGATCATCTGCACACCACAAAATCCACGAAAGCATGAAACCCAAGCTCGAATCACTTTCAAAGTTTTTAGTTTGAATTTTGGTCAATTGGTCGAAAATAGTAACTAATCTCTTCCAGTAAAACACCACGCCATCGCCGCAAACACCGTTGGAGGTGCTCAAACTTCGACAACCCAACGAGCAATCATCCCCCCGAATTATGTGCAACTCGGTCGCGTGAAAAGGCCGATCACACTATGCTACAGACATGGGAAAAAAACTGAGTACAAGCCCTAATTTGCATTCGTTCGATCCATTATTGAATTTGAAAAATTATACAACATTTTTCCTAACATCCCAGATATACAAATTTTCTTCAAAAGAGATTTCAATGTTTATTATTGATTTGATTATCAGGAATTTAGAAAAATGCAAACTTTATTCACTTTCAAACTGCTCTTGAATTTCTTGATTAAAAATCTTCGTTCTTATTTTAAAAATCATGAAAATCAATAACCTTTCAAATTATGAACATGAATTAACCTTTTTCATCAATTGAGTTTATCAAAATTTTGTTCATTCTCCTGTAAACATAAGTTTCCAGGGTTACTATCTCTTCCACATGTTTAAACAGTGTTAAAAATCTTAGTTCAGGTTTTAATCATCTTGTATATATTTGAAATTCTAAAATTTCCATGAATTGATGAAAAATACTTGAGTTTGGGAAAAAAATTTGCAATATGTAACAACAACAGAGCACCTAGAATTATACAAGAACAAGTATACACCATGACATATGATCTTAGAATCATGAACTGTTTTAAGTTGAACTTTAAAGCTTTTAAATTTCTTATTTACTCACCTGCCATCCTTTTGAACAGAAACAATTTCTATTTTGAATCCACAGTTGAAAGATTTCCTGAAGTATGAAACTGCCTGAAGTTTTTTTTTGAATCTGCCCTGTATATTTTCTGTTTTGAATTCACTTTGATTTTCCTTCCATTTTCTTCTTTTTGATTTCTACTTTTTGTATGATTTGCTGAACGAACCAAATAAAGATGCATACAAATATATATAGAAGACAACAGTTGTATGAAGGAAGGCTTTAACTGGTAAGGTTGTTTCTTATTTTTGTTCGTTTCACTTTGACCAGATTTTCTTACTAAAATGTAAGATTTGCAAATATTTGCATAGACCAAATAGTAGGCTGAGATGATGGAAATTAAATGATTTGGTTTCTAATTATGTTTACACAATTATTATTTGTTTTTCTGTGAAGATATTACATGCAAACATGTACTTATGCAGGTAGGCTTAAGGCTGGTGTATGAAGCTATTGTGTACAAATGTTTTTATTATTTGCTTGCTTGAATAACTCATATGATTATGTTTGTGTCAGGATATTTTGGTCTGGTATTACTTCTAACTTGCACTTGCAGGCAAACACTGTCATATATATGAAGATATTTATTTAGACATTTGTTTTGTTATTATGTTATACTTGTTTTATTTCATTTTATACTTATTGTTTCATTTAACTCTTGTTTTTATTTACACTTATATTTATATATTTTGACTATCAATGTTTTATCTGACTTCTAGTTTGAATAGTTTTGATATACATGTTTGTTTTATACATAAATGTGTCAGTTTTACTTTTATACTTTGTGCTTTTATACTTTGTTCTTATTTTAGCTTGTTTACAAAGTTTTAAAGTTACGTTGAATGTATATTTTAACTAATAAATTCTTGTTTTACCTTTATTTCAATCTTATATTTTATATTTGACTATCAATGTTTAACTTATTATATTCAGTAAGATTTACTTACGTTTATACTTATCTTTATATTTATTTATATTTATATTTTAACTATCAATAATTAAATTATATTCCCAAGTTTTACTTATATCTAATATTATTTTATATTGATAGACTTTGGTTTTAACTTAAACACTATCATTCATATGTATTTATTTATCAAATGTTAGCAATGTAAAGCATTTTAATTTAATTATATAAGGTAAATTTTATTAAAAATATTGTTAAGAAGCTTTATTTTCGAATTTCAAACATTATCATCTATATGTATCATTTTATACTAAATATAAACAAAGTAAAGTATTTTAATTAAATTATATAAAATAAATTTTATTGTAAATATTATCAAGAGATTTATATTTCCAATTTTCAAATCAATTCCCCTTTTAAAATACCTATCCATATGAAGAAATGGCAGTTATTTCCAAAATCATATTCATTTTAATATGATCAGTTCACATTTTATTTAATTAGATTATATATTTATTAAAATAAATGAGGCCAAAATCCAGGGCCGTTACATTGACCAGAGTCAATATAGTCATATTTGACTTAATACACACAGCGAAAAGAAAAATAATAAATTATAACTCCTAATTAGCAATCCGTCAGCCACCTGCTCATCTTCGGATGCTTTAGACACCAAAATTACTGAAACCCGAAAACTTTAATACAAAGCCTACTCAAATCAATTTTGAGTACCCGAGAGTTTAAAAGGAAACAGAAACTTCGAGTGAGACATAAAGCCCTGGTGTGAATAATACTATACATCTCGGTTATTGATATTTAGTGAGATCACGCCGCTTAGCGGATCGATTTTCCCCTCACTTATATTCTTTTAAAACATATCCTTTGCAAAACCTTTCCTATAACCAAAACTGTTTAAAATCCTTAAAGCATCATTATGTAAACATACATATCATGTAGTATATGAACTGTCTGTTCAGACATTATAGTTGGCTAACTATTAACCTTTGTCTGACTCGGGCCTACTAGACAATATAACCAAAATTTATCTAACATTTATTAGACACTTCTTTTCTAAATGATCCGTCCTTAACTATCTGTTAAATACATCTTTTCTAGACGGTGTGTTCTTAACTATTTGTTGAATACTTCTCTTCCGGACAGTTTATTCTTAACTATCTGTTAAATGCTTCCCTTCTGGATGGTCTGTCCCTAACTTATCATCTCCCAAGTCACATGATCCTAATTATTTTGCAGGCTCACCAATAACCTATCTATATACAAACATATATTCCTTCTCCGTGTAATCATAATTTTAGTCTTACCAGTGAAAATGCCTTACACATTGGAATTGTAACATCCCAAATTTAGAGGCCAAAGCTGAGCGCTATGGATGCTGCAGTCATCCATAATATTAACTTCTGGTGATGAAATACAGCAATGTTAATGGGATCCACAAAATAAGAAGCACTTGAATATGAACAAAATCACAAATTTCCAAAAAACAATAATTTCAATGGTTATATTTCAACTAAATCATATCCAAGCTACAAAAATCCCAAACGTAATACCAAGCATTGATTAAATATAATTTACAACAATACGCCAAGAGCGACATATGAAGATGCCCCCTTGGATGATTAAAGCAATATAGACATAACTATCTTAATACACAATAGAAACAATTTTAAAAATAGAATCCCTAAATTATCTATCCGTCAGCCTCCTACTGGTCTTTATATGCTTTATTCACCAAAATCTGCTAAAACCTGAAAACCTAAATCCTCAGCCTACACAAATCAAATTTTGAGAAACTGAGAGTTTATGTGGAAACAAATAATTCAAGTCAGACTTACAGCCTGATATGAATGATTTTTGTTACTTCTCAGTTTACTGAAAAATAGTGTGACCACGACGCTTAGCGGAACGAGTTTCCCCTAACTAATATCTCTTTTCAAAACATATATTTTGCAATTCCTTTCTTGCAACCAAACGGTTAATCAGCTGATTATAATAATAATATAGCAATATCCATTATGTTAAAAACAGAAAACGAAAGAGACTAACTGCCTAAAATCTGAACTATCCATTCTATATTCTGAGCTATCTGCTCTTTTTTGGACTATCTGTCCTGAAATTGATTATAGAAATATCTTTCATGCTAGATAATAAGCTATCTGCCCAAAACAGGTAAGAAGGTTGGACTAACTGTCCTAAGATATTTAGCAAGGTCTGTCATGCTAATAAATAAACTACTTGTTCATATCTGAGCTGACTGTCCGAAGTTAAAATAAGCTGACTGTTCGAATTTTTCTTTTAGGTTAAGTACCCTTCAAAATATCTAATCTAACTACTGTACATAATATCCGAGCTAACTGCTCTTCAAAATTTTCCTTGATAACCTTTTCAAAATGATTTAGCCCGTAAAATCATATATATACAAAGAAAATATCTTTAGCTTTACTCTAAGCTATTTTTTCCGTGTTATGTGTACTTTACTCAAAATAATGTTGATGATGTTCAATAAGGATTATCTATCCTTTTAAAATAAGTTAAAATCCTTTATAACTTAAAACATTTGGGCTATCTGCCTAGTCCTTACATTCGAAAACTTTGCTTAAATCCTTTAAACAACCTTACGAAAACATTGAAGGTAACTCCTTCTAAACCTTTTAAAAGCTTTCTTTTCATAAGCTTTAAAACATATGACAATGGATTGAGTTTTGATTTAAATTGAATTTTCGGATTCAAGTTGATTTGGAATTAATATGTGAAGTTGAGGAAATTATTTTATTTTATAAAGTAATTTTAAATTTAAGACTATTTTATTATATATACTATTTGAATATCTATATTTTTTAAGTGGTGAAAATTTTGGTTTCAAAGTTATGAATTTCAAAGTATTACAGTTTGAAAGTGTTATAGTTTTAAGTCTTTGGTTTCGAAATTGTTATAACTTTGAAAATACTATGACTTTTGAAATGACATCGTATTTGGTTTTGAAATGGAAATGATATGTATTGATATGGTTTTGAAATGACAACGATATTTTGGTTTTGAAGTATAAACTATTTTGAAATGACCGCAGTGTTATAATAACGTTTGGTTGTTAAAGAGACCAGGATCGGAAGTTGCCGTACTCTCTGCGAACTCTGAAAACCACTTTAACAACCGTGTACGCGGTGGAGATTCCGGAATGAAGTAGGATGGTGGCGACGTTCTATTGAGGTATGTACGTGGACCCGACTCCCGTGAGTTGGCATAAGGTGGCTAAAACAGGAGCGATTCCGGGCAAATGAGGCAGCTCCTCTTATCGAACACACTTCTTCGATACCATTCTATTACTTTGTGATTGATTGGGTGCACCTTTGATTTTGGGAGTGTGGCTCGAGGTGAGCAATAGTGGCTGCTACGCGTTACTACCAGTCTTGAAGCGTAATTGGTATATCTATCATGGCATTGCCTAGTTGTGCCATGTCACCTACCTTAGCGTGCCTTGTATGATTTTGGTTTTGTGTCGTAGCCTATGGAGTATCTTCTGGTGGCTTCCCGATCAGGAGGGAGTATAATACTGGATAGACTATTGGGACTATGTATGTATTAAGGTGGAAAATGTAAAGCCTTAACGCTATTTTTAAGTAAGTTTACTTTTACTTTAGGCATTATTATAATAGCGTATATTACTATATAGTAAATAGTTTAATGGATCCTTAGAGGATGGTTATCCCAAACATCCTTCGAGTTACTCGTATTTCAATGTTATTTAACATGAGTTAGATTTATTGATATAAGAATATTAATCCTGACTCGAGTGTTTTGCGTTTTGCTTTACGCTCGGGTCAGACTGAGTGATATAGCTTTTGAGACTCGCCTTTGGAGTTGGAGCTTCGCTTAAAGATCCAGCTATCTATCCAGCTTTCAGATATTCTGTTGATTCTAGCGATGTATTCTGATCTAGTATTTGACTATGCTATTCGAGACTTCTGTTGTATTTTCTTTGACTTTGTAATATATATAGTAGCTTCATGAACTACCATCCTCTTGTTTCCGCTGCATTATTGTTATATTACTCTGTGTCTGTGATTCTTTGGTTATTTTATTTGCTGTATATGTTGAGTTTTGCCAAATTTAAATTAATAATCTGGTATTTTGAATTACCCAAGTCTGGCACATATGGTTTTATTGTTGATTTGAATGGTCCAAAATATCGGGATGTTACAGGTGGTATCAGAGCTTTGGCTCTAAGAAAAACTTAGCATATATGGTAAATTTATTTATAGATTGCTTTAGTTCGAGCTTGAATTTCCTTCCCTTTGATCCTGATTTCTTTCGAAGTTTGGAACTCTCGCATTTGTTCTGAAATCCATTCTGTCCATCCCTATTCGCACTCTGGAGTATCCCATAACTCCACTTTGAATAATCTTCATAATGAATCGACGGTCTCGCCAATCTTTGAATGGTTGTAAAGGGGTGAAACTCCTTTACAACAGGCATTGATTCACCGGAGATTTATATGTATATCCTCGGTTTAGATGCTGATATCTCTTGTTATGCCTGAATTATATCTCTTGCGATCGAATGTCATTTTGCCTCAGAATTCTGTATCGATCTTATTTTTGAAGTCACGGTCGAACCAGTTAAGGTCGCCCGCGATTTATATAAACTTATTATCTTCCTATCTTGTTATTTAATCATCTCATCTTTGTTTTGAACCTATCTTCGAAACAAAATTCTCTTTGATTTGGGTCTAACAAATTTGTATCTCTATCCTTGCTTTGAAATCCATTCTTGTATTGGCGACCGAGAAAGTGTATTTGTAAATTGATATTAAAATGTTTTATATATATATTATGTTGTTTGAGTTGTTGATGTTGATTTGGGTTTTCGATCGATTCGTTTGATCAACGCTATCGATAGGATTTCCAAAACACTTGAACAGAGCAAAGTGACACAATATTGTTTTCAAATTTGGTAAATAAAATTAAATTTTGTGTGATTATATTATATATTAGTAAATTTTCTAAAAGACAATTGTTAAATGAATTGGTTAAAAAAATGATAATATTTGATTTTCATTTATTATTTTGTAAACCATTGACCATTTCAACATCCAAATCTGAAAATTTAATTGAATTTAAATGTAGAATTTAAGAACTTAATTTCCGATAATTCAAAACTTTGGTTTTAAAGCTCTAAAATGTATATAATTTAAAGTATTTTTGAATAGAAACTGTATTCAAAGAATTTTAAAATGTTTAAATCAGCGCTCTCCTGTTTTGTCAATGGAAAATAATTTCGGTGATGGCGGCCGCATCATCTACATTCATTTTCGAGTTTCGAAGTGGAGAGACCATTCTGTAGCCTTGCTACACTATTACGTTGGAAATTAAATTGATTTGAATTGCTGAAGTATGACTCGATTTATAATATAGGCATATACTTATAGATTTGATTTGACTTGTGTGTGTGTGTGTATATGTATATACATTTGTATATTTATCTCCAATGGTTTGAAGTGAATACGAAAATTTAATTCTTAAATTTTGTTAATGAATGATTTTAAATTTATAAAATGAAATCAAAATTTTGAACAAATATTTAAACTTGAATAATTCAATTGGGAAAATTTTGGTTATATAATACTCAATTACCTTCTAATATAACTTACCTTAATTCTTCAGAAGTTGAATACGTAATTGGATAATATACAATATAAAATGATTTTGTAAATAAAATTTGAGTGGTTATAATAAATGTTATACACTTAATTTTTAATTATAAAATGTTAATAGAGATAAACAAAATAATAAGTTAATTAAATAATTTACAATGTGAAATGATGTCAAAGGAAATTTAAGTAAATTTGAGTAGCTATAATAAGTGTAAATATACTTAATATATGTGATAAGATATATTAAGTGGAATTAATTTAATAATAATGCGGAATAAAGAAGAATTAAACTTGTTGAATAAAATATGAGTATAATAAATAACTATTCAAAATTATGATTTTAGAAATTGTTAATTGAAGACAATTGGATAATAAGATAATCAATTTAGAAACAGTTAAGATTGATTTAACTTAAGTGAAATTAAATGGATTAACTCAATTATCGAATACTAATTAATTTAAAATTTAAATTTATATGGTTTTAAAATATATTTTTTTTGTTTTCAGTCTATTTTCTTTCTAGTTGTTTCTATCCTCCTACCTCCTTCTTTTTGAGGACGAAAAGTTTTGAATGGGGGAGAGTGTAACGACCCATAACTTTTAATGGTTTTAATAATATACTTAATTGAAATTTTGTGAATTTTTAAATAATAAAATTTTGAAATAAAAATTTAATATTTGGAACACGTCTAATAAACGTAGCAACTCGTAAATTTTTATCAGAAAATATGAAAGTTTATTTTCTTATGTAATTTGAAATATAGTTTATTTTGGAATTAAATAAAGGTGAATTTCTTTTGAATATAATAAACTGACATCTACCATTTAAACAGCAATATAATTTTATGACGGGAATTTGATATTTGTTATGCGTCCATCTGGACATAACAAATGGCAAATTTTCGTCAAATAATATAGATGTTTTATTAATCGCTAGAAATTCGGTTTAAATCAGTTAATAACAGCTGAATTTAAAAGTATTCTGAAATCTAAATATGTCAACATAAGAAAATTTATCTAGAACAGTTTGAATCAGACTGTGAAATTCGTTTGTGAAATTCAGACGTTTCTAGCTCCGTTTGGATTTTCCGTATGGAATAGCAGCATTTTCGGTACCGATTATCGACTTTGGATAGGATAATCGTACCCCTGATATCTATATACCATTTTGTTCGTCTCGTCGTGCTGATCTCTACGGTATATTCAATCCTGCGATTTGAAATCCGGTACACAATGGAACACGTGGACCAGTTAACTGTATAGGTTCTGTATTTAGGCTTTTCGGTTTCTTGCCCTTTTATCCACCTGCCTGTTGTAAAACAAATAGCTACTAGACATTACTACTGCTGAATTCACGTGCTGGACTCTTATTCTTCCATCTATCCGTTTGTTGTTTCTTTTGGCTCTCTTTGTCCTTTCAGTGTCAATCAGGTAAAGTAAATAGCGGTTGGCTATTGATATTCACAGCTGTCCACATCTAACTCTTGATATTCCCACTTTTAATTTATAGCAATGCTGGTTCATTCTATTCATCTGGTCCCATCATTTGAGCTTCGATCATCCATTTTCTTTTTTCGCTCAGAAAAAACAATATAAAAATACTGTTATCATTTCCTCTTGGCTTTTTTCACCGCTCTCTCTCCATCTTTCTCCTCTTGCTCGGCCACCCAGTGCTACACTCCCTTGCCCTCCACCAGTCTCCCGCCAAGACTGCTCTTCCTTACGTCCCATCCCACCTCACTAGCCTCTCCCCTCGGCCTGCGCATCCCCAGACCCCACCTCCTCCACGCGAGCACCGTAGCCACCAAGTTCCGACCCAATACCACTCGCGCGCAACCGCCTAAGCCCAGCCACCTTCATTCGATAGCTCACCAACAAATGCAGCTGCCGACCACAAACACCATGCCTTCCCGCCTTCCTCCTCAAGCCAACATCCTCATCCAAGCCTTGCCTCCGTTCACCTTGCTTGTCTCTTTATATTTTTGTCGTAAGTTGTATATTTATCTTTAAAAAACAAATTTTAGCATTATATTATATATAGTTGCGTATGTGTTTGTTTATATATGGATTCATTTTAAAAGTAGTGCCTGGCCTTGTTTTACATATATACGCTATTTCATATATATAAATTTGTGATTAGTTTATTTATACAGTAGGTTGTACCAATATAATGTGTGATATAATTATTATTTTTTTGTTTAAAACTTGCGTGCATAGGGCTTTTACATAATATATACATCCTGCTTACATGTTGTATTTAAAGTTATATATCTATAGTTTATAGAAGCATATCTATATTATATGATATGTTAAGATATATATAACTTTGCAAACTTTTGCTTTACTTGTTGCTTTTGTTTGTACAGTGAGTAATATATTTTTGTGTGATAAGGTATATATATGGTGTTTATATATATGTCTTGAATGTTGTGTCTACATATTTTGTTGGGTATATATATTAGTATATTACACGACAGTTTGTTTATATAGAGAATATATGTTAAGCTATATGAGTTGGTAAGTAATTGTAGTTAGTATCTATGTTGAGATATTGCTATTTTAGTTAAAACTTTATTATATATTTCAAGTTTATAAATATACATATCTGGTTATAGTCGAATATAGATAAGGTTGTTTGTTTATATTTAAATTGTTAAATAATATACATGCGTCAGTTTCTATATGTTTGGTTTGTATAAATATGTAGTACTTGATATATATATATATATATATATATATATATATATATATATATATATATATATGAGATGTCAGTTGTTAATAAATATTAGTTTTAAAGGATACTGTCTATGGTTTCGTTTATATATATTGATGATTTTATATATTATATTAGTTATATTAGAGTATGAAGTGATGGTATATATTTCATAACAGGGCTATATATGTTTAAAAGCACATGTATACGAGTTGTTATGCATTTTCAGGTTTTGCCTTTTGTGTATATTGGATAGTGTGTGTGTATATATATATATATTTGATTATAGGAAGTTGTAAAGGTTTATACATATGCGTTCTGTTGGGTTTCTAACCTTATGCATTTGAAAATATATATAGAGTTCCTTTTTAATATATGTGAAAAAATTTAATATTTGATTTCGGAATATTATGTATGTGAGGTTTATATATATTAGTTTGGATATAATAGTTATGTATATAAGTATATGAGTTGGTTTCAAGTATATTGGATGGTTTTTTTTTTTGATATTGTGTTTTAAATATAAAACAATAATCTTTAACTAAATATATATATATATATATATATATATATATATATTTTAATATTTGTCTAAAATTTGTAATTGATTTCATAGAAAAATAATAATACATATTCTATCTCTATCTAGATGATTCTGACTCGTTCTCATCAATTCAAACCATCAGCTTTGTTCGTCGAATCGTGTCTATCTAGCTTCGATTTGGAAGTCGTGCCTGCGTTTCGTAACACAATTCGTTGTTATTCTCTCTAGCCTTGAAGGTGAGCAATCACTCATGATTAACGTTCTTATATTTATTAAATTTGATTTCAATTGAAATGACAATTGAAATATGCTGCTATTAGTTATTTACTTTGCTATATATATGCTGTTAACTGTATCTGTTCATCCGTGACATCTGACACCATTATCTATTATTTATATTGATGATATATGCATGTTGTTATATTATTATTATATCTGTTATCACTCTACAAGTTCCCTGTTAGTATAGAATTCACTATGGGTTGAAATGATACATACCCGAACGAACTTTAGAATAGGAGAAAATCGTTATGGGTTGAAATGATAGACCCAAGCGATTTTCATTGGATTGAATTTGGGATTGCGGGTTGAAATGTTATATACTGGTATATAATTTGAATTATGGATTGAAATGATAAATATCCATATCACTTGACCATATGATAGAAAATTGTATACAAACACCGTGGTCTATATATAAAATTATTTTGAAATGATTTCTATGGTTTTGGAAAATATATGGTTATACAAATATTGATTTTAGATATTATATAAATGCTATTTTATATGTATAGTTAAATTCTTGATTTAAGCTATGTATAAACTTGTTTGATATAAAATAAGTTTAATAATAAAGTTGATTTTACTAAAATATAATATGGATAAGTATTTATTTAAATTATATTTTAATATAGAGTTTATCATGATTTAATAAACAAAGTTGAGAAGATAGGTTTGAAACTAATTTGAAAGTGTATTTAATTAAGAATTTATTTAATCAATCGATTTGAAACTTATGGAATTTGAAATATTAAAAGATATGATTTTATAATATACAGGAAATTAATCAGATGGGAATTGAATTGGATGTGGAATCCATAAACTCAGAAGAGGAGGTTTATTTTTCTGACCAATATACTAAAGAAAATCCAAAATATGTGGAACAATTCAATGACAAAAACAAAGAAAAAAAGAAAAGTAGGAACACTTTGGCTCGTGTAACAAGGAGCCAATCCAGACATTCTTAATGTCTATTATATGTTGGAATGTAAGGGGTCTAAATGGTGAAACTAGAAGATTAGACCTCTTTAATTTAAGAAATAAAGTTAATCCTACCATAATTGCTTTTCTTGAGAATAAGATGGGGGATAGTAGTATTCAGGTATTTGCTAACATGTTTGGTAATGATTGGGAATGGATAGACAATAATTCAGCATCTTCTAAAGGTCGTATACTGATCACTTGGCACAAATCCATATGGAACCTATCTATCAAAGATAAATCTGAACAACATATTACTGTTACTTGTAATAATGTAGGTGGTTTGAATTTCATATGCACTTTTGTTTATGCCCATAACTGGGCTTCTCTTCGCAGACAATTATGGTCTTATTTAGTTCAAACATCAAAGCAAATTAATAATAATTGGATGGTAATGGGGGATTTTAATGCAGTTCTTAAAACTAATGAGAAAAGAGGTGGAAGTACCCTTAGACTATCCCAAACAGAGGAGTTCAACAAGTGTGTTGTAGCAGCTGGCCTCTCTGAAGCTATCCACTTTGGCCTGAAATTTACTTGGTTTAGTGGAGAAGTTAAAAAAATTGCCTGCAGACTTGATAGAGTTCTTATAAATGACAAAATTCTAACAAGCATCCCAAATTTGAAAATATCAGTTCTTCCTAGCTCAACAAGTGATCATTCCCCATTACATATTCAATTTAATCAACAAGCTAACTCATTGAAAGGAAAACCTTTTAGATATGGAAACCACTGGCACCTAATTGAAGGATATGCTGATGTTGTAGACTTCAATAACATTACTAAAACTGATGGAAATTGCTGGTTTTCCATGGTCATGATGCTAAGAGAGTTAAAAAAGAGATTGAAAAAATGGAATAGAGAAAGGAATAAAACAAAGGATACTATAAGTCATTTACAACAAAAATGTGAACAGATGCAGACCCTTCTTGATACGGACCCTCTTGATGATGATAGAATCTCAAATTATTTTTCTACACAACAGAAACTTAAAGAGGCATTGCATTTACAAGCTATACAAGCTAAACAAATGGCAAAGGAGAAATGGCTCACTCAAGGAGATGAATGTACCAAATTTTTCTATGCTAAGATGTCTTATAGGAGGAACTGCAATGCTCTTATTAACTCTATAAATGACCAGGGGGATATAGCAACTAATATATCCCAATTTGAACAGGGAGCCATATCTTATTTCACAAATTTATATAATAGTGAGATTAAGATAACATTACCTCCTATTAATTGCAGGGCTATAATATCTGATGTGGGAAGGCAAATGTTGCAAGAGACTGTTACTGAGGAAGAAGTAAGGGCTGCTGTCTTCTCCATTCACATAGACTCCTCCCCAGGACCTGATGGTTGGAATTCCAAGTTCTATCAATTGCACTGGCAACATCTGAAAAATCAATTATTAGAAGCTATTCAGGAATCTTTCAACACTGGCAAAATTCTTCATGAATTAAATCACACATTTATCACTCTTATCCCAAAGGTGGAAAGCCCTACTATGATTGAAGAATTTAGACCTATTGCATGCTGTAATGTGCTATATAAGATCCTCAGCAAGGTAATATGCAACAGACTTACAAAAGTCCTCCCTAATCTAATTTCTGAATGTCAATCTGCTTTTATAAAAGGAAGACACATTTCTGAAAATTCTTTACTAGCTCATGAACTAATTAGAAATTTCAATAAACCTGGAGCTGACAAAATGCGTCTAAAGATTGATCTACAAAAAGCATATGATAAAATTAATAGACAATTCATTATACATGTACTACACTGTATGAATTTTCCTACTTCTTTGATCAATCTCATTGAAGAATGCATATCTACCCCCACATATTCAATAATTATTAATGGTATCCCCAAAGGATATATAACTAGCAACAGGGGTTTGAGACAAGGTGATCCCCTCTCCCCCTACTTATTTGCAGTTGCCATGGAATTCTTTACACTACAAATGGAAATAGCTTGTCACAATTCTTTGATTCAGCCTCTGTTTAAACATAACCCTAATGTCAATCATCTTTTATATGCTGATGATTTGATAATTGCTATTAGAGCTTCCTCTTCTGCAGCTCAGGGTTTACTACACATATTTGATCAATTACAGTTATTTGTGGGACTTGAACTAAATACTAATAAGTCCAAATGCTACTTTAGCAAATATTGTACATCCAAAAATCAGATCCTGGAAATTTTGCAAATTAAGGAAGGACAACTTCCTGTCAAGTATCTTGGAGTTCCTTTATCAACTAATGTAATTACTGATCGTGAATGTGGTGAACTAGTTGGTAAAATCAGAGACAAACTCAATGGTTGGAGCTCTAAATTACTTTCTTTTGCTGGCAGAATTGAATTGGTACACACAGTTATCACTGCTAAAGTTAGATTTTGGCTTCAAACATTTCACATTCCTGATAGTTCAATTGAGAAGATTAAATCAGCATGTGCAAACTTCATCTGGAGGGGGGGATTACATAAAGTTAGTTATGATATTCTTTCTAGGCCTAAAGCTGAAGGAGGTGTTGGTCTTATCAACCTGAAAGACCTTAGAAAGACTTACCAAATCAAACATGGATGGAAAATTCTAACATCAAATACTCTTTGGGCCAGGTGGATGAGAAATAGATATATAAAAGGAAGTTTCTGGACAATGCATGAGGATATTAACTCTTCTGGGGTTTGGAAATGTATTTTAAGAAGCAGGGAAGTTCTGAAAACATGCATCTCAAAGAGAATTGCTAATGGAAGGGATACTTATCTTTGGAGGGACCCATGGATAAATGGAAAATCATTTGCTAACAAATATGGCTGGGGTATGATTTCATGTATTGGGGAATATGATGACCTAGTTGCATCAATCATTTATCAGGGCACTTGGATACCAGAACAAAAAGGATTACATGCCATAGCCGAAGATGTCAAGTACATCCCTATCTACTCTTCTGAACCTAATGATACTTGGACTTGGAATTATACAAAAGACGGCATTTTTACCACCAACAGTACATGGGAAGCAATTCGAACTAAACATACTAACAAATATTGGGCAGCCCCTATCTGGTCCAGATCTAACAACCCAAAGATGGCTTTCACAACGTTTAAAGCAATTAATTTAAGACTTCCCACAGCTGACAGATTAGCAAGATGGGGTATGGAGGTTAATCTAACATGTAAACTATGTAACTACATTCCAGAATCACACAATCATCTATTTTTTGAATGTGAATACTCCACTCGTGTACTAAGCCATGTTAAAAGCAAAAATCGAGACATGCATGCGATTTCTACACTTGAAGACGAACTGCTATACCTGAGCCACAGCAAGAAAGGAGACCTGCTGACCCAATTGCAGACCATCAGCCTCACTACAACTGTTTATCACCTCTGGAAGGAGAGGAACCGGAGAGTCTTCAAGAGCACTGCAAAGGGTCATAAACAAATTCAAATTGCAATAGAGCAAGATGTCAAGATACTTATAAGAAGAATTAAAGGAAAATTATTTACTCATGCGACTGATTTGGAAAACAAAATCCTCCGAGAATGGAAAGTGGATCCGCCATGAACCTATGCTTCAGAGCTTTTAGAAAGGGGCACTTGTTGTTTTGCTTTGATTGGTGGAATGTTCTTTGTAAATAAACTTAGCACGTGTCTTGTTTTACTTTCTATGTAATACACGAAACATGTATATTTGTTCTGAGCTTTGATGCATCAATAAAATTCACCAATTTTCAAAAAAAAAAAAAAAAAAAACTTGATTTTGGTTCAAGATGATTTAAAATGAATATTTCAAGTTTAAATTAATTGAAGGGATATGTAGTGATTTGGATTTGGAGTCTATTTAAAAGATAATGGATTTGTTAAGTAAATATTTCAAAAACTGAATAATAATGAAGTTAAATTAAGGTATATATGAAGTTATCAAATTTAGTTTTGAAATTGTAGAATATTTAGGGATTTGAAATATATGGAAGTTGAAATGGTTTATTTGAGGTTCAAATCTGTAGTTGAAATCGATATAAATTGATGTGGTTTATTGAGAACTGAATTGAGTTGAAATTTATGGATTGAGTTTTGATTTAAATTGAATTTTCGAATTCAAGTTGATTTGGAATTAATATGTGAAGTTGAGGAAATTATTTTATTTTATAAAGTAATTTTAAATTTAAGACAATTTTATTATATATACTATTTGAATATCTAAACTGTTTAAGTGGTGAAAAATTTGGTTTCAAAGTTATGAATTTCAAAGTACTACGGTTTGAAAGTGTTATAGTTTTAAGTCTTTAGTTTCGAAATTGTTATAACTTTGAAAATACTCTGATAATTGAAATGACATCGTATTTGGTTTTGAAATGGAAATAATATCGTATTGATATGGTTTTGAAATGACAATGATATTTTGGTTTTAAAGTATAAACTATTTTGAAATGACCACAGTGTTATAATAACGTTTAGTTGTTAAAGAGATCGGAATCGGAAGTTGTCATACTCTCTGCGAACTCTGAAAACCACTTTAACAACCGTGTACGCAGTGGAGATTGCAGAATGAAGTAGGATGGTGGCGACGTTCTATTGAGGTATGTACGTGGACCCGATTCCCATGAGTTGGCATAAGGTGGCTAAAACAGGAGTGATTCTGGGCCAATGAGGTAGCTCCTCTTATCAGACACACTTCTTTGGTATAATTCTATTACTTTGTGATTGATTAGGTGCACCTTTGATTTTGGGAGTGTGGCTTGAGGTGGGCGGTAGTGGCTGCTATGCGTTACCACCATTCTAGATGCGTAATTAGTATATCTACCCTGGCATTGCCTAGATGTGCCGTGTCACCTACCCCAGCGCTCCTTGTACGATTTTGGTTTTATGTCGTAGCCTATGGAGTATCCTCTGGTGGCTACCCGATTAGGAGGGACTATGATACTGGATAGACTACTGGGACTATGCATGTGTTAAGGTGGAAAATGTAAAGCCTTAACGCTATTTTTAAGTAAGTTTACTTTACTTTAGACATTATTATAATAGCATATATTACTACATATTAAATAGTTTAATGGATCCTTAGAGGATGGTTATCCCAAACATCCTTTAAGTTACTTGTATTTCAGTATTATTTCACTTGAGTTAGATGTATTGATATAAGAATGTTAATCCTGACTCGAGTGTTTTGTGTTTTGCTTTACGCTTGGGTCAGGCTGAGTGATATAGCTTTTGAGATTCACCTTTGGAGTTGGAGCTTCGCTTGGAGATCCAGCTATCTATCCAGCTTTCAGATATTCAGTTGATTCTTGTGATGTATTCTAATCTTGTATTTGAATATGGTATTCGAGACTTCTGTTGTATTTTATTTGACTCTGTTATATATGTAGTAGCTTCTTGAGCTATATCCTCTTGTTTCTGCTGCATTATTATTATATTACTCTGTGTCTGTGATTTTATGGTTATTTTATTTACTGTATATGCTGAGTTTTCCCAAATTTTAATTAACAATCTGGTATTTTGAATTATTCAAGTCTGACACATGTGGTTTTATTGTCGATTTGAATGGTCTAAAATATCGGGATGTTTCAGGCTTCGACCCGGTCAGCGTCTCTGTCTCGATAAATGACGTTGTCAGTCATCAACCTCTGTTACTTGGCCGGAGCCCCATCTTTTAAACTACTACAACATGCGAAGCTCGCATGCCTCGCAAAACTGGCATATGACTCCATTTCCTTCCAGCTTCAGTCTGCTGGATGAGGACCACCACTAACAGTATGTATAACCAACCTCCCGCCGTTACGACCGGGTTCCTTTGGCCTCATCTAATTTGGCACACAATTCCGAATTGATGGGCCCGCACCTCCAGACTGCGGCGCCCGCACAAACTGTTCCAATTTTCTCCCACGTATCAATTTTTCGATGAAATCCTGCAAGTGACGACACTCGTTCGTGTTATGGCTGTAGCTTTCGTGCAATCTACAAAACTTTTCTATCTAAATCCGTCTCTCCGATGACTATTTTGGAACAGGCTTCTTGTACTGAATAGTATTGCAGATTTGTAGATACATATTTTCCAACGACATATTCAAAGGAGTATAATTATCAAACATTGGTGGACCACGATTCTGATCCCGCTTCCTATTTTGATTACCATCACCTCTCTGCTGATTTTTTTATTCGGAATGTTCAATTGCACTTTTTCGGAGCTCTTCCTGAATTGTTTAACAACCACATTGCTCTGAATTCCTTCCACACTAGGCCCTGCATCATCGTTTTTCCTAGACTGTTTCACATCCTACCTTCTTAAGAATTGGGATGCCTTGGAATAGAAACGGTCCAATGTCGCAGGAGGTTTTTCGGCCAACCAATTTCCCAATTCAGAATCGGGATCAATCCCCTTAGTTTGGGCCATCAGAATAGAGTTATCATTGGGATTGCTAATCTCAACGCATTTAGCATGAAATCTCTACAAATAACGTCTGAGTGTCTCTCCATGAGCTTGAGTGGCACTACACAAAGTATTAATATCATTTGGCCTCATTACATGCATCCGGAACTGCTCAACAAACTTCGTTGCCAACTAATCAAAACAAGAGATAGATCGAGGTGGTAGACGAGCAAACCGCATAGTCGCTATGTCCCCTAGAGAAATCGGGAAACTTCGGCATTTAACTGCATCCCTCGTGCAGCATTCATTAACCATTCATATTTGAGGATGTATTGATTAGGATCAGAGCTCCCTTCATAAACCGGTAAAGTCGGCATTCTGAAACACTGAGGTGGTTCAGCATAGAGTATATCATAGCAAAAGGAGTATGACTCCAGGAGATTCCCCAGTCGTCATTGGTGAGGCCTTGACTTTCTCAGATCATCTGACGAATCATCGTCGGTATATCCTGCATTTGTACATTCTGGGATCGTTGAGCCAAGGTGTGGTCGGGTCCCACAATGCGAGGTTGGGTTGGTCGTGGTCGATGGTCCGTATCTTGCCTCCTCGGTTTGATGTCCTCTGGAACATAAGGTTGGGAGTATATTGGTGATGGTTAGGATCTGTCCGATTTCAGGCATTAACTCCCAATTCAGTAGCAGTAGTGGCAGTGCGATTTTCTGTAACATGATGAGGAACAATACCTCCTTAGGAGGATGGTCCAGTATGATAGCTGCTTGACGGGCCAACTCTTGGTTGCCCAATATTCAGTGTATGCTGATATCCAGTAGCTTGAGTATAACTCCCATGCAGTCGTGGATGTGTGGATCTATGATGGTAATTTGAAGAGGCCGGACTCTCAATAGATATATAGGAGGCCTAATCCCTCCTAGATCTGCTTCGTCATTGATGGTTCAGTTGGTTGGTCAATTCCGCATTAGCTAGAGTTATTGAGTGAGCTGTTGGTGGCTCTGAGTTAGCTATTGCATTAGCATTTGAAATTCTTCTCTGGTGACAGGGCCTTGTGGATCCATCGCCCCGGCAGCATTCTAATCGGTAGGAGGTAGCTGTATGGGATTCTGTCTGTCCCGTCCTTCTGGATCTGCAGCAGCTGAAGTAGTCCTTGTGTTAACCATGATGGATAGCAAAGCTCTTTATTAGACTTGATGCAAATCTTAATAGGATGGAAGAACTTTAAACTTTGAAATCTGGATCTTCTTCTTATATTTGTGCAATCCGATATTGATAGTGGATCCAACGAGAAGGAGAAAAACTGTGATTTCTCAATGAAAGCACCAAAGTGTTTGTACCAAAATTGGATATAACACTGTTTGGAAGTGTTTGAAGAGATAAAAATGAAGAAAATAAATGTAAAAGGGATTATCTAACAAACACTCCATATTACAATCAGAAAAACAGCAGAGAAACACAAAGGCTTGAGTGGTTCGACGTGTTTCCTACGTCCATTATGAAATGGTTGATCTTTATTAACTTTTGCTTGATGGTTACAATGAATTACAACAGTGAATTTCGAGTACAACAGTGGTTTCGGCAGAGTTTGAATGTAGGAGGGCTAAAATCCCTTCTCTGTAGGTCTTGGGCTGCTATTTATAGACGTAGGCTGCAAATATCTCTCTCAGATCTCGGGAGACCTCTTCTTGCACGTGGGTGGCCCCACGCGATCGATCGCATATGGTTTGCACTCGATCTGTGATCGATACGAACGAGCTTCATATCGATCGATAATCCATCCCATCAAATCGATATCGACCACGTACATTCTCGAGGATATACGCAAGCTTCTATGAAAATGTGGTAGCATTTGGACTTGTAGATTGTGAGTTATAACCGATGCAAGTTTGGGTTTTCTATAGGCTGTTGAATTCGCATCGATTCCCTTAATATCGATTTGTTCGTATCGCTTTTTGGGCGCGTGCTTGCAAGTTGACGTGGTGCTAACTCCTCTGGACCGATCCACTTTTCATACTGAGTGATTAAGTCTTCAATTGGAGTGCATCTTGTTCGTATCGATCACCTCTGCCTTTTTCGCAATGATCGTCATTGCTCTATTCGTATCGATCGACTGCATCTCACTTCGTATCGATCTTTTGTATTCCACTTCGTATCGATGAGAGGCATCGGTTCCATATCAATATATGGTCGATCGACATGAATCGTGTTTGAAACTTAATCGATACGAAATGGACACCTATGTTACAGTCAATGGATACGAAGTGTGGTGCTTTTTCATGGATGTAGACCAGCAGTCACCTGATGGATACGAAATGATGACCACTTGATGGATACGAGCCAATATAGCCGATAGTTACAAACTATTGGAGATTGATGGATGCGAACAAGGCCTTTTAGTTGATGGATATGAAGAGTGCAGTTCCAGATGGATGCGAGTGGAATCGATGCGAAGAGAATAAAACGATGGGTACGAACGAATTGATTTCCTTGGTTTGCATCGATCATATCTTGAGCATACGAACTCGAATTGACTTGAAATTTGAAAGGTTGGCTTTCAAAGCTTTGAATTTTATGTCATGTTAATTGTAGCTCGATCTGAACTCGGATAAAATTCTTCGATATGCATAGTGAACCTGCGTATAACCGATCTTCGGGATGGACCATCCTCGGTTTTCAATTATGTTCTTAATGTCACGACATTGCCATAAGGCAGGATAACAATATTATTATTATAAAAATTACAAATACGCTCTCTTAAGACTAACTCACTCTAGGGTATAACTTACCCTATCTCTAATGAGTTGTACCCTAATCAGGCTAAGGTGTTTGCTCAACCTAAAGCTCTGATACCAACTGTGATGACCAGCCTTTCCGACTCTTGAGGACGACACTTAACACAAGCTCGATATTCGTGTACCATTCCCTAAACATCCTAAAGACGAGTTATCATGGGGGTAAAATAAAGAATAGAATAGAACAAAAAATCTCATAACGGAATGGTTAAATATAATACAACAATAATATTGTATATAAGATTATTGCTTAACATTGAGTTATCAGAGTTCCACAAAAGTACTACTACTATCAGCCTATGCAGTTATATACCCTGCCTTTACACTTGCTGATCCAAAATACACAGATAATTAACATAATAGTGGAAATACAAAAATAATTATATAAGGAGCCTCCTATTCATCCATCATGTTCAAAAGAGCTCAAAGTAACCTACTGCTCGGGTCAGAATATAAGTCCAGTATAAGTAAATGTAGCATCCCATATCTGGGGGCCAAAAGCTAAGAGTTATGGATGCCAACAGCTAAGAGTTATGGATGCTGCAATCATCCGTA
Organism: Allium cepa; assembly: GCA_030765085.1. Lineage (NCBI taxonomy): Eukaryota > Viridiplantae > Streptophyta > Magnoliopsida > Asparagales > Amaryllidaceae > Allium > Allium cepa. The sequence goes on from CM060929.1 coordinate 781,325,238, forward strand.
GTATTAAAGTCTAGTGATGAAATACGGTACTGTTAATGATATCCACAATATCAGAAGCACTTGAATATGAACAATATCACAAATTTCCAAAAACAATAATTTGTGTGATTACATTCAAACGAATCATATCCATGTTACAAAAATCCCAATGTATTCCTAGGCAACGATCAAAAATAATTACAACAATACGCCAAGAGCGACATATAAAGATGCCTCTTTGGATGATCAAAGCAACACAGACATAAATGTCATAATACATAGTGGAAACATACTTAAAACAGAATTCCTAAATTTAGCTATAAGTCAGCCACCTGTTCGCCTTTGGAAGCTTATTAGCCAAAATCTGCTAAAACCTGAAAACCTAAACCCATAGCCCACTCAAATCAAATTTTGAGCACCCGAGAGTTTAAGGGGGAAAACTTTGAGTAGGAAATAAAGCATGGCATGAATAATTTCTGTTACATCTCAGTTTACTGATATATAGTGAGACCATGCCACTTAGCAGAACGAGTTTCCCCTTATTAATGTCCCTTTTCTAAACATATATTTTGCAAATCCTTTCCTGCAACCAAACTAGTTAATCAACTGATTATAATAATAATATAGCAATATCTATTATGCTAAAATAGGAAATAAAATAGACCATCTGTCTAAAATCTGAACCATTTGTTCTTTACTGGGCTATGTGTCCTAAATTCTGAGCTAGCTGCTTTATTCTAGACTATCTGTCCTAAAACAGATTATACCAAAATAGCAATATCTTTTATGCTAGATTATAGGTTTTTTTCCCAAAAAAGGTAAAAAGAGTGGACTAACTGTCCTTAAAAATTAGAAAGCTCTGTTATGCTAATAAATGAACTATCTATTCATATCAGAACTAACTGCTCTTTTCTGGACTCTCTGGACTAACTGTCCTCTGGGCTTACTGTCCTCAAAATGGACCGACCATCCAAATTTAAATGAGCTAACTGGCTGAATTTTCTTTTGGGTTAACTACCCTTCAAAATATCTAGGATAACTTCCCTTCAAATTTTTCTTAAAATCCTTTTCAAAATGATTTAGTCCGTCAAATCATATATATACAAGAAAAATATATCTCCAGATTTACTCTAAGCTATTTTCTCCATGTTATATATACTTTACGTAAAATAATGTTGATGATGTTCAATAAGGATTATCTATCCTTTTAATATAAGTTAAAGTCCTTTATAACCTAAAACATTTAGGCTATCTGCTTAGTCATTATATTCGAAACCACTATTTAAAATCTTTAAACAATCTTTCGAAAACATTGAAGGTAACTCCTTCAAAACCATTGATAAAACCGTTCGAAATCATTGAAGGTAACTCCTTCAAAACTTGTAAAAGTCCTTTCTTTCAAAAGCTTTAAAATCTATGACGTCCGCCTTTAATTCCTTAAACCTTCGCCTTTTGAAAACATTAAAACCAATACCTTTCGACTATGTCGAAAGGTCCTACCTTTTGACCTTGTCGAAAGGTTTCTTTTTGGCCTAATCAAAGTCCTACCTTTTGACCTTGTCGAAAGGTTTCTTTTTGGCCTAATCAAAACATTTCACCTTTCGATTTTGTCGAAAGCCTGGGTTACCTCCCTTAGAAAACTATTTATTAAACCTTTCGAAAGCAATGAAACTCAAAACCTTTCGAAAACATTGGGTTCAATTTAAAACAAGTGGAAATCTTTGGAAACCATTTAAAGTTAATTAAAGCTCATAAACATTTCGACCTAAAACATTTGGACTATGCCTTCAAGTAGAGAAAAAGGATCGAAAAATCATTGGAGTCAAAAGCAACTGCTTCGAAACCTTCATAAACCTCTCGAAAACAATGAAGTGTTGACGTTGGAACCACCCCTTCAAAATCAATGGAGAGAGGCAACAAGTTTTAGAAAATAAAAGATAACCTTTGACTCCATCTGTATCTAGAGGCCAAAAGCTAAGAATTAACATCTGGTGACGAAATACGGTTCAGTTAATGGTATCGATAATATCGGAAGAACTTGAATATGAAAAAAATGACAAACTTCCAAAAACAATAATTTGTGTGATTACATTTCGAACGAATCATATCCAAGTTACAAAAATCCTAACGTATTCCCAAGCAATGATCAAATATAATTACAACAATATGCCAAGAGTAACATATGAAGATGCCGCTTGGATGATCAATGTAATACAGACATAAATGTCATAATACATAGCAGAAACATATTTAAAATAGAATTCCTAAATTTAGCTATCCGTCAGCCACCTGGTCGTCTTCGGAAGCTTATTCGCCAAAATCTGCTAAAACCTGAAAACCTAAACCCTTAGCCTACTTAAATCAAAATTTGAACACCAGAGAGTTTAAGGGGAAACAAAAACTTTGAGTAAGACATAAAGCTTGGTATGAATAATTTCTGTTACATCTCAGTTTACTGATATATAGTAAGACCACGCCGCTTAGCGGAACGGGTTTCGCCTAACTAATATCACTTTTCTAAACATATATTTTACAAATCCTTTCCTGCAACCAAACTGGTTAATAAACCGATTATAATAATAATATAGCTATGTCCATCATGCTAAAACAGGAAATAAAATAGACTGTCTGTCTAAAATCTAAACTATCTGTTCTTTATTGGACTATCTGTCCTAAATTCCGAGCTAACTGCTATATTCTAGACTATTTGTCCTAAAACTAATTATACCAAAATAACAATATCTTTAATGCTAGATAACGGGCTATTTGCCCAAAATGGGCAAAATGAGTGGATTAACAGTCCTTAAAAAATAGCAAGGTCCTTTATGTTAATAAATGAACTATTTATTCATATTAGAGCTAACTGCTACTTCTAGACTAACTGTCCTCTAGGCTGTTGTCCTCAATATGGACCGACTGTTCGAATTTAAACGAGCTAATTGTCTGTATTTCCTTAACTTCCCTTCAAAATATCTAGGCTAACTGCCCTTCAAATTTTCCTTGAAAACCTTTTCAAAATGATTTAGTCTGCCAAATCATATATATACAAGGAAATTATATCTTTGGCTTTACTCTAAGTTATTTTTTCCATGTTATATATACTTTACTCAAAATAACGTTGGTGATGTTCAAAAAGAATCAACTATCCTTTTAAAATAAGTTAAAGTTCTTTATAACTTAAAACACTTAGGCTATCTTCCTAGTCATTATATTCGAAACCTCTTTCAAAATCTTTAAACAACCTTTCGAAATCATTGAAGGTGAGTCCTTCAAAACCATTAATAAAACACTTTGAAAACATTGAAGGTAACTCTTTCAAAAGCTTTAAAAAGCTTTTCTTTTACAAGCTTTAAAACATACGACATCTGCCTTTAAATTTAAACTTAGCCTTTTGAAAACATTAAAACCAACACCTTTCGACCTGGTCAAAAGGTCCTACCCTTTAAACTTGCCGAAAGGTTTCACCTTTCGACTTTGTCGAAAGCCAGGGGTACCTCCCCTATAAAACCATTTATAAACCTTTTGAAAGCAATGAAACTCAAAACCTTTCGAAGATATTGGGTTCAATTCAAAACAAGTGGAAACCTTTCAAAACCATTCAAAGTTAACTACTTTGAAACCTTCAAAATGTTTCGACTTAAAACATTTGTATTATGCCTTCAAGTAGAGTAAAAGGATCAAAAAAACATTAAAGTCCAAACCAACTGCTTCAAAACCTTTATAAAACCTTTCGAAACTATTCGAAAACAATGAAGTGTAGTTGTTGGAACGAACCCCTCAAAATCGATAGAGAGAGGCGGCAAGTTTTAGAAAACAAATGATAGCCTTTGACTCCATCTGTGTTGAAACGTGCGGTAACTGTGCTTTCAACCTTGTCGAAAGCTATACCTTTTGCCATTGTCGAAAGGTTTCAATTAAAAAAAGAAAACAAACTAATCGAAATCTCTTTATTTTAAAACGTTTGACAATGTTGAAAGTTCTCTATCGAAAGCCAGCAGGCTTACATTCTTTTAAATCAAAACAAAGTTTCATCTCCATCGAAAGTTATAACCTTTCGTCCCTAAACCTTTCGACTCCTTCCAACTCACTACGTACCAGTTGCCTCATACCACGTATACCAGTACTTGACCTAGTTGAAAGGTTTGATACCTTTGACCTTATTGGAAGGTTTGGAATGGAGGTGGAAGCTCATGCCGAAAGAGTTGAAATTGTAGAAAAACTATTTATTTGTACTTTAAAATAGTCCTTTTATACCCAACGTGCCTTGTTTGTCTAAATCTGATTGATTTCCAGAATTTTATATTCAAAATGCCGCCTACTTTCCTCATTTGAAAATTTAAATAATTTTGAAAAAGCCGCTTATAATTATATAAAACATTTAAGTCTCATACATTAAATAATTTTATATAACTATTAAAACACCTTGAAATTTTTTGGAAAAATTCCAGAAAATCTATTAATATTTTCTCTTTGACATTTCAAATTTTCGGATCCAAGCAATAGTTATTTTTTCCATAAATAATTTAATAATCCAAAATACCATTTTATTTCTTTGAAAATTCATAACAATTCTACAAAAATTCAGAAAATTCTCAAAATCGAAACCCATCTCTAAAATAACTTTTTAAATCATCATAAAAATTCGTAAGGTTAACAAATGTCATTTAATAGGGTTTTCATCTTAAAACATATCAAAAAATCTATATGAACAAACATAAATCATCAACATGTATATATTATCACTCAAAATCATGGCAAACCTTTGCAAAATCATTGAGATTTAATCTTAAAATCGGAACCTTAAAAATTTAGAGATATAAACATTATTCACCTTTGCTTTAAAGATTAAGGAGCTTGATATTTAAATGAGTTTGATTTGAATTTGCTTATCCTTTAGCTTTTCTTTAGTTTCCTCTTCTTCTTTCCTTATTAATGGTGTTCGGCGTGCTTTTAATTTTTAAAATGAGAATGAACGTGTGTAGTGATACATGGCTTAAGGAAGGTGATATAGGAATGGCCTCTTTCCTATAATACTCCTCCTCTAATTCATTTTAAACCCTTTTTAATTCATCAGTTAAAAATGCACGGCTAGCTTCAATAAATCATATCTCAATACCCTAATCAACACATTATTTTATTTAGTTTATCTAGCTAAATCTTCTAAATAATGTTATAAAAAATCCGGGGTGTTACAGACTCCCCTCCTTAAAGAATTTCATCCTCGAAATTACAATAAGACTCAAAATAAACAAGAAGGTAAAACATATCATCAAAATATGTCAGGATAAGTATCTCTAATCCTACTCTCAACCACCCAAGTACGATCTCTATCATCTTCACTCCATCAGACTTTGACCAATCTAACCGTATTGGTTCTAAGCGTCTTCTCATCTCTCGCAACAATGAGAACTAGCTTCCCCACTATGGTCAACTCCATTTCTACCACCAAATCATCTAGCACTGTCGGTGCAATAGCATTCTCTGGGTCTCTAACACACTTTATGAGATGAAAAATATGAAAAACATCGTGGGCACGTATCAAACTGCTCGGTAACTCAAGTCTATACACGAGCTTCCCGATCCTCTCAATAATAGTAAACGGTCCAATGAACTAGGAGATAACTTTCCCGACTTCCCAAATCTAAGCACACCCTTCATTGGTGATACTTTGACGAAAACCTGGTCCCCAACTGAGAACTCCAAGTTTTTTCGTCTTCTATCTGCGTAAATCTTTTGCCTAGACTAATCCTTCATCATCCTAGCTCGAACGACCTCAATCTTTTCTACAGCTTCTCTAACCAAATTTGGACCAAGAATCAACCTATCCTTGGTCTCCAACCAATAAATGGGAGATATGCATGGTCTTCCGTAAAAAGCTTCAAATGGTGCCATCCCAATACTAATCTGATAGCTGTTGTTATACGAAACTCGACTAGATGCAGATCGTCTTCCTATGATCCCCTAAAATCCGGACCGCAAGCTGTAAACAGATTGTAACGACCCGACATTAATACGTTCAATATAGAAGTGCCGAGTAATCAAACGACGGAAATTTTAGATTGTTGGAGAAAAGAAGAAGAAGAAGAAGAAGAAGAAGAAGGTAGAAGAACAGAAACTCACATTCGCAGCGGATAAAATATAATATCAAATAATAGCATTTATACAAAGAAAGCAGTAATTGATAGGTTACATTCAATATATCAAAGTACAACCATTTACAAATAAACTGGACGTTTATAATTAACTTGTCCCAGACTTCTATCAATACAACTCTATTACACAACGGAATATACTCCATATGTTCCTGCCATCCAGCTCGCCTCCTGATCTCTAGAACGTCCCAACCTAAAAATCTGTAATACTCGGTTTGACCCGAGCATTACAATAAAGTAACACCCGGGTCAGGTTGGAAACCAGCGTGAGTAAACTATAATATGAAATACTAGGGTAAAACTTATTTGAAAACTCGGGGTAACTCGTACCTCCTACGAGTTCTTAACTTGATATAGTCAATCACTTATTTCACAAAGTATTATCTAAGTACCATTACTTAGTTTCAATGGTCCATTTTACTTAATGTATTACATTCCAGCCTATTTTATTTTTTTATAATCAAATCCATAAAGAATATTAGCAGATTACTAATCGAAGTGGTTTCGGGTATTCACTAATACCCGACCCGGTCTCTTCGGATCCAATATCATCTTTAATCCAAGTTTTTTAAGTGAATACAATTCAATCTTAAATACAGGATGTCACATTTACACAGCAATTCAACACAGATGATAACCCATATTATCATAGATCAACCAAAGCATCTCATATCACAGAGCATCATAAATCACATATCAGAGATATCAAATAATCCAAGTTATTCAATATAATTCAATCATTCATAAGCAAGATTAATTAGTTGAACAATTTCTAATTAACTTAATTAACCTCCAAATAAATAAATTACTTTTTAAATCCTACGTAATTAAAATTAATTAAACCATTTAATTAATTTTTGAAATAAATTATTTCTTAATCATTTAATCATCCACCTTAATTAATTAACCTTTAATTACTAACATTAATTAATGATCCTGTAATTATTTACACTAATTAATTATGCTTTAAATTAATTAAATTAAGTAATTACCCTTTAATTACGTTAATAATCAATTATCCTTTAACTAATTAATTTAATTAATTAACCCTTAATTACTTAAGTCCTTAATTAATCTAAGATAAACCATTATCTTAATTAATTACTTAACTAAGCATTTAAATCTTATTTGAATTAAAGGATTGAAATTATTTATTCAAAATCACTTAAGAAAGTTTAAACCACTTATCTTAATCACTTACTAAATTACATCATTAAATTTCATTTGAAACACTTAGGAATAAATTAAAGAATTAACCTAATATATAGTTATTCCAAAACCCAAACCAAATTTAAAATCATTCAACTTTAAATTGGAGCTTGCTTTGTAAACTTGTTTGAAAATTTATTTTGAAAAACTAGTTTAAAATTTCTTTTGAACTTGGTTACTTCCATAAAAGAATTAATTAAAAAAGAAAATCCAAGTTCAAGGCCCAAAATCCCGAGTCCAAAATCTTTCTTATTTACTTTTACTTTCTCTTTTCTTCTGCTTATCTTATTCTTTAATTCCTATTAACATTTGATCCTATTCTTTCGGCCCAAAATCTATCCCGACCCAACTTGCTTCTCCCTCTTCTCCTTCCAGTTCCATTTCTCTACTCATAAATAGCATAAAACTATGCGTGTATCCGTGCACCCAATCACGCACCCTTCGGCCATCGAATCCCACTATCGACCGACCCTGTAAGTTTCCCACTACCTCGGCACTGCATTTCCCCCACTAGAAAATTCCTGGCATCACCGATCCACAAAATCGATCATCAATCCAAAACTGGGACGAGCTGCCCCTTTCGGCATCCACCTCGACCCATCACCACCGACCACCGGCCGACGCCCCACTCCACCAGGATCTTCATCACTCTTATCCCCAACTTTTCCCCCCGTACCACACCCCTGAATCCTCACTATGACACCTCCAATGCCAGAAACCCCACCTCTTCCAAAATGCAAGCCTAAACCCTAACCTTCTCCCGATCCGCCTCTTCGACCATCGGTAAATTCCCCATCCATTTTTCCCGAACTCCAAGACCCCATGGCCACCTCCTGACCTGACGCCTTACCCTTTACATCGCCGTGCCGCCAGAATTTCACAAAATTCCAGTTCCTGTTCAAACTTCAAAACCCCCACATAATTCACCACTAAAAATCTTGGTTTCTATAATAAAAATCATAACTTTCAATAATGAATCAGATTTACCAAGATGAAACTTGAAATTAAAAGGGTTGACTTTCCTGATATAATACATTCTTACTGTAGTTTCTATTTCCTTCAGTAAAACCCTACTTAATTTCACTCAAAATTGTTTTTAAAAGCAAGATTTAGTTAATTCAAACATTTTTCCTTAAAGCATCATAATCTAATATGGTTTCTATGGAGAGAAAGTAAAATTTGAGTGAGTTTTTGGTCTGTTTAAACAAACAAAGATATGCACATTCAAACTCAGACATACACACAACAATATACATGCTGCAAAGCATATTAATTCATCTATGCAAACATTTTTAACAATATTACTTCAATTATTTATCATAGTCATCAAAATATAAAATAGATTTAACTTTAAAAGATGTAGTTTACTCACACGCAAATGTTTGAACAGAGGACAGTCCTGATTTTTGAACTGGAACTAGAAGCTTTTGATCTGATCTTCTAATATGATTGTTGATCTTAAATTTGCTTATGTTAGAGTTGAACTAAATCTACTGTTTGCTTGCTCTTTAGCTCAGGTTAAATGAAACAGTCGTTTGATTACAGTTTTAATTTGATTTTATTTTTCTTTTCAGGTTTTGGTTTTTAGAAGATGATGAAAGGAGAAAAGATTGTGAAGAACAAATATTAACCTGATTTTTCTCTATCACTATATATATTTTCGTTAAAAAAAGAGAAACCATATTGACATTTGTTATTTGCAAGTTATACTAAACTTACATGCACAATGCATGTTATATAAAAGCCACAATTGTCAAAACCTATAAATATATTTTTCTTTAAGTTTCTATTAATTTAAATATTATGTTTTATATTTATTTATATATTTCCTTTTTATTACTAAGGTTACTTAATATGATAAAAACACTTTTTATGTTATATACTTATACTTTTTATTTACTAATTATATTTATCACATGCATACCTTAAAGAAATATATTTAAACCTTTACTTGTTCTTATTTAAATTTTACTTAAGTTATCACTAATTTAAATAACAACTATATATATAAATCTTACCTTAAGTGTTTTAAATATAGAATTTTAACTTTAAATAAATTTTGAGAATTATTATATAAATTAAAACCGATGCTTCCTATTCACAATATATTTACATATATATATATATAATTAGAAATATCTATGTAAATTTATGATATATATATATGTATGTATCCGCACTTTTACAAATTTACAAATATTCTACCACTCATGGCATATATATACACATATATACACAATTATATACCAATATGTGTTTATATCTATAATTTTCAGCATTATAAAATTTGCATATATCTTTATATATATATATATAGAAAATTTTAACTTGAATTTAAATAGTGAAATATATTATTCATTTTCCGGAGATTTATTTTTCAACATTTATTATGGTTTCCAAACTCCAAATATATTTACATATTCATCAGAATTTTATCTGTTTAACATACAAATCGGTATTTTAATAAATTTAAATCATTTTAATTACCAACTAACAAATGCCCTAAAATCCAGGTTATCACATTCCTCCCCCTTTTAAAAATTTTCGTCCTTGGAAAGGAATGAAATCAGAATTTAAATTATACCGTTAATTATCAGCTAAATTATCCTTTAAGCATTTTGAACTCTCAATTCCCATTATTTAAAAAATTTAAAACACCTTTAAAATCTACATAATATTGCCAAAATAGCTTTATAAAAATACTTTTTATAACTCGATGTCTTAACAAGTCCATCCTCGTTCTCATAGAAATTCGGTCATACGTTGATCAGGCGTAGGATCGAAAATCCATAAGTACTTGGTAAACCTGTTTTCAACACCCAATGAAAAAATTTGAAAAACATTTTCGAAAACTTTTTGAAAATGTAGATTTTTTTTTGAAGATGTAGAAATCATTTTTGGTGAGAATGCTCTGGAAATCATCACCCCCTCCATGGTCGCAGTTAACCCGATGGTTACGTTGCCATCCTGGCAAAATCCATAGATAACTGTAGGCACTCAGCGCCCCTCGATTACGCCATGGAACTCGCCACAGATTGCAGCTACACTCAGGTTACGTAGCCATCATGGAAAAAATCCATGTAATTGTAGGCATCAACGCCCTTGAATTTCGTGCGAAATGAAACTTCACCACTCCTACGTAGATCGTAAACTACATATGTCGAGTCCCAATGTAGCCGGTAGGCTCTCACTGCCTCACGACTTTCGCTATGTCTTCCTAGATCGCAGTCTATTGATGTTACGTTGCCATCACGGCAAAATAAAACATAGACCGTTGTCTCTCACGGCCACACGACTTCTGCTAAGATCCGTAGTAGATCGTAATGACATCGAGTTACACTGTCATCATAGAATAACCCAAATGTCTCTGCAGGCGTCAATGCCCACGACTTTCGCTACCCACAACACAAAATCCTCAGGAACTTCAGTTTGTCCGGACTCCCTCCCAAGATCTAATTTAGAGCCTCTCCCTTAGGGCTCAAGGAAGAACCACCCCGTGGATCTCCTATGAAGTTCATTTCAATGGGAGTGCCTTTTTCCCTAGAGCCAATCTCAAAACATTTTATACTATACGCTTATAGTATCTTTCAAATCTTATTCTTTATGATTCACATAAATCTCCTTTACTCAAAATCGATATCTCAAATTGATAGTTCCAAACTTAGCTTTCCCAATTCTCAAAGTTGATTTTTCAAAAGCCTTTCCAAAATCCATAGGTTCCAAAACCTTTTTCCGAAATCATTCTCATAAAATCATTTATATATATAGATATATATGTTAATACCCTATGTACTGATTTTGATGACAACAACCACATAAATATTACTACTAACATATCTTCGAGTTATGCAGTCATATCAGATATATTATGGAGACATTTACAAAGATAAACAAGAATAAAGTGGAAGCAAATGAATTATAGAAGAAGGTTAATCAGAGAAATTGAAGAACAAAACCCAATTAGAGAAGAATGCTGAAGGATAAAGGTGTTTGAAGTGATGAGGAGTTGGTTGAACCTTAGAATTTCTTGTTAAAGATCTCATGGCAATTATACTTGAAGATCATCAAACATTGACCTCAACCGAATAACAAAAATCCACAAATATAAGGTAATTTGAATTGCTGAAAATTTGCAACACTTATTAGTGTTGCTGTTCATTTTGCAACACACCCATGTCGACATACTAGGTAGGGGGATGTCGACATACTAATAGTTTTTCAGAATTTCAAATTTTAAATGAAGAGACATTTCCCTCCATCTCTTCACTAAAAGACACGTCTCTTCAACCACTATATAAAGGCCTCTGAAAACGAATTTTCACATCAAGAATTCTTATTTTCTCATACTCCTTCTCCAAACATTTGCAAAAGAAATCCATTGCATACTCTTTCAAATCTCCTTGCAAATCGATACTATTTCACTATAATTCTTCACCGATTTGCAAACCTCACAATATCAGAGAGTTGTACTTGAATTCACATCATTCTCTCTGATTTCATCTTATTCCTCAAAGAATTCAAAGATATATTGCCATTGGAGGTCTATAGGATCATTGTACCAAATCTGCAAGAATCTGTATTAAAGATACAACCACTTGCCATAGTTTGTTGTTGGTGATAAAGAGAAGGTGCTCTTGTAGCCTGTAAAATCAAGAGGGTGTGCCTTGTAGCCCATGAAACCAAGATTGTAAAGATGTTCTTCCCACCCGTGGAAAACAAGCGATTAAAGTGGAATTATGCACGAAAGAGTGCAGGACTGGATGTAGGATTGGTTAATCCAAACCAGTATAAAAATCGGGGTGTTATTTACATTACTGAATTTTACTTTATTACTTACTTATTATCTGATTACTTCTTTATGTTTGCAATTTGAGTAAATACAGTTTTATATTCATAAGTAAGTAGTTAATACACAATTCACCACTTCTAATGTCTGAATAGTCTTAAGATCCAACCTTGTGTTATAGCCACCCTAGTTTCCAGTAATATATAATCTTGAAAAATCCTGGATCACTTCATACTTATATAAATTCTCTTTTATACTTCAAATATTTCCAAAAATCCTTTCTTTTGGCTATAAATTCAACAAGGGGAGTTTATCATATATAACAAATATATATATATATATATATATATATATATATATATAACTTTACTATGCCAAATCAACATTCAAATTTGATTTTCTTTTATAAAGTTACTTACCATATCACTTACTTTTCATAAAGTGAATTTCAAAAGATATCCAACTTCCACCTTTATTCATATATATTTCTCAAAATATACCTTTCTTTCAAAAATCATTTTTTATTTCCTTCAAAATTTCAATATCAATTTCATTCTGGCACGTAAATGTACATATATCATCCGTACACAATATCAAATTCGATCGCTCACTCGATCGCACAATTTCACATCCGAACTAGTATCGCCCACCCGAATTCCTAGCGCGGACTCAGATCTGGTTTCTTGATCAGAAGTCTTCATTATCCTTACATAGTCATAACTATGATAGAGAATTTCCAGAATCAGTCAAAAATCCATAACCAGGGTTCGCCGTCGAAAATCGAGCGAAAAATCCCAACTCGAATCGATATACTGTCTCGAAATTCTGTGCTCAAATCTGGATCAAATCATTATGCAAATAGAATAATATACGTACATCTTACGTATTTACCTTCAATGATTATTAGCTAAATAAATTTTCTTTTTACCTCACATTCATTTTGATTTCTATTCACTTATTAACAATTGATTCAATTTCCATTTGGGTCATCACTTCAATTATAAACAGTCTGCACTCTGACCTCTTGAATTTGGAAAATAGCTTGAAAAGTTTAAAATAGATAAGTACTTGTAAAATAGCAATAAAATAGTTAAGTAATTATAAAATAGTTGTAAAACAATTAAATAGTTTGTAGAATTGTTAGATAGTTGCAAAATAGTTATAAAATAGCAATTAGTTATAAGTAGTTCTAAAATAATGATTAGTTTATAAAACAGATGTAAAATAGTAACTATTCTTCAAAATAATTGTAAACTAAGTATAAAATAGTTTGGATTTTAAAAAGAAAGATTATATAGTAAATAGCTTGCAAAATAGATTTAAAACAGTTTACTTTAAAACAATTTGTTCGAAGATAATCTCAGAGTCAAACTGATTCAATTACCCAACCTCCATTTCCAAATAATTTCCCATTTCACTTAATTGGGTCAATTCCAATTCAATTTGAATTAACTTCAATTCCTTTCCCAAATTCAATTCAATTTGAACAAACTTTCAATTCCTATCTCAACTTTAAACCATCTCGAATTATATAAATTCGAGTTAAATTTTTAAATGTTGATTTAATCTTTTAAATCAAATCAACCTATATTTTTTAAATAAACAACTTAAATCTTTAAACCATTTAATTCTGAGTCCAAATTCCAAAATTCCATTTATTACCTATTTTTAACTTCTAACTTTGAAACCAATTCTTAAACAATTTCAGTTCACAAGTTTCTTTCTATCATTAAATTTTTAAGTTCAAAGTGATTCCATTTCCTTAATTTCGAATTTTATTTCTAAAAATCAAAATCATTTAAATAATTTCAATTAAAATTTTATTTCCATTTTATATCTGTAATGGATGTATATCATTTCAATCCACTTCTTAATTTATTTTAAATAATTCAATTTACAGTTCCATAAATTATTAATAACAATAGGATAATATCAGGTTAAGTCAACATAAATAAACATCCAAATTATTTAAAACATTCCTCAACAGCATCCATTACCAATTTCAGAAACTCAAACTTGTTTTGAGATCACACATAACTCCCGTTCAAACCAACCATTTAACTTCCTAAGTTAAGTCCCCATTTCATGAAATTTTCAAATCGGGTTGTTTGTTCTAAACTTATTTAACCTTCCCTAAGTTAAATTTAATTTATTATGGTCAACTTTATTCAATTTGAATTCTCCATTTCAAATTTTAAACTGCTTATCCATATCCTTTACCATTTATAAGTTCAAAAACTTATTTCTCTTTGGGTTATTACATCACATTTCAGGGAAAATTCAAAACTCGACACATAGTGTTTACTCCCAGTCAGCTTTGATCTAATGTATATCCCATATGTATACATATTCATTTCTTTTGCACCCCAAGACATATTTTAAATTTTAAACCATTCTTGGTTTTCAGTTCAAAACATATTTCTTTAAATTTTAAAATAATTCTTGTTTTAAGATAAGATTCCTTCATTCAAAAATATTATTTATTATATCTTTTAACATTTTGAAACAATTTCAAATTTTTTGGACTGAAATTTAAAACTTTAAAAATTTAATTATCTTCAATTCCAATTTATAAGTCATACTTATCTAAATTATTACTTCCTTAAAACATTTCATTCTGCAAACATTCCATTATCAAGATACAACAAACATTTTATGATAATAACCAAGGTTATCATAACCGGAAACCAATTCACTATATATTATCTCATAATTTATTGGATAATAAATCAGGGTAACTTAATTCAGCATTTTGAAAACATTCTTTTGAATTTCAGGATTTTGTTCTCTAGTTTGATTCCATTTCCAGCTTATCTTATTTATTTAGTTCATATTATTCAATTCCAATTTGGATATATATATATATATATATATATATATATATATATATATATTCTTATTCAATTTCAATTCCCAACAACCAATTTCTTAATATATATAATAATTAGAAAAAAATATTGCTTTATATATCAAAATATAACTTATATAAAAATCATATATTTTTAAAACCATTTTAAAACCTTTATATAAGAAAATAACAAGTACGCTCTCTTATATCATATACTCAACTCATTCTAGGGTACTATTGACCTTATCCTAAATGAGTAAACCTACTAGACCCAAGGTTCTCGCTTAACCTTTTGCTCTGATACCAAAAATAACGACCCAAAATTTTCGACCTCGAAAATTCGACACTAATACGTTCACTTTAGAAGTGCCAAGCAATCAAACGCCGAAAATTTCAGATTGTTAGAGAAAAGAAAAAGAAGGTAGAAGAAGAACAGAAAACAACAACATCTTACATTTGCAGCGGATAAAATATAATATCAAATAATAGCATTTGTTCAAAGAAAGAAGTAACTGACAGATTACATTCAATATATCAGAGTACAACCATTTATAAATAAACTGGACAGTTATAATTAACTTGTCGCAGACTTCTATCAATACAACTCTATTACACAGCGGAATATACTCCATACGTTTCTGCCATCCAGCTCTCCTTTTGAGCTCCAAAATGTCCCAACCTGAAAATCTGTAATACTCGATCTGACCCGAGCATTACAATAAAGTAACACCTGGGTCAGACTAGAAACCAGCGTGAGTAAACCCATAATATGAAATACTAAGGTAAAACTTATTTGAAAACCCGGGGTAACTCGTACCTTCTACGAGTTCTTAACTTGATATAGTCAGTCACTTATTTCATAAAGTAATATCTAAGTAACTTTACTTAGTTTCAATGGTCCATTTTACTTAATGTATTACATTCCAGCCTATTTGACTTTTTTTATTTATAATCAAATCCAAAAAGAATTTTAGCAGATTACTAATCGAAGTGGTTTCGGATATTTACTGATACCCGATCCAGTCTCTTCGAATCCAATATCATCTTTAATCCAAGTTGTTTAAGTGAATACAATTCTATCTTAAATACAGGATGTCACATTTACACAGCGATTCAACATAGATAGATAACCCATATTATCACAGATCAACCAAAAGCATCTCATATCACAGAGCATCACAAATCACATCTCAGAGATATCAAATAGTTCAAATTATTCAGTATAATTCAATCATTCATAAGCAAGATTAATTAGTTGAACAATTTCTAATTAACTTAATTAATCTCCAAATAAATTAATTACTTTTCAAATCCTCCTTAATTAGCATTAATTAAACCATTTAATTAATTTTTGAAATAAATTATTTCTTAATCATTTAATCATTCACCTTAATTAATTAACCTTTGATTACTTACATTAATTAATGATCCTTTAATTATTTACATTAATTAATTAATTATCCTATAAATCAATTACGTTAAGTAATTACCCTTTAATTACGTTAATTAATTAATTATCCTTTAACTAATTAATTTAATTAATTAACCCTTAATTACTTAAGCCCTTAATTAATCTAAGATGAATCATTATCTTAATTAATTACTTAACTAAGCATTTAAATCTTATTGGTATCTAAGGGCTTTGTCAAAAACAGTGCAGGAAGCTAAAAACAGTGAAGGAGAGCTTAAGGGCTTGGTCAAAAGCAAAGTTTGGGTGTGGCAATTTGGTATCTACCAAGCTCAAAGAACAGCTAAAGGAAGCACATGACAATATGATGGCGCAACCAGGCGATGCTGATATGGCCGAGAGGGAAGCTGTCCTATTCAATGAACTCAATCAAGCTCTTGCGAATGAATGTGACATGAGGAGACAACAACTGCGGATCAAATGGGTTGCGGATGGTGACAGGAATACAAAGTTTTTCCATGCATCACATAGGGTCAAGCAATCAACGAGTAACATCACAACCATCATTGATGAAGCAGGTACATGAATGTAACCCCAAAAACTGTCGAAAAAGCCTTTCTCATGTACTATACAAATCTCTTTGGTAATACGAATAACTTTGAACCTGAGCTTGATCTCTTGTCTTCGATAAATCTACCAAAAATTACTGCAGATGAAGCCAATTGTCTTGTGGCCAAAGTTACTGATGCTGAGATAAAGAATGCACTGTTTGCTATGAATAAGTCCTCCTCAGGTGGACCTGATGGGTTCAATGTGGTCTTCTTTACTACTAGTTGGGAAGTTGCGGGTTCCCAGTTTACCAAAGCTGTTCACAATTTCTTCAACAATTTCAAAATGTAGAAATCAGCAAATGCTACAAATTTGGTTCTCATCCCCAAGTGCAAACAAGCCACTTCTGTTTCCTCTTTTAGACCGATCTCCTGCTGCAATGTGATATATAAGTGTATTTCCAAAATTATAGCGTCTAGGCTTGTCACTGTGTTGCAGCGGATCATATCCAACAATCAAGTGGCTTTCCTGCCTAACAGAAGCATTCTTGATAATATAATGCTAGCGCATGAGCTCCTCAATGGTTATAACCGTGTTAACACTTCGCCGCGTGCCATGTTGAAGCTGGATTTGATGAAAGCGTATGATTCAATCCAGTGGAAGTCTATAGTCAGGATTATGTCGCAAGTGGGTTTTCCAAAAGTTTTCGTTGCTTGGGTGTATGAATGCATCTCCACGCCCACTTTCTCTTTGATAATTAATGGAGCTGGCACCAACAACTTCGCATCAAAGCAGGGTATAAGACAGGGGGACCCTCTCTCCTCCTATCTTTTCATCTTAGTCATGGAAGTTATTACCTGTATGCTAAGGCCTTCCTTCCAAAACAAGCAGATACTGTACCATCCAAAATGCAAGGAGCTTCAAATAACGTCTCTTCTCTTTGCAGACGACATCATGATATTCACCAAGCCTGATCACCAATCAATTGACTGCATTAAAAGTGTTCTGCACTTATTTTACAGAATAACTAGTCTTCAACTAAACTTCAATAAATCAAGCATATTATTCTCTGGGATTAATAACCAACAACAAGTCAGCCTCACCACTCGTGCTGGTATACACTCTATGGCTGCTGATATGTTTTATCTTGGGCTTCCTCTTTGCTCCTCTCGTGTTACTCGTGCTGACTGTCTTCCGTTGTACGAGAAAATCACGCGTGTCATGGATTGTTGGGCTAACAAGTTCTTGACACAAGCTGGTAGGTTGGTTCTTGTTCAATCTGTGAGCTTCTCTATCACGGTTTACTGGGCTAGAGTTTATATCCTACCAACTAGGCTTTTGAAAATGGTTAGGCGTGCTATGTTAAGATTTTTTTGGTTCGGTACGATACACACGAGGAAACTGCTGCCATGTTCAT
The DNA here is from genome assembly GCA_030765085.1 of Allium cepa. Lineage (NCBI taxonomy): Eukaryota > Viridiplantae > Streptophyta > Magnoliopsida > Asparagales > Amaryllidaceae > Allium > Allium cepa. Next base: position 781,343,586 of record CM060929.1, read on the forward strand.
TCTCGTCATTTGAGAAGCCGAAGTGTAAAGGTGGATTGGGGTTGCATAGTATTAAAGACTGGAACAAGGCTGCATACAGTCATCACATCAATGCGCTTTTAAATAATCAGGACACATTATGGGTTAAATGGACTATTAGATACAATATTGGCTCCAAAAAATTCTGGCCGATGGATATTCCGCTCTCCTGTAGTTGGATTTGGAGGAGTATACTTAAACTCAGAAGCACTTTCCTGCCTTATGTTAAAATTAACTTGGCAGAGGGGAGTGTTTGTAACTTTTGGACTGTACCATGGATTGGCAAAGGAATTGTGCTTGATCTTCTCTTCAATCAACAGCAGAAGTATCAATCTGGAATAAGTGGTAGTGCGCTTGCTGTTGACTATATTGCTGATGGTAAACTTGTTGTTCCTTACACAAGCAACCAGGTTGTCAGAGCTTTTTGGGGGGTGTATGCTGGTTGTTGCTTTATTCACCCTGAACATGACAATGTAATGTAGAATGAACGTGCTCATGCTGTTAGCAGTGTGTACAATGCCTTAATTGGTTTGGATGCTTTGCCTGATTGCAAGTGGTACAAGGTAACCTGGTCTACTGTGTCTACTGGTACCGATAACCTATGCTTCTGGAAGGTAATAAACAATGCTCTGATGACTAGAGACAAACTTGTTAGCTATGGTATGACTGTGCAACCAAACTGCGAGCTGTGTGATCAACATTGTGAGAGTGTTGACCACATATTCTTTAAATGTCCATATGTTCTTCATGTCTGGTCCAAACTTCTAAGTTGTATGCAAGGGATGAGGCAATCTCACAGTACCAATGATCAATGGCTACTTATTGAGCACGTGCTAGGATGGAAGGATGAACAGAAAGTATTCTTTTTCTACATCCTGAAGTAGTTTATCACGGTTGTTTGGAATGAAAGAAATTTGAGGATATTTGAAGGGAAGAGCTGCAGTAAAGAAGGGATTTGGTTCGTGCTGAAGAGTGAAATATATAGAGGGATGCAAGACAGCAATCACAGTTTTTTAGCTTGGCAGTATGAGCCGTGGGTTCCATAGTATTTGTTTTCTGCCTTTTCCTCTTTTGTTTTTTCCTTGTTTGCTCTCGTTCTGTCGTGTGTTTTGTAGTTTCTTTATTTTTGCCTTTTTGTTGTTTGTTCTTCCCTTTTTCTCCTTCATTAATAAACCTGGTAGGGGACCAGTTTTTAACCCCGGTTAGCTTTCAAAAAAAAAATCTTATTTAAATTAAAGGATTGAAATTTATTTATTCAAAATCACTTAAGAAAGTTTAACCACTTATCTTAATCACTTACTAAATTACATCATTAAATTTCATTTGAAACACTTAGGAATAAGTTAAATAATTAACCAAATATATAGTTATTCCAAAAACCAAACCAAATTTAAAATAATTTAACTTTAAATTTGGAGCTTGCTTTATAAACTTGTTCAAAAATTTATTTTGAGAAAATAGTTCAAAATTTCTTTTGAACTTGGTTACTTCCATAAAAAGATTAATTAAAAAAGAAAACCCAAGTTCAAGGCCCAAAATCCCGAGTCCAAAATCTTTCTTATTTTCTTTTACTTTCTCTTTTCTTCTAATTATCTTATTCTTTAATTCCTATTAACATTTGATCCTATTCTCTTGGCCCAAAATCTATCTCGGCCCAACTTGCTTCTCCCTCTTCTCCTTCCAGTTCCCTTTCTCTGCTCCTAAATAGCACAAAACCATGCACATATCCATGCACCCAATCACACACCTTCGGCCGTCGAATCCCACTATCGACAGACCCTGTAAGTTTCCAGCTACCTCGGCACAACATTTCCCCCACTAGAAAATTCTTGGCATCACCGATTCACAAAATCGATCATCGATCCAAAACTGAGATGAGCTGCCCCTTCCAACATCCACCTCGACCCATCACTACCGACCACCAGCCGGCGCCCCGCTCCACTAGGAGCTTCGTTACTCTTATCCCCAACTTTTCTCCCCATACCGCACCCTTGAATCCTCACCACGACGCCGCCAATACCAGGAAACCCACCTCTTCCAAAACGCGAGCCTAAACCCTAACCTTCTTCCGACTCGCCTCTTCGACCATCAGTAAATTCCCCAAACATTTTTCTCGAACTCCATGACCCCTTGACCACCTCCTGATTCGACGCCTTACCCTATACATCGCCGTGCTATCGGAATTTCACAAAATTCCCGTTCCCGTTCAACTTCAAAACCCTCACACAATTCACCACTAAAACTCTTGGTTTCTATATTAAAAATCATAACTTTCAATAATGAATCAGATTGCCAAGATGAAACTTGAAATTAAAAGGGTTGATTTTCCTGATATAATACATTCTTACTGTAGTATCTATTTCCTTCTATAAAACCCTAATTAATTTCCCTCAAAATTATTTTTAAAAGCAATATTTAGTTAATTAAAACAATTTTCCTTAAAGCATCATAATCTAATATGGTTTATATGGAGAGAAAGTAAATTTTGAGCGGGTTTTTGGTCTTCTTAAACAAACAGAGATATGCACATTCAAACTCAGACATACACACAACAATATACATGAAAAGCATAGTAATTCATCCACGCAAACATTTTTAACAATATTACTTCAATTATTTATCACACGCATCAAAATATAAAACAGATTTAACTTTAAAAGATGTATTTTACTCACGTACAAATGTTTGAACAGAGGACGGTCCTAATTTTTGAACTGGAACAAGAAGCTTTTGATCTGATCTCTTAATATGATTATTGATCTTAAATTTGCTTATGTTAGAGTTGAACTAAATCTACTGTTTGCTTGCTCCTTAGCTCAGGTTGAAAGAAACAATCGTTTGATTACAGTTTTAATTTGATTTTATTTTTATTTTCAGGTTTAGGTTTTTAGAAGATGATCAAAGGAGAAAAGATTGTGAAGAACAAATATTAACCTGGTTTTTCTCTATCACTATATATATATATATATATATTAAAAAAAAGAAACCATATTGCCATTTGTTATTTGCAAGTTATACTAAACTTACGCATGTACAATGCATGTTATATAAAAGCCACAAATGTCAAAACCTATAAATATATTTTTCTTTATGTTTCTATTGATTTAAATATTATGTTTTATATTTATTTATATATTTCCTTTTATTACTAAGGTTACTTAATATGATAAAAACACTTTTTATGTTATATATTTATACTTTATATTTACTAATTATATTTGTCACATGCATACCTTAAAGAAATATATTAAAACCTTTACTTCTTCTTATTTAAATTTTACTTAAATTATCACTAATTTAAATAACAACTATATATATAAATACTTACATTAAGTGTTTTAAAATATAGAATTTTAACTTTAAAATACTTTTGAGAATTGTTATATTAAATTGAAACCAATGCTTCCTATTCATAATATATATACATATATACGTATATATACATATATATATATATATAATTAGAAATATCTGTGTAAATTCATGATATATATATATATGTGTGTGTGTGTGTGTGTGTGTGTGTGTATCCACATTTTTACAAATTTAAAAATATTCTACCACCCATGGCATATATATACACATACACACACACACACACACACTTATATACCAATATGTGTATATTCTTATAATTTTCAGCATTATAAAATTTGCATATATCTTTTCATATATATGTAGAAAATTTTAACTTAAATTTAAATAGTGAAATATATAATTCATTTATCTAGAGATTTATTTTTCAACATTTATTATAGTTTCCAAACTCTATATATATTCAGAAATTCATCAGAATTTTATTTATTTAGCATAAAAATCAGTATTTTAATAAATTTAAATCCTGTTAACTACCAATTAACAAATGCCTAAAAATCCAAGTTATCACACGATCTTCCAAGATCTTGTTAACTCTTTCTGTTTGCCCATCTGTCTAAGATGGTAAGCGGTACTCATCACAAGCTTGGTTCCCAAAACATCCTACAGACTCTTCCAAAACTCGCTAGTGAACAAGGAATCTCTATCACTAACTATACTGCTAAGAACCCCATGCAGTCTGATCACATTCTTTATGAACAACCTTGCTAAAACAGGTGTTGTCTTGTTTGATCTAACTAGAATGAAATGGAACACTCTAGGTCAATCTTTCCACTATAACCCATATACTTTCATTTTCTCTGTTCGACCTTGGCAACCCGTCTATGAAGTTTAAAGAAATAGAATCCCACTTCTACATTGGAATATCTAATGGCCGAAGCAAACCACTTGGCTTCTGGTGCTTGGCCTTTTCTTGCTAGCAATTCAAGCACTACCTTACACACAAACCAATATCCCGCTTCATACCTTCCCAGAAGAAACTCTTCTTTACCTCCTCATACATCTTGGTACCTCTGAGATGTATAGTGAACTTCAAATGGTGGCATTTCTTCTAAGACTTTTTTCCTTATGTTTCCCACACTTGGAACACATAATCTTCCTTTCTCAACCACCCTTTCTAGTTAAGACTGAAATCTTTCAAGTCATCGCTCCTGGTTCCTTCCTTTAACTTTCTGATCCATTCAGCCAACACAAGATCCTCTATCTTCTTAGAAGCAATCCGATTGATCAACACTGGTTGAACTTCCAAACAAGATAATACAACTGTATTACCACTAGACCCGGCCTCGGGTCTCCACTGGACTTGTTAGCACCAAAATTGGTCGCTAACGCCCAAATGTAAGTGAAAGCACCAACTAACAGTCACTGATAACAGATAAAGTGTGTGTAGAGAGTAATAATATGAAGAACAGTTAAAATTAAAATGAAAGCAGTAAAGAACAACAAGTTTTATAGTGGTTCGGCTAACTTCGGCCTACATCCACTCTAGAAGTTTCCTTTTTATTGATGTTTGAATCAATTACAGTTATAAAGTGGTAGACTGGCTTTAGTCTTAGAAAATAAAAAGTCAGAGAGCAAAAGAGAAGAAGAAGACTCTCCTTTCTAAACCCCTACAAGCTGTATTTATAGGCGAATTTTGAGTTGCTGGGCTTTCTTAACGGTAAAGGCCCATTAAGAATTTCCACAGAGCCACATTCTTCTTATGCCAAACGACTTTTCACCGAGACATCTTCGACGAGCGACCCATGCCGAGCCGCCAATGCCGAGCGAGGTACGATGCCGAGCGAGGTGCGAGGTATCGAGGTGCGAGGTATCGAGGTGCGGGGTATCGAGTTATCGAGGTGCGGGTATCGAGGTGCGAGGTATCGAGGTACGAGGTATCGAGGTACGAGGTATCGAGGTATCGAGGTGTGATGTATCGAGATGCGAGGTATCGAGGTATCGTGGTGCGAGGTATCGAGGTGCGAGGTATCGAGGTATCGAGGTGCGAGGTGTCGAGGTATCGAGGTATCGAGGAGTGTAGACCGAACGAAGTACTTGTGCCGTGCATTCCCTTCATTTCTTGACCAAATGACATATCCAAGTAAACTTCATCCTTCGAAACCAAATCCATCATACTCCAACCTCGATAGTCGTGAAGTTAGTTAGGTTGAATCCGCCTACTTATAGTTTTGACAAAAGGAGAGTTAACACTTTGCCCCCCAAAACATGCCTTGCTAATGGAAGGTGTGTTTTGTAGCACAATAAGCTGGATGTTCGTATCCTGTTAATGACCTACAAAGAAATTAATAGCCTTATCTGACCACGAATGACGATCGTTTGGGATCGTATGTCATTCGTGGTGGTATGTGACCTTTCGAGGCCGAGTGCCATTCGCGGCGAATTGTGACCGTTCGCAGTCGGGTGCCGTTTGAGGCGAGTTATGATTGTTTGCGCTCTGGTGCCGTTCGAGGCGAGTTGTGACCATTCGCGGTCGGGTGCTATTCGAGGCGAGTTGTGATCGTTCGCGATCTGGTGTCGTTCGAGGCGAATTGTGACCGTTCGTGGTAGGGTGCCGTTCGAGGCGAGTTGTGATCGTTCGCGATCTGGTTCCGTTCGAGACGAATTATGACCGTTCGTGGTCAGCTGCCGTTCGAGGCGAGTTGTGATCGTTCGTGATCTGGTGCCGAACGAGGCAAATTGTGACCGTTTGTGGTCGGGTGTCGTTCGAGGCGAGTTGTACGTGCCCGGGGGGACATAGTATCATTAATGTCAGATTTCACGTTCGAGTGAGTTTTTGAACTGTTTGTCGTAGCGGTTTATCGCCATCTCAGAGCATGCCTAAGGACCATTCGCGACCCCGTACATGTGTAAGTGGCTTAGCCGTCATGGAATCACAAACAGCAGATTTTCATTCAAAATAAGTCTTTTAACGGAAATGTCAAACTAAATCAAGTCCAAACAAGAGGAATGGAAAATAAAAGCAAAACAGGGTGCGTCCAAGTGCAAACACCTACATTGATGCGATTTATAGTCGTATCAGAGCATGCCCGAGGATCGTTCGCGGTCCTGTACATGTGTAAATGACTTAATCGCGTTGATGTGGAGTTTTCCACTTATTCGTCATTATTTTAATCAACCGATGACAAGCGGACGCCCCAATCCCGAGCCGTTCCCAGTTGGTGTAGGTGGTGGCCGCTCTCGTTCCACCGTCGTTGTTACCCTTATCACATATTGCGATAGCAAACCATTTCGAATATGTCCCTCAACCTCATCCTTCAAGCGCATGCAGTCATTCGTGCTATGACCGTTCAGTTCGTGGAATAAACAATACTTGTCTGACCTTTTTTCATTGCTGGTCGGATCCCTTCTCATTGGCCTCCGATACGGAATCTTCGCCCTAATGTCTTGGTAAATTCGTTCTAAAGTCTCGCTCAGCTCTGAATAAGAGGTGAATCTCGGTTCCTTTCATGGTCGCGTTGGTCCATCGTCGTTATCCCTAGCCTTCCATTTTCCTTTATCAGTTCTTGAATCTTTTTTAGGAGGATTTTCACCCTTGACTGCATAAACATCATCTCCTTCCTCTCTCTCAGCATTTGCATCCTCCAATCGTAAAAATCCTTCGGCCTCATGATAAAACTCCCCTAGATCCATAGGTGGATCCTTTGTCAGTGAATTTTTGAACTCTGTTCCATTAGCTATGCCAGATACAGCTGCCATTAAGACCATGGATGGATCTGGTCGATCCACCGATGTTGCCGCTGCATTGAATCGCGTCAGAAAGCTCCTCAAAGATTCCCCGGTCCTTTGCTTTAGCGCTGCCAAATTCATCACATTCTTAGGTCTCGAAATGTGAACTCTGAACTGCCTCATAAACTTCTCAATCAACTCAGTAAAAGTTCCAATGGAACCACTCTCAAATTGTCTAAACCATAGTGTTGTTATGTCTGTCAGATACAATGGGAAGCATCGGGCCATGACTTCCTCTGATGCCCCTAGCACTTACATATGCCTCATATACTTTGTAAGATGAACCGTAGGATCCGTCCTCCCATTATACATCTCCACTGATGGTAGCTTAAAATATGGTGGGTTCCTAGCTCACCTGATAGAAGGAGTAAAGGGACTCCTATTCACAGCATCCAAGTCTTTGTTTACCAATCCACCTCTCATAGCTCGTCTAACCATCTCCGCCAGTTTGTCGTTGTCACCAAGCTATAATCCTTGTCCGCTACCTCTGGTCTGCCCCCCCGAGTTGATGAGGGAATTCTGACACATACTTCTCATCTCGTACTCCTACACTCCTATTGGTGTCGGGTTGGACGGCATTATCTGGTATCCCTCCATGGATTGGTTCAGCATTCCCTGGTGGTATGCACCCGAGTCTAGATCCATCCGGATTGATAGCCGTCGGCTGATTGGGTGATGCCTCCTACTGAGCTATTCCCTCTACTTGCTAGTTGAGCGCTTCTGATCCAGCTCCACGGACCTAAGCACTTGCATTTTCTGCCTGTGCAAATTGTCTGAGAAGAGCCTGCATCATCTCCTCTTGTCTTTTTAACATTGCTTCCATCTCATCTCTGGTGATGTAGATGGATGCTTGACCTGCTCCAGATCCAGAGGAAGCCTCTTGACTTCCCTCCTGATTGCTCCTTTCTATCACTTGCTTTCTTATTGATAGCCTAGCCATTGCTTTCTAGAGTCCAATTTCCTAGCTCCAAAATCCCTGAGTGCTTGCCTTCTCAGTGAAAGCACCAAAATGTTAGCGCCAAAATTGGTCACTAACACCCAAATGTAAATGAAAGCACCAACTAACAGTCACTGATAATAGATAAAGTGTGTGTAGAGAGTAATAATATGAAGAACAGTTAAAATTAAAATGAAAGCAATAAAGAACAACAAGTTTCATAGTGGTTCGGCTAACTTTGGCCTACGTCCACTGTAGAAGTTTCCTTTTTATTGATGTTCAAATCAATTACAGTTACAAAGTGGTAGGCTGGCCTTAGTCTTAGGAAATAAAAAGTCAGAGAGCAAAAGAGAAGAAGAAGACCCCCCCTTTCTGAACCCCTACAAGCTGTATTTATAGGCGAATTTTGAGTTGCTGGGCTTTCTGAATGGTAAAGGCCCATTAAGAGTTTCCACCGAGCCACATTCGTCTTATGCCGAACGACTTTCCACTGAGCCATCTTCATCGAGCGACCCATGCCGAGCCGCCAATGCCGAGCGAGGTGCGAGGTATTGAGTTATCAAAGTGCGGGGTATCGAGGTATCAAGGTGCGAGGTATCGAGGTGCGAGGTGTCGAGGTGCGAGTATCGAGGTATCGAGGTGCGAGGTATCGAGTTATCGAGGTATCGAGGTGTGAGGTATCGAGGTATCGAGGTGAGAGGTATCGAGGTGCAAGGTATCGAGGTGCGAGGTATCGAGGTATCGAGGTGAGAGGTATCGAGGTGCAAGGTGTCGAGGTGCGAGTATCGAGGTATCGAGGTGCGAGGTATCGAGTTATCGAGGTATCGAGGTGCGAGGTATCGAGGTATCGAGGTGAGAGGTATCAAGGTGCAAGGTATCGAGGTGCGAGGTATCGAGGTATCGAGGTGAGAGGTATCGAGGTGCAAGGTATCGAGGTATCGAGGTATCCAAATATCGAGGTGCGAGGTATCGAGGAGCGAGGTATCGAGGTGCGATGTATCAAAGTGCGAGGTATCGAGGAGTGTAGACCGAATGAAGTACTTGTATCGAGAGCAGAATAGAAGAAGAAGAAACCAAATCCATCATACTCCAACCTCGATAGTCGTGAAGTTAGTTAGGTTGAATCCGCCTACTTATGGCTTTGACAAAAGGCGGGCTAACAGGACTCTACAATCTGCTAATGCTTCCAAATCTTTCCACTCAGCCATTATAGCCAACACTGCATTCTGATGTATCCTGCTAAGTTCATCTACAACCTTTTTGCATTTCCTTGTTATGTACTCAATCCCAAAATCATAAGCGGCTATGAACTCTAACCATCTCTACTGTCTTATGTTCAGCTCCTTTTAAGAGAGAAATTACTTCAGTGACTCAGGATCTGTATACAGCTCAAACCTTTCTCCCAAAAGGTAATGTCTCTACACCTTCAAAGCAAAAATCACCACAGACAACTCTTAATCATGCATTGTATATCTAACCTCATGCGGTCTAAGCTTTCTAGAAGCATAGGCAATCATCTTACCTCTCCGCATCAACACAACTCCTGATTCGGTTCCACATGCATCGGTATAAACTACCAAATCCTGATTCCCCTCAAGAACAACCAACGCAGGTGCATGGATCAATAAGTGTTTCAAACTCTGAAATGCTTCCCCATGCTTACCGGTCCACACAAACTTCACCTCCTTCCTCGTCGGCCTGGTCATCGGTGCTGCTATCCGTGAGAAATCCTTAATGAATCTCCGATAATAACCACCAACCCAAGGAAACTCTTAATCTTGGTTATTGTCTTGGGTCTCTTCCAGTATTCACGGCCTCGATCTTAGTCGGATCCATAGATAAAAATTCCTTTAAGACTACATGATCAAGAAACTTCACCTCCTTCTTCCAGAAGTGACACTTCGAAAACTTCGCTTTCAATTGATGTTGCCTCAACGTCTCAACCACCACTCTAAGATGAACTTCACGCTCTCTTTCAACCTTAAAGTAAATCAAGATATCATCTAAGAAAACCGGCATGAACCTATCTAAGTGCTATCGGAAAATCTGGTTCATTAAATCCACAAAGAAAGTTGAAGCATTCACCGGTCCGAACGACATAACTAACCATTCGTACGATCCATATCTGGTCCTGAATGTTGTCAAAGGTATGCTATCCTCTGCTACTCTGAGCTGATGGAAACCCAATGCCAAATCCAACTAAGAAAATACATTTGCTCCACAAAGTTGGTCGAACAAATCATCAATTTGGGGCAATGGATATCGATTCTTTATCGTCCTCTCATTCAACTTACGATAATTTGATACATAGCCTCAACGATCTGTCCAGTTTCTTAATAAACACTACCGCTGCACCCTACGGCGAACTTCTTGGCCTGATAAAAACTCTTGCCCTCTAAGTCCCCAACTTCACCTTAAACTCCCTCATCTCTGAAGAGGTCATCTTACTTGGCGGTCTAGTCACTGTTTCTGCTTCTGGAACCAAATCTATCCGAAACTCAATGGTTCATTTCAGCGGCAATCCAACTACAGGCCAAACACATCTGCGAATTCTCTAACCATGAAAACTCATCTCAACTCATCATTTGAATCCAAAGCACCCAACAAAGCAAGCACTGCATCGCTAGAACCTTCTACGGTGAAAACAATCCGATCGCTACAATTTGGGAGTCTAAGAGATATCTTCCTATCCTGCCAAAATATCTTAGCATTATACTCACTTAACCAATGCATACCTAGTATAAGCCTGAACACCACAAAATCAAACACATGAAAACTACACACAAAAGTATGACCTAACAGGTCAAACTCAAACTGGTCACACCTCAATCCTAGAGTTGCATACCCTCCTATTGGATTTGCAACCCGTAAGGAAGTAACTAGATATGTGAGCTCAAGGTTAAGCTTATCTATCACACATCTACATATAAAATAATGGGATGTACCAGTATCAAATAAAACTCTAACAGACATATCATGAATCTGAAGCATTCCTCCAAGAACTGTCTTCCCCTTCTCCTAGGCTGTTGGCTTGGAAGCGACAGGCTCCAATGTATACACCTTGCCCTTACCATCTCTAACGGGCTCCTTGCACTCGTTCTTATAATAGCTTATCTGGTCACAATTGAAACACCTGACATTCTTCCCCTTAGTCGCATCCTTCGCTTTCCCTGCACCAGCTCAGCAAATTACCAAATCAAAGTTGACTATGTCATCACTGACATAAACTTCTCCTGAAATCTCCTCTTGAAATCCTCCCAGGTTGTTGTCTCCTCATCAACTGTCGCTGTCGCTGTCGCACTGTTCCACCAAAACAGTGCGGATCCCTGAAGTTGCATGGACGCCAACCTTCTCTTCTACTCATCATTGAGCCATAGAACTGCAAAAACCCTTTCGCAGTGTAACAACCAGTTCTCAACTCCAATGGCATCCTCTGTTCCCATAAACGGATTCCTCCTAGTTTCACTTAATCACCGCTCATCTTAGCAAAATGATTAACTACCAGAACTTCTAGAACCCCTGCTCCTGTAGCATTTCCTCCTAACACTCCAGCTGCGACTCCTGCCTGAATTATATGAAAGAGACTGTGCTATAGGATTGTGTAATATGGATGTATCTATAAACTATTTGTGCGGAATATAAAGTAAGTAAGTAAATAAATAAAGCAGTAAAGTAAATGACACCAGAGATTTTTATATTGGTTCGAACTTCCCGTTCTACACCTAGTCTCAAACTCCTACTGGAATTAAACTAGCGACCCTCACTTAACCCGAAGGAATAGGTTTACACCGCCTGAGCAACCGAACAGGACTTCTACCGCCTAAGCAACCAAATAGGACTTCTACCACCAGAGCAACCGAACAGGACTTCTTTACAAATAAACCAAAGTTCTGACTGTAATATGCTCTTTATATAGCACTGATAAGTCAATAAAGTACAATCTTCCTATAATCTTCTCCTTTATGATATATAGTGTAATGTGCTTGAAGAATGTGGAAGATAGAGTGAGCAACGATTAGAGATTGTATGCAGTTTGAGTGCAAATTGAAAATAGAGAATAAGAGGTAAGAATTCAAGAGTACTAAAATTAGTTAACTTAATTGTTTGTTGAATTCTAGACTCTATTTATAGAGTTTTAAGAGTTGCAATCTTTCATGAAAAGAAAAAGATGCAACTATTAGATAGAAGATGTTTCTCTTCGTTGAAGAGAAGCATCCCTTCAGAAAAATAGCCGTTAAAGATAATCAGTCATTTTATTATTTCAATTTAGCCTTCTGATTAACATTAAATTCAAAACAACAAGCAAATATGCTATTTTTGGCCTTATTCAGCCGTCTGAATGACAGCCGGCTAAAACTTCATAGAAAAATATTCTATGTTTCAGTATCTAGACAGCTGAATGGTGTCATTTAGCCAGCTGATTTAGCCTGTCTTTGTGCATATGCAAAGTTTGTGTGCACGTTAGTGAATATATACCATATCAGAGAGATTTTAACATCTTTCTAATAATATACTGACTCTAAACAAAAGAATAACAACTTCATAGCTTCCTGAATTTAAATCTTCAATGAATCCTCTGCATAAATGATTAGTACACAATAATATTGACTTATATAGTTGTCACAATAAAAATGATGAAAATCGTGATTTTAACATCATATTCCTAAAAAATTAATTACATGGCTTCCATTCCGACCTATGAGACTTCAGCACCAACATTCTCTGCCTAACCTTGGCCTCTCCCTGCATTAGGTCCAACATACCTTTTAGTTCTTCCCCTTCCTTGGTTAACTCGGCTTCTTCTACCACCCATATTTGTATTCAAACCTCATGAGATATAGACAGATAACCTAATCAAAGATAGATGAATGGAGATAAAGCACATACTTATATATAACAAATACAAGTACGTTATAATAGAGTTAACCCAACCCCAATCTTACTCTGTTTCCTTTGATTTTTTTTTCAACTTTTAGTTAAATTTTTCATAAACCTACGCTTTGATACCATGCTATAACATCTCGTATTTAGAGGCCAAAAGCTAAGTGCTATGGATGCTGCAGTCATACAGGTATTAACTTCTGGTGACGAAATGCGGTACTGTTAATGGTATCCATAATATTGGAAGAACTTGAATACAAACAAATGACAAACTTCCAAAAATAATAATTTGTGTGATTGCATTTCAAACGAATCACATCTAAGTTACAAAAATCCCAACGTATTCCCAGGCAATGATCAAATATAATTACAACAATACGCCAAGAGCGACATATGAAGATGCCCCCTTAGATGATCAAAGTAATACAGACATAAATGTCATAATACATAGTAGAAACATATTTAAAACAAATTCCTAAATTTAGCTATCCATCAGCCATTTGCTCGTCTTCGGAAGCTTATTTGCCAAAATCTGCTAAAACCTGAAAATCTAAACCCTTATCCTACCTAAATAAAATTTTGAGCACCTGAGAGTTTATGGGAAAACAAAAACTTCGGGTAAGACATAAAGCTTGGTATGAATAATTTCTGTTACATCTCGGTTTACTGATATATAGTGAGACCACGCCGCTTAGCAGAACGGGTTTCCCCTCACTAATATCACTTTTCTAAACATATATTTTGCAAATCCTTTCCTACAACCAAATTGATTAATAAACTGATTATAATAATAATATAGCATTATCCATTATGCTAAAATAGGAAATAAAATAGATTATCTATCTAAAAACTGAACTATTTGTTCTTTACTAGACTATTTGTCCTAAATGTTGAGCTAATTGCTCTATTCTGGACTATCTATCCTAAAACTGTTTATACCAAAACAACAATATCTTTTATGCTAGATAATGGGCTATCTTTCCAAAAAAGTAAAAAGGGTGGACCAACTGTCCTTAAAAAGTAGCAAGGTCCGTTATGCTAATAAATAAACTATTTGTTCATATCAGAGCTAACTGCTCTTCTTTGGAATAACTGTCCTCTGGGTGGACTGCCCTCAAAATGGACTGACCATTCGAATTTAAATAATGTTGATATATACTTTATAATTTACTCTAAGCTATTTTTACCATGTTATATATACTTTACTCAAAATAATGTCGATGATGTTCAATAAGGATTATGTATTCTTTTAAAATAAGTTAAAGCCCTTTATAATTTAAAACACTTAGGTGTTAGATCCTTAATTATTGGATTTTAATGACAACAACTATACAATTATGTCAAAGAATCTATAAGCTAATTTGCAGGTACATGAGCATCAAAAAGTGATAATCAAATACGTTCAACATGAAGATATACAGTACAAAAGGATAAGAGAATGTATATGGAGATACAAGATGAGATATACACGATAGAGACAAGGCGAAGGTGACAAACAAAGTATTATTATTCATATAGTGTCGTTTCTAGAGTTTAAAAATGTTAAAATCTTCTCCAAATGGTATACACACATACACATTCATATTTTAAATGAAAAATCAAGTTTTCAAAAATTGCATGGAGCGGGATTCAAATCCGGGTCGCTAGTTCTAAAGGCAAGTGCTCTGACCATTTGAGCTATGGTAACTTTTTGTTACAGGCTAAATTCAGACGTCTGAAATACTTCATTCAGACGTCTGAATGCTGAAACCTGAATATTGTTTCACAATATTCAGACGTCTGAATGAAAATTTTCAGACGTCTGAATAAGGCCATTTTTAGCCTATTTTCTTTCTGGTTTGAGCCTGTGCAAATTCAAAAGTCTGATTTTTTCGATTCAGAAGTCTGAATATCTATAACAGCTATATTTTTCAAATAGACACTACCATTCGTGAAGAGATGCATTCTTCATTTCAATAGATATGTCCATATCACTTCATGATAACTCTTCACGAACAAATGTAAACACATTAGAATCATGGTTTTTAATAACTTAATTCAATCTATTCTTACTCTACTCTCATATTCTTGATTCTAACACTCTTGTGCATTCAATTTCATACAATTTCATTCTATTGCTTCCTTGTTCTTCACATATTCATATATATATATATATATATATATATATATCATAAAGGAGAATATTATAGGAAGGGTGTACTATAATTGAAAATTTTGTGTTATTAAAGAACACATAGTGTCAAGAAAATTTTATTTGTATAAGTCATGTTCTGCTGCTCGGGCGTGTGAAGTCCTCTTCGGCTGTTGAGGCAAAATCCTATTCTATTGCTCAAGTACCTTGTTCGGCTGTTCAAGGGTTGTATAGACCTGTTCCTCCGGGTTAAGTGAGAGTTGTTGTATTAGTTGAAATTCTAGAAGGAGTCTGGGATTGGACGTAGAACTGGAAGTTCAAACCAGTATAAAAATTCCTGGTATGCTTGTTTTATTTTTACTTATTTTTATTTTACATTGCTATAGTTTATTTCTGCACTAATTTAATATTATTCCATATAGCACGATCCACACAGTCTTTTCATTTGGTATTAGAGCCTGGGATTCTAGAGATCGTAACAACATCCTAGAATAAATGGCTACAAAGAAATCTAGTCGAGGCAATAAGAAGTGGAAGAGCAATAAAGAAAAATCAAAGGAGCAAACAAACAAATGCTTCATGGCAAATGATAATGAGGTTAGTGATCTAACTTTTGATGATATGATAGAAATAAATTCAGAACTTCCAGACACTTTGAAAAATCTCAAAAGAAAATATAAGGAAGCTCTGGAAAATCAGAAGAAAGCAGAATTTGAAAGAGATATTCTTAAAGACGAGAAGAGAATATTAGAAGAAGAACTTGAGAAAATTCAAGATTCAGACAATTCTCAAGTCGCTCTATTAAGTCAAGAAATAGAAGCCCAAAAAGAAAAGAATAATGCTCTAGCTTTTGAGAATCATTAGTTAAAAACAAAAATTAAAAGTGTTGAGTTAGAAAACACTAGTCTCAAAACTAAGCTTGATGAAATTACTAAAAATATTTCCAATTTTAATAAAGGAAGAGAAAATTTATCCAGGATTATTGAAAATTCTCAACCTACTTCAAATAAGAAGGGATTAGGTTATGTTAAGAATTCAAAAGCTCACAATGATAAAAGCGATTTAGGCTATAAACAAGCTAAAAGTAAAAATAGTACTAGATATGCATTCTTGTATACTAATTTTAGTGCTAGTACTAGTAACCAAGATAGTTTTAAAACCAGTTATAGTCATAATAGCACTTTGTTTAGAAATGATAGAAATTATTCTTCAAGTACTAAGCTAATGACTAATGGTATTAAGATATGGATTCCAGCAAACATGATTGATCATGATAAACAACTTTATATTAGCAACTATTATAAAAATGTGATTTGTAATAAAGATTATATTTATAAAGGTTCAACCACACCCAAATGGGTATGGTTTCCAAAGACCTAACCCTCCCGGACCCTAACAGAGTAAGTGGGTACCGAAAACGATTATTATTTATTGCAGGTACTCGGAGAAACAAAAGAAAAATAATAGATTTTTTAATTTTAAAGAATGATCCATACGTTTAATAGAATTACGCGCTTACAATGAAATATGGACTTCAACAAATATGGTAAAATCTATTTTTTCTTAATTAATATTGAGTTTATCTCACTATATTTATTATATTCCCTCATTCTATTTGATAATGACAAAGGGGGAGAAATTCATATGCATATTGATAGTGAGAGATATTATACTTAAGGGGAGATGTTATACTTAGGGGGAGCTTTAAACATATTAGTATATTTTTTATATAGAATGAATATATATTTTTAATTGTATAGTTGTCATCATCAAAAAGTGGGAGAATGTTGGAACCTCAACTGTTGGATTTTAATGACAACAAATATACAATTATGTCAAAAAAACTCTAAGCTAATTTGCAGGTACATGAGCATCAAAAAGAGATAATCAAATACGTTCAAAATGAAGATATACAGTACAAAAGGATAAAAGAATGTATATGGAGATACAAGAAGAGATATACACGATAGAGACAGGGCGAAGGTGACAACAAAGTATTATTAGTCATATAGTGTCGTGTTTAGAGTTTAAAAATGTTAAAATCTTCTCCAAATGGTATACACACATATACATCATATTTTAAATGAAAAATCAAGTTTTCAAAAATTGCATGGAGCAGGATTCGAACTCAGGTCACTGGTTTAGAAGGCAAGTGCTCTAAGCATTTGAGCTATGGTAATTTTTTATTATAGGCTAAATTCAGACGTCTGAAATACTTCATTCAGATGTCTGAATGCTGAAACCTGAATATTGTTTCACAATATTCAGACGTCTGAACGAAAATTTTCAGACGTCTGAATAAGGCCATTTTAGCCTATTTTCTTTCTGGTTTGAGCCCGTGCAAATTCAGAAGTCTGAATTTTTCGATTCAAAAGTCTGAATATCTATAACGGCTATATTTTTCAAATAGACACTACCATTCATGAAGAGATGCATTCTTCATTTCAATAGATATGTCCATATCTCTTCATGATAACTCTTCACGAACAAATGCACCTACTTATAATCTATATAAACACATTAGAATCATGGTTTTTAATAACTTAATTCAATCTATTCTTACTCTACTCTCATATTCTTGATTCTAACACTCTTGTGCATTCAATTTCATACAATTTCATTCTATTGCTTCCTTGTTCTTCACATATTCATAGATATATATATCATAAAGGAGAAGATTATAGGAAGGGTGTACTATAATTGACAAATTCATGTTATTAAAGAACACATAGTGTCAAGAAAATTTTATTTGTATAAGTCATGTTCTGCTGCTTGGGCATGTGAAGTCCTCTTCGGCTGTTGAGGCAAAATCCTGTTTTGCTACTCAGGTCCCTTGTTCGGCTATTCAAGGGTTGTATAGACCTGTTCCTCCGGGTTAAGTGAGGGTTGTTGTATTAGTTGAAATTTTAGAAGGAGTCTGGGACTGGACGTAGAACTGGAAGTTCGAACCAGTATAAATATTCCTGGTGTGCTTGTTTTATTTTTACTTATTTTTATTTTACATTACTATAATTTATTTCTGCACTAATTTAATATTATTCCATATACCACGATCCACATAGTCTTTTCATTAGGCTATCTACCTAGTCATTATATTTGAAACCTCTGTTTAAAACCTTTAAACAATGTTTCGAAAACATTGAAGGTAACTCCTTCAAAACATTAATAAAACCCTTCGAAGGCTTTAATACATATGACATCCGCCTTTAAATTCTTTAAACCTTAACTTTTCAAAAAATTAAAACCATAACTTTCAACCTTGTCGAAAGGGTTCTTTTCATCCTAGTCGAAAGGTTTCACTTTTCGACTTTGTCAAATGCCTAGGGTACCTCCCCTATAAAACCATTTATAAACCTTTCAAAAGAAATGAAACTCAAAACCTTTCAAAGACATTGGGTTCACTTTAAAACAAGTGGATACCTTTCGAAACCATTCAAAATTAACAACTTTGAAACTTTTAAAATGTTTCGACTTAAAAAATTTGGATTATGCCTTCAAGTAGAGCAAAAGGATTAGAAAAATATTGGAGTCGAAAGCAACTACTTTGAAACCTTTATAAAACCTTTTGAATCCATTCGAAAACAATGAAGTGTTGGTGTTGGTGTTGGAACCAACCCTTCGAAATCAATGGAGAGAGGCGGCAAGTTTTAGAAAACAAAAGATAACATTTGACTCCATCTGTGTCGAAAGGTTTGGAAGCGGCAACTATGCTTTTGACCTTGTCGAATGCTATACCTTTCGACTTGTCGAAAGGTTTCAATTAAAACAAGAAAGCAAACCGATCGAAACTTTTTTCTTTTAAACCATTTGACAATGTTAAAAGCAATTTATCGATAGCAAGCAGGCGTATTTTCTTTAAAATCAAAACAAAGTTTCGTATCCTTCGAAAGCTATAACATTTTGTCAATCTTTTCGACTCCCTCCAATTCATTATGTACCAGTTGCCTGATACAATGTGTATTGGTACTTGACCTTGTTGGAAGGTTTGATACCTTTCAGCCTCGTTGGATGATTTGGAATGGAAGCGGAAGCTCTTGCCGAAAGAGTTGAAATTATAGAAAAACTATTTATTTATACTTTAAAATAGTTCTTTTGTACCCAACCTTCTTTGTTTACCTAAATCTGATTGGTTGTCAGAATTTTATATTCAAAAATACTACCGACTTTCCTTATTTGGAAATTTAAATAATTTTGATAACGCCTCTTTCTCCTTTATAATTATATAAAATATTTAAGTCATATAACTTAAACAATTTTATATAACTATTAAACACCTTGAAAAATTCTAGGAAAATTCCAGAAAATCAATTAATATGTTCTCTTCAACATATAAAATTTAGAGATCCAAAAAATAATTATTTTCCCGTAAATAATTTA
This sequence comes from Allium cepa, assembly GCA_030765085.1. Taxonomy (NCBI): domain Eukaryota; kingdom Viridiplantae; phylum Streptophyta; class Magnoliopsida; order Asparagales; family Amaryllidaceae; genus Allium; species Allium cepa. The sequence goes on from CM060929.1 coordinate 781,363,034, forward strand.
ATAATCTAAAATACGATTTTCTTCCTTAGAAAATTCATAACAATTCCACAAAAATTCATAAAATTCTAAAAATTGAAAATCATCTCTAAAATAACTTTTTGGATCATCATAAAAATTTGCGTGGCTAATAGTTGTAATTTAATAGGGTTTTCATCTTAAAACATGTCATAAAATCTATGTTAACATACATAAATCATCAACATGTATATATTATCATTCAAAATCATGGAAAAACGTTGCAAATCATTCGGATTTAATCTTAAAACCAAAACCATAAAAATTTAGAGATATAAATATTATCCACATTTGCTTTAGAGATTAAGGGGCTTGAGATTTGAATGAGTTTGATTTGAATTTGATTATCCTTTTAAAATTTTAAAATGAGAATGAATGTGTGCAGTGATACACGACCTAAGGAAGGTGATATAAGAATGACCTCTTTCTCATAATACCCATCCTCTAATTCATTTTAAACCTCTTTTAATTCATTAGTTTAAAAAGCATGACTACCTTAAATAAATCAAATCTCAATCCCCAAATCAACATATTATTTTATTTAGTTTATCTAACTAAATCTCATAATTAATGTCATCAAAAATCTGGGGTGTTACCATAAATTTCTAAACAAAGGGTGGAAATAAACAAAAATATGGGAGACGATGCTGCCAAATGCGGAATGCATTTCCATTACAATAACAACATCCAACCACAAGTAATGGGTATACATAATTAAAACATTACGAAGCATGCAAGACACTTCCCAATGCAATTAAGAAAGAATTAAGTTCAAAGGTTTTAAATCAAAGGGAAGGAAATAGAAAATTTTCAACAATGACTAGGAGGGTGCACCCCTCTTACCAAAAGTATGCCTTTAGATAGTATAATTGAGAGGGTCAGTTTCTCTATGACTCTTTCGAAAATGTACAAGTCGGACTTTGCCAACCTTAATGAGAATCCGAGTATTTCACGTCTTAATGCGCATATAACTGAAACCATTCTAGAGTAGATATGATAATACTCTAATGAAAGCAACCCTACATAACTTGACATCCACTGCTCTTTGGTTTAGTCATTTCCTACAAAGGATATCACATACTCAAATGAGTGACAAATCGTATTAAGTTAACGATGCGCAAAGAAGAAAGCTGAACCGATAGCCAATCCATCAACTATCAGGAATATTTAAAATGATCGTATATGGATAGTAAATTTCATATTCTTATCGCTACTGGTCGATTTCATACTCATACTATTTCTTTGTTGAAAATGAAGTCGAGCAAGTGAAGGTAGTGTTACCTTTAAGCATTACCTTGACGACATTTTTAATTTTCGAGATAGGGACGTTTTTCCATACCGCGATGTTTAGTGCGAAGCGTATGATTAAATATTTTCCATATAAGTGAGACTAGATTATGAAAAATTGAATTTCTTATTCTTTCCATAACTGAATTAAACTTTTAAAAACTGCACTTATGCTAGGATTTCACATTAAAGATATTAACTTTTAAAACATTATCAAAATGATTTATTAATTTCAAAAAATGATTAATTTCTTCAATATCATTATTTTAAAATGATTTACCAACTTTAGTTAATGATTAATTGCTTCAAACATCTTTGTTTAAAATAATTAATTCATTTTAACAATGATTACTTACTTCAAACATCATTATTTAAAATAATTAATTGACTTTAATCAATATTATTGAGGTGATTAATTAATTTTAAAACATCATTATTTAAATGATTAATTAACCTTAAAACATCATTATTAAAATAATCAATTAATTTTAAAACATCATCATTAAAATGATCAATTAATCTTAAAACATCATTAGTAATATGATTAATTAACTTTAAAACATCATTATCTAAAGGATTAATTAACCTTAAACATAATTAGTTCAAATGATTGGTTAATCTTAAACATCATTAATAAGATGATTAATTCACTTTAAAGACATCATTATGTAAAAATTAATTAACCTTAATCATCATCATTTCAAATGATTGATTGATTTTAGATGTCATTATTAAAATAATTAATTAATTTTAAACACATCATATGAGAATAAATAATTAACTTTGGAGAAAGCCAAGCACGAGATTTAACCAAAAGATTTCCAAAATACGTGATAATTTTCAAAGTGCCGATATAGTGATAGTCACTCTACAGACACTTCTATAAACACTTTCACATGTCACTTATTCATCCAAGCATCATATAACATAAGTATGAGCACAAATACAAAGGCAAGTAAAAATTATACAACATGCAAAGAGCATCACTTACATTATTTACTTAAAAAATTTCCGACTAATTTCAAATCACTTACTAAATACCAAGATGTCGACTTTTAAAGCAGAAACCAAGCCAACTATCATCACTTTACAATACATGTAAACAACTAGCAACCACTATTATAAATAATAACAAAGCTCATAACTTCAATTTAAAAGGCGAGATTTTACTCACTTAAATGGCACGAACTTCAACCGAGCTCCCAACCGACACTAGAACTTGGATTCTACTTGCACAAGATGGAATTTTGGAGCCCTAAAGGGGCCCAGATGGTTCGGCCAAGATGAAGGTGGGCTCGACCATGGTTCATTTGAGGAGCATGTGCCTTGTTTTGGTCAGTTATGAGATGTAGAGGAGAAAGAAATGAACTTTAGTGATTTTGTTTGAGGAAAAGTGAAAAAGAATGGATTTTTAAATTTGAAAACTTAGGAAGCCAAAATTTTAGAAGCTTAAGGAAGGTGATGGACTTTTTGAAAACTTAGAAATGAAATGAAAAAAATGAGAAGCAAAATTAGGAAATTTGTTTACAAAAAGTGGAATATGTGAATTACTAAAATGCCTTCCTTACATACCCTCCACTAATTTTGCTTCACATCATCACCACCCTCCTCCCTTGCCAATTCCACACGCAAGCCATGAACCCCCATTAACCATCATGTTTAACACTTTCTTGTACTAATGATGTGATGAAATGTGACATTATTTCTTACTTTATTTTTGTTTAAATTTTTGAATAAAAAGTAACATCTCACTCATTTTTACTTAAGTATACCATATATAATTTAACATACATATGTTATTTAGTATATGTATTTGTAAATGTTTGCTAGAATGTTCACAATGTTTGCGACAACTTTTAGATGGCGAAAATTTGAAAAACAATTTCTACTCTCATTTTTTATTTTTCTTTGAACTAATTATTTTTGTAGACAAAATTTGAAACCATTTCATTATCACTGGTTATTGCGACGACCCACATTTTGGAAGGTTTAAATTGATAATAATCCCCACATATCCGACTTAAACAATTTGAAACATAGATAATTAATGGGGTTAATTAGGAAAAACAAGGAAAGAAGAAGAAAACAAACACAGAATCTCTCAACAGAACGATAAAGTATAATAATCAAATAAACAATTCATGAAGCTATTTACTATACATTTAATTATAATTTATACAACATTTATCAAAGTTATACATGAATAACAGAACAACATGGTGTTGGATATAATATTAGTAATAATAATATACCAAATCTTCGTCTTTGTCCTCCAGAGAATAATTCGATAAGTTGAAAACTCAGGGTTGACCCGATCGTAATGAAAAGACAAACACTCGAGTTTGGACTAAAATAAAGTCAAATCAATATTGCATACAACATGAGTGCCATAGCGTCAGAGATGTTTACAGGGTTTCACATCTCTTATCCAATGTATAACGTGCGTGCAATAACTTAAGATATGTTACGGGATTTTCCATCTTTTAAGGATCCGTCAAAGTATTTATATGTAGTAGAATACGCTATATATATAATGTCTAATCAATAAACTAAATATCATAATGGCGTTAAGGCTTTACGTTGATCCCTATTAATGCGTTTTTAAACATTGTCGTACAGTTTGCATATAAAACACTAGTAAACAGTCGGTGGATAGGGATGCGCCATGATACGACAACACTCAAAATCGTAGGCGTCTTATATAAGGATAAAAGTATGATAAGGCACGTGAGGCAATGCCCAAGGTATGATACTACGAGTTTACCCTTCCCGGTTGGTGGTAACACATCATAGCCATGACCGTCCACCGCGTCCAACACTCCCAAAGTCCGAGAGTGCATAACAATCAATCACAATGTAAATGATGATAATGTGAAGAAGTGTGTCCGCTCAGGGCAGCTAGCCCGCTTGGCTGGTACAGTTCCTGTTTTAGTCATTTCAAAATGGCACAAGTGTCAGGTTAACCATCATCATTCTCTTTCTTCAAATCTAGCAAACGGCGCCAAATCCATCCTCTTCGTTCTTGATCATCACTCCACGTACACAGTTGTTAAAGTGGTTTCAATATTGACAGATATTATGCCAATAAGAGGCCCAGGTCTCTTTAACAACCAAATGTCATTTTTCATACCGGTTGGTACTTTTATATTTCAGAAACAATTCGTATTTGATATCAAATATCATATTCGCTTCAAAATCAAATCCATTTCGAAATCATCATATTTACTCAAAATATACATTTCATTTAAAAATCAATTTCTCCTCAATATCCCGATTTCGCTTCCAAAATTTGTTTTGAATTTCAATTTAGGTTATAACTTCATTTCAACCCAATTTATATTTAAACCAGAGATTTAAATAGCAGCATTCCAGCCTTGACCAGTTTGAATTTTAGAAAATAGTTTGGAAACTTAAATTGTTTAAAAATAGTTAAAAAAAACTTGATATAAAATGATTTAAGTATTTAGAATGTTCTATAAAGTAAAATAGTTTGGAAAATCAAAATAAATTGAATATGTAAAAGGTAGATTTTAAATAATTTATATTGAAATAATTTATTTGAAAATAGTTTCTAAGTCAAACTAATTCAATTTCCAAATCTTCTCAATTCAAATCAATTCAATTGCCATTTCCATTTATATTGATTCAACTCCGATTTCAACTCGAATTAACTTCGATTCCAGTTTTAAATTCAAATCAATTTTAGTTTCGATTCTAAATTAATTCAATTCTGATCTCAATTCCAATTTGAATTCGATTTCAATTTGAATTAATTTCAATTCAATTCTCAATTTTAATCCATTTCGATTTATATAAATTCGAGCTCGATTTTCAAAAATATCGATTAAAATCACTGAATTCAAATTAAAATTCAATCTTCGAATTAAGATTCAAAACATAAAGCAAATTCCATTCTTTAGTCCAAACCTATATATCCAATTATATTACCTTTACTTAGCAACAATTTAAAGGTCGAATGAAATTTCAAATCCTGTTAAAACAAAAAAAAAATCGAAATTCTAATCATATTTCGATTATAAGTTCAAAATCTCAATTTCGATTTTTTTAAACAATTTCGATTACCAAATTAAATTTTTAACATTTTGAGCTCAAGTTCGAAAATAATTCGATTTCCATAAATTTGATTTTTACTCCTTTAAATCAAATCATTTAAATAATTTCAAATCAAAAATTGTAAAATCATTTAATTTAACCAAGTCGGTGTCTACATATAATTTTCTATCCTACGGCTAAGTGAATCAGTTATTTCAGTTTAATTCAGGGATGGATATCTATCATTTTAATCCAAAATAAATGTCATAGGTATGTATCATTTCAACATATTTCTTAATTTATTCAAAATAATTCAATTTACAGCTTTATATACCGTAAATAATTTACGAGGTGATAACATGATACATATAAAAATAAACAAACATCTAATCATTCAAATATCAATCAATTGGCATCCATCACAATTAATCATCCAAACAGTCAAAATAATTCACAACAATTTCATAGTTATTAATATTGGGTATTTTACTAATAATTAAATTCCGATTTCAAATTTAACTAACAACTCAAATTTTATCAATTAATTCAGATGTCCACTTAAATGTCAATTAAATTTATCAAACAAAATCAATAAATTCAATTCACTTCACAATATAGATTTTACCAGCATAATAATATATTAGTCAAACGTGAGCATTTAAAACACTCACCTTGAGTTTTTTAATTTTAAATCAAATCAAACAACACTCGATTTAACCTAAAATTTTATTTAGCTCCAATCAACTCCAAATCAGCCTCTGAACGTAGTATTTGTCGCCACGATTCCATTGCCGTTTGTTTCGTCCAATTCTGACGGCATATGAAAAAAGTATACATACATTTATAAAGATTTCATAATTTATAATATAATTAATTTACATTTTCCTTTTTCATTTTCAAACCTATACAAATCTGCCGTGGGTTATAAGACGATGCAATCAGGGCAGCATCCATCTTCTTCCTTCCATCGCGTACAGGAGCAATTCAAACCCATCACTGCCTCCTACATACGAACACTGCGACTACCACAGGCGACCAGAGCTCGATCGGAGACCATCACGACGACGCCACAAATGCCGTGCACCCACACCTAAAGCCATGCGAAGCTCGACCTCCCCTGCTCCTCGAAAATTACGAACGAACGGCAGCCCTAAGTGGCTTAAGTTTGGCCTCTAACGCATGCGATCTCCACCGTTCACAACGTAGAGCTCGCTGCCCTCTATGACTTCCATGTTGAAGTCTCGCCTGATATTGCTTGGATGAGATCAGAGGGGATGAAGTTAGGAATGTTTCAGCCATTGGGGAGAAGATGGAGATGCTAAGATTTACTGCAAGGATATACGCGTATATATACGTATAACTACAATATTTTAATAATATTTCGACCATTCACGCGAAATTTGGACGAACTCCAATCGAGACGTGTCGCTTGGCGTTCATAATGTTTCACCCCTATTCCAAACATAATGGAATATATTTCGAGGCCTAATTCGATCGTATGTGGAAAATAACTTTTCGAATCGATTTAAAATATTCAATTTTCAATATTAATTTCAATGCGTTTCTATCCCGTACGACCAAATGGTAACTCCAAACGCTTCGAGATTTGAAATCCTATAATAGTTCGCTGTTATGGATCCAATGAAACTGCTTTCGTCGAAATCCGAGATATTGACCAAAATGACTATTTTTTTTGTTTTTGAAACTAGGGAAACCTCCCATGTGAAAGGCATTTCTCCTCCTATACAAGGTGGGACTCGAACTTGAGACCTCCCACTTAGCAGGCGTTTCACCCCACCACCGCACCAAGCCCGCGGACGAAAATGACTATTTTTACTAATCAATTAAAATATGAAATTTCCCAATTTTAAAGTAATCGCTTAAATTCAATTTTCAAGTGTTGACCATCTTCATTCATATTTAAATAACATCTAAATCAACTTTTGAAATTATTTTCATTCATATTTAATTTAAGATTCAATTATTCAAATAATTTTCAAAATTTAAACTTAAACAATTTAGCTGTCCAACATTCAACAAATTTCAATATTAGATTTCAAATGAATCTTAGTTATCAATCAATTAGTTTATTCGTATCTAATGAATTCAACATTTATTATTCAATTCAACTATTGATTGTAAACACATTTAATACATAACATTTCCTTTTCAATACTTGTTATTACTTAAATCTTCGAAATTTGTTTATTTCAAAACCTGGTTCAAGTTCATAATCAATAACTATATTAATATGTCATAAAAAAATTATTTATAACCATTTTTATTCATTAACTACACTAAATTTAATAATTTAAAATAATTAAAAATACGAGTCGTTACATTCTCCTCCATTTAAAACTTTTCGGTACGTTAAGGGATAGTTGAAAATACAGTCCCATAATTTTAAAAATAATATGCTGATATTTTTAATACAATATTATAACAATGGTTTTGAGTCTTTTAGTTTACTTTCTTGCATTTGTTTTGTAGTTTTTGGTTACGTTGAGGGACAGTTGGTATAACCGTATAAGCACTGAACCAAGGTATTCTGTCTAATGGGCTGCTGATTATTGTTTGAACCAATTCTTCCATTTTAAAACTACTTACTATGGAATGGTTGTTATTCTATATAGGAGGAATTTGTCAAAGCGAACAATGACCGAACCAACTATATGAATGAAAGGTAATATATTATACGATCAATGAACTGGAGTTGTTCAACACCTTCTAAAATAAACCTTGCACAACACAAGTGGGTGGCACTTAACTTCCACTTGGGTTCACATTGACATTATTACATTGTTTATATATTCAAGTCTTATTTTTATGCAACGTGGGCGACATTTGTACACAAAAGATATCCAAAAACAAAGTGATTATATGAGTTAGCAGCCACTCAGTACGTAGTTATCATTTGTTGAAGCTTCTTCTTAATCTGGATTCAGATCTTAATTTGTGGTTTAAACTTTAAACCACCAAATGGTGGTGAACTTGGAAATATCTCTCCTTCTCTGATATTTTGTTCTAAACTCATTATTTATAAACGGCTGAATTTGTCAACTAGTTAGTTCTGATCAACTGTGTACTTAAATCTTTTAGCTATATGCTTTAAATCTGATCCCATGACATTCAAAATCTAACGTGTCAAGTTGTTTGATAAATATTTGATGATAAGTCATATCTGAAACAGAGTTGACGTTCCCTGGAATAGTTTGTTGGAATTGGACATCATTTATTCTACCAGACAAATGAACAATTCAATCAAGGAAGATCTATAATTATAATCAAATGAACCAGAATCAATAATCACAATTAAACGAATGAACAGAAAATAATCGGTGATCTATGGAGTATGAAAAAATAAATAAGCATGAACCAAAAGTAAGTAGGTAGGAAGTAAGCCATCTAATCAAGCTGGAATAGCAAAGCATCTAAGCTTCTTAGAAGGAAGACTAGGGCTTTGCACTTCCTCCTCGTCAAGTCCACTAAATCTAAGTCCAAATTCGGGCAAGGCAGGCAGATTCAAATCAAGGCCAAACCCTCTACTAACATTAGGATTAACATTAGTGTTACTGGAACTGCCACTTATAGAAGAAGTAGCGAATCCACTTTTGGCAGCACTGCCAATAGTTCCATCGTAGTGACGCCTCTTGTGCCCACCCAAGGCCTGCCCTGACCCAAACGTCTTAAAGCAAATCAAACACGTATGCGTCCTTCCACTTCCAGACACAACAGGTACAGGTACAGGTGCAGGTGCAGGTGCAGGTGCAGGTACAGATTCAGATTCAGACAGAGTCAAGTGAGATTCATGATGATCGGTTTGCTGCTTAATTGATCTATGACTGGCCTTGTGTCCACCAAGTGCTTGAAACGACCCAAAGGCCTTGCCGCACACCGTACACTTGTACTCTTCTCTAACTGCTGCCGCAGTTGCTTTCAATTCAAGTAGACTTTGATCGATGTCATGTTCTCCACGTGCAAGCATCATTAGGCATAGAGCAAGGTACTCTTCTTCTGTTGGTGCCCGAGAGCGTTTTGATCTCTTTCTTTTTGAGTTCAGAAGAGGAGGAAAAGTGGACATGGCTGCTGTTATTCTTTTTTCCTTTGCAAAACAAACGTATGCAAATAAGTGAGGATTGAAGCGGATAGAAGAGTCGGTTGTGATTATGTGGGCATATATAGTAGTAGGGTAAAGAAGAGGTTAGAAGATTCGTGGGTCAACTAACAAGTTTTATGTGAGTAGGGATAGGCCTGGTGGCTTCGTTTAAGAAATACAATGGCAACTGCCGATTTATATATATTAATTAATCAACATGACTTGTTCATTATTCTCGTTATTCTAGACTAGATAGAGTCAATGCGTGCTTTTGGTTCAAATTACAGCATATTATATGAAAATATATATGGCAATTATGAAGATGATTATTACTATGTGGGCATAGGGAAATTTTGTTGTGTGGGAAAGAAGTTAATTGGTGGCCAAGTAGGAGTAGTGTTATAAAACGTGTTGGATGACGATAGCAAAACTTTGTGGAGATGAAGTTGTTAAGCCGAAAAGTAAGCAACTTTGGTGGCAATTGCTTTTTAAGTTCAATGTATTTAGATACCAGTTGATTTTAGAAACAATATTAAACTTAATATTGTTAGGATCTGTTCACGTGAATTTCCTGTTTTCATGATTTATACAAATGAATACTGGATGGTGCACCTTGTTTGTGCTGAGCGGAAAAAAATACTACTTTTTGATCCATGTCAACAAAATTTGATTTCCTCCATCGCTATAATTCAAGCAACATAAATGGCTCTTTTCTTTATTTTTTCTTCTTCTCCTTTTCATCCTCCTTTCTTCTTCTTCTTCGTTTTTTTTTTTGAACTGTGGCTGGATGGAGAACATTTATAAACTATACCTTCTTGTTAATTTTTTTTTAAAATAAACCAATTTGTTTTGACGTTTAGTTTGAGAAAATAAAGGTAAAATTAAAATGTTTTGCCAAAGTTCATAACTTTCAACCTTTTTAACCAAAAAAATCAAGTAGGTTTTCTAAACGAGTAATTTCATATATTACAATATTCAATAATTCTATAAAAAATACAACATTTTCTTCCAATTTCGATCAATTTTGAAAACAAAATTTCGATTTTATCCCCGTTTTTAAAGTTTATCATCCAAATAGGTTAGTTTTAAAACTGATTACAAATATATGTTAGTTTTGGTCACGTCATTGCCACACTGGAAAACATAGGCTTGTGTGGAAAATATAAAGACATAGTACCTGTTACAACTAGTAGATGTAGGTGACCAATTTTACCCCTTTGGCATATGCAACTGTGGAATCAGAATGTGATATCGATGTTGGTTTTTTGCTTGCATGCATAAACATATTCATAGCATTAATGATCGATGTATAACTTTCATTTTCTGATTGGATGAAAATAATTCCACAAGCATTATAGACAAACTGCGGACTACCTCATAAGCATAATTTTTATGCTAGAAATTTAAACGAAAAAGGCGGTGTCGTCGGCAAGTCATCAGTAAATGGTCGTAAGAAACATGTTATAGATAAGTTATAGAAATTTTCGACGACATGCCGACGACTACTTGTTAACAAAAAAAGTATTTTTCCATGTCATGATAGTCGTTAATATGTCGTCGAAAAGTTCAATTTCTTACCGATGACTTATTGAATACTATTTTTATCACTTTGTATTCTCTATCCTTATTTCTCCAAGCCAAAAAACAAAGTCGTCCGAATTAAAAATCCTCCCGATTGCAACGTCCTCTTTACGAAGAATTCTCCACCATGACTCTGCCTTTGTCCAAATCTACAACCGTGATGCTTCAGGTGATCCTCCGCTCCATCGTGACTCCGCTCTGCCTAAATCTTCAATCGCGGTTCCACATCTCCACTCCACTACAACGCTCCAGTCTACAGATCCTATAGTGACTCCTAACCTAGGATATGCACAAACTTCTCCAACCCGACTAGCTTCAAATCCGATCTAGCTTCAGACCCTTAGGTATATATTATCTCTATCCAGTTTTATAAAATGAGCTTATGTTGAAGTTTTTGGAAGTATGTTATTTACACCTAACCAAAACAAAAATTGTTCATTGAGTTTAATAACTAGGAAAATGATGGTTATAAGTGGAATGTATCTACCATATATTCAAGCTCTTCACCTTAAACATAGCAATTATAGCGTTATTGGATACATACCCTCTCAAAACTTAAAAGTTAATTATATAATTTATACATGAGTTTGCGAATAAACTAATTAATACGTGAACTTTAATTTATTTGCACCTGTAAGAAATTGATTAAATTTTCAGTTTTGGTGTTTATCTCTAATATATAATTATATTTATTCTGGGTTTAAATTTCTTACTAGTTTCAGATGAATGGATGTACATGATATGTTTTAGACGATTGTAATACCAATGATAAATTAATGGGATTATGGTATTGTACATGATTTATACATAAATTAAGGGATGCATAGATGAGTTTAAATAACATAATTTATTAACATGGTTATCTCTAAAAACCAATGGTATTATAAATAAATTATCAATTAATATATTTTATTTATATTAATAATAAAATTAATAATGATATTTGAACTAATAATACTATCGTGCGAAAGATAATGTCAACTTTTTTTTTGTGTAGAAACAATTCCATTGCACTTGAAGGTGTTGCACTTGAACGTTTAGATGGTTCTTCACTATATATATAACATAATGATAGTTTTTATAATAGGCGTTACTCTTTTTTGCAGATTCCATCAATCTTTCGATCTCTATGGATATGATCGATGGATTGGTTAAATCTGTATAAAGGGAGCGTCGTCCATCATTAGGAAAAACTATCATTATATTATATGGTGAAAATCAAAGATGGTCTAAAGTCATAGCGGTAGTGATTGGGCATGCATAATAGTGTTGTTATATCTAGTGATGGTGGACTTGGAAAGTGCTAGGAGATGCTATTAACACTAGAGTCGTTGACCATCAATGATGTTGGTTATCACCACCAGTGGTAGTAGTATTGTCAGTAGCGCTTCCCTATCCATCATCCCTAGTTACAACATTAATACTGCGTATATCGCCAGTCACAGCCTCTGTTGCATGACATGATAGCATTGTTATAATAATAAAGGAGGCGCTTAGATTGCGTAGTGGTGCTATTATAACTAATGATGGTTGGTTGGGATAGTGCTGGAAGGGATGCTGTTAACATTGGAGTCGTTGATTGTTAGTGATGGTGATTGTTACCACCAATGGTAATAGTATCACCACCAGCACTACTCCAACCACCACTACAATTATAACAACACTGCCATGCAAGTCTTTAGAAGCCTCATTCTATCAATATTATCATGTTGTTATGCCATGCAACTGACTTCAAACTCAACAGATGAGGCATGAGGAAGAGATGGCCGAGCAGAGGAAGCAAGTCGAAGCCTTGAAGCAAATGTTCAGCCAATAATTTTAAATGTGCCACCGCCACAACCACCGATACAATCGTAAGTTTTTTGTAGACATGATGTATGATTTATATTTTTATGGTATTATTTACCGTATGGATATGTTATGATATTGGATGTTATGTATAAACATGATATGGTATGGACATGTATATATCATTTTTTATGGAATTTTTATAATTTTTTTTACATTTTTCTATGATTTTTTGTTCTATTTTGGTTTTACATATATTTGGTATGATATTGTGTTGGTTTGGTGCTACGTTTACCTTTGTGGCATTATTGGAATGATATGTTTTGTATAGTGGTTTGAGGGAAAGAAGAGCGGCATAAATGCTGAAAATTTGATTTCATCAAGTTGTCGGAATGTCGTTGGAAAATCTAGATTTTACACTTTTGGTTAGGTGTCTACAGGTCGTTTTGCAATTCGTCCACAATATGATTGTCCCCAAGTTATCAAAAATTTAATCATTGCCAAGTCATCGCTATTGTGCTAACGGTTATCGTCAACAAGTCGTCGAAGTCAATTTTGCCATGAGGTTTATACCGACGACCATTTTTTCATCGGTAAGTCCTCTGTAAAGAGTATACCGATGAATTATTGGGTTCGGTAAAACCCTGTTTTTCTATAGTGAATGACGAAAATTGAGCATTATATATAGATGATGGTGGTTGATTCAATTTATGACTGTCGATGCTTTAGAAAGTTTTAATGATGTGGTTAAAGATGCACGAGCATTACCTATTAATGCTTTGGTTGCATGTACCATTTTTTTCCGTTCCATAGATTATTTTTGTCTCAAAGATAAGAAACTGTTAAAAATAAGCCAACGCATTTAACTCCGAAGTGGGAAACAAAAATCACCAAGAGAGCTAGCTAAGCAAAACGTTCAAGGTATATTCGATTTTGTTAACTAAATGGCAAGTGGTTCATTATTTTGATAATGAATTTAAAGTTATAATTGTTGATAATACTTGATTTTGTATATGTAATATTACATTACTACAACAGTTATCTTGTTCTCATGTTATGATCGCTTGTTAGATGGTTGTAAATGGTGCGAATAAAAGCACATCACGATTTTGCATCACCATAGTATTCGATTAAGAAATATTTAGCTGTGTACATACTAGAGTTTCATCTCATTCATGATAAATGATATTGGGATGCACACGACGGTCATCCATTTTTTCCACCACCCACTCACGGATAGCAAGGACGCCCTCGGTCTAAAGGAATCAAAGGTACAATGGACAAGATGCACCTCCAAGGGAAAATAATTGTGATAGATGAAGTGTGAGTTATGGGCCACAAGAAAAATCAACACTATTTGTTACTTAGCATTTAAATATGTTTTACTTGTTAGTAATTGTATTTGGTTGAAAATTTATTAAGTACTATCATGTGTAATATGTTTGGTTGAACAACTGCATACGTAATATATTTGGTTGAATAATTCGATAATTGTGTGTAATATGATTTCTTTCTGGTTGTCGAGTTATAGATAATATATTTAAAAAGTTTCTATTATAGAGTTATAAGAGTTCACCATGCATATAATAGTTTAAATTCAAAACATTTTACTATAACTTCACCATAATGTAATATTAAAGTAATTTTAAATTTATATAATGAATTTGTAATGCAAAATAATTGATAACAATCCACTTAAAATATATTTCACAACACCTTAGTTCATATACTAAATAATTACTTTTCAATCTTTAAACATTACAAATTAATTTCTTAAACTTTGAACCTCTTGTATAGTTTTCTCTTTTGCCTTTGCTCTTATCAAATCTTTGGTGAACCCTCCTCTTCATATTCGTCTTCATTTTCGTCTACGGTTGGCATATTTAGAAGAGGTTGAAATGTTCTATGAATGTATTCTTATTGAGATGTTAAAGGTTCTTTTCTTGGTCAGCGTCTTTGATACTTGAGCATTTGACTTGATGACGACATAACAGTCATGGGTGGCGGTGGCTCTATGACCAGGTGGTGATGGCTCTACATAAGAAGCCAATGTAGGTTTGGATAGCTTATTATTCCCTACAATTGTTTGAAGTTACACTAAAGTATCATTCTGCAACTTCTTCCTAAAAGCTCGTCACTAACTCTATCTCCCTGTAAAAGCCATCTTCTTGTAAAAGTGAATGTTATTTTATATTGTGTGTTCTATATATAATAATTCGTTTCAGTAGTTTCGTTAGTTAAACTTATCACCTTCCACTCATGGGGGCTCTAAGTGTATGTGGATCAACATGAATGTGTAATTCTTTGGTATAAAGAACATAATACCATGTAATGTTCTAGTACTAATTTTTGTATTCTCTAAAAGATATAGTCAACCCCCTCTCCACATGTGTGAACATGTGTCGGTGATTCCAAGACTCAATGTCTAAATCATACTCCCCTATGGAAAGATCAATCTCTAGCAAGTGATAAGAAACATCAATATAACAAATCAATGGAACTCGTGCGGTGATAAGCACCATTGTTCCAATGGTTAAGCGATTTGGCTTTGGTGTGAGAGGTCACAAGTTGAAACTTGCGTAGGGTGATTCGAACGTTTATTGACATGTGATACATTGTCATAGTGATTTGTTGTATATAAAGTACCATTTCAAAAAAAAAGAAACTCGTGCAATCCATAAATATCTAGAAGCTATGCAAGTTTCATGTATCTCTACATATCTAGAAGCTATGCTAATGTCATGTATCACTGCTAGAACTTGTTTTGTGTAACAAGACTTTGTCATGACATAATACTCAAAAAACATTAGGCTCGCTGCAGCAAAACCGAATATTTCTTCTTGGAGAATGTGTCATACTCTAAGGTCCAACCTAGTTGACAGAAACTGATTTCAATTATAAGGGAGCATTTAAAAATTGAACAACCTAATAAGGTGGTCGAGGTCATATGAAAAAGTAGTACCTGGAGTCAACATGTAGAGATTTATCAATTATTGGATCGAGTACATTGGGCAGCAAATCAAGTGGTCTAAGTTTCAAAAAAATATTCTCCAATTAATTTAAAATACTATATCTTATGGTGTGTTAATGCAAATTAATCAGTACATTAAATTGCATTTAATGCATTTAAAGGTGTTTTAAAGGTTACACTAGGTGCGTTAATGTAACAAATAATGCATTAAATCTTATACAATATATTGAAATGAACTTTAAAAGGCTTCATTAGGTGTGTTAACATTGATAAATTGTTGCACCAAATCATATTTAATGCATCAAAATCAATTTAAAAGGTAACAATTATGGTTACGTTGTTTTAACTTTCTCATTGATTATTGAAACATATTTAAAACTGTATGATGTTGATATATATATATATATGTATGTATGTGTATATATATATTGTGTGAGTGTATGCATGTCTAAATGCCTAAATATAAGTGTAGATGTATATATGTGAATGTGAGCATGTATTTGTAGTTAAGTATATGTGTATGAAGTAACTTATGCAATAAGGCATTGTATATATAACAACATAAAATATACATAAATATATACAAATATAGTTATTAGGATTTATAACTACATATTACATATATAATATATGTACCACTAGAACTTGCACTATATTAGAAAAAATACATAAATATATATACATGTTGTTTTTCATATACATACATACATACATACATATATATATATATATATATATATATATATATATATATACATATTAATTGTATAACCACACACACCAACCCACCCCTATCATCCCCACCACATACACACACACACATCTTTCCATGTAATATCAAATGATAAATATAGCATAATATATCTTTATGATTTTTAGCATTGTATATATTTTTACCAACAATATCTATGTATAAGTTACAATATATTCATATGCTATCTATATAACTATAAATTACTAATCATATAAGATATTAGTATGTTTAAATTACAAATTGAGTTTTAAAATTATAATTTGGCTATATTATTGACTTTTAAAACTATACACATATGAGTTAAATATTTATTAAATCTCAAATCCTATTTTCACTCCTTTGATTTTGCAATCTAGTTTTGAAAATAGTTTGGCTTAAGAATTAGTTTTGTAGTATAT
The DNA here is from genome assembly GCA_030765085.1 of Allium cepa. Taxonomy (NCBI): domain Eukaryota; kingdom Viridiplantae; phylum Streptophyta; class Magnoliopsida; order Asparagales; family Amaryllidaceae; genus Allium; species Allium cepa. The sequence goes on from CM060929.1 coordinate 781,379,977, forward strand.
TGATTTGAATTCATTATTTTATAGTCAAATTTCGAAGAACTTAATATTTGAATTGGTTATTTTTTCAATCAAGTTTACACAAAGTTTAGATTTGAAATGTATTTACGTTTATACAAACTATAGATTCGAATTCATTTTTTATAATAAACTTTACATAATGTTAGACAAATAAACACACATACAGAAACATGCGCACATACATAAATGAAAATAACTACATATTTGAGTTCATTGTTTTATACTGAATAATAATGCCAAAATCATAAACTAGTGTTAAAGAAGATACACATATGCATGTAAGGTAAGCCAGTTTTTATATTAGTCCATTGTGAGGTACTTTACCTCATACCTATAATACCTTTTATGGATAAAATGTAGTACAGGTGTGAGGTAAAGGACCTCAACAGCTTCGACAAATATGCCGATAGAGTATGAATACTCAACTTGTTGCATAAGATAATCACAATTAAGAACTAAATCGACCCAACTTAAAATCGGTGCATAGAACACACTAAACAAAAAATTACACGCGAAATATCACAGTGCTTCCATATAGGCACACCAAGGCATACACAATAACTCTGATACTAAACAACATACTTAACATTATGACATAAACACTGACTACACACTATGATATTATGCTAAACAACAAACATATCATTATGCTAAACAACATACTAAGAAATACAAACTTTGAAATAAAAAGTTTGACAAAAGACCCCTAACAAGAGTAAAAGAATGCATGAAAGATGTGTCATAATGCCAAAACCAATACTATAAACAATAAATATGGAGGAAAAGATAATTGTTAGTAAGCAAACAACTTGAAAGCCCAAATGAAGTACCATAATCAACATCAAAATAAGACTCCACCATTGCAGATGTGATCACCAATAAGAACAAGTTATGTGATGAAAAAAAGGGCAAAGGGAAGAACTCTGACCGACAACCAAGTCCTAAAGCACCTGAACCAAAATTAGTACTTAAAGAAAATTCAAAGCCTCAGCCAACACACCCAACAGCTATGGAGAAAATTCTGAACAAAACAAGAAATTGGCCATAACGCAGAATTCATAAGAGACATTGAAGTACAATTGCAGCATCAAAGACCAATTCTAAAACCACCAATAGATTTCAGTAGACTAGAGAGTAGTTTAGGGGTGAATGAGGTCTAATATTGTCAGGCCATACTAGATAGCATCAAGTAGTAGATTTGAGTGGAACTCAAGCATAATTGAAATGAGGAGCTAGAAACGTAGTAGAGAAAGCGAGGAAAGAAAAGAAGGCAGAGGTGACAAGAGCGGATAAAGGAAAGGAGGAAAAGATGAAACAAGAAAATGAATGAGAAGAAGATGGCTAAAAAGGAATGCTAGACCCCATTGATTGAAGCTTTTTAGAATATGGTATTTCTAATAATACCCCTACTAAAAGTCTTACCCATCCCACCTACATCAAAAATAATTTCACGCTCACCATTTTCCTTTCTCACCCTTGTCTTCCACTTTTTTCCCTCCATGCTTTTAACGTTCTTTGAAAATTTGTTTTCACTTCTTCTTCTTTAATATTTTTTATAGCAAAAGCCTTGAATCACCATTCTCTTTCAATATCATTCAACAAAAAATGAAAATAAAAAAGACTAGATCTAAGCTGCATTTAGGTAGATCACTTATTTCAATCTGTGGTTTAGTAAAATCAAATATACAGTTAGGTTCTTCACCAAAAACATCTTTGACGCATATGGTCTCATGTTTTTTTTACCAAAGTGAATAATGCCATCATATTTTTAAGAATTTATTTGTACTACTAAAAGGTATAGGAATAATTAAATAAAGAACAAAAATAAATTTTATGCATTTAGAATTAAAAGTAAAACAACCATATGTTTGTATAATTTTGAATTGAAATCTATGTTTTAGATGTGCTTTTCATTGTCTCTTAATGTTTAAACGTTGTTTGGTAAAGTTGATTTTAAATGTGACTTTGGACAAACCTATGTTATTTTATGGCTTTCCATTATGTTGTTTTTGAAGAATAAAAATTAAGGAGATAAAACATACAAGTATGACTTATGTGTTTAGCAAGGTAAAATGGTGAATGCTTTTTTTAAATTTTAGTGGGGTGTAAAAGGCAATAGTTGAGGTAGTAATAGAATTACTCTTTTAAATATGGTGAGTATGATAAATGATATATATATATATATATATATATATATAAAAAATTAGATTAATTACCTAGCTTTTTCTCATTTGTTTACAAATCGAAATTGATTGTGTTTCCTTCCAAAATACCTCCATCCTGGAATACAGTTGCAAGCTTTTCTTCTTGGGTAGTAGACCCTAATGAAAATATTAGTTTTGGGAGAGAGAAACGATTATTACGGTGGCTAAGGTTTCACGAAGACACTATTATATAACAGTGGAAAGCCCATTTAAATGAGCCTAGATCTAATCTATCTCTCAACAGATAAAACCTAACCTTAAATAAATAAAAGAATAAATTGATATGTTTTCTACTAAATGGGGTCATCCTATATTAATAGAAAATTAATCTTTGGCCATTATTCAAAATCGTGTTTTAAACAATTTAAATTCACGTTCTATCTATTTAAATATTATTCAGCTATTTCAATTAATTAAATATATAAACAACATTTGCGTAGATTATTTAATTAATCTATAACCCTCCAATATTCTCTCAAATAAATTAATATAACATTTATATTGGTCTAACCATTTAGTTTATAATATTTATAAATTGGTCGCTTTCAAAATTCGGTTAATCAAAATGTTATGTGACGCATAGATGAGTACTCGGTCGGCAAATATATCAAACACTTTGATACAAAGTCCATATTAGTTTTGGCTTCACTGGTGTGGCATTATGACATGAGTTATATTTCTTATAGATAGTCTAGGAAAATCGTATTTTAATCTAATTAAGCATACACCCATAAACGATGATGTCAATGCACGTATTCATTTAGACATCACTATACCACTTAGATATCCAGACTCTAATAATGTCCATAGTTAAGTGGGAAGACCAACTTCAAAATCCTTAGTTCAAACGATAATTAACACTAGTACAAAATATACATATTGCTTTTCCTTATTTGCTTCGGTAAACATTATCATTTGCTTCCGTTCCTCTTAACAATTGAAGCAATTGATACATGAAAAGCAATAAAACAAATACAAAAATGCAATCTACTTCGGTTGTCTTTAACTACTGAAGCAAATAGTCATATTTGCTTCAACCATCCTACAACCAAAGTAAATGTACCAAGCAAATAATGTTTTTTGCTTCGTTTTCCTTACGATCGAAGCAAATAGTGTTATTTGTATCGGTTTCTTAGGAACCGAAGCAACAACAAATTATTTTTATTGCACCAATCCAACCATTTTATGACACATAACTTTTGTAATGCAACACAAATTTTTGGTTTATATTTCAATTGCTTTAAATGCTATAATAATTAATAATTAGTAATTCATAATTAATAACAAATAATTAATATTTACTTAATAATTTATAAATGGTAATTTATAATTAACAATTATCAATGACATCTTATCGGTCATTATTTATAATTTTTTTATAATTAATGATTATTAATAAATAATTTATAATTACTAATTATTATCTATAATAAATAATTTCTTATATATAATAATTTTTTATTGTTAATTATTAATAATCAGTAAATTATTGTTAATATTTATTAATTATATTTAATTATTAGTAGAAATAATTAATTATTGATAATTAATATTTAACTTTTACAATTAAATAATTATTAATTAATAATATATACATACTTATTTAAATATAGTATTTAATATTTAATAATTAGTGACTACTATTAATAATAAATAATATATACATAATGATTAATTTAACAATTAATATTCAATTATAATTAAGAAGTAATAAGATTTTTTAGCACGTGCAACGCACGTGCATATATAAAAGTTCCTTATAGAATCATTAAAAATTAAAATTTCTATGAAGTTTAGATAAAAATAAACTGAAAAATATATTAATTTTTTGTGTTGTAACAGTTTTGAATTTTTAACGTTATTTATCCTCTAGCTTTCATTTTCCTTAGCTTCACTTTTCATTTTCCACTCCAACTTTCATTTTCCCTTCGCTTACCTTTTTCATTTATTCCTCAACTTCTCTGTCGTTATTTCTCAATCTTTAATCCTCAACCTAAAAAATAAGATCACCGTCTTGAAAAAATCATTCTTTTATCCTTAACCCAAAAAAGAAAATTTCCTGTCTGATATTTTCATATCCTCTCCTTCTTCTAGGTTTAAAAAAATGGTTGTTCAACCCATCTGCCTTAAATTTTCAACCAAGATAGAGATATTTTGTATTGCTAGTTTCTCTAAATAATAATTTAGTTTCACTATTTCGTAGAATTTCCATTTTGTATCGCCTTAATCTATATTGTTTAATGATATATTTGCATCGAAAATGCTATTTTATATTTTAATATATTGTTACTACATCTTAAGAGGAGCTGATTAACCATTTATTTTGGTTTCCAGCATAAAAAAGGAGGAATGTTGAGACTGATGATGAATAACTCCTAATGAAGACTCAATTTCTGAAGCAAGGCAGTGCAATGGAGAGCGATTATATAGACGATTGATGAAAATTTTGGTTATTTTCTTTTATTTTAGCATAGTAATTTTAACTGATTTTTTTTTCTAGGCCAGCTATGCTAGGCTGTGTAATTGGGTACTAATGTTCCTTTCTTAAAACTCTTCTTGCTTTTTACAAAAAAGAAAGAACTGCGATCTCCAGATCACATAAACTTGCCTTGTCTTCATTAAAGTTTATTTATGTGGGTCATTTCTTTTTCATTTTTCTGTTCATCTATTTCGACTTCTCTTTTTTTTTTCCTTTGTCTCTATTCCGACAGGAGAGGTAACTTTATCAATACTTATGTTATATATTGTTAGCAATAATGCTTGTTATAAAGGCATAAGAAAACTATATTAATCGTAAAAAAATTCAACTTTTTTGTCTTGAATATTGCTTTTATTTGCTTAATAATTTGATAGATCTAATTTTGATCATTCTAGCAAGTCTTGATGAACGATGAAGATTCCTTCATGTTAATAACAAGTCTATGCACCATATGCGGTATCTATGCTTTAAATTCTTAAACTTGAATGCTCCCTTCAAATCTATAATTAAATGCTAACTACTATCATGTTTGTTCCTTGTTAAATGTTGCTATGTATAATTGTGTCGTCTATATATGCTTCGGTTCTTGAATCGAAGCAACATGGGGTAAATAACCAAAGCAAGTGACATGTTTTGTAGTAGTGAATTATTGAAAAACCGGAAGTACCACGTCATAGATTTTTTTAGAATTGGGCCAGTATTTAATAGGTGAAATTAGTAGATTAAAAAACATATTTGGATCCTAGTGGGCCTATGAAGTCTAATGGATTTTACTATGTCTAATCTACATTATTTAAATAAATCTAATTCTATTTAGTTTCCGATTTATTAAAATAATGTATGTAATTAACTAATAATTATATAATTTATGATACATCATGATATACTCATGTGTGTATATTGTGCATGTGCAATAAATATAAAGTGTACATAGTTAATGTCTACAAATGTCAATGTTGGAATTTGCATCTACAACGTATTCATTTGCCATTTATATGTACATTGACTATCTCAAAACATTGTTTAATGCATATATATATATATATATTAAAAATTTTGAAAATTATTTACACTGAATGAAAAAGAGATATCTAAAATTAATTTTGACTAAGTCTAAGAGATAAAATATGTGCAAAAGAACTGGTAAATATTTCAATCTTCAAAACAAGACCTTGGTAAACATTGTTTAAAATATTATAATATGTGTGTATTATAACATTTATTTTAAAATGTTATTTTATAATAAATTATATATGTATGTGTGTGTTTGTGCTTATTTTTTATTTTATATACATATACATACATACATACATACATATACATACATACATACATACATACATACATACATATATATATATATATATATATTGTTAAACAAAAAATTGGTACAACACCCATATTGCCATGTATGATGAGCCAAAACTTAGTTTATGCCCCCTTGACAGAATGACTAAGCATGGCTTAGTTGATGGGATCAAATAGTGCTAAGAAATCAAGATCTTGCCTACCATTTAAGGCTGGCACACAATGATGCCATTCAGAGATGGCACCATGATGTTCATGAACCTTTGATAAAGTTATTCAAGAGTTCATGTCGCATGTTCAAAGGAGAGAAAGAATAAGTTGCAAGTACATGCAATAGTTCATTAAGCATTTGTTAATAAACTAAGTAAGCAATCCTCATCGTTCATAATCCATTTTCCGTATGTGGTAAGCAAAATAGAAGTTATGCATATAAACATTAACATGCAGTTGTTTAATTTTGAGAAGAGAGAAAAGAAATGATCATCCATTCTTTCGTGCCCTTAGGTCCGTATTTATAGTGGTTCGAAGGAGCAACATGGCTGCCATGTGTCACTTCCGGCATGCTTGGCTTTCGGCATCATCAGCATCTCGATGGCGCCAGGTGTTATTGATGAAATACATCATCAATGAAATGCGGCATTAATGAGATGCAGCAAAGATGAGATGCGATATTGATGAGGTGCGGCATCGATGAGGTGCGGCATCGATGAGGTGCGACATCGATGAGATGCGGTATTGATAATAAATAGCACCACTTGTTATGTTAGTGACTTATGATATCCTAGTCACATTGCAATCATTCAATATTCTTATTTGTCCATCAGTTCGGCATCGTTCTTTGATGCAGCTTTTGTAAACTTGATGCTAATAACATCATACTCGCTTACTTCCATGCTTGATCCTTTGAAAAATATATGGATAGCAGGCAGCATTGTTGTCATGCGACATGCTTTTTGTACGTTGTTTATAGGCGGCCAACTCAAGCATACAGTTTCTTGAGGTTTAAATCCCTTAATCGGCATTGGTTACCAATGACATGTGAGATTAATGATATGAGGTATTTACAATGTATGATACCTCCAACCATACTGATGAATTTCGACATGCTATTGTCCGACATCATTCTACTCCAATGGTAGTTTGACATTAATCCTTGCCTTAATGAAGTATAGCACTGGTTACATACGACAACGATATCAAGGATATACACTGTCCCTCTTATATTGATGGCCTACGATATTCCATATCGCAATGATGATATGTGATATCTTCTTCAATGTTAAGATATGATATTGTGTGGAGACCCTCTCCGCTATAAGATTTGAAATTCTTCTAATATCACATTTTCGACATCATTCATTCGACAACGTTACGACATCCCCTTTAGTGCTAAAGCTTGAATTTGAGCGATGATGCTCTTCTAAGAATTCGACATCCTTCTTTTATTAGATATTAGAATGCTTGTATCTGATCTTCACCCTTTCTGGTGCACGATGCTTCTTGCTGTGTGAGATACTTTATGCTTATAGGTGCGATAACCCATATCGTCTTTGAGTTCGACCTGCCAATGCTTGTTTCATTATTATTTCGAAAACCCAATTGCAGATTTCATCAATTTCGACATTATTTTCCCTTCAGAAATTATGTAGATAACATTCTCCCCCTATTTGTATAAAAGAATTTTTTTACACTTTAATGCAAAACCAAGAATCTTTTCACTTTTTCGATTCTTGCAAGGTTTTCTTTCTTGATCTGTTCTCCTGCAAAATACAAATAAGTAATGATTTCATTATTAACTTTAGATTTAAAATCATAGTAATCCCTCCTGGATTTGATAGAGCTTTGAATTGGTATATCCAAAAAATTATCTGGTAATAATTTCGCTCGGACAAAATTTCATTGAATTGATTGATCATAATAATTTCTTAAATAGAAATTCAAAAACTCATCCGGTGAAAATATTTCTTTGAAGAACGGACAATAAAATTATCCGGCGATAATGATTTCATGAATAGAAAACTAGAAGACCATTTGGGAACTGTAATTTCCTAAATAGAAATTATAAAAGCGTCCGATGATAACATTGGAAGAAGGACCAAACATTCCTCAGGCAATGTCATTAATTTATTGATTAGAAGATCAAAATAACACCCGACGGTAATATCTAGATTGGAAGAATATAAAACATCTGGTAACAAGAGTAATACCTAGAATAGAAAAATTGAAAATTATCTGGCAATTATCTTAAATATGAATAGTCCAAAAAATTATCCGGTAATAATATGAATAGTAGACCAAAGAAATCATTTGGCAATAAGAATAATGTCTTGAACGAAAGACCAAAAAATCACTCTAGCAATAATAATAATCTAAATAGAAGACCAGAAAGTCATCCTGACAATAATAACAATCTGAATAAAAGTCTATAAAAACATTTTGGGAATAATGATAATCTGAGCAAACGACTAAAAAACCATTCTGGTAATAATAATAATATGAACAGATGACCAGAAAACCATTCTGGCAATTATAATCTATATAGTAGACCAGAAAACCATTTTGGTAATATGAATAATCCAAATAGAAGACTAGAAAACCATTTTGGTAATAATAATAATTTAAATAGAAGACCAAAAAACCATTCTTGTAATAACAAATCCAAATCCAAGTAATAATTTGAATAGAAAAACATTTTGGTAATAATAATAATTTGAATAGAAGACCATTTTGCTCGGACAGAATTTCAATGAATTGACTAATCATAATAATTTCTTGAATGGAAGTCCACAAAATCATCTAGGGATAATATCTCTTTGAAGATCAGACCATAAAGTGATTCGATGATAATGATTTCGTGAATAGAAAACTAGAAGACCATTTGGAAATTGTAATTTCCTAAATAGAAAATCAAAAAAGCGTTTGATGAAATCATAAGAAGAAGGACCAAACATTCCTCAAGCAATGTCAGTAATTTCTTGATTAGAAGATTAGAAAAACATCCGGCAGTAATATCTAGATTAGAAGACTAGGAAAGCATCCGATAACTAGAGTAATACCTTGAATAGAAAACCCAAAAATTATATGACAATTATCTTTAATAAGAATAGTCCAAAAAATTATCTGGTAATAATATGAATAGTAGACCAAAAAATCATTTGGCAATAAAAATAACATCTTGAACTAAAGACCAAAAAACCATTCTAGTAATAATAACCTAAATAGAAGACCAGGAAGTCATTCTAATAGTTTGAACATAAGACTAGAAAACCATTTTGGTAGTAATAATAATCTGAACACAAGATTAGAAAACCATTCTGCAAATAATAATCTAAATAGAAGACTAGAAAACAATTTTGATAATAATAATAATTTGAGTAGAAGACCAAAAAACCATTCTCATAATAAAAATTCCAAATCCAAGTATAAGAAGACCAGAAATCCATCTGCCTTTAATGAAAATTCCCATTATTTGATAATCCAAATTCAAATCTTGGAATCAAGGATTAGGAAATAACTTAATATTTCTAAGAACAGAGCCTTTTGGTCTAGATGATAAACTAGAATTTTTCAGGTATTTTTATATGGTATTAAAATTTTCGACTCTAGGTAATAAATAACTCTTGACCCTTCCTTTAACACTTCTTTTAATTTCACCTTAATGCATAATTGAATGCGCTTGATTATTCTTCCTTTAGAAGATTGTTTTTGATCCATTCTTTTAGATAAAGCTAGATTTGCTTCTGCATTTGATTGATATTCCTCTAGAAAACAGCCTCGATCTCTCTTTTGGATTGAGTATTATTAACTTTTGAATTTGATCTTCTTGGAAGATTCCCCTTACCATTCTTTATGTAGTGATTTAGGCCTTGATTGATTTCTTTGTTACCATCTTTAGGTAATGATCTTTACTTGTATCGAACCCCTTATCACTCTCTTAGGCGATCATTTAGATCTTTTATCTAATGATGTTGGTTGGCTATCTTAAGCAAAACCAAAGTCTTACCTGACCTCCCTCTAGGATGCACTTCAGTCAGGCCCTATAAATAATACCGAATGTTTGTTCGATGCTTTGGTTAGGCCATCTTAGGAGGGACCAAAGGCTTACTCCATCCTCCCTCTAGGAGGTGCTCCAGATAGGCCTTATAGGTGAGAGTGAAGGTTAGTCGATGCTCTGGCAAGGCCATTTTAGGCGGGACCAATGGCTTACTTAGTCCTCCCTCTAAGAAGTGCTCTGACCAGGCTATGTAAGCGGGACCGTAGACTTGCATTGCTTTGGCTAGGCCTTATGGGCAGGACTAGAGGCATACTCTAACCTTCCTCTAGAAGGTGCTTTGATCAGGCCCTTATGTCGGGATCAAAAGATTTCTTCGCCCTTATTACCTTATAGGCAACGATTTAGGATTTTCCTTTTGATTCTTTCCATTTATTGGATTGTCGATTCCGTAGACATACTTGTCTTAATTTCTTTTTTCATCCATTGTAGCAAAATATGCCTTAGATTTTAGGCATTCCAATTTCTTGCTATGACGTTACAATTAGGTTGGCATAGTCGATAGGTCCCTGTTGGGTTATTTTTGGATAACGAGGGTTCTTTCCTAATTTGGCACAAGCGGTCCATCCACTGGATGTTTAGTGTTTGCCACGACTTTGCAGAGTAAATCTTCATTTCAAAATGATCTTTTCTTGACTTTGGAATTGTAGTATTTGGTTATTCTTCACTAATATTCATCTATTCGTGCGAACACTTCATCTCTTAGCTCATTAGTTAGGTCAAAAGATTCCCGTTTTAGTTCTTGATTAAGATTAAAAGCATATGTAACCTTTCGATCGGATGGTACTTCAGCCTTAATTAGAAGCATCACTTCACATCCATATGTTAAATAAAATGGGGTATGTCCTGTTGCCATTTTAGCAGATGTTCTATATGCCTATAGCACAAGAGGTAATTCTTCTACCCAATTTCCCTTTGCTTTATATTGTCATTTCTTAAGAATAGTTATAATATTTTTGTTAGCAATTTCAGTGGCTCCATTAGCCTTTGGCTGAGCTACGAACGACAAGCTTTTGATAATTCCATTTTTATCATAGAATTTGGTGAATTCTTCACTTTTAAATTAGATTCCATTCCTAATATGATTTTGTATGGTATTCTAAATCTGGTAACTATAGTCTTGATCATAAACTTTAGCACATTTTCAGACGTTATGTTTGGCAAAGACTCTGCCTCCACCCATTCGTAAAGCAGACAATAACTGTTACTGCATATTTAGCTTCTCCTTTAGATATAGGTAATGGTCCGATCAAATCAATCCCACACGTCAAAAGGCTATGGTGTAATGACCTTATTTTTTATTAACATTTTTTAGAACATTTAATCAGATAAATAAAATAAAATAATGTAAATGGTTAAGGGCTTGAGATTTCTATAATTGGAAGGCAGTCGTTCCTAATAACTAATGAACTAAAGGGAAATAAAGTGAGATAGATAAGGGTAATAAGATAATGGAAAAATAGGAAAAGGTTATATTCTTATACCCAAATGCCACTTTTGTTTTATAAACATTCAAAAACTAAACTAAATAGAACCTTGGTCGACCACCATTAGAAGATAACAAGGAGAAGGTAAGCAAGATTTCAAGAGGGAAACTTAATCAAATTAGTTCTAGAGAAAATCTCAAACTCTTTAACATAAGCTAAAGGTGAATAATAGATTACATCTCACTTTTATAGCTTTTGGTTTCTAAATAAGACCCGTGTTTATTTTGCAAATGTTTTGATTATATATATATATATATATATATATATATATATATATATGCTTGTTGAAGATTTAGGCTATTTCATAAAGATTTTATAATAAGAATTGATTTGAAAAACCTATTAGATTATATCCAAATGATTCGTATTTTTGAGATAAGGTTAGAATATTATTTTAGAGATGAGTTTCAAAGTTTCATAATTTTCTGATTGATTGTGGATTTATTATGAATTTTCTAATAAAGAAAACGGTATATGGATTTAAATTTAAATACGACCATTATAAGTTAGTTTAGGGTCAGAAATTTAAATGTGTTAGAAAGCATATCAAAAGTGAGTTATGGGAATTTTTGAAGAATTCTCCTAAGTGTTTTATTAAGTATATAAAATTATTTATGGTATGGAACTTAAATGTTTTATATGTTTAAAATAAAAGAAGGGGCAATTTGCTAAATTTTTAAATTATAAAATATTAAATTCGGCAACACTTTTAGAAAATATTTTAGGAAAAGAAATGTAACGACCCGCCTTTTTTGGACAGTTTAAACCGACGATAAATTACACATGTCGATTCCAAACCATTAAAAGAGCAGATAGTTATTGGGGTAATTAAGAAAGAAAAGGAAGGGAAATAAAGGAAATGAAACCACACAGAATCTCACAGCGGAAGGCTAAAGTATAATAATAAAATAACAGTTCATGAAGCTGTTAATTAAATGAATACATTTGAAATGAATACATTTGATTATTATTATACAACATTCATCAGAGTTACATACACAGCAAATATCATACAACAATGCAGCGGAATGGAATGAATATAATAGTAGTAGATCATATACCAAATCTTCGTCTCCGTCCTCCAAGGAAATGATCTTCAACCTAAACTGAAAACTCAGGGCTGACCCGAGCGTAATGAAAAGACAAACACTCGAGTCAGGACTAAATATCCTTATGAAAGTTAAATCAATCGTAAATAAATATGAGTGTAACGGCGTCAGAGATGTTTACGGGGTTTGACATCTCATATCCAGTGTCAACGTGCGTGCAATAACTCAAGAGATGTTACGGGATTTTCCATCTCTCAAGGATCCGTGAAACTATCTACTATGTAGTAATATACGCTAAGTAGATAATGTCTATCAGTAATATAAAGTATCAAAATAGCGTTAAGGCGTTACCATAATCCCCCTTAACACATTTTATATTCCCAAAAGCATATACAAGACCGTAGTTTCCCCAAAACCGGAAGTCACCAGAGGGCAATCCATATGCTCAAGGTACAAATCAAAACGTAGTGGTCGCGAATAGGATAATCAGTATGACAAGGTACATGAGGCGATACCAACTAGGATACTAGTAGTTGCGTGATCCGGACTGATGTTGGGCATAGCCAGCAGCTACCCCAACACCGCGAAACAACACTCCCAAATCAAGGGGTGCACCCAAATCGCATCACAAATGTAATAGATATGGTATCGAAGAAGCGTGTCCGCTAGAGGTGGCGAACCTCAATGGCCCGGCGCGGCTCCTGTTTTAGTCATGTCAGGGGTCATCCAATAATCGTTCTCTTTCTTCAGTCAACGCGTTCACCAAACCATCCACTTCATTCTGGATCATCACTCCGCGTATAATAGTTATTAAAGTGGTTTTCGGTATCGACAGAGAGTATGTCCATATCCGATCCCGGTCTCTTTAATAACTACGTATTATTACACCTTTGGCTCTTTATATTTCAAATCGATTCATAATTGATATCAAAATATCATATTCGCTTCAAAAATCAAATCCATTTCAAATATCATCGTATCTTTCAAAATATCAGATTCCATTCCAAAATCAATTTTCGCATCAATATCTCATTTCGATTTCAAAATCATTTCGAATTTCAATTTAGGTTGCAACTTCATTTAACTCAATTCGTATTTAAATTCAAGATTTAAACATAAACATTTCACCTTATTAACTAGTTTGGAATCTTAGAAAAATAGTTTTAAGTAGTTTAAAAGTAGTTTAAATAATTAAAATACTTAAAATGCTTAAACTCTTAAAATGGATGTGAAAATAGATAAATTAGTTTAAAATAATTTAAATCGGTTTAAGTAGATTTAAAATAGATTAAAACAGTTTAAGTATCCAAAATGGTTTATATAACCGAGTAATTTGGAAAACAAATAAAACAGCTTCAAAACCAATCCATTTCAATTTATTACTTTCCAATTCAAATCACTTTCAATTTCCATTCTACCGATTCAATTTCGATTTCAATTCAAAACAATGTCAACTTTTACTTCAAATCAGTTCAATTCTACATTCACCTTCAATTTATTCAATTTCAATTTGTATCGATTTGGAACTTGATTTCAAAATATCCATTTATAACACTTAACAAATTTTCCATCAATATTCAAGTTTAAATCCAAATTTCAAATATGGTTCAATTCCAAGCTCGATTTCAAAATATCATTTTTATATCACTTTTACTTAGTAATATTCAAAGCCCGAATTAAGGTTAAACCTTCAAACAATTAATTTTCGAAATCCAATCATATCCAATTTCAAACCTCAAAGTCTCAACTTAAATTATTTAACAAAATCCCTTTAACCAAAATTTATTTCAACATTCCAACTCACATTTTCGATAAATTCGATTTTTATAAATTCGATTTCTATTTATAACTTTCACATCAAACATTTAAATAAATTTCAAATCGACGATTTAAAAATTATTATATATTATTAATTTAGCCAATTCGGCGTCCGTATATAATTTTCTATCCTATGGCCAAGTAGTTATTTATTTCAATTAGATGTCAGGGATGAGTATATATTACTTAAATTAAATCACAGTATCATACGTATGCATAACAGGATCTATATAAGCAAATAAACATCCAAACATTCAATTATCAACCAATAGCATCCATCAAAATACATCATCCAATAAACAATACAATTCATGGCAGTTTCATAGTTAACAATGTCAGGTAATTTATTCGCAATTCAATTTTAATTTCAATTTAACTGTCAATTAAATTTTTCAACGGTTAATTCGAATAACAAGCTATATGACAATTAAATTTATATCAAACAACGACAAAATAAAATAAAATTCATATCACTTCATAATGTCAATTTAACTAGCATAAAGATATTTAGTACGATGTGAGCGTTATAAAACACTCACCTTGATTTTACGATTTCAAATCAAATCGAACGACGTTCGATTTAACCTAAAATTTTCTCTAGCTCCAAACGATTCCAATCCAATTCCAAAGCGTAGTGCTTGCCAACATGATTCCAACGCAACTGGTTTCGTGCGTTTTCGATCTCGTATGAAAAAGATATGATTTTACAAAGATTTCACGAATTTTAATATAAATAAATTAACAATTTCCTTTGTTAATTTACCCTCAACGAATCTTAGCCATTAGATATGCCTTCATCAGATCAAAGCCGCACGTGCTTCCTTCCCCATCTTCACGTTAGCTTCCAGGCCCGTTCGAACCCATGCCGCCACCCTAGGGTTAATTTTCGAACCTCCTCCCCTCGCTTCTACATCGATCAGGCACTCCCACAACGAAGCTCGCACGCAACACCACCCACGCCCAGAATGCGGCCCCACTCGGTCACCAATTTTCCTCGAACGGCGTGCTTGAACGCGTAGCCTTTGAGCTTGATTTGCCGACGATCTAGGGCACCAGAAACGATCATGTCCGTTCACATCGAAGATCTCAACGTGCTCTACGATGTTGTAGTTGGAGATTTCTGCTAATAATGAGTGGATCAAGAGAAAAATGAGGAGGGAGTTGGACAGTTTTCGGCCATTGACTGTATGAAGGTGGCGGCCACGAACAAGCTAGGGTTTCTCAATGAAAATAATAAATAATGGAGTGCTTTTATAGAGACGATGGAAACTATTCATCCCGGGTTTTTCGAACTCCGAATTTCGCGCGATCACTGACGTTCCTAGGGTTTATCCCGCGTTTCGGACACAATGGAACAGGTTTCGGAAGCTAATTCGATCGTATGTGTGAGTTACGGAAATAAACGATCAATTTTTAAATTAAATCGATTAAACGAATTTCTATGCGTTTTGGCTCGCCCCGGACAAACGATAAATCCGATTGACCTGAAATTTGAGATCTTACAATAATATCACGTTACGGATCCGATGAAACTGGTTTCGTCGAAATCCGAGACCGTTTGAAAAATGACTATTTTTAACTCGCAAAATTAATATTAAACAATTTCAACGCGTTTCGAGCTGCCACGGTCAAACGACAACTTCGATTGCTACGAAAATTGAAATCCGATAATAACTAACTATTACGGATCCAATGGAACTAGTTTTGTCCAATTCTGAGACTGTTCAAAAATTGGCTATTTTCCAGTCGAAAATTAAATATTAAAATATTCAATTTTCACAAATAAATTTTAAATTCAGTTTTAAAAGTTCTATAACATTACTATAACTTCAATATGATAACATAAAATTTTACAAATCATTTTTAATCATATTAAACCCGTTATTAATTAATCCAATAAATTCCAAATATTTAATTTAGACAATTTCGCTTATCCAATAATTCATTATCTTTTGAAATATTGAAATTGAACTTATAAGATTCAACTTTTAAAACCATTTCAAATTTAGAACACTATTTTCATTTTACAGTTATTCAATTATTCAATAAGTTTTAAATATTTAATTTAAACAATTACGTGTTCAATATTCAATATTTGATTTCAAATAGATTTTACTTATCAATCAATTACTCTATCATACCCAATGAATTCAACATTTAATATCCTATTCAACTATTGATTGCAAAGTCATTCACTAAGTAGCTTTTTTTTCATTACTTGGATAATTATTGCAATTCATTCCAGTTATTATTATTCCAAATGAATTACAAAATTTTTTTTTTCTAACATTAAATCATGAAATCTTATTAAATTAGCTATTTTAATTATCGAAAATATACGGGTCGTTACAAGAAATAAGCAGTTAGTTGGATATTTATTACTTCAAAATAGAGAAAACAGTTTTTGCCAAGTTTTGCTGTTTCGCCACTATTGGCAGCAACCTTTTGACTTTATACAACCGCCTCCATCATAGTCGGAAAAAATACACATGATATCAATGTCTTGGTACATAGTGAATTGGAATTAGGCGAAAGGTATAAGGTCAAAATGTGCTTTCGAAGTGGTCGAGACCTTATTTTGCTTTCGAAAAAAATGCTGCTTGCTTGCTTTTAAAAGAATACTTTCAAAAGGGTTTAAAGATAGCTTTTGACAGAGGTTGTCACTTTTTGTTATAAGCAAGCTTTCAATAGGGTCGGAAATCTCGATGCCGCACTCTACCTTTTGACCCAGTTGAGGCCGCTTTCCCTTTAAACATTTGTTTCGAAAGGATGCTTTCACTGAAAGAAGCCGCTTTGAAAGGATTAGTGTAGAAACCTCCCGCTTTGTTTAACTTAGAAAATTGCTTTCAAAAGTGTTGCTTTCGACCTAGTTATTTTAAGACCTTTGGTTCTATTGACAGATAAACCAAAAGGTTTCGAAAGGAATGTTTTAAATGGTTTCGAAGCTATGTTCCACAAGCTTTTATTTGAATCCAATGCTTTCGAAAGGTTTGTTTATAGTAAAGGACTTTTATGCTTTCGAAAGGTTTAAACTAAGGTTTCGAAGGGGAGATTCCCCAATGCGTTCGAAAGGTACTTAAAGTATTTTAAATGGAAGGTTTCCAAATGCTTTCGAAAGGGAAGTTTAAAGAGTTTTGAAAAGAGGGTATCTAAGGTTTATAATGCTTTCGAATGGACAGTTTCAATGGTTTCAAAAGGTCTATTATAAATGGTTTCGAAATGTATGTTTTGGCATTTTGGCCTAGAGTTCAAAGCAAGTAGTTAACTGTTTTCGACTGTTCAAAGAGGTACTTTCAAAGGTTTCAAAAGAGATTATTTAAAGCTTTTGAACAAAGGTTTCGAATGTCTTCGTCAACATTGTTTTGAGTAAAGTATATATAACATGGCAAAGTAATTTGAGTAAAGCAAAGAATATATTTTCCTTGTTTAAATATGATTTAAAGGGTTAAATCAATTTGAAAGAAATGTTTTCAAAGAAAATTTTATGGGGTAGTTGACCTTAAGTAAACTACTCAGATATTAGAATACCAGATGGGACTGGTTAATGGTCGTGCCCTATACTTTAGCTAGTAGCCCCTAGCCAATGTAACTCCAAAATTCCAGTGTGTAAGGCTTTGTCATAGGTAAGACTAAAATGATGTTATACATAGAAAGGAATATGTAGAGAAAGATAGGTTATTTGTGAGCCCGCAAAACTATTAGGATCAATTAACCTTAGGAGAAGTAAGTAAGGGACAGACCGACAAGAAATATGTCTAACAGAAGTTTGATTATTTGTTATGTCTGGTAAGCCCGAGTCTACCATAGGTAGTAGTTAGCCAAACAAAAATATATTGTTCGGACAGATAGTCCATTTATTACCTGATTTGTATGCATATATGATATTGCTATGATTACTTTAATAAGTTTGATTGTAAGATTTTGGTTTGCAAAAGATATGTTTTAAAAAGAGGTATTAGTGAGGGGAAACCCGTTCTGCTAAGCGGCGTAGTCTCACTTAATATCAAATAACCGAGATGTATAGTATTAATTCACGCCAGGCTTTATGTTAGACTCGAAGTTTATATTTTCCCTTTAAACTCTCGGGTGCTCAAAATATGATTTGAGTAGATTGAGAGTTGAGGTTTTGTAGGTTTAGTAGGTTGGACGAATAAAGCTTCCGAAGACGTGCAGGAGGCAATGCTAGCTATATATAGAAGCCGTTTAGTATTATTTTCGCTGTTATGTATTAAGACCGGTATGTCTATTTAGTACTCTTATCATCCAAGATGGCATCTTCATATGCTGCTCTTGGCGTAGTTTGTATTAATTATATTTGATCAATACATGGGAATCGATTATGGGATTATGTAATTTGATTATGAAATATTGCTTTAAAACGTAATCAGAAAACTTATTTTAATCCATGCCTTTTTTACTTCATATTCAAGTGCTTCTGATATTATGGACACCATTAACATTATCATATTTTGTCACCGAAAGTTAATACTATAGATGACTACAGCATCTATAGCACTTAGTTTCAGGCCTCAAGATATGTGATGTTACAACTTGGTATCAGAGCATAGGCTTATGAAAAACTTAAAAGGAGTTTTAAAATTGAAATGATTTTGAAAACATAATCCTAAGGAATTAGAGAAACTATTGGGGTAAGGATAACACTATAGCAACATACTTGTATTTGCTATATATAAGTATACACTATATCTCTGTTCTCTTATCTCTCTTAGGTTATTCTTCTGTATCTTACAAAGATTCGAATGCATATTTTAATAAACGTAAGATATGGACGCTAGAAGAGTTAACCTCGATGGAGGAAGCACCACAACCAATGAAAACGCCAGACCAAACACTAGAAGGAACCCAGGTCCGGCACAAGCTGCAAATGTGGGCTTTGGAGTCCCATAAGTCGATATGGGAGCAATGTATCAGTTTTTCGTTAACAAGATGTATTATTTGGGTTATTAACCCAACAGGATCCAACAGTACATGGAACAACTTGATGGAGTCAAAATAGCTTAGAACTTAACAAAAAAGGGCTAAAGCAATGACTGAGTATGACTAAACCAAGAGACCAGCATCCGTATAGTCTAATCATTAGCCAAAGCACAATCAACTAGTAGATCGTTATTAAAACATAACGAAGTGCAACGAGACTATGCAAACAACAACGATACAAGTTCATCGAAGCATCGAAAAATTTAGACTCCAAAAATAGCCCAAGTACTTGGATTGCCGGCGATCCATACCCTATGGATCACTAGCAATCCATGCAAGATAGTGGATCGCTAGGCACAAAGGAATTAAAGGAGACATAGAAGATATAGCAAAAAATATACTAAGTGTATGGATCGCGAGCGATCCATACACCATGGAACGCCAGTGATCCATATTAGACAGAGGAGACTTACGAGTTAGCACACTGAAACAATGAAAAAGAGCTAAGCAAGTAGCTTGCACACGAGCCATAATCTATGGATCGCTAGCGATCCATGGTTTTGGCTTGGGTCACGAGAAAAGGTCTGTAGCCTCTTCCTATGTCCATCTGCAAGTAGTCAGCGAACATGCCTAGCCCAGAAGCTCTCCGATTTGTATAAATATCATCCTACTTACAACATAAATTGGACCTTCTTCATACTGGTTGCTGAAACTCTGCTGAAAACATTCTTCACTCTCTACCTCCCTCACAACAATCTCCAAAGGGATTCACTGTGATTCCCTAGTGGATTCCAACTCTAGGGATTCAACCCACCTAAGGATAATCAATGCCTTGCAATTAAACACTTCTTGCAATAGCAATCAGTCTATAATAAAACTATAAAGTGGACATAGGCTTCATTAACATCCGAATCACTATAAAAATTCTCTGTCTTCTTTCTTTTACTATTCTTTATCTATATCTGTTATCCATGATATTGCTCTGTCAGAATAGGGTTGGTGCTTTGAAACTCAAACCAGGGTGTTGATCCATTTTTTGGGCTAACATGATGCAAGCGGAGTTGCTGTGGGGTTAGCTGGAAGAAATGCTGAAGGAGGAAATCAGGAAGCTCCAATAATCCATAACTATCCTGTTTTGAGTAAAGATTATGCTCGGCTAGGAGGAAAGCCTTTTATTTGTATTGAAGACACAATCAAAGTGGAGAATTGGTTACTTCATTACGAGAGGATCTTCGCTGATTTGAATTAATGACGAGAAAATGAGGAGGCTTGCTTCTAGATAGTTGTAAGGAGAAGCACTACACTGGTGGAACAGTGTAACTGTCGGAGTCAATGAAGAGACTATGACTTGGGCTGAGTTCAGAAGGAGGTTTGAAGAAAGATTTATATCGAAGATTGCTAAGTCAATTTTGCTTAGGAAGTTTGCGGAGTTGGAGCAAGGAGATATGATGGTGCTTGAGCATGTAACCAGGTTTGAGAAGCTATCAAGATATGGGTATGCTACGGTTGATACTGTTATTAAGCGGAATGAGAAGTTCATTCGTAGGTTGAAACCAGAGCTTGCTAATTCCACCTTGTCGCACATTAGGGTTCGGTGTGATGTAGTTATTGAAATAGCTCTGAGGTAGGAAGAGATGTTGGCTTTTTTGGAAGGTAACAAGATAGGTGAAGCTCGGGGAGGACAAACCAAGAAGAGGAAGTTTTTCCCTAAGAAGGGAGCTTAGAAGAGTGGAGCTGCCAAGAAGGAAACAGCGGAGGTTGTCTGCTATAAATGTGACAAGAAATGGCATTTTGCAAATGAATGTCGCTCAGGGGATGGAAAGAAGATGATTGGAAAGAAGAATATCAAATGCTTCAATTGCGATCAAATTGGACGATATAAGAAACAGTGCACGGAGCCGGCCTAAGCTAGGAAAGGAAAAGTGTTTGCATTGGAACTAGCTACCTTGAGACCAATAGTAGAAGAGAAAGGAAAAGCTGTGCTGAGAGGTATGCTTTTGATTCACGGTGCATCAATTAGTGTTATATTTGATACTGGTGCATCACATTATTTTATATCTCGTTGTTTGGTAGATAAGCTAACCTAGAACCCTCATACCTAATTACTTCCTTAAGGGTCGTAAATCAAATAGGAGGTTAGGCGACTCTTGGGATGAGATGTGACCACTTAGAGTTTGAATTGTTAGGTCATATGTTTGCTTGCAGTTTGCATGTGTTTGATTTCGTAGGGTTCAGAACTATTTTGGGTATGGATTGGTTAAGTAAATACATTGCTAGGATATTTTGCCATGATAGGAATATATCACTTAGACACCCTGATTGTAGTGATCAGATAGTGTACTTCGTAGAAAACTTTAGTTGTGAGGTTAATGCGTTATTGGATGTTATGGAGGCAGAATACAAGTTGAATCGAGTTTTCATTGTTTGGGAATTCGTAGATGTTTTTGAACCTACAGTAGGACTACTACTGAAACGAGCCATTGAGTTTTGGATAGATTTAATACCCGAAGCAGAACCATTGAGTAGAACGTCAAGAAGAATGACACCTATCGAGATGAAGGATTTGAAGGTGCACTTAGCGGATTTAGAAGGAAAGAATTTTATCAGACCAAGAAGTTCGCCTTAGTGAGAAACTGCAGTGTTTGCAAAGAAGCCGTACGGACCATTGAGGTTATGTATCGATTATCGTAAGTTGAATGAGAAGACGATAAAAAGTCGATATCCGTTACTAAGAATTGACGATTTGTTCGACCAATTGAGTGGAGCCAAAGTATTTCCCAATGGATTTGGCGACAAGATTCCATCAGGTTAGATTGGCAGAGGATAGTACTCCTTTGACAACATTTAGGACCAGATATGGATCGTGTGAATGGTTAGTAATGCCATTCAGACGAACTAATGCGCCAGCATTCTTTGTGGATTTGATGAATCGAATATTCCTAGAGCACTCGGATAGGTTCGTGTTGGTATTCATAGATGGCATTTTAATATACTCTAAAGATGAAAGAGAGCACGAGTTCATCTTAGAGTGGTGCTTGAGACGCTGTAGCAGCATCAAATGAAGGAGAAATTTTTGAAGTGCCATTTCTGGAAGAAGGAAATAAAGTTTCTTTGTCATGTATTCTCAGAAAATGAGTTGTTTGTAGATCGGGCTAAGATCGATGCGGTGAGTAATTGGAAGACTCCCAATATAGTGACTAAGATAAAGAGTTTTCTAGGATTAGCTGGTTACTATCAAAGATTCATTAAGGATTTCTCACAGATAGCGGCACCGATGACTAAGCTAACTCGAAAAGATGTGAAGTTCATCTAGACTGATAAGTGTGAGGATGCATTCTAGAAGCTGAAACACTTATTGGCGAATGCATCTATATTAGTTGTTCTAGAGTGGAATCGAGACTTAGTGGTGTATACGAATACTTGTGGAATAAGGTTAGGAGCCATGTTAATGCAAAGAGGTAAAGTGATTGCCTACGCTTCTCAATATCTCAGACCATGTGAAGTTTGGTACCCGACTCACGATTTGGAATTGGCTGTAGTGATTTTTGCATTGAAGGTGTGGATATATTATCTGTTGGGAAAAAGATTCGAGTTGTATATGAATCATAAGTCACTGAGGTATTTATTCTCTTAGAAGGAGTTGAATATGAGACATCAAAGGTGGTTAGATTTTTTACCCGCTTATGACTTTGGTATTGAGTACACACTAGGAAAGGGCAATAAGGTTGCAAATGCACTTAGCAGAAAACATCAGATGCAGTATTGGCAATGATAACTAAGTGGAAAGATTTAGAAGCATTGACTGCATGCATAGTAGAGTGAAGATTTAGGAGTAGTTCTAGTATAGAAACTGCTATGTAGTCATGTTTAGAAGTTCGACTGGCGATGATCGAAAGGATTGATTCTAAGCGAGAAGAGGATCCATTATTAGTTGAACGGATCAGAAAGTTAATGGATGGAACAGAGAGCGATGACTTGAAAGATTTCAGTCTTGAACCGAATGGTTGGTTAAGAAAGAAAGGAAGATTGTGCATTTCGAATGTGGAAAACATTAGGAAAGAAGTTCTAGAAGAATGCCACCATTCAAAGTTCACTATTCCTCTTGAAGGAACTAAGATGTATCAGGATATAAAAAGAAGTTTCTTCTTGGAAGGTATGAAAAGAGATGTGGGCTTATGCATGAAACAATGTTTGAATTGTCAAGATGTAAAAGTCAAACATCAAAAGCCAAGTGGGTTACATCAGCCTTTAGATGTTCCAATATGAAAGTGGGATTCTATCTCAATATGTTTTATAGAGGGGTTGTCAAGGTCAAATAAAGGAAATGAAAGCATATGGGTCATAGTGGATAGATTGACCAAGAGTTCCCATTTCATTCGAGTTAAGTCAACTAGGACGGCACCCGTTTTAGCTAAGTTATTAATGAAGAATGTAGTTAGACTGCATGGAATTCCAAGTAGTATAGTAAGTTATAGAGATTTCTTATTCACTACCGAGTTCTAAAAGATTCTATAGGAGACTTTGGGTACCAAGATCAGAGAGTACCGCTTACCATCCACAGACAGATGGGCAAATGACAAGAGTTAACAAAATCATAGAAGATTTGTTAAGAGCTTGTGTGCTAGATTTTAGGGGATTATGGAATGACCATCTACACTTAGTCAAGTTTTCATATAACAACAGTTATCAGACTAGCATAGGCATAACACTGTTTGAAGCTTTGTAGGAACGCCACATAACTCTCCCGTTTGTTAGTTAGACACCGAGGATAGGTTATTTCTTGGTCCAAATTTGGTTGGAGAAGCTGCAGAAAAGATTGAGTTTGTTCAAGCAAGAATGAAGGAAGCTAAGTCTAGGCAGAAGAGCTATGCAGATAGAAGAGGAAAGACGTAGAGTTCTCAGTTGGGATTATGTTTTCGTCAAGATATCACCAATAAAGCGTGTAATTAGGTTTGGTAAATCAGGAAAATTGGCACCAAGATTTGTTGGACCATTTCCTATTATAGATATGGTGGAGAAATTCGCATATAGAGTAGAGTTACCAAAACGTTTGGTAGGAGTCCATAATAGTTTTCATATTTCTCATCTAAGGAAGCGTGTTCGAGATCCAAAGACTACTATTGCATCGACTGTGTTAGATGACTTAGTATTGGAGCCGAATTTGACTATAGTTAGGAAGCCATTTCGTATAGTAGCGAGAGATGAGAAAAGGCTAAGGAACAAGACAGTCAGATTAGTTAAAGTCCAGTGGAGTGACGACGAGAGAGAAGGTACTTGGAAAACTGAGAGCATGATTAGAGATGCTTATCCTGACTTGTTTCATGGTATGTTTTACCTTTATGATTGATTTTGATGAGTACCTTATCATGATTTCGAGGATGAAGTTCTTTAAGGAGGGGAGTCTGTAATGACACTATTTTTGATTAACATTATTTAGGACATCTAATCAGAAAAATTGAATGAAATAATCTAAATGGCTAGGGGATTGAGATTTGTATAATTAGAAGGTGGCCGTACCTAATAACTAATGAACTAAAGGGAAATAAAATGAGATAGCTAAGGGTAATAAGATGAGGACAACTAGGAAAAGGTTATATTCTTATCCCATGAACCTTTAATGCCACTTTCATCTTATAAACGTTCAAAAACTAAACTAAATACAACCTTAGCCAGCCACCATTAGAATATAACGAGGAGAAGATAAGCAAAATTTCAAGAGGGAAGCTTAATCAAATTAGTTCTAAAGCAAATCTCAACCTCTTTAACATAAGCTAAAGGTGAATAATAGATTACATATCATTTATATAGCTTTCGGTTTCTAGACAAGACCAGGGTTTATTTTACATATGTTTTATCATGTTTTGATTGTTTAAATGAATATATATGCTTGTTGATGATTTAGGCTATTTCATACAGATTTTATGAAAAGAATTGATTTGGAAAACATATTAAATGATATCCAAATGACTTGCATTTTTGAGATTGGGTCAGAAATATTATTTTAGAGATGGGTTTCAAGTTTCATAATTTTCTGAATAATTGTAGATTTATTATGAATTTCTAGTAAAGAAAATGGTATGCTGGGTTTAAATTTAATTATGACTATTATATGTTAGCTTTGGGTCAGAAATTTAAATATGTTAGAAAACATATTAAAAGTGATTTAGGGAAATTTTGGAGAATTCTCCTAAGTGTTTTATTAAGTATATAAAATTATTTAAGGTATGGGACTTAAATGTTTTATATGTTTAAAATAGGAAAATGGGCAATTTGCTAAATGTTTAAAATTAAAAATATTGAATTCGACAGCAATTTTAGAAAAGATTTTTGGGAAAGAAATTGGCAACAAATTATATAATGACAAATAAGCAAGTTAGTTAGAAAAAAATTACTTTAAAAAGAAAGAAAATAGTTTTTGTTAAGTTTTGGTATTTCGCTACTATCGGCAGCTACCTTTCGATTTTATACTACCACCTCCATCATAGTCGAAACCAATACAAATGGTTCTAATGTCTTGGTACGTAGTGAATTGGAATTAGGCGAAAGGTGTAAGGTCGAAACGTGCTTTCGAAGGGGTCAAGGCCTTGTTTTGCTTCCAAAAGAAATGTTGCTTGCTTGCTTTTAAAAGAATTCTTTCGAAAGGGTATAAAGAAAGCTTTTGATAGAGGTTGTTGCCTTTTGTTTTAAACAAGCTTTCGACAGGATCGAAACTCTCGTTGCCTCACTCTACCTTTCGACCAAGTTGAGGGCGCTTTGCCTTTAAACATCGATTTTGAAAGGATGCTTTTTCTTTTAAACAAGAAGCCGCTTCTCCATGCTTTTGAAAGGGTTGGTGTCGAAACCTCGCACTTTCTTTTAATTAGGAAATTACATTCGAAATTGTTGCTTTCGACCTAGTTATTTTAAGACCCTTTGTTCTATTGAAAGATAAACCCGAAGGTTTCGAAAGGAATGTTTTAAACGGTTTCAAAGCTAAGTTCCACAAGCTTTTACTTGAACCCATTGTTTCCGAAAGGTTTGTTTATAGTAAAGGAGTTTAATGTTTTTGAAAGGTTTAAACTAAGGCTTCGAAGGGGATGTTCCCCAATGGTTTCGAATGGTACTTAAAGTATTTTAAATGGAAGGTTTCCAAATGCCTTCGAAAGGAATGTTTAAAAAGTTTTGATAAGAGGGGGTCTAAGGTTTATAATTCTTTCGAAAGGACACTTTCAATGGTTTCAAAAGGTCTACTATAAATGGTTTCGAAAGGTAGGTTTTGGCTTTTGGCCTAGAGTTCAAAGTAAAGTAGTTAACTGGTTTCAAAAGGGGTACTTTCAAAGGTTTCAAAAGAGAATGTTTAAAGCTTTTAAACTAAGGGTTCGAATGTTTTCTTCAATATTGTTTGAGTAAAGTATATATAACATGGAAAAGGGATTTGAGTAAAGCAAAGAATATATTTTTCTTATTTAAATATGATTTAAATCAATTTAAAAGAAATGTTTTTAAGGAAAATTTGATAGGGTAGTTGATCCTAAGTAAATAAATCAGATATTAGAATACCAGATGGGACTGGTATAGAGTCATACCCTATATTTCAGCTCGTAGCCTCTAACTAATATAAGTCCAAAATTCCAGTGTGTAGGGCTTTGTCGAAGGTAAGACTAAAATGATGTTACGCACAGAAAGTAATATACAGAGAAAGATATGTTACTGGTGAGCCCGCAAAACCATTAGGATCAGTTGACCCTGGGAGAAGTAAGTTAGGGACAAACCATCCAGAAGTGTGTCTAACAGAAGTTAGATTTTATGTTATGTATGTTAGGCCTAAGTCAGCCAAAGTTTAGTAGTTAGCCAAAAAAAACTATATTGTTCGGACAGATAGTCCATTTATTACCTGATTTATAAGCATATATGATAGTGCTATGGTTGCTTTAATCAGTTTGATTGTAGGATTTTGATTTGCAAAAGATATGTTTGAAAAGAGATATTAGTGAGGGGAATCTTGTTCTGCTAAGCGGCATGGTCTCACTTAATATCAAATAACCGAGAGGTATAGCACTATTCACACCAGGCTTTATGTCTAACTAGAAGTTTATGTTTCCTCTTAAACTCTTGAGTGCTCAAAATATGATTTGGGTAGATTGAGAGTTGAGGTTTTGCAGGTTTAGTAGGATGGACGAATAAAGCTTTCGAAGACGTGCATGAGGAAATGCTACCTATATGTAGAAGCTATTTAGTTTAATTCTCGCTGTTATGTATTAAGACCGATATGTCAATTTTGTACTCTGATCATCCAAAGGGGAATCTTCATATGTCGCCATTGGCATAGTTTTTAATAATTATATTTGATCAAAACCTAGGAATCGATTATGGGATTATGTAATTTGAATATTGCATTGAAATGTAATTAGAAAAGCTGTTTTAATCTGTGTTGTTTTTATTTCATATTCAAGTTCTTCTGATATTATGGGCACCATTAACATTACTGCATTTTGTCACCGGAAGTTAATACTATGAATGGCTACAGCATCTATAGCGCTTAGCTTCGGGCCTAAAGATAAGGATGTTACATATGGGCTTGAGATTTGGACCAACTCGCCTGGTGGTAAATGTGGTATTCTTGAGATTTTTTGGCACTTTTCGCATTCTTTTTTCATAATCCATAGCATGATTAGTCATCTAGGGCCAATAAAAGCCTTCTCTTGTAACTTTTTGGCTAATTTTATGCCATTAAAACGAACTCCACCGAATCCTTCATGAGCTTCTTTAAATAATATTGCTCCAACTTTTGGACAAACAAATCTAAAATAAGGTAATGAATATCCTTTCTTATAAAGTATTCCATTCATAATAATATAGTTGGAACCTGGTATTTTATTCTTTTAGCTTCCTATTTATTTGTTGGCAATTTTCCTTTTATCAAATATTCAACTTTTGGTGTCTTATTTTTATATTGATTTCTTTTTTTGCATGAGTGTTTCTTCCTTGGTTTTCGTCGTTACTGACCATTAGATCATTCCCCTCTTTTGTTTGCATGAGAGCTTGATATGTAGTTAGTACCAACGTCTTGCTTTTTGATTCATATACTTTTTCCTCTATGCTAGGTCTTGGTTGGAAGCCAACTAGCATGGTTCGAGTTTTCGGTGCTCCTCATGAGCTACCTAATTTGGCTATAGAATCGGCTTAGGAATTCTTTTCTCCGGGTACTTGATGTATCGAAAAATCCTTGAACTGGGTCAACATTTTTAGTAAATTCTTAACATAAAGAGTCAATTTGTCGTCATTCGTTTGGTACTTTTGATTTAGCTGGTTTACTATCTGTTGGGAGTCACCAAAAATATCAATTCTTGGAATATTCAACTCTAGGTCAAAGGTGTGTCCTGCCACCATTGGTTCATATTCTGCCACATTATCAGTGGTAGAAAAGCCTAACTTCATTGCATAGCGTAAGCGATGTCCGTTGGGGGTAATAATCACATATCCTGCACCAGCTCCTTGTTCATTTGAAGCTCCATCAGTGAAAAATTGCCATTTGGGTTTTAAATCTCTTTCCTATTCATATTATTCCTTGATAAATCCCGTGCAATCATTTACGAAGCAGATATAGCTTGCCCCATTATTGCTACTCGAGGTTGAAATTCAATATCATATTGGTTGAGTTATATTCCCCACTTTACTAATCTTCCTGAAGCCTCAGTTTTACTGAAGATTTGCTTGAGCGAAAAGTTAGTTAAGACTTCATTTGGATGTGCTTGAAAATAGGCCCTTAATTTTCGGGCAGTGAGCATTAAGCATAATGCTAATTTTTCTATGACTGGATATCTAATTTCTACATATTTGAGCCTTTTGCTAACATAGTGTATCGAAAGCCGAGTTCTGTTCTCTTCCCTTAAAATAGAGCTTACTGCATGATCAGAAACTGGCATGTAGAGGTAAAGATTATCCTATTCTACAGGGCTAGATAAGATTGGAGGCTTTTCTAAATGCTCTTTCAACCCTTTAAAGGCCTTTTCCCACCCAAAGTTTTTCTTCTTCTTAATCACATCAAAGAATAGTTTGCATTTATCAATGGCTTTAGAAATAAATCTGTTCAATGCTGCCACTCTTCCATTTAAACTCATCACGCCTTTGCTGGTTTTTGGCTCTGCCATATTCGTAATTGTAACATCCCGCCTTTTCGCACGCTTTAAATTGACACACGTGCCAATTCAAACCGTTCAGAAGGACGGATCGTTATGGGGTAAATAAGAAAAACGAGAAAGAAATAAAACAAAACAGAATCTCACATCGGAAGGATAAAATATAATAATCAAATATACAGTTTATAAAGCTGTTTTAAAATATTCGATTATACTTATACAACATACATCAGAGTTACACATACCATATAACAATGCAGCAGAACAATATGAGTGTAGTGGAATATAATAAATAATAACAATAGAAATCTCCGTCTTCGTCCTCCAGAGCTAAAGTCTTCGATCCTGAAACGCTCGGACTGACGCGAGCGAATTGAAAAGACAAAACACTCGGGTCAGAACTTAAATATCTTATGTAAGTTAAATCAACAGGAATAAATATGAGTGCAGTAACTCAAGAGATGCTCAGGATTTATATCTCCTAAGGATCCGTTAAACTATTTACTATGTAGTATATTTCGCTATTATAATAGTGTCTAATTGTAAAATAAACTTACCTTTTTCTTAGCATTAAGGAGTGACCCAATATTCCCCTTAACACGTAATAGTCCCAGTAGTCCATCCAATATCATAGTCCCTCCTGATCGGGAAGCCACTAGAGGATACCACACGGGCTACGGGAGAAATCCAAACTCGTACAAGGCGCGATAGGGTAGGTGACACGGCACAACTAGGCAATGCCAGGGTAGATATACCAATTACGCTTCCGGGTCGGTGGTAACGCGTAGCCGCAGCTACCGTCCACCTCGAGCCACACCCCCAAATAAAAAAATCAAAAGTGGCCACCGAATCAATCCAAAAGTCAAAGTATAATATCGAAGGGATGTGTTCGATCAAAGGTGCTACCTCAATTAACCCATCAATCGCTCTTGTTTTAGCCACCTTATGCCAACTCACGGGAGTTGGGTCCACGTATTTACCTCAAGGGAAACGCCGCCACCATCCTACTTCATTCTGGAATCTCCACCGCGTACACGGTTGTTAAAGTGGTTTTCGAAGTTGGCAGAGAATATGACAACTTCTGATCTCGGTCTCTTCAACAACCAAACGTTATTATAACACCACGGTTATTTCAAAATAATTTATACCTTTAAAAACCAGAATAAAATATTCATTTCAAAACTATATAAATACGATATCATTTATATTTTAAAGACCCAAATCCATATGATATCAAATATATCTTTTTCAAAAATCATAGCCTTTTCAAATCTATATACCTTGAAACCATAGCTTTGAAACATAACTTTTAATATTTAATGGTTAAAGTACTATATTACTTAATATAATAAAATAGCTTCTTTAAATTTCACAATAAAATCCCAATATCAATTTGAACCTCCAAATAAACCATTTTAGTTCCCATATATTTCACAGCTTAAATATTCTATATTTCAAAACTTAAATTTTCATAGTTCATATTTTCCACTCTTTAAATATTCCACTATTTCAAATGGATTCTTTGAAAATTTAATATATCAAATCCAATTCCTATCATTTAAAACTTGAAATGTATACTTAATAGAATAATATTATTTAGGTAAAACCCTTAAACTTCAATAACAGGATATTCTTTTTAATTAAATTAACTTGAGAATAATTCTTTAAATCAATTGGATATTCATTTATATTCTCAAATCAAAAATCAAGTTATACAATCATACCCTTTAAATCTTAATTTATTTACATTTCAAACAAATTTTTCAAAGATAATTATTAAATACTTAAATTCAAATCATTTTACATTTATCTTCAACCTTACTTTTATTTGAGTTATTATAAACTCTATATACAATAGAATTTTTAAACAGATACTTAACCATATTATATAAACGAAATCAACTTCATTATTTAGCTTATTTTATAATTCAAAACAAATTTATACATAGCTAACTTCAAATTTTTTTACCATATGTATATCAAAATTTAATATTTACTAAACCGTATTCTTTCCAAAACCATAGAAAATCATTTCAAAATAATTATATATATATATATATATATATATATACCGCGGTGCCTGTATATTTCTATCCTATGGTCAAGCGATACGGATATTTATCATTTCAATCCGCAATTTAAAATAAAAAAATGCGGTTGTATATCATTTCAAACCGCAATCCCGAATGAAATGAAAATGCATAATAACTTGCAGTTTATAAAATATAAATACAGCATCCATTCATCCATCATATCAATCATCAATCATTTATCAATTTATCATCCAATTCAAACAATCACATCAATAAATAATAGTTAATTACTGACAGTTAATTTTTCAATAATGAATTAAATAACTGTTTAACTGTAGTTTATATGCAATAATAAATAAATTTAACTAGCAGTTTATATGCAATAATAAATTTAAATAAAATTTTAACTGGCAGTTTATATGCAAAAATGAATTAAATAACAAGTAAATTATATGAATGCAAATTAACTGAGATAATGATGAAATATATGCCAAACAGCTATAAATAAATTTCTAAACACATCATAAATCAATTTAACAAACATAAGAAATTTTAGAAATTGTGAGTGGGTTAAAACACTCACCTGTTGAATTTAAATCGAATTCAAATTCAATTTAAACCCAAAAATTTGACCATCTCAGAATTCATCCAAACCAGCGTCATCAAGTCTGGAATTTTATTAAGATCCTAACAAAAAAAATCGCGCGTAAATACGACTTCGTATGCGAAAGTTATTGCAATTTGAAGATTGGAAATCAAAATTAAAATAAAACAAAAATAAACAAAAAAATATATACGTACACGTCAGCCCTCGTTATCCTAGCGCACGCGATAGAAAACCTAACCCTATTGAAGCTTCAACAACCGGCCGCCACTCCCTTTTGAATTAACGCCGCTGCCACGACCAACAAGAGCAAGAACCACGACCACGGTTGAACCCAGCAGGCCGAGCCGCCCCTACCATGACTTCGCCGCCACTTCCGGTTCGCTATGGGACCCACGACGTCGCAGCCTTCAACCGTAATTTCTGGCGATTCCAACAACCATCTCGATGAACTAACCGCATAGATCGAACCTACTCGACACCTTCTACGCATCCATGCCCCCCGATCGACCTAAGGACGTAGATCCACCGTTGAATCACAAAGCCAAAACGAATGGCCGAAACAAAATCGATGATTCCAGGACAACAGGTGCGTCGAATCGAAAAACGAACACCACCAGTGAATTACGCTAGTCGAGAGCTTCAACATATATTTTTTAAATTTTTCCGAGGGGTTGAAATTTTTAGCTTTGGATTTGATTTGCAATTGGATCTGTATCTAGAGTTTGTTTGTCTGCCATTAAGGAGGAGAGAGTTGAGATATACATACAGACAAATGAGAATAGGTGAAGGCTAGGGTTTAGCAGGGTATTTATAGATAAAGATGGAATAGACAGATGGATCCGAATTACAGCGTGCTAAACGATAATTGGCCCAAAAAGCCCGTTCTGACTCCGGAACAAAATTGGGTCAAACCATATATCAAAATAGATATTTTAAAATATTCTGAACGCGATGGAAAAAGTTTCACATCCAAATTCCATCGTATGAAGAAGTTATAATGAAATCAATATTTTCAAATTGATTTCAATTGATTTCAATTAAATCGATTTCAAGGCTTTTCATGTTCGTATGATCAAACGACAAGTCCGATCGCTACGAAACTTGAAACCCTATAATAATTCACCGTTACGGATCCGATGAAACTGGTTTCATCGAAATCTGAGTGAGTGGCCAAAATGGCTATTTTTCCATTAATTAAATAATTAAATAATTAATTAATAAAATTCAATTTTTAAATTTCAATCTTAAAATTGACCAATTTTATCACTTTATATTTCTCAATCAAATTACAATGTTTTAACCAAATTAAAAGTCAATTTAAAGTTGATAAATTTAACAATTTCAGTGTTTATCTCAAATTCATTGATTTTAGAAATTGTAAATTAAATTTTTAAAATTTCATTTAATTACCTTTCATTCTATTATTCTGTCTATTATTATCAAAAAGATGCAATTTACATTGGTTCACTATTGTTTACAATTATTTTCTTAGATTCCCTCTACATTTCCTTCAACGTAAAATTTAACTGTTATATTTCATTTATTCACAATAAATTCAAAGAAAATAATTAATTTTTTTTTTCAATTAAATAAATAAATCTAGCTTTCTATTCTTTAAATTAGCCAAGTGTCATATTCTAAATAGGATTAGCATTAATTGCATCTTATAAAATTTACCGATTTCAATGACAAATTACATCTACCCTACTGCACAATTAAAGTCGATTAAATATAACTGATTTCACATTAAATGTTATTAATTATAAATTGAAATCTAAATAAATTCGTTTATTGATTTAAAATTTTGCAATTTAATAATTTGACATTTGTATGAGTGTAATTAAGAATGAATTATATTACGCATCATTAATGTATTAATTAATTTATTTCCCATTTACCGTGCTATTTAATCTCCTTTGATTGCAAACCGATTTCCAAATTTTATGCAACATACTAAAGAAATAAATACATATCTTAATTGATTCATTTTCCCATTCATTATACATTAATGCACACATACAAATTAAGATCCTAAATGCCATAAATCATTCCATCTTGGTTCCATTCCTTCTCACATCAACTATCACTTTATGAATAAATTAGCATTTCCTATTCATTTTGTTACATTCACTTATATTCACTTTATAAATAAATTGGTATTCCATTTAATCCATTAATTATTATCTTTAATTATTGAAATTCGTTATCTAATATAAATTTTGAATCTATTTCCTAATTTTCAAAATTCAATAAATTAAAACCTTACAATTGTTTACAAATAAAAATGGGGATTGTACTAATTTAATTATTTATTGCCCTGCATTACTTTATTACCTCAATTTACATTCAATTTCCATTAATCAATATTTTATTTCATTAACAAATTCAATACTTGCCTTTATTTACTTATATTTTAACTTATTGCCCAATGCAACAATTTAAAACTTTACATTATTTTATAATTTTGAATTCCATTCTAGTTAACAATTTTATTCATGATTCAACATTTCTATTTGTTTTCTTATATTCAATTCATTTGCACATTAATTCATTTACTAAAGTTTACAATCATTTATTTATTACTTACCTTCTTATTATATTAGATTAGTAGCATTTCCATTATACTTCTGATTATAACATTTCATTAGTTAATTTAATATTCCCGTTTGTTTCTTGTATTAAACTTATAACCAAATATGACGAAGATTCACAATTTCAGTTGATTGCAATTACATTTTGAATTTGTAAATCTTAATTTCAATTGCTACACTTAAATTTCTAACATCTGCTTCATTATAACTTCTAGAATTTTTATTTCTTCCTAAATTTAATTGCAAAATTGAAATTAAACTAACAAATTTATTAATCAAAATTTACGGGTCGTTACAGTAATAGTTTGAATTTAGTCGGGATTGGCTTTGATTCCTCAAGCACTATCCTAGAAATTTTATAGATTGAATTCCAAAAGAGCATTTCTGTGGGTTGATCTTCATTTGATATTTCCTTAATACCCTAAACATCTCTTCAAGATCATTTAGATGGTTATTCTTTTCTTGGGATTTTACTGGCATGTTATCTAAGTATACTTCCATGTTTTGCCTAATCTGCTCTTTGAAAAATCTATTTCCTAACATTTAGTATGTTGCTTTGACATATTTAGTCCAAAAGGCATTACTTTATAGTCATATGTTCTTCAATATTTTATAAAACTTGTATTTTCCTCATATAGTTTCAACATTGGAATTTGGTTCTTCCCTTAATAGGCATCCATGAAGGATAAAAGTTTATGTCCACTTATTGCATCAACCAATTGACCTATTCTCGAAAGGGAGTAATAGTCTTTGGGACAAGCTTTGTTCAAATCTATGTAATCAACACATGATCTCCACTTTATGTTAGGCTTCTTGACTAATACCGTATTATCCAACAATTTTGGATAGAGCGCATCTCGAATGAATCCAATTTCAAGTTACCTTTTGAACTCCTCTTTCAAAGAGTTAGCTCAGACCTTATCAAATTGTCTTTTCATCTGTTGGATGGGTGTAATATTCAAATTTATGTTCAATGCATAGCTCAACTATTGGATTTATTCTGACCATATCCGAATGAGTCCAAGCAAATACATATTTGCTAGATCAAAGGAATTAAATGACTTCTTCTTTGATTTTTCCATTTAGCTCCTTCTCAACTTTTGCTGTTTTCGTTGAATCATCTAAATCTAAACATATCTCCTCCAGATCTTCAATAGCCTTCATCCTTTCTTGTTCGCCTCTACAGCCTAATTCAATGATGATTTTTTCTTCATCTATTTCTTCATCTGCCAGATTCGCTCCCTTTCTCTTTCTCTTTCTTTCAGAAAAGTTAAATCTTCTTAAAAAATCTTCTTATTTGCCTCTGATGGTTGGCCTAGAGGACCATCATTCAAAGGGCATTTTAATTTCAACTTTTGCCAATTAGTCTTTCTTCGAATCATGATAAGGAAGACCATCTCTTTTGCATTGATCGTGTGTAGTAATGTACAATTCTCGAGATCTGAATTGCTCTCCCCTTACTGTTCCCCATCCATTTTTAGTTAGAAATTTCAGCATCAAGTATTTTGGTGACACAAAAGCGTCTACTTTGTCTAGGTTGGCCTCCCAAAGAAGGCGTTGTAGTAGAAAGATTGGCCCATTACGATGAATATGGTTTTGAAAGTTCTTGAGCAGGTTGGAATCCCCATTTGCACTAGAAGCTTAATCTGCCCCACTAGAGTGGATCCTTTGTTGTTGAACCCGAAGATAGGCATGAAGCCTGGTTCTATCTTCTCTTCTGGTTCCTCATCTGATCAATGGCATGTTTATGCATCTAAAGTTGATATTTTTGATTTTTAAGCAATGGTTCCTCCTAAATAGAGAAGATTCCATCCCTTGCCTCTCTTATGTATCTACTTTGGCCCCTTGCTATTTGCTGCTAGATGTGAAACTCCATGAATAATATCCATCTGATTAATTAGTGGAATACAATCTAGCTAAGAATCATTTTCCACAAGGTTTGTAGTGTTGCTTGTTAGCCCTTGGATGAATAGGCTTTTCACTCTCCTTAACAAATTCTTTCAAAAGTCCAGACCAAATCATATTTTGAATTACTCCTGCCAATACATGACATTCATTGGTCTTTTGTCCATTGGCCTTGTGATAGGCACAATACTCTGCCCCTCTTCTTGGTTCAAGGTTGTTCCTTGCTTTATAAGGGATAGGGAAATTGCCACTATCTTTAGATGTAGCGAAAATGTAAGAGGTTGGTTTATTTAGGGCTACGCAATTGGACTTTGGGATCTCTTCCCATCTTTCCCTTCTATTCCCATCCCATCTCGGTCTCTTGTTTGGATGGTCGAAGCCAGATTTTCCCGTTTCTTTCTTCAGTTATGGTTTCTTCTTTGCATGATACATTTCATCCATACAGATGAATTTCTCAACTTGAAAGGGGAAGTTCTGCAAATCTCTACATCCATGAATGTAGTGTTCCTTCTAGAATGGAGTTTGCTCAATTAACCCTGGTCGTACAGCCATCGGCTTCTCCCAATCTGCCATATTTCCAAATTTTAATGCTTCCATATTAAACCTCTACAAGTATTCACCAAGCATTTCCCCAGCCTCCATTTAACATTGGCTAATACATTGGAATTGATTGTGAGATCTTTTCAGATGCAAAATTATGCTGAGAATTCATGGGAAGATCGCCCCAGGCATAGATAGTTCTTTCCCGATAATATCTGTATCATTTAGCTACAGCTTCTTGAAAGGTAATAGGAAAAAGTCTGCAATGAACTTCTCTTGATGCAATGTGTTGATCCGTCTAGCTTTCAAAAGACAGCAATGATCATCTGGATCAGTGCTTCCTTTATATTTTTGCATGGGAACCTTAATGTGGGATGGGATTATGACAACCATTATCTCTTCCATTAACGGGGCCTCATGAGGATTATTGTTCACCTTTGGGTCAAGGGTTCTTTTTCCTTTGAGATCGAGCATATCCCTTACAATCTTCTTAGTAATATCCTTTAAGTATGCTTTACCATCACAATAGTCCTTCCCATTGAGCTTTTACTCCTTGCCTGAAAATGAGCTGTTGGTCAGCTCGGAAGATTGTTTTACCATTCTTTCTTGATTCTCTCTTTTTTGGTTCATCTTACTTAATTGCCTTGCAAGTTTGGGGAGCATAATGTAAGTCCTTCATTTAGAGATCCTCTCTTTTTTTGTTGGGCCCATGGTACTTTTGCCTTTCTCCTTGCTCTGAGTGCTGAGTCATTAAGGTTCCTCCTTGGAGATTCTGCCCCTTCTCCTTCAGTAAGCTTTTTTTTTTTGGAAGACTTCTGTGAAAGGATCTTCTCTAGTAACTCTTTCATATTACCATTTGTTATGTTAAACATTTTCTTTTGACTTTGCTATTCGTTGTCTTTGCTAGTTCTAAAGATTGACTGTTTTCAAATTTTCTAGATTGAAGGTAGGAGTAACATTGTTCTCTAATATTACACATTGCACAATTTCTTCGTTTGGAATGTTGATTCTCATAGTTTACTCCATTTCCCTAAAATAGAAAATAAATCAATAATTAGAACTAAAAAAGGAAATAATGGGTCGGAGGTTTAAGTCCACCTTCAAGCGCCAAAAATGTAAACCAAAAATTGGTATAAACCCATATTGCCATGTACGATGAGCCAAAACTTGGTTCATGCAACCTTGACAGCATGAATGATAATGGCTTAGTTGATGAGATCCAATAATGCTAAGAAATCAAGATCTAGCCCGCCATTTAAGGCTTGGTACATGATGATGCCATTGAGAGATGGCTCCGTGATGGTCATGAATCTGTGATAAAGTTATTCAAGGGTCGCAAGTTTAAAGGAGAGAAAGAATAAGTTACAAGTATATGCAATAGTTCATTAAGAATTTATAAATGAACTAAGTAAACAATCCTCATGGTTCACAATCCATTGTTCATATGTGGTAAGCGAAATAGAAGTTATGCATATAAACACTAGTTTAGGCCGAAGCTTATTTGATTTTATCCGAGATAAAGTCAAGATGGGACTTAGGGCTCGGTGAGCTCTATTATATTCATATCCATGTCAAAGTTGCACAATCAAGGTATATGGCCATACAAGATATTTTCCCAAGTCCTTGCGCATATAAAATTGCAAAGTTACAATCAGTTCAAGAATTTCCCCAATTTTTATTTAGGGTTACAATTGTTTAATTTTGAAGAGAGATAAAAGAAATGATCTCCCATTCTTTTATGCCCCTAGGTCCGTATTTATAGTGGTTGGGTGGAGCGGCATAGCTTCCATGTTCCACTTCCAACATGCTTGGCTTTCGATGTCATCAGCATCTCGATGGTGCCAGGTATTATTGATGAAATATGGCAATAATGAAATCCGGCAATAATGAGATGTAGCAATGATGAGATGTGGTATTAATAAAGTGCGGTGTTTTTGAGGTGGGACATTGATGAGATGCAACATTGATAATAAATAGTGCCTTTTATTATGTTGGCGATTACGATATCCTAGTCACATTGCAACCATTCAATATTCTTATTTGTTCATGAGTTCGACATCGTTCTTTGAAGCAGCTTTTATAAACTCGATGTTAATAACATCATATTCCCTTGCTTACAGGCTTGCCTCCTTTGGAAAACATGCGATTACAAGGAATTCTTGTGATGCGACAAGCTTTTTGTACATTTTTTGTAGGTGGAAAACTGAAGCATATAGTTTGTTGAGGGTCAAATCCCTCATTTGGCATTGGTTGCCAATGACATGTAAGATTGATGATATGTGGTATTAATAATGCATGATAGCTCCAATCACACTGATGTCTTTCGACAAGCTGTTGTCTGACATTATTACCGCTTGAATGGTATGTTGTATCACCTAGAGTTCAACATCAATCCTTGCTTAAATGAAGTATGGCACTCTTTACGTACGACATGTTATATCAAGGATATACGATGTCCCTCTAATATTGATGGCCTACAACGTTGCAATCGCAACGATGATATGCGATATCTTCTTCAATGTTAAGATCTGATACTGTGTGGTGTCCCTTTCCTCTATAAGGTTTTGAACTTCTTCTAATATCACATTTTCATCATCATTCATTCGACATCGTTACGGTATTCCCTTTAGTGCTAAAGCTTGATGTCGAGTGATGATGCTTCTTTAAGATTTCGACATCCTTTTTTAATTAGATATTAAAATGCTTAGTTCTGCCCTTTACCCTTTTTGGTGCAAGATACTTCTTGCTATGCGAGAACATCATGTTTATTGGTGTGATTATCCATATGGTTTTTGAGTTCAACCTGCCTATGCTTATTGCATTATTATTTCAAAAACCCAATTGTAAATTTCATCAATTTCGACATCATTTTCCCTTTAGAAATAATGTGAATAACATATACACACGCACACACACAGGTGTGTGTGTATGTGTGTATGTGTGTGTGCGTGTGTGTATATGTAAATAAATTAGTACATACTTATTTTCTTATAAAATAAAATTTTAAAATTATATATATAATATAATAGATTAAAAGCTTTTGCCTAGTAATTTTTTTATTTACGAAACAATTTTGAATAAATAATACGTGTACATATATATTAGTATTATGTATGAACATTGTTTTAACATAATTATATATAATGAAATAAGTTTCAATCGAAATTCATTTTTATTTGCCAAAAGTAATTCAAATTAATTTATTATACACACATAACGATATATATATATATGAATTGATGGTATCCCGATTTTAAAATTGATAAATGGTTATTTAAAACATTAATCTACATTTATATAATAATTAAAATAATATAAATACATAATATAAAGTATATGGCCAAAAAATCCTTTGTTATGTAAAAAATATATTACTACATTGTGTGTGTATGTGTATGTATGTGTGTGTGTATATTAAATATTCTAGGTGAACAAATTAATTACATGATTATGTGAGACAATATACGCACATGTAAAGTTGTTATATATATATATATATATATATATATATTAAACTACTAGATGATTATAAAATTGAGATAGAATAAACCTCTTAAAGGTAAAGCCTTTGAAAGCATGTTGGTTGAAGATACCTCCAAAATCCGTGTTGAAATCAAATCTTGCAATGTTT
Source organism: Allium cepa (assembly GCA_030765085.1). Classification (NCBI taxonomy): domain Eukaryota; kingdom Viridiplantae; phylum Streptophyta; class Magnoliopsida; order Asparagales; family Amaryllidaceae; genus Allium; species Allium cepa. The sequence continues at coordinate 781,420,754 of CM060929.1, forward strand.
TAGAAAACCATAATTTGTGTTTAATTTAATATATTTAGCAATAAGCATGCATGGAAATGGGGTAGGGGCTTAGATATGGTAGATAAGAAGAGAAGACAATATTGAGAGGAAAGGTTGATTTATGTAGAGAAGGAGACAAATTATCCTCCTTTTACCGTTTCTCCTCAAACTAATTCTATGATCAGATCCAAAACTCAAATCAAAAATGCATCCACCCTTCCTCTTGTTATGGCCGACTAAATAAAAGGCTATATATGCCGTTAAAATCCAAAACTCATTTAATAATTAATAAGATCTAAATTGTATTTAAATGTGTATCGATATTATATATTGATACATACATATATAACTTTTATATACGTATCTAATTAATTACTAATGGCATCCAAAAATGTTAATAGCACCCAATACATCAAATAAATAAACAACTAATATTTAATAAATATTAATTAATTTATGGTTATTGTAAATCAGTTAAATCGTGTGGTATTTCAAAGAAACCAACAACGGGGTTATGTGACTTGTATGTGTAAACTCAATCAGAGATTAATATCAAACAATTCGAATATTAATGTTCACACATCACCTCAACTTGGCTGAATTTATCACTTATAAATATTCATAGGCAAATTCTAATTTTACAATTTAAATAGTGCATTTTAGCAACAATGATTTACACCAATTCTCCTCGTCAATGTTATCATCTGTATCCAGCTTGGTTAGTCCATAAATAAAGTCATTTGTTCAATAGCAACATTTATTTGCTAACTATTAAAGAACTCGTTTGATAGTTTTCCATTGGTTAAAATAACTAAGGTTAAACAGAAAATATCAATATGATAAAATTACATAGTTGTTTTGACTTGAGAATACTATTAATCTTCAATGTGGAAGCTCCTCTTCGATTATAAATAACTAGCGTCGTGCCACGATTTAAGCATTGGAAGTGAAACTATATTCAAGACAGCATTTGTCTCCTTAGTTATGTGGGCATATGTGTTTTGACCATGGTATAACCAAGAGGGTGTGGCCATGAGATGGCTATTGAGTTGAGCTTTGATATTTTAAAGGGAAGTGAAAAAGAATGAGAAAAAAGGGGATCTTGATTCTATTTTATCTCTCTATCCTCTACTTTATAAATAGATCACAACCTTCACTTTTCCACTGCTTTTTGGAGCATCTACCCTTATCCTTGCCAGCGGAAATTATCCCATACCATCTCCTCTATTTTCAAGCTAAAAAATTAAATAAAAAAATTATTTGGTAGCAGTAGTAATAAGTTCAGGAGCTAGCACCTTGCTAGGTTGGACTAGGATTCAAAGAAGCTCGTACCCCTTCATTTCAGTATGTATTCAGTAGGCTTTGGCAATGGTTAGTCACCGATTTACAAATGTAAATTAACATTGTATATTGTATCATATGATGTTTAGATCGATAGATGACGAATCTAGTACATCAATATATCGTTACATTTTGAGGGTTATATATTTTATGCTTATAAGATTATAATTTTTTTATAACGTATATAAGCACAATCATGCTCATGGCATAGTTTAAAAGAAAAAATTTAAATATTTAAATAATATTATTTAATACATATAATTCTCATAAATATAAATATTACATATCATATCATATAATTATGTCCTAAAATTTTATATGATTGGGTATTACACTTGAAATGTTTTTGACAATATATATATATATATATATATATATATATAATATTATTTAGATTAAATAAATTTCATAAATCTATAATATCAACAAATACATCAAATAAAATATATTTCAAATTTTACAAAATTAATTCATTATCTAATAATTTTTCTGCAGCAATTTTTTTTAAATTTAAATATATATGTACATGTATTTGTAGAATTAGTAATTAATTTTGAAACTATAACATATACATGGATAACTCTAGAATCTTAAAAATTGTTGTTAAGACAATTATAAAGTATTAATACATAAAATTTAATGCTCGAATTTTTATATTTATTGAATTTCAAACGAAATTTAATAATAATAAATTGTAAAAAACACTTTTGTTTTGCCGTAAGTATTAATGGATATGCACATATATAAATATAATTTTTCATATATTTAAAATTTTAAGTTATGTATTGATTAATATATTTATTAATTATTTATAAATTTTAATATATATATATATATATTTAGTTTATATGCATGTTAAAAAAGTTAATTTTCTTTTTGGATTCTGCTATAAAATAAACAAATATATTTCAAACATTTATTTAAAATGATTTTGTATTTATTTTACATATATATTCATATAGAATTATATGTATATGTATATATATACATACATACATATAAATATATATTATAAATTCCTTATATATATTGAGAATTGAATATAAATATACGCATGTATGTGTATGTGTATTCGTAATAATTTGTGTATATAAATTAAAGTACATAAATATGTAGTTAAATAATATATTTGTATACTAGAGGGGCTAGTATATCCGTTGCAGTGTAAATTCTAACATTTATACACATACATGTTAAAACCTTGCACGGATTGCTATGCTACACTTGCATACCCTTGTAACTCCACCTTGAGATGAAAAGTTACATCTTCTTCCTTCGAACCATCCCACTTAAATAAAATTCTTTTTAATTACTGGGACATGTCTAAATTCCATGAGTTTCACCTCTCCCTCATCATACATCTTCAACCTAATCAAATCTATACCATTTACCTTAATATGTTCAACACTAGCGAAATCCACCTTGCTCTTTTGCTCCTTATAATCAATAAATACTTTCTTTTGGTGACATATATGAAAACGTGCACCCGAATCAAGCATCCACTCATCTTCTACTCTTCCTTCAATATAGAGAATGTTATTACTAATACCTAAATTCACATCGTCGTCGCCAACTTCATCAAGCTTGTCTTTCTCTTTCTTTAACGCTTTTATCCTTTCTTTATCCTTTTTAAGCTTGTTGTAAAAATTTAGTTGGTGATAAGGTTTTTCACACTAATAGAAGATGAAATCCCTTTTTATGTTTGATCTATTTGATTGCCTTTCCATGTTTGGTCGCTTACCCTTCCTTACAAGATACACCTCTCCTATTGGATTTTCAATTTCCTCGTTTTCCTTATCTTTTTTTCTATTAGATTTACCAGTCTTCTCATATGAAGTGCCTTCTTTGTTGTGGAGTTCTTTAAATAGATTCCTTTTGATTTCTACCAAATTCCATAAGCAAATGTTTCGTTAGCAATAATATAAAACACCGTATTCTCCAATAAATACCGAATGGTCGTTGCAATCTTCCAAACCAAAGTCTCCCATTTTGCATTAGACATATTATTAAGTTTCTTCCCTTTATTCGGTAATGGTGGGAGAAGACCAGTGAGATATGAAAAATCATACATCTTCACCTTTCATAACCCCCAATTTCTCTCATTAAATTTTTTAATGTTTATATTCTCTCTTCAAAAATTTGTGTAGTAGGCTTTGATACCAAATGTTATGATTTTTCCTAGGATCCCTACATAATTAGATTTTAGAAGAGACAATGAGTGAAGAAATACAATGATAAAAAAAATTCTCCAAAAAAACTTTATTACTTCAGCAAATGATTACAAGATAAAGCCTAAAAATTGAGCAGAAATCTCAAACCCAAAAACACAAAAAATAACTTTTTCTCACACATCTAATGAACCATATACATGCCTATTTATAATAATCTTGATTAAATGCCTTCTTTAATCGATCGCGATTATTTCCATCTTGCAAATAAATTATTTCAACATAGATAATTATTTGCCCTTCTTAATGCAATAAAAGTGACAATTGGAACATTGGCTTTCATAGCTTTGCTTGACATGTCATGTTAACTGTAGCTCGATTCGGACTTGGATATAATTTGTCAGTATCCATAGCGAACCGGTGTATAACTAATCTTCGGGAATGATTACCTTAGATTTCAGTTCATTCTTTGCTATCACAGCCTTGCCAAAAGGCGGGATAACATGGGATATTGTTGGAAATTTAAAAATAGGTTTTAAATTTTGAAAAAACTATTTTGGTAGGAAGTGTCTTTTCAAACAAATGTGTCTTTTCGAAAGACATACCCATTTTCTAATGGTCGTTTCAATTTTGAAAAATGTTAGGGTAGGAAGTATCTTTTCAAATAGATAGCCGAAAATTCAAAAAGAAAACAACTTTTAATTCTATTAAACCCCTCTTCTCTACACTCTTCTTCACGCAATCAAAAGAGAAATGATGATTGAAATTCGCCATAATCCAAGATATCTCTATAGGCCTGGGATTGAGAGTTATATCCTATAAGGTAGACGTCTATAGTGTGAAAACTACATCAGTGGTATAGTGATGAAATTCTATGTTAGGACATTGTGACTGCAAGCCTCTCTCGAATTAAGTCAATAGTTTCTAATTCACTTCCATTATTTTATATGCTGGTTTTTTTGACAATACCGTAGAATATACTATGTCCTATTCATTCTATAATTAACTGTTTAAGTGGTGTTTTGTAATTTATTTGTTGTTAATTATAAGATTGATCTCATTCTATTAAGAGATTACTAACAAATATATATCCCACAAACATATGAAAAATATTTACATTCGGATGTGAACTCATGACCTTTACGAAAAGTAAATATAGCTCAGGTGAACTGCACATAATACTAATGTTATACCTAGTTGTTATTGAAAATCAATATATTTCAGCATGTGCAATAGTTCGCCACCACTATAATTCTATTATGCCTTTTCGTGCTTCAAATAAATTATTATTATTGTTATCATCACTCTTATGTTTATATTTTATTACCTACTTCTGATGTTTTCGTTGATCAACTTTTTTCTCATCTTTTTTTAACAGTTTAATCTCGATCAAAGCAATGTAATGCACCATCTATCAGGTATGTTGGAAGCATTTTGTTTATTTTATTAATTATATTATGTGAGTGCTCTCCTATTACCAAGCATTGCTCTTTACTCAAAAAATAAGGGTGTTACTATCTACAAATGCCAAATATAAACATCATGCCTCTTTATCACCTCACCCACTAAATTACTCCACCCATCCACCCTCATATACCAATTTAATTTGATTTTTTTTGTCACATAAAAAGAGAGCACTTCTCATTTTTGAAACAAATTCCTTATCGTAGAAAAACCTTCCTCCTCAAATCAGACCAACGCTTCAAATCGACTATAGGTCCTCAGAGTAATTAGTTGGCAAGGCATATTGAGCTTTTCTTCAAATCTACTTCCAACTTCATATTTGGAGATGGAGCTCATCAGATAAGATTATTAGGTTGAAGGGGAAACAAATTGCTGGTAAGGAGGAGGGTGAACAAAGAAGTAGTTTCCAAACCATCTTATTAATTAGTTGAATTTTGTAGATAGTTTATTTCAGCATTTTTGTTTTGCTTCAAGATATGATTTTTGTTCAATTTTAACGATGTTAGATTGTATGAATCTAGTTTGAAAAAAATACCAAATTTCTATAATTTGGTGAAATTAACTTCGTTCAGTAACTGTATTTATGTATGTTTTTTCCGGTTTAACGTAACTAGTCGGTTGTGTAGGGATGAACTTACACAAATCATTGCAAATCAACCCTAATACGTGCAGAAATAATATGTAGTGTGACAAAACAAATAGAACTTGAAAATAAAACATCAAGTCAACAAATCACACAAGAAAGTAAATAGAGAGTTCACGCACGGATTTATGGTGGTTCCATTATCGCAAGATAGTGTACATCTACTTAGGGAAAGGATATTTTGTTACTTTCAGAGAGAAGAATTACAAGATTGATAATGGAGACTAAGAAGAATATGTAGAAACACAGAAGAGAAGATAATTCGTTTCTGATCCTTCTATTCGTCCTAATCTCTAGCTTTATATAGGGGTTATTACTTGAGATTGATGTAATTGATTTATGGTCATAAATTAATACCTAATCAATTCTCCAAATCATACTGGAAACATTTACCATTTTATTTTTTCAGTTTTTCAAAATTTGTATGCGTTTGATAAGATTTCAACTTTAATCATCTAATTAGAGAATTAATTAATTACTTCACTCATTTTCAAATATTTATTCATCTTATATAGCTAATCATTGCCCTCTTTAATGCATATAAAAGAGACAATATGTAACGACCCGAAAATTTCTATCCCAAAATTTCCAAAAAGTTAGAGAAAAGAAGAAGAGAGATAGAAGATGAAGAATAGAAAAGAAACACACAATCTCACATTCGCAGCGGATAAAATATAATAGCAAATAAATAACAGTTTACAAAGTAGAACTGTATCGGTATATTTACATTTTACATCAGAATTACAACAATTTCACAACACTGGATGGTTTAAAATAACTTGTCCCATATAAATAACAATATATATCACAGCGGATAAACACTCTATACGTTCATGTCCTTCAGCTCTCCTCCTGAGCTCCAGAACGTCCTTACCTGCAAGTCTGTAATACTCGGTCTGACCCGAGCATTACATCAAAGTAGCACCCGGGTCAGGCTGGAAACCAGCATGAGTAAACCCATCTAACTTGTAATACAAAAGCATACAATTTATATAAACCCGGGGTAACTTATATCAATCAACACTTCACAAGTTATTATACATCAACCATTTCACACATCAATTTCTAAGTGCCAAATCTTAGATTTAAATGGTCCAATTTACTTAAGTCTTTTCACTTCAGCCTATCAGTTTCACATATCAATTATAAGAATCGAAGTGGTTTCGGGTATTCACTAATACCCGACTCCGGTCTCTTCGAAACCAAAATTATCTTAACTAAATTATTCAAGTGAAATACAACTCAATTTTAAATACAGGAGGTCATATAATTCATTAACAATAGATAACACCATCATCTCAATTCAAATCAAGCATCAGAAACTACATATCAATTAATCAAAACTTCCAATATCGATCTATTTATCCTTTGATTACATTTAAGTAATTAACCCTTAATTTATTTCACAAATTAATTATCCTCAACCCAATGTGGTAATTAGCCTTTAATAATTTCATTAATTAATTGCTAACTATAATTATTATCACCCTTGATTAATAACATCAGTAATTAACTACCCTTAATTACATCATTGAATAAATTAACCCTTAATTTATTCCCTAATTAATCCTTGATTAATTACAAAGTAATTAAATTCAAATTACTTCCATTATTAAAACATCTTTTATTACATCTAGTAAATATCAATTAATTACTTCCCTAAGTAATTACAATCCCATTAATTACATTAAGTAATTATTCATCAACCATCAAGTGTTTAAATTAATTAAACTTAATTAATTAACCTAAACAAATCACATTATCCCAATTAATTTCATCAAGTAATTAACTCATTAATTACTTCTATTAAGTAATTAACCATAAACAATTTCACAAATGATTATCATTAATTAATTAATTAATCTATTAATTATTAAAAATTACTTACATTAAATAATTGTTAAATAATCTTAAGTTAATGACCTTCGTTAACAATTCTTAATTACTTCTTTTGAGTAATTAACTCAAATTATCCAATATTAATTACAAATTAATTAATTACCAATTAATATTAACCATTCCTATTTATAGATTAATTAACCTTAATTAATTAATCTCAAATCTTAATTAATCAATTTAAAATTTATTAATTACTTAATTAATCATCCATATTATTAATTAATTAAATAATTAATTACCCATTTGAATTAACTTAATAATTTAAATGAATCCAATTTCTTAAGTTCTAACTTAATTTAAGAATCATTTCTTACTTATTTAAAGTATTTTAAAAACACTTTGTTTTCAAATTTACTTTAAATTTCACTTTAAATTTCATTTTAAACTTAAGATACGAATTTAACTTACACGGGTTTTTTTTTAAAACAATTCAAACCTTATTATCTCATATGTTAAAAGAAACATCCACTTATAAAATACGTTTAAAAGAATTTAAATTCCAATTCAATTTTAAAAATTTCTTTCAAATTTCAAACTGAAATACAGCTTGAACATTTATTACAGATTTAAACTTAAATCCTTGAAAGCTTTACTTATATAAATCCTCAAATCATTTAACATTCCAATATAATTAAATGATTTAAATTTATACTTGTTTTATTTTAAAAACTAAGTTTAAATTTCCATTTTTGCATTTTATACTTTCTTCCAATTTTAAAAACAGAACGGGTTTTCTGTTTTTATTAAAAACCCAAACTAAAATTTAAAAATTCAAATTATTTTAAAACCAAGATTTAAAATGTTGAATTCAAATTTAAATTCAGGTTTTAAACTCAGTTCAAATTTTTAGTTTGCTTTTTAAAACCTTACTTAAAATTTTCAAAATACTATAACAGGTTTTCTAGTTATGTTTAAACTTGAAACAACAGTTTTACCCGAGCAACCCTATATATACTTCGGGTCAGGAACTCCCTTACTTCGAATTTACTCGAAAATGACTTCGGGTTACTACCTAATATCCTTCGAGGAAATCACTCCAAATACCCGAGAACAACTCGAACGAATCGAAGCTCACAGTCCCAAAACTCATCAGCAAAACACCCTGGTTTACACTTGTACAACTTCATCATATAGTTCTAGATCAAAGAAACCCAAACTCGCTAAATCATGCAAATGCCCTGAGTACAACATCGAGCTCCAACCCAAATTTCCAGAGCTCCACTTCGAGACCCATCCCGAGACACCATCCACCTCCAATCACTGACACAACAACCCTGTCGTGCATGTACACCGATGCTCCACGCCGCCGTGACCTTCGCTGATACCTCCCACAAGTTGGCGACGAACTCACGAGTCGATTCCGACCCTCCATTCAACATCACCTCTTCCCAAATCAAATTCGAGTATTCCAGTCAACATTGGAATCTGACCTCACCAGTAATCTAACCCTAAACCACCACTGCCGTTCACTAGAGTTCACTGAACTCCGTCCCCGACCTTGTAAGTCCCCATGCCGTCTTATCACATAAGCACTCGCAACTCGATTCTCCAATGAAGCTACAGTAATCGAAATTTCTTAACTTCAACTGAACTAGGGTTAATAACTAAATCGAGAAATTCCCAATGCCTCAGTGAATAAACCACCTTCCAGCCATTTTTGCCGAACGTCTCAGTACCCCGACCTCCTCCAGTAATGGCCTCGATCACCAGAACCCCTCCAGCCACTCGAAAACCTTAAAAATCCATATTCTGGTTAACCCAGAATAACACATTCAATCCAAGACTAAAATTTATGAATTTCCTCTTAAAAATCATAATTTAAGTCAACTATTCAGGATATAAAAGAAAATCAGAGGGTTGTTGTGTTTGAATTTTAACATTTATCAAAATTTTCATTGCTATTTACTTTTTTTTTTCCAGGTGATACTCTAGCGTGCCTACTTAATTATAATTTCAAGTCTTAGATAAGGTTTAACAAACCATTCTTGTCTAAATTCCAAAATCTGATACAAGAGCAGATGGGTTGATTTGAATTTTTTTTATATGAATCTATAAACTCTGCACATATCAACAGAGATATAATCAGGCAACCCACATGCACATTTCCCTCAAATGCATACACATATAGATTTACTTATATCCACACATGCAAAGCATTTTTCCAACACAGAACTTCACATTCAACAACTACACTTACTAAAGCTTAATAGGAAGAGTTTACTCATAAATTGAAAATGCAGAGGAACAGTTTTCTTGGTTTGAAAACATAATTCCTGAAACTGCTTTGATTCAAATCTGGGTTTTGTTATGAATTTGGACTAAAAGCTTGTGACTAGAAGTTTAATCCAAATCAAACATATTTTGTTTAAATATCTAAATCTAACAAGAATTTGAATGAGAGAAAATGAAATTTTAATTAAAATAGTGCTCTGTACTTTTTAAAACAGAGATGAACATCTGATATTTCAACACAGGCACCGGACTTGCATTTAAATATATTTAGTTCTACTGCATGCAAACAAGATTTCATCATGCTTCTAAATTCAATTCATGCATCCAGATTTAGATTTAAAACAAGTAGAGTTTACTCACTTTTGAAAACAGAGAACATAGTTTATGCTTTTGATCTTTGATGATCTGCTTGTAGCTTGAATTATTGAATTCTATTCTAGTACTTGCTGTCGAATTGCTATGTTGAAACAAATCTAACTCTTGCATTTGCTTTCCAAGTTTTGGGATGAATTATGGCTCCAGAGTTTTGAAATGAATTTTAGTTTTGTTGTTCTCTTTTTTTTTCTGGTTTTGATCTTGTTTTCTCTTTGGTTTATAGGTTTATGAAGTTGTGAAAGAGAAAATGGTGAAACTTGTTTTCATCTTTTCAAATAACTTATAAAAATAATAATCAGTTGCCACTTGTATACACTAAGCTATACACATGTTAAGAAATATTCTTACTTATCTAACATTTTTTATTACATATTCCTATTATTTGACGAATGTTAAAAATATCAATTTCATGTTTAAAATCCTTTGTCTCTAATTTATTTATAAATTAGAGTTTAAATCTTTTCATTTCATATATTACTATATTTTATATCTATATGTGTTCATATTTACACATGTGTTAAGTATTTTATTTAAATTTTAAATGTTTTTTTTTAAAAAGCTTTTACTTAATTTATAAATTTATAATACTTATATATATATATAAATATCGTTAAAAAAAATCATTTGTATTTATAAATAAAAGCTTATACAAATATCTATGAATTCAAATATTTTAAAATATCCATCCTTTGAATTTCAAAACTTAAATTCGAATTCAATTTCAAATTAAATTCTAAAATTCAGGTTATCACATTCCTCCCCCTTTGAATCTTTTCGTCCTCGAAAAGGAACGAATCCAGAATTTATTAAAAAGCTTATTTTTGGAAAAATTATTCTTCGAAATACTTTTAAAATATTTTTAAAATATACATAATATTGCTAAAATAGTTTTTTTTATAAAAATGCTTTTTATAACTTGATGTTTCAATAAGTCCGTCCTCGTTCTCACAGAAATTCGGTCATACGTTGATCAGGCATAAGACTGAAAATCTATAAGTACTTAGCAGACTCGTTTTCAATACCCAGTGAAAATATTTGAAAAATAATTTTATTAAAAATATAGAAAATAGTTTCTGAAAATAGAAGATATATCTTTGGTGAGAATGCTCTAGAAATCATCACCCCCATCCATGGTCATAGTTACATTCCTGGGTTACGTTGCCGTCGCAGCAAAAGTCCATGTAACTGCAGGCTCTCAGCGGCCTCTCGATTACGCCATGGAACCCACATAACATATCACAGTTACATCCAGGGTTACGTTGCCGTCACAGCAAAAGTCCATGTAACTGCAGGCTCTCAGCGGCCTCTGATTTTCGCTGTCGAAATGAAACCTCTCCACTCCTACATAGGCCGCAGTCTACCGATGTAAAATCAAACGCAGACTGTTGGCTCTCAGCAGCACACACGACTTCCGCTATGTTATACCATAGGTCGCAGTTACATCCTGGGTTACGTTGCCATCGCAGCAAAAGTCCATGTAACTGTTGGCTCTCAGCGGCACACACGACTTTCACTATGGTATACTCAACTCATAATCCCCAGGAACTAGTTTTGTCCGGACTCCTCACAGGATCAACTTTAGAACCCCCCCTTGGGGCCCAAGGCAGCACCACCCGGTGGTACTCCTGAGAAGTTCATTCCAAGGGAGCGCCTTTTTCCCCAGAGCCATCATCAAAACATTTTATACTATATACATATAGTATCTTTAAATCATACACCTAGTATGATCTTATACAAAGCTTCTTTACACAAAATCGATTATCCCCAAAATCGATAATACTCAAGCTAGGCTTTCCAAATTCTAATATTGATTTTACTCAAAATTCAAAAAGCCTTTCCAAATTCAAAGGTTCCCAAAACCCTTTTTCAAAATCCTCATAGGATCCTTTATATATATACAGGTATTTTTTTTTTAAAACCTTGAATTATCTCAAACTTGTATAAAACTCCTCTTATACTTCAAACACTTTCAAAAACCCTTTTCTTTTGGCAAAAGATTCAATAAGGGGAGTTTTATCTTATAAAACAAAGATATTTAACTTTGTTTACTCAAAATCAAATATTCAAATTTGATTACTCTTTTCAGTATCATTTTCATTTAAATCCGTACGATGTACACATATCATCCGTACGCCATACCAATCTGATCGCTCACTCGATCACACAATTTCACTTCCGAACTAGTATCGTCTACCCGACTTCCTAGTGCGGACACAGATCTAGTTTCTTGATCAGAAACCGCCATTCTCCTTGCATAGACATAACTATGATAGAGAATATCCAGAACCAATCAACAATCCATATCCAGGTTCACCGTCGAAAATCGAGTGAAAAATCCCACTCGGATCGATATAACTATCTCGAAATTCTATGCTTGAATCTGGATCAAATCACTACGCGAATAGAATAACATACGTACATCCTACGTATTTATCCTTATTGGTTATTAGCCAAATCAATTCCATTTCTATTCACATTCACTTTGATTTTCATTCACTTACTCACAATTGCTTTTAATCCATTTGGATTATCACCTCTATTCCTATCTCGATTGGGTATTTCACCAATAACAATTTGAACTCCGACTAGTTTATTTAGAAAATAGCTTGAAATTTTTTAAAAATAGATAAGTAGTTGGAAAATAATTACTAGTTTGTAAAATATGTGTAAAATAGTTAAAATAATTGCAGAAATTTTAGATAATTGCAAAATAGTAGTAAGATAGTAATTAGTTTATAAAACAGTTGAAAAATTGTTAAATAGTTCCAAAAATAATTGTAAAACAAGTATAAGATAGTTTGGCTTTTAAAAGAAAGGTTGTATATATAATAAATAGCTTGGAAAAGTAGGTTTATATTAAAACAATTTATATTAAAAATAATCCAGAGTCAAAACTGCCCACTTCCCAATCTCCATTCTCATCAATTCAATTTAAATTTCCACTTCCATTTAAATTGACCTAATTCAATTTTAAATAATTCCAATTTTCATTGGACTTGATTTATTCCCAATTCAAGTTGAATTAATTCTCTACTCCTTTTTAAATTTAAATCAAATTCCATTTGATTTTAAACATATTCAACTTTAATTACAATTCCAAATTATTCAAATCAATCCAATTCAAATTTTCCATTTGAATCTTATACTCATGCATCTTCAATCACAATTTCAATTAATTGAAATCAAAATCAATTTGAACTAATTTCAATTCAAATTCCAAATTTAAACCACCTCGAATAATATAAATTCGAGTTAATACTTCAAATGTTGATTTAATTTCTTTAAATCAATTTTCTAGATCTCAAACCCAAGATGAGATCACACAAACTCTCAATTTCAATCAGCCATTTGTCTTCCAGGTTAAATCTTAATTTCATCTTCAAATTTTCAAATCAGGTTGATCATTTAAACTTATTTAACCTTTTCCAAGTTAACTCAATTCACTTAATCCAGTCAACCTTACCCAATTTGAACTTCTATTTCAATTTATATACCATACTTATATAAATGATCCACTTCCTTAAAACAATTCATTATTATCTTATTCTGAAATATTTTTCCAATTCAAGACTTAAATTTTAGTTTGAATCCATTTCAAACATATCTTTATTTAATTTTCATTTTGGTTGTAATTATGTTACCACTTAATTCTTACTATTACTTTTAATTTAATTAATACTACAACCAATTTTCCTTAATATAATAGATAATCTATTTCTTATATAAGATTCGTTTACTTTTGAAATCATTTAAAAAAAACTTTATATAAGAAAATACCAAGTACGCTCTCATATATATATATATATATATATATATATATATATATATATATATATATATATATAGACACACACACACACACACACACACACACACACACCCAACTCATTCTAGGGTACCACTTACCCTATCCTTAATGAGTAATCCCACCAGAGCCAAGGTTCTCGCTTAACCTTCAGCTCTAATACCAAATGTAACGACCCGAAAATTTCTATCCCGAAATTTCCAGATAGTTAGAAAAAAGAAGAAGAGAGATAGAAGGTGAAGAATAGAAAAGAAACACACAATCTCACATTCACAGCGGATAAAATATAATAGCAAATAAATAACAGTTTATAAAGTAGAACTGTATCAGTATATTTACATTTTACATCAGAGTTACAAAAATTTCACAACACTGGATGGTTTAAAATAACTTGTCCCATATAAATAACAATATATATCACAGCGGATAAACACTCTATACGTTCTTGTCCTTCAGCTCTCCTCTTGAGCTCCAGAACGTCCGTACCCGCAAGTCTGTAATACTCGGTCTGACCCGAGCATTACATCAAAGTAACACCCGGGTCAGGCTGAAAACCAGCGTGAGTAAACCCATCTAACTTGTAATACAAAAGCATACAATTTATATAAACCCGGGGTAACTTATATCAATCTACACTTCACAAGTTATTATACATCAACCATTTCACACATCAATTTCTAAGTGCCAAATCTTAGATTTAAATGGTCCAATTTACTTAAGTCTTTTCACTTCAGCCTATCAGTTTCACATATAAATTATAAGAATCGAAGTGGTTTCGGGTATTCACTAATACCCGACTCCGGTCTCTTCGAAACCAAAATATCTTAACTAAAATTATTCAAGTGAAATGCAACTCAATTTTAAATACAGGAGGTCATATAATTCATCAACAATAGATAACACCATCATCTCAATTCAAATCAAGCATCAGAAACTACATATCAATTAATCAAAACTTCCAATATCGATCTATTTATCCTTTGATTACATTTAAGTAATTAACCCTTAATTTATTTCACAAATTAATTATCCTCAACCCAATGTGGTAATTAGCCTTTAATAATTTCATTAATTAATTGCTAACTATAATTATTATCACCCTTGATTAATAACATCAGTAATTAACTACCCTTAATTACATCATTGAATAAATTAACCCTTAATTTATTCCCTAATTAATCCCTTGATTAATTACAAAGTAATTAAATTCAAATTACTTCCATTATTAAAACATCTTTTATTACATCCAGTAAATATCAATTAATTACTTCCCTAAGTAATTACAATCCCATTAATTACATTAAGTAATTATTCATCAACCATCAAGTGTTTAAATTAATTAAACTTAATTAATTAACCTAAACAAATCACATTATCCCAATTAATTTCATCAAGTAATTAACTCATTAATTACTTCTATTAAGTAATTAACCATAATCAATTTCACAAATGATTATCATTAATTAATTAATCTATTAATAATTAAAAATTACTTACATTAAATAATTGTTAAATAATCTTAAGTTAATGACCTTCGTTAACAATTCTTAATTACTTCTTTTGAGTAATTAACTCAAATTATCCAATATTAATTACAAATTAATTAATTACCAATTAATCTTAACCATTCCTATTTATAGATTAATTAACCTTAATTAATTAATCTCAAATCTTAATTAATCAATTTAAAATTTATTAATTACTTAATTAATCATCCATATTATTAATTAAATAATTAGTTACCCATTTGAATTAACTTAATAATTTAAATGAATCCAATTTCTTAAGTTCTAACTTAATTTAAGAATCATTTCTTACTTATTTAAAGTATTTTAAAAATAATTTGTTTTCAAATTTACTTTAAATTTCACTTTAAATTTCATTTTAAACTTAAGATACGAATTTAACTTACACGGGTTTTTTTTTTAAAACAATTCAAACCTTATTATCTCATATGTTAAAAGAAACATCCACTTATAAAATACGTCTAAAAGAAATTAAATTCCAATTCAATTTTAAAAATTTCTTTCAAATTTCAAACTGAAATACAGCTTGAACATTTATTACAGATTTAAACTTAAATCCTTGAAAGCTTTACTTATATAAATCCTCAAATCATTTAACATTCCAATATAATTAAATGATTTAAATTTATACTTGTTTTATTTTAAAAACTAAGTTTAAATTTCCATTTTTGCATTTTATACTTTCTTCCAATTTTAAAAACAGAACGAGTTTTCTGTTTTTATTAAAAACCCAAACTAAAATTTAAAAATTCAAATTATTTTAAAACCAAGATTTAACTGTTGAATTCAAATTTAAATTCAGGTTTTAAACTCAGTTTAAATTTTTAGTTTGCACTTAAAACCTTACTTCAAATTTTCAAAATACTATAACAGGTTTTCTTGTTACGTTTAAACCTGAAACAATAGTTTTATTCGAGCAACCCTATATATACTTCGGGTCAGGAACTCCCTTACTTCGAGTTTACTCTAAAATGACTTCGGGTTACTACCTAATCCCCTTCGAGGAAATCACTCCAAATACCCGAGAACAACTCGAACAAATCGAAGCTCACAGTCCCAAAACTCATCAGCAAAACACCCTGGTTTACACTTGTACAACTTCATCATATAGTTCCAGATCAAAGAAACCCAAACTCGCTAAATCATGCAAATGCCCCGAGTACAACATCGAGCTCCAACCCAAATTTCCAGAGCTCCACTTCGAGACCCATCCCGAGACACCATCCACCTCCAATCACTGACACAACAACCCTGTCGTGCACGTACACCGATGCTCCACGCCGCCGTGACCTTCGTCGATACCTCCCACAAGTTGGCGACGAACTCACGAGTCGATTCCGACCCTCCATTCAACATCACCTCTTCCCAAATAAAATTCGAGTATTCCAGTCAACATTGGAATCTGACCTCACCAGTAATCTAACCCTAAACCACCACTGCCGTTCACCAGAGTTCACTGAACTCCGTCTCCGGCCTTGTAAGTCCCCATGTCGTCTTATCACATAAGCACTCGCAGCTCGATTCTCCAATAAAGTCACAGTAATCGAAATTTCTTAACTTCAACTGAACTAGGGTTAATAACTAAATCGAGAAATTCCCAATGCCTCAGTGAATAAACCACCTTCCAGCCATTTTTGCCGAACGTCTCAGTACCCCGACCTCCTCCAGTAATGGCCTCGATCACCAGAACCCCTCCAGCCACTCGAAAACCTTAAAAATCCATATTCTGGTTAACCCAGAATAACACATTCAATCCAAGACTAAAATTTATGAATTTCCTCTTAAAAATCATAATTTAAGTCAACTATTCAGGATATAAAAGAAAATCAGAGGGTTGCTGTGTTTGAATTTTAACATTTATCAAAATTTTCATTGTTATTTACTTTTTTTTTTCCAGTGATACTCTAGCTTGCCTACTTAATTATAATTTCAAGTCTTAGATAAGGTTTAACAAACCATTCTTGTCTAAATTCCAAAATCTGATACAAGAGCATATGGGTTGATTTGAATTTTTTTTATATGAATCTATAAACTCTGCACATATCAACAGAGATATAATCAGGCAACCCACATGCACATTTCCCTCAAATGCATACACATATAGATTTACTTATATCCACACATGCAAAGCATTTTTCCAACACAGAACTTCACATTCAACAACTACACTTACTAAAGCTTAATAGGAAGACTTTACTCACAAATTGAAAATGCAGAGGAACAGTTTTCTTGGTTTGAAAACATAATTCCTGAAACTGCTTTGATTCAAATCTGGATTTTGTTATGAATTTGGACTAAAAGCTTGTGACTAGAAGTTTAATCCAAAACAAACATATTTTGTTTAAATATCTAAATCTAACAAGAATTTGAATGAGAGAAAATGAAATTTTAATTAAAATAGTGCTCTGTACTTTTTAAAACAGAGATGAACATCTGATATTTCAACACAGGCACCAGACTTGCATTTAAATATATTTAGTTCTACTGCATGCAAACAAGATTTCATCATGCTTCTAAATTCAATTCATGCATCCAGATTTAGATTTAAAACAAGTAGAGTTTACTCACTTTTGAAAACAGAGAACATAGTTTAGTCTTTTGATCTTTGATGATCTGCTTGTAGCTTGAATTATTGAATTCTATTCTAGTACTTGCTGTCGAATTGCTGTGTTGAAATAGATCTAACTCTTGCATTTGCTTTCCAAGTTTTGGGATGAATTATGGCTCCAGATTTTTGAAATGAATTTTAGTTTTGTTGTTCTCTTTTTTTTTCTGGTTTTGATCTTGTTGTCTCTTTGGTTTATAGGTTTATGAAGTTGTGAAAGAGAAAATGGTGAAACTTGTTTTCATCTTTTCAAATAACTTATAAAAATAATAATCAGTTTCCACTTGTATACACTAAGCTATACACATGTTAATAAATATTCTTACTTATCTAACATTTGTTATTACATATTCCTATTATTTGACGAATGTTAAAAATATCAATTTCATGTTTAAAATCCTTTGTCTCTAATTTATTTATAAATTAGAGTTTAAATCTTTTCATTTCATATATTACTATATTTTATATCTATATGTGTTCATATTTACACATGTGTTAAGTATTTTATTTAAATTTTAAATGTTTTTTTAAAAAAAAACTTTTACTTAATTTATAATTTTATAATACTTTTCTATATATATAAATATCATTAAAAAAATCAATTGTATTTATAAATAAAAGCTTATACAAATATCTATGAATTCAAATATTTTAAAATATCCATCCTTTGAATTTCAAAACTTAAATTCGAATTCAATTTCAAATTAAATTCTAAAATTCAGGTTATCACACAATATATTTGAGCAATTATCTCAAATATATTCCAAATCTTCTTAAGTGTGGAAATATTGTATCAAATCTAACAATCTCCACCTTGATACTATATTTCCCGAAAGCCTACCAACTCCACCTATATTCTTTTACTCTAAACATCTCTTGGACAAGGCATCGCGGATACTTTCCCAATGAGCTTTGGCATGGCCATCACCCAATCCACTTTGTCAACAAACTCCGGCAAGGCCATTATCCGCCAATAAAGTGTTGAAAGTACCCCTCCACGTAGGACCCATCAATCTCCAAAACAAACACCTCTGTTTACTAACTCACTCTCCCCCTATGCCACTAAGTGGCACCTAACACTTTAGAAAACGAATTAAGTTCGATAAATTCTCAAACTTTGCAACAAGTCTAGCCTTGTATCTTCCATCGTCCTTCACCTTATATACCCACTTGCATCATATGGCTCGGCTTTGTCGAGGGGGTGGTACCAATTCCCAACTCTGATTCTTCTTCAACAAATCCATCTCCTCTTCCATAGCAAGCATCCATTTCGAGCTGGCACTTGAATTCATAGCTTCTTCAAGGTCGAAAGGCTCATCTTGCAATACATGCGGTGCATAATCAAAATGATCATCAAGGCTAAGGTTTGCATTACTCCAGTCTCCATACCTATTTGGTAGCCTTCTAATTCTAAAGCTATCCTAAGAGATGTAACTTCGTCTAAACTCCTGTCAACTCCACCTTGAGCCGAATCATAGCTTCACGACCATCACTATCATGCAGAGGAAATTTGTGGACCTTCATGTGATGGATCAACAACTGCAATTACTCTATCTTCTTTTACATCTCTGACTCTACTACTAGGCTGATAAGTTGGAATAGTTTCCATCTCCTTAGGCTTTTCGGCTTCTGGATCTACTGAATAAGGTGATTCTCCTTAGGCTTGAATCTAGCGGACTCATCAAATGTGACATGTCTAGACTGCACTACCTTCCTATCAACAGGGTTCCAAATGCCATACCCTTTGATACTTCTGTTTAGCCCAAAAATATGCCTTGATAGGTCTAGTGTCCAACTTGTCATTTCCTGTATGGTGAACATACATGGGGCTACCAAATATACGAAAATAACTGATATGTATAGATGTACCTTTCCACTTTTCCTCAGGAATCCTCCCATCAGTGGCTTAGAATGGAATCCGATTGATAATATATGCTACCGTTGATAAAGCTTCTGCCCAAAAGCTTCTACACAAGCCCGCTATCAATCTCAAGCAACAGGCCTTCTCCAGTAGAGTTCTATTCATGCTTTTAGTAACTCCGTTTGATTGAGGATCACCGTGTGTAGTAAAATGTCTTTAAATTCCATGCTATTTATAGAAATTTGTGAACTCCTTAGAAATAAACTCACTGCCATTGTCGGATCTTAGCACGTTTAACTTCCTTCCTACATCATTCTCTACCGGTGCTTTCCAAGTTTTAAACTTTTCAAATGACTTCAACTTAGCTTTCATCATATACACCCAAACCTTTCGAGAGTAGTTACCAATAAAAGAGATAAAATGCTTAGCTCCTCCAATAGAAGCTGTAGCTACTGGTCCTCAAACTTCCATATAGACATACTCTAGTACTCCTTTGGACTCATGTTTACCAACACCGAAAGAAACTTTTGTCTCCTTCCCAAACATACATTCCTGGTAGAATTCCAAATGGTTGAAGCTTTCATCCTTGATCATCTTCCTTCTTCGAAGCAGCGCCAAACTCTTCTCTGAAACATGACCTAATCTGAGATGCCAAAGTCTTGTGGCATCCAAAGCTCATGACTATCGACTCCAACACATGTATCTCCAAGAAATGTAGATCCTTTTAACAGATAAAGATTTTGGACCCTCATTCCATTCATCAATATAATAGCTTCACGTTTCACCTTCAAGCCATTTGACTCTGTCGTAATCTTGCACTCCAAAGATGCTTGCTAACCCAAGGATAGAAGAAATTTCCTTGAACCTAGAATATAGCGGACTCCAGTGGTAGTGCACACCACACCATCGTGCATGTGAATACGTGCTGACCCTTCTCCCAATGACTTGCAAGTAGCATCATTCTCCATCAATATGGAAATTCCATCCTTGTCTTCATAAGAACAGAAATCCTCCTTCTTAGGCATCATATAGAAAGACGCCCTGAATCTAGCAACCAATGGTATGATACATCGAAAATAGATGAAGTCAACACATTATCAGAAACAACTTTCTCCACCGCAATAGATGAAGAACCATCCGCTTCATTTCTCTTCCTCAAATCTGGACAATCTTTCTTCCAGCGGCCATGTTTCTTACAATGACGATGCCTGTTTTCTTTAGACTTACCTCTCCAATAACTTCCGGGCTTCCTTGACTTGGAACGCCCTCTAAAATTATTCTCCTTCTTCTCATTTCTTCCTCTCTCCGCAAATAGCCCCTGCCTACTACTAGCTTCTCCACTTTCGCTCATATTCTTCATCTGATCCCTCATTTCTTCACTTAGAAGTCTCGTTTTCACATCTTCTAATGACGTCGTGCTTTTGGCAATGAAGATGTTAGCAAAAATTGTGTATCACTCAGGAAGAAAACACAATACCTCCATAGCATTTTGCTCCTCATCCACATTCAAATCAACAGCTTTCATCTTCATCATCAAATCATCGAAAAAGTTCAGATGTGCTTTCAATGACATACCTTCCCGCATCTTATATATGAAAAAGTCTTCATAGAATTAGCCTATTCGTGAGCGACTTCTTCATGTAGAGATCCTCTAATTTCTTCCATAAGCCTCTAGCAGTAGTTTCACCACTAATATCTGGAATGACATTCTCACCCATGGCCAATTGGAGGGTAGTAAAGGCTCATTCTTCCATCTACTTTCTTTCCAATTTTAAGATATCTACTTGCAATGATTCTATGTCAAATACAACCTGATGAACACGATTGCTTCTCAATCCGCCTTCATCTTCTACTGCCACTTCTCAAAATCATTAGCTCCATTCCATTTCTCTATAGCCAACTACGAACCTGATGCTGTATATGAACCCCTAATGTAGGGTGCATATTCCTGGGTAAGTCTAACCTCCTCATTTCCAGGTCCTACCATTTTATCGAACACCTTCTAGCCCTATGTTTCAACAACAGCCATCAAAGCTCTGATAACAGACTGTAGGGGTGAATTTACAAAAAAGATTACAAATCAACCGTAACACATGTGAAGCAATAGGATTTTGTTATAGTGCGACAAAACAAACAAAACTTGAAAATAAAATGGCAACTCGGCAAATCACATAAGGAAGTAAATAGAGAGTTCACACACGGATTTATAGTGGTTCCACTACCGCAAGAAAGTGTACATCCACTTAGGGAGAGGAGATTTTATTACTTTCAGTGAGAAGAATTACAAGATTGATAGTGGAGACTAAGAAGAATATAAAGAAATATAAAAGAGAAGATAATTTGTTTCTGATCCTTCCATTCATCCTAATTCCTACTTTTATGTAGGGATTATTACTTGAGGTTGAAGTAATTGATTTATGTTCATAAATCAATACCTAATCAGTTCTCTAAATCATGTGGAAAACATTTATATTTTTCCAGTTTCCCAAAATTTGTATGCATCTGATATGATTCCTGCTTTAATCATCTGATTAGAGAATAAATTAGTACTCTTTTTCAAATATTTCTTCCTCTTATGTAGCTAATCCACCGCCCTCTTTAATGCATATAAGAGAGGTAATATATTTGAGCAATTATCTCAAATATCTTTCAAATCTTCTTAAGTATGAAAATATTATATCAAATCTAACAGGTTGAACATACGTTACTTGGATCATATCTACAATTTTGTTCATGACTGTTTTAAGTGTGTTTGTATTGATGCATGTATAACATGGATAATTCACATGAGGTGTCTCATTTTTTTGTACCATTTGATAAGTGCTAAATGATGATAGCGTATTAACTTCTACATTTTCTAGGTGAAGAGAAAAATATACTAGCATGGAGTCATGCATTTATATGAATAATAATCCCACATGTAAAAGCTATTCCACCTTAGTTATCCAAATCAGAAAATCATTTTCATAACAAAATAGAGAAATGCACATATATACTTTAATCATTGAGATAGGTTGCATGTTTATATAGTTGTAGAATATCTTGAAATAGGGTTTTAAAATGAACTTCATGAAGGAAGTGGGCCAGTTGGAAGCGGGATAATAGGGTAAATCCCAAAAAAAATCATGTTGGATCTTTCTTGGTCCTCAGTAGTCTAAATTCATTTTTTTTTAAAAATTTTCTTCATGTTATTACAATTATTTAAAAGCTGTTTAATTTTAATTAATTGTATATTATGATGAGAACCTCAAATGCATCAATTTGTATTGTGTAAGTGCAACATATGAAAAGTGTACATAGTTAATGTGAACGTTGTTTAGGTGTTGGGATTTACACCGCAACAAACATATTTCCACTTTATATATGCCTTTACAATCTAAAACATGAAAGTTTTATATATTTTTAAATATATATATGTTTCATGTATAAACGTGCATATTTTGCATAGTAGCTTAAATTCGAATAGACTTTATTTATATTACGTGCAATAAATAATGAATACAATGTCCAATTAAAGTAGTTTAAAAGTTTACTACTATATCTTACACAAAACTGATTTTGAAACTTTGAGTTAAGTACAAATATACACACATATAAATGATATTACATAAATATATAAAATCGTGTACACATACAAACCAAAATAAAATTTGAAACAAAACAAAATAATATATATCTAGTTTGTTTAGAAATCTCAAATATTATTAGCTGGATTGACCGATCATCAAAAATCTGTTTTCTTAAACATCATAAAAATGCTACCTCTTCTCTTTGATATGGCATATGTTTGTATTCCTATAGCTACAAAAAGAATAATGTAGCTCAATATGTGCCACTCTATGAAAAAAAAATATGATGGTTATGAACAGATGGGAAAATAGATACATTGCACAACCAGGGAGACTCGTCAGCATAAATGTTGTCATTCTCTCCATGGTAATTTATTAGAGTAGAAAATTCCTGCTGCCAACAAAATTAATAGCCATGATTTGATCTGGCATAATAAAAAATTTACGGTCAGGTACAATACATACTAGAAAATTATCTCCCATTGCATATACGAAACTGGAATTACCTAAGGGACAAGGGGAATTAGGGATAAAGAATATGAAAAATTAGAATATGGCTGCCTTGTCTAAACACTTCTACAGCCTTATAACCAAATCAGATTCATTGTGGGTTCACTGGACCATCAGATACAACTTGAAAGGTGATGAAATTTGGCTGGTCGAAAGTAAAAAATCTTGGAGCTGGGTCTGGGAAAATGTTAAAAATATGTGATATATTGCTTCCTCTTACAAAACTACTCCTTGTCTCTAACAATACATCTAAATTATAGACTACCCTTGGATCAATCAAGGGTTGGTCCTACAAAACTTGCTCTCCTATGATAATATGTCTCAGACTGGTATCTCCATAAATGCTAAAGCCATGAGCTATATAATTAATGGCAGTATCTCCTTGCATCACACAAGCAATTCCACAGTTAATTCCCTATGGGATAAATATAATGATTAACCTTACAGCTACATCCAGACAAAAGACTATAAATGGTCAGAGGACCTCAAAGACCATTCTACCAAGACAGTAAATAATGTGCTTGCTAAAGAGATGAATCATGGTTGCTTCCCGTAGTATAAACGAATATGGAACAAATATGCAGATGAAAGCTACGATTTTATGCTTTGGAAGGTGTTTAGAAAGTCACTGCACACTTTAGGAAATCTGACCTTTAGAGGGATAAATGTCTCTACCTTCTGCATATTTTGCCCCTCTGCCGTAGAAGATGTTCGTCACTTATATTTCGGCTGCCTATTTACTCACTTTATATGGTCTAAAATTAAATACAGATGTGTCTATGGGAGTTCTTGGAGAAATAGCAGGATCATGTAGATGAGAATATATAAAGCAACTAAGCAGAAGCAACAATCGACATATTGTATTTTGGGAATATGAAACTGTCAATCATGCTCAAAATAATGGTTATTGTATTTTGGGAGGGAAGGAACTGCAAAATTTTCAACCATATAAGCAAGAATAGAATGCATATTTATAATGAGATTTGCAGGAAAATTCACAATATGATCACTCTGCTTCCTTACTCATTTGATGCAGCTACTCATGTCAATTGGTCATAAATTATGGCCATAGATAATGTATTATTTTTGTTCTTTTTCCCTCTCCTTCTGCCAGTTTTCTCCCTTCCATCCTTCTTTCCTTGTATGCTTTTCTTTTTTTATATTGTAAGTGTTGCTTATCGATATATATAAATGGTAGGGGCCATTCAACACCGTTGGCTTTGCCAAAAAAATGTTTCCTTTAAACAAAGATTTTGTACTAGATTTGACACAAATGTCAAACAAGGAATAATTCATTAATTTAATGTTTTCACTTTTGTTTTAGTTAAAAAAAATGTTTTAGAATGGTTTAAAACATAACACAATTAATTCATCATATTATGTGGTCAACGAAGATTAATTAAATCAATTCTTTCAAAGATTTATTCACGTGACAATTTATGTATAAACATTCAAAACTAAACCTTCTAATATGAAACTGACTTATTAACAAGAATATTCCAAAAATTAATTTTTTTTTCGAACAACAATTATAAAAATAGACAACAGAGGCATATACAGATTCATGATTAGAAGGTCTAGATCCGGGTTAAAAAAATGATAAATAAACATATTGAAGAGAGGCAAATGAAATTAATAATGTTCATAACAAAATAGCAGTGAACATAGGAATGATTTTTTAATCATGACAAGGATAAACAATTGTTTCAAGAAGATTGTTTGAGACATTCAAATCCAAATCAAAATTCACAAGAACGAATAGAGGAAAGAGATAGAGAATTAGGGAGATTTAAACAAAATCAAAAGTTAAGTAACTATATTAGATTACCTTAGGATGAAGCCTGGAGAAACACCTCAAATGATAGATTAATTCCTAGCTTCGAAATATCACTCTCTATATCTACAACAATCAAGAGACAACCACCATTTTTCTATTTAATTTTTCTTGATTAAATTTTTGAATATTTTAAAACTTTTCCACAATGAAAATTTGGCCTAGACGTTTTTATGTAAAGAGGAAAGAGAATGACAGAGAGATATCTTATTAAAGGAGGAAATAATTGTATGATAAAGATATTGCCGTTTTCTCTTCCTTAATTAAGATTGCCCCTTCGTTTCAATTTTAGAAAACCCTCCTCTTCTCTACATTATATTCGCCAATCATATTGGTCGTAGACTCAAATTTTTTTTTAAATCCAATTAGTATTATCTCTATTTAAATTTCCTATCGATATCGTATATCAGTGTATGCGTTTAATTTTATGTAGGCACATTATTAAATTCCAATGGAAATTAAGCAAATCAAATAAGAAATATATTTAACAATTAATATTTCACAAATATTAATTAGTCTAATTCATTTAAAGCCCGTTTCAGTACTTATCTTGTTTACATCGAATTTAAACATTCTACCGATATCGTATATCAATACGCACATTTATAACTTTTATATACGTGCTTTACTTTAATGGCATCTAATAAATTAAATAAAAAAATCATAATTAACATTTCTTAAATATTAATAAATTTAATTAACTTTCAACAATTAAAATTAATTATATCGTGTGGTTGATTCGAATATTCATCATTTTTGTTGTGTGACTTAAAGGTGTAAATTCAATCAGCGATTAATATTGAATAATTTAAATATTAATATTCACACGTCTCCTTAGCTAGTAGTGTGACATTTTAGCTGAATTTATGGCTTACACATACTTTGGTTAAATCAAATTTTATTTATTATAAGCGTTACCTATTAGCAACAATTATTTAAACTAATTTTCTTTTTTAAAACTAATCACTTTGGACTTATGGAATTGGGAAATGGTCGAAATTCAAATATCTTCCATATTCTACTTTGTAGTCCAAAACACAAAGTCCTTGGTTTAGTAATACCAATTATTATTAGCCAAACTACTCTGGCCAAATATTTTGACTTTGAGGTGACTTTTGTTGACTGCGATATTAACCCCGTATAACTAAGGAGACAAATCCTCTCTTGAATAGTATTTCACTTCAAATACTTCCACTCGACTGAACTATTGTCATCTGGTGGACTCTATGCCATGATTTTACTATAATCAAAGCAGAGCTTTCATCTTGAAGATCGACAGTATACTCAAGTCAAGAGAACTGTATAAATTAGTCACATTGATGATTTTTGCTTGACCCTAATTGTGTAAACCAACAGAAAACTATTAAGTGAGTCATTCCATAGTTATATGTTAACTATCAATATAAAACCCCTTGATTCCTATAGCATCCATGAGTAATACACTGCCCAACATTTAAAGAGCATTACGTACTCCAGACGGATATATCGATATTCAATCTGGCTATATCTTAAGTATGAATATCAAAAATGTTATATTCATTTTTACTGTGATAATTTACTCACAGTTACAATACTTTATAACTACTATCATCACAAAACATACTATTTATCGACTTTCTATAAAATACATTTTTAATTAAATTATTTAATTAATACAACACATTATATCAAGTATGTAATAAAAAGAAAACACCTTTTATGTCAAAAGCAAGATTGGTTATTGAGTTAGATATATGCAACAAATTACATAATTACCTCTAGGGCATACCCTTAACTCTATCAATCTCCCATTTATATTTAGGGTCAATTATGGAATCTTTTTCCAACTTCTCCAACTAGTTTTTTCAAAAACCAATCGGGTTGGTCCCTCAGTGAATAGATATGCTATAATGTTTTAATCATCTACTCTGTCAATCAACTTTCTTTGATGCTGATAAAATACCTTTGTCATGTGGAACAATTTGGAGTTTGTCTCACGATTTCTCATGAGCTCTAAGTTTTATTACAAACTATGTCGTGACATTGTTATCATATAACAATGTTATGAGATTCCCAACATTTGGAAACACTCTTAGCTCGGCTATAAAATTTATGCATCTAATATATACTATAACAACTCGATGTTGAGTAGTAACTTATTAATAACAATAATGGTGATTTAATTAATTAAATGGATTTTTAATATTAAATGAGAATAATTTGGAATTATTTGATAAATATTGGAATTTGGATGACTAAAATATTTGAAGATTTTGAATTATTAATAACATGAGGAGTTTAAATGTTGATACTTTTGAATTTCAAATGGCTTTGAGTGTGGTAAAAGTAATTTGATAATTTTATAAAGTGTAATATTATTATTTATTAAGATTATAAATATGTTTTAAAACGAAAAGAAATTTTTATTTTTTATTTAATGAGAAGTTTTGGAATTTATTTAGTGAAAGGATTTGAAATGTAATCATGGGATAGTTTAGAGTAATTGAATTGAAATATGTAAATGATATTTTGTAAAATTTTATATTGAGTGAACATCATGAATTTGAATAAGAAATACTTTTAGGTAAAGATTTAAATTAATTTTGTTTGATTAAAAGGATTTTTATAAGGTGGGCCTAATATAATGATTCTGATATAATTTATTAAACAAAAGGTTTTAGGAAATAAATTCGATAAAAAAATAACAATGTTTTGTAATCACTTTAGTAATGTAAACATGTTTTTAATTTCAAGTATTATAGTGCTTTGAATTGAACAGAAAATAGTTTTAAAAGTAAAAGAAAAGAAGAGAAATAATAGTGGGTTGGGTGTGTGTAAAGCCCACGCCTATATTTGTTTCATGAATTAACAATCTAGACAATTCTAAGTCTAGATAATTCTTTAACACATGAAACCATTCATGTTTTCTCCCCCATCTTCATTTTCTACTTTTGGTTTTAGCCAGCTAAAGTTTAAAAAAGCCTCCTCTTCATCCAAAATTAAAATAAAATTAAAATAAATTCAATACAATTTCCAAATTCTAGTATATCGTACTCAAGACTATGCTTCACCATATACAATGAAGAATTTTGGTTGCCCTAGTTTTTAAGTGTGAATATCTTCATAATTTGAGGCAATGAATGGATTCAAAGCAGATTATATTAGCTATGGCCAATGTGAGTGTTTCTTCACTCATAACTATGTTTACATACTTGAATTTCATTTTTTATATGTTGATATGCATAGCTTTCGTGTATGTTCATCACTTATGGAATATAAGTTGTTTGGTTTGAATTGCTTTTGATTAACAATGAGGTATATTGAAATTTGCCTAATTACCTTTAGCCATTTTCTAACATTTAGGAAATTAGTAGACTAAAATAAAATTTAGTTAACTAAATCCCGATTAAGTCAACAAAGCAAAAAATTCAATCGACTAAACTAGTACAAAATCTCATGCCAAAAGCAACACTCCATTTCAGTTGACCCCTTAACGGTTTTTGTTGACTTGGGTCAATTGACTAAGTTGATGTTCCAGTTGATTAAACTTGAATAATGTTGATTTTCTGAATTTCATTTTGTATATTTTTATATTATATGTTATATTTGATGAATGATTATTGATATTCATGTTATATTATATTAGAACATTCTGAAAGCTATGTATGTTGTTTAGTAATTTATTCCAATATACATATAAGTGTGCACACACAGACACACACATATACATACATACATACATACATACATACATATATATATATATATACATATGTTATTGTAAATTAATATATAGCTTTCATTCTAGAAGTCTATTTTGTTTAATTCAAATTTATTTGAAAGTAGTTTATAATCATTAAATTATAAAATGACTTTTAAATGGTATTGAGTAATATTAATATAATTGCTAATAAGTTCTCTTGTCAACACCCTAAAGTAATGCTAAAAAATGAGTAATCCTTTGTTCGAACACTGAGCGCGATTCCCTTAGGAATTGCCTCTCAAATTAGCTTTATTTATTGATATTACTCAAATTAGACCTTTCGAGGTCGTCTAAAGGTATGGACTTAGGGTTAAGTGACCTTTCAATATTGATAATTTAGTGCGTATTCCACTTCGAAAGCCTTCATTTTAATCAGATTGAAATTTCTTAACTTAAGTCTTTTAAGGGTAGGTTTCGACCTTGTTGAAAGCTGAGGGTTTGTTTCCTTCAGGTTTAGATAAGAAGCCTTATTCTCTAGTAAATTTGGAGTGGGCTTCGACCTTGTTGAAAGCTATGGGAATGACTTCTTTTGGATTGAATCTGTAAGTCCAAGTTTTAGTGTTTAGAGAACAGGTATCGACCTTGTCCAAAGCTTTAGATCATATAGTTGATGGCTTATAAGAGTTACAGAAAATGCCAATATTAGAAGAGTTGTCAACCTTGTCGATTGGTTCCTTTCGATGAAGTTAAACCTAAAATAGAAAGATTAATCCAACAAAATCTTAAGTAAATAGTAAATAGATCAACAATGCTCAAGACTCCCCTTTTTCTGTCCAAAGAAATTTTATTTCATTAAATCCCCAAATGATCACCCTATTAGGGTTATAATGATTTGTTAAAAAAAAATACAAGTTTAGAATGAGAGAAATTGGATCCCCCAAAACGTGACCCGTTGTGTGTTATTTATAGATGCAGGCATCCTCCCTTCCGTGCCCATGCATTCAACAACGTCGGAGGGTCCTCCTTTTATATGCTATTGTAAAGCTTTCGACCTGGTTGAAGGCTATGCCTCCTTTCGATGTTGTCGAAAGGTGTTCCTTTGTATGCTGTTTGAACCTTTCGATTTGGTCAAAGCTATGCCTCTTTTCGACATTGTAAAAGGCTATGCTTCCCTTCTATGTTGTCAAAGGCTATGCTTCCCTTCAATGTTGTCGAAGGCTATGTTCTCCTTCAATGTTGTCCAAGGTTATATTTCCTTTCGACGTTGTCGAAAGGTGTCTTTATTCTTCTTTTCATGCTCTAACAGCTTCTTTATTTTCTCCTAACCTTTCGACCTTGTCGAAAGGCATGCCTCCTTTTGATGTTGTCGAAAGTTCTTTTATTATTCTTCTTCCACCTTTACTGTTTTCTGAGTATTGCTTTCTTCGTAGCACCTTTCGACATTGTCAAAAGGTATCCTGGATATATATATTTGACCAATTCGAAAGGCTTACTATAGCTTTTGTAGGCGTTTCTAGTACTTGCTTCGTCCTCTTCACCTTCTTCGAAATGTTGTGAAGCTATTAAGCATTAATGGCAGCATCCCTTTGACACCTTCGAAAGGTTTGGTCTGAACTTTTCTTTCTTGGTCTTTGTTTAATGACCTTCCGACTTATTCGAAAGGTGCATTTTTTGGAGTAACATTTGCCCCCGCCTCACGCAAAGGGATGCTCTTGACTTTCCATGTCATCTTTGTCCAAACCAAGAAATTTCCCACCTTTTGGCCTTCCCGTGTAGATTTGGGTCGTCCATTCATATCTGATCCAATGGCTAATAATTTTAGGAGACTTTTCTTATATAATCCGCTCTTCTTCTTCTTCCCCTTTCATTCTTCCTCCAATTAAAATTTAAAACACAAATAAAAGAATTCTAAAGGCCTTCAAATTTTCATCTCACTTCCAAAAATCAAAATCAACAGCAAATCCAATACATAAGTTTTAAATTTAACTCTATTAGATTAACTTCAATCGAACTCCATCCCTCAGATTTTAGAATTTAAATTCATTTTTGAAATCGTTCGAAATTTGATTTTTCTGAAGGTGAGTTCCAATTTATTTACTTGAAAGCTTTCTTCAATCTTGTTTCAAGGATTTTTAAAGTTTTAATATTATTATTTTCTTTACTTGTTTATGGTTTTGAAATTTACTATGGATGATTCTTGGACCCATTCTCTTATCGGGTTTGAATTTTATTTCAAAAAAATTTAACTTTTGCTTTTTGTTTGTGACCTAGGTTTTTGATTATCTTCATACCTTTTTGGAATTGAGATAGTTTGAATTTCTGCTTTAGTTCGTTTTGTTAAAAGATTTGATTTTCTTGTCCTTCACGAAATTTTTGAAACTTGTATTTACAATCAGGCTTGGGGTTAGTTAAACCCGATTCAATTATTTGGAACCCTCTCGTGTATAAATGATAAATTTGGTGGCACAAAAATACCTTTCTGCCCCTTCGAAAGAGATTGAGGCAGCAATATTGGATTTCCCTTCTTAGCACCTTTCGATGGGGTCAAAATGTGTTGTGATGTCAATTTGATCAATGTTACCTAAAGGTTAGGCAGCCGAGTGGAGTGGATCTACCCCTTCGATAGTCAAACATTTGACATAGTCGAACCCTTAAACAACAACCATTCGATAAGGTCGAAACCCTTTAAACCTTTCAACTTCAATGGGTAAGATAGGTTTCGAGCACATTGACCAGTCCTTTCGACAACGTCGACAACCTTAACCAGACCTTTCGACAACGTTGACAATGTTAATATTTTTCTCAAGAACTTTACATTATTGGTTTCGACCATGTAGAAAGGTCTTATTACTTAGCTTTATGTTACACTTGTAGGGTATTCAGTCTCCCATTGAGCTTTCGACATTATCGAAAAGATTTAAATGGATTAATGTTACACGGCATCCTTTCGAATTTTTCGATAACTCAAAGGACTGATATTATTATTTATTTATTTATTAGGCTTTCGATAAGGTTGAAATATATTGTATAAAAGTCGATGCTATTATCCTTTCGACATTGTCGAAAACTCAAGCTATTGCCCTTTCGACATCGTCGAAAGCTCAAGTTGTTGTTCTTTCGACATCATCGAAAGCTCAAGTTGTTATCTTTTCGACATTGTATATAGCTCTAGTTAAGATATTTTGTTTCTGACTTAAACTATTTGCACAGTCTTAAAGTTTTATGTCTGTTTTCATATTTAAATTATCTAAGTAAATTTCTTTGTTTTAATTCTCGAATGCATTTTAAATTCATAAACAACCACAGATTTTAACTAAAACGTTTTCACCTGGCAAGATCATGAGCTCTCCTAAGAAAGCTGAAGCCATTTCGAAGCATTCTACCATTGCATCTCTGGATAAAGTCAATGCCATCCTTAGGGAATTTGGTATTACTGGAATTGAAGCTATCCCTCCCCAAGAAACTTACACCATTGACAAACTTCCTGAAGGGTATTTTGCTTACACTACCATTCACATATAGCATGGCAGATTCTTACCTTTCCCGGAGTTTTTTATCTTCATATCTATCTTATGTCGAAATTACTCCGATCCAACTATCTCCAAACGTCTACACTCATCTCCTGTCTTTAGAGATGTTGGCACTGGAATCTGGGCTCCCCTCTCTCAATGCTAAAGTGCTACATTTCTTAACCAGGTCGGCAAGGCCGAGCAATCTTAATAATCAAATATACAAAGTAAACCCCTACAAGAAATTAATATCAGTCAGGATCAACAAAATTAAGGGACTAGGAGAACCAATTCTTCTTTGTCAAATGTTTTGCTAATATTCGCGAGACTTTTATCCTTCCCCGTAAGTCTGGTCATGTGTTATCTTTTCCCTACTTTATGTTTTCTGTTAACTAATCTCATACTTTATCGGGTGTATCTTCTAAGAAGCTTAATGAGGTGAATATGAGGATAGTTGATTCTCTAACTTTAGGTTCAAAACATATTGGGAGCACATTGACGCTACAAACTCCCTCAAACTTAAGAAAGCACTCACTGCTGCTACCGGGCCAGAGGATCTTATGGACTCCTTCCTCTGTCTTACATAATTCGTGTGGAAAATGCTTCCTCTCCTTGGGAGATGCAGAGCATTTCTCTCCAATGTCACCAATTTGTGCTGATCCTTCTGCTACATCATTGGTCTAGTATTTTCTTTTTATCCCTAGCATTCTTTGAATCACTTTAACTAACATTACATTTGCTCGAATTTTTTTGGCTTCTTCTTAAGTTATAATGTCTTCTAGCGTGTTGCCCCTCCACCATCAACTTCTGGAGTGACATTAATCATGGTAGTCTTTGCAAAATCTAAGAAAATTTTCAAAATAAAACTGATGGAGACTCCTGAAGATGCACCCTCGAAGAAAGTAGCTAAAATCACTAATGTGGATGAAGAGGAGGAGCGCCTGTCTCTTGAACAAGTTCTAAAGAGCTCCACTGTTGAAGCCCCCAAAGATAAACTGGAACGAACTTTGCCTATTCCCTATCCTTTTTCCTGCAATTCAATTTTTGATTCACCAGCTGAACTTTAACAAATGCAGCTAGCTCTTTGACATCTCCCTCTGTGAAACAAGCTTCTTCGAAGTCATTATTTGGCTAAAAATGGTCACAAACCCTAGAAGTAATGAAAGCACCAGTGTTTACGCACAAATCCACAATATCCATACATAGATCTCATATCTAGATGAAGTAGAGAGTAGAAATGAAGAAATAAGAAAATTAAAATGAGCAAGAAAACAAAGAATACAAGGTTTATAGTGTTTCGGCTATCTCTGGCCTAGTCTACTTTAATCCTTTTATTTCTTTTATACCGTGATTATAGTTACAAGCCTTTGAAATCTAAAACCAAAATGGCAGAGTCTCTCCTAGAAAAGTAGAAGAAGATCCATTTTTTGGTTCTATAGATCTACTATTTATAGGTATGGATCTGAAAATATCTTCCCCAAAACCTTGAATACCTCTTCTCACGCGAAGGTGGGCCCACCAGATCGATCTAGAGTGATTTGGAATCGATCCTCGATCGATCCATATGGATTTCGCATCGATCAATATTCACTCCAAACGAGCTGTGTAACGATCCCAGATTTTGACTGTGTTTAAATTAATAATTAATTTAATTTTTGTTTAAAAACTGTGAAATTAATTGGTTAATCGATTTGAGTTTTTCCAAATTCAAATAACATATGTTATTTATTAATAAAGACATAGTTTCTCTTATAAATTATTTTAATTTAATAATGAATTATTTTTACTCAATGTTAATAATGTAATGTCTTTACAAATGGATATTGATATAAATAGAAATGGTTATTTCAAATTTATATATATGCGTGTGTGTGTATTCTGAAAAAAACTCTGGTTTGAAAATTTAAAATAAAGTCTTTCAAAATTATTTAAAATAAAATAAATACATAAATAAATTCAAACGATATGTTAATTTTAGAACTTCATTTATATTACAAAGCAAAGACAAAAGAAAAGATAAAGATATAAGTATGTAGAAGCAAATAAAGACAAGTATGGACAAATAAAAATATCAATATCTACAAGCTTGCAAAACAAGACAGTGTAAATACATTCAAGTATGAAACAAGACAAGAGTTAATTAATACAAAATCTTAGCACGCAAAATACAAATCATTTCACCCCACCAAAACAAAGCTGCAGCCACCAAAGTAGAAATGGAAATCTCTTAGTCAATACAAAGTAAACAAAAAGAATTGGATAAGTAATATAATACGCAAGCTTATAAACAAGACAGCAAAGATATGTGTAAACATGAAAGGTGACAAGGCATTAAATGCCATCCATTCAAAATTTGCTTTCAGCCTCCAAAGAAAAAGATCTTTGATCTTATTTTGTACAAACCAAATAATATCTATCCTGCATTGTACAAATATACATAACATCACTTGTACAAATAATAACATCAACCTGTAAACTTGCTTTCCCATATATCTTCATCAGTTCGTTCATTCATAGCTATGTTAAACTGAAGTAAACAACAGCTTGAAAATTCAAACAACATTCCATTTAAAATATCAAACGAATCCATGCAACCAGAGATCAAAGAGGCTTCAGCTAGCAAGAATTCAAGCTTGTTTCTACATAAAAAGCTCTGTTCAGCCTCAAACCACAGTGAGTAACACTACCTTAAAACAATTTGAATTAAAAAGTATAAAAATCTGTTGCACCTATATGTCTGTAAATACGTAAGTTTGCATCTATATCTATATGTGGATTCTTTGTGATGAAGTTTGTATGCAGACTGATATTTGAATATGTCTCTGTTTTAAGTTCATAAACAAACATTTTTTTTGATTAAAAATTCTTTTTCTCTCAATCTACTTATAGCGTGGACTTAGAATCAAAATGAAAACTGGTTGTTATAGTATAAACTTGAGATTAAAAATTTGTATAAGTTAAAACAATGCTTAACTTTCTTTGGAAAGCAAGACAACACAGCTAACTGCAAATAAGCAAAAAAATTCGAACTTCATAATTCACGAATTCAGGTGTATAAATGGGATTATTATACTTTAATATGATTTTTAAAGCAAGATTTATAAATTTTAGATCAAAAATTCAAGAGCAGTTTTAGTTTGTTCAAACTTCTTTTTTTTGATGAATTAGTATGATCTCGTCATTAAGGGACCTCGGGGTTTCGTGTGAAGGTAGAGGGGAGTACTGTGTGCCGGAGAAAAATGGGGGTAAGGGCTCCAGTTCGACATGGAAGCGGCGGCGAGGTTTTGATAATTTTTAACCTAGTTTTAGCAAGATAGGGTAGTTCGATTCGTTCTCCGCCTGTGATTGATCGAGTGTCGCGTGCTTTTGGAGGGTGGAAGAGGAGTGCGTTGTCTGCGAAGTTTTGGCGACTTCGGTGGCGTGGGTGACGGTGGAGAGGTGGAAGTTCGACTGTGGTGAGCTTCAGTTTTTCGAGCAAGAAGGCTATATTTCGATTCGAATTTTTTGTAAGCAAATTGGGATTGATTTTCGAGTCGTGGGTGAAAATGTGACTTGCTGTTGATGTTGCCGTTCACCAGAGACGAGCCGCGCTGCCGTGCACGTGTACGGCAGCGGTGGTGTATCAGCGCTATTTAGGGGAGTGCGGTCTCGAGTCGTGCTCGAGTTTTGGGTTTGGATGCTTCGGGTTTTTGTCGAGTTCGAATGCAAGGTACCTGATGCTATATTTACATAGTTGAAACTTAAACTTACTAGAACAAATAAATGAAGAAGAAAAAAGAAGGAGAAGAAGGGGTTGATTGCTTCGGGTTAGAACTGGGTACGTGAGAGCATGTTTGCCTGATGTTAAAGTTTGAATTTAAACTAAATTCAACCTGACTGGAAATAAAAGAAAGAGAAAAAAAAGAAATAAAGGAAGAAGAAGATGGACTCGGGTGATTTGGATGGCTAACTCGAAGTACTACTCGAGATTAATAAGGGAAGTCTCGGTTTCTTTCAAACAGCAGTAGTGTATTTTTTTTTTCTTTTAAAGTAAAGCTAAGTGAAAAGACTTTTATCAAGCTATAAATACTGTAAACTTAATAAGTGTTAAATAGTTTAAGCTAGAAACTTAATACATGTTTTAATTATTTTAGTTAATACTTAACGATGTTTTAAACTCTTAATTATTATTTTAATGGAGTAATTAAGTTAAGTATGAAATTAATTAACATTTAAAGTCTGTGGTTAATATTAAATTGATTTTCAAATTTAAAAGAATAATTTTAAATGATTACGTAAGTTGAATAATTAATAGCAGTTAATTGTTTCTAGACAGTAATTAAGCATAATTACATTATAATTGTAATTAGAGATTTATTTATGATTAAGTAATAAGTAAATTGTAATTAACTACTTAAGTTAACTAATGAATAATTAATAGTTAATTAATTAAGGAATGTAATTAAGAATTAATAAATGATTAATTAAGTAATTACCAGGGTTAAGCAAATTTTCTTTAAAACAATTTTTAGTATTGTCGACTTAATTATTGATAATGTTAAGTTAAGATTTTATTACAAGTTTAATTATTTGAGGAAAATGCTTAACAGTGTTTTCTAAAATTTTAATAAATATTTTGATTTAGTAATTAACCTAAGTTAAGTATTTAATGTAATTAATATTACAGTTTTCAAATTAGTAATAATTTGTTTAAGGAAATTTAAAAAAAATTTGTAAATTATGATAATTTTATTCATTAATTATTTTTAAAGTAATTAAGAATGATTAATTTATAAAGGTAAGTAAATATTGGTTGATTAATTCGTAATTGTAAGTAACTAGGGGTTTATCGATTTGTAACTAATAAATTGGTAAATTAATAATTAAGTGTTTAATTTATTTGTAATTAAGAATTGTTAATGAAAATTAATTACAAAGATGATTAATTAAAGAATAATTGAATAATTAAAGGCTAATTATTTAAAAAATTCAAGATTGATTAATTTAATTAATAAAATGATTAAAGAACAATTAATCAAATGATTTGAAATCAATTAATATTAATTAACCATGATCGATGACCCATCTGATTTAAATTAATCAGATAATTAATTGAGTTCACTCATAGATGTTTGAATTCTATTATTTGTTGAACTGTTTGATATTTCTGATATGCTATGCTTTGTGCTATGAGTTGTTTCAGTGTGATCTGTGATGAATGTAATTTATTTATGTATAATGCATTCATATTTTCTATCTGTGAATCTGTGTATATAGATAAGCGTTATTGGAATATACCGCTTATCGATATTGTTGTGATTTCAATATGTAATGACTGAATGTTGTTGCACTATTGTGTAAAACCCCTGGACTACACTCATACACACACCAATATGGATTTCACGAGGAAATCGATTAAGTCACAAATTTTTGAAATAATTTTAAATAGAAAATTTAAATCCAAATGGTTTTGGAAATGGGATCGGGTTAAATGTGAAAAGATTTTGAAATGAAGTTTCAAGATAAAATTTATTTTTGAATAACTTGATAAAGTATTGAAATTTAAATAATTTGATTTAAATTTGAATTCAAAATTTGAAACTGAATTCTATGATTTCAAACTAGGGACTAAAGATGTTGTACAAGTTATATATGGGTTAAACCATTTTAAATGTATTGATTTGGGAATTTGAATTTAAATTCAAAGGCTTTAACTCGTGCAAATATAATTGGATTCTTCCGAAACGAAAACTATTTGTTTTCAAGCTTTCATATAACAAATGAACTTCCAATTTATGTTGAAAGAATTTCAAGTTTGAAATGAAAATGATTCCCAAGTTATGGAAACGGTTTGAAAACTATAAGTTAAATCTTTGATTTAAAGATTTAACGAGTTAATCCAATTGAAATGGAAATTGTTTTGGAATCAATAAATGCATCTTTGTGAAACTGGGTGAACTTCGTGAAATAAATCTTTTTGTTTAAAGATTTGAAATGGTAAATTTGTTAAACCATTTAAAGAAAGGTTTTGGTTTTCTGTGAAGTTGTGACTTAACTGAAATCCCATATCCATATATTTTTAAATATTGCGCTCATTATTCGGTTTAGCCGGGAGAGGACCTTTGTGTCACATAACCCATTCTGAATAGTGATACGTCGTTATGGATAGCATTTGAAGGCCGATGGTGAAGACCGTGTATTTGTGAGAACGATAGGATAACCTATAGATCATCTCTACACCGAGTCGCGCCGGTATAGAGATTCCCTAAGTGATGGGAAGTCCGATCGGGATTGTGAATACCCGGATTTGCAAGGGCTTCTTCGGGAGTGCCTTCGGTTCTGTTCGAACCCGAAACATGTTGAATATGCACTTTGCGCTTATATGATTTTTGTTTGATGATAATAAACATATATATATATATATATTCATTTAAATGTATTTGTTAATGTACTATTTTATTTTTCATAGATTAAATAAATATTTGTTGAATAAATAAATTACACAGAATTTGTATGGAATTTGAATTCAAAACAGAAATTTTATTCAAACAAATATTTATTACAATCTTGAATAGTACAAATTCATGCTCTCACTGTACATATACATCTTTGAATACATCACAATTCAATTTACATTAATAACCTTACTACATATCACTCACACTCGTATTTTGTCTTCAACTGCATTCCAGTTTGAATCCAGCATCTGAGCAATCTGCAAAAATATTCACTAACGCAGTAAAATTGAAAAAGAAATATTTTTGCAACATAAAATATGATTTTTGAAAATATTGTTTGCCTCAGTTATTTGGGTTGTTCGTCATCATTTATATTTGAATTCATCACACACGAACAGTGTGACATGCACAGTGTATCACTGTACATGCCACAAGGCCGTGCACATCACTATACACTTGATAATGCTACAGGGACAGGTGAGCACAAGTTAAACCCAAATGAAAAATCGGGTTCAACACACATGCAATATATTCAAAATCACGACACGAGCACAAGGTCAAACCCGAGTTTTGAAACTGGGTCCAACACAAGGCAACATGACATGATTGCAACGAAGATCAACAACAAAATGGACTGCAATAATCATGTATGCAAACCAGACCAGACCAAACTACAAAGAACATCAACAATGCAACAATGTGCACAGCAATGCAAAGTCCAGCAGCATGAACAATGTAAACTGCAGACGCAAACTACAAATGTGATACATGAATAAGTCAGCAGATACAATGACTACAAAATCAAGTTCAGTAAGACAATGCACTAATGGCAAGTCATGGAGTCGCAGTCACAATGAAACTGCAGTGGAATACTTGCAACAGAAAATCAAAGCATCATGAACATACACCAATGACCAAGCTACAAGTATGGCAGTGAAACTCAAACAAGGCAGACCACAAAGAAAAGCCACCAAGACCACAAGTATACAACAACAAGCAGATACATGAAAAATGCACAACTCAATGCATCAAAGCACAAATACATTAATACTACACAAACCAGAATGGATGAGTGATACAAGTCAGAGCAACAAAATCATCACAATGAAGACCACTATGCAGTATACAGTAAATGCACAAGCATGATACAAATACCAGAGATACAAATGCAAGACTGTAACATGCAGTTTTGCAGTGATACAAATGCAACACAGTGGCAACGTCAAGTTTAGGCCAGAAGCTCAAGTTCAATGTTAACAGCAATGGAATCACAAAGACTTGTCACCAGCATAAGTAGAAATAAAAAGGGAAGACCACTATGCATAGGACATAAATGCAATTCGAAGTGATATAAACATCAACTACAAGCCCAAGTGATACCAAACCGCAAAGCCAAGCATGATACAGTGGACCAAATCATGAATAAAAGTGCAGTGATACATGGAATCACATAAACAAGTTCGAACAACCAGTTACAACTACAGAAACCAGAGAAATGCACAGTGGAATGAACAAGTGGTGCACATGGTATGGCAATCACAAATGCTTGAAGACTACAGAACACCAAGATGAATCAAAACAAATTCGATCAATATTAATAACCAAGGTCACAGTGAAATTAACATCATCAGAGAAGATGATCAAAGCAGTGACAATCAATTAAAGCCGTAATTCATAGTAAAACCGAAGTCAGAGTGGACAAAATCAGACGACCAAGTCAAAAGTTCAAATTCGTATCTTTGTAAAAGTCAAAACAAATAAAAGGGAAAGTTTCTGCCGTAACAATCAAGAGAAAATCGAACGTTCTCAAGTTAATGCCGTGAGCATCAAGTAGTAAATATATCAGGAAAGAACAAATTGGGAAAGTATCAAATTGATACGAACGAAAACAAGTGTCTCGAATTCATATAAATTCCAAACTTAATTATCATCATCGGCATTGAGTTTTCATACGAAAATCACAAAAGCACAAACAGTGAAATTACATACCGAATCAACAACGAACTCGATCATCAGAGTACGAGCGAGCCAAGCAACGAGAATCAATCAACAGAGGAGCAATGCAAATTGATCATCAAAGAACGAATGCAAGAGCAACATCAATCAGATCGAGCAAAGCCCCAATTTGGATTGAAGAGCCGAAGAACTAATTTCAGAACGAACAAAGAATACAACGTCGACCGCCACTTTCTTCACTGAGCAAAAGAAAGGAACGGGTCAAAGAATAACAGTAGATCGGGTTAAAGAATAAGGGGCCGACCTTATTTATTAAAAGGGGATTATTTTGTTTTATTTAGGGTTTTATTAAAAGGGGTTTTTTATTTTTGAGCAAAAATTAGAGATTAAAGTTTATATTTTAATTTTTGCTCCTGGTTTTATTTTTGAAGTCTGTTTTTTTCTTTTTGAGTCAAAGAATTTGTAAATCACCACCTTGGTTGTAGGTAGTGTCAGATTGTCTAGTTAGAATTAGTTCAGTGATCAGGGTGTGCGAGTTTGCAAAACTCTATAGCGGGAGCAGGGTTTGCGAGTAAGCGAAACTCTATAGGCGGAGCAGGGTGTGCGAGTCTAGTAGAGTGTTTGTGAGCGGGAGCAAAGGTTTGCAAGTCTAGTAGAGTGTTTGTAAGCGGGATACTGTTTAATTCTAATAGAAATCTGGGAATGCAACAGTAGGCAGGGGTTGCCGAAGCTGGGTAAATTTTGTGTGTGATTTACTTTTCAGCATATTTATTTCTGCAGTTTGTTTTTACGTTTAAATCGAGAAAATTTGCTATAACCCTATTCACCCCCCTCTAGGGTTAATCTAGATCCTACAAAACAGACTTGTATGGTTGTATGTCTGACACTACACTTTGAGATATAAAGCAGATTTCTTTCAAATACATATCTGTTGGTGGCAGAGAATTTATTCTTTTAGCTTAACACCCTTCTCTGAGACGTACGAGCTCAGAGGTTATGTAGTTGAAGGTTGTCAGCGATATATTCCCTATTTGGTAGTGTGACATGCTGAGTGCTGTTGTGTGTTGATGATCATTTGTGATCAGAGCATGGCTTTTGTATAAAGCGTAGCTTTGTGGACGAGACTGCATCAGGACCTCACAACCCGGAAATGGTCGAAACAGGAAAGATGCGGCAAGGTTATGAGGGTCGCTCCCTTTAGGGTGTGTCATTCCCTTCTGGTAAAGGGTGGTATCATGGTATGGAGCCCCGATATTTACCTATGTGGTGGGCTTCAATCTCATTTTCTATGTGGTTGTTGCTTTGCGGTTTAGAGGCGCCTCGGATAAAGGTCCCAAAGGACAGGGGGTGGCATGCTCGAGAAGTAGTTACCTAGTTACAGAGGCAACCCGGCCTTGTGTTGGCAGAGATCCAGTTAGGTTCTCGGGATGTCCCGCCAGAGGCGTACCCATGGACAGTGGGAAGTTCCTTAGCCCGACCATTTGTTGGAAAATCCAAAGAAACAATACGCGCCCTGTACGGTTTTAGTTGTATTACCTGCCATGGAATGTGGTGGTAACCTGCTATTGAACATGGTAGCTATAGTAGGCATAAGTGCGAAATGCCTATGCTGGCTTAGATTTATATTATACTTTCGAAATATTTTCCACTGTGCACTTATAATAATAATATCAAGAAATTTTCTCGTATCAAGCATGTTTGACTATCATAAGGAGAAATCTCCTCCAATTCTGCGTTTGCATGGTGTGTGCGGCGGGAGGCCTTATGTAGTTTCATTTTCTAAAAAGCATTATGGATTTATTTTTAAATTCTGTTGTTTGTTTTTAAAACACCAAATGTTTTTGTTACTCACACCAGTCCCATGACTGACCTGGAGTTTATTGTTCCTTTCCTAAACTCTGGGTGCCCACTATTTTCCACACGGGCAGTCTAGAGTTGGGTTTTTCAGATAGTCGGGTTCAGTAGGTTATCTAGATTTGGTTCAGTCTTTGGATATGGACGAGACTTGCTTATCTAGGTGAAGCGTGATGTTGGTTCGAGCTAGCTTTGGATTGGAGCATTGGATTTTGGGACGCATTCTTTTGAAGAAATTCTTCCTATGTGTCTTGTATCATATCTCTGATAGTATTGATATCGGTTGTATCATTCTGTTGTATCTCATTATATTAGATGTTGTATTTGTCATTGTATCAATGTTATATATATCGATATTCTTTTCTTCCGCTGTATTGTACTTAATGGTGTTATAAGCTCTGGCGAACCAGATTCGACATTTGGATCTGCGGCATTTGAATATGAGTGTCGTATTCGATGCCAATTTTCGAAGGTCGAGCCAGGAGCGTTACAAGCTGAGATCGATCATGGTGAATGATGATAGTGGAAAGTCCTTCCTCTTCAAATTCCATGAAATTCCAATGTGCTTTTTTTGAGATATGATCGATCCAAGTTTCAATTTGCCAGAGTAGGCTGGTGATTTCGTATCCATGGAGAGTCTCGTATCCATCAAATTCCATATCCATCCATCTGTATCCAAATGTCCCCATATCCACAGCTTTTGTATAGATCCGAGTTTCATGCACAGATCCATGTTTTATGATCCAACCTGACAGCTTCCTTCGCATCGATCGATACGAACATGATTGATATGAAAATGGCTCCGGAATCCTTCGCAATCATCCAGAGCTTTGTTCTTCATATCGATCCTCGAATGCTTGCTGCCTTTCGTATCTATCCAACATAGCCTGTATGTCCTTTATATCAATCAATAAGTGATCGATACGAAATGCTTCTCTAAACCCTTGCACCTTCCTTCGTATCGATCTGATGTCGCTCTGGGAAGCACATGTCTTTGTATCCATCAAGTCTGTATCCACCCAAGTCTTGTTTCCTTTGTATCGATCTAGGTTTTGATTGATACAAAGCGTGCGAACATGCCTTGACGTATCGATCCAATCGATGCACATTACATCGATATGAAAACCTATCGATCCGAAGCAAGGTTTAA
Organism: Allium cepa; assembly: GCA_030765085.1. NCBI lineage: Eukaryota > Viridiplantae > Streptophyta > Magnoliopsida > Asparagales > Amaryllidaceae > Allium > Allium cepa. The sequence goes on from CM060929.1 coordinate 781,465,174, forward strand.
AGCATGTTGTCCATATCCACATCCATCTATATTGATACGAAAGCATCGATATGAATGCATCGATCCGAAGTATACTCTCCACGTCCATTTGGATCGATACGAACTGATTTTCCATGAATATCGATCCATTCATAACTTGAGCATAAGAATTATGATTGACCTGAAATTTGAAATTTAGCCTTATTGAGCCTTGTTTATCATTCCCAATGGATCCCACCTTGATTGGAGCTTGGTCTAATTTTGAAGGTATCGATCGCAGCTTTGTTTCCAATCGATCTCCAATCCTGATATCCATCCTTTTTAGCCAATTTACTGACACCCCAGCCTTAACCAAAAGGCGGGTAACATTTTCCCCCAAAAACATGCCTTGTAGTAGGAAGGCGTGTTTTGAATAGCTTCAAATTCAACATCCAAAGTCCATATTTCATCCACAGCCATGTCATCCGATCCATAACCCAATTCGTTACCAAGCCATTCTATCTGAGCACCATAGCCATATCCTTATCCAAATCCACGACTACTCCGAGTCGATATCTGATTTCGAATATAGTAACCAAGTCTTTAGCCAATTCCATGTCCATCCGAACCCGACAAGCGAGTTCAAATCCATCCATATTCAATAACCAATAAACAAAACCACGACCTCACCATGTTGATATCCAGATCTGTAGCTGTTCATGGCCAATATCTGAATGCATAACCTCTCTAGGTTCTTGCCGAGCATAATCCATATTAGACAACATGTGTTAAAAAATGCCTTGGTGTTCCCGGTTTAGTGTCCCTGAATGCCGTGTAATGTCATGGCTTAAGTCCTAAGCCGAATCCTAGTCGCTCCGAACCCGTGCCGAGCATAGTCCGCACTCAACGATTTATTATAATAAATGACAGATAATATGGGGCCTAAGTCCTAGGCTGAATCTTGGTCTCTTCGGACCCTTGTCGAGCATAGTCTATACTCGGCGACCTAAAATAAGTCAATTCGCCACTTTCGGACGAAGCAACTTACCCCTTGCCAGACATAATCCATACCTGACGACCATTTACCAAAAGCTAGATAAAAATCCAATATGAAATCCAGATTAAATCAGAAAACCAAAAATCTATAACATAAATCCAAATTAATATGCAAATTGGAAAAGAAGCATCCAAACCAAAGTCCAAACCAGAAAACAAACAAAACCAAGAGTACAAACAAACCAGAAAAAGCAAATGTCTAAACCAAAAAAGAAAAAGCAGATTTCACAAACTAGAGCATCGTGGTTTATCATCATCTTAGAGAATGCCTAGGGGTTATCTCCATCCCCATACATGAGTAAGTGACTTGGTCGTTGGCTTAGAGTTTTCTACTTATTCCATATCATCCCTGTCAGTCGATAACTAATCGACCATCATTTTTGGGCCTCGCGCCATTGTCATTTGAGGTAGACGGTGGTTGCTCCTATTCCACCGACGCATTCCAAGACCCGACATATTGCCACAGCTGACCACTCCTTACATGCTCCTCGATTATATCCTTTAGATGCCTACAGCTATTGGTATCATGCCCATCCAGGTCATGAAAGAGACATTGCCTTCCTGATGCCCTCTCATGTTCCGAGGGTTCTCTCCTTGCCGGCCTTTAGTAGGTAAGGTGATCCAGGGTTTCCATGCATATCCGCTCCAACTTTTCGTTCAAACCTGTGTAAGTGGAGAATTTTGGTTCTCTCCAGCGTTTCCTTACCATGTTAGAATCGTTATCCGACTTCCTCTTCCCTTTATCCTTATCCTTATCCGAGCTCCCACCGGATGGTCCTACATCCTTAGTCTTGTTTACTTCCTTTGATTTCATATCCAAACTTGCATCCTCCTGCCGAAGGAATCTCTCGGCCTCATGAAAACCCGAGATCCATTGTTCGATCCTGTATCAATGATACCTTGAAATCCAAATTGTCCCTGACTCATGATACTGCCGCCATTTAAACCATCATGGATCCGCCGGTCTACCGAAGCAACCGCTGTATTGAACCAAGTTAAGAATGTCCTGAGCGATTCCCCTGTCCTTTGCTTCACCGACGTTGGAGTCATCACATTTCTCGGCCTCTTGATATGAACCCAAAACTGCTTCAAAAACCTATCCACCAATTCTGTCCATGTCTTAATAAATCCATTTTCCAACTGACTGAACCACATAGCAGCTATATCCGTCAAGTGCAGAGGGAAACACTGGGCTATAACTTTCTCCAATGCCTCCAGCACTTCCATGTGTCACGTGTACCTCGTCAAATGATCGATAGGATCAGCCTTGCCATTGTACACCTCTGGAGTAGTAGCTTGAACTCTGGTGGATTCCGAGCCATTCTGATTTCAAGGGTAAACGAACTTCTATTTACTCCTTCTAGATCTCTATTTGCTAAACCTCCGTGCATAGTTCACCTGATAATCTCAGCTAATCTAGTGTTGTCCACTAAGGGTTGCCTCTCAAGTCCTCTAGAGAATTCTGATACATATTTTTCATCATGTACTCTTGTGCTCCTGTCGGCATCCTGTTGTGTGGTGTCACCTAGAATCCCTCCATGAATTGGTCTATCATTACATGGTGGTGTGCCTCCGAGTCTGAATCAATCAAAATTGGTAACTATGTGCTAATTGGGGGGTGCGCCTTATTGAGATGTTCCATCTGCTTGCCTGTTGAGTCGTTCTGTTCCAGCTCCGTGGATCTGAACTCCAACACCTCTAGCTGTTCCTGCCTATCCAAACTATCTTAGAAGGTTCTGCATCATTTCCTCCTGCCTTTCAACAATTTTTCATGCATATCTCCCATCATCATCTCCATCTTATCTCTAGTGATGAAAACTGAGGCCTAGTTTGCTCCTAAGGAAGCCTCCTGACCCCCTTCGTGCTAACCCCTTTTCATTCTTTGTCTACTTGTCGACTACTTTGTCATGGTTCTTTTTAGATTTGATCCTTTAGCTCTCCAAATCTGAACTCCAAATCCGGTGTAGCGAGTGGTAGTCTTCTTAGTGAAAGCACCATAGTGTTTGCGCCCAATTGGTCATAAACCCTAGAAGTAGTGAAAGCACCAGTGTTTACACACAAATCCTCAATATCCAAACACAAATCTCAGATCTAGACGAAGTAGAGAATAGAAATGAAGAAATAAGAAAATTAAAATGGGCAAGAAAACAAAGAACACAAGGTTTATAGTGCTTCGGCTATTTTCGTCCTACGTCCACTTTGAATTAATCCTAAGATTTCTTTTATACCGTGATTAGAGTTACAAGCCTTTGAAATAAAAAACGAAAATGCCAGAGTATCGCCTAAAAAAGCAGAAGAAGATCCATTTTTAGTTGCCATAGATCTGCTATTTATACGTATAGATCTAAAAATATCTGCCCCAAAACCTGGAATGCCTCTTCTTACGCATAGGTGGGCCCAACACATCGATCTAGAGTGGTTTGGGATCGATCACAGATCGATCCATATGGATATCGCATCGATTAAGATTCATTCCAAACGAGCTGAGATCGATCATGGTGAGAGATGATAGTGCAAGGTCCTTCCTCTCCAAATTTCATGAAATTGTAGTTTTTTAAGATATGATCGATCCAAGTCTCAATTTGCTAAAGTAGGCTGATGATTTCATATCCATGTAGAGTCTCATATCCATCAACTTCATATCCATCCATTCGTATCCATAGGTCCCCATATCCATAGCTTTCGTATTAATGCGAATTTCATGCACAGATCCATGTTTTATGCTCCATCCTGACTGGTTCCTTCGCATCGATCGATACGAACACGATCGATATGAAAATGGCTCCTGAATCCTTTGCATCCATCCATAGCTTTGTTCTACGGATCGATCCCTGAATGCCTGCTGCCTTTCATATCCATCCAGCGTAGCCTTCTTCGTGTATGTCCTTCATATCGATCAATAAGTGATCGATACGAAATGCTTCTCCAAACCCCTGCACCTTCCTTCGTATCGATCTGATGCTGCTCTGGGAAGCACATGTCTTCACATCCATCAGGTCTGTATCCACCTAAGTCTTATTTCTTTCGTATCGATCTAGCCTTTGATCGATACGAAGTGTGCCGACATGCTTGCCATATCCATCCAATCGATGCACATTGCATCGATACAAAAACCTATCGATCTGAAGTAAGGTGTAAAGCATGTTGCCCACATCAACATCCATCTATATCAATATGAAAGCATCAATATGAATGCATCAATCCGAAGTACACTCTCTATGTCCATTTGGATCGATACGAAAGTTTCGATACGAACTAATTTTCCATGAATATTGATCCATCCATAACTTGAGCATACAAACTCCGATTGACCTGAAATTCAAAATGTAGCCTCACTGAGCCTTGTTTATCATTCCAAATCGATCCCACCTTGATTGGTGCTTGGTCCAATTTTGATGGTATCGATCATAGCTTTTTTCCAATCAATCTTCAATCTTGATATCCATCCTTTTTTGCCAAATTGTTGATACCTCGGCCTTGACCAAAAGGCGGGGTAACAGTCTTCATCTCCTACTCCTCTATCTACAAGTTTTGAAGAAATGACCGAGATTATCTTACATTCTAACTCCTTCACTTCTTCTTGTCCGCCCTCTTTCACTCCAGACTTGGTGGAGAATTATCGCTCTCTGATGGAGCAGCAACGTTTGGTAAGCTCTTACTCAATTGGCCTTATCACCATTGGTTTTCTCTAATCACTAACTCGTGTTACACTTCTTGCTCCAAATTTCTAAGAGTTGGATAGCTTTGAATGAACACATTTCAAAATCTTCAACTGGATCCTCCAACTATAGGAATAAAATTCCGAGCTTAAGATTCAAGTATCTTCCTTGACTGTTGCCAAAAAAGACGCCTCCATAGAGTTGGTGCGACTAAAACAATTCCCTTGCCAGGGGTCGAGGCTGATTTAGAGGTAGAGATGCAGGATCACTAACTTACCAATGTTGAAAAACTTGCCATGGAGCTTACTCTGAAAGATATGGAAGATGAAAAAGCTCGCTTGGTTGCCAAGAACTCCTCTTTGAAAGATAAATTCAAGAAGACCAGGGCCTTACTCAAACTTGCTGTTCACACCATCTCTGACGTCAAGCGATAAGTATCTCAATTTTTTGATGTCTTCCTTAGACAAATGATGCTAAAAACTATGAAGACGCCCTTATGCTTGCATACACTAAAAATTTCAAGAATTGACCCAACTTTGGCTTTCCCTCACCAGACCCCGCCTTAGCCGAAAGGGCGATAGGCAAAATCAACCATATAAAGTAGGGCACTGAAGCCAAGGGTGAGGAGGAAGTTAATGCAGTCGAAATCCTTTCTTTGGATGTCCTCTCCTTCGAAATCGAATCTGACTCTAAGGACAAGGGTGAAACAGATGACACTGATGAAGAAAAAGGATGATAATGGTGATGAAGGCAGTGACAATGACAACGACAGCGATGATGACCCAACCGGAGACCAGGGCCTTGGTGGAGACAAAGGGGGTACTTCTTGGAGTTTGAGAAAAGGATGGGAGCAACCAAGCTGAATTTCTTGAAAAAGAACCATCTCCCCAGAAAGATATGCCACATGCATCTCCTGAGCCTTTTGCTCCTCATGAGGAAGAATCTGCTCCCATTCATTCTGAGGATCCAAAAGGAAAGTAGGCGGCCCCTCAGGCTTCCATCCTAGTTTCTTAGGTATGGAATTCCCTATTTAAACATTTTTCTCTTCGAAAATAATAATTAGTGTAAAATCATTCATTTTTGATAAGGAGAAAGTCTCAATTTCCCTATAGAACAAAACTTAAAAGGAAACAAGAAGAAATTAACAAGATATATAGGGAATTAAACAGATAGATAAAGGAACACAACATCCTCTTTGAAAAGTATCACGGTCTTGACCGGAATGCTTCTTTCCTAGCATCTTTTAAAAACTATAGAGTTGCTCCTTTATTAAAGAGAGCGCATCTACAATACGACACTTTCTTAAAGGAGAATCGGGAGTTGCTTACTTTATTTTGGATGCTGATTGAAGAAAGAGATATTTTAGTTAATTTCTTGTATAAAGCCTACTATAGACATTCGATAATAGATTTTTTGAAATTCGGTGAATTCAACGGGGGTTTACTCACACGTTTCCATAAAAGATACTTAGATGAATTATTGAATATGTAATTGATGAATGAATATATGTTTTAGTTCTGTTTTCTTTATACTTAGCTTTTCTTTATTATACTATTTCAGAATGACAATTCTTTAGGTCGACTCGTCCCTAGAGACCACCTAAGCTAATACGTTAAATTGAGAAGGTTTTACTATGATAATGCATCAATTTTAAAGACTTTAAAGTTAGTGAGATATTGCTTTCTTAGAGATACCAAAATTGTACTTGGAATACCCTCACTTCTATTTTGACTTCCTCGACGATGAGAAGGAAACTTTCCTTAAAGAGATCAAAACATTCCATTCTAAACTAATTTGTGGTCGCAATAGTCCGCTAGCTGGAAAATGAGACTATAGCAAATGCCCAACGGTCATAACCTCGGAAGGAGTTACTATGCCTTTTGATTCGATAGTTATGCTTTTAGCTAACTCTTTAGATAAAGTTAGAAAAGTAGTCTCCCGATTGTAAATGTAATCACATTGTTTATTATACCTTTTTAATTTCATTGTTGTTTGAGTTGTAATCCATGGTGATAATAATAAAGATATCTTTTATCTCTATCTTGATTTTTATTCCATTTCTTTTGTTTAAATAGGAGCTATAATTTTCTACGACTCCTCTTTCTCAAAAATTATTTTCACACGTCGATGCTATCAGAGAGAGACCGTTGACAGAGAGCGGAGGAATCATGGTCCACGATGAAATCTTATTAGAGCATTTTGGTGGCAACGTTGAAGCTGCGAAATGGCATAAGAGGCACTTCCTCCAAAAAACCATCGCAAGTGGTCATAAAGACCATATTTCCTATCTCGAGGTAGATATTAAGAAGAAAGATGAGTTGATCACCACGCTTAAATGACAAGTGAAGACAAATCCCACGATCGACTTCGATCAAAAGATGTCTGAACTTATTCGGCAAATAAGTGATCTAGAGTTGAAATTAAAAGATAGTTAGGTTCACTGTGCCTCTCTGGAACTCATCATGGGGACAAGATTTCCAGTATTGACTTGCCGGTCTCTCACTCTACTCCTACGGTTATGAAACCCACAAAGTCGAAGCTTCTTGTGGTTGAAAATTTCCCTATTATGCTTAATCCTCTCCCAGGCATAGATTAGAATGCTGTGGGCAACTGGTGCAGGAGAGTCAAATTTGAAATAGCCAAATAGTTCGATGAGCAACAATAGGCCAAATATTCCTAGACTATTAACGATTACGCTACCAAGAATCAAAAGCTCAAATGTGATAACTATCCGCTTGAGAAGCACGTTGTATAGTTAGAAGGGGAAAACTAAACCCTTAGAGCAGCCAATAGAGCTTATAATCGTACTCTGAAGACCAATAGTGATACGATTGATGATGTGAACAGAATAAGGAGAAAAGAAACTTAAGGAAGTTCTCTGTGTGGCCATTCGCCATGTTGTGGACCCTTCCGTCACAGAAACTCTTAACAAAGCCGCTCAAGATTTGTGATTTATTTGTAAGTCTGACTTGGATGAACTTATTTTGTGTGTATATATATATATATACATATATGTAAAATTTCAGAACTGTAAATTATCTCATGACTTATTTAAATTATATAAATTTGGAAAGCAACACCTGATTTGCAATCCTTTTCTGTAATTTCACTTTGAATTGCCTTTGAATTGTTCCTTCATTAATTTTTGGACTTGCTGAATCGTTTTCCATTCCTTGTTTTTTTTGATTTTTCTAAAAAGCATGTAGAAAATAATATTTCTAATTGTTAGCTTGAAATCGACATATTTGTTTATGTATGTCATTTGCTTAGATTAACAAATCATCTTGTTGATTGTATGAAAAATATCTTATACTAAATGTTAAAATCACATCTTTAACAATGATGAGAGATGATCTTCCACTTGGCTGGAAAGTTTGAAATTTGCTGATAGAAAATTCCACTTTATCACAGGGGTATAATATTAGAATGTAACCTTTATTTAATAAAGAGCCTAATTCGAAAGTTAGTGTTTGAAATTTTAAAGTAGTAACACTTTAACCTATTTCTCAACAACAGTCAGAAATTCGAAGTTTTCATTCAAAAACTTGTAAAGGTGAACTTTATGATGATATTTTTTGGCCCAGATTTGGGCATTTGGGATGAATAGAAATTCAGTAATCTTGTATCCAGATTAGGGTTTACATAAGCAGCAATCTTAATACCCAGATTCGGGTATAATAAGTCAGTGATCGACAAAGATCTGATGCCCAGATTCGGGTGTTAGATAATGGAATTCATATATAAAAGATCTGAAATCCTCATTTGGGTATTATTGATGTTTAGAAATGAAAGTCTTGAAACCCAGATTCGGGTAATAATAAGCAAAGTTCTATCCTACTCCTTTTCTTCTGTTTTCTTTGACATATATGAACCCTTTAGGTTTTTAATACATAAAGAAATAATCTGATTGGATGCCTATTTAGCTTGGACGTCTTAGTCCATGATCCGATATGCTTTTTCTCAAGCTTTAACATCTTAATTCATGATTTGATGAGCCTCTTCTCGGGCTTGAACATCTTAGTCCAATATTTGATGAGCCTCCTCTTGGGCCTGGACATCTTAGTCCATTATTTAATGTGCCACTTCTTGTGCCAGCACGTCCTAATCCATTGCTGTTTGGTGCTCTTGTTTAGCTCATCTTAGAGGCTGGAACAAAGTACTTATCCGACCTCCCTATAGGAGGGGTCATGCTCTAGCCCTTTTGTGGCGTGGATAGGGGCTTGTTCGGTTCTTTACTTTGGCCATCTTATGGCATGGATAAAGGCTTATTCTGTCCTCCCTCCAGGAGGTGCCTTATCCTGGCCATAGCATGGCGTGGATAATGGCTTGTTCGGTGCTTTAACTTGGTCATCTTATGGCACGGATAAAGTCTTACTCTGTCCACCCTCCAGAAGGTGCATTAACCTAACCAGAGGTGCGACCAAAGGCTTGTTTGGTGCTTTAACCTGGCCATCGTATAGCGCGGCTAAAAGCTTACCCACCCTCCCTCCAGGAGGTGCTCTGTCATGGCCATCTCGACGTGAATAGAGGCTTTTCTACCGTCTTAGGTAGAGTACCATCTTAGGTAGTATCCAAATATAAGGAGCATTTAACTTCCAACCATGTAGGTTTTCTCTTTATATAAAGTTGCTCTTTATTGACTTTATCTCAAATTATTTTTACGAACTCATGGATTTTTCCTTGACAAAAGAAGTTTATGATCTTTCCTTCTAGGGCTTTGCAATGGTTGGTTTCATGACCATTCATCAAATGATAGTGGCAGTAGGATCCTCCCAAATTACTTTCATGTTTTGGCTTCTTTTTCTATGATGGCCAATAGTTGAGATCATCCTTTGTAAGCAAGTAGAGGTTTTCAATTGATGTTGTTAAGTTGCATTCCTTTGGAAGTCTAGACTTGAAGCTTGATTCTTGCAGATTGTTTCTTGACTTTTTGTTCGTTGGCTCTGTGTTCTCATGCCCCTCAATTGCTTTTCTTTTTAGCACTCTATGTATATATTGTGTAGGAAGTGTTCTCTTTACAATTGGTTGCTGTCATTTATTTGCAAAGACATTATAATCAGCCATTATTTCTTTCTCAAAGATTGTGCCTTTTGAATAATGTTGAATGGTTCTTCTCATTTGATTAAAGACATTATCACTTACATTTGTCCTCTTTTCGAGTGCGAAGATAGGGGTAGGACCAACATATAAAGGATTTAGACTCCATTTCTCAGGATCATAAAATTCTGCTTTCTTCTTGTTTATAACTATTAGGGATTTGAGCCTTAATCTATGTTCTCATCTTGATTGAAGTTCTTAATGATTGTTTGGGGGAACCTTGAAAAATGTGGTTCATAGGACCCTTATTTGGATCTCTTAATTCTTGTAGCCATGATTTACCAATGCAGATAAACTTGAAGCTGAATTGAATTAAGTAGGGTTAGAGATTAGTAGTGTTGGGGTTGTATCCAAGTTGGAGGTTCGACCCTTCCATCTAGTGCCAAAAATGTTTACAATTTTTCTTCTCAACACCCAAAGTAATGCTAAGAAAGATGACTAATCCTTTGTTCGAAAAGTGAGCGTGATTCCCTAAGGAATTGCCTCTCAAATTAGCTTTATTTATTGATATTACTCAAATCAGACCTTTCGACGCCGTCGGAAGGTATAGACTCAGGGTTAAGTGACCTTTCGATTCAGATGAGTTAGTGTGTATACCCCTTCGAAAGCCTTCCTTTTAATCAGATTGAAATTTTTAGATTTAAGTATTTTAAGGGTAGGTTTCGACCTTATCGAAAGCTGGGAGTTAGTTTCCTTTAGGTTAGACAAGACGCCTTATTCTCCAGTGGATTTAGAGTGGGCTTCGACCTTGTCGAAAGCTATGGGAATGACTTCTTTTGGATTGAATATGCTAGTACAAGTTTTAGTATTTATAGAACAGGTATTGACCTTGTCTAAAGCTTTAGATCATAGAGTTGATGGCTTTTGAAGGATACAGAAAATATCAGTATCAGAAGAGTTATCGACCTGATCGATGGGTTCTTTCGGTAAAGTTAAACCTGAAATACAAAGATTAATCCTACAAAAGCTTAAGTAAATAGTAAAGAGATCAACAATGCTCAAGATTTCCCTTTCCCGTCCAAATTATTTTATTTCATTAAATCCCCAAATGATCACCCAATTAGGGTTACAATAATTTGTTAAAGAAAATACAAGTTTAGAATGAGAGAAATCGAATCCCCCAAAACGTGACCCCTTAGGTCTTATTTATAGATGCAGATGGCCTCCCTTCCACCCCCTTACTTTCGACAATGTTGGAAGGTCCTCCTTTTATATTTTGTTGTGAAACTTTCGACCTGGTCGAAAGTTATGCCTCCTTTCGACATTGTTGAAAGGTGTACCTTTGTATACTATTAGAACCTTTCGACCTGGTCGAAAGGTATGCCTCTTTTCGACATTGCCGAAAGGTATTCTTTTCGATGTTGTCAAAGGCTATGCTTCCCTTCTATGTTGTCGAAGACTATGTTCCCCTTCAATGTTGTCGAAGGCTACATTCCCCTTCAATGTTGTCCAAGGTTATGTTTCCTTTCGACGTTATCGAAAGGTGTCTTTGTTTTTCATGTCATGCTCTAGCAGCTTCTTCATTTTCTCTTAACCTTTCGACCTTGTCGAAAGCCATGCCTCCTTTCGCCGTTGTCGAAAGGTCTTTTATTATTCTTCCGCCTTTGTCGTTTTCTGAGTATTGCTTTCTTCATAGCACCTTTCGACAATGTCGAAAGGTGTCCTGGATGGATCTTTGACTAGGTTGAATGGCTTGTTATAGCTTTCAAAGGGGTTGCTAGTAGTTGCTTTGACTTCTTCACCTTCTTTGAAAGGTCTTGAAGCTATTAAACTTTGATGGCAGCATTCCTTCGACTCCTTCGAAAGGTTTGGTCTGAACTCTTCTTTCCTAGTTTTTATTTAAGGACATTTCGACTTAGTCGAAAGGTGGATTTTTGGAGTAACAATGGTTATTAATGACTTTGAATATATATATATATATATATATATATATATATATATAAAGAAAAATATTCAAATTATATGGTTTGAGTTATAATGGAATTATTTTGGAAGTTAATATATTTACTTTAAAGTAGTATTTAAGTAGAGGGAAATTTTGAAATGATTTTATTAGTAATCTTTGGATTTATAATTTATACAAAGGTTTCAAAGTATAGAAATAAGTTTTAAAATATATTTGTGAATACTATAATTTTATTTTAGACCTATTAAGACGAATTTATTTTATAGATATTAAGCAATAATCCTATTATATTATATTTTGCTTATAAAATAATTTTCGAAGGCTTTTATATATACAAGTAGAGTTTGTACATTATATAGTATCTCTTTATAAATATTTAATTAAGATATTTTACTTATCTTCGATGTTGATTTTGGATATATGAATGATTCACCGTTGATATAAAATTAAGTTATATTCTAAGATGATATGGTGATGACATTCTTCTGTATGATTTTTTAATTTTCTATTCTATGTGACAAGGAATATGAATAAAAGGATTAGTGATACCCTTTGGAATGTGGCATCCGGTAACAATTTTTTGGTTATTCGTAAGCCTCATTATATAGGATATTAAAGGAGCGAGTGTTACATATGAGCATGGAATAAACGAACTAGTGACGCGCGATGGTATGGGATGTCGTTGTGTTATTTATCCAGTTATTCTCTGCTCGTAGATGACACTCATACGGGGTATGTTGGGTGTGACTCGCTACAGTGAGCATATGTGTATGCTATTTATTTGTCACGGATTATTTATACATACTATTTGTATCTACCTTTTTGTCCAACTCCCTTTTTGTTTCAGGAGTGAACCAGATTAGCTAGTATCCATCTTGGCGGCCTGATCGTGGTGGTCTCTCTCCAAATTCACACATGTTGGGAGTGTATGCCCCTATGTCACATAGGCTGGTAATCGGTTACCATAGAGGCACATGTCGAGTCATGTTCAAAGAGGCTATGTGTTATCGAGCCATTGGTGGATCATTGTCACGATACCGATGGGGCTAGGTGATGGTAACCGGTGATTGTAGGAGTCATATCAGATGGACACATGTGTGACTCCTAGAGCAAGCAAACATGCTACCAGTTTCCCGTCTGGTTCTTGTATGTGTATGTAGGTAGTAGATAAACATATAATCTGTTGAGATGTTATTATATCTATTATAGTGTCCAGAGTATGGTCAACCTTGTATCCTTCTCAGGAAGATGGCCTATTTCTTTTAGGTAGATGACCTATTTTCTTCAGGCAGATGACCTACTATTTATTGGTTATATTTGGGCATTGTTATGAGCTATCTTAAATCATGCTTATTGATTTTAGTGATTTGATCATGGTATTTTATAATATGAGATTGAGAGATATTTTAGGCATTGTATGGTCATTGCTTGAATATACTTGAGGATATCTTGTTAGTGATGATTTCTGGATTTTGATGATGATCTGTGGATATGGATAATTCACCCATTGGATATTATTTTCTAGTTTTCTACTGATTTGATTTATATGGACGATGACATTTTTCTGTTTGAGTTTCTTGTGGATGTTTTTTTGGAGATCTTTTGAAACTATTATGCTATCACATTAATACTTTTTATATATTATCATTGTATGCTATATTACATCTATTCTTGTAGACATAGTATGACCAGTGTGTTATTTATAATACTTAGGTCAGTCCGAGACATTTCAAGTTCAGATATAAGATAGCCATTTTGTGGATGTTTAGCATAGATGGAGGATAGTATGTCTTATATATAGTCATTGTATATTATTGACATATGTTTGGATTCATGTATTGGATGTTTTAACGGCAGCGTATATTTGATGTATATTAGATTTGTGTATATTTTCTTCTTATATATTATCACTGCGGTTCTGACTCGGTGTTCTCTCTGTTATTTATTTTATATTATGTATTTTCCTGGAGGCACATGTGTTTATTACTTTGTGTCGATACTGTGTACATAAAGGTGAGTTATTTATTCGATGTTTAAGTATGTACCGGTGTTAGTCCAAGAGAATGTTCATGTATGTGCCTGATGTCATCTTATTCTTCGTATAACTCGATAGTGTTACTTAGTTATACTCTTGAGTAGCATGAGTATAGAGTTAGGGATGTTACATTTGTACAATCAATTTCACCCTAGATGGAAGTGAATAGGGTGATACTATCAATTATAAAATTTATTGAGGAAGTTTATATAAAATAATTTCAACACAGTTCACAGAATAATAGCAGCACAGATTATAGCAGAATAATAAATGCAGAAATAGAACATATATATTTACCCAGCTTCGGCAAAACCCTGCCTACGTGCCGCCCCCAGGTTTCTACTAGAAATTAAGCAGTCAGACGCTTACACACGTAAGCTCGCGACACCCGCTATCGACTAATCTTAACTCTATGCTCAAAACCCTACTATAACTCAGCCACTGAGTTGCGAATTCTCGAACGACGCCACCGTAGTTCGTCCCCTAGTCACACAACTAGGAATTACAAAGGTTTAAAAAGGAAAATACAAAAGTAAAAAAATTTAAAAACGCAAAATCCTAATTAACTGAAGCCCTTAATAACAAGGCCGACCCACAAATAAACAAGTGATAAAATTAAATCCCATTTTCTTTTGTATTATAGCTTTGGCCCGATATCGTTGCTTGACAATGGCTGTTATTTTTTTTGTTCCTCATTGCTCTGAAATTAGGGCTTTGCTGATTAGAAGCTGCCGACAATAGTTGATTGATCGAATATCGATCGACCCTCTTCTTGTAGCTTACTTCGGCTGCTTCGATGATCGAGTTCAATTCATAAATTCTGGTATGTAATTTATGATTTTTTGCTTTTACTCGTTAGCTTGCTTGAACTCGATCTTGATTCGAGTTGAAAGATTATTCCTTTTTTCTTGGACTCGAATGATCTTTTGGCCGAAGAGGTTAAACATTTATATAGGGTTCGAATCCCTTTACTTTCGTTCGTCTGAATTCGTTTGAATTCGTCATTGCTACATTCTGGCCATTCGATTTTGTTTGATTTCTTGAGATGATTTCTGACTTCTTTAATTTCGTATATTTTGTTTACTTGTTGGTCAAGGCTTTGGTTTCGACTTCCTTGGCCACCATGGTGTTGAATTTTTGGTCAATTGATATTGTTAAAATATGAACTTGTTTGATTTCCTTTCTTTGTGCTTGTTGACTTCGGCATGACCACGGTTTGATTTTGTTTTGAACTTCGGCTTTGATAAAACCATTAACTGTTGTTCCATGATTTCGTGTGGTCTGGTTCCTGTATACTTGATGTGTGCTGGTCGACATTACATACATACATACATACATACATACATACATACATACATACATACATATATCTTGTTGAGTTCATCCTGGCTCCTGTGTTCTAGTTCAAAACTGTTGTGTCACTGCATACATGTATACTTGTGTATTTGCGCATGTACATATGTATGTGATGCTTTGTCCACACTATGTTGATTGAAACCGAAATTGCTTGGTCACCGACACTACTTCATCGATTTGTATATGCAACTGTACTGGTTTACATTGATCTATGTCCACTATTATCCGAGTCTACACTGCACGTATACCCATTCCTGTATGAGTTCGTATATAAATGTATGTGTGTTTGGGCTTTCCCTCTATTTGCTTGATGTCTACATGTCGTCTGTTCATTTGAACTGAACTGGGTTGTGGTCTTTCTCTGTGCAGTTAAAGCGCTCGGCAGATTCAATGCGGTGGAGGTGCAAAAAGTCATAGCGGGGATGCATCGAGGATATAGCAGGATGTAGCGGATGACTCTAAAATAGCATATAAAACTCGTACTTAATTTTTTTACAAATATATAAATGGTAATTAAGTGAAAAATTAACATTCAATTGAATTATAATTAATACATAAATAATTTTAAATAAAAACATGTGTGAATATACTGTAAATGAACGTAAAACTGTTATATAACATAATTGAATTTAGTAGAATATTAGAGTATTTTCATTTCTAAAAATATATTAAAAATTCAATTAAATAAATTAATTTCATAATTTTTAAAATATATAAATATCATTTTTTAATTCATTTTTAAAAAAAAAAATATAGCGGAAATAGCAGAAATAACGGGATATAGCGGAAATAGCGGGGATTAAAGCGGAAAGGCTATATTTGGGGCTATATGGAAATATCGTAGCAGTAGAAATCCGCTATGAGATATAGCAGGGTTATAGCGGGGCATTAACTACACAGCTCTTGCTTGCATCATTTGTTGGTCTTGATTATTTTGAAACTGCTACCTCTGGTTCATGCTGTGCAGTACTAGTTCTGGTTACATATGTACTGCCTACATATGTGTTTGCATTGTTGTTTCATTCATGTTTATTTATATATATAATAGTGCTCTGGTCTATATGCATTAGTGCTCATGTATATGATGCATGTTGTGTTTGCATTGACTTCATGTAGCATTTGAGGTTGCTATTTTGTTCTTGTTTGCTGCTTGGTCGACACTTCCAGTTTACTGGTCTTGGCCTTGGTTTCTTTATAGTCGTGGTTGCTCTAACCAGTTCATTGAATATTTTACATTGATGTTGAACTGGTCTCTTTCACTGATGTGTTCTCACTTGGTTGATCTGTTTCCGTTTTTGCCAGACCCTTGTGTACCTCTCTCTACTGCCTTTTTTGTGTTCTCTTGAGCTTGAGTTTTTTCATGTGTACTCAAGTGTGTACTTGGCTTCTGTTTGGTGCCTGGTCTCTCTGGTCTTTGACTTGTGAACTGCCTTCATTGGTAGTGGTGCGCTTGCTTGATGGTCTGAATAGACTGTCTAGCCTCTATTTTCATGTGTACGACTTGAACTTTAGTCGAGGCTTGATTTATATTGGTTTTGGATTTTTGACCATTTTATTGATTTGGCACATTTGGATTGCACCTGTGTTGAATCTAGCTTAAAGCTCGGGTTTGACCTTGTGCTGATATTGTGACATAATTTTTATTGCACTTGAGTTGAACCCGGCTTTTGATTTGGGTTTGACCATGTGCTCACCTGTCCCTATAACTTTATCAAGTGTATGTCGATGTGCACGGCCTTGTGGCATGTACAGTGATCCACTGTGCATGTCATATATTGTTCGCGTATGATGAATTCAAATTTGAATGATGACGAACAACCCAAATAACTGAGGCAAGTAATATTTTCAAAGTATACATTTTATTTTGCACTGCAAAAATATTTTCTTTTCAATTTTACGGCGTCAGTATTTATTTTTGCAGATTGCTTAGATGCTGGATTCAATCTGGAATAGAGTTGAAGATAATTACGAGTAAATGAGCGATATGTAGTGAGGTGCATTTTTACATGAAAAATTGTGATGTAATTGAAATTTGTATATATATAGTGAGAGCTCAAATTTGTACTATCCAAAATTGTAATATGTAACAACCCTGTATTTTGTGATTTATTTTTTTTGTATATTTTAATTATTTTAATTGAATTTTTTATTTAAAAAAAACTTATTTTATTTATTTTGAATGATAAACTTTAGTTTTGATATGAATTATCATTCCAAAGCATGACTAAAAAGAATATTTTCCAAAAAGTGAATTTTTGGTCAAAATAGTCAAACTTTGACTTTTATTTTAAAATTTTAAAAGATTGAAAATTTAATTTTTTTCTTTTATTTTAAAAGTACATAAAATTTTCGGAACACTGCTTTTTGTTTCGTTGGAAACGGATTTAAATTGTGAAAGTCATGTATATTTCAATATTGAGTGCAATTCGTTTATTCTGCAATTTTGTTATTCTAAATAGTATAAATTTTATTTTTCTTTGTCATATTTTATTGTAATATGTATTGATATGCTATTTTATGTATGTTTTTGTCTTTTAATATTTTTGAAGTGAGGTAGGAATTTTTCTAGAGCTAGTAGTATTTTTCTTGTAATTTCCATGCCCTGTTTTTAATTTTTAAACATTTTCTTTAGTTATTTTCTATTTTTCTCCAATTTAATTATTTATTTTATTTTAGAAATGATAAATAAATTATTTTATTTCAAAATTTTTCTTTAGAATATTTTTAAAACGAAGTAGATATTTTTCCAAAGCCATTGATGTTTTAATTGTAGTTTTTGAACCCAGTTTTCAATTTTTAAGCAATTTCCTTAATTCTTTTTATATTTTCTTTAAATTTAATTATATATTTTTATTTTATTTCACTTTGTTTCGGTTTTTAGATGTACTTGCTGAAGTTTATTTTGTTTTACTTGATTTAAAAGAAAAGGAAGTATGGAAGGTTTTAAAAGCTAAGAAATGTAAAGTCATTTCACCGTTTCTTTTACCGTTTCTTTTTCAATCAATGCATCAATTTATTGTAGCCGTTCCTTTTTTTTTGCTTATTCACGTGAAAGTTTCTCATTCCATCAATAATACACATCCATTTCAGATCTGAGCAAAGAAAAATAAGCAATGGCCTCTCTTCCTCCTCTCATTTTTCTACTTCTTCTTCTTTGTTTTGCTTGATTTTTGCCATGACCTCTCATAGCTTTGCTCGGCCCACATCTTCACCACCACCACCATCTACAGCAGCACCACCTTCCCCTCCTCTGACCAAGATCTGACCATGGCCTCCCTATGATGCAAACCCCTCAAACTTGTAAAGCAATCCTTGAAAACAATGCCTAGACCACATAACTTCACTTATATCCTTCTTCTATCCCTTGGCCACCTCCCCTTGCTCCACCACCACCATAACCTGATCTCTGGCCATCACTTGACCTCTGTCCAGATCTAGAGCAAGTATGGCCAAGCCCAAACAATGACTAGGTCAAGCCTAGTGTGCACCAAAAACCACTCCTTTTGGCCTTGACTCTTTGTCTGCTTCATGTTTAACTCCTACCTCTTCACATCCCATTGTTTTGCCTTCTTATTGCTGACCATTGGATGAGCATTTCAGGTCTACACCTGATCATGGCTGAGCCAAATGATGTCATGGCCAAGCACTTGAATGGTTAATGAAAGGTTGAATCATTTTGTCCTTTGTTAATTTCGAATTTCCAATTATTTCTATATTGTTTTGGTCGAATATTCATAAGTTATATTGTCTTGTTTTGGGGTTGTTTACAAGATGATATCTTGGCTATTTCTCTCCACTCAAAATCAAAGGTCGTGCCTTCTGGATCCGTTGTGTCATTCAAATTAATATCTCCAGCATAAAAATGTGAGTATTTCTCACCAGACATTATGTACTTATATAAGTAGTAAATTGACACCCTGCGAATCTGTAGAACTATATTAACATGTTATAACTGCTTATATAATTATCATATGATGTTCACACCTGTTAAACACCTGTTATATCATACGTTACTGTTATTTCATGCTATTCTGTATATTTTATCAGTTTATCACACTGCAAGTTCCCTGTAAATTAGAATTACTATGGGTTGAAATAATACATACCCGAACGGACTTTAGAATAGGGAAAAATCGTTATGGGCTGAAATGATAGGCTTGAACGGTTTTTATTTAATTTATTTTAACTTGGGATTGTGGGTTTGAAATGATTAAACCCGGATTTTCTTTGTAAATTACGTGTTGAAATGATATATTACCCGTATCACTTTACCTAGCGTAGAAAATTATATACAGGCCCGTAGTTAAAATATGTTTTTCTAAAAATTTTAAAATATTTTAGAAATTTAATTACTATAGTATTTGATTTGAAATTTAATAAAAATATAATTTTTGTAAAGTATTATTGATGTTCTGGAAAACTATAAGTTAAATAAATTATGGAAAAGTTAGAAAATCTGAAATGCAAGTTATTTTGGAATTTCGATTTAATTTTTAATGGAATTTAAATTAACTTTGAAAATATGATAAATTTATGATATTTTGAATTTAAATTAATTTAAAATGATTTTTTAACATATTAATGATTTTTTGATAAAGTTGAATGTGAAATAAATGAATATTTAAGTTGAAATTTTGAAATATAACTAAAATTGGAAATTTTGGAGTGGTGTTAATCCTAATAGTAGCATTAAATGTTTAGTTAATTGGGATACTGTCTGTAAATCTAAAAATGAGGGTGGTCTAGGAGTCATTAATATTCATAATATGAATTTGTCGCTTCTGGGTAAATGGTTATGGAAATTTAGAGACACTAGTGATAATGCCATTTGGAAGGAGATTATATCTAAATATTATTACAATGGTAGTTATAATCTCTATCATATTAGTCCTTCTATTTTCAGTTATCTTTCTCATTTTTGGAAATCAATTTTAAAATGTAGTGATATTTTCAAATTAGGTATTAAGATTATTGTTCATTCTGGTAATAATACATCTTTTTGGCATGACTGTTGGATTTCTTCTACTCCTCTTAAGAATGAGTTCAAAGATTTATATGATATTTGTAACTTTAAATTTGCATTTATTTCTGATATTTTCAACTCTGAGAGTGACCCTCCTTGGATTTTCAATTTTAATTGTATTTTAGTTGGCCCTACCCTTAGACAACTTCTTTTACTTTATGCTAAACTTAATCTTTATAACTTTGACAATGATAATGACATCTTTAGTTGGGAGTGGGATAAAACCAAGAAGTGTTCTTCTAATTCCTTTTACAAATTTATCAACTTCTCGGGGGTTTCTGTCAATTGTTTTAAATTTATTTGGAAGTCTAATGCCCCTCCTAAATCTAAGATTCATATGTGGCTCATAATGCATGGTAAGTTAAACACTATTGAATTTTTAAAAAAGAAAAATATTAATATTGATAATAAATGTTTATTTTGCAATTCATTCTCTGAAGATATTAATCATATTTATTTCGATTGCATGGATACTCATTTTATTCTTATTAAGACCCTTAATATTTTTGAGTTTTTCATTAGCTCTAGAGTTTCTGATTGTTTCTTTTATTGGAACTCTTTTAGACTTATGTTCAATAAGGATTTTAGATACTTGCTTGATTCTTTATTCACTATTTCTTGTTGGTACATTTGGTTCGAAAGAAATCAAAGAATCTTTAATAATAAATATCATCATAATAATAATTTGATTATTTTAATTTCAAATTTTTGCTTAAATTGGATTTCTAATCCCAAATATAAATTAGCCAAAAATAAGTGCTTTAAAGATTATCTTAATAAGGTTAGAAATAATATTTTCATATTCTCTCTCAGTATCAATAATTTTGTTTCTAATAATTCTTGCATTATTCCATATTCTGATTTAAATCATGATCATTGGATGAATCATAATCCTCTTTCTATTTTAGGTCCTTAGCTTCCATATTTTGTCTCTCTCTCACATATATGTATATAAATTCTATTTATATACATATATGTGATTCATTCTAACTAGATTTTCTAGTTTTGTTCTAGGTATGGTTTAGGTTGGTTGCTGGTTTTTCTATTATCTGGTTTGCAGGAGAACATTCAGCTTTATTCAGGTTTTCAGGATAGCTCTTCTCTGGGTCCTGGATTGCATTTGGCTTTTCTCTTTGGCTTCTCTTGGTCTTCTTTGTGGAGCTCTTCATTTTGGTCCTTCTGTTGGAATTCCTCTTTATGGATTTTATCTCTTGAGAGACTGTATTTTTTTAGATAGATACCTCTAACACTTTAGTATTGGGCGGTGGCCTTGCCGGAGCTCGGTATTAGGGTGTAATGGGCGGCGGCATTGCCAGAGCTCATTTGAGGGGTATCTTTTTCCTTTTCTTTTTCTTATTTTATAGTTAGGCTACCTGTCAGGCTTGTTGGCAGCTCCATATTTTTTGTTTTATATATAGTGTTCCGTGTGTGCTCTCCTCTTTTGTTAGAGGATCACACATTTCTCTCAAAAATTGGAAATTTATGAAATTGACTTAAAAGTGAACTTTTAGTTAAGCAAATAAAAATAAAACTAAGTTATATTTGAGAATTTGAACTTAAGTGTTAAGTTGAAATTCAATGCAAGGAATTTAAAATTGAACATTGCAATTTAATAAGTGAATTATTATTAAATCTTGATTTTTGAATGGAAATTTAACTTTATAAAATCATGAACTTGAGGAAAATTAAATGATATTTATAAATGTGAAAATGTATGATTTTATGAGTTAAAAATGTTTTAAATTAAAAATATAATTGGTTGAGAAATTATATTGAATATTTGGAGTAAATTGACTGCATTTTTGAAATGCTATTAATTACAATGTAAATGATATTACAGTATTTGTAAATGCTGTAGTTGATGATAATGAACTAAAAAGCTAAATTGAATTAAAAACTATTATAGCAATTTTGTACGTGCTATAATTTTTGAATTTAACTAAGTTAATTTGGAATTTAAGTAAACCTTATTACAACATTTTAAAATGTTGTCTTTTGTTAAGTTGAACTGTTTTGAATGTAACTTTCCGTAGCATTTTCTAAATGCTGCGAAAAGTGAAATTTCACTGTTTTGATAAACGTAAGTGAATAAATGAACTTTGGAAGTTGAAAATTTTGGAAATTTAATAATTTAATTTTTAACATAATAACTTCATTTTTATGATTAAAAATGATTTTTTTGGAATATAAACTGTTTTGAAATATGAATTGAAATGGTATTTTAAATTGAATAAAATGAACAATGATTTGAAATGTGGTTTCGAAAAGATATGATATTTTGATATATTAAAATGATTTGAAATGTGGTTTCGAAAAGATATGATATTTTGATATATTAAAATGATTTGAAATGTGGTACTGAAAGATATGGTATTTTGATATATTAAAATGATTTGAAATGAAGTTTTGAAAGATATGATATTTTGATATTAGATGATTTGAAAAATGAAGCTTTGAAAGGTTATGATATTTTAATGTATTAAAATGATTTGAAAGGAAGATTTTAAAGGATATGATAATTTAAAATATTGAAATGGTTAGAAATGACTTGATATTTATTTTGATAAATATTTGAATTGAAAGATATGGTATGATGATATATTGAAATGGTTTGGAAATGATTTAATATTTATTTTGATAAAGATTTGGGTTGAAATGACATTTTATTTTTGAAGTATAAAATATTGTTTTAAAGTTATAACTACGGGTTATAATAACGATTGGTTGTTAAAGAGACCGGGATCGGATATTGTCTTATAGCCGGCCAATACCGAAAACCACTTTAACAACTGTGTACGCGGTGGAGATTACAGAATGAAGTAGGATGGTGGCGACGTTCTCGAGGTATATTACGTGGACCCAACTCCTGTGAGTTGGCATAAATGACTAAAACAGGAGCTATACCGGGCTACACAAAGGGTCGCACCCTTTCATCGAGCATGCTCCATCGAAAACCATTCTATTACTTTTGCGATTCGATATGTGGCGCCACTTTGATTCGGGGGTATTGTTCGAGGTGGGCGGAAGCTGCTGGCTTGCCATCACCGCCGGTCTGGGAGTGAAACGGTGTATCCACCTTGGCATTGCCTCGCGTGCCGTGTCATATCCTTATATCGAGCCCACTACGATTTTGGTTTTAAAGATCCGACCGCGTTAAGGTTCATCATCCCCTTAATGCTATTGTCTATATGATTATACTTTACTGATTAGACACTACTGTATATAGCGTATATTACTGCACAGTAAATAGTTTAACGGATCCTTAGAGGATGGGCGGTCCCAAGCATCTTCTAAGTTACTTGTACCTTTACTACATTTCACTTAAGTTGGTTTACATTGTATAAGTATGTATGTCCTGACTCGAGTGTTTGTATTTTTATTTATGCTCGGGTCAGCCTGAGTTATTCACAGATTTGGATTTTCATTTTCTGGAGATTGGAATCGCTGGAGATTATCTACTTGTCAAGTTTTATCTTTTGCAGTCTGTTGTTCCTTTCAACTCTTGTATTAGTAGACTTTTATGTAGTGAGACTCCCTTTGTACTTTATTTCTTCTGTTGTATCTAATGTAACTCTGATATATTTATGTAGTAGCTTCATGAACTAGTATCTCTTTTACTTCCGCTGCATTATTATTACTCTATGTCTGTGATCTATGATTTTTATTTACTGTATATTCTGAGTTTTTGCCAAATTTTTATTTACAACGCGGTATTTTGAGCAATTCAATTCCGGCATGAGTGTCTACTTATACACTTATAATGGATGCGAATGGTTGAAAATACCTGGTTGTTACAGTTGGTATCAGAGCTTTGGTAGCTCTAGGCAAAACTCAGCATATGGAGTGAATGTATTTACAGAATCTCTTTCATTCGAGTTTGAATCTCTTCCTTTTTGACTCGATTCCTTTGAATTTTGGAACATTCCCTACGGTTCCAAAATCCATTCGTATCCCTCACTATTCATCTTCTTTCGACTCTGGAGTATTCCATAACTCCTCTTCGAATGATCTTTCTAGTGAGTCGGCGGTCACGCCAATTTCAAATTGAATTGAAAAAGGGGGAAAACTCCTTTACAATTAGCATCGATTCACCAGAGATTTATATCTATCCTTGGTTTAGATGCTAATATCTTTTGTTATCCCAAACTCTAACTCTTGAGATCGAATGTAGATTTTCCCTAGAAAAATCCACATTGATCTTATTCTTTAAGTCACGGTTGACCCGGTAAAAGTTGCCCGTGATTTATTTAAGCTTATCCACCTCTCTACTCTGTTATTTAATCATCTTGTCTTTTGTTTCCAATCTATTCTTCCAAACATTTTGAATTGTACTTGTAAATCTATATTTTGTTTATATATTGTGTTGTTTGAGTTGTTGATGTTGAGTTGGGTTTCTGATCGATTCGTCTGATCAACGCTATCGATAGGATTTTTAGAACACATTGACAGAACAAACTGACACAATATTATTTTAAAATTTGGTTAGTGAAATAAAATTTTGATATATAAGTAAATTTATGGAACTTAATAAATTGATTTAAAATTGATTATTGGAAATGATAATACTTAATTTATCATTTATTGTTCTATAAATGAATTTATAGATAGTTGTTTATAAATTTATTTGGGAACCGAAATGAATTTAGAACAAGAAATTTGAGAATTTAATTTCTGATGGTTCAAACCTTGTGTTTAAAGTTTTAAAATGTTATATTATTTGAAGTATTTTTTAATAGAAATTTGTTTTCAAAGAATTTTAAAAGTTTAAAAAAAAATTAGTGCTCTTCTCTTTGTCGCTGGAAAATAACTTCGGTGATGATCGCGACATCATCGACGTTCATTTTCAAGTTTCAAAGTGAAGAGACCGCCCTGTAGTCTTGCTACAGCTTTGTTTTAGGAAATTTAATTGATTTGAATTTCTAAAATATGACTTGATTTTAATATGTATAGATATATGATTGAAATTTGATTTGACATATTATGTATATATTATTACTTATCTCTAAATGGTTTGAATGTAATCGGAAATTTAGTTCTTAAATTTTATTTTAAAGAATAATTTCAATTTTATAAAAAAAAATCAATCAAAATTTTAGATGAATATCAAGCATGAAATGATTTAATTGGAAAGTTTATTTGTATATTACAATTGCAATCAAATATAACTTACTTTAATTTCAGAAGTTAACAATGTAATTGGATAATATACAATATAAAAAGATTTTATAAATAAAATTTGAGTGGTTATAATAAATGTTATACACTTAAATTTTAAAACGATTAACAGAGGTAAATATAATAAAGGGTAATTGAATAACTTACAATAAATTAATGTTAAAAGAACTAAGAATAAAAGAAAGCAGTTATAATAAGTGTAAGTATGTTTAACATAAGTGATAAATATATTGGGAGGAATAAATTTAATTTCAATTAGGAATAAAGAAGAATAAAATTTATTAAGTACATTGTGAGTATAATACATGATTATTTTTCAAACCCATGGTTTTAAAAATTGTTAATTTTAGATGATTGGATAATAAGATAATGAAATTTGAGATAGTTAAGATTTATTTAACTTGTGCAAAGATTTATTCTCTATTTAAGATGAAATTTCCATGCTTTCAAATTTATGTCCTTATTTTGTTTTTCAAACTATTTTTTTGTTGTCCTCATCATCCCTACCTTGCTATAGACTGGTGTAGGCATCTTTCTATATTCTTTTATTAGAAATCATTCTATAATCTTTGATAATTTTTGGTACTCATTTTGAATCTATTTTTGCGTGCTTGTGTTCTTGATTTTGGAGAATCTTAGAAAGATCATCTCCACCTTGCGAAACTTACCTATAACAACAGTTATTAGGAATAATTTCAATCTCCTTGTCATCTTGTCCTAATCTAGTTTGACTCTATCTTTTTCTGTGCTTTCCCGTACCTCATTCCTTTTCGGGGATGAAAAGTTTTGAGTGGGGAGAGAGTGTAACAACCCTGGGTTTTGTGATTTTTTTTTGTATATTTTAATTATTTTAATTGAATTTTTGATTTAAAAAAAAACTTATTTTATTTATTTTGAATGATAAACTTTAGTTTTGATATGAATTATCATTCCAAAGCATGACTAAAAAGAATATTTTCCAAAAAGTGAATTTTTGGTCAAAATAGTCAAACTTTGACTTTTATTTTAAAATTTTAAAAGTTTGAAAATTTAAATTTTTTTCTTTTATTTTGAAAGTACATAAAATTTTAGGAACACTGCTTTTTGTTTCGTTGGAAACGGATTTAAATTGTGAAAGTTATGTATATTTCAATATTGAGTGCAATTCGTTTATTCTGCAATTTTGTTATTTTAAATAGTATAAATTTTATTTTTCTTTGTCATATTTTATTGTAATATGTATTGATATGCTAGTTTATGTATGTTTTTGTCTGTTAATATTTTTGAAGTGAGGTAGGAATTTTTCTAGAGCTAGTAGTATTTTTCTTGTAATTTCCATGCCCTGTTTTCAATTTTTAAACATTTTCTTTAGTTCTTTTCTATTTTTCTCCAATTTAATTATTTATTTTATTTTATAAATGATAAATAAATTATTTTATTTCAAAATTTTGCTTTACAATATTTTTAAAATGAAGTAGATATTTTTCCAAAGCCATTGATGCTTTAATTGTAATTTTTGAACCCAGTTTTCAATTTTTAAGCAATTTCCTTAATTCTTTTCATATTTTCTTTAAATTTAATTATATATTTTTATTTTATTTCACTTTGTTTCGGTTTTTAGATGTACTTGCTGAAGTTTATTTTGTTTTACTTGATTTAAAAGAAAAGGAAGTATGGAAGGTTTTAAAAGCTAAGAAATGTAAAGTCATTTCACCGTTTCTTTTACCGTTTCTTTTTCAATCAATGCATCAATTTATTGTAGCCGTTCCTTTTCTTTTGCTTATTCACGTGAAAGTTTCTCATTCCATCAATAATACACATCCATTTCAGATCTGAGCAAAGAAAAATAAGCAATGGCCTCTCTTCCTCCTCTCATTTTTCTACTTCTTCTTTGTTTTGCTTGATTTTTGCCATGACCTCTCATAGCTTTGCTCGGCCCACATCTCCACCACCACCACCGACCACACCACCACCATCTACAGCAGCACCACCTTCCCCTCCTCTGACCAAGATCTGACCATGGCCTCCCTATGATGCAAACCCCTCAAACTTGTAAAGCAATCCTTGAAAACAATGCCTAGACCACATAACTTCACTTATATCCTTCTTCTATCCCTTGTCCACCTCCCCTTGCTCCACCACCACCATAACCTGATCTCTGGCCATCACTTGACCTCTGTCCAGATCTGGAGCAAGCATGGCCAAGCCCAAACAATGACTAGGCCAAGCTTAGTGTGCACCAAAAACCACTCCTTTTGGCCTTGACTCTTTGTCTGCTTCATGTTTAACTCCTACCTCTTCACATCCCATTGTTTTGCCTACTTTTTGCTGACCATTGGATGAGCATTCAAGTCTAGACCTGATCATGGCTGAGCCAAATGATGTCATGGCCAAGCACTTGAATGGTTAATGAAAGGTTGAATCATTTTGTCCTTTGTTAATTTCAAATTTCCAATTATTTCTATATTGTTTTGGTCGAATATTCATAAGTTATATTGTCTTGTTTTGGGGTTGTTTACAAGATGATATCTTGGCTATTTTTCTCCACTCAAAATCAAAGGTCGTGCCTTCTGGATCCGTTGTGTCATTCAAATTAATATCTCCAGCATAAAATTGTGAGTATTTCTCACCAGACATTATGTACTTATATAAGTAGTAAATTGACACCCTGCGAATCTGTAGAACTATATTAACATGTTATAACTGCTTATATTATTGGCATATGATGTTCACACTTGTTATACACCTGTTACATCATACGTTACTGTTATTTCATGCTATTCTGTATATTTTATCAGTTTATCACACCGCAAGTTCCCTGTAAATTAGAATTACTATGGGTTGAAATAATACATACCCGAACGGACTTTAGAATAGGGAAAAATCGTTATGGGCTGAAATGATAGGCTTGAACGGTTTTTATTTAATTTATTTTAACTTGGGATTGTGGGTTTGAAATGATTAAACCCGGATTTTCTTTGTAAATTACGTGTTGAAATGATATATTACCCGTATCACTTTACCTAACGTAGAAAATTATATACAGGCCCGTAGTTAAAATATGTTTTTCTAAAAATTTTAAAATATTTTAGAAATTTAATTACTATAGTATTTGATTTGAAATTTAATAAAAATATAATTTTTGTAAAGTATTATTGATGTTCTGGAAAACTATAAGTTAAATAAATTATGGAAAAGTTAGAAAATCTGAAATGCAAGTTATTTTGGAATTTCGATTTAATTTTTAATGGAATTTAAATTAACTTTGAAAATATGATAAATTTATGATATTTTGAATTTAAATTAATTTAAAATGATTTTTTAACATATTAATGATTTTTTGATAAAGTTGAATGTGAAATGAATGAATATTTAAGTTGAAATTTTGAAATATAACTAAAATTGGAAATTTATGAAATTGACTTAAAAGTGAACTTTTAGTTAAGCAAATAAAAATAAAACTAAGTTATATTTGAGAATTTGAACTTAAGTGTTAAGTTGAAATTCAATGCAAGGAATTTAAAATTGAACATTGCAATTTAATAAGTGAATTATTATTAAATCTTGATTTTTGAATGGAAATTTAACTTTATAAAATCATGAACTTGAGGAAAATTAAATGATGTTTATAAATGTGAAAATGTATGATTTTATGAGTTAAAAATGTTTTAAATTAAAAATATAATTGGTTGAGAAATTATATTGAATATTTGGAGTAAATTGACTGCATTTTTGAAATGCTATTAATTACAATGTAAATGGTATTACAGTATTTGTAAATGCTGTAGTTGATGATAATGAACTAAAAAGCTAAATTGAATTAAAAACTATTATAGCAATTTTGTAAGTGCTATAATTTTTGAATTTAACTAAGTTTATTTGGAATTTAAGTAAACCCTATTACAACATTTTAAAATGTTGTCTTTTGTTAAGTTGAACTGTTTTGAATGTAACTTTCCGTAGCGTTTTCTAAATGCTGCAAAAAGTGAAATTTCACTGTTTTGATAAACGTAAGTGAATAAATGAACTTTGGAAGTTGAAAATTTTGAAAATTTAATAATTTAATTTTTAACATAATAACTTCATTTTTATGATTAAAAATGATTTTTTTGGAATATAAACTGTTTTGAAATATGAATTGAAATGGTATTTTAAATTGAATAAAATGAACAATGATTTGAAATGTGGTTTCGAAAAGGTATGATATTTTGATATATTAAAATGATTTGAAATGTGGTTTCTAAAAGATATGATATTTTGATATATTAAAATGATTTGAAATGTGGTACTGAAAGATATGATATTTTGTTATATTAAAATGATTTGAAACGAAGTTTTGAAAGATAAGATATTTTGATATTAAATGATTTGAAAAATGAAGCTTTGAAAGGTTATGATATTTTGATGTATTAAAATGATTTGAAAGGAAGTTTTTAAAGGATATGATAATTTAAAATATTGAAATGGTTAGAAATGACTTGATATTTATTTTGATAAATATTTGAATTGAAAGATACGGTATGATGATATATTGAAATGGTTTGGAAATGATTTAATCTTTATTTTGATAAAGATTTGGGTTGAAATGACATTTTATTTTTGAAGTATAAAATATTGTTTTAAAGTTATAACTACGAGTTATAATAACGATTGGTTGTTAAAGAGACCGGGATCGGATATTGTCTTATAGCCGGCCAATACCGAAAACCACTTTAAATACTGTGTACGTGGTGAAGATTCCAGAATGAAGTAGGATGGTGGCGACGTTCTCGAGGTATATTGCATGGACCCAACTCCCGTGAGTTGGCATAAATGACTAAAACAGGAGCTATACCGGGCTACACAAAGGGTCGCACCCTTTCATCGAGCATGCTCCATCGAAAACCATTCTATTACTTTTGCGATTCGATATGTGGCGCCACTTTGATTCGGGGGTATTGTTCGAGGTGGGCGGAAGCTGCTGGCTTGCCGTCACCACCGGTCTGGGAGTGCAAACGGTGTATCCACCCTGGCATTGCCTCGCGTGCCGTGTCATATCCTTATATCGAGCTCACTACGATTTTGGTTTTAAAAATCCGACCGCGTTAAGGTTCACCATCCCCTTAACGCTATTTTCTATATGATTATACTTTACTGATTAGACACTACTGTATATAGCGTATATTACTACATAGTAAATAGTTTAACGGATCCTTAGAGGATGGGCGGTCCCAAGCATCTTCTAAGTTACTTGTACCTTTATTACTGTTCACTTGAGTTGGTTTACATTGTATAAGTATGTATGTCCTGACTCGAGTGTTTGTATTTTTATTTACGCTCGGGTCAGCCTGAGTTATTCACAGATTTGGATTTCCATTTTCTGGAGATTGGAATCACTGGAGATTATCTACTTGTCAAGTTTTATCTTTTGCAGTCTGTTGTTCCTTTCAACTCTTGTATTAGTAGACCTCTATGTAGTGAGACTCCCTTTGTACTTTATTTCTTCTGTTGTATCTAATGTAACTCTGATATATTTATATGGTAGCTTCATGAACTACTATCTCTTTTACTTCCGCTGCATTATTATTACTCTATGTCTGTGATCTGTGATTTTTATTTACTGTATATTCTGAGTTTTTGCCAAATTTTTATTTACAACGCGGTATTTTGAGCAATTCAATTCCGGCATGAGTGTCTACCTATACACTTATAATGGATGCGAATGGTTGAAAATACCTGGTTGTTACATAATAAATATTTGTTTGAATAAAATATCTATTTTAATTTAAATTCTGTGTTATTTATTTTATTCAGTAAATATTTATTAATTATGCGAAAAATAAAATAGTATATTAACAAATACATTTAAATGAGTATATATATGTTGTTTATCATCAAACAAAAATCATATACTCGCATATTAACCAATCTCCCTCTTTTGATGATAACAAACATATATTTAGGATTTTGAATTATTAAATGTATTTGATCATTCAATTTGTTCCCCCTATTTGAATGCCCCTTCTCTACACAAAGCTCCCCCTTCATGTATGCATGAGAATAAAAAATATGCAAATGATCGTAGATGCATTTAGAATATTTGACCTTTATTTGTTACAAAATATTAACTTTTCTCTCCTCCTTTTGTTATCAGCAAAAGAGTAAAAGTGTTAGAAAAATAGAGATAAAGTGATAGACATCAATACGTTAAAACGCAATCAATTATAAATATTGAATTTCAATAAAAAAATCAAACAAAAATCATAAATACTCTGTTTGGTGCATATTCCACTTTAGAATGATAGGAATGATGTCATAAAATAAAACCATATAGTTGTGTCTATTTATGGTATATTTATATCAAGAATTTGAATATCTACTAACCATGCATAACCATTAGGACTTTTAAATGAGGTTAGTAGTATTCCATTTTTTTTAAATGAATTCAAGTATCTTCTAACCACGCATAACCGTGAGGACTTTTAAATGGGATTAGAATCAATTTGTCTATTTAATAAATCAATTTAGATATGCGTTCCATACATGCATAACCGTGAGGACTTTTAAATAACCATGGAAGTACATAATCAAAAATTCCAAGTAATTCAACCATGCATAACCGTGAGGACTTTTAAATGAGAGTGAATACTTTGGATCTTTTTTAAAGAAAAATATAAAATGAAAAAAGAACGATTTCCTGTTTGAAATACCACATATTGACAAACTATATTGAATTTTGATGAGTGATGGACGTTAGAAATATTATAGAAATAGGGATGGTCATGGAAGTTTTACCAACAAAAAGTTTTTATAACTCGTGTTCAAATTTCTAAAGAAATTTACTAAATATACTGTCTCAAGTTATAATATATGATTAATATCAACATTCATCACTTTTTCAATTACTATTTATCTTTTTGATAATTAGTAGTGAGTCAGATTAGTCAATGAAATCATTTAAGATCAAATCCAAAAGAAATTATAAAATCAAATACTTTAAGATGACTAATCTGAAACAAGGTCAACAAAAAATATTTTATGGAAGGGGTTTTTTATAAGAAAAATGTCTGCTAATTTGGAAATTATTTCATTGCAAATTTTTTCTTTGAAAAACGATGCAATTACTGAATGTCTCAACATGAATCACATTCCACTAGAAATTTTTCTATCAACTAGATTACCAGTGTAATTTGCATCTGAATTTTTCTTTCACTCGAGATTATCATTAATTGATTGTTATAGACCAGATAGTGAAGTTTCAACAAATTTCTAAAAATCATTTTTAACAGCTTTTAAATGAAGTTCTCTTGAATTTGAATTGAAGCCGTGTAAATGATCAAACAATGACCATAGTGTCAGATCCCGAAGCAATAAGATAAGCAAATATATCCATGTGTATTGTAAATAATCAACAATCAGTAAAACATCATCATTAGTC
The DNA here is from genome assembly GCA_030765085.1 of Allium cepa. Taxonomy (NCBI): domain Eukaryota; kingdom Viridiplantae; phylum Streptophyta; class Magnoliopsida; order Asparagales; family Amaryllidaceae; genus Allium; species Allium cepa. Next base: position 781,497,835 of record CM060929.1, read on the forward strand.
TAAGCAAATCTATAGTTCAAAGATGATTGGTCAATGTTTTGAATAATTCAGAATCAAAATCATCATTCATTTCATCATCACATTACCGGCTGATTTAATTCAGATTATGGTGCAGGATTATCACATTTAATATATCGTTCAAAATAAATATACCATTACCTGTTTTACCTTTACGATATTTTTCGTCGTTGTCCATTGTGATTCTGTCACCTTTATACTAGACCAAGGAACTTTGATTAGTCGTCCGTTGTGTGTCTGCAACAGGCAGTATCCAGATAACACTATTGTTGTTCCTTAGCCTGCCACCATACCTACATGAGAGAAGATTTTTGTGACCTATTTTTTTATAGGTCCATGGTTGTTAGTGGCAGCAGATTTTGAAAAATATGTTTGTGGAGACCCAAAACTATTTATATATGTTCCTTTTGGCATCCAGATTTGTTTGACTTTGAGATATTTTATATTCTTGCCTTTTGGAATCCAAATTGGTATAGTTTTCACGTGTTTGGGTCTATACCAACAAATATTTTGATCGTGTCCAATTTTTCTACAAATTGTGCACTTTGAATTGACTTGATTAATTTTGCTTTCAACAAGTTTAAATTGATTATACCCAAGTCCTTGTCTAACTATATTAACAGTTTGTTTCCCTAACAGCATATTCAATAATCTTTCTTCTTTGGAAAAATTTTCTAAAGTCGTTGACAGATGTTGGACTTGTGTTTTGAGAATTTATTTTTATTTAATAATTGTGTGCACTTTTTAATGGAATTTTCTCTCCTTGTATTTTCAATTTCTTTCAAAATCAGAATTTATTTTCAAGTGATTTAATTTTAATTTCTGATTTTTTAATCTCTTCTTCGAATGTTGGACACTTATCACACTAAGGCCTCTAAGTTTGATAGTTTTTAACTAATTGATTAAGCTGTTTATTTGATTCTATCAAACTATCTCTTTGTGATTCAATTTTGGAATATTTTCCCCTAAGTCTTTCAAAACAGCCATTTACTTCGTGGAAATATGTAAGTAATTGTGAGTGAGTGGGTTTTGATACCTCGCTTGACTCATCATCGTCGCTATCAGTTATATTACCTCTAAAGCACAGATCTGCTTTCTCACTCTCGCTGCTAGTGCTTTTATAATCATTATCGCTCTTATTCCACGTGGCTGCAAAACTTCTCCTTTTTGAGTTCTTTTCGTTGTCGTGTCGATTTGGAGGGCAATTGGGCTTGATGTGTCCGGGTACGTTGCACTTATGACAGATGATCTTACATTCTTTTGGATTGTCTAGTGCTTTGACTATTCTGCTTTTCAATTTTTGATTTAGAACTGGATTTCTGTATTTGCGGTTCCACCTTTTGAATCTCTTTATTAGTAATGCCATCTCAGCTGCTCCATCTTCATCATCATCACTGCTGCTTTTTGTCAATCCTGTTAAGCATGTTTCTGTGTCAATTATGAAGGATTTCTCATTGCTATTGACTTTTGCACCATATAATGTATCAAAAGTATTCCAGATTTCCTATGCACTTCACATTGAGAGATAAAGTTAAAATTATCTTAATTAATATGAGAATATAATATATGCATAGCAAGAGCATTAATCGAGATAATTTTCTCATATGTTATATTACACCCATTTTCAACAATATCCCAACATTTAACATTAACATATTTTAAATAAAATTCCATTTTCAATTTCCAATTCAAAAAATCTGTTCCATCAAAAATAGGAGGGATAATACTGGACCGACCCTCAGCAAAAATAGCCATTTTAAAAATTCAAATATAAAAAAAAAATTGGTTTTCGAAAAATCAAACTTTTTAAAACAAAAATGGCTTTTGAACCTCGCTTTGATACCACTTGTAGGATCGATTTCACCCAAGAGGGGGTGAATAGGGTGATACTATCAATTATAAAATTTATTGCAAAAGTTTATATAAAATAATTTTAACATAATTCACAGAATAATAGCAGCACAGATTATATCAGAATAATAGATGTAGAAATAGAACATACAGATTTATCCAGCTTCGGCAAAAGCATGCCTACATGCTGCCCCTATGGTTTCTACTAGAAATTAAGGATTCAGACACTTACACACGCAAACTCACGACACCCACCATCGACTAACCTTAGCTCTACGCTCAAAACTCTGCCACAACTCAGCAACTGAGTTGCGAATTCTTGAACTACACCATCGTAGTTCGTCCCCTAGTCACACGACTAGAAATTACAAAGGTTTAAAAAGGAAAATACAAAAGTAAAAACAATTTAAAAACTCAAAACCCTAATTAACTAAAGCCCTTAATAACAAGGCCGGCCCATAAATAAATAAGTGATAAAATTAAATTCTTTTTTCTTTTATATTATAGCTTCGGCCCGATATCGTTGGTTGACAATGACTATTCATTTTTTGTTCCTCATTCCTCTGAAATTAGGGCTTTGCTGATTAGAAGCTGCCGACAATAGTTGATTGATCGAATATGTGATTTCGCTCCTTGCTCTGTCGATCGACCGTCTCCTTGTAGCCTGCTTCGGCTGCGTCGATGATCGAGTTCAATTCGTAAATTCTGGTATGTAATTTATGCTTTTCTGCTTTCACTCGTTATCTTGCTTGAACTCGATCTTGATTCGAGTTGAAAGATTATTCCTTTTGCTTGGACTCGAATGTTCTTTTGGCCGATGATGTTAAACATTTATATAGGTTTCGAATCCCTTTATTTTCGTTCTGAATTCGTTTGAATTCATCACGGCTATATTCTGGCCATTCGATTTTGTTTGATTGGTTGAGATGATTTTTGACTTCTTCAATTTCGTATATTTTGTTTACTTGCTGGTCATGGCTTTGGTTTCGACTTCCTTGGCCACCACGATGTTGAATTTTTTGGTCAATTGATATTGTTAAAATTTGAACTTGTTTGATTTCCTTTCTTTGTGCTTATTGACTTTGGCGCGACCATGGTTTTGATTTTGGTTTGAACTTTGGCTTTGTAAAACTGCTAATTGCTGTTCCATGATTTCGTATGGTCTAGTGCCTGTATACTTGATGTGTCCAGGTTGACATTATATATATATATATATATATATATCTTTTTGAGTTCATCTTGGCTCTTGTGTTCTTGTTCAAAACAGTTGTGTCACTGCATACATGTATACTTTTGTATTTTCACATATACATATTTATGTGATGCTTTGTCCACATTGTGTTGATTGAAACCGAAATTGCTTGGTCACTCACACTAATTCATCGATTTGTATATGCAACTGTACTGATTTACATTGATCTCTGTCCACTGTTCTCTGAGTCTGCACTGCATATATATCCATTCGTATATGTGTTCGTATATAAATGTATGTGTGTTTGGGCTTTCCCTCTATTTGCTTGATGTCTACATGATTTCTGTTCATTTGAACTGAACTGGGTTGTGGTCTTGCTTGCATCATCTGTTGGTCTTGGTTATTTTGAAACTGCTACCTCTGGTTCATGCTGTGCAGTACAAGTTCTGGTTACATATGTACTACCTACATATGTGTTTGCATTGTTGTTTCATATTTGTTCATATATATATATATATATATATATATATATATATATATATATAATAGTGCTCTAGTCTATATGCATTAGTGCTCATGTATATGATACATGTTGCGTTTGCATTGACTTCATGTAGCATTTGAGGTTGCTATTTTGTTCTTGTTTGCTGTCTGGTCGACACTTGCAGTTTACTGGTCTTGGCCTTGGTTTCTTTATAGTCTTGATTGCTCTGACCAGTTCATTGAATATTTTCCATTGATGTTGAACTGGTCTCTTTCACTAGTGTGTTCTTACTTGGTTGATCTGCTTTCATTTTTGCTAGACCCTTGTGTACCTCAATCTGCTGTCTTTTTTGTGTTCTCTTGAGTTTGAGTTGTTTTCATGTATACTCAAGTGTGTACTTGGTTTCTTCTTAGTGCTTGGTCTCTCTAGTCTTTGACTTGTGAACTGCCTTTGTTGGTTTAATGGTGCACTTTCTTGATGGTCTGAATGGGCTGTCTAGCCTCTGTTTTCATGTGTACGACTTGAACTTTGGTCGAGGCTTAATTTATATTGGTTTTGGATTTTTGACCATTTTATTGAATTCGTACATTTGGATTGCGCCTGTGTTGAATCCAGCTTAAAGCTCGGGTTTGACCTTGTGCTGATATTGTGACATTATTTTTATTACACTTGAGTTGAACACAGCTTTTGATTTGGGTTTGACCTTGAGCTTATCGGTCCCTGTAACTTTATCAAGTGTATATTGGTGTGCACGGCCTTGTGGCATGTACAGTGATCCACCGTGCATGTCACAAGCTGTTCGTGTATGATGAATTCAAATTTAAATGATGACGAACAACCCAAATAACTGAGGCAAATAATATTTTCAAATTATAAATTTTATTTTACACTGCAAAAATATTTTCTTTTCAATTTTACTGCGTAGGTATTTATTTTTGCAGATTGCTTGGATGCTGTTCAATCTGGAATAGGATTGAAGATAATTACGAGTGAATGAGTGATATGTAGTAAGTTGCAATTGTACATGAAAAATTGTGATGTGATTTAGATTGAAATTTGTATATATATAGTGAGAGCTTAAATTTGTGCTAACCAAAATTGTATTAAATATTTGTTTGAATAAAATATCTTTTTGAATTTAAATACTATGTTATTTATTTTATGCAGCAAATATTTATTAATTATGCGAAAAATAAAATAGTACATTAACAAATACATTTAAATGAATATATATATATGTTGTTTATCATCAAATAAAAATCATATACTCGCATATTCAACAACATATACATTGCTTTTATCATGATGCTATTTCAAGGCGATATACTTAGCCTTTCTCATTGAATCAGCCACAGTATGTCATTTTGAATATTTCCAACTTGATGATTCTTAATTTAAATTTATATTGACATACTATACCTAATATCACTTATGAAGTTTGAGTCTGAACACTCCTTCATAAGGAGTTCTTTGTTTATGTAAACAATTTTCTAGGATTTCATAAATACACGAGAATGTCTTAAATAACCATCTAGTGATGTTAATTCGAATTTGATATTTGCTTCATATATCAAATAATTATCAAATCACATTATCGTAGACAGCATAACATGAATGATAATTCCTATTGCCAAAGCATAAGGAATCCATTGTACACGTTCCGTATTAAACATTTTAGTAAGGTGTCCTTGCATATCATTAAGGACATTCCCAATATCTTTTATACTTACTATAACATAAATAACTAAAGCTGATTTTAACACATGTATATCATTAACAATCATCAATGTGTTGTTTACTTATGGCATAGAAATATGAATAATGTTCTTCCTTATGAACACATATTTCCTCTGCATTTTGAGTGATAATCAAACAATTTGATATTTTTATCAAAATATTTTTTAAATTTTGATGCTTGTCGAATGGCACTTTCATATCTGTTCTTGGATTATATCCAAAGCTCACAAACTCAATATTGCTCCCACTAACTTTGAGACACTTTGGTTATTATGTGTAAATAGTTTACTCTAAATCATTATTAATAATTTTTCCGTTTCAACTCATTTTACCAAAACATAAAATCATACCATGCGATAATTTTATGAGTAAAATCCAAACAAATTTGAACACATCGAATGGGAAGTATATTACATTTTTTCAACAATTGAAAATCACGGCATTATTCTTATTAATATGGCTTACTTTATGCCAACTGCATGTCTTTCTCTTTATGACAAGTTTGCAGCTAATGGATTGTAACCCTTTGTGTACAACTATCAAAATCATATTTTGATAATTTACTTGGAATATATTTTGAATGCTCATCGTACCAAATGTTGAGCTAATATTTTTAATGGTTTAATTAAACAACTGAGGAGTATTTACTATTGACGTTGATAGGGAACTCATAGTTTTTCTTTAATACACAAGAATACTCGTTATACATTCTAATGTATTGTGTTCATTTAGGTTCGGTCAATTTGATTTCATCCCTTGTAATCAATTTTATCCTTGGACTATATCCAAATTCATTTCATACCAATAATTTCTTAAAGAAATTCCTTAGCTATGAAGTTGATATTTCTTGAAGTAACAGTTGTTTCTCAATGCTATAGATTATGCATTCTTAAACATTTTATGAATTGCCTTATGTAAAACTTATTTTGCATTAGTTCACAATATATTTATGTTCATAGCATAAATTAGTCATCTAATGACTATTATTCCCAAAATTCTCTTGGGATGATTCATAAGACGCATGGTCATAATACCAATTAATGCAGGCACTTACACAATATGATTGAGGAACTAATATGCAAAAAGAAATTACAACAGTTTATGAAGGCTAGGCATGACGGAAGGCAAGGAAATCCTTATCCCCTTGGGTCGGCATCCCAACGAAGGCAAGCTAGCCCTAGTAGTGAGGAGCTCAGGCGACTTGAGAAACGTTTGATGATAAACACAATCATTAGTGGACCACATCCAACCGATAATGTCTAGCTGAAACGGACAGATATGTTGGTGCTATAAAGCGTACCATGAATGAGAAATGCCTTGCGGTTGAGGATGAAACTCCAGCAAAATAATGCAGAATGATGATCGATGACATTGTTTTCTGGAATAAAGATGCTGATGGAGTGGAGGCTCTAGTGATTGACCCACTCGTGATTACGGCCATGGTTGGCCCTGCAATAGTATGAAAGGTGTTGGTTAAATGTGGAAGTTTAGTCAACATTTTATTCAAGAAATCTTATGATCAAATGCTTTTGGAGGCGAAGGATTTGAAGTCTTATACATCTCGAATATAGGGTTTTAATAGGACGGCTACTGAGTCGATTGGATATGTAGAATTTACAGCGGTGCTTGGTGAGGTTACCGCACCAAGTGAGGGTTTTGCCTATATTGGTATTGGATATTTACTCTGTTTACAACGCATTTTTGGGCCGGTGGGTCCTAGCTAAATTCAGAGTGGTTAAGCTCCTTGGTGCTTGACAATGAAGTTCCTACAAGAATGTCACAGAGATTGTCCAAGGAGATTAGGAGACTGGCCGCAAATGCTACATAACCGAGCTAAGAGAGGTGAGACGAAGGGAGAATGGGAAAGGTATAGAGGGGACTCTTTGCATCAAGGATTTGGATGCATAGCAACCAATGCCTGAACCCTGGCTCAGGCAGTGCAATTGGTTGCACAAGGATATGGACTTAATAAAAGTGTCACTGGATAGAAGAGTAGTTCCAACCGTCCTAACGATTAATATCTTGGTCAGTTGGGATGACCCAACATGGATTCTGAAAGTTAGATAGCAGCTTGGTGTTAGGATGGTAAAGTAGTCGATTGGTTTTCTCTGGGAAAGCCTGGATGTGTTCACCTAGATGCACTCTGGTATGCATGGGATCTCGCTGGAGATAGCGAGCCATGCAGTAAACATAAACCCTAAATGTGTTCCTGTGAAATAAAAGCGCCGTAGTCTAGGTCCGGAGAGATCCGCTGCACTCAAAGAAGATATAGAGAAGCTGAAGGACTGCGGCTTCATCCGCGATGCTTTATACTTGGAAGGGGTATCCAATCTAGTCTGAGTGAAGAAGGCTAACAAGAAATGGAGGACATTCATCGATTATTTTGAGTTGAGCGACCAGTCTATTACATCAGTAAGCAGATGAAAGGAGCGGAAAGAAATTACCCAAAGCTAGAAAAGCTTGCATACTCCCTGTTGATAGCTTTAAGGAAGCTCCACCCTTACTTTCAAGCTCATCCGATCAAAGTTCTTACTAACCAGCCATTGTGGCAAGTCTTGCAACGACCTGAGACTTCTGGAAGGCTATTAAAATGGAACATTGAATTGATCCAATAAGATATAACTTATCACTCTTGGGGAGATATCCAGGGTCAAGCTTTAGTGGATTTCATAGCTGAATTCACTACATGAGATGATACTTTGAATAGTAGTGGTTAACAAAATGTTAAGTGGAAGAGGTATGCAAATGAGGCATCAAATGAACGCTGTTTTTGTGACGTCCCGCAAATCCGTACCCTTTGAATCGACAATAATCCACACATGTCCGACCCAAAAAGCATAGACCGATGGAAAGTCAAGAGAAATAAATGAAGAGAGAAGAAGATAAGAGAAGAAAGAGAGAAGATAGAACCAAACCGAACAACACAGAATCTCACATCGCAGCGGAAAAATATATAATATTATACCAATAATCTTTACAAAACAAAAACTGTATATATACACCAATCAGAGTTCGACAATCAATCAATAGTTATCAGCCTGAACAGTTATAATAACCTGTCCTTACAAATGCCGATAATAACAACAACTAAGCACAACGGATAATCAACAATCAAAACAGATACGCGTATATGAAATGAAGATCTCCAGCTCGCCCGCTGAAGCTCCAAAAGCACCAAATCTGAACAAGTAAATATACTCGGTCTGACCTGAGCATTCAAAGGGAAGTATGCCCGGATCAGTCTGGTAAACCAGCGTGAGAAACATACTCAACTGAATTTATTAAATTACCAAACTTTTCCTTAGTTTTCAAAAACAAAAGTATCTCGTAAGACAAGTCCACACATAAACACGGACATGTTTTTACCTTACGATAACTAAAACATGTCATATCAAATCCTCTTATATTATAGTAGTGTCTACTATATACAAACAATATTAATCATAGCCGAAATTATTACATTGATTAAATTCTAATACATCCCAATTGGGTAATACAATCAAAATGGCAAACACGTAGTGGAGTTTGGATTTTCATACAACTGACCAGGTGAAGGGACTACCTTCCGAAGGGGTACACCTCTAGATGGATGTCCCGAGGCACAGAACATCTGCCCTCTATCAACACAAGATCGGCCCACTTCTATAACTAGATGGTACCGAATATGTCATCCTCTGGTCGTTACTAACCTTTACCGAGGGCCCTCTAGCATACATACCACAATAATCAGATACACGACATCATAGCGTGTAAAGATACATCTAAAAGAGGATGATCATACCCTAATGGGAGCGACCCACTTAGCTTGCCGCATCTAATCTTTTTTTGGTCATTTCCGGTTGATGAGGCTAGAGGCAACGATTACATTTCACAAATCACAATCACATTACTTTGAATGCCACACGGCCTTTTCCGTTGAAAACTAATTGCCTTTCACAAAAATACTACCCTTGAGCTCATACGTCTCAAGGAGGGTGTTAAGCTAAGAGAAGTTGCCTTCTCCGCCACCACTGATGTACGTTTATAAAAACCAATGTACGTAATCTGTAGAAACGCAATGTCAAACAAACATCCATACAAGTTTTCTAGGAACAGGACAAACCGAAGGTACTTTCCTACCACATCCTGTCGGGAAATCCCTAGGATTAGTAGCGAATAGTCCTTACATTGGATATTTCATAATGAAGAGACCAATGCTACTGGATGTATATTGGGATTTTAACCCCAAGCGATCAACAAGCAGCCCCCCACTATGAAAATCCGGAATATCAATATCATCACAAGCAACCTGCATAATCGTCGCATATACATTGGTCCGAAGCGGTATTCAGATAGATCTGATCCCGGTCCCTTCGCACCAACAACGCAAAAGCGTTTCTCAAACTCACACAGAAACTAAGTCTCATAGACTTATCACATTTCCAACTTTCAACTTGCTATCCTTCGGGCTAAGAAGGAAGCTCGATAGATTGGAGTAATACTCCGCACTATACGAATCAACATCCTCAACACAAACGATAATCAAGCCTACACAGAAGGCTGCGTACTAAGTGTACGACTAAATAGTTCCCATATCAAGTTAAGGAACCAAAATTTTGGCAAAGTTTGATAGTTGGTTATTTAACTATCAAAATAAACAAATAAATATTCAGCACCATAACAATCACTAGGCCCTTTTAATTAATCTTTTATTAATTAAACCACATGCTAAGTATTCATTCAAATTTATCTTTAAAAAGATATATCTTCAAAACCATTTCAACTTCTATATTGGAAAACATTTCCATATACTTATTTAATAATATAAGCATATTTACAAATCTCTTTATTTTCAACACTTAGAAGATATTGCATATACTTAAATCAGGATTAAGTATATATTTTATTCTTTAAGGAAAACATTATCTTTAAACACATTTATTTGGGTCAAAACGAATGTTGCGTAAAACATCGTTACGACAACCCAAAATCAATAGTATAGGGATTTGAAATTAAGATAGATATATAAACCCCAATACTATACAAAAAACATTTCCTTTCGAAAATCATTTACTATAACAACAGTGTTATAGTCCATTATTTCCTTATTTCTCGAAAATGTCTATTTCAACAATGAATGTTGAAATCTATGTTTTCGATACTTAACACATCTTAAAACATCTTTAAACCATTTAATTCCATTTTAAAATATCACTTTCCAAAACATTTAATTAATATATTATTCATCGTTCAAAAATGTGAATATAAATCATTAACCAAATTAGAGCTTTTACATGTTTAATTTAGAATTATCCACAGTCCAAAATCGTGGATATAAATCTCTAACCTACATATTTAATTAAAGGATTATCCACTGTCCAAAATCGTGGATATATCTCCTTTAATAATTTCTATATTTACTTATCAAATTCAACTGATTTCGCATTTATAAAGCAACATTTATAAATTCCATTTTCATTTTATAAAAACTACTATATATAAAATCCCTTTATTAACCAATTCCATGTATAACTCAATTATATACCAAAAAGCCAAATTATAAGTTAATTACTTATAATTCATTTATCTACAAAAATTGTTCGTTTTATAACATCATCAATTATAAATCTGTAAATCTTATTTACTTACAAAACCCATTTATAACATCATTTTAACAATTATAAAAACTCCTTTATAATTCAATTATTCTGATTTATAAAAATTCAATTTTATAAATCTTCTTTATAAACCATTTTACAAAGTAGTTAACCTCATATTTCAAAAATCATATTCTTATTATATTTCCCAAAAACATAATATTATAACTGGTAAAAATTATAACATTTATTTATTAAAATAAATCAATTCTTAACGATTCAAATATTCAATAAAACATTTATTTTCAAAATCACTTTTAAAATTCTTTTAAATTCGAAATCGTTACTTTAACATTTTTAAAATTCCAAAAATAGGCCAAATGCTGCAATAGCACCAAATACATCAATCATGGCATCCAAAACATCATATATCATATGATAACAGAATATATAACAATATATGTAAATAAATCAATACTAGTGAGGAATCCAGTTGGATCCCTCCAACCTGTCACCTGCAACAAATATATGTATTAGAATACGTGTACAATGTCCGCTTCGAGGCAGACGTGCGTACAAAGGGTCATCCGCTCATACATGGAAACGTATAGGGTAATCTGCTCCACTAGGAAGGTATATATCCAAATACCAATCAATATATCATATATCATCCAAACAATCATCAATCATCATATAACAATATTTATTCTCACTTATATAAAATATCAGTGAGTCAGAAAGAGTGAGTTGTGCTCACATTGATTGTAGTCGTCGCAGTAGCGATTTATTCCAATTAAAATTAAACAAGTGTTTAATTTCAACCAAAATTTTAACTAGCTCAAATAAATCCCAATCCAACTTCATAATGTAGTGCTCGTCAATACGAACCTAAAGCAATTCGTTTCGTTGGAAACGGATCTCGTATGAAAAAGTTATAGTATTTTAAAATTTAAACGATTTTATTATATAATAATTTACAAATTCTTTATTTTATCTTTAAACCTTTGTGCATCTGGCCGTATGTTTTTCTCAAGAAAATCCAGGTCGATGCTTCTTTCTTCCTCCCTCCAGCATCATCACATGGAAAATCCACTCGGCCGCCTTCTTTGTTTGAATTTTCGCAACCACCAATGACGTCGAGATGACAATCAGCCATCACCACCTGAACGTGCGTCCCGAGCTCCACCATCATCGAGAAAGACGTGAAACCCGGCCTCCTTGATGCGTCGAAAAATGCATGCGAATGGCATACGTTTGAATGACGATTGTCGTTGATCCGTTGCCTGAAATCCAGTCGTAGCCGTTGGATTGAACGATCTCGTCGTCCTCTACAACATTCTAGTTGAAGCTATTTGTTAATTGTTGATGGATTGTGAGATATTAGAGGAGAAACAAGAATTGTTTCTGGCCATAGAAAAGTAAATGGCGGCCTGCCCTAATTTGCTTAGGGTTTTAGCAAAATGAAGAAAGATGGGGTCTTTTATAGAAATTTTGACGACACTATTCATCCGGAAATTTTCCGAACTCGAAACGAAGCATGCCGCCTGGCATTTATAATGTTTTACCCCTATTCTGAATGCAATAAAATATATATTGGAAGCCAATTCGATTGTATTTGAAAGATAGGTTTTCGAATCGACTATTTTAAATTTAAAATTCACTGAAACAGTTTTCTACCCGTTTTAGCTTGCTTCGGACAAACCGTAAATCCAATTGACATAAAATTTGAAATCATACAATAATATAATATTACGGATCCAATGAAACTGGTTTCGTCAAAATCCGAGACGTTTTGAAAAATGACAATTTTTACTCGTCAATAAAATATTAAAATATTCAATTTCTATAAATTAACTTTTAATTCGATTTTAAAAGTTCTCTAACATCATTCTAATGTAAATAGAATTTAATACAACTTTATAAATCATTTTTATTCATTTTAAATCCAAATCTCAATTATTTCTGCAATTTCAAATAATAAATTAACAATTAAATTATCCAATTAAATCACGATAGTCGAAATAAAATTTATTCAGCTTATAAAATTATATTTTAAGTATTTAAAATTAATTAAATATACGAATTTCAAACGACCAAAATTTTGGGTCGTTACATTCTCCCCTACTTATAAGAATTTCGTCCTCGAAATTAGTAATTTAGAAAAAGTCACAAAATCCATTAACTTTTCAAAACAATTTTTTCAAATTAGATTTACCAAATCTATTTAACCTTTTAACTTTTTCCGAAAATCATTAGTTAAACTTCTTATAAAAACCTTTCTAAGTTTTCAAATCCATTTTTAGTTATCTTTTCAAAATCAACTAATATCATTTTACTTTCAACTCAAAAACCAAAACTTTAGTTATCAAAAGTTTTCCAATTTTCCCAAAAAAATTCCTAACGCCTTAGATTTTCAAAAAAAGTTCGCCAGCGTCTCCTTTGCGCGGTTCGATCGTAGTATGATCACAACATATATATACCACAAATATACATCTCATCATCGAGGATGAGGCATCTCGAAGGGAAAAAAGTGTAAAAGTACAATATTTAATCCGAGATATGTACCGTATATATTATTAGCGAGCATATACGGCTAATATAACGCGAAAGCGAGCTCCAAATGCGAAGCAAGAGCCATACGCACCTACTAAATACTCAACAAATAAATGAGAAACATGTATATATGAAAATAATATCAATATACAACATATACCAACAACTATATATGCCAATATAGAAAATACAATCAAAATAACAAATCTTACCATCAACTATCATCCAACAATCCAAATCTATCCAATCAATCAATAACCAAATCCATATAAACTTATTTTTCTCATTAACATTCATTCAATTGGTTTTCAATTTAAATCACATTTGATTCGTTAACATTGGATTTTACTAACATTCATTCATTCATATTCAATTAGTTTACATTCACTAATTTTTTTCATTCATTTTTCAAGTTAGTTCACTTCCAATTTGGATTCGATTATTTAACTTTCAGTTTCATTTATTCAATTTCATTAACACTTAATGAATTTCCATACCATCAACTAACAATAAACTAACAACCAATGTATAACCAACATAACCAAATTAATTTAATTTACTTCAATTACCTTCAATTCAGTTTAACACTTTTAATTTCAAATTGGTTTAACATTCAATTTAGATTGAATTCTAGTATTCACTATAATTACATTTTTATATAACATTTTCAATATTGTTATTAATTCACAACTTCTTAACAACAACATTTTTAATACTAATTCATTTTACCCCTAAAGTTGAATTTCGTAATATAACTCAAGTTGATATTCATCACTTTACTTTACTAATTGACAATATTAATTTACTTTGATACCAAAATCAACTTCATTTAACATCACTTAAGTTATCTTTCATTTCAACTTCATTTACCTTCACTTTCACTATACAACTTAAGTTCATCTCTAATTCATTTCAAATTCTATTTTATTTAACTTTTACTTAAGTCAAATTCATGTCACTATTCAAATTCAGATTTTGTTTTGCTTAACAATTTTTTTAACCATTTTAACAATTGGCTTTACTTATATTTTCTCACTTATAAGTTATACAACTTATTTATTCATAATTCTGTGAACATCCACCTAAGTTCACTTCCATTCACTAAACTCATTCTTTATAATTTCAAATCCAATTCACTTTCTTAACTTTCCTTTAGTTAATTTTCAAATCATATATTTATTATTCTAACTCACATTTATTTCAACTTTACCAAAGCTAAATTTTATTATCATATATTATAAGTCCAAAACTCGTTTCACTTATTTTATCAATTTTAACTTGGATTTTAAATCAAATTTGTTTATCTCAACAAAGCTTCAATTTCAATTTACTATTGGTAGCAAATCCATCACATAGAAACTCGAAAATGATACTGATGATGCTGCAGTCATCACCCTTATTATTTCCCAGCAACAATAGTGAATTCAGTGCTTTATATTCTTTCAAAAATCCTTTTATTTATAAATCACATTTATAAACCTTTTAAATTATATAATTTCACTATTTCACTTTACTTATATAAGATTCATTCCAACTTCTTTTATCTTATTTAGATTTATAACAATATAATCTCTTTAATTTTGAAAAACAACTTTCAAAATCAATGGGATTCAAATTTTCTCAAATTCTTAGTCTAAATTCATTTTTATTTATAACTTATAATGTTTCATTTCTTATATATAAGATTATTTCGCAATTATAAATCATATTAATTATAATTCCATACTATATAATTCATTTGCTTATATAATTTATTCTTTTACAATTGTTGTTTTTATTTATATTATTCAAACAACTTTTAATAACTTATATATATTTACATTTATAAACAATCAAACAATTCAATTTATTTACACTATAATAATTCTGAAAAATCATTTCTTTGTATATAAAATATAATCGAGGTAAAATTATTTCATTTACCCAATTTAAAATGATACTATGTCGACTTGCCTCCTTTAAGTGTTTATCCCTATCGATAACATGACATCCTATATCACGACCAAAATTCACAAACAACTCAATGGATAAGCAAACACAATATGAAACATTTTATATTCACTTACAAATACGCGCTCATATATATATAATACACTCAAACTCAATCTAGGGTGCTACGGTCCCTATCTATACTGAGTACACATCAAAACTTAGGAATATACAAAATCAAAGCTTTGATACCAGCTGTGACGTCCCGCAAATCCATACCATTTGAATCGACAATAATCCACTCATGTCCGACCCAAAAAGCATAGACCGACGGAAAGTCAAGAGAAAGAAAAGAAGAGAGAAGAAGAGAAGAGAAGAAAGAGAGAAGATAGAACCAAACAGAACAATATAGGATCTCACATCGTAGCGGAAAAATATATAATATCATATCAATGATCTTTACAAAACAGAAACTGTATATATATACACCAATCAGAGTTCAACAATCAATCAATAGTTATCAGCCTGAACAATTATAATTAACTGTCCTTACAAATGTCGATAACAACAACAACTAAGCACAACGGATAATCAATAATCAAAACAGATACGCGTATACGAAATAAAGATCTCCAGCTCGCCTGCTAAAGCTCCAAAAGCAGCAAATCTGAACCTGTAAATATACTCGGTCTGACCCGAGCATTGAAATGGAAGAACGCCCGGATCAGTCTGGTAAACTAGCGTGAGAAACACACTCAACTGAATTTAATAAATTACCAAACTATTCCTTAGTTTTCAAAAACAAAAGTATCACGTAAGACAAGTCCACACATAAACACGGACATGTTTTTACCTTACGATAACTTAGACATGTCATATCAATTCCTCTTATATTATAGTAGTGTCTACAATATACAAATAAAATTAGTCATAGCCGAAATTGTTACATTGATTAAATTCCAGCATATAGCCTAATTGGGTAATACAATCAAAATGGAAAATACGTAGTGGAGTTTGGATTTCCATACAAATGACCTGGTGAAGGGACTACGTTCCGAAGGGGTACACCTCTAGATGGATGTCCCTAGGCACAGAACATCTTCCCTCTACCAACACAAGACCGGCCCACCTCTATAACAAGATGGTACCTAATATGTCATCCTTCGGTCGTTACCGACCTTTACCGAGGGCCCTCTAGCATGCAAACCACAATAATCAGATACATGACATCATAGCGTCTAAAGATATATCTAGAAGTGGATGATCATACCCTAATGGGAGCGACCCACTTAGCCTTGCCGCATCTAACCCTGTTTTGGTCATTTTCGGTTGATGAGGCCAGAGGTAACGATTACCTTTCACAAATCACAATCACATCACTTTGAATCCACACGGCCATTTCCGTTGACCACTAATTGCCTTTCACAAAAATACAACCTTTGAGCTCATAGGTCTCAAGGAGGGTGTTAAGCTAAGAGAAGTTGCCTTCTTCGCCACCACTGATGTACGTTTGTAAAAACCAATGTATGTAATCTGTAGAAATGCAATGTCAGACAAACATCCATACAAGTTGTCCAGGAACAGGACAAACCGAAGGTACTTTCCTACCACATCCTGTTAGGTAATCCCTAGGATTAGTAGTGAATAGTCCTTGCATTGGATATTTCATAATGAAGAGACCACTGCTACTAGATGTATATTGGGATTTTAACCCCAAACGATCAACAAGCAGCCCCCCACTATGAAAATCCGGAATATCAATATCATTACAAGCAACCAGCATAATAGTCGCATACAAGTTGGTCCGAAGTGGTTTTCAGATAAATCTGATCCCGATCTCTTCGCACCAACAATGCAAAAGCGTTTCTCAACCTCACATAGAAACTAAGTCTCATAGACTTATCACGTTTTCAACTTTCAACTTGCTATTCTTCGGGCCAAGAAGGAAGGTCGATAGATTGGAGTAATACTTCGCACTATACGAATCGACATCCTCAACACAAACGATAATCAAGCCTACACAGAATGCTACTACTAAGTGTACGACTAAATAGTTCCCACACCAAGTTAAGGAACTAAAATTTTGGCAAAGTTTGATAGTCGGTTATTTAATATCAAAACAAACAAACAAATATTCACCACCATAACAATCACTAGTCCCTATTAATTAATCTTTTATTAATTAAACCACTTGCTAAATATTCACTCAAATTTATCTTTAAAAAAATATGTCTTCAAAACCATTTCAACTTCTATATTGGAGAACATTTCCAAATACTTAATTAATAATATAAGCATATTCACAAAACTCTTTATTCTCAACACTTAGAAAATATTGCATATACTTAAATCAGGATTAAGTATATATTTTATTCTTTAAGGAAAACATTCTCTTTAAACAAATTTATTTGGGTCAAAACGAATGTTGCGTAAAACATCGTTACAACAACCCAAAATCAATAGTATAAGGATTTGAAATTAAGATAGGTATATAAACCCCAATACTATACAAAAAAAAACATTTCCTTTCGAAAATCATTTACTATAACAACAATGTTATAATCCATTATTTCCTTATTTCTTGAAAACGTCTATTTCAACAATGAATGTTGAAATCTATATTTTCAATACTTAACACATTTTAAAACATCTTTAAACCATTTAACTACATTTTAAAATATCACTTTTCAAAACATTTATTCAATATATTATTCACTGTCCAAAATCGTGAATATAAATCATTAACCAAATTAAAGCTTCTACACATTTAATTCAGAATTATCCTCTGTCCAAAATCGTGGATATAAATCTCTAACCAAATTCAACACGTTTACATATTTAATTAAAGGATTATCAACTGTCCAAAATCGTGGATATATCTCCTTTAATCATTTCTATATTTACTTATCAAATTAAATTGATTTCGGATTTATAAAACAATGTTTATAAATTCCATTTTCATTTTATAAAAACTACTATATATAAAATCCCTTTATTAACCAATTCCATTTATAACTCAATTATATACCCAAAGACCCAAACTATAAGTTAATTACTCATAATTCATTTATTTACAAAAAATATTCTTTTTATAACATCATCAATTATAAATCTGTAAATCTTATTTACTACAAAACCCATTTATAACATCATTTTAACAATTAAAAAAACTCCTTTTTAATTCAATTATTCTGATTTATAAAAATTTAATTTTATAAATCTTTTTATAAACCATTTTACAAAATAGTTAACTTCCTATTTCAAAAATCATATTCTTATTTTATTTCCCAAAAATCATAATTTTTATAACAATAAAAATTATAACATTTGTTTATTTAAAATAAATCAATTCTTAACGAATCAAAAATTCAATAAAACATTTATGCTCTAAATCACTTTTAAAATTCTTTTAAATTCGAAATCGTTACTTTAACATTTTTAAAATTTCAAAAATAGGCCCAATGCTGCAACAGTACCAAATACATCAATCACGGCATCCAAAACATCATATATCATATGATAACAGAATATATAACAATATATGTAAATAAATCAATACTGGTGAGGAATCCAGTTGGATCCCTCCAACCAGTCACCTGCAACAAATATACATATTAGAATATGTGTACAATGTCCGCTTCGAGGTAGACGCGCGTGCAAAGTGTCATCCGCTCATACACGGAAACATATAGGGTCATCTGCTCCACTAGGCACGTATATATCCAAATATCAATCAATATATCGTATATCATCCAAACAATCATCAATCGTCATATAATACTATTTATTCTCACTTATATAAAATATCAATGAGTCAGAAAGAGCGAGTTGTACTCACGTTGATTGTAGTCGTCGCAATAGCGATTTACTCCGATTAAAATTAAACAAGCATTTAATTTCAACCAAAATTTTCATTATCTCAAATAAATCCCAATCTAGCCATAATGTAGTGCTCTTCAATACGAACCCAACGCAATTCGTTTCGTGTGAAACGAACCTCGTATGAAAAAGTTATAGTATTTTAAAGTTTAAACGATTTTATTATATAATAATTTACAAATTTTTTATTTTATTTTTAAACCTTTGTGCATCTGGCTGTATGTTTTTCTCAAGCAAATCCATGTAGTTACTTCTTCCTTCCTCCCTCCAGCATCATCACACATGAAAACCCACTCGACCGCCTTCTTTGTTCGAATTTTCGCGACCACCAATGACGTCGAGATGACGATCAGCCATCACCAGTTGAACGTGCGTCCCGAGCTCCACCATCACCGAGAAAGATGTGAAACTCGGCCTCCCTGATGCCTCGAAAAATGCATGAGAATGGCATACGTTTGAATGACGATTGTCGTTGATCTGTTGCCTGAAATCCAATCGTAGCCGTTGGATTGAACATTCTCGTCGCCCTCTACAACATTCTAGTTGAAGCTATTTGTTAATTGTCGATGGATTGTGAGATATTAGAGGAGAAACGAGGATCGTTTCTGGCCATAGAAAAGTAAATGGAGGCCTGCCCTAATTTGCCTAGGGTTTTAGCAAAATGAAGAAAGAGGGGGCCTTTTATAGAAATTTTGACGACACTATTCATCCGAAAATTTTGCGAACACGAAAAGAAGCGTGCCGCTTGGCGTTTATAATGTTTTACCCCTATCCCGAATGCAATGGAATATATATCGGAAGCCAATTTGATCGTATTTGAAAGATATGTTTTTGAATCGACTATTTTAAATTTAAAATCCACTTAAACAGTTTTCTACGCGTTTTAGGTTGCCCTAGACAAACCGTAAATCCGATTGACACAAAATTTGAAATATTACAATAATATAATATTACGGATCCAATGAAACTTGTTTCTTCTAAATCCGAGACTGTTTGAAAAATAACTATTTTGACTCATCGGTTAAATATTAAAATATTCAATTTCTGTAAATTAACTTTTAATTCGATTTTAAAAGTTCTCTAACATCACTCTAATGTAAATAGAATTTAATACAACTTTATAAATCATTTTTATTCATTTTAAATCCAAATCTCAATTATTTCTGCAATTTCAAATATTAAATTAACAATTAAACTATCCAACTAAATCACGATATTCGAAATAAAATTTATTCAGCTTATAAAATTAACTTTTAAATATTTAAAATTAATTAAATATACGAATTTCAAATGATCGAAATTATGGGTCGTTACATTTTTGATGCTAGAGTTGTACTTGTCACTCACGAGGAACGTTCGATCTGTTATGCCCAAAGACTCGATTTTCCACAACAAACAACAAAGCGGAGTACGAAGCTTTGATTTCAAGACTCACGATTTACAAAGAACTAAAGATACTTTTTTTTACATATTTTCTATAGTTCAAAACTAGTGGTGTGTTAACTGGGGAAAGAGTTTTAGGCAAAAGGAGCAAGGTTAGCCCCTTATCTAAACCGAGTCCTTGAGCTGCTTAGTGGCCTTGAGTATTATATGATAACATATATTCCCAAAGAGGAAAATGAGAAGGCCAACTCACTAACTAAGCTGGCCAGTTCTAGGTACGCACGTCTCTTGGGCTTAGTTCCAATGGAAATACTATCAACACCGAGCATTGACTAGATGGATGCTGAATTGATCTTAGAGGCTGAAACTGAAAGGGAGTCATGAATGACTCTGATAAAGTACTACTTGCAGAGAGGAATCCTTCCCAATAGGAGGAATGAGCGATGGAAAATCCTTTGATAAACTCCAATAAATATTATACATAAATGATTGTTGTATAAGAATGGTCTTCCTATCCCTATGCTTTGATGTGTCACTCATGATGAAGCCAAACAAGTCCTAAGAGAATTGCACGAAGGGGCCTACGGTGCCTACACTAGAGGACAAACCCTTAGAAAGAAGATTCTTCGGTATGGTTACTTTGGCCAACAATCAATCGAGACGTAGCTGATTACATTAGAAAGTTTGATGAGTGCTAGAGATTTGCTGAGATCTTGAAGCCTCGGCGACAGAGATTACTCAAATAGTCAGTCCATGGTTATTTGCAAGGGTGTGATATTATTGATGTGTTGCCGATATCTAAAGGTGGCATGAAATACGCCATTGTTGTGGTTGACTACTTCACCAAATGGGCTGAGGTGGGGCCATTAGCCACAATTACCACGAAGAAAGTGATCAACTTAGTAGTCTGGAATATTATATGTCGTTTTGGAGTTTTACGATGATTGTTTTTGATAAAAAAAAAATCCAATTTGACATCATCGAGTTTAAGGATTTCTCTGGGCTAATCGAATGATGGGTTGAAGCCATAAATAAGATTATCAAGTCCATTCTTAAAAAGTGATTGGAAAAGGCTAAAGGCAAGTGGTCGATGAACTTCCATTGGTACTTTGTTCTTATCGAATGACCCATAAGTCAGCAAGAGGCCATTCTCCCTTTGCCTTAGCTTACGGATCGGAGGCTATGATTCCGGTTGAACTAGAAGTACCTTATCATTTGGTAATTCATTACAACTCATATACGAATGAGTGACTCCTTCTGGAATCCCATGACATGATCAATGAGAAACGAGATGAAGCTGACTTGAGAGCAGCTGCGCACCACAACCGAGTCGCCTGGTATTCTAATGTCAAGGTCAAAAATCAAACCTTTAAGATCGGTGACGTAATCTATAAATGTATCTTCCCAAGCCTTGAAAACTTGGGTCTGACATGGGAAGGTTCGTATGCAATAAAATAAAACTTGGAGATGGCACTTTCAAGCTTGCAATGGTTGATGGGTTCTCACTTCCGAGGACGTGGAATAGCAAACATTTACGATGATATTTCACTTTGAAATAAATTTGTACATAATTGAACGAAGCCATGTAATAAGATAGAATCTATCATTTCCCGTTTTCGCTAAATGGCTTCTCGGATCTGTCTTTATATTGCTTAAAAGTTGTGACTTGACCAACTCGAATGAATCTGCATCCAAGTAATAAAGGGTGCAGGTACCTGGAGATAAGTGCCAACCAAACTTCTATGGTTCATGATCGGGCCCACGAAGTTCTTCTCGATATTCAAATACTAATATCAGCTAACTCTTATCTTCATATCAAGGGCAGGAGTATAAACTAAATGGACATGGCCCAACCATCCGCCAGCTAACTCTTATCCTCAGATTGGTGGTAGGAGTATAAGTTCAAACCGGACGTGACACGACCATATGTGCACTAATTCTTGCCTTTGAATATAGAGGTAGGAGCATTAATCAAAATGAAGATGACACGAACATTCACTCGCTCAACACTTGTCCTCGAAACTAGGGTCATGAGAGAATGGATGTGATAAAACTGACCAATCCTTAACATTTTTCTTGGAGTGGGCAAAATGAAACTTCCATACCTGGCGTATGGTGGCATATTACCTATGAATTTTGACGATACCTAGAGTGACACGCGATTGGAAATAAACATCTAGATGAGGATGTATAGACAACAAACTTAAGTAGTTAGTTTAAATTATCATCCGAAGTTTGGTCCAATCAGATACCGTTATCGTGGGAAAGGACATCCGAACTATTGTTCTAAATGGTAAACCTCAACTAATGCCCAAAGTTTGGCATCTCAATAATTACTTTATGTCCACAAGAATGGTGAAAGGCCGGAGGATTGCAGAATGGGCTAAGGATTTAGTCCAATAATATCACTAAAAGGAATGGATCATAAGTACATTAAATGGAAAGTGCATTTCTAAAATAATTTAGGTGAATTCGCATAAAGATTGACGAAATAAAAAGTCTTTCTTTTTAGCATTAAAAATGGAATCTAGAAAGCTAGGTATAAGTTTTATTTATGCCTAAAACAAAAAGCAAATGAGGAGGCCAAACCCACACAACACCGGCCAAAAAAACTAAAATAGACTGCTATTATTGCAGACTAAAAGTGGGTCTATCTATACCAAGCAAACTGGCAACTACTTCTTCAGCTTATGCTTCCTCTTCTTGATGCTAGGAGACACATCACTTGAGCTTTCACGCTTCCTCTTACCTCATCTTCCTTTACTTCCTTTGCTCTTCAGGGGCGAGCTAAGATTGGGATGGTAGATTCATTATGAGTGCTCCCACGTAGAGGAAGGGAGGCAGGGATGCTTTGCGAAGATCCCATAGGTGTGCTCTGAGAGTTCCTAGATGGAGGAATATAGACGGTTTGGCCAGATAGGTCTATGAATAAAGGAAAGGGAATGTTTTCTATCTACTCTAGCTTGATTTCTATGTCTCAAAGACATTCCTATGCATGTGTACTCATGATGCGACCAGACAGGGACTGGTAAACACCAGTGATAATAGAATTAATATTAATCTAAGTACCATGGGTTATACTAGTCCCCTAATCCAACAAAGCATCAATCATTTGCTCATCAATGCTAGGAGTCTCTTCGATCGAGATGGTTGGGACCGTTGTTGAAGTTGTAATATTTACTGATTATGTTGCATGCACTATTTATCCCGGCTGAGAGTTCTTATCAGGAAGCATGGCGATTTGGGGCCGACCTGAAACTTAAGAGACATAAAAAGATAGATTAGTGACGTGGATCGATGACATGTCAACCCTCTAAAACACAAGTGAAGTCAATGAGATACCTTCTTCTGTTAGGGTTACGTGTGGGCCAGAGTGCCACCAGAATTTCCCTCTTTGGAAAGGAGAAAGGATAGTAGGTTTCTGCATTTAGGGATTCCCTGGACCATACCCAGGATCAGAGGATGAATTTGGAGTAACTCGGGACCCAGTGTTTGGCTGGTAGTAGAATCATGAAGCATTGATCCTAAGCCTTTGCCCAAGTCTTTCTGTATAGTGGAGGCTCACTCTGGATGAAGAATAAGCTCACCATTTCTCAGCACACTGGGCTTGTCGTTTATCAATACCTCCTTGTCCAACCGAGGAAGGTCCACCACACCACCTTTCAAGAATGCCTTCTCCTCCGAGACAATCTTTTCTCAAGCTAGGCCCAAAACCCTAGGATAATCATCACTAAGCCATTGTAGGTTGTGGAACTTGAGAACATTAGCATTGTATTTGATGAGTCCTGACACAAACCTCTCCATCATCCACTCCTCTACATCATCAACCTTCTTCTTGAAAGTGCGTTTACCTCCTTAGCATGTTCGACCTCATTGTCCTTCTCTTCCTTAGCGTTGGATGGCTCATCGCAGTAATCCTATGCATGTTAGAGTGTCTCATCCTTTTCCTTTATTTTGTGATTAAGCTTGGTCTTCAGTTCAGTCGTGCACCTTTTGTAGCATCTCTCTCTAACACCACATTATGGTTCTGATGGAATGCTTTCTCCAGCTCATCCTGATGCTTAATCCTCTCATCTTCGAGTGCCTGGATGGCTTCCTCGGCCTTCTTTTTGGCTTTGGCTTGAGATTTCCTCACTTTTTCGACCTTAGCATCAAGATGAGCTATTTCTATTTTGTTATTGGCCTCGATGAGTTTTTGATTTTAGATTTTGAGCTGCCTTTCCCTTAAGACCTTAGAGATCTTTTTAGCTATTCATGACCATTCATTATATTAATTATAAACATCAATCATGCAAGAAATGGTCATCTCTTGGATGTCAGATGGAATTCTCTTTAAGTTAGGCATGAACATGAGTCCAACAAAGCAAATATTTGGAAACTATCCCTTCATCTCAGCCATTCAAGCATCAGTGGCAAGTTGATGCTTCATAGAGATGACTAGTGCTTCAGTAATTGTTTTACTAGGTTTGTAATGAGAAGTCTCAGAACAACTCTTTTGGGACTTGTGGTTAGAAGATCGACTATGATGGATTGCGGTCAACTGCTGAGCAAGAACAAAAGATATAGGTAGAGCGTGAGATGTGATGCTTGGTAGGATGTCATCACAACGAGCTGAATGCATATCCAAGTCCTTTGGAGGAGAAGACATGGACCTGGGGTGAAACCAGGACCCGGAGTCACGTGATGGATAACCTCTGCTACGACCATCTCTGTCATGTCCATCTATATCGCGACTATCTCTATTACAATCGGATTAGTGGATGGAATTTGAGTCCCGACCGCTGCCTTAATGGTAAGCACTTGGATAATGTTTACAATGTCGAACTGCATTGTCCTCCATAGATTGGAGTATATATTTTCTTTTCTCCATGGATTCTGCAAAAGAAACGGGAACAAGTTAGATTCAATGAGCAAGGACGCAAGTCCAGTGTTGAGAAGTGATGTGAAGTGCACATGTGCACGAGGGTACTAGCATTCCCTCGATGGACCGTGTATAGGAGCTTTGCTCATAGGAGTGATCTCTCCGACACAGGCAGGGATAACATCCTTATCAAAGTTATAGAATTGATTCCTCTAGAGACTAATGTTATCGTCATTGAAGGAGCCAAACTTGGTAGAAATTGGCCCTAAGCCAGTAAATGTACCTATTGATGGAAGCAAGATGTCTTTTCTATAGTTGTGACTAGTGTAGGCTATGTAGGAGTCTGTGTCTTGGAATTCTTTCAAAAATTCTCTTTTTAGGAGCATATTAATGGTCATTTTTGGGTTGTTCGGTCTAAGACTCGTGGCCTACATTAATGTCATCATCACCAGCTTCGCCAAACTCACCTATAATCTCGCCTTCCTCAGTGTACTCTTATACTTGCTTAACATTTTATTCAACTCCAACCTCGTTACTTAGGACCGAGGGCACATCTGGATCGATATTGGATCCTTCGAGTCATATGTGATCATCATCGCCATTGTCATCGTCATCATCACTAGCAACCACTTAGACTATACCAGTACTGCGGCCCGCTTCCAACAAACCATGGACAAGAAGATTCTCATCTAACAAAAGGGTTCTGATATCTCGATCTTCTGCTGGAACGGCCATAAGAGCATTAATGGTGTCTGGAAGTGTCATGCTATTACATCTTAATGGAACATCAAGATAGAAAAAAAGATATGAGTTAAATCTACGGACTATAAGGAAAATTCATATAATGCACATGGAATAGGACTTACGTCCAGATAGCCATATATGTGCGAATCCTGATGGACAACAGACATAGAACCACTCATTTTTGAATTAAATCAAACTTGTTTCATGTGTCGAAGACTACTCTATAACCCTTGGCTGGATCCTAGATTAAAGACGGACTTTCTCCTTGGCTCTTGAAGCTGCATATGTATCAAATTTCCTTATCATTGGGTGCTTGGTATAAGTGTTCGGCGAAAACAAGGTATGTTTCAAGGAGGAAGGCGTAACTGTTCGGATGCAAATGTGTTGAGCTAGCCTTATGAAATTCAGAAATCAACGGATGAACTGGTTGAATGGTTGGACGCAACTAGCCAAACACATATACCTATAGCAGGCAATATAACCCTTTGGGGGATTGTTAGCTCTTTGTTGCAAGATGGGACTAAAATCTCATCGAATGGGATTCCATGCTTGTTATGTATTCTCTAAAGGGATCCTTCGTCTATTTTGGAGGCAACATAATCAACATGATCATCTGAAATTACGGCATCCTCGAGGGTGTCAGGTGTGCGATCTACTTCAAGCCCATCTATCAGCTCTACTGGATTCTTCGAAATTTGTTGTTCCACCTATGGATTTCTGGCTACTGTGCATGCTTTACCGGAGTTTTCTATGCAAGTGGAGTTGTAGTTGAACTTGAATCGGCATTGGATTCAATGTATTTGGAAGTGGATGTATCTATGGATTGAGTGGCAAGACGTTTGGAATGTCTTTGTCCATTTCTATTAAGAAAACTCAATAGTTGATCAACACTAGATTAACTATAAGCTATGCCCCCATCCTAAAGTGGAATCTAGTAAAGTGTCATGTAGTGTTGTACAATTCAAATTTCTGGTATTACTTAACAATTCACTTTTGAGTTCTGAATATCACTCGAAGTGATCACCATCGCTGACTATCCTGACGATCTTCACGTTATTGGCCATGCATTAGAAAGGGCTCAAGCCCAAGAAGAGGCATCAGTTCACAAGGCAAGATTCTCATGTGAACCAAAAGTCTAGAAATTTGCCTAAGTGCTGAAGTTGCACCGATCCAACAACTTAAGGAATTTCATCCTCCTTCTCTTTCTTGCCCCTCAATCCCTATCCACGGCCATCCACTTCCAAGATCATCCATGGCCATTCATCCATATCCAAGTCCATCACTCACTTATCCAGATCAGTTCAAGTGGGTATTGGGTCCGAAGAGTGGATTAGGTCCAAGCCTATAAACTGAATCAGTGGAGATAGGTTTGGGGAGGCTTTGGTCACGGCGTTGAACCTTTGGGATTTGGAGAGGGTATAAGCAGGTGATTGGAAGAAGGTGCTACAAGGAAGGTGGGAGATGCTCGATTTGAAGATGAAAGTTATTTAATGGCAGGGCTTGAAGCTTTCAGGTCGGCGGTGTAAAAGTGAGGAAAGAAATGGAAAGGAATGGGTTTTATAACCCTTAGAACTGTTTCCTTAAGCAAAGGTTTGGGAAATCCCCCAAGTCTTAAGTCAGTACCGACCCAAGAGCTAGGGTCGATACCAAGTAATAAGTTTAAAAAAATATTTTTATAGATACATGTATATGTATGAACATGGGCGAAGCCTTGATGACGATGATGGACTACGTATGTGCACTACTTCCTACTCAAGAACGTAGAATACAAAGACATGAACCTACCCAAAGCCCAAACAACCAGAATTAAGGGAATCAGATTCAAACCTAAATAATCCATGAAAGAAGTCAGTTTAAAACAACTAAACTTGGAATGATAGATCATGAGGATACATTTCGAATTTATGATCCTAGATGTTGGTAAAGCGGCATGACGAATGACTATGGGTATCACTCTTCACGGAAATGATTCATAGGAAGGATAATGGCCATTCAAACACAAAGTGGAGTCTTTCATAGCAGTTTCAACTTGTCTCGATTCAAAGCACATCACATTTGAAATGAGATGTACTTTGAGTGGCAAGTGTTATTTAGCAATTTGACCAAGCAATATTCGAACAAATTGGACAAGTTGAATTTGGAGTTATTGAGGCTGGAAGCTCAGAGCGATAGCCCCAAAGTCCAGAAGCCAAGCACACACGTAGACAGAAGGAAAATGCAAACCCACGCAAGCCAAAAGAACCATCAGTCCACAAAGTGGTGGATCAGTACCTAACAAACTCTATAAGTCAGTACCGATTCAACTTCCCTCCACTGGTCGGTCCCATCTTCTGCCTACACAACCTATAAAATTGCTCAAAACCTACCCCAAGTGTTGATCCACAAAATCCATAAGCTAATACTGACGCAAGCAACTATAGAATCACAAATCAAACTACAAAATCAGCAAAGCGAAGAGTTCAACATGACCAGATTGGCCATCTTTTGGAGTTGTACTGACCAAAGCACTTGAAGTCGTACCGACCCATATAAGTTGATGAGGTGGCATCTTACTATGGAGGAGAATCAGTCTAAGGCATAGAAAACGAGGTGGAGACCTTATGGGCGAGATTTTTGGCTTCTTACCTTTATAAATAGGTGGTTGTGGCTCATTTTTCAGGGTGTTTTGGACTCTTGTACTTCTTACTCCTAATTTCTTGTTATAAAAGTTGGAGTTATATGACTCATAAGAACTTTTGCCTCCGAGTTAGAATTTAAGCAATAAAATCATTGAGTGGACGTAGGCCTTGATTTGTCGAACCACTATAAATTGTCGTGTGTTTTTTCTTATTGTATTCATCTAATTTTCTTCACTTCTTATTCTCTGCTTAATTTTATGGGTATTTGTGCCATTTTTGGTTTAAAATCTCTTATAAAGCTTCAACTAAATGGATGCATAGCCCTTAATTATTTAAGATATAATTAGCTGGTATTATATAATTCATAACAATATAAAAATTATTTCTCAAATCGACGACTTAGTCTATAATTCCAAAATAATTGTAAATAATTTTAGATACTTCATTACTTTTCAATGCATCATTTTGTTATGAAAACAGATACCACGTTATATTTTATATCACAATGAATATTCATAATATTCATATTGAAATATAACTATGTCTATCTTTCATTCAATACTATAAAATAACTATTATTCCATAACTAATATTTGGTATGTTTTACAAAAATAGTTTTTATAATTTGATGTCACCAATAAGTGTTATATGGCATGCTTCCATTATTTCCTCCATTACTATAATAGCTTATGGAATACAAAGCTTCATTCAACCACTTAATATAGGCTATTCATTTCATCTATTGTAAATATTTTACACTATAGCATATTCGAATTTCTTTATGAAGCAAAAGTGACCATTCACTCCCTACATCCCAACTATGCCTTAAGTTACATCCACTCTTGTACATTGGATTTCCTATCTAAAAGATCGAACCTTTAAAGGAAATCCTTAGTACAATATCACAATAAACTCTTTACAAAAGTGTATTCGGTCATCCTTAGCATTTAAAAATATCAAATAAATTGCACTTTATGTAAACTAATAAAACTGACATTTCAGTGATCGAATTCTCAGATATATCTAATAGCCTTTGGTCTAGTGTTACATTTAACATAGCAAGTTTATTATTCTAATCCATCATATTTAACACACGATCTCACACTACAATTTACTTGCTTACTTTAATAAACTAATTTCATCGAGGTTTCGTACATTTAAAAATTTGACTGTTCACCATATAACATTTATATGTGATTGCATATGGATCAAATATCCATATTCTTGTATTGCTTTTAGAGGTCGACACTTATCGAAGACAATACACAGTTTCGACAAGCAAACTTGTAAATGACAAAGTTACGAACATGTTTAGTGGTTATATATCTAGGCTCTTGCATGGGTCAACATCCAAAAAATTATTAGTAAGTATATTTTATATTTCTTTATCAATATTTAATTCAGTTCCTTTGTATATTTTAATAGATATAAATTCTATCAATTATATTTATTGCACAAATTTATCAAAGTAGATTATTTTAATTATACATAGTAGATGTTCTTACAATATTAGAAAGGTTAAATGATACCATTTCATTTTTTAATAAGGCTCCTAGTGGACTTTTATGTTTCTCTAAACCCTCGGACGAAACATAGAAGTCTTTCAACTTCACTAATGGGTGCTAGAGCTCATCTATCTTGTGATTTTGACCTTGAGTTTGCTCAACAAGTTATAGCCCCAAAAATGATGGATAACTTCTTATCGATTGTATCATGTAAAACTCCAAACCTATGGTTTCTTATCCTAATCTCATTTCGACCTTGAATTTGCTCAACAAATTTAAATAAATTATTCGCTCGTACCTACTGCTTTGGGAAGGCCTATTTATAGTATATGTACCTTGAGTTTGCTCAACAACTAGAGAGTTTGTAAGTAATTTATTAGTATATAAATTGTAAAGGACAAATTTATATATAAGATTCATAATATTCACTATATTATATCGAGTGATGTTAACTTATAGAGTAATGTATTTCTTATGAAATACCCTTGTGATTCAAGTTTCAGACACATTGAAAATCATGCTATATGTACTATACTATGTATTTGTTTCTTTAGTCTAGTAGGGTTTCTTTAATGTTCCACCTTTAGTTTATACACTCATATTATATAAGTTTCATTATTATGTAACTTTTATATTTTGATTGACTTATATAATAATCTCATGTACAACATTATATTAATTAATTCTTATTTAATTAATTTTAATTAATTAACTCTTTAACTAAATTTTAATTAATTAACTCTTTAATTAATTTTATATTATTCTCGTATAACATTTATATTGAATAATATATATATATATATATATATATATATATATATATGCACTATAACCATTGTTGTATAACACATATATCTTATATATGTATATTTTTATTTAATTAAATAACCTTAATTAATTTGTTTAATTAGTCAACCTTTAATTAATTAATTTAATTAAGTAACCTTTAATTAATAATTTTAAATAAATAATATTAATTTTGAAAATTTATTTTATATACATATACATGTATACTTAAGTTATCTTAAACACTTTTAAAATAACATAACATACATCAATATATATATAGTAAATGTATATAACTAATTAACCTATTTAATCAATTCATTTTATTAACCTTATTAATAAATTTTAAAGTTTGAAATTAGTATTTAAATATTTTCAAACATTTTGAAAACATCATTATCTTTTTAGACATTTTAAAAAATTATGTTTTATTATAATTTTATAATTAACATGTTTTTATTTTAAATTTAACTTTTAAAACTTTTATTTTGATATTCAAATTTTTTTTGAAAATTAGCCCAAGGCCCAATTTAAATTGGGCCTTTTCTATCAGGGGTAATTTTTGGGCTCACTTCACCTTTCAGGCCAGGCCAATAACCAAGTCGGATAGGGTACTTGATTACCCAATTCCAATCCTAGAAATTTCCTTTTTAGACATTGTACTAAGTGGGAAAGATAAATTAGTTAACCCCAACATGAATAATTTAGACTGCATAGACTATTGGGTTCTAATACAATTGAAGGAACTGGGTCAATCGGAAGCGGGATGATTGGACAAATTCCAAAAAAAAATCCTATTGGATCTTTATTGGCCTAATAGTCTAAATAAGTTTTTCCTCAATTTTCCTTCTAAATCTTTTTTCATGTTATTATAATTATTTAATTTAATTTTAATTAATTGTATATTATGATAAGCACATCAAATGCTCCCATGTGTATAAGTGCAACATATAGAAAGTATACACGGTTAATGCGAACGTTGTTTAGATGTTGGGATTTGCACCACGACGAAAACATTTCCCCTCTATATATGCCTTTGTCGTCTTAACATGAATGTTCTTTTTAAAATAAAGATATATGCGTGTGTGTGTGTGTGTGTATGTTTACATGTACGTATATGTGTGTACATGTACATACACGGTAAGTATTTTTCGTGGCAGTTTAAATTGGAATAGACTTTATATATATTATATGCAATAAATCAATGAATATATTGCCTTAGTAAAGTAGTTTAAAAGCTTATTAATACATCTACACAAAACCCCTTGTGAAACCTTGAGTTAAATACAAATACACACACGTATATGTGTGTGTGTGATATTACATAAGTATATATATACTTATATACACATGCAAATCAAAACAAAATTTGAAACGAGATAATATAATATACATGTAGTTTGTGAAATAGAATTTTTTCCTTTAAACAAAGATTTAGTACTAAATATGACACTATTGTAAAACAAGGAGTAAATCATTAATTTAATGGTTCTTCTTTTGTTTTAATTAACAAAATTTGTATTAAAATGATTTAAAACATAACACAATTAAGTCATAATATTATGTTATCAACAATGATTAAATAATGTAATTCTTTCAAAGATTTTTTTCACATAGCAATTTATGTGTAAATATTCAAAACTAAATCTTCTAACATGAAACTGACTTATTACCAAGAATATTCCAAAATTTAATTTTGTTTTTTTAATAACAATAATAAAAACAAACGACATACATATTGGCGATTAAAAGGTATGGATCTATGTTAAACTAACAAGATAAATAAACATACAAAATAGAGACAAATGAAATTATTGTTGTGCATAGCAGAAAAGCATTGAAGATAGCAAGGGTTTTTTAAATCATGAAAGGATATATAGTTGTTTCGTGAAGGAGTTTAAGACATTTAAATCGAAATAAAAATTCACACATATGAACAAAGGGAAGAGATAGAGAATTACGGGGATATAAACAAAATCAATTGATATGTAAATATATAGAATTACCTTACGATGAAGCCCGAAGAAACACCTTTAATGATAGATTAACTCCTAGCCCCAATAGATCACTCGCTGGACCTGCAGCAATTAAGAGACAACCACCCTTTTTCTACTAAACTTTGCTTGATTAAATTTTTGAATTAAAAATTTTCACCATGAAAATTTAGGCTATACGTTTTCTATGGAGAGGAAAGAAAATGAAAGAGAGAAATCTAATTAAGGGAGGAACTAAATGTGAAATAAAGATATAGTCATTTTCTTTCCTTTAATTATGATTGCACCTTTATTTCAATTTAAAAAAACTATCTCTTTCTCTACATCATAGTTGACCATCATATTGGGCCGTGGGCCAAAAAATTCCAAAATCCAATTGTATTATCTCCATTTAAATCTAATTTAAATTTCCTATCGATAACGTATACTAATGTGTGCGTTTATAACCTTTTATACACACACATTATTAAATACCAATGGAAATCAAACAAATCAAATAAGCAATATTTTTAATACTTAATATTTCACAAATATTAATTAGTGTAATTTATTTAAAGTCCATTTTAGTATTTATCTTGTTTAAATCGAATTTAAACATTCATATGATGTCCTATATCGATATGCATGTTTATAACTTCTATATATACAATTCACTAAATACTAACAGCATCCAATAAATTAAACAAAAATTCATTATCTGTATTTCTTAAATATTAATTAATATCATTAATTTTAATAATTAAAAATGATTTAAATTGCGTGGTTGATTTGGAATATTCATCATTTTGGTTGTGTGACTTAAGGTGTAGATTAAGTCAGTAATTAATATTAAAAATTAAAGTATTTATGTTCACGCATCAACATAGTTAGTAGTGTGACATTTTTGCCGAATTTATCGCTTACACGTCCTTTGTTAAAAATCTAATTTTAATTATTATTATAATCGTTACCATTTGTGATAATTATTTATACCAATTCTCTTTGTCAAAATCATACCACTTTGGACTTAAAGAATTTGGTAATGGTTAAAATTCCAATGTCATCCATATTCAACTTTGTAGTCCAAACACAAAGTCTTTGGTTTAGTAATAAAAATTCTTATTAACCGAACTATGCTGTTTAGAGATTTTGACTATGAATTGACTTCAGTTGACTGCGATACTATTCCCATGTAATTAAGGAGACAAATCCTCTTTTGAATAGTGTTTCACTTTCAATACTTCCACTCGACCCAACTGTAGTCATTCGATAAACTCTATTCCATGATTTACAATCAAAACGAAGTTGACAATATTCTTATGTCAAGAGAATGGTGTAAGTTAGTTACATTGATATTTTCTGTTTGACCCTATTTAAATTAAGCAATAAAAAACTATCGAGTGAGTCATTCCATAGTTATCCAATACCTATCAGTACGTAACTCTTTGGTATCCTCAAAAGCTATGAGTAATACCCTTGCCAATATTTGAAATGTGTCAAATATATTATTCGCAGTGGATATATCGGTATCCAATCTCAATAAATCTTGACTATAAATGTTTAAATGGTATATTTATTTCATTATGATAAATTACCCATGGTTACAACACTTTGTAATTACTATAATAAAACATACCATTTATAGACTTTTTATTAAATACACTCTTAATTAAATTAATTAATAGAACACATTATATCAAGTATATAATAGAAAGAAAACAGATTTTATTTCAAACAAGATCGGTTATCGAGTTAGATATATGAAATTTTTTACATAACCACCCCTAGAGCATACCCTCAACTCTACCATTTCTTAATCTAGCACTTGATTTATATATAGTTTGATGCTTTTCAGTCTAGAAATGCATATTGTGATTTTATTAATGTAGCACCTCTTCAACAATTCTGATGGTATCCAATAAGAGGGACCTTCTGATCCTCTGACTCCTTAACCCTTAAATTTTACTAAAAGTTTTTTGTGTATGGGAGAAGTTATGTTTTGAGTATTCTTCTTGATGTTTTCTGTATGTTGTGTAAAAAGTTCAATTTTGAAAAACAGAAGGACTTATTTGTTTTCTTAAAACATAAAGTTGAACAAACTAATATATATATATATATATAACAATATGTAAATCGAGTTGATTTATATTTTGTGTTGGTGTGACAGAAAGGTGAAAATTTGAACAAAGTCAAAAAATAGAAGAAGAAAAAATTAAAATAGCTTATATCCTATATTGAAGCCGACGTGAGTACTGAAGAGGAGATGATTTGTTTAGGAAAGAATCACCTGATATAGAGGATTACGAGGATTCTAAAGTTGAAATACAATGCTCCCCCTAATCGGTCAAGTGTATTGAGTTCTAGTATAAATACAGGTAATGTTGAAGGATCTCAAAATATAGTTGGAGGAGGCCCGGAAGATAAAACGTTGCCTGCTAACTTTGATTGCCATATAGCGAGATGTATATGGGATATGAATTTAGTAAAATATCATTGAAGTAATAATTTTTTGTTAAAATAAAGTATAATGTTGTGTGTCATGTAAATGGATATATCATATGTGATGATTGACAAGATTTATTTGGTTCCCATTATAGGAGCATGGCCACTTAGTTACACTCTCATTCATGGAAACTACGAGGATAGAAACTAGAGGATGAGCCACATAAGGAGCTCAAACGAATAAAAATTTCTTGGTTGATGAATATTATTGATCAATATTATAAGTGGATGGATATGACTTCAACATCAGCCTTTGTAGAGAAATGGAAACCAAAGATTAAATAATTTCACATGCCTTTCGAGGAAATGACCATTACACTCAATAATGTGACATATATATATTGTGAATTCCTATGGAGGGTACTATGTTGTCGTACGAAGGAGATGGCCAAGATATAAGCATTGATGGTCTTTTAGAGCTATTGGATGAGCAACTTGGGATTGATGAGGACGTTGCAAAGGCAGAGATAATGAGTAAATACGCTATGAGGTTGGATTGGTCGAAATAGCCATTTTGAGGTAAAGTTGCAAAAGATAGCGAGGATGAGGTATTTGATAAGGTAGCTCATGGCTATTTGTTATACACTATTGTTAGTTGTCTCTATACTGAGAAACCAGGCGTCGAGTTGTTAGCTTATTACTTGAATGCATTCATGGGATGTACGAATGAGGAAATGGTGAATGCATGGTAAGTGGCGATATTAGTGTACTTATACAGACAGCTCGTAGTTGCTTCTTGGAGATGTGAAGCAGCTAATTGGATGTTTTTCTCTCTCGGAGATATTGACATTACAAACTACTTAAATTTCAAACTCAGTGTATCCGTGTCATTTCAAATATAGTTATAAACATTACATGATAGTACATTGAGTATTAGCGAAATGGTATGAAATTAAGATTTAAAATTTTAACTTGTAATGTTATTGTTGTTCACTTTTCTCGCAAGTAAAAGAATAGCCTGCCAACACATCTTAGCCCTCCCCGGCTCAAGCTAACAAATAAAGAAACAACAAGCAAACGTATAAAAAATATAGCCATCCGCTCTCCTAGGTCGACCAGTATCACTTAAACCACCATCAATGACCAACTCAATTAGCTAGACCCAGCTCAAAAGCGACTGGCCCCTGCCCAGCTTCTTCTCAACTCACCTATGGTCGGCCCTACTCAACAACACCAGTCAACTTATTTGATTAGACCCGGCTCAAAAGTGACCAACCCTTGGCCTGGCTTCTTCTCAGCCTGCCTACGGTCAGCCCTACTCAGCATGTCTCTTCATAATAGGCATGGCTTGACTCATACTATTTAACCTTATCTTTACTCAGCAAGCTTTAGCTTCAAATTACCAACTATCATTACACAAAAGTAGCTTCTCTCCATCCCTTTTTCAAGAAAAGCATAATACACGACGGGATACATCTGCCAAAAATGCCACTGTGCATACCATCTATCTTTCCACTATGGAAAAGGCACACCGACTATTAAGTCTTGCTGCGTAGCTCTATACAAAGCATGCCACTGATATGGAATGCCAATGGGCACACATCTTAGCCATATGGTAATGCTACATTTTCAACCACCCGCTATTTGCCTAAACGACCGATTTAAAATCCCAAAGTATTTCTTGCCTTTCAATTCACGCAATCTCAACATTCAAAGCCCATCTTTGGCTACTATAAATACCCCTCACC
The DNA here is from genome assembly GCA_030765085.1 of Allium cepa. Classification (NCBI taxonomy): domain Eukaryota; kingdom Viridiplantae; phylum Streptophyta; class Magnoliopsida; order Asparagales; family Amaryllidaceae; genus Allium; species Allium cepa. The sequence continues at coordinate 781,535,114 of CM060929.1, forward strand.
AAACAACTTCATAGATGTTCGAAATCATATTTTCAACATAGAAAAGTACAAGCGCTCTCAAGCATTAATACTATTGTAATCTTATGTGCTCTTAACTTCTTATTATTATTTTGTAATTTCTTGTAAATATAAGAGATCAATAGAGTAAGATATCTTCACAGTGGATATAGGCAAGCTTAGCTCAACCACTTTGTACTTTGTATCGTTTTACTTCAATTGCTTGTTTAACTCGTCATTTTCAATTGTTAATCCTAGTGTTAGCAAGGAGCCTTTATTTATATAAGCCCATCAACATAATTCTGAGATCAACAAATTCTTATGGCAATATTTTAGCGCTAGACGGTATCCTCTAAAAAGCTCTCATCTTTCTTCACTTTTTTCTACTATAAGATCTGTTTTAGGTACTTCCGTGAATCCTAACGATGATAACGAATGTAACTCCAATAACCATGACACTAGTGGTAACACTCTCACCAGCACTGTTTGCCCTATCCCTAAGCTTATCAATGTCATATGGCGAAGTATGCTTTAAGGCTTAAAAAATGTGGGAACTCTAGCCTACGAAGTGAAAGAGCCGAGGACAATGCCGGATAACCAAACAATCGTAAACTTCGATCCTTTGGCCCTTTTGGTTGCTAATCTAACTCATGCCCTGCCTACTATCACCAGTAATTACAATCTTATTAATACCACCTAAGAGGCGGTGGCCCTTAAAACCCCAACCATGGTAGCCTATATTCACAACAAGGGGGTTGCATGCTGTACACAAGCCAAGTCATGTTATTCATGCCACGAACATAGAATTGGCTTTGTATAGAAAAAGGAACCGTTGTTCCTCTTCAATAGAACAACCATCTACCTTTAAATGCCTTCGAGCAGCTGATAGAGCTCGGGACATAGGATTTGACCATCTTAGTGGTGCCGTTCATGCCATTAGCAGAGAGCACAATGCACCCTCGGCACACTCCAGGTTCTGTCATAGGGTAGTGCTTAGGCCCACATCAAAGGATAGGCAAGCCAGCCAATCACGATCACCTTTTGTGTATAGAGGTAGGTCCTCTTTTCCAGTTCATCGTCACTATCTCTGATCTCCATCGTATCATCACCGCTAGCCGCCCTTTCCGCAAAGACGTTAGTTAATCCGTCGGTTGAAGGCCAAATATGTCTACAACGGGCGAAAATTGGGCTCCAAGAGGAGATGTCCCGTCTTCGTCAACGACTCAACAGAATGCAAAACCAGAATGTTGGGAGTGAAGCTCACTTTGATGACTAGAACGGAGAGCCATTCTATGAAGAAATCCTAAGTACACACATTCATAGGTGGTACAGTTTGCTTCCTATCGACAAATACTATGGAGTGATGACCCATCAGACCACATCACTATAGCCTATAACTCTATCACACTGGCTGCCCAGTTTTTTGACCCTGTGAAAAGTCTACTCTTTCCTTCCACTCCCATGGGATCGGCCTCTTATTGGTTCCTACATCCGCAATTGGGTAGCATTCATTCTTGGGTCCAGGATTGTGCATACTTCAAAATCAGGTTCTTTGCGATAAAGACCCATGTTATGATGAGTAGTGAACTAGGTAACATTAGATGGGAAAGACCGAGAATTTCTGGTCGAATGTAAACCATCTTAACAAGTGATCCACCAAAGCTTGGGGCGTCGACAAGAACAACCTAGTTGTGGCCTTTGCTCGGAGATAAGGTACAGGTTTAGGATATGAAAAGAGCTTCAAAAGCAGCTAGCCATGTCCCTACTTGACTTCTATCAATGGGCGAATGACATCCTATAGGTGGAAGATGTTGATTTCATAGATAGCGAAGATAAGGCTCAGCTCTCTCACAAAGTCGAGGCTCAAAAAATTCCGACTACTGAAATAATGGTCGGTAGAATAAAAAAAGGCATGAAGAAGACAACACCTAATACAAATTCAGGTATGCTAACTATGCCACTTTAAATCGATATTTGAAAACTATATATCTTATAAGAACTAGTATATCACCTACCACAAGAAACTAAAGAAGGGAGGAACCCTATGGCAATGAAAAGTATTTCCAGTTCACCAAATCAACGGCCACTCTATAAATGAATGTCATGTACTAAAGGATGAAACCGAAATGCCGTGTAACGACCCGTATCTTACGTATCGGATAGTCGTAAGATATTTTTATTTCATTCATATGAGGTCATATGATTCTATAATTTTAGGATATAAATTTTAGGTACATTTTACCTACCTACGTTTTTTTTTCCGAATATGTGTGACCATTTTAACCTTGAAAATTTTGTTTTAGCTATAACTTTTGATAAGATTCAAATTAGGGGGCCAAACTAGTTCCATTGCTTCAGGATGATGGTTTTCCATTCCATAGGGTAGTTGTAATAGAAAAAAGGACATAAGGTTAGAAAGTTATGCCAATTTTAAGTTTTTAAAGCTGTTAAGTAGGATTAATGTGTAATTAATTAAGCCCCTTAGTGTGCCCATTAATATAATGAGAGAATACTATAAATAGAGGTATGAAGACTCAAATTAAAACATTTCCCTCTTATTCTAAATCAGCTCTAAACCGTCATTAGCCCTAGATTCATCCTAAGTTCATCCAAAATCACCCAAATTGCCCTCTAAATCAAACTAGTTTATGGATTAGAGATTGGATCCCCAATTAGAAGCTAGAGATCATTAAATTGCTTAATTTGGAGTACTTTTCTTCACTGTCCAAATTAGATCTACACACAAATTAGTAGAATTTGGTGATTGATGAGTGGTCTATGCCTTCTCACTGTACTACACATGTTTATATAGTAGAATTATAGGATTTAATGTGTTTTAAAATGATTTCTTCCATAAAAAACTTTTTTAATTTACTAACACGTTAATCCATGCATATGATATAGGGTTATTAGAAATCACCTTGATTTATGTTCATATATTCATGCTATATGTAGACCCATGTTAGAAATTGCCATTTTTATCTTATTTTGATGGATTGCAAGTTTGATTGGATGAGATTGCTCGTTATTCTATGTTCGGATGATATGATTTGATTTTGTTTGCTATTATTGTGATTGCATGGAAAGTTAGGTTAGAGAATTGAGCAAATCGGAGGCAAAGTTGGCCGAAATTGAATGAAACTTGGCAGATAGGCTTTGGAGCATGGTAGGAGGCTATGGGATTACTTGCACATTGATTGGATGCAAAGTGATAAGTTGGACCCAAGTTAAGGGGATAGGTCGGACGCAAGTTATGTGGTAGCTTGTGAGTGATGGTCAACTTGATGGCTTGGAAGAGTATGACTATTACAAGTTTTCTATGGAAAGGTTCTGGAAAATTGGCTGAGTGCTTGGGTTAACGATGCGTTATTAAGATAGGTTAGTGAAGAGTTATGCCCATAAATTTGCATCGAGTTATAGGGAAGGAAGATATGACTTGGTGGTTAACATGGATAGATAGAGCTTGGCTAGATGAGGTATTCCATACAAGATGCAGGGTATTTGGCTAAGGATTGGATGCTCTATCTTAAACTTAGAAGTGAAACTTTGGATTAGGGATCGACTTGTCAAAGGTGGATGAGTCGGGGTTTAAAGCTCTTGAAGAGGAGTACTAGAGACATGCAAGAGAAATTAGCCATTTGTTCGCTAAATGTATAACTCGAACTCAAGTTATACCTATAGCTCGGCACCGAGTTATCATGGTGCATGATATGGATGTGAAACTTTTAAGGAAAGAAGATGATGCTCTATAGATCATGCTGGAGGTGTTGGATCATTCATATTAGGTTGGATGACGATATAATATCATGATGAAAAGTATGGCCTTCGGATGTTGGCTCGTGTTGGGAGTAGGTTCCGAACATGGCGGCTCACAAAGGAGGAAGCTATATGACGGGGGAATGTGGAAGGGTTCCTCATGAATACTGGGAACTGAATTGAGCAAGAAGGGCTCGATATCCAAATGAAGCAAAGGTGGACTTGGTATATATGCTATGGAATAGTTGATGACCCATAGAGTTTTCTATTGTACTTGAAACGGAGGTATAGTAAGTGGGGACTCCATGAGTCACAGGAGGGACTTGTATACCTTGGACCTGTAGGTTTGGGTATAGTGTCCAACTTTGGGTTGCGAGACAGATATCCAGCTTTGGACAGCAAGATACGAGAGTACAGTAGAGAACCAATATTTTCATTAGTCCCTTTCTTGAGGGTCACATGATTTATCATACATTCAGAGTACAAGGAGCAATAGTTAAGATTCTTGATGGATGGTATGGATGCTTGGTTATTTTCTTTAGTAGGTTATCACCATAGGTATCAAGGGAAGTAGGTATTGGAGATAGGTACTTGGAAGACTGATATCCTTTAATTGGTTTTTGTTATATCTTTATGATATCATAGAGTAGCATATTATAGTGTTATATGAGAAATCTTTGGTTGCAAGGACATGTTAGGTATGGTTTGTGTACCCTTGTTCCTTACCATATTTACCTGTATAGTATTTTGATACACATTTACTACTCACACCAGACTGTTGTCTGATCCAAGGTTTTAGCTTTGCTTCTTATTACTTGGGTACTCTTAAATGAGTAGCAAGATCTAGGTGACATAGTAGCTATCCGGAGGACGAGCTGGATCGAGCTATTTCATATTGTACACATACATAGCATCTACGCTTATTCCATTTTGTAGCACTGGGGAGCCTTCACAATGGATGCTTACTATTTGTACTTGAGATAGCTGTTGAGTTTGTTTCCATTTTATAAACTCTACTATTGATGTATAACTCCATAAATATTATACTCTGATAATGATTTGTTCACAATGTTATTACTGTCTCTTATATTGTATATGTGATATTATATTTTGTCTGTGCGCTATGAGATATATATACGATAGGTTATGTGCTATACTGGTTTATTTCAAATTTGATAATCGTCCTATATCGGCCAGGCATGACTGCAAAGCATTATTTGTATACTATTAGTGCTGGTGGTATAGGGTGATCGTTGCATTTGGTATGAGAACTTTGGTTACATGATTAAATGGAGTTAATGTTGTGGTCCAATAGAGATAAAGAAGGTGTTATCACCTTAGACTGGATCGAGAGTGTGCACTTGTTATAATTTTTGTTTTCAAAGCTATATAGTAATATATTATATTATATAAGTCACATGAACATGAGTACTATAGACAGGGTTTTCTTTATGTGAGACTTATCATTCTTGTTAGAAATAAGAATGAGCCAGCATACAAGGAATGTTGTGAGGAATTTTGCTTCAAAAGTAGAGGTAGCAGTGGGATCAGAAGCTGCTACGCCTAATGTTCAAGCCATGTTTAATGCTATACTGGCTAATATAATGAAGAATGCTCTTGAAGTGGCGAAAGGTGGAAGTGTTTCCATGCAAGCACTTAGGGATGATTTCGCCTAGCTGAATAAAGATTATTCTACTCTTGAGGGAAAGTCATTCCATGGGACAGAGTTAGCCATAGAAGTGCAAGATTGGTTGGATACTTATGAGTGCGTCTTTGGTGATGTGGAGGTGGAAGATACTATGAAGAGAAAAGTGGCTTCGAAATAGTTTCAAGGCCGAGCTATGAATTAGTAGAATGATGTCACTATTACTACTCAAGAAGAATAGTTTTCTTAGGATCAGTTTAAGTGAGGTTTGGGTAGAAGTTTATTCCAGTTGCTCAGAAGTCGGCCCTGTTCAAAAATTCTATTGATCTCAAACAGGGAGAGATGACAGTTTCTGAATGTGAAAGAATTTGATTCTTTATCTAAGAATGGGATGTTTTTCACCAATGCTCCATTGAGGAAGAATGAGAAATTCATCATTGGTTTGGATGAATACTTGGGAGAAACTTGGGAGAAAGGCTAGTGGACCATATAGATGAGCCAGTTGAGAAGCTTGTAGAGAAGGCGCTTCGTCATGAGAGCTTATACCCTAAGATTAAGATTGCTATTGTTGTCTCTACTGAGAAAGAAGAGCCAAAACCCAGCAATGCGGTGAAGGCAATAAGAAGTGAAATAGAAGTAGAAAGCTACCCTAAGGAAAGGATGGTAATAAGAAGGGGAAATGGAAACCTGCTTGCTTTAATTGCAAAAAAAATGGTCATTTGATTAAAGATTGCAAGTCGAGTGAGAAGAGGAAATGTTACAACTATGGTAAGCCTTAGCAAGTAAAGAATAATTTTCTAAAACAGGTAAAGGATAAGTAGGTAGTGAAAGCTTATGCTTTGGACGCAGTCCTAACTTCATCGAGTGCTCCTTTGATGAAGGAGAAGGGGAAGGGAATCGTCATTAAAGGTATGCTTTATATTGGTAATGTTCCCATTCGAGTTTTGTTTGATATCGATGCTTCTCAATCATTCATCTATAGTGACCTAGTAGATAGATTGGAAATAGAACTTGAGATAGTAAATGGATCCCTAGTCGTGACGAACCCTATTGGAGGCTCTACTAGTCTTTGCATGTTTTGTCGTAACATAGTTTTATCGAGCCATGGACGTTCTTTGGTTTGTGATTGCTTTGTTTTAAACTTCATTGGATTCGAGATTATCATTTGTATGGACTGGCTTAGGAAGTATATGGCCATAGTGGATTGCGAGAAGCTATTGGTAACAATCGAAGATGTGGATGGGAAAACGATAGTGATTAGCTGCATACCAGAGGATAGGGTAATGGTCAGCTTTCTATATTCTCTTGAGTTTCCATAGGAGGGTTGTCATCAGTACCTATCGCTAGGGACTACCCAGATGTCTACAAGAAAGTGACTGGATTATCACCGCATACAGAGTTCGATTTTTGTATAGACTTTGTAAAGGAAGGCAGATCGATGTTATTCCTTTGAGGCGTACGACACCCAGAGAGCAGAAGGAATTGAAGGTGCAAGTGAATAACCTATTGAGGAAAGGGTTCATTCAAAGGAGCATATCAAAGTGGGGCACACTTGTGGTATTCACAAGAAAGGCAGATGAATCATTGAGGTGGTGTATGTATTATCGTGAGCCGAATAAAGTGACAAAGAAGAACAAGTATCCAGTCCCATGCATTGATGACTTATCTGATCAACTACATGGTGAAAGGTGATCTACTAAATGGATTTGGCGATGGGATTTCACTAGCTTAGTGTAGCAAAGGAGATTGTTCCTATTATTGCATTTCATATGCCATTGGAGTTTAATGAGTGGTTGGTGATGCTATTTGGGTTAAGCAATGCTCCAACATACTTTATGGATCTCATGAATTCAGTTTTCGTAGACTAACCGAATAAGTTGATGCTTGTATTCATGGATGATATTCTGATCTACTTCAGAACTGAAGATGAGAGAAAGACGTATTTGAGGATTGTGCTAGAGATATTGAGGAAGCTCAAGTTGAGAGAAAAGTTCTCTAAATGTCACTTTTGGAGAGAAGAAGTGCGATTTTTAGGCCACGTCATTTCGGGACAGTGTATAGCAATGGATCCTGCAAAATTGGCAGCATATCAAGATCGGAATCCGCCGAAGAATGCTACAGAAGCGGGAATTTTCCTAGGATCGGCGAGATACTATATATGCTTCATAAAGGACTTCTCGAAGGTAGCAGTATAGTTGACTAATTTGATGATGAAGAATCAGACTTTTGTATGGGATGCGAGGTGTGAGCATGCATTTGTGAGTCTGAAAGAGAGGTTGATGAGTGTAACGATGTTGGCTATTCCAAGTGGAAATAAAAAATTAACAGTATACACTTATGCTTATGGTACTAGATTAGGTGCAGGGTTGATGCAAAAAGGAAAAGTTGTTGTCTACATTAGTTGACAGTTGAAACCGCACATAAGGAATTATCCAACTCATGATTTGGAATTGGTAGCAATTTTTTTTCTTTGAAGATGTGGAGGTACTATTTGCTATGAGAAAGGTTTGAGCTATTTACGGACCATAAATCCTTGAAGTACATTTTCTCTTAAAAGGATATCAACTTTCAATAGTAATGGTGGTTGGAATTCTTGATCTCTTATGATTTCAGTATTTCCTACACTCCAGGAAAAGGGAATGCAATCGCTGATGCATTGAGTAGAAGGCATGCTAGGTTGGGAGCAATGTTCTTGGAAAGGAAACATATACAACATATTGCTGGATTTGATTTCAGGCCTCACTACAAGCTAGAACATGAGATGTTGGTAAGCTTATCGATTAGACCTACTCTAACGTAAAGGATCTGTGCTAGTCAGAAGCAAGAAGCAAGGTTGGCGGAGATCATAGCGAAGATTGTAGAAGGAGTAGAATATGAAGACAAGAAGAAATACGAACTCAACCGAAGGGGTTGGCTTTATAAGGATGAAAGATTATTTGTTCCCGATGTTGAAGAATCGCGATATGAAGTGCTAAGATAGTGTCACCGTTTTAGGCTGATCGTTCATCTTGACGATGACAATATGTGCCGAGATATAAAGAAACCTATTGTTGGGATGGTATAAAGAGGGATGTAGGGTCATTCATCTAAAAATGTATAAACTGTCAGTTAGTGAAGGCAAAGCAGAAGAAACGTAGTGGATTGTTGCAACCATTAGAGATTCCTAAGTGGAAATGGGAGAAAGTATCGAAGGATTTTGTAGATGGACTATAAAGGACTCGAGCAGGGTATGATGTCATTTGGATTACAGTAGATAGGTCGACTAAGAGTGCGAGGTTTATACTCGTCAAGTAAAGTAGAACAGTATCCAAGCTGGTGAACTTGAATGTAAAGTGGATTGTACGATTTCACGGTGTGCCGAGGAGCATTATGACCAAGGTGACCCGCTGTTCACTAGTAGGTTTTGGTGAAGCTTACAAGAGGTTTAGGGGCAGAGATGCATCTTAATACACTTATCACCTGCAAACAGATTGAGCAGACCAAAAGAGTAAATCGTACATTGGAAGATCTCTTGCAAGCATGCATTATAGACTTTGGTGGGTCGTGGGATGATCATTTGCATTTGGTGGAGTTTGCATAAACAATAGTTATCAATAAAGTATTTTTATGGCTTCGTATCAAACATGTATGGTCATCCATGTAATGCTCCTTTATGTTAGTGGGAAGCTGGCGAGAAACTGATACTTGGGCTAGATATGTATAGACTTTGGAGAAGATTGATGCCATTGGCAACAAATGAAAGCTGATTAGGATCAATAGGTAAGCTAAGCGAATAAGAGACGAAGAGATTTAGAGTTTTCTATCGGAGATATGTTATTTGTAAATGTTTCTCCTCTAAAGGATGTGGTTCGATTCGGTAGAAAGGGGAAGTTGGCACCGAGATTCATAGGTCCTTTTTCGATGGTCGAGTGAATCGGGAAGATATCATACATGGTCGACTTACCTTAGAAGATGGCAGGCGTACACAACATTTTTCATGTCTCTTATCTACAAAAGTCTGTGCATGACTCAGGCATGACGATTATACCAGATCAGCTAAAAGATATTGAGGTAGAATCAGAATTTTCTATACCTCGTAGGCCGCTTCGTATTATTGGTATGATATGAAACAACTTAGGAGAAAGACGGTGAAACTTGTTAAGGTACAATGGAGTGGAAGTAATGACAATTGTACGTAGGAGATGGAGGATAGCATGAGGATTAGGTGTCCGAAGCTCTTTGAATGGTAAGACCCAATGTTTATCGTATCTACTTTCACTATTGTATATTATAATCTATAAGTTAGTATCCCGCTTCCTAGGATAAGTTCATTATACTATTGGTTGCATAGTTGCTTGTTTAATATGTGCGATGGTTGCATATGATTGGTAGACATGTGGGATGACCATGGTTGCTTATAATTTGTATTATTTAGGGATCTCGGGTGTGAAATTCCTAAATAGAGGAGAATGGAACGACTCGTATTTTATGTATCGGAGGATCGTAAGATATTTTAACTTCATTCGTATGAGGCCGTATGATTCTATTATTTTGGGATATGACTATTTGGAATATTTTACATATCTATGATTTTTTCTAAATTTCTATGTGACCATTTTGACCTTGAAAATCCTTTTTGGGCTATAACTTTTGATAGGAGTCGAATTAGGGTCCCAAACTAGTTCCATCACTTCAGGATGACGTTTCATTTTCCATGGGGTGGTTATAATAGGAAAATGGACTTATGCTTAGAAAGTTATGCCTATTTTTAGTTTTTCAAGCTGCTACTAGGATTAGTGTGTAACTAATTAAGCATATTAGTGAACCCATTAGTCTAATGTTAGAACACTATAAATAGTAGTTGAAGAGTCAAATTAAACTTTTCCCTCTCATTCTAAATCAGATCTAAACCCTAATTAGCACTAGATCCATCCTAAGTTCATCCAAAATCACCCAAATTGCTCTCTAAATCAAACTAGATTATGGATAAAGATTGGATCCTCAATTAAAAGCTAGGGTTCATCAAATTGCTTGATTTCGAGTGCTTTTCTTCGCTGTCCGGATTAGATCTACACACAAATTGGTTGAATTGGGTAATTGGTGAGTGGTTTATGCTTTGTCACTGCACTACACATTTTTTATGGTAGAATTATAAAATTCAACATGTTTTAAATTGATTTTGGCCATAAAAACCTTTTCTAACTTTAATGACACGTTAATCCATGAAATGATATGATATAGAATGAGTAGAAATCGCCTTAATTTATGTTCATATATTCATGACATATGTAGACCTATGCTAGAAATTTCCTTGTTATCTTATTTTTATGGATTGCAAGTTTGATTGGATAGGATTGCTGATTATTCTGTATTTGGATGATATGGTTGGATGTTGTTTGTTAATGTTGTGATTACATAGAATGTAGGTTGGAGAATTGAGAAAATAAAAGGCAAAATTAATCGAAATTGGACGAAACTTGGCAGATAGGCTGTGGAGCATGGCAGGACGTTGTAGAATAGGACTTGAGTTAAGGGAAGAATAGGACTTGAGTTAAGGGGATAGGTCAGAACCGAGTTATAGTGGTAGCTCATGAGTGACGGTTGACTTGATGGCTTTGACGATAATAGCTAATATAAGTTTTCTACGACATGGTTATGGAAGATTGGATAAGTGCTTCGTTTTATGATGAGGTATCAAGATTGATTGGTGATGAGTTATGCCTATAACTCAGCATCAAGTTATGTAGAAGGAGGCTATGACTTGGTGGTTGATATGGATGAATAGAGCTTGGCCAAATGAGGCATTCCATAGCAAGATGTAGGGTATTTGGCTAAGGATATACCAAGTTATCTTTAGGACATAGAAGTGGAGCTTTAGATTAGGGGTCGAGTTATCAAAGGTGGATGAGTTAGGGTCCTAAGCACTAGAAGTGGAGTAGTAGAGACATGGAAGATAAAATAGCCATTTGTTGGATAAATGTATAACCCCACACTGAGTTGTGCATATAACTCGATATCGAATTATCTTGGTGCATGATATGAATGTGAAATTTCAGGGCAAGAAGGGAATCATGCTGGAGGAGTTGGCTCTTCCATATTAGGTTGGATGATGATATAGCAACATGATGAAAGTTTTGGTCTTCAAATGTTAGCTCGTGTTCGGAGTAAGTTCTAAAGATGGTTGCTCGTAAAGGAGGGAGCCATATGATCGGGGAATATGGAAGGGTTCCACGTGAATAATAGAAACTAGATTAAGCAAGAAGGGCTCAGTATCCAAATGAAGCAAAGGTGGGCTTGGGTATATGTGCTAAGGAATCGTTGATGACTCGGAGTGTTTGCAGTTATATTGGAAGTAGAGATATTGTAAGTGAGGACGCCCATGGGTCAATTGAGGGACCTATATACCTTGGACAAGTAGCTTTGGATCTAGTGTCTGGCTTTAGGCTGTGAGATATGTATCTAGCTTTGGGCTACGAGATACGAAAGTACATTAGAGAATGAGGATTTCCATTAGTCCCTGGCTTGGGGGTCATACCAGTTATCATATATTCATAGCACAAGGAGAGATAGTTAGGATTGTTGATGGATACTATTAATGCTTTGGTTATTTTCATTAGTAGGCTATCACTCACAAGTAACAGGGGAAGTAAGTATTGGGGATTGGAATACCTGGAAGATTGATATCCTTTATTTGGTTTATGGTATATCTTTGTGATATTGTACTATAGCACTTTATAGTGTTATATGCTAACTCTTTGGTTGTAGGAACAGGTCAGGTATGGTTTGTGTACTATTGTTCCTTACCATATTTACTTGTATAGTATTTTAAGACTCATTTACCACTCACCGGACTGTTGTTTGACCCAAGGTTTTATGCTTTGCTTCTTATTAACTTGGGTACTCTTAAATGAGTAAATTAGATAGCAGGTATAGGTCATGCAGTAGCTGTTCGGATGAGGACGAGCTATATGGAGCTATCTCACATTGTACATGTATATGGAGTCTATGCTTATACCGATGTGCAGCACCGGGGAAGCTTAGCAGTGACTGCTTACTATTTTTATTTGAGACAGATGTTGAGTTTGTTTCCACTATATGAACTCTACTATTGATGTAAAACTCTATGAATATTATACCCTGATGATGATTTGTTCATACTGTCTCTTCTTTTGTGTATGTGATATTAAATTTTTTCCATGCACTATAAGACATGTATGATAGGTTGTATGATGTATCGGTTTATTTCAACCTCGATGATCGTCCTATATCAGTTGGGCATGACTACAGCGCACTATTTATATACTATTGGTGCCTATGGTATAGGGCGGTGATTATAGGATGATCTGGGAAGGATAGCTTATGAAGTACATTCGGCAGCAAGTCGACCAAAAAATGGCATGCAATAACTAGTCGACTCAACCCTTTAACCCAACAACAATATCATAGCTATAACCGACATTTTGACAATCTATGAAGGTCCGTCTATAACTAGAAGCAGCCGAAGGCGTATTCTCAGTGTCAAAGGAAGGTCGGGTTGGTCGGTAAAGTTTATTTGCTTGAACACCAAGTGTTTAATGCACCTAAGTTAGATGCGGATCACCCTATTGCATTTACCGCCGAGGATAGAAGAGACATCTCTTATTCCCATCATGACACGTTTGTTGTCACCATTGCACTAGCACTTGAGAGAAATCTCGTGTCATTCAATGCTCCAATTCAAGCCGAGATAGCCCTTAACTCCAAAGAAGAGGCATCAACATTAACATCAAGAGCTCCCCTTGCAGGCACACACAACCCCCTAGCGATTTTGTCCAAGCCTGGGACCAAGACAACATATCCGATGAACACATAACTACTAGTAACGTATCACCCAAGGGAGTTCTCGAGCAAGTCGATGCCCTTGCTCATGCTGGAACTGTCCCTAGCTTTAAAGGAACTACTAGTGATAGTGTGTCACCCAAGAGTAACCTTGAGTCCACAAACTCTTTAGTTCTTGCTAGGACAACTTGAAGCAGTGAAGCTATATCAACTGGTCATATGTCACCCAAGAGAAGGATCAAGCCACTTAGTGCTTAGGTTTGTATTAGAATCGCCATCCACTGTAACAACCCGCATCTCTAGACATATCGTTCCAAAGCCCAAAATGGCATTTAAACTCTTATCATGCTAAGAATACGAGTTGTTAGGTTTATAGGACATTGCATAGTATAATGATAAATATAAAATTTTGACATTCTACACTTTCAGATCTCATAGTGCAAGGAATAAAATATTAGTACTGAAAATAACCGTATTAGATAATAATTGTAACATAAATGTGATCCATACAACAATGTCACCAAATAATAATACACAAGAGTTTGATGGATATGAATAATATAATATGAAGTACATAGAGAGCAACTATATATAAATGTATATTTAGAGTGGTAGGTCGCACCTTCCATGTACCTTTCTTCATCTACGTTACTTCTACTCTAACCATTTGTGATGGATTTACAGTAAGAAAATTGGAGGAGGTCGGTCAAAGTCTAGTGAGTGACTTATATAGCTAATGGTATATTATGGACAAGTAATTAAAGTTCAATTATAACCTACACCTAAGAGTGTTCTTTAGTATGTGTTCTATATGTAAGTGATTAATTACCTTTGTAATATAGCTCGGTTACTCCTAGTGTGAATATATCTATTTTTTTAAATGTTTTCACTCGTAGGTGGAACATACCAATTGAATAAATCCTACAAGCATTTCTTGTATATAACTATCTATCTATATATCAAGTTAACATTTTCATTAGAAGTCGTTGAGTTACACCAAACCAAGTTTAGCTTACCATGCTAAACCAACCTATTTGGGTTAGCTATCTCGATATAATCTTTTAGGTTAACAATCCTAACATAATCTTTTAGGTTAACAATTCCAATAATCTTTTGGGTAAACAAACCCAGTATACTCTTTTCATTAGTGCACATATCGTATGCCACATACCATTACACAAGTAGCATTAAAGAGTGAATTAGTAGGTCCAACCCTCTGTTGGATTAATAGATCCTGCAATGACGGGTGTCTCCACCATCTCTTTTCGGCTTCCATTCATAGGTAACTTGGACTGGCTACAATGATAAAAGCTCCTAATTGTGATGTAATTGCTCATCACATTGGGTGTCTCATTTAGTAACTTCATGAAGTTTGAGCTTGGTACTTTACCAAGTGTGATAATTTTCTAGCTTACTGCATTACTCTATTCAACTACATGAACTCCAAAAATAATAAAGAGGTGGGAACAAGTTTCTCTGATCCATCCTACTTGGCATGCACTAAGTCTATGTTCAACCTGGCTTGCTATAGTAATTTAGATGTCTGAAAGATAATTCAAACATATGGTTCTCTTTGTATAAATTTTGTTATATTCAGACGTCTGATTCCTTATTTCGATATCTGGCTTTGATTCCAGATGTCTGAACAAGGGTTCAAACGTTTGAATCAAGTCAATTTTGAACTAATTCCTTTCATTTTTAAATTGTCTAAAATTCAAATATATGAAAATGTATTTAGACATCTAGTTACACTTTTAGACGTACTGTTCTGAATTTTTAGTTTTGATATAAAAAAATTATTTTATTTATTTTTATTCATCTTCCTCGTGGATTTGAGTATGTATGCTTGATTTATTTTTAACGAAGTATTTAACCAAAGTTTCCATTATTATTTATGCATAACTTTAGCTAACTTTCTTTGACAGTTGTATATAACCTTTAAATTAATTATCTTCATATTTCCGATCAATTTTCTATGTGTTTCAATTAATTCTCTATGTATATTCAATGTTAATAAAATTCAAGTCTAAATAAATTCAAAGGGAATATTCATTTAATTTTTAATTTATCAAAATAAATCCAAACTTGTTGCATAAAATCAAATCTAGAGAATTAGTGGTCATTAAATCAAATTACCATTCCCTCCAAAATTACAACGATTATTTCATAAATTCATTACCTAGAGTTTTTCAATTCTTTCAGTTCATAAGTACTTTTGAATAAAACCATTGATTCAAGTTTAGAAATCATATTTTTAATTCTTATAAGGTGTATAATTAAAAATGAACTATTATCTACAACATAAACATTTTGTAGATAAATCCACTCACCTCGATGGGTTGTTTGGGTAAACCCTTTTCAATCCAGATTCGAATTTGTGCTCTTTATTCCCTTCCAAGCTAGTTTTTGTTTTTGATTTTTCTTTCTGCTATATTCAATTTGAATTTTCTATCTTCTCTTCTCTTTCTTTGTTTTAATTTTCTAAGCTTTTTTTTTGGTTTAGAAATTGAAAGGAGAATAGAAAGTGTTGTTTGAATTAAGGAGTTTTTGAGGAGGATGGGGAAGAAATGTATGAATAGAATTAGAGGCAACGGTTAGGTTTAGAATGAAGAGGAGTAAGAGTCAAGGTCTTATTCACAATTGAAAACTATGGTTATAAGGTCAAATCCCGAAATTAATAATTACACTAATGTCACCGGGTCTAGTTTTCGTTAATTTTGTCCTCTGTTATTAATTTTAACAAGTTATAACTATTTTCTATCTGTAAACGACATTCCGAACGCAATGGAGCAGGTCTTGAGGCCTAATTCCATCGTTTGTGAAAATTTTCTATTTTTCCCTTTATGTTAGATTATAGTTTTACCCTTATTAGTATTTTAATTTATTATTTAAAAAAATTGTTATGTTACATTCTCCTTCCTTAAAGGATTTCATGCTTGAAATCTCCAATGACAGAAAAATGTAACTTGCTTTACAACCAATATCCACAATCATCTATTCAGTCATCAACCATTTGCAAACATTGTCCTTAGTTTCAAATTTCTAATGCAGAATATACATATATGTATGGAATGCATGTGGACATATAGGTATTATAAAATTAGGTAGTCTCTTAAACTAGCCAACATCCTTAAATGCAAGTGCATATGTCTTGTATCCAAAATGTATGCAACGTCCTATATGCTTGCAATTCCACATGGATGAGCAACTATTAAATACATAAGAAAAAATGCGAAAATCATTATGCATACTACTGATAAAATAAAATGGATAAGGTGATGTTTGTCGTAAACTAACATGAACATAACAACCCATATGTACAATACTAACTAATAAAATACATCCATTAGCAACCATTATCCAAAACATGTCCCAGTGACACGTTCACAACCACTTCTAGTATTAATACACTCTTACATATGGAATATACTAAGCTAAATACCATGTGTCCAAGTAATTATACCAACTTAATTGGAAACATACCAGGAAAGGACTCTTAGTGGGTAGCTCTTATTTTCTTCTCATGTTCCCCAGTACTCTAAGCTGGATAATCTCCCAGCTGAACTCTAACCAGTCTAATGATTTTATTGCACAGTCACTTTGTCCAATGCTCGACAATGTGGGTGGGTGGAAGGTGAAAAGGCTAAATCGTGTAGATACTTTCATAAGTGTGATACATGGAAAATATTTTAAACCCCCACCAGCTTTTTAGGAAGCTCCACTTTATAAGATAGCTATCTTGCTATCTCCAAAATTCGAAAAGGACCTACAAATTTCGGAACCATCTTTCCTGAACTACCAAACCTTATAACATGTCTAAGTAGCAAGACCCAACTTTGTGTGTGTCTTTTGTTAGTGTAAGATTTTTACATATCCATCTTCTTCTTTCTGTGGATTAAGTATACTTTCTTCGAAGTCTCCTTAATCATGTCTAACCCAAGAATGATTCTACCAATAGTGTCCCACCAACAAGATGGAGATGCACATGGACTTTCGTACAATGCCTCGAATAGTTCCATTCCTACATTTGTTTGATAGTTATTGTTATATGCAAACTCTACTAATGGAAAGTGACACTTCCAAGAATCTCCTAACTCTAAGATACACAATCGCATCAAGTTCTCCATCGATTCACCCTCTCAGTCTGTCGTCCGTTTATGGGTGATGAACTTTACTTAAATTTATTGCAGTGCCCAAGGGTTCTTGAAGACTCCACTAAAATACTATAGCAAAAGGCGGATCTTTATCACTAACAATGTTAGAAGGAACTCCATGCAAACAAACTATCTCCCTCACATATTAGTTCAACAAAGATGCATCCATCCTCGTACTCCCAACCGGAATGAAATAAGCGCATTTGATCAGTCGATTGACTATGACCCATATACTCACATTCCCCCTTCTACTCCTAGGTAGCCCATCAACAATGTCGATAGGGATACTCTCTCGTTTCCACTATGGAATATCCAATGGTTGTAATAATCCTCCAGGCTTTTTCTGCTCCGCCTTTACTCTCTAACAAGTCACACACTTGATGTCCTTTCATACTAGGCTAGTAAAATACTCTCTTCAAATCGTGGTACATTTTGTCTCTACCAGGATGAATGGTCATCCTAGAACGATGGGACTCTATTAGTAACATGTCTACCAACTCCTTAATAAGAGGTACACACAACCAACCATCTCTTTGCAGCCATCCTTTCAAATCAATGGAATAGCATCCAACTGACTCGAACGCTCTCCTCTACTAAGCTTCTCAAAATATTCAATAACTCCATGTCTTACTTATAACTTGATCCAATATGGTCCACAAGTGAACATTAAACATCTAAAGTAGCCAATAACCATGGTGTAATGTATGATGAAGGACAAAAATAAAATGTAGAAATGAAAGCCAAGTGCTTTCATTCCAAAAACAAAGGGCTTAACATTGCATGCATTCTACTCAAGGCATACGCTATAACATTGCCTTTGCCTGGAGTATATCAGATACTGAAATCATATGACATCGAGAACTTCATCCATTTTGTCGCCTTAAATTCAAATCTTTTTGGAAGCACATATACTTTAGAGACTTAAGATCCGTTAATATCTTAAATCTCTCCCTTAAGAGATAATGTCTTCATGATTTGAGGGCGAAGACCATACCTACCAATTCAAGATCATGGGTTCGATAGTTTCTCTTGTGTACCTTCAGTTATCGACTAACATAACAAATAACTCTACCAACTCGCATCAACACAATGCCCATTCCTATACCATAAGCTTCGGCATATACCAAGAATGCCTTCAAACTATCAAGAAGAACTAAAACAGATGCACTAGTCAACAACTCTTTTAGCTTAATGAAAGCATCATCGTATTATAAGTTCCATAAGAAAACAAAATTATTTTTTATAAGATGTGTCAGCGCTATAGAAATTTTAGCAAAGTCCTTAATGAACTTCTTATAATATTTAGCCAAACTAAGAAACTGTCACCTTTGCAGCATTCTTTGGTATGTGCAAATCCTATACTATAGCAACTTTGCTAGAATTGACTACTAGTCAATACATGAAGAAAAAATTTCCTAGAAAGCAAACATCCTTGTGTTAAAAGCGACATTTGAAAATTATTGTCTTTAACATATTCCTATGAAGAGTGTTGAACACTTCACTTAAAAGCAACCTATACTCTTCCTCGCTTTTCGAATAGACAAGTATGTCATCAACGAATACCACCATGATCTTGTTTGGCAACCCTTTAAAGACTTGACTCATAAGATCGACAAAATATGTTGGTGCATTGGTCAGTCCAAATGGCATGACCAACCACTCGTAAAATCTATCAGGTGTAAAAAAGCCATTTTCTGAATCCTATCCTCGGCTACACTCTAATGATGAAATCCGACAGCCAAGTGAAGCGAGTGAACACTTTTGCTTCGACTAACTGATCAAATAGATTATCTATCCATGTTAGTGGATAACGATTCTTCTTTGTTAGCTTATTCTCGATCGCAAAGCCTTAAAGAGCCATTTTCTTTAGTAGAAAAGAAAACTAGTGCTTCCTACTCCGAAATCATTGAATAAAGTCCTCTAATAATTTATTTACTGGCTTATTTATCACGCATCTTTATCTAGAAGTCATATGCATAAGCGATAAGGCAATAGGTCTAGTATACTCTTAAAGATAAATTCAAAATTCTATCTCCCCTTGGGGAAGAAGGCCAAAAAATTCATCAAAATCATCTGAGCAGTCACGAAATACTAGTACTAAAGCTAACTCATTATGTGACAGTTATAAAGAATATAGGATACTCAACGTAACTAAAATCTTTGGATTGCAGTAAACGTCGAGGCTGCACCCACTATAAGTACCAAAACAAACAACCTTCCTATCACAATCTAGTACTGCTCCATACATAGCCATTCAGTCCATTCCTAAAATTAAACCAGACTTAGAAAATCCTAGTACAAAAGCATCGTAATCGAGTTCGAGGCCCATATATATATAACTTCATGCCCTTACAAATCATGAATAAATGAATTGATCATCCAACAAGGTTTGATACTACAATAAGGTATGTAAGTATACTAGTCTTTAAGTGCAATTCATTTACTAGTCTACTCAAAATAAATGGGTGAAACACTCTGGTATCAAACAAAGTGTGAATATATAAATCAGAAAGAGTTAACACACCTTCGACGATAACTTTTGTACTCATTTCCACAACTGGAGATGTGCTCGAGCTGGGAATAACATCTAGCGCATACGTCAGAACCACCTAAATAGAAGCCTTAGACAAGTTTGGACACTCCTTCATGTGACCCATCTGATTATAGTTGTAGCATTTGACATTTTTTAAATTCGTCACGCAATTCTTATCCACATTCCCTTGGAATTACACCACCTACACCTAAGCTCTTGCTTCTTTGTCTTGCCTTGAGACCCCATTCCAACTTTGCATTTATTTTGCTGAACTGGCCTCCCTTCTACCTTCTTAGGCCCTACCCTAGCGATTAAATTCAGCAATGACATCTCAACCATGCTCTTAAAAGTTGCTCCGGTGGGTACATGACTCAGAGAAATATCCTTCAGAGGTGGATTCAATGCCTTAGCAAACTTTTTCCCCTTTCCACTGGTGTATAGATAAGATCTAAGCTATACTTTACGAACTGATTAATAACATTGACATACTCTTAAACACTACGGTCTCCTTATTACAAATGAATGAACATCTCTAACTGCGCTCCCCATTCCGCCTTAGAAATAAAATTAGCCTCAAAGCGCCTCTTAAAATTAGTCCAAGCAATCCCAGTCTCATTGTTCTCAACAATATCATTCTCTCGCTAGTTTAACGCCTCCCCTTGAAACTGCCACGAAGCTAACAGTCTCTTCATAGCATCCTCCACACTCATCATAGCAAAAATCCAATCACAATTCCTTAGCCATTACTATGTCTCAACAAAGGATTTAGTCATAAAATAATTATTTCCATTCAAACTCTAGATGTTCCTCCATGGCTTAGGGAAACCTAATTCCAGCGGAGGAGCTAAGGCTGCACCTTATGCACGCACTATGGATCATCCGTTGGCGGTTGAGCTCAGTCTAGCCTCTTACTTGAAGTACTTGTGGAAATAGGAACGTTCACAGCCGGAATCTCAACCGCCTCACCAAAACTATTTCCAATTTGATTGCTCATTCTCACGTATCTATAATTAGGAATTATTAGCAACTTTCCTCAGATAGTGTTAAGCATTGCAGGAAAATGAGGGTGTTCATGTTATATTTATATATAATAATAATAATAATAATAATAATAATAATAATAATAATAATTTTTGAAAATATACAAGTAGCCCTCTCGGCATGCATCTAATCCCAAAATAATCCTAAACCTATGCTCTGATACCAACTGTAGTAACTCGCACTCCGAAAACACTGATCCAAAACCCAAAACGGTGTTTGAACTTATATCATGGCAAGAAGTACGAGTCGTTGGTGTGACGACCCGCCCTTCTACTACCAGAAAGACGTATCATCATTAAGAAAGAAAGGGATAGAAATAGAAGAGAAAGAAAAGAAAAGAACAACAACATCAGAATCTCACAGCGGAACGGAACAGAATATAATATATCACATAAATATTTCATAGTTTTACATATATCAGAGTTATACAATATCAATACATATGACGGTCAAACATACATCTATCACTACATACATCAGAGGTACAGTACACATCAACTAACACGGCGGTACTTGATAGATAGCTACATACGTCTGGAAACTCCTGCTCCAAGCTCCTCCAGAAATCAAAGTCCGAAACCTATCACTTGGCTACTCATAAAAATTTGAGTACCCAAGAGTTTATGAAAAACAAAATATAAACTCCGGGTCAGACATGGGTCTGGTATGAGTAAACGGTTTAAAGTTGTTTAACTTTGAAAAACATTTGAAAATAAAGGTATCACGTAAGACTCCCCACAAATAAATACTGGTAAGTTTTACCTTACGCTAACCAAAACATTTCAAAGGAAATCCAGTGATATTATAATAGTGTCTAGGGTTTTCAAGTAAATAGAAAATAGCCGAAATTGTTACATGATTAAATTCCAGCTACTAGCCACAAAAGTGGGTAATACAAATCAAAACCGTAGGGTCTCGTAGGGAAAATGGATTTCAAACAATGGCAGGGCGACTGGGGTACCGCCCGTCACAGTACAGGGCCTAGATCACCGTACCGAGGATCACTCCCGACCCCCTACAACACAAGGCCAGGACCATTCCTTACTGAACAGTCCCGAACAAGATAAACCCCGCGGTTGTAGCTAGCAACCGCCCACACAGCCGAAATAAAAAGGGACATCTAGACAGGGGAAATATCTTGTCCTGCTTGGGCATGACCCACCTAACCTTGCTGCATCTCCCCTGTTTTAGCCATTCCCGGTTGATGAGGCTTGAGGCTGCGGTTACCTTTATAGAACATATCACTTAGAATGCTCATCGTCCGCCTGACGATGTGCTGAAAGCATTCAATCCATACAAGTTCGTTCCGGGTTCGAACGAAACCGAAGGCAATATCTCGTCACACTCGTTTTGGAATCACCCTCAGAGTCAACGACGATAACCCTTGCATTTTGAAAAAACCATCTAGATCTTCATTTCAGAATTCACGACCTAACGTTTAAATTGGATCAATGTGGTTTTCGAAGAATCAAAATTGATTCTTCCGATCCCGGTCTCATCGAAATCCAAACGCCATTTTAAGGGCCAAGTTGTCTAATTAACTTAACAGTTTAAATAATTAAATTCAACAAATTGAATTAACATAGCATATATCCCAGATAAAACATATACAAGCATCATATATATAACATGACATATCACAGAGCATCACAGAATATCATCAAATAAATATCACAAATCAGATATTCAATATAACAATTCCGCAAGCAGTCATCTTTAAGTCTTATTTGTAATTAATTCAATTTAGAATTAATTACTTGAGAGTTAATCACTTAACTCTAATTAATTAATCATTAATTAACAATTAATTGCCTATTTCATTTCAAATCATCTAATTGATGATTTCTTAATTTATTATTAAGTCTTAATTTTATTTTACACTATTAATTAATTACTTCCTTAATCGCGTTATTTAACTTTAATTAACCATTCCTCAATCATTAATAAATAACCTTAATTGTTATTTAACAAACTTAATTGCCCATTTATTAATTACTAATTTCTAAATTAATCATTATTAATTCTTAACTAAATCACTTGATTTATTAACTGTTACCCATTCATAAATTAACTTAAATAGTTGATTACAAATTCATTTATTAATTATAATCCATCACCAATTATAATCAAAATTCATTATTCTTAATTACTTCCTGAAAATAATCAATTTATATTAATTACTCAACTTAATTGACATTTTAAAAGAAATCTTATGAAGTTTTTTGAAATCAATTTGTCTCTAATTACAAACTTGTATTAATAAGATTTATACATATCTTATATTACCTACCTAATTTGAATAATAATTATGAGCTTAAAACACATTAAAGTATTAGCTAAAGTAATTAACTTGTATCTGAGTTTTAGCTTAAACTGTTAACTACTACCAAGTTTTGTAGTATTTAGAATTGAATGAAAATTTGTTTACTTACATTACCTTTAAAATACAATACTGTAGTTAACAAACCCGAGGCTTCCCCATGTTATCTCGAGAATTACTTCGTGTTTCACGCAACCTACTCCGAAAATTCCCCCAAAACCCCTTCTTCTCCTTCACTCTTTTTTTTTACAGTAAGTAGTAAAAACTTAAATGAAAATCAAACATCAGGAAATAAAACTGGCTTCGATCAAAACTCGAAGCAACTATCAGTGAGACTCGAGCACGACACGAAGCGATCATACACGTCGTCACAGACGCGTCATCCTACTCCAACACCGCAGTGCACGTGCACGGTGCTTAGCCGCACCTCTAGTGGCCCTCGCCAGCGCCCACAAACCACAATTTCGCTCCTCATCCAAGATCGAAACCCAGAATTTCTACAAAGGGTCGAAATCAAAATATCACTTGAAAGTTGAACTTGAAACACCAACTCCTCACCGAAAACCACCCATTCCTGCAATCCCACATCGCCAGAGGCTAAGCCACACCACCCACGCCAAGTCCTGCCCCTCAGCAACTCCCTCCTCGAAGCTCAGGAAGCTCGATCTCACTATGATGCCGAAATCGACAATTTACAGTGAACAGGCAACACCTGAACTAAAACCCTATTCTTTGTTCGTTTAATAAGTTTATGAATTAGAAAAATTATCTGACATTTTTCTCAACATCTTGTACGTTCGAACTATCTCCAAAACAATTTCCAACTATTTAAATTGAATCAGTAACTAGGAATTTGCAAAAATACCAGTTTTGTCTATTTACAAACTGCTATTCAAATATCAATCTAAAAGTCTTGACTTTTGTCGTAAAAATTAGGATTAGCGGTATAGATTCAATATAAAATCTTGAATCAACATTTTGCAGTATTCGAATATTATCAAAATATCACTTAGTTTACCCGTACATCACTTACAGTGAAGCACTTGATGATAATGATTGTAATCACCTTTTTTTCTTAAAATCTTAGTTTAAATCTTGCTTCTTGTTTGTTGAAGAATCTAAGTTTATTAATGGTTAAATTGGAATACGTTGTCATATTTATACAAACATGAAACCTATACCAATTTACAGAAAACACAGGAGATCGCAACATATATGCAAATAGAAGTATACTCAATTAATTTATCAAGTGAGATTGAACTACTTAAATAACTTAAAACTTTTAAGAATTAAGTTTACTCACAATATGATTTAACAGAGGGTAGTTCAGTTTCCAGATGAACACAGTTTCCCAGCCTTCAAGCTTTGAATTTCAAACTCCAACCTTTGATGTTGTAGATGTTAAACAAATTTGTTTGTATTAAATTCAAGTTGCAGTTTTTTTTTATGAACGAACTAAAAATATAAGATGATATAAATAGGGAGGGTATACAGGCCGAAAACATGTTGTATGAGATTTTTATGTACTTGAAACATTCTTTTATATTTGTACCAGAGATTTTTATTTCCAAATAGTTGGCTGATAAGATTAGTTTGTGTGCTCCATTAATTAGTTGTCTTGTATATATTATCACACTTATCTTTTTATAAATGTTTTTTTCAGGATTGTTCAACTTGATTTTCAAAAGCATATTGAGCTTTATATTACCCTGCCTTATGGTTGAAGCTTATTCATTCATATATATTTTTAAAAGGGTGCAGCCTGACTTGATTTTGGGTGAGCATAACTACACATAAAACTTTGTCTTGTTTCACAAGTCTTATACTAGTACACTGCTTACGCTGTTTTTAAGGCAGAGATGTTTTAAACCTGAAATGATATTTGAACTTCGGTTGAAGGATCTCTTCTTGACAAATAGTTGTGGTAATAAATGCATGTGTTCAGATTTGTTTACATATATTAAATGTTTGCTGGTTCTTGTATTTTGAATCAAAGATATTTGGTTTGTTATGTACTTCCAGTTTGAATCATGTGCAGGTTATAATCATGGTTTACTATCTATAAAAAAAATTGTTTGTTGATTATTACTTTGCAGGCTAACACTTGGTCTTGCTTGAACAACAAAATATTTGTTTTAGAGATGTTTTTGTCAGGTTTACTTTCATATCCGACTAATTTCCAATTTTCTTTTCTACTTTGCTCTTATTTTGCTTTGTGTTGTACTAAATTCTTGTTTGTACTTACAGTTATATTTTATATTTTGACAATCAATAATTATATGGTTTATTTACTTATATTTATATTTATTCTTCATATTTAACTATCAATATTTAATGATATCCAATTGCTTACTTATTTATATTTATATTTTATATTTTGATTATCAATATTTATATTATACTCTTAAGTTTTACTTATATTTAATATTCATAGTTTATTGATAAACTTTGGTTTTATGTTGAACATTATCATTCACATCAATATATATGTTAATAAGACAAAGCATTGTAATTCAATCATACAAGATAAATTTTATTTTAATTGAATTACATAAGAATAATTTTATTGCAAATATTATTGAGATTTATTTCAAATTTCCAAAACAATCTTCTATTTAAAGTGCAATTTATATAAGTAAATGGCAATATTTCCAAAATCATTTTTATTTTAAAATGATCAGTCCACATTTCATTTAATCAGATTAAGTATTTATTAAAATAAACGGGGCCAAAAATCTAAGGTCGTTACATTCCTCCCCCCTTAAAAGAATTTCGTCCCCGAAATTTAAATCAAAGATAATTTAAAAGCTGTTATATCAACCATTCAAACATACATATCATTTATATATTAGCAAACAATCAAACAGTCTATCCTAACAAACATCACTAGTTATCCGAACACAAATCCAGATTAGCTTTCCTAAAATTACTCAGCGTTGCCTCTCAATGATCATCAATCTGAACCGGATTCCTGACCACAGTCAAATTCGACTTAACTTCTAAATTTCTGAATTACTGGTTTAACAACTAATGAATCATGAACAAATTTCCTTAGATGGAATATATGGAATACACAATAAATTCCAGATATCCACTCTGGCAATTAAATTCTGAAATCTACAGTATTAATTCTTTCCAGATTTTATGGACCTCTTTACAGAATTTCAATATCTATTCAATCAAGCCCGTACGATGTACATTTACCATTCGTATGCAAAATCAAATTTGATCGCTCGCTCGATCAGACAATTTCATTTCCGAACTAGTATCGTCCACCCGACTTCCTAGTGCGGACTTAGAACTGGTTTCTAGATCAGAAACTTTCATTCTCCTTGCATAGTCACAACTATGATAGAGAATTTCCAGAATCAATCAAAATCCATATCCATGGTTCTTCGTCGAAAATCGAGTGAAAAATCCTAACTCGGATCGATATATAACTATCTCGAAATTCTGTGCTCGAATCTGGATCAAATTGTTATGCGAATAAAATAATATACGTGCATCCTACGTATTTATATCCATTGATTATCAACCATATCAATTTCTTTTATTCACATTATTTTGATTTCTATCCACTTAGAAATTTTCTCAATACCAAATTTATTTAAGAATTTCACTCTTCATTTCTTAAGTTTAATATGAGCATTATATATCTCTCACATCATTACTCTACCACCTTAAACTTTATATTCTTTTATTTTAAACCTGAATTTCCAATTTCATGTGAGTTCAATTTATCTTTATGTAACGAGAAGGATTTTGCCCGCTCGAAAATCGACATCCATACTTCAAATCGTATTCGAATGCCATAGATTCGATCGTTCAAATCCTATTCGCCGGAGCTTATAACAATCATTAAGTAAACAACACAGCGGAATAAAAGAATAATACATTGATATACAGCTTTGATACAATATCTGATACAACAGATAATCCAATAGATATCAATATACATCAGAGATATGATACAATAAAATAGCAGCAGAAAAGAAAATAGATGACATCTAACATACGGAACAATATAACTCTAAAATAGTCTTCAAGGAAGAACTCCAAATCTGAACTCCATCTCCAAGAATCAATCCAGCAATAGCTCGAACCCCCAATAACATATCACCAAGCTCAGCAAGACTGGTACGATCCAAAGACTGAACTAACTCCAGATAATCCACTATATCTAACTATCTGTAAAACCCAACTCTAGACTGCTCGTGTAGAAAATAATGAGCACCCAGAGTTTAGGAAATAAAACAATAAACTCCGGATCAGTCATGGGACTGGTGTGAGCAACAAAAACAGTTTATCTTATAAAAATAATATAAGAAAGAATTTTAAAGTCAATTCGCAATGCTTTTTAGAAATGAGACTACTATAAGGCCTCCCGCACACACACACACAATGCAAACGCAGAATTGGAGGAGATTTCTCCTTATGATAGTCAAAGATGCTTGATACGCATTAAAAGAACATTTGATATTATTACTAGTGCATAGTGTAGTAAAAATCATTTTGAAAGTAAAGATATAAATCTTAGCCAACATAGACATTTCAAACTATGCCTACTATAGCTACCATCCAAACAGTGTTGCGACACCATAAGCGAATGATAGGTTCTACAACTAATACCGTACAAGTTTCGTATTGGGAATTGGATTTCTAACAAATGGTCAGGCCAAGGAACATCCCATTGCCACATGAGAACGCCTCTGGAAGGACGTCCCCGAGAACCAAACCGGATCTCTGCCAACACAAGGCCGGGTTACCCCTAACTGGGTAACTACTGACACGGGCACGCCATTCCCCGATCGTAAACGACCTTTCTCACGGGATCCCGAAAACCAACAACCACAAAGTAATAAATTCGTAGTAACCACATAGGTTAAATATCTGGGCTCCATACCATGATACCACCTCTATCCATAAGGAAATGTACATACCCTAGAGGGTGCTACCCCTCATAACCTTGCCGCATCTTTCCTGTTTTGACCATTTCCGGGGTGTGAGGCTCGACGAAGTCACGTCCACAAAAACATACTTTATACAAAAGCCATGCTTTGGGTCAACAAATGATCAACACAATGATCACCAAGATAGACGATCAAATAAACGATCCTATCACAATAATCAACACAATGATCATTTCAGCAACACTCAGCATGTCACATTACCAAATTGGGAACATATCGCTGATAACCTTCAACTATATAACCTCTGAGCTCGTACGTCTCAGAGAAGGGTGTTAAGCTAAGAGAATAAATTCTCCGCCACCAACAGAAATATATTTGAAAGAAATCGGCTTTATATCTCAATTTGTAATGTCAGACATACAATCCATACAAGTCTGTTCTGGGTTCGAACAGAACCGAAGGCACTTACAAAGAAGTCCTTGCAATCCGGATATTCACAATCCCGATCGGATTTCCCATCACTTAGGGAGTTTCTATACCGGCGCGACTCGATGCAGAAACAATCGATAGGTCATCCTATCGCTTTCACAAATACCCGGTCTTCATCACCGGTCTTCAAATGCTATCCATAACGACGTGTCACATATTCGGAATGGGTTATACGACACAAAGGTCTTTTCCCGGCTAAACCGAATAGTGAGCGAAAATATTTTCAAAACATATGGATATGGGATTTCAATTTAAGTCACAACTTAATAATTCAAACTTTCTTTCAAATGGTTTAACAAATTACCATTTTCAATCTTTAAACAAAAAGATTCATTTTCGCAACCTTTAACGGTTTAAACAATTTTCACATTTAAATCTTTTAAACAAAAGATTCATTCACATATTTTCCAAATCAATTTTCATTTCAATTTGATTTAACTCGTTAAATCTTTAAATCAAAGATTTAACTTATAGCCTTCAAAATAATTTCATTTCAATTTGATTTAAACAAATCATCAATTTAAATCTGTTAAAAATAAACAGATTTAATTCATAGCTTTCAAAAAGAATTCATTCATAACTTAGGAAAATCATTTCTCTATTCAATCTTGCAATTCCCCTAATTAACTGGAATCTCAGTTCTTATCTAAAAGTGTTTATCATTTGAAAACAACAGTTTTCATTTTGGAAATCTGATTCATTTATACGAGTTGAAATCCTTGAGTTAAATTCAAATTCCCAAAAATAATACTTTAAAAATGGTTTAACTCATAATGACTAGTACTTTTCGTGCACAGCTACCACCTCTTCCATTGTACCACAGCCCCCAGATCCTCCACCCTTTCTTCAAGGTCCTATCAATTCTCAACCCCTACCTTTCATCTGTCCTCCTCTCCCTCTCACATCAGCTACCGCCCCACTAACTAGACCTTCTTCCTCTTCCCCTTCTCCACCGCTGCTGACTACATCAACCAAAACCTTACCTTGGTCATCTCTGTTTAAGACCAGACCACGAAATGCTGGCAAATTCAACCCGGTGAACTTTCCACTAGTCTTTGATGGGGAAGCCATCGTTCCTCCTGCTGAAGTTATTCAGGCTGGTAATGAAGTGTGGGGCCAGCACCTTGTTGGCTTCTTCCTTGACAATCCACTTCCGTACCCTGTTGTTTTGAATCACCTAAAGAGATACTGGAAGCTCAAGGGCTCCATACAAGTCAAGTCTGATGGGAACTTGTTCCTCTTCAATCTGTCCTCTGATGAGGATAGAAGGAAGATAATCCAGGCAGACCCTATAATTATGAGGAACAAGCTGTTTATCGTGAAGGAATGGGATCCCACCATTGGCAATAGTGTCAGCACCATCAAATCTGTTCCAGTGTGGATCAAGTTGTCCAATATTCCTCTCTTCTGTTGGTCCCATTTAGGTGTTAATTGGCTAGCTACAAGGCTTGGTAGATTTCTATGCATGGATGAGGCAACTGAGAAGCTAGACAGGATTGGGTATGCAAAGTGCATGGTTGAGATAACTGCCAAGAATGAACTACCTGCGACATTTTCGGTAAAACTGTTAGATGGCACGATGCAAGTGGTTAAGGTTGAATATATGTGGAAGCCGAAGATCTGTGTGAGTTGCAAGGAATTTGGGCATGACAAACAGGATTGTTTGGTCCTACAAAGTTTGAGTGGAAGGAAAGAAGAAGTATGCAAAAATGTAAACTATGGTGAGAAAGAGTGTGATAACATGCATAAGAATGAAGTCAAAAATGTAGACAATAAAGGTGATGCAGGAAGAAACAGTGGGTGGAGAAGGGCACCTTATGGGAAAGGTAAGTCAAGCAATTATGATAAAAGGAAAGTGGTTGAAAAAGAAAAAAGCATGAGTAAAGGAAAAGTGCAAACAGTGTTAGGCGATATTGCAGTGGTAGACAATACTGATGTTTCTTTGGGTAAAATTGCTGTTGTGCCCGATGCAGATCACAACTTCCTCCGTGTTCGCCCCGAGTTTTCTGGTGTTTTGCCCGAAGCAGTCAGAAATCCTAATCCATTTCACATATTACAAACTGTTGGAGACGGTGAAGAAGCAAACAAAGTAGCAAGCTCCATTATAACAGATGTTGATAATTATACAACAGAAACTATGGCAGATGAAATAATACCAACCCGGTTACACACATCTTATGAAAAAGAATCAAGTGCAGAAAGAATGGGTCAAAACACATTGGTCGGTGCTTCTACGGCTACTGTTTTTGGTTGCACACCTGATCAACCTCTATCTAATACATATGAATCCCATGCAAAGGTGATACATTCAGCAAACATTTTGCTGTCTATTGAGCAAGACTTCATCCAAACCATTGAAAAAGCGGTTCTATCTCTCCTTCTTCCAATGACATCAAATTTGCATCCACGTCATGAAACCCCCCTCCTGGCTTCTCTATCCAACCCCACCTCCTCCCCATATATTTTCAAGGGTTCCATTCCCGGTTGGGTCTCCCCGCCTGTCGATCCACCCATTGAGAAACAGAAATCAGCTAAGTCCCCCACACCTTCTGCAAAATTGAAGGCAGTAAGATCTGATCCTCCTTCAACAAGGAGTAGGGCAGGAGTGTCGCATCTCTCCCTGTAGTTTGCTTAATGATGAATAAGATTGCTGCGTGGAACATTAGAGGTGCCCATAATTTTGGGAAACTTGATCATGTTAAATCCATCATCCATGTCAACAGCATTAAAATGTTTGCAATTCTAGAAACTAAGCTCTCTCTCCCTTTATCTATTAGAGCTGCCAACTACATGAACCCATCTTGGGACTATAATCATAACTTGAATGAAGCCCCTTATGGTCGAATCCTTGTAGTTCATGATCCATCAATTTTCTCCCTCAACATAATTCTTTCTACCACGCAAATGATTCACTTCCATGCTCTCTTTCTGCCTACTCAAATTTCCTTCTATATTACTTTCATTTATGCGCATAATGCGGTTGCTGCGCGGCAACCTCTTCTCAACACTCTCCCATCTCTACGTCAAGACTCCCACCCATGGCTTGTGTTGGGGGATTTCAACTGCTGTGTTAATCTCACTGATAAGCTTGGTGGAATGCCGCTATTGCCTAGAGAAATTGCACCTCTTAACATTTCCATTTCTGATTCTGATCTTCTCACTGTTGTTCGTTCTGGTGTCCCTTATTCCTGGAATAACAGAAGTCGTATTGGATTAAGAACATTCTCAAATATTGATCACACCTTTTGCAACGCTGCAGCTTTCTCTCTCTGGCCAACCCTAAATACCTTCATGCCTCACCCTGTTTTATCTGATCATTCCCCTCAAATTCTAACCCTTTCCTGTCAGGCTAGTAGTGGGAAGAGGGCCTTTAAATTTTATAATGCTTGGGTTTTACAACCAGAGTATGATAATATTATTACTACCGCATGGTCAATTAACATATATGGAAATCCTATGTTTGTTCTTTGCAGGAAATTAAAGGCTGCAAGGAACGCACTTCGTCAATGGGCGCATGGTAAATTTGGTGATGGAAATCTTCAAATCAAGAACATTAAGTCCCAGCTCAAGCTCGCTCAGGACATGCTAAATGAAGACCCTACCAACATTGCCCTTTCTCAGAACGAATCTAGCCTCTTCCTTCAACTCAATGACGCTATTAATGCTGAAGCTAGTATGAGAAAGCAGCAGTATCATCAGAAGTGGGTCACTGATGGGGATAGAAATACTTCATTCTTTCATGCTTCAATCAATGTCAAACGTGCTAGAGATCGTATTACCGTATTGTGGGATGAAACTGGGAATATAATGAATACCTCTGAGGAGATTGACAAGTACCTTCTCCAAACCTTCTCTGAACAGCTTGGTAATAGCTCCAAATTTATACCTGATCTTGAAAAGCTTAATAATATCCCCCTTCCCAAGTTACAATCTGACATGAAAGAAATGCTTGTGGCTAAAGTGACTAATCATGAGATTAAAAAGGCTTTATTTTCCATGAATTCTAACTCCTGTGGTGGGCCTGACGGATTTAACATTATGTTCTTCAAAAGTAGTTGGAGTGTGATAAAATCTGATTTTTATGCTGCTGCCCACAACTTTTTCGACAAATTTAAGCTGTTGAGTGAGGTTAACGAAACTAATCTTGTTCTCATCCCGAAAGTTAGACCTGTTTTAAATGCTTCATCCTTCAGACCAATATCTTGCTGTAATGTTGTTTATAAATGTATATCAAAAATACTTGCTTCTAGGCTTGTGCCTGTTTTGTCTTCAATTATTTCGAATAATCAATCTGCCTTCATCCCTGGAAGAAATATTCTTGATAATGTCATGCTGGCCCACGAACTAATTAATGGATATGGTAGGAGTCAGATTTCGCCTCGTGCTATGATGAAACTTGATATAAGAAAAGCCTATGATAGCATCCACTGGTCGGCTATTGTTCGAATTATGTCAACAATGGGATTTCCTAAAGTTTTTGTGGCTTGGGTGTATGTGTGCATATCCAGCCCGACTTATACACTTTGTTATAATGGGAAAACTTCTGGGTACTTCAGAGGGAAGCAAGGTGTGCGACAAGGGGATCCTATATCATCATACTTATTCATCATCGTCATGGAGGCTCTCACCAGCATGCTTGCCATTAAGTACGATGACAAAAGAATCTTGTACCATCCAAAATGCCAACCCCTTCATATAACATCCCTATTTTTCGCTGATGATGTCATGATATTCACCAAGCCGATCGATCAATCCATAATGCATATTCTTGAAACGTTGAATACCTTTTACCTTGCCACTGGCCTCAAATTAAATGCTACTAAATCCCAGATCCTTGTTGCTGGCAATGACAATATCGAGAGGATGAGGATTGCTAGACTGTCTGGTCTCCATGCTATGAATAACAATATGACATACTTAGGTCTACCGTTATGCACATCCAGAGTCACTAAAACTGCTTGCCTTCCTCTTTACAATAGGATAACCAACAGGCTAAACTCATGGTCAACTAAATTTCTTTCTATGGCGGGAAGACTTACCCTTATCAAAGCTGTTTGCTTTTCGATGGCTGTTTACTGGGCTAGGTGCTTCATTCTTCCATCCAAGCTTCTCCACATGATAAGGGCTGCCATGATGAGATTCCTTTGGACTGGATCGATACATAATAGGAAGATTATCCCTGTTAAGTATTCTTCCCTGGAAAGGCCAATAGGAAATGGTGGCCTTGGAATCAAAAACATCACACTATGGAATATTGCAGCGGTTAGTACTCATGTCAATGCTATCTTGCTAAGGAAAGACAGCCTGTGGGTGAAGTGGACTTGGAGATATCATGTTAAGGACAAAGACTTCTGGTCAATGAATGTCACTCAGGGAAATAGTTGGATATGGAGGAAGATCCTGGGTACTCGTACCATGCTGCTCCCCCTTATCAAGTACAGTATGTCCCCTTCGAGCACTGTGAGCTTTTGGAAGGATCCTTGGATCAACTATGGTTGTGTTTTATCTTCCTTACTGTCTGCTAATGATCAGGCCCTGTCTGGTATTGGTTTCAATGCGAGGGCTGTCAATTATGTAGCGCACGGTAAGATGAACGTTCCACATACAAGTAATCATAATGTTAATTCTCTCTGGAGAAGCTTGGCCCATCATTCTGCTATTACTTCGCATGATGATGATCTTTCTTGGTGGGGAGCTTCTCACAGCATCAGAGTCGTCTATGACCTTCTAGCCAGGGTTCGGGAAATGCCTGTCTTCACATGGGCAAAAGTTGTTTGGACTTCTTACTCGTCTAGTACTGATAATCTATTGTTTTGGAAGGTATTAAACAAAGCTATGATGACCAGGGACAGGTTTCAGGCTGTTGGCATGGAAGTTGTCAACATATGTGTCTTCTGCAATTCTGCACCTGAATCGGTTGATCATATTCTATTTGAGTGCAGTTACCTTATCAACATATGGCTAACCCTCATGCAGAAGGTCGGGGTTTATGGGATTCGAGGTGTCACGTCTTCTGACTGGGATGTTCTTCGCAAAGCAACGCGTTGGAGAAATAGCAGATGGGATATTGTATTCTATGTTGTGAAAATTTACATACGAAATGTTTGGATGGAAAGGAATAAGAGATGCTTTCATGCTGTGTCTCTTACTGGTTCAAAAATATGGGAGAAGTTGATGAGAGAGATTAGGTATGGTATTCGGGTTTCGGGTCATACATTCGCCCCGCATCAGGTTGTTATGTGGTGTTAGGTCTATGTTTTTATTCCTCGGGCTTCTTTGTGCGCGGCCTTTGCTTGTTTCTGTTGTGGGTTTTGTGCCCTTTTCCCGTTTTCTCTCGTTCCATGTTGTTTCTATGTTTTTCTTGTTTTGTTCTTGTTGTGTGTTTTTTTTATGTTGTGTTGCGTTTTGTTCCTGTGTTTGATCTTTTTCCCGTCTCAATAAATCTGGTAGGGGTCCAGTCAACCTCGCTGTCTATTCCAAAAAAACTCATAATGACTAGTATAATATCATTAATCCCTAATTTCAAATTACAGAATTCAATTTCAAGTATTGAATTTAAATTTAAATCAACTTATTTAAATTCCAAAACTTAATCAAGTAATTTAAAAATAATAAATTCTATTTTGAAATTCCATTTTGAAATTCCATTCCAAAAGCTTTTCACATTTATTCCGATTCCATTTCCAAAACATTTGAATTTAAAAATTCAAATTTAACTATTTCAAAAATCTGCGACTTAATCGATTTCCTCGTGAAATCCATATTTGTGTGTGTATAAGTGTGGTCCAGGGGTTATACACAGTAGTGCAACATCATACAATTATTACAGATCAAAATACATGAATATAATTGATAAGCGATATAAGCTGTAACGCTTATCGGTTATATACAGATCACAGATAAATATGTCACAGATAGTAAATTACAGATCACCACATAAATCAGGATGTATCATAAAGCATCATATATTAGGGATATCAAACAATCAAGTCATCCAATAGAATCTAAATATTCGTAAGTAAAATCAGTTAATTATCTGATTAATTTAAATCAAATTAATTTCTTATGAATTATAAGTCCTGGTTAATTAACATTGATAATTTACAAATCATTTTGATTAATTATTCTTTAATCTTTTACTAATTATCTATTACAAATAAATTAATTAACCTTTTATTATCAACCTTTAATTATTAAACAATTAATCTTTAATTATCTAATTCACCATTTAATTAATTATCTTTAATTAATTACTCTAATTAATTTTTCCTTGATTAATTATCATTCCTTAATCAACTTTATTAAATTAAATTTAACCTTTAATTAATTAATCTCAAATTAATTATCATTTTGAGTCAATCACATTATGCTTTGTATTAAATATTGATTAATCACTTGATTAAATCAATCTTTATCATTTATTAATATTTAATTAAATAATTATCCTTTAATTATTCATCATTAATAAATTAGCTCTTAACAAATTAATTAAATTTTTTTATCGGTACTTAATTAACCTTTAATTAATTAATCTTTTTAATTAAATCTTTATGTAAAACTTAATTAAATTAAAATAATTTACTTTTAAACCTTAAACCAATCCCATACTTAAATAAGACAATTATTTAAAAGAATGAGTTAAAAATGTTTAAAACTTGCATTTTGTTTTAAAATTTCAAAACTGTTTTTATACCTACCCGAGTCAAACCCGAGGAAATCCACGTTCTACCCGAGCCCTGCTTCGAGTCTTTCCCCAAACCAACCCGAGACTTTATAAATTTAATAAATTTTGTTTAAGTGTTAAATATTTACTCGGCATGAACCTAAAAATACACGAGTCTAACTCGAGCTATCTTGCAAACTTCCCGAGGATTACCCCGAGTCCAAGTTCTTCTTTTTCTTTTTTTTCTTCTTCCCCATGCCACTGATACACATCAGTGGTTCGTGCACCTGCACCATCCACCGCCGATGTCCTGGCCACCACTTCCCTTGCCATCTAGTCATCGTTGACCCCCTCAAC
The DNA here is from genome assembly GCA_030765085.1 of Allium cepa. Classification (NCBI taxonomy): domain Eukaryota; kingdom Viridiplantae; phylum Streptophyta; class Magnoliopsida; order Asparagales; family Amaryllidaceae; genus Allium; species Allium cepa. Next base: position 781,571,776 of record CM060929.1, read on the forward strand.
TCAATCCATCACCCAGCACCCATCACGACAGCACGAATCAAAATTTAGTTAAACTTCCAAACCTGGAAACACGCCAGCTTCAACACCCAAACCTGTCAACATCGCCTCGTCCACGCCGTGCCGACCATCAGCGAGCTTCCACCTCCGACCACCGCCTCATCTACACCCCAGCCTTCATCACCCCCAGTCTCGTGCAACTCGATGCACTGTGGACGACGAACAAATCAAATTTCTTCGACCCCAACAAAACTAGGGCTACAGACTTCAACCAATTGCCGACGCCACCACCGTGATCTACTCACCATCCCTATATTTTTCCTGCCATCCCGGTAAGCTCCTCCACCACCACGCACAACCCTAGCACCTCTAGTACCCCTGATCGCCAGAAATCCCCCAAAAACCCATTTCCGTTCAACTTCAAACTGCTACCAAACCACCCCACTAAAAATCACGAAACTCATCTTAAAAATCATCATTTGATATGAGGATTCAAGTTATACACTTGAGTTAATGATTCGTGTCATTCGAAATTTCCAATTTTTAAAGTTTGTACTGTAAAATCTTGATCTTCTATCCTACATACCTCTATACATTATGAAACCATTTTTTTATTATAGCCCATACTTAAACACATCGATCTTGTTTTGAGACTAAGGCCTGATATGGATTATAAAACAAGAACTTGAATTATCTTTTTCTTTGCTTTGTTGGGTTGTTCTCTGTAAACCTGATACTTAAATAAAATAGAGAATACTCTGATGAAAGCCACACACACAACACATGCATATCATTACAGCATATACCATAAGATACATATTCATTTCGAAGCAACACACAAGTTTAAACTTTGAAATACAGATGTGTACTCACATTGCTTTTCCAGAATAAAAAGAGTACTTCAATTTTAGAAACAAGCTTTGAATTTCCAGTTGCAAACCTTCTACTTTGACCTCTGGATTTAGTTAAATTGTTGTTTTGTTCAAAGCAAAATTTTGGTTTAAGTTTGAGATGTTTTACTTCAGTTTTCCTTAGACAAGAATGAACGAATTTAAAATGAGAAGTGGATGTATATAAATTGAATATACAGGGTGATCATTTGTTTATACAAAGCAGGTACAAGATTTTCTTTACTTGTATTTTTTAAATCTTTGGCCAGAGATATTGGTATGGAGGCTGGTGATACTTGTTGTGCTAGCATTTAATGCCAAGATATGTGTCTCCATACCTACCTCATTCTATCCTTTTTCTTGCTTCAGCTGAAGTGATCTTGTGTTGGAGGTGATACTATATACATAGATATTATTATTTGTTTGTCCTTGTTGACTGTGCAGTTTGTTTGGTGGCTGATGAATAACATTTTTATTTGTACAAGTTAATGTTATCTTGTTTGTTATGTTATGTACAGTTCTCACTTTACTTGTTCATGCATTCTGACTATCTTCTTTTGTTTGTTTTTTTTCTTTACCTTACATTGTTTTGTTTACTTTGCTTATTTATATTTTTGTTTTCCATGCTTGCTTTGTTTTCATTTACAAGTGTACATACTTGTATGTATTTTTGTTTTGTAATACTTCCTATATATGTTTACTTATTGTTTTTGTTTTATATATAATTGTTCTTATTTTTATTCATAGCTTAAATATGAATTATTTTACTTTACAAAATAAGTGAACTTCTATTTTTATTTTACTCTTATTACTTTTGTAGCCTACTCCATTTGTATTATCTTGTATTGATTTATTAATATGAGATTAAGATATATATATATATATATTTACTTTATATTGTTATATCTTATATTTTATTTACTTCTTATTTATTGTCTTGTATTTATTATATATATTTTAACCATCAATAATAAATTAACAATTCACTTATTTATTCATTTCGTACTTGTGTCAATGTATATACTTTAATATTTATTTTTCAAACCATTAATATAAGATTTAAATTCAAATCAAAATATATATATATATACACACAAGATTTTAAAATTTCAAATTGACTCATATATACCCAAATATACATATATATATATATATATATTCACATATATACATATATATATATATAATATAAAAAAAAATTTAAATGATTTATATAGAATATATTTGAACTCAGGGAAACTCACATCACTATTTATAATTAATTTTATAAATTTTTATTCAAAATTTCATTTAATTATTAATTTAAATTAAATAAATATTCAGGATCGTTACAGACTTCCCCCCTTAAAAGAATTTCGTCCTCGAAATTCGCAGGCACGAAAACAATACAGAGATAGACGAAAGATAGAAGAAATATCTTTTCAGATCAAACTGGATATCGATTCTGGATTTGGCTCATCAAATCAGAATATCAACAATAGATACAAGAAATTATAATAGAATTTCAAATTCGGTTTTAAACAATGTCGTTTTATCGATACAATTCAATTTATTCTTCATATTCTACTAATCAATTTAACTCAAATTAAAATTTCAATTTATTTAAAATTTTCAATTCCAAATTTCCAATTCATATTCATTAAGGTTTAAAATCAAAAACCGATAAGAAACCGATGAAGATACGAAGTAAAGATTTTCCCACAACGATTCGTAGGGCTGCCATTACACCGAAACTTCTTTCTCTGGAGCTGTCACGAAGCAATTCAAAAGAATTTTGGAAACGAATCAAAAGAGATTGAGAAGAAAGTTATTTCAACTGTTGCAGGGTATTGACTATTTATAGCCGTATTCCCATGTCCCCTATCTCGTTCTCTTCTTGCACTCATACTTACTATCAGTAGATAGTAAGAGAATTTACTGAGGCGTTAAAACGGATATCTTAAGGATTACTCATTCTAGGATTTACTTCACCCTATCTCTAATGAGTTACTTAATGTGTTATACTCCTGAGCTAAAGTTTCACCTTAGCTCTGATACCAAATGTAACGAGAAGGATTTTGCCCGCTCGAAAATCGACATCCATACTTCAAATCGTATTCGAATGCCATAGATTCGACCGTTCAAATCCGATTCACCGGAGTTTATAACAATCATTAAGTAAACAACACAGCGGAATAAAAGAATAATACATTGATATACAGCTTTGATACAATATCTGATACAACAGATAATCCAATAGATATCAATATACATCAGAGATATGATACAATAAAATAGCAGCAGAAAAGAAAATAGATGACATCTAACATACGGAACAATATAACTCTAAAATAGTCTTCAAGGAAGAACTCCAAATCTGAACTCCATCTCCAAGAATCAATCCAGCAATAGCTCGAACCCCCAATAACATATCACCAAGCTCAGCAAGACTGGTGCGATCCAAAGACTGAACTAACTCCAGATAATCCACTATATCTAACTATCTGTAAAACCCAACTCTAGACCGCTCGTGTAGAAAATAATGAGCACCCAGAGTTTAGGAAATAAAACAATAAACTCCGGATCAGTCATGGGACTGGTGTGAGCAACAAAAACAGTTTATCTTATAAAAATAATATAAGAAAAAAATTTAAAGTCAATTCGCAATGCTTTTTAGAAATGAGACTACCATAAGGCCTCCCGCACACACACACAATGCAAACGCAGAATCGGAGGAGATTTCTCCTTATGATAGTCAAAGATGCTTGATACGCATTAAAAGAACATTTGATATTATTACTAGTGCATAGTGTAGTAAAAATCATTTTGAAAGTAAAGATATAAATCTTAGCCAACATAGACATTTCGAACTATGCCTACTATAGCTACCATCCAAACAGTGTTGCGACACCATAAGTGAATGATAGGTTCTACAACTAATACCGTACAAGTTTCGTATTGGGAATTGGATTTCCAACAAATGGTCAGGCCAAGGAACTTCCCATTGCCACATGAGAACGCCTCTGGAAGGACGTCCCCGAGAACCAAACCGGATCTCTGCCAACACAAGGCCGGGTTACCCCTAACTGGGTAACTACTGACACGAGCACGCCATTCCCCGATCGTAAACGACCTTTCTCACGGGATCCCGAAAACCAACAACCACAAAGTAATAAATTCGTAGTAACCACATAGGTTAAATATCTGGGCTCCATACCATGATACCACCTCTATCCAGAAGGAAATGTACATACCCTAAAGGGTGCTACCCCTCATAACCTTGCCGCATCTTTCCTGTTTTGACCATTTCCGGGGTGTGAGGCTCGACGAAGTCACGTCCACAAAAACATACTTTATACAAAGCCATGCTTTGGGTCAACAAATGATCAACACAATGATCACCAAGATAGACGATCAAATAAACAATCCTATCACAATAATCAACACAATGATCATTTCAGCAACACTCAGCATGTCACATTACCAAACTGGGAACATATCGCTGATAACCTTCAACTATATAACCTCTGAGCTCGTACGTCTCAGAGAAGGGTGTTAAGCTAAGAGAATAAATTCTCCGCCACCAACAGAAATATATTTGAAAGAAATCGGCTTTATATCTCAATTTGTAATGTCAGACATACAATCCATACAAGTCTGTTCTGGGTTCGAACAGAACCGAAGGCACTTACAAAGAAGTCCTTGCAATCCGGATATTCACAATCCCGATCGGATTTCCCATCACTTAGGGAGTTTCTATACCGGCGCGACTCGGTGCAGAAACAATCGATAGGTCATCCTATCGCTTTCACAAATACCCGGTCTTCATCACCGGTCTTCAAATGCTATCCATAACGACGTATCACATATTCGGAATGGGTTATACGACACAAAGGTCTTTTCCCGGCTAAACCGAATAGTGAGCGAAAATATTTTCAAAACATATGGATATGGGATTTCAATTTAAGTCACAACTTAATAATTCAAACTTTCTTTCAAATGGTTTAACAAATTACCATTTTCAATCTTTAAACAAAAAGATTCATTTTCGCAACCTTTAACGGTTTAAACAATTTTCACATTTAAATCTTTTAAACAAAAGATTCATTCACATATTTTCCAAATCAATTTTCATTTCAATTTGATTTAACTCGTTAAATCTTTAAATCAAAGATTTAACTTATAGCCTTCAAAACAATTTCATTTCAATTTGATTTAAACAAATCATCAATTTAAATCTGTTAAAAATAAACAGATTTAATTCATAGCTTTCAAAAAGAATTCATTCATAACTTAGGAAAATCATTTCTCTATTCAGTCTTGCAATTCCCCTAATTAATTGGAATCTCAGTTCTTATCTAAAAGTGTTTATCATTTGAAAACAACAGTTTTCATTTTGGAAATCTGATTCATTTATACGAGTTGAAATCCTTGAGTTAAATTCAAATTCCCAAAAATAATACTTTAAAAATGGTTTAACTCATAATGACTAGTATAATATCATTAATCCCTAATTTCAAATTACAGAATTCAATTTCAAGTATTGAATTTAAATTTAAATCAACTTATTTAAATTCCAAAACTTAATCAAGTAATTTAAAAATAATAAATTCTATTTTGAAATTCCATTTTGAAATTCCATTCCAAAAGCTTTTCACATTTATTCCGATTCCATTTCCAAAACATTTGAATTTAAAAATTCAAATTTAACTATTTCAAAAATCTGCGACTTAATCGATTTCCTCGTGAAATCCATATTTGTGTGTGTATAAGTGTGGTCCAGGGGTTATACACAGTAGTGCAACATCATACAATTATTACAGATCAGAATACAGGAATATAATTGATAAGCGATATAAGTTGTAACGCTTATCGGTTATATGCAGATCACAGATAAATATGTCACAGATAGTAAATTACAGATCACCACATAAATCAGGATGTATCACAAAGCATCATATATTAGGGATATCAAACAATCAAGTCATCCAATAGAATCCAAATATTCGTAAGTAAAATCAGTTAATTATCTGATTAATTTAAATCAAATTAATTTCTTATGAATTATAAGTCCTGGTTAATTAACATTGATAATTTACAAATCATTTTGATTAATTATTCTTTAATCTTTTACTAATTATCTATTACAAATAAATTAATTAACCTTTTATTATCAACCTTTAATTATTAAACAATTAATCTTTAATTATCTAATTCACCATTTAATTAATTATCTTTAATTAATTACTCTAATTAATTTTTCCTTGATTAATTATCATTCCTTAATCAACTTTATTAAATTAAATTTAACCTTTAATTAATTAATCTCAAATTAATTATCATTTTGAGTCAATCACATTATGCTTTGTATTAAATATTGATTAATCACTTGATTAAATCAATCTTTATCATTTATTAATATTCAATTAAATAATTATCCTTTAATTATTCATCATTAATAAATTAGCTCTTAACAAATTAATTAAATTTTTTTATCAGTACTTAATTAACCTTTAATTAATTAATCTTTTTAATTAAATCTTTATGAAAAACTTAATTAAATTAAAATAATTTACTTTTAAACCTTAAACCAATCCCATACTTAAATAAGACAATTATTTAAAAGAATGAGTTAAAAATGTTTAAAACTTGCATTTTGTTTTAAAATTTCAAAACTGTTTTTATACCTACCCGAGTCAAACCCGAGGAAATCCACGTTCTACCCGAGCCCTGCTTCGAGTCTTTCCCCAAACCAACCCGAGACTTTATAAATTTAATAAATTTTGTTTTAAGTGTTAAATATTTACTCGGCATGAACCTAAAAATACACGAGTCTAACTCGAGCTATCTTGCAAACTTCCCGAGGATTACCCCGAGTCCAAGTTCTTCTTTTTCTTTTTTTTCTTCTTCCCCATGCCACTGATACACATCAGTGGTTCGTGCACCTGCACCATCCACCGCCGATGTCCTGGCCACCACTTCCCTTGCCATCTAGTCATCGTTGACCCCCTCAACTCAATCCATCACCCAGCACCCATCACGACAGCACGAATCAAAATTTAGTTAAACTTCCAAACCTGGAAACACGCCAGCTTCAACACCCAAACCTGTCAACATCGCCTCGTCCACGCCGTGCCGACCATCAGCGAGCTTCCACCTCCGGCCACCGCCTCATCTACACCCCAGCCTTCATCACCCCCAGTCTCGTGCAACTCGATGCACTGTGGGCGACGAACAAATCAAATTTCTTCGACCCCAATACAGACTTCAACCAATTGCCGACGCCACCACCGTGATCTACTCACCATCCCTATATTTTTCCTGCCATCCCGGTAAGCTCCTCCACCACCACGCACAACCCTATCACCTCTAGTACCCCTGATCGCCAGAAATCCCCCAAAAACCCATTTCCGTTCAACTTCAAACTGCTACCAAACCACCCCACTAAAAATCACGAAACTCATCTTAAAAATCATCATTTGATATGAGGATTCAAGTTATACACTTGACTTAATGATTCGTGTCATTCGAAATTTCCAATTTTTAAAGTTTGTACTGTAAAATCTTGATCTTCTATCCTACATACCTCTATACATTATGAAACCATTTTTTTATTATAGCCCATACTTAAACACATCGATCTTGTTTTGAGACTAAGGCCTGATATGGATTATAAAACAAGAACTTGAATTATCTTTTTCTTTGCTTTGTTGGGTTGTTCTCTGTAAACCTGATACTTAAATAAAACAGAGAATACTCTGATGAAAGCCACACACACAACACATGCATATCATCACAGCATATACCATAAGATACATATTCATTTCGAAGCAACACACAAGTTTAAACTTTGAAATACAGATGTGTACTCACATTGCTTTTCCAGAATAAAAAGAGTACTTCAATTTTAGAAACAAGCTTTGAATTTCCAGTTGCAAACCTTCTACTTTGATCTCTGGATTTAGTTAAATTGTTGTTTTGTTCAAAGCAAAATTTTGGTTTAAGTTTGAGATGTTTTACTTCAGTTTTCCTTAGACAAGAATGAACGAATTTAAAATGAGAAGTGGATGTATATAAATTGAATATACAGGGTGATCATTTGTTTGTACAAAGCAGGTACAAGATTTTCTTTACTTGTATTTTTTAAATCTTTGGCCAGAGATATTGGTATGGAGGCTGGTGATACTTGTTGTGCTAGCATTTAATGCCAAGATATGTGTCTCCATACCTACCTCATTCTATCCTTTTTCTTGCTTCAGCTGAAGTGATCTTGTGTTGGAGGTGATACTATATACATAGATATTATTATTTGTTTATCCTTGTTGACTGTGCAGTTTGTTTGGTGGCTGATGAATAACATTTTTATTTGTACAAGTTAATGTTATCCTGTTTGTTATGTTATGTACAGTTCTCACTTTACTTGTTCATACATTCTGACTATCTTCTTTTGTTTGTTTTTTTTCTTTACCTTACATTGTTTTGTTTACTTTGCTTATTTATATTTTTGTTTTCCATGCTTGCTTTGTTTTCATTTACAAGTGTACATACTTGTATGTATTTTTGTTTTGTAATACTTCCTATATATGTTTACTTATTGTTTTTGTTTTATATATAATTGTTCTTATTTTTATTCATAGCTTAAATATGAATTATTTTACTTTACAAAATAAGTGAACTTCTATTTTTATTTTACTCTTATTACTTTTGTAGCCTACTCCATTTGTATTATCTTGTATTGATTTATTAATATGAGATTAAGATATATATATATTTACTTTATATTGTTATATCTTATATTTTATTTACTTCTTATTTATTGTCTTGTATTTATTATATATATTTTAACCATCAATAATAAATTAACAATTCACTTATTTATTCATTTCGTACTTGTGTCAATGTATATACTTTAATATTTATTTTTCAAACCATTAATATAAGATTTAAATTCAAATCAAAATATATATATATACACACAAGATTTTAAAATTTCAAATTGACTCATATATACCCAAATATACATATATATATTCACATATATACATATATATATAATATAAAAAAAATTAAATGATTTATATAGAATATATTTGAACTCGGGGAAACTCACATCACTATTTATAATTAATTTTATAAATTTTTATTCAAAATTTCATTTAATTATTAATTTAAATTAAATAAATATTCAGGATCGTTACACTTTAATTCTGAATATTTAATTTTATTGACTATCTTTCATATATAACTGATTCTTATCATTATTTTAAATTAATTTCATCCACTAATTTACTTTCAATTTCCAATTTGAAATTGTTTTGTTGCTATTTTTTTTTATAGTTTCAAATTTTGGAAAGTTTTGTCAAAGTCTCCATTTGTTTAGCATTTCATATTTCCATAAGCACATATGTAAGGTTCTAATCCTTATCACAATTAATTCCAATCAATTCTCAAACCATTCTCTTTAGTTTAAGTGATTTACAACTTACTTGCTTAGACATATAATCCATTTGAGCAAAACAAACTCATATTCAAAATCATCCTATTTCGCTTCTAATAATTCATAAAATTTATCTAATTTCATTTACTTCAAACAACCCATTTTCTTATGCAATTCAACAATACTATTGTGAATAAACAATCACTTAAGCTTTATAACAAATCTTAAATTGATTCCAACTCAATTTACACTTGACTCCACCACAATTAATTTATTCACAATCCTTTCATTACATTTTCTTTCATTTCAAAAGTTTGTTTCCAAACCATTTTATTAAAATTCGACAGCCAATATTTTAAATAATCATCCCACACTTTACTTAAGTTATTTATTTTCTTCAAACTGTTCCACCTAACAACTTAGGTTTATTCTATTTCACCAATTCCCATTCAAATCTTTGATTCGATTTTCCTTTAATCAAATCCCAATTATTTACTGATTAGTTTATTCTTTTATCCATTCTTAAATTTACATGAACAATTTATTATTGAGTTTATAATAAAGTCATTTAATTTATGCTTGAATTAGATTTGTTTACACTCACACCAATTCTGTTTTAATTCAATTCAATATTTACTTACTTACATCTACTTATTTTCATAAGAATTTTATTCCATTCAATATTATCTGTAACTCGATTGAATTCATTTGAATTCAATTTTATTTTAACTCAACTTCAGTTAAATTTAGCTACTTACCATTCCTTTAAATTTATTTCTCAAAATATGAGCTCAAAACTTATTTATTTGCTTAAAAGTTTATATTACTCATTTGGGTTATTTAATCTTATCACCACAATTTCAGATTATATATATATAACACTTACTATCTTAAAGTATAAATTTTCATCTCACAATTTCAATCATTTTACCTTCAAATTTTATATTCAAATAAGTTCATTTTGAACTTCAATTCCATTTAACTTATCTCAGGTTAAGCTCCAATATGTTTTCTTATTTTCATTTGCTTAAGTTAAATTTTAATTCCGGGATTAAAATTCCCGATTTTTTCTTATTAATATCAACTTTACTTTATAAGTTAGATAGTTGATTCATTTAAACTTTTACATTATCAAATAGAATTCTTAGAATTCAATTGCCTGGTTCTCATTCCCAAAACCATTTTGAAAGGATAACTACATATACCCACCTGGTATATCAAATCAAATTTTCAAATTCCAAACACTTGTTTTCACCAAAACAAGTTTTTTTTCCTTTTGAAATTTCTAAAACAACTTGTATACCCAACAAGCCAAAACAATTATCATGACCAACTATCCTGGTAGCAATTCATCTCTTTAGAAACTCGAAAATGAATACTGATGATGTGGCCTTCATCATCAGGATTATTTTCCAGCGACTGAAGTGAGTTCAGTGCTTTCTTATTTTCAAAAATTCCTCCCAAAATAATTTCCATTCAACAATATTTTCCAAAACAATATTCCAATATTGCATTCAAATTTTTGGAAAAAACATTTCAAACATTCCCAAGGTTTTGAATTCCCAAATCCCTTTGTTTAAATTCATTTAAACACCTTTCAAATTTCCGGGACTTAAATTCTGCTTTAATTAAATTTTAGTTGTTACCCTTTTTATTTAAAATCATACTTAGACAATTTTATTTGGTTATAAACCACTCAAATTTTATTCAATTATAGTATTAACAACCAAACATCCAAATATATATAATAATTTCAGAATTTTTTTTTCTTTTATATCAAAATATAATTTTGGGTAAAATTATTTCATTTACCCTACTTTAAAAACAATACTGTGTCGGTCTACCTTGTTTAAGAGTTTAGAAATCCCTATCGATGAAATGACGTCCCACACATCGACCAGAATCCATAAACACTCAACAGATACATTAACACAATATAAAAACAATTTTATATTCACTAACAAATACGCGCTCATATCTATTAATACACTCAAACTCATTTTAGAGTACTACTGACTCTATTCTATGAGTAATTCCTACCAGAGCCAAGGTTATCACCAACCTATGCTCTGATACCAACTGTGACGACCCGCCCTTCTACTACCAGAAAGACGTATCATCATTAAGAAAGAAAGGGATAGAAATAGAAGAGAAAGAAAAGAACAACAACATCAGAATCTCACAACGTAACGGAACAAAATATAATATATCACATAAATATTTCATAGTTTTACATATATCAGAGTTATACAATATCAATACATATGACGGTCAAACATACATCTATCACTACATACTTCAGAGGTACAGTACACATCAACTAACACAGCAGTACTTGATAGATAGCACATACGTCTGGAAACTCCTGCTCCAAGCTCCTCCAGAAATCAAAGTCCGAAACCTATCACTTGGCTACTCATAAAAATTTGAGTACCCAAGAGTTTATGAAAAACAAAATATAAACTCCGGGTCAGACACGGGTCTGGTATGAGTAAACGGTTTAAAGTTGTTTAACTTTGAAAAACATTTGAAATAAAGGTATCACGTAAGACTCCCCACAAATAAATACGGGTAAGTTTTACCTTACGCTAACCAAAACATTTCAAAGGAAATCCAGTGATATTATAATAGTGTCTAGGGTTTTCAAGTAAATAGAAAATAGCCGAAATTGTTACATGATTAAATTCCAGCTACTAGCCACAAAAGTGGGTAATACAAATCAAAACCGTAGGGTCTCGTAGGGAAAATGGATTTCCAACAATGGCAGGGCTACTAGGGTAACGCCCGTCACAGTACAGGGCCTAGATCACCGTACCGAGGATGACTCCCGACCCCCTACAACACAAGGCCGGAACCATTCCTTACTGAACAGTCCCGAACAAGATAAACCCCGCGGTTGTAGCTAGCAACCGCCCACACAGCCGAAATAAAAAGGGACATCTAGACAGGGGAAATATCTTGTCCTGCTTAGGCATGACCCACCTAACCTTGCTGCATCTCCCCTGTTTTAGCCATTCCCGGTTGATGAGGCTTGAGGCTGCGGTTACCTTTATAGAACATATCACTTAGAATGCTCATCGTCCGCCTGACGATGTGCTGAAAGCATTCAATCCATACAAGTTCGTTCCGGGTTCGAACGAAACCGAAGGCAATATCTCGTCACACTCGTTTTGGAATCACCCTCAGAGTCAACGACGATAACCCTTGCATTTTGAAAACACCATCTCGATCTTCATTTCAGAATTCACGACCTAACGTTTAAATTGGATCGATGTGGTTTTCGAAGAATCAAAATTGATTCTTCCAATCCCGGTCTCATCGAAATCCAAACGCCATTTTAAGGGCCAAGTTGTCTAATTAACATAACGGTTTAAATAATTAAATTCGACAAATTGGATTAACATAGCATATATCCTAGATAAAACATATACAAGCATCATATATATAACATGACATATCATAGAGCATCACAGAATATCATCAAATAAATATCACAAATCAGATATTCAATATAACAATTCCGCAAGCAGTCATCTTTAAGTCTTATTTGTAATTAATTCAATTTAGAATTAATTACTTGAGAGTCAATCACTTAACTCTAATTAATTAATCATTAATTAACAATTAATTACCTATTTCATTTCAAGTCATCTAATTGATGATTTCGTAATTTATTATTAAGTCTTAATTTTATTTCACACTATTAATTAATTACTTCCTTAATCACGTTATTTAACTTTAATTAACCATTCCTCAATCATTAATCAATAACCTTAATTGTTATTTAATAAACTTAATTGCCCATTTATTAATTATTAATTTCTAAATTAATCGTTATTAATTCTTAATTAAATCACTTGATTTATTAACTGTTACCCATTCATAAATTAACTTAAATAGTTGATTACAAATTCATTTATTAATTATAATCCATCACCAATTATAATCAAAATTCATTATTCTTAATTACTTCCTGAAAATAATCAATTTATATTAATTACTCAACTTAATTGACATTTTAAAAGAAATCATCTGAAGTTTTTTGAAATCAATTTGTCTCTAATTACAAACTTGTATTAATAAGATTTATACTTATCTTATATTACCTACCTAATTTGAATAATAATTATGAGCTTAAAACACATTAAAGTATTTGCTAAAGTAATTAACTTGTATCTGAGTTTTAGCTTAAACTGCTAACTACTACCAAGTTTTGCAGTATTTAGAATTGAATGAAAATTTGTTTACTTACATTACCTTTAAAATACAATACTGTAGTTAACAAACCCGAGGCTTCCCCATGTTATCTCGAGAATTACTTCGAGTTTCACGCAACCTACTCCGAAAATTCCCCCAAAACCCCTTCTTCTCCTTCACTCTTTTTTTTTACAGTAAGTTGTAAAAATTTAAATGAAAAGCAAACATCAGGAAATAAAACTGGCTTCGATCGAAACTCAAAGCAACTATCAGTGAGACTCGAGCACGACACGAAGCGATCATACACGTCGTCACAGACGCGCCATCCCACTCCAACGCCACAGTGCACGTGCACGGTGGTTAGCCGCACCTCCAGTGGCCCTCGCCAGCACCCACAAACCACAATTTCGCTCCTCATCCAAGATCGAAACCCAGAATTTCTACAAAGGGTCGAAATCAAAATATCACTTGAAAGTTGAACTTGAAACATCAGCTCCTCACCGAAAACCACCCAGTCCTGCAATCCCACATCGCCAGAGGCTAAGCCACGCCACCAACGCCAAGTCCTGCCCCTCAGCAACTCCCTCCCCGAAGCTCAGGAAGCTCGATCTCACTATGATGCCGAAATCGACAATTTATAGTGAACATGCAACACCTGAACTAAAACCCTATTCTTCGTTCGTTTAATTAGTTTATGAATTAGAAAAATTATCTGACATTTTTCTCAACGTCTTGTATGTTCGAACTATCTCCAAAACAATTTCCAACTATTTAAATTGAATCAGTAACTAGGAATTTGCAAAAATACCAGTTTTGTCTATTTACAAACTGCTATTCAAATATCAATCTAAAAGTCTTGACTTTTGTTGTAAAAATTAGGATTAGCAGTATAGATTCAATATAAAATCTTGAATCAACATTTTGCAGTATTTGAATATTATCAAAATATCACTTAGTTTACCCGTACATCACTTACAGTGAAGCACTTGATGATAATGATTGTAATCACCTTTTTATCTTAAAATCTTAGTTTAAATCTTGCTTCTTGTTTGTTGAAGAATCTAAGTTTATTAATGGTTAAATTGGAATACGTTGTCATATTTATACAAACATGAAACCTGTACCAATTTACATAAAACACAGGAGATCACAACATATATGCAAACAGAAGTATACTCAATTAATTTATCAAGTGAGATTGAAGTACTTAAATAACTTAAAACTTTTAAGAATTAAGTTTACTCACAATATGATTTAACAGAGGGTAGTTCAGTTTCCAGATGAACACAGTTTCCCAGCCTTCAAGCTTTGAATTTCAAACTCCAACCTTTGATGTTGTAGATGTTAAACAAATTTGTTTGTATTAAATTCAAGTTGCAGTTTTTTTTATGAACGAACTAAAAATATAAGATGATATAAATAGGGAGGGTATACAGGCCGAAAACATGTTGTATGAGATTTTTATGTACTTGAAACATTCTTTTATATTTGTACCAGAGATTTTTATTTCCAAATAGTTGGATGATAAGATTAGTTTGTGTGCCCCATTAATTAGTTTTGTCTTGTATATATTATCACACTTATCTTTTTATAAATGTTTTTTTCAGGATTGTTCAACTTGATTTTCAAAAGCATATTGAGCTTTATATTACCCTGCCTTATGGTTGAAGCTTATTCATTCATATATATTTTTAAAAGGGTGCAGCCTGACTTGATTTTGGGTGAGCATAACTATACATAAAACTTTGTCTTGTTTCACAAGTCTTATACTAGTACACTGCTTACCCTGTTTTTAAGGCAGAGATGTTTTAAACCTGAAATGATATTTGAACTTCGGTTGAAGGATCTCTTCTTGACAAATAGTTGTGCTAATAAATGCATGTGTTCAGAATTGTTTACATATATTAAATGTTTGCTGATTCTTGTATTTTGAATCAGAGATATTTGGTTTGTTATGTACTTCCAGTTTGAATCATGTGCAGGTTATAATCATGGTTTACTATCTATAAAAAAAAAATTGTTTGTTGATTATTACTTTGCAGGCTAACACTTGGTCTTGCTTGAACAACAAAATATTTGTTTTAGAGATGTTTTTGTCAGGTTTACTTTCATATTCGACTAATTTCCAACTTTCTTTTCTACTTTGCTCTTATTTTGCTTTGTGTTGTACTAAATTCTTGTTTGTACTTACAGTTATATTTTATATTTTGACAATCAATAATTATATGGTTTATTTGCTTATATTTATATTTATTCTTCATATTTAGCTATCAATATTTAATGATATCTAATTGCTTACTTATTTATATTTATATTTTATATTTTGATTATCAATATTTATATTATACTCTTAAGTTTTACTTATATTTAATATTCATATATTATTGATAAACTTTGGTTTTATGTTGAACATTATCATTCACATCAATATATATGTTAATAAGACAAAGTATTGCAATTCAATAATACAAGATAAATTTTATTTTAATTGAATTACATAAGAATAATTTTATTGTAAATATTATTGAGATTTATTTCAAATTTCCAAATCAATCTTCTATTTAAAGTGCAATTTATATAAGTAAATGGCAATATTTCCAAAATCATTTTTATTTTAAAATGTTCAGTCCACATTTCATTTAATTAGACTAAATATTTATTAAAATGATTACTTTCATTACTTTCATATCTCGCAGTGGAAGGAAATAAATACAAATACTTAAATAACCATATCAAAAAACAGTTGCAACATAAACATGTTCAATACAACAATGTCTTCAAATAATAATATATAAGAGTTTGATAGGTAGGAATAAATATAAAGTACATGAAGGGCAACTATAAATATACCTTTGGAGCACTAGGTCACGCCCTCAACGCACCTTGCCTCACCTATGTCTCTTATTACTCTGACCACCTACGAAAGATTTAAAGAGAGAAAATTAGAGAGCGTCAAATAAACTATGGTGAGTGAATAATATCACTAGTGCTATGGTGAGGACAATAATGAAAGTTCAATTATAGCCTACACCAAAGAGTGCTCTTTTGTGTGCGTGTTCTTTATGTAAGTGATTAATTACTTTATAATAAGCTTGGCTAGTCCTAGTGTAACTGAATCTAATTTTTTATTTTAAACGTTTACACTTGCAGGTGGAGCATGCGAATTAAATAAGTCCTAGAGGTATTTCTAGTATATAACTATCAATTTATATATTGAGTTAACATTTCCAATAGAATTTGTTAAGTTATGCTGAACCGAGTCTAGCTTACCATGCTAAGCCTACACATTCAGGTTTAAAATCCCAATATGATCTTTTGGATTAACAATCCCAATATAGTCTTTTAGGTTAGCAATCCAAATAATCTTTTAGGTTAACAATCCCAATGTAATCTTTTCGTTAGTGCATGTAAGTTATGCCCTATACCATTACATAAGTAGCAATTAAGAGTGGATTAACATATATAACCCGCTAGGATTAACATATCCCACTAAGATGGATTTCTCCTCCATCTCTTTCTAGCTTCAATCCATAGGTGGTTAGGACCAGCTACGAATGATAGAAGCTCTGAAATGCAATGTAATCGCTCGATGTGTTGAGTGTCATGTTTAACAACTTCATGATGTAAGAGCCTAGAACTCACCAAGTGTGAAACATTTCCAACTTGCTACATAAATCCATTCAGCTATTTGAACTCCCAAAAAACAAGGAAGCAGGAACTAGTTTCTCAATCCACCCTACTTAGCGTATACCTGATCCAGGTTTAACCGGGGTGTACTGTTGTAGTTCAGACGTTTGGAAAATAATTCAAATGTCTAATTCTCCCTGTACCAATTTTTTTCAAGTATTCAAACATTTGAGTCTCCCTATAGCAAATTATTTTTACAAGTATTCAGAAGTTTGGTTCCTTATTCGGACATCTGCCTTTAATTCTAGACATCTAAATAAGGGTTCGGATGTTTGAATCAAATCAATTTAAAACTGATTCCTTTTTGTTTCGAATTGTCTAAAATTAGGATGTCTGATATGAATTTAGACATCTTCTTACAATTTCAGACATCTAGTTGTTAATTTCTAGTTTTGGCGTGTTTACACCAAAAAGGCAAAAACACCCAATAAAGTAATAAATATGAAAATTATCAAAGAAAAGCAAGAAATAGCTAAGAAGAACACACAATTTTTATAGTTGTTTGGCAAATACTATGGCTTACGTCCACTTAAACTTTAATATTCAATTGCTGTGACTTTTACAAACTTTCATTTTATGGATCGGTATTCTCATATTGGTAGTCTCGGGTTGATGGAGTCCAATAAGATTCCATGGAAAAGTCTAGAAATCCAGAAAACAAGAAGAGAGAAAAAGTCCATTTTCAAGTGTTCTTTGCCTCTACTTATAAGCAAAAATCCCTAAAATTGTCTCTGAAACATGCTCCACCATGATCCCCATGTTCACTCATAACTCCACTAAAATTTCAAGGTCAAACTGACTTATATCTTTATGGATCAGTGTCAATTCATGGCTGTTGGATCGATACCGAACTTAATTGGAGTCCGACCTGAAAATTTTAGGTGTTTGCTTGAGGATAGACCTGAAGATTTTCTGAGGTCAGTGCTTGATTTTCCTCTGCTCACTAGTAGTCTTGGTATTGACCTCAGGACCCCGATCCAAAAACTTGAATTTCCAATTTTTCAACTTTTTCACTAATTTTTTGATATCTCCTTTTTCTTGCCTTTATATGATGTTTCCCATGTCCTTGGTTCATTTTTTGATCAATTGCTTGTCCAATTCAATTATTTAAGTCTATTTGCAGACTGTGGCAAATTCGATCATAACACTTGCCCTCTAAAGCCGGCCTTATGAATGGAAGATGTGCTTTGCTCAAGAACAAATATTAAAGTAGACAAATTACCGATGGTCGATCTCTCTAGCTATTAACTGATCGAATTAAGTGAATCATCCAGTTCCTTTGGATTCACCTATAAATCAAAGGTCATTCTAGACTGCTATAGCTAAGGACTCAAGTCCTTGCTTGAGTGTTAGCAATAATCATCGTCATTCGATGTTCTCCTGGAACTATTATATCGTATACGGTACACTAAAGTTGTCTTGTGTTCGTACAGGAGAGAGCAATCATATACCAAAATCAATGTTGTCCTATGTTCGCCTAAGATTTTATTATCTTAAGTTATGCATGTATCGAGTTTTAAAGGGCCAATAACTGTGTAAGTTCATGGCCATTCGTTGGAATGTCATTTATAAATCATCTAGTATCCCATTATAAGAATGCTCTATCAAATCAAAGTAATAAATTTCATCAATCATTTCGTTATCATATGTTATTAATTAGGGTAACGCATTGCCATCAACAGGAGCATCGCCTATAAATCATGCGAAATTGTTGAGAATCCCGTTATAAATAACTTCGATCGAATTAAGGCAATGAAATAATCTGATAATTGTTATCGAATCGTATCAAAGTCAAGTGATGTTCTAGTCCAAAGTCTGATTTACAATTTTTCCGAATCATGTAATCAATGACCAATCTAATTCCCGATCTTTCCAAAGCATTGGTTTTATCATCGATCTCTCTAGGTCGTTGATTTTATCTTCGATCTCTCCAAATCGCTAATTTTATCCTTGATATATTGAGATAATTAGTTTAACCATTCAGATGATTCGTTGAATCCTCGATCTCTTCGAATCATTAATTTTTGATCTCTCCGGATCATTAATTTTCAATCTCCTAGATCATTAGTTTTATCCTAGATCTCTCTGGATCATTAGTTTAATCTTTGATCTCTTTAGATCATTAGTTGAATCTTCAATCTCTCCAGATCTTTAGTTTTCGATCTTCCTAGACCGTTAGTACAATCCTCGATCTCTCTGGATCGTTATCTTAACCCTAGATCCCTCCGTGTCCTTAGTTGAATCCTCTATCTCTCCGAGTCGTTAATATTCGATATCTCTGGACTGTTAGTTTTATTGTAGATCTATCTGAATCTTTAATCTAATCTATGATCTCTTTGGATTGTTAATTTGATCTCTGATCTCACCATATCGTTAGCTCTTACGTTGTAACGAGGGTATCCAACGATCAAGCGAGTCAATCTACTAACTCTCTGATGAGGGGACTTAATCCATCCACTCACCCTTTAGTGAGGGGATTTGATTTTCAAATGCACTCATCAATTTTCTCTCTAATGAAGGGGTTTTTCCATCAAAGCGCACCAATCCGTTCACTCTTCGACGAAAGGAGTTTTATATCCGAGAGTGTCCATCAATTTACTCTCTAGTAATAAAACTTGGTATCTAGTACGGATCTGTCCACTCGCTCTTCAATGAGGGGACTCACTATCATGTACAAGTCTAATCCATTCGCTCTCCGACAATAGAATTTACACCTTTGGCTCGTTGCCTCTTCTCTTTGTTTGGGAGAAATGTGTTCAATTAGTTTATAAATCAATATTAAGTAGAAATCAATCTCTGTAGGTGCTGCATTCTATCGATCTCGATCATAGGATGATCATTCTCAATTAAAATCCATGAGGGACAGCTATGGTTTATGCTACGGTAATCTGATATATCATTATAAGTGGTTACTCCAGACCTACTTTCGATTTAGGTCTCCGTCAATCCCCCCTGTTCCCATAGGGCTTTCTAACTCTAATTCCTATTGTTATGCATTTACACTCTGATCTCTGCATCCATGGCTTAACATTATTCCTCAAACACTCTCCATTTCATCCGAATTCTAAGTCTAGATCAATCATTCCCTCAGGCTTTCTTGGATCGGTAATAGGTTGTGATTCTACAGAGGGTAGGTTATAACTTCTTCTGCTCCATTTCCTACGCATTCATTCCATAGAAATAGCATGCCAACTCCCAAACAAAGATTTCATGGATCGGTGATGATCCATGGGCCTTAGATCAGTGATGATTCAAGGACCTCGTATCGATGATGATCCAAGGGTTTAGGGTTAACTTGAGTCTTGGTTCAGGCTTGACTCAGGTTTGTCTTTAGTTCATTCCTTAGTTTCTTTGTTTTATGCCTTGCCATTCTTTCTTGCATTTTTATCATCATCGTTTCCATCTCATCTCTGGTTATGTAGATAGATAAGGGGTTTGATTTCTAGAACGCCTCCTAACTGCCCCTTGTCCATATTAGTTTCCATTAGCAATGGCTTTCTGTGTACATGATCTCTTCATCTTCTCAAATCCAAGCATCAAGTTGTCAAATCCTAAGTTCGCTCACTTAAAGCACCGAAATGTTTGCATAAAAAATGACAAGAACACCCAATGAAGTAATAAAATGAAATTTATTAAAGAAAAGAAAGAAATGGAAAAGAAGACCACACAATTTTTATAGTTGTTCGACAAATAATATGGCTTACATCGACATAAACTTTATTATTCGATTTCTATTATTTTTACAAAATCTGATTTTTATGGATTGATATTTTCAAATTGATGGAGATCTAAAAGGATTCGTCGTAAAGTACAAAAATTCAGAGAAGAAGAAGAAAAAAGTCCCTTCTCAAGTGCACTTCACCACTATTTATTGGTGAAAATCCCAATAATTATCCCCGAAACATGCTCCACCATGTTCCCCACGTTCACACATTACTCCACTAAAGTTTCGAAATCAAACCAACCCATGACTTTATAAATTAATTCTGATCCATGGCTCTCGGATCGGTACTGAAATGACTAGGAGTCTAACCAAAAAAATTTGGGTGTTTGCTTGAGGATTGACCTGAAGATTTTCTGAGGTTTTATGCTCGAATTTTCCTCTGCTTGCGTCGAATCTGACCTAAGATTTTTATATGTCTGGCCTTAGCTTAGCTTGGTACAGACATAAGGACCCCGATATAAAAACTTAAATTTTCAAATTTTCAACTTTTTCATTCATTTTTTATATTTTCTTTGTCTTGCCTTTTTATAATATTTCCCATGTCTATAGATCATTTCTTCGTCGTTTGTTCATCTAATTCAATAATTTAAGTTTGTTCAAAGACTACGGCAAATTATTCCATAACATGTTGATTTTGTTTATTTTATTTATTTTCATTTATCTTCTTCAGGCATTCGAATATACATGTTAGATTTGTTTTTAACAGGTAATTAGTTATTTCCATTATTATTTATGTCCAACATTAGCTAATTTTCCATGATAATTGTATATAACCTTTAAATAAATTATCTACATATTTTCCTATCTATTTTCAAAAAATAATAATTATTTACTTATATTTGGTGCTAACAAAATTCAAGTCTAAGTAAATTCAAAGGGAATATTCATTTACTTTTTAATTAATAAAAATCAACCCAAATTTGTTGCATAAAATCGTATCTATAGAACTATTGGTCTATTAGATCAAATTTACTCTTTTCCCCTAAATTACAATGATTATTTTATTAATTCATTACCTAGGGCTTTCCAATTCTTTCAATTCATAAGTAATTTTGAATAAAAACATTGATTCAAGATTAAAAGAACATATTTTGTAGCGGTCCAGACTCGACCTTCGAAAATCGGCACCGAATACGACACTCATATTCAAATGCCGCAGATCCAAATGTCAAATCTAGTTCGCCGGAGCTTATAACACCATTAAGTACAATACAGCGGAAGAAAAGAATATCAATGTATATATATATAACATTGATACAATGACAGATACAACATCTGATATAATATTATACAAAAGATATCAGTACTATCAGAGATACAAGACACATTGGAAGGAGAAAGATAACACCAGCAGCGGATAGTCCCCAATAGAATGCATCCCCAAATCCAATGCTCCAATCAAAAGCTAGCTCGAACCAACAACGACGTTTCACCTAGATAAGCAAGTCTCGTCCAAATCCAACGACTGGACTAATTCTAGATAATCTACTAAACCTGACTATTTGAAAGACTCAACTCTAGACTGCCCGTGTGGAAAATTTGTAGGCACCCAGAGTTTAGGAAAGGAACAATAAACTCCGAGTCAGTCATGGGACTGGTATGAGTAACAAAAACAGTTGGTCTTTAAAAACAGACAACAAGAGAATTTAAAATAAACCGCAATGCTTTTTAGAAAATGAAACTACCATAAGGCCTCCCGCCGCACACACCATGCAAACGCAGAATTGGAGGAGATTTCACCTTATGATAGTCAAACATGCTTGATACGAGAAAATTCGTTTGATATTATTATTAGTGCATAGTGCAGAAAACATTTCGAAAGTATAATATAAATCTTAGCCAGCATAGGCATTTCGCACTTATACCTACTATAGCTACCATGTTCAATAGCAGGTTACCGCCACATTCCATGGCAAGTTATACAACTAAAACCGTACAAGGCGCGTATTGTTTTGATTGGATTTCCAACAAATGGTCGGGCTAAGGAACTTCACACTGTCCATGGGTATGCCTATGGCGGGACGTCCCGAGAACTTTACCAGCTCTCTGCCAACACAGGGTCGGGTTTCCTCTGTAACAAGGTAACTACTACACGAGCATGTCACCCCCTGGTCCTTTGGGACCTTTATCCGAGGCGCCTCTAAACCACAAAGAAACAACCACATAATAAATGAGATTGAAGCCCACCACATAGGTAAATAATGTAGGATCTAGATTAACCCTAGAAGGGGGGGGGTTGAATAGGGTTATGGCAAATTTTCTTGATTTAAACACAGAAAACAAACTTCAGAAATAAATATGCTGAAAAGTAAATCACATACAAAATTTACCCAGCTTCGGCAACCCCTGCCTACTGCTGCATTCCCAGATTTCTATTAGAATTAAACAGTATCCTGCTTACAAACACTCTACTAGACTCGCAAACCTTTGCTCCCACTCACAAACACTCTACTAGACTCGCACACCCTGCTCCGCCTATAGAGTTTCGTTTACTCGCAAACTCTGCTCCCGCCTATAGAGTTTTGCAAACTCGCACACCCTGCTCACTGAACTAATTCTAACTAGACAATCTGACACTACCTACAACCTAGGTGGTGATTTACAAATTCTTTTGACTCGAAAAGAAAAACAGCTTCAAAAATAAAACCAGGAGCAAAAATTAAAATATAAACTTTAATCCGTAATTTTTTCTCAAACTAAAAGCTCCCTTTACTAAAACCCTAAATAAAAGTAACTAAAGCCCTTTTTAAAACAAACAAGGCCGGCCCCTTGTTTTCTTCCACCCGATCCAATAATGGCAGCCGTCCCTCTTTGCAACCAAATTAGGGCTTCGGCTTTTCAATCAAAATTGGGGCTTTGTGATGATCGATTCCTCTGATTTGTGTTGCTCGTTGCTCGCGGTTGTTCTCTGACGATTTATTCACTGTTTTGCATTGCTTTTGCTCACTCGTTCTCTGATGATCGAGTTGTTGATGATTCGGTATGTAATTTCTTTTGTTGCTCATTTGATTGCTTGCTTTTTAACTCGATGCCGATGATGATATTTTTGGTTCAGTATTTATGTGAATTCGAATCACTTGATTCGTTCGTATCCACTTGCGACTTCATCACTTTCCTATTTTTTACAACTTGACACACACGGCTTTCCTAATATAACTTCACCTTGATACGCACGAATTTGATTTTGTTGCGTTCGATTTTCTTGATTCACACAGCAACAACTTTCCCCCTTTTCATTGCTGACTTTTTCAAAGATACGAATTTGATTTTCATTGAATTCTGACTTCGGCCCATCTCTGCACTGTTGAATCTCGTGGTCATCATGTCTTTGTCTCTGGCCATCTTCTCTGGTCGGTTTAACATGAACGTGGCTTGAGCATTTTATATGTTTCATTGCTGCACTGACTTGTGTCTGCATTGTATATTTATGATGCTTTGATTTTCTGTTGCATAAATAAATTCTGTTGCTCGGCTCTTGACTTTGATTGTTGCATTTGTATCACTGCATACTGGTGTGTTTGCCTTTGTTAAACTTTGGCCTATGCTGGTTCATTTGTTTTCTTCTCTGTTGAACTCGATTGGTTTCAAACATGTGAGTTGTTGTTTACTTCTGATGTAGCTGTTTGTCTGCATTTTTCGATTTCGAACTTGGACTTGTAGTTGTAACCGGACATGTTGTATACTCTCTGTAGTTGCACTCTGGTTGTTGCAGTATTGCTGTTGGGTTACTATACATATGAACTTGCATTCATTCAAATTGTATTATACCACCTCTTGAGCTTCAGTAGTTGTACTCATTGTTTCTCGGCATTGACTTCTGTATATTTGGGCTTGTTGTTGTGTTGACTTGAATTGTGCATTTGTGGTATTGCTTCATGGTCAGTGGAGTTCTTATTCAAACCTGCTGTGTCACTTTTGCAGTTTGGTCTTGCATTTGATGTTGTTTATGTCTGTACTGTCTTATGAAAACATTTGGTCATGACATCCAGGTTGGTTGTTGCAGTCCTATGCAGTTGCTATGCCTTGTTTTCTTCACTATTGCTGCACATGTCTACTGTGTTCATTGAGTTGCTGTCGTCTGCACTTGCACACTCCATACTTTGGTATTATTCCATGCTGTTACCCGGTCGAGCTGTGGTCTTCAAGCATATTGCCGTGATTGTAGTTCCAGTGTGCATTTCTCTGTTGCACTTGCTTTTGATATAGCTGTTACAACTGGTTTGGTCGAGACTTGATTCTTTGTTGGCACTTGACCTGATCTGCATACATGTTTGTTGCAGTCCCTTTTTGCTGTTGCTATCCACATTGAACTGGCTTTGATGCACTTTTGATTTGTCAAAGCTTTGCATTCTTCATGTAGCCTTGTGTTGAACCCAGTTTTAAAAACTCGGGTTTGACCTTGTGCTCGTGTCGTGATTTTGAACATATTTCATGTGTGTTGAACCTAGCTTTTCATTTGGGTTTGACCTGTGCTCACCTGTCCCTGTAGCATTATCAAGTGTATACCGATGTGCACGGCCTTGTGGTATGTACAGTGATACACTGTGCATGTCACATTGTTCGTGTGTAATGAATTCAAGTGTGAATGATGATGAACAACCCAAATAACTGAGGCAAACCATATTTTCAAACATCATATTTCATTTTATATTGCAAAAACATTTTTTTTCAATTTTACTGCGTTAGTGAATATTTTTGCAGATTGCTCAGATGCTGGATTCAAACTGGAATGCAGTTGAAGACAAAATACGAGTGTGAGTGATATGTAGTGAGGTTATTAATGTAAAAACAATTGTGATGTAATTGTGATGTAATCAAAAATGTATATGTATAGTGAGAGCTTGAATTTGTACTATTCAAGATTGTAATAAATATTTGTTTGAATAAAATTTCTGTTTGAATTCAAATTCTATGTAACTTGTTCTGTTTGAATTCAAATTCTGTGTAGTTTATTTTATTCAACAAATATTTATTTAATCTATGAAAAAAAAATAGTACATTACCAAATACATTTAAATGAATATATATGTTTATTATCATCAAACAAAAACATATAAGCGCATATTCAACAAATATCTGGGCTCCATATCATGATATCACCCTTTACCAGAAGGGAATGACACACCCTAAAGGGCACGACCCTCATATCCTTGCCTCATCTTTCATGTTTCGACCATTTCTAGGGTGTGAGGTCCTGATGCAGTCTCGTCCACAAAGCTACGCTTTATACAGAAGCCATGCTTTGTTCACAAATGATCAACAAATGATCATCAACACACAGCGGCACTTAGCATGCCACACTACCAAATTGGGAATATATCACTGATAACCTTCAACTACATAACCTATGAGCTCGTACATCTCAGAGAAGGGTGTTAAGCTAAGAGAATAAATTCTCTGCCACCAACAGATATGTATTTGAAAGATATCTGCTTTATATCTCAAAATGTAGTGTCAGACACACAACCATACAAGTCTGTCCCGGGTTCAAATAGAACCGAAGACACTTCCGAAGAAGCCTTTGCAAATCGGGGTATTCACAATCCCAATCGGACTTCCCATCACTTAGGGAATCTCTATACCAGTGCGACTCGGTGTAGAGACAATCGATAGGTTATCCTATCGTTCTCACAAATACCCGGTCTTCAAATGCTATCCATAACGACGTAACATTATTCGAAATGGGTTATATGACACAAAGGTCCTCTCCCGGCTAAACCGAATAATGGGTGCAATATTTAAAATCATATGGATATGGGATTTCAGTTAAGTCACAACTTATAAAATCCAAAACTTTCCTTCAAATGGTTTAACAGCTTACCATTTTAAATCTTCAAACAAAAAGATTTATTCCACAAAGTTCACCCAGTTTCACAAAGATCCATTCACGGATTCCAAAACAATTTCCATTTTATTTGGATTAACTCATTAAATCTCTAAATTAAAGGTTAATTTATAGCTTTCAAACTGTTTCCATAACTTGGAAATCATTTTCATTTCAAACTAGAAATCCTTTTAATACAAATTGGGGGTTCATTTCTTATGTGAAAGCTTTTATTATTTGAAAACAATATAGTTCTCATTTCGGAAGGATCAAATTATAATTGCACGAGTTAAAGCCCTTGAATTAAATTCAAATTCCCAAATCAATACATTTAAAATGGTTTAACCCATCTATAACTTGTATAACATCTTTAATCCCTATTTTAAATCATAGGATTCAATTTCAAATTTTGAATCAAATTTAAATCAAATTATTTAAATTTAAATTTTTATTAAGTTATTTAAAATAACTTTTAGAACTCATTTTCAAAAGCTTTCAATTCCAATTCCAAAAACTATTTTGGATCCAAAAATTCAATCTTTAAAATTGTTAAAAATCTGTGACTTATCCGATTTCCTTGTGCAATCCATATTTGTGTGTGTATGGTGTAGTCCAGGGGTTTTAACACAATAGTGCAACATCATCATCACAGATTAAAATACAATAATATATTTAATAAGCGGTATAAACTATAACGCTTATCTTTTATTCACAGATCACAGATATATATATATATATATATATATATATATCACAGATAATAAATTACATCACAGATAATTAATCACATCACATATGAATAAATTACATCACAGCTTGAATTAAAATAATTCATATCACAAGGCATCACACAGTAGAGATATCAACGATTTAACGTCCAATAGCATCCAAACATTCATAAGTAGGATCAATTTAATTATCCAATTTATATAATCAGATTATTTAGTTATGAATTAAATTACCAATCCTAGTTATTAATATTTAATAACAAACCTTTATTATTAATTATTCTTTAATCATTAATTAACCTTTAGTTAAAAATTAATCATTTGATAAATTAATCTTAATTAATTACAATAGGTGGTTATCCTTAATCACTTCCATTGATTAATCATAAATTTATTAATTAATTAGCTTCAAATGAATTACCTTAATTGATTAATCACACCAACTAATTATCCTTAATTACTTTTGTTAAGTAATCATCTTTAAATAATTAATTACCTTTAATTATTTTTCATAAATTAATTACCCTTGAATTAATCACATTAATTATTTAGCCCTTAATAAATTATTATTAAATTTAATTATCCTTAATTAATTACCATGAGTGATTATCCCTAGTCACTTATATTAATAAATCACAAATTAATTATATTGAGTAATTATCCTTAATCACTTGATTAATCAACGTTAATCATTAATTATCCTTTTATTAATAATTAATACTTAATTAATTTATTCTTAATTAATTACAATAATTAATTAATTTAATTACTCTTTAATTAATAATTATTTCTTAATCACTTTAATTAATTAACCTTTAATTAATTATTCTTAATTAATTAACCACATTAATTAATTATTCCTTAAAGTTATTAACCTTTAATTACATTGATTAATTATCCATTCCATTAATTAATTATAAATCAATTAATCCATTTTAATTATCTTAATAATTAAATGAATTACAAGTCATTAATTCAAATTTTCATTAATATAAAACTTTTCTTATCTATACATTTGAAAACATTTATTTCAATTTTACCTTTAAATTTCATTTTAAATCCAAGATTTAAAATGAAAATCCATTTCTTTAATAAAGTTTACAACCCATTAATACTTTGAAATTCACATGTTAAAGAATTATTTATCTTATAATAGAAGTTTAAAGGAATTGAAAACCAATTTTATTTTAAATTCAAATCAATTTAAAATTTCACTTTATACTCAAATTTAAAAACTTCTCTTATTAAAAACTGGAATATAGATAAATCTTAATTTCCGATTTAACTTAGATTTAAAAACTTCTCTTATAATTTAGAACTTCATTTTAAAATTCAAACAACTTAAACATTTTAAAGTAGTTAAACAATTTAAATTTTAAAAACTTTATTTTATTTTAAAACTGAGATTCAAACTAAACTTGAATCAGACTTAAACTTAGATTTAAAACTTGTTCAAAACTTTACTTTACAATTTACTTCTAGTTTAAATTTTAAAAACCAAAACACTACAGGTTTCTGTTAAAAATCTGTAACAAAATACAACCCGAGGCATCCCCCTACTTGCTTCGAGTCCGGTACCCAAAAACTTCGAGACTTCACTTAAATTTACTCAAGCAACCCTTCCTGCTTCAACCCAGATCATCAGAAGATAAAGAGCACCGTGCACATGCACCCACGACGCCGCCCTCTCCGATCAACTCTGATGACACCTACGCATCGTCGATCAACCACGTACCCGATCACGATCATCGCATCGCCACCAAAAACTCAAAATCGAAATGGAGTTCCTGAATCAAACCTGGAACTGATGTATGGAACATCACTCAAACCTGGAAAACGAATCGCACACGAGACTCCGACCACTAGAGTGCCTCCACCTCCGGCCATGGCTTCATCCACGTCCTAGCTACCTTTTCCCGAAGTTTTGTAGAACTCGATCGACCATAGGAGATATACCGATCAAAAATTCAAGAACACCCAAAACTAGGGTTACTGGCTAACTCGATCAACCACCACCGCCACATTGATCTGCTCCACTATCAAGCATTTTTCCCTAACTTCACAAACATCCTTGCATCACCACAGCAAGTTACAACCTTCTAGATCCTCGAGATCACCAGAATTACCCAAAAACTCAAATTGAGTTCAACCCAGAGATACTTCTTCAACCATAATTAAAAAATCTTGATTTTTGTTTTAAAAATCTAGTTTTTGATTTAGAAATCATTTTATGATCCTGAATCATGATTTACAAAGTTTTGAGTTTTGACTTATATTACATTTCCTCTGTTGTTCTTGATTTCTAGAATCAATACAAAATATTTTTCACATAAATAAATCTTTAAACGTAAATCCATGATATAACAGACATATCCTGTTTAAATTCCAAATCTTAATAATAATTGGATTTAAGAGATAGAGTATTTTAAATTAAATACTGAGTTTGAAATGAAATCAGAGGTGTTTTCAAACATTAACAGATGTGCACACATCCACATTCATATATATATGCAAACTTACTCATCTATATATCCACATAAACCATAATTATCACATGCATCAACATGCAATTCAATTCATATTTGTACTTAAGTATTTTAAGAAAAAATGTTACTCACCGATTTCTAGAAGAAGAACAGAGCCTGCTTCATGTTGAACAGGTTGTAAAAATGCAAGCTGAAACCTTTTCGGCCTTTAATCCTCTTGTTGATCTCTGAGTTTAGTTGAGTTATTTGTTTTGATATTTTAACTGAATATTGTTTGAGATGAAAATGATATTTGCTTCAGATTTCTTCAGCTTGAATGGACGAACTAATAAAATAAAGAAGTTGATATATAGAAAACAGGTTGCAGGGTGATTAATGTTTTGTACAACAAGACAGAGATGTTTTTCTTATTTTGGTGGCTGAGCTAATGTTGTTATTTTCGGCTGAAATGATGTAAATTGTGTGCTAAAGATATTTGCATTTATTTAAACTTTGTCTTGATTTGCAAGCTAATAGATATTTATATGTTTACTTCTTTCATTCCATACTTGTTTCTTCTTTTGCAAGCCTTTCATATGTATTTTTTCTTGTTTCATATTTTGAATGTATATATAACTATCTTCTTATGCAAGCTTACATACTTGAATATATTTTCTTTGCTTTGTCATATTACTTTATAATATGAATGAATTCTATTTTTAACATGTTGTTATAATTTTAGCTAATATATTTACTTTATATTCTACAATATAGCTTATTTATATTTATTTTTCTATTCCCAACCTAAATATGTATATATATTTATTTTTAAACCATTTACTTACAATTTACATTAAATGATTTAACACACATTTTAGTTGAATTTGGAGAAACTCAAATCAATTTACCAGTTAATTTCACAATTTTTTATTCAAAAATTAAATTAATTATCAATTTAAACTTAGTTAAAATTCGGGTTTGTTACATATTTTTAATTCTAGTAAGGTGTATGATAGAAAATTAACTACTTATCTATAACATAAGCATTTCATAGATAAATCCACTCACCTCAAAGGGTTGTTTGAATAAACTTTTTTCTATACCGTTTTAAATTTGCGCTCTTTCTTCCTTTCCTAGCTTGTTGTTTTTTATTTTGCTTTCCTCCATTTTCAATGTGAATTCTCTATCTTCTCTTTCTTTCTTCTAATTTTCTCTGGTTTGTTTTATTTTTGGTTTAGTAATATAGAGGATAATAGAAAATGTTGTTTAAATTAAGGAGTTTTTTAGGAGAAGGAAGACATGCACGTACATAATTAGAGAGGCGACAACTAAGTTTTAGAATGAAGAGGAATGAGGGTTAGGGTCTTATTTATAGTTAGAAGTATGGTTGTTAGGTTAAATCTCAAATTAATAATTGCAGAAACATCACTGGGTCTAGTTTCTGCTAATTTTGACCCATATCATCAATTTTAACAAGTTATATTTGTTTTCTAACTGTAAATGACATTTAAGATGCAATGGAATTAGTCTCGTTGCCCAGGTCCAATTTTTGTGAAAATTTATTATTTTGTCCTTTTATATAAAATTACATATTTATTCTTATTAGTATTTTAATTTATTAATTAAATTTTTTGGGATGTTACTGTTATTGGTCAATTTTCTTGTAGGTAATTAGCAGGCCAATCAAAAACAGTCCGGCCCAATCAAAGTTAGCCTAACCACTTTATGACTGGTGCAAATAAGCCAGTCTAATCCCATTTGGTCTCAAACCAACCCTCCTACTCAACAAGCCAATAAGATGAGGCCTGATCACCTCATCCTTAGGCACTTTTCACATTTAGGCAAGATCCGGTCCCTGCACTTCCTGATCTAGCATGGCCCGTCACATTGATGATCAACCTTCCTATGTTAATTTACTTCCAGTCCGGCCCAATCAAAGTTAGCCTAACCACTTTACAACAGGTCCAAATAAGCCTGTCTAAGCCCATGTTGTTCTCAACCCAACCCTGCTACTCAACAAGCCAATAAGATGAGGCCTGATTACCTCATCCTTAGGCACTTTTCACATTTAGTCAAGATCCGGTCCCTGCACTTCCTGATCTAGCATGGCCCGTCACATTGATGATCAGCCTTCCTATGTTAATTTACTTCCAGCATAACTCCAAGTCAGCACATTCACATGGCGCCACTCCAGCTGATGGCCGACCTCTCCAAGCCTACCTCAACATGCAACACATCAAACAAGATTAGCTAAAGTGTGACCCATCCTCGGCCTGGCTTCATTACAATCTCCTCCGATCGATCCTAAGTAGCCCTACTGACCACCTTACATCTGGTCATTCACCATCCTCCCAACAAGATCCTTAGCAAGTTTCATAGTTCCTTTAATATCGTAAATAGTCGATTGACCAACTCGGCAAATCTCACCACCTTAACTAAACGACAAGTTGTCCATCCACCCATCTAAGGCATTGTGGTCGGGTGATTGAATTGATGTAGCTTACCATTAACATTAAATGTGCATTTCATGTGAAGTTTATGCATTAAATGAGAACCAACATCTAGTGTAGAGGAGCAATGGGTATAGTTTCATCCTTCATACACCTTCTTACACCCATTACAATTTCTATCCATCTACACTTACAACCAAATTAATGGATGGGCATTTTTTCCACCAGTTCTATAGTTCAATCTCAATTGTCGATCATCCACTTTAGCTACTGTAAATATCCCCTAAATTACAACTTTAAAGGGGTTGGAAAAACATATAAGGATTCCGAATACTACACACAATTCAAGGTCCATGATAACGCAAATCCTTAAGATTACATAGCTTTATTAATCTTGAGTGTTTCCTTTTATCTTATTATTCTTTTGTAATTTCTTATAGTTGTAAGGGAAATATATAGTAAGATAACTTAACAACGGACAAAGGCAGCTTTACCAAACCACTCTATATCTTGTGTTATTTACCTTTCAACCACATATTTTACTCCTCATTTTTTACTTAGTCCTTACATTAGCAAGTAATCTTTGCACATTAGTCTAATTACAAGGTTAGTTAACACTATAGTCATGATTTTATTGCTAGAAGGAGGCCTCCCTCTAAATCTCTCACCTTTCCATTGTTTTACTCTACAAAGACCCGATCTAACTTGTCCCCATGGACAATCTACTGCCATTTGAAGATAAAAACTCCAATGGGCACAAAACAAATGGCAACACTCTTGCTAGTGCTACCCATCCCAATCTGAGCATCAACAAAGAAATACTGCATGTTTGAACCAAAAATTACACAAACACGTAGAAAAGTGGGTAGTAGAGATTAAATGAAGAAATTAAATGAAAATTAGGGGAAATTTGATAGAAAACAAACATACACAAATTTGTAGTGGTTCGGCAATCTTGGCCTACGTCCACTTGAATGATTTTATTACTTTGAACTTGTTTTTGTGATTACAAGAGAGTGGGATCGAAATATATCCTTGAATACAAGAAGGTAAGAGTATAATGGCAGCGTAAAGATTCGTAGAATGAACCATGCCTTTTATATTTATAGGGGTAGATGGCCAAATATATCGTTGATATTTCTCCCACGGAGTCTCCTCATGAAGATGGAGTCCTCAAAATAATTTAGGCCCCAGATCCCTTATAGTTGGGAATCGATACAGGTCCCTATAAACAATGGTATGAGATCTGCGACTTCTTATGCTGGCATGTCTTGATGTTGGCTTTGATTTTCTAATGTTGTTTTGCACAGTTGCCTAGGTGTTTTTTAGTTCAAATGATGAATCTGTAGAAGGCTGAATTATTGCTCTAGACTATATATGGAGATTGTTAATATGATACATAGGAATTTTGAAACAACACTTGAATTAGGCTCTATGTAGATAGAGAAGAGTGCTATAGGAGCATGGGCCACTTTGGGTGTACCCCTGGGGATTAGTACCGATCACCTATGTAGGGTGGAGCACCAATCCGTACTTAGCATATTCCAAGGTATTGCACTTCTAAAATTGTTCGACCATCAACTTATGTCTTGTCTATACTTGGTTCCTGGCCCTAAGATCATCTCTTTGGGCCGGTTGCCTTCGTAATCGTTAGGTCTAACTTATCCAGTCAATCTAAATATAGCCGGGCCAAACAGCTTGATAACACTTACCCTCCAAAGTGCATCTCGTTTCGAGCGTGGTGTGCTTTGAATCGAGACAAATCAAAATCACTATAGAGGATTCCGTTCAGTGTTTCGAATGGTTGTTTTTCTTCCGTCGAGTTACTTTTTTCGGTATCATCTCTAGCTGTTCGCCATGAAGCTTTGGTCGGTATCTAAAATCACAAATACTGGAAAGCATTCTCTTGGTAATCATCTGTGCTCACTCCCATTAAACTAATTGATTAAGCTAGTAGGCCATGGTTGTCAGAACTGGTTCCCTTTTTAAAGGTTCCAGGTAAGAATTCAATTTCCATCGATTTAGGAAATCGAATATCGAGCATGCACACATGCTCGCAGGTCCACATGCATACTATTTTCATTGGCTCCCAAGCATGTTCATATAACTATAGGTCATCGCTAAGTTTTATGGAAATACAATCATAAGATTGTTATTGTTTTTTTACATGGTAAGATTTGATACTGGTCCCTATAGGGGGATAGATACTGATCCCTTACTTAGCCATTTTGCACTCGAATATATCAGGTTGTACTTGGGCATAAACATATTATCCTCGCTTTTTCTCCCCACTTATCTTCATTTTCTCATCATCGAACCTTACTACCCAGGCCGCCATTAAAAGCTTGAAATTGAGAAAATCAACTTACCATTTAAATCCATCATCAACCTGATCGAACCCCACCTTCTACATCACCGTCACTTTTCCATGGTCCAAATCCATCAATCTCCACTACAGTCACCTAGATCTTAGGGTTCAATCCCTTTGATTTTCAAAAAATGATCCACTTTAGGTTGATTCTTGAATCAGTTTAGTTGTGATTTGGTACATATGTGGGTTTTAGATTTTAGGTAGATGGCCAACTGGAGTATGGTGGAGATGAGATCGACTTGAGAAATGCTTCTCATTGGTGGACCTAGGTTTGGGAATCGGCTAATGGAGGTGGAATGTTGGAATCATGTAGGGGTAAAGTCCCCTAGGTATGAGATTGATGCTAATCCCATACTTAGATGGATTTTCTAATTTGCCATGCGCTCCTACATATGACCTTGGACCTTAACACTTGGAAAAGTGTGCATATGACTTTAATGTTGATGGTGTGCTCTTATGCACTGATAGCTATTTCTAGGACTTGGATAAAATTATTATGTTCAACCATCAACGTGAAAGAAAGTTAAGACGGCCATGGATGATAGTCACTTCGGTTGAACTCCTGAATCTCATCATCACTGTCGTATAATTCCAAACTGTATACCACTACACTGCGCAACGTCACACTAGATTACACTTAGCATGGGGTGGCAAGTTAATCCATTCAACTATAACTATCTGTTGAGTTTAGTGGCTATGGTTTCCAGATGCTCCAAGCATTTTTCCACAATGACTGGCGATCAAGCTTCTGCATATGCTGAGTAAGATGCTAAGTCGAGCTTAGCAACACTTTCTACTCGATGCATTCCGGGTGAATAATCAGAACAACCTGAAAGCTCACGCCATGCTCCAACTAACTCTCCAAATCGGGGGCAGATGATATTGTAGAGCCGACTCCTAATATAAACTTGAGGAAGCCATATTCTTAGAAGATCCAGCAGACTCAACTGCTTTAAAAGTTAACGAGGCATCTCTTCATCGAATTTTCATTAATCATGAGATCCCATATGATGATGTATTAGTCTCGTCTCATGACCGAAGGGCTTATCATCCTCTAAAAGGGTGTACTTTCTATAATAGGTATATGTGCCTAGCCGGGGGTGTACCATCATTTAATCCATTCGTCTATCGAATGCTCCATTTTACGAGACTTGCTCCATCTCAACTACATTCGAGCAACTAAGCATTTTTCCTCATACATGGTTTTCCTTGAATTCTTAAATCGTAAGCCAACCGAAGAAGATATTTGATTATCTATAGCTTCAAGCGACCAAAAGGAAGTCTATCATTCACTTGTCTTGGGCTAGTCAGCGGTTGTCAAGTTATGACCAGTGCTTGGAATAAGCTTAGCTATTTCAAAAGTGAATGGTTTTATGTGCGTTGTCCACCCAGATTTGCACAACAGTGGTTAGTATGATGTAAGTACTTTTCCAAACTATAGCATGAAAGCTTTCATTAAGTTGCATTCTGACTAACATAATTTTTTGAATTATGTAGATGTTCCTTTAAGACCCAGTGGTGAGGTGTATCAAAATGCCATTACAACACTTCAAAAAAGTTCAGAGGAAGATAGGGAGATCAAGCCCATTAGTAGCGATGAGTGTATCTTGGTCTTAACTTTCTAAAGGAGGGTCGAAGCACCGGCTAGGCTGGGGATGATGATAAAATAGTAGTAGGCAGCTATATTCAGCCAGAAGTATGTCATTTCGGCCCTGACTTTCCCACAGTCCCTAGCCAGGAAGTTGAGGAGGCTCAAGGCAGTGTTGAGGAAGGTGAAATTATAGGCGGTGGCAATGAGGCTGAAGATGACGATGTACACTCAACTCACGAACTAGTAGTTGAGAAGTCTTCAGATGAGCAACCACTTGCTTTTAGAAGGAAGCTCATTGTTAAGCTCCGTAAAGGGAAATATTTTAAACAACCTTCACCAGTTACAACAGTAGAGCAAACTTCATCACTTCCTTCTATGGATACACTTTCAAAAATGGGACCAATTCTCACTAATTTTGGTTCTATATAGGAAACATAAGTAAAGAGAGTTCTCCCACTTCGTTTTGATGATGACACCATTCTTGTTAGTGCGAGAGAGATTACTCATGTAAGAAAGGCTCTAGTACATTGTTTGTTCGGAAGAGGATACAAGGACACTCACATGTATGTGCACTTCACAGCACTATCTTACACTCGATGTTTGTCTATTTCATTGAATCTAACACGATCCTATTTACTTTGCAGGTTCTATGGAGAAGAGAAAATATACATTCCAACCTTGTAAGAGAAAGCGTATCCAGCTCAAAAGCCCCGATCTGGTTCTTACCATCATGGGAGTGGTCGAGATTATGATTCAAGCCATCACTCTAGCCGCAGCAAGGATGATCGGGATAGGAATAGTTACGATAGGGATTGTTCTTCATACGATTCTTCTTTTAAGCGTCAGCCTAGATCCAAGTCACCTCCTCCTAGAGTCTGGATAGGCAACCTGATCCACGTGAAGAGATTCCACTGGCTGACACTTCTCGAGCTCCACCTCCTACCTCTATTACTATTCATCCCATAACGCTATCTCATTCCGGTAGGTCTTTTGAGCGTGGACATCATAACGTTGGTTCTGAGACTTCTTAAAAAAGCCTGACAAAGAGACCATTGTCACTTCAGCCGATATAGCAAAACAGCTTGTGGCCAACACTCGCACGGCCGAACTTAAGGATCAATTCACAACCATTTATTTTGATGGGATTATGTTTGTGTGCAACCTAAGGAGAGTTCCAATGGATGTCCAAGAAAGGACTATAGCTTGCGTGACCGAGATTCACCACCAGTAAAACAAACGGGCGTATGTTGCTGAGAAGATTTCTAAGATCTCGAGAGATAGGCTATAGGAGATAGAGCATCAATAGGTTATCGAGGCTGATAATAAAATAATCATAGTCGCCTTTGATGATGAGGTCGAGAATTTGAGAAAATCCTAAGCTAAAGCAGAGAAGGAAGCAAGGGAGGCTATAAAAGCGTTCAAAGCCGAAAAATCCAAGCATCTTAACGAAATCGAGCAGGCACATCACTGAAATCGTGAGTGAGTACTTGAAAGAGATGCTTCCAGAAGGAATGCGGCTGAGCTGAAGACTAAGCTCGATAGCAAGAAAAAGGAAAAAGTTGAAGCATAGAAAATAACTCAGGACTCATGCAACGAGTTGGTCGCCGTGTGGGGAGAGAGGGACAAAGCGCTCGAATGAGCCAGGGATGTTAGTGCTATTGTGAAGAGGGAAGTAGAAGCCGTGGAGCAGCGGGTAGAGGAGTGGGTAATGGAGAGGATAGAAACAATTCTTACTCAATACAATGCCTGTGCTCATGTTCAAAGATCTGGAGTGACTTAAAGATGATTTTCCTAGATTCCTTGCACGCGACTAAGAGCGGATTACTCAAGAAAAGAAAAAATTTCTCTAGGGCACTGAGGTGAATCTAAAACAGTTGGAGAAGGAGATCTGGGTGAAAGATAAGCCTCAGATTTTACATGACGTCCTACTTCTTATCCATTCGGAACTTGCCAAAACCATGCAAAAGGAAATAGGCGAAGGTTTTGAACCAGCGTAGCACGATGCCTCACTGGTCAAACTCTTGGGACTCAAGCTGCTACTGAGTACGCCTCTGATTTTGGGTATGATCGAAAAGGCCTCAAATTCAAAAATCTACTGTTCTCTCCAATTCCAAATGGTGCCTTAGGTGGCACTCAAGCTCATGCAGAGCTCCAGACTAAAGAAGGAATCTCCTTGATTTCTCCTATATTTTAGAGAGTCAACGTATCATTGATCAACGTTGCTAATCCCTTTTTGTTGTTTCTCTAGCTCCAGGGCAGCCTACAATCGCTCTACTTCTTCCAAAAGATTCCCAATCGGGGAAATATGCACCTATGACGGAGTTAGTAACTGTCACTACTTCGACAATAAACCCCAATGCTCAAGCTAAAGAGACTTTCGGCCTTGACGAGCGAATGTTTGATGCTTTGCTAGGTGAGGGAGCTAATGACTTACAAGGATCCCAATCTGATGATACCATGACTACCACCAAGGTTTCTGAGTCTTCATT
This sequence comes from Allium cepa, assembly GCA_030765085.1. Classification (NCBI taxonomy): domain Eukaryota; kingdom Viridiplantae; phylum Streptophyta; class Magnoliopsida; order Asparagales; family Amaryllidaceae; genus Allium; species Allium cepa. The sequence goes on from CM060929.1 coordinate 781,610,605, forward strand.
GGGCTGCACCATTGCTGGAATTGAGCAAAAACTCAGGGCGGATATCCTCCTTTCCACGCAGATCAACCAAGAGAGATTGGAAGTCATTCCTCCTCCTTTATCCATTGCCCTCCCTGGCCAGACCATTTACACTCCAGTCTATATTCCTCCGCCTGGGAGTGCTCAGAGCATACCTATTAGATCCTCATATAGTACCCCAGCCTCCATTCCTCCACCTGAAAGTGCTCAAAGTGTGCCAGCTTGTTCATCTTAAGCACCCCACCTAAGTGCAAAGGAAGTGGGGAAGGAAAAGAAAATAGCCAAAAGGATCTAGCGCACCTTCTTCTATGGAGAAGAAAGAGAGGAAAGAAAGATGAGATTCAAGAAGTGATTACTTGTTTTCTTTGTGCCTTCTAATTGTATAGCAGTACTTGGGCTTTTCTAGTTTCCTTCTTTTGTTTTGTTTAGCCGATGTAGTGCGTGTCCGTCCCTCGCTTTCTCTTTTTGTTTCCAGTGTTGATAACACTCGTATTTAGCTTTTGAATTTCATGTGAATAATAAAAGTTCTTTGTTTGGTTAAGTCATTGTGTGAAAATTGTATAAGTACTTTTGAAGTATGTTTTCATTCAATGTACTCATGGTTTACATCTCTTCGTAATCATTGTCGGACAAAGTATTTATCCCATTTTGTAATTAATTAGCCTTTCGTCGCTCTGGCGAACATAGAGTAATCGTTGAAATGCCAAATTCCGGGCATCTTTTGAGATCGATCGCTTAGGACCAGTGGCTTAAACATCCTATTCTAGGATTGAGATTGCCGATAGTGCCATACTAAGGGTGCTTTTTTAGGTTTAACTACTCAGAATCGCAGTTTGTACATCCTCATCCGGGTCGATTCCGTTCAGTCACACCTAACGTCGGGCGTCGATCGAAGCCTCAAAAATTGGATCCCATCTTACTCCAGGCATGGATCTTCAGTCTTGCCTACTTCGAGTAAGAGGTTAAGAGTTGGACAGTCTTATCACATCCCCTTTGGTTTATACTCGTATCCCTAATTGGAAGTCAAGAGTTAGCTTATGGACTGTCATATCGTGTCTAGTTTAGTTTATATTTATACCCTCAATCTGAAGGCAAGAGTTGGTTTGCGGATGGTCATGTCATGTGCGCTTGAGTTTATATTCCTACCTCCAATCCAAAGGCATAAGTTAGCATAGGGATGGTCGTGTCACGTCTATTTTCTTTTACACTCATGCCCCCAATCTAGGGGCAAGAGTTAGCATGCCGATAGTCATGTCATGTCCGGCTTGAATATATATTCTTGCCTCCAATCCAAAGGCAAGAGCTGGTTGGCATCAATCTTCGAACACCAAAAGGGACATCACGAGCCCAATCATGGGCCATAAAAGTATGATCGACACCTGTCTTTGAGTAGCTGCACACCTGCAATAATCATATGTAGATTCATTCGAGTAGGTCAAGTCATAATACTTAAGTAATGGAGAGACATATTTTTATGTACGAAAAGCCATTTTCGTTCATAAAAGACGGAAAATCACAACATCTGTCTTATTTATGGATCTAGCCAATTATTTACAAGTTTATTTCTAAGTGAAATAGAGTCATAAATGCTCGCTATTCCATACCTTTAAGAGCGAAATCCCATCAGTTGTTGCAAGCTTGAAAGTTCCATAGAAGTTCCATTTTTAATCCTTTCCTCTATTACGTATGGAACTTTCCAACTTGGGCCTACGTACTAGGGCTAGGGAAGATTCAATGGAAAACCAAATTATGGATTTCAAAGGTTCGACTCCTAACTTTGGTATCCTACTATCGAACGGCTTAGTGTCTATATGCAACTGCTCTCAACTCAGCTTCGGTCCACTTCTCACCGATCATATCGAGGGACTCTAGAAGGAATTGCTCGTTCATCTGTGGATTGTAATGTGTCACTCGATAAGAAGGTACTTCTAGTTCAACCGAAATCATAGCCACCAGTCCATATGCCAAGGCGAATAGAGAGTGACTAGTCGCTGAATTATGGGTGGTTTGATAAGCCCAAAGTTTTAATGAAAGTTCGTCGACCTACTTCCCCTTAGCCTTGTACGATTGCTTTTTAAGAATGGACTTGATATTTTTGTTTACACCTTTGAGCTGTCCATTCATCTAAGTGTGTGATATCACTACATATCTCTTCTTTGTGTGATGCCAGGGGCAAAAATCCTTGAAATTTGTGCTGTCGAATTGGGTCTCATTTTCGGTAATGATTCCCCATGGAAGTCCAAAGCGACAGATAATATTTTGAACTAAAAATTTGATTACTTTCTTCATGGTATTAGTGGCCGATGGATCTACCCTAGCCTATTTGGTAAAGCAGTCAACTGCCACGACGGCGTACTTCGCGCCACTTTTAGACATCGATAGAACACCAATGATATCTCAAACTGCAAACGGCCAAGGACTGACCATTTAAGTAATTTCTATCGGTGGGGCTCTTGATATTTTAGCAAATATCTAGCACTTGTCACACCTCAAGGTATAATCAGTTGTGTCTTGATTGACGGTTGGCCAGAAATACTCATATAAAAGAATCTTCTTCGTTAAGGTTTGCCCTCTAGTGTGGTCGGCACAAGCCTCTTCGTGAACTTCTCTTGGGACTTGTTTGGCCTCGTTGTGAGTGACATACCGAAGCATAAGGATAGAGAAACCCTTCTTATATAATAATCCTTCTTGCATGACGTATCTCGAATCTCGACGAAGGAATTTTTGTTGTTCATTCCTTCTCTTCGGGAGGATCCCTCTTTGCAAATAATTCTGAATCGGAGTTATCCATGACTCCCTTTTAGGTTCGGTCTCCAAGATCCAATCAACATCCATCCGGTCGATGTTCGAAGCTAAAAGTACTTCCGTTGAAACTAAGCTCATGAGCTATGCATCTCCAGAACTAGCCATATTGGCCAATAAATCAGCCTTTTCATTCTAGTCTTTTGGAATATGTGCTATCATATAGTATTCAAATTTGTCGAGCAGCTCAAGAACCCGGTTTAGATAAGGAGCTAACCTTGCTTCCTTTGCTCGATACTCTTTCCTAACTAGGCATACCACTAGCTAGGAGTCGCAGAAAATGTGTAAAGTCTTTATACCCAGTTCCTTGGCAACTTTAAGTCCTACAATCAGGGCCTCTTATTTAGCTTTATCGTTCATCGCTGGAAAGTCGAGTATCAGGGAGTAATTGATCAGATGTTCTTTAGGAGTGACAAGTATGACTCCAGCACCAGAACACCGATCATTAGACGCACCATCCGTGTAAATCTTCCATCCAACTTCTTTTTCTCCACTGCTCTTTGGAGGATCATCTCATGTAGTGAATTCGGTTATTAAATCCGCCAGGGCCTAACCTTGGATTGCTCTCCGAGGATGATAGGTGATACTGTATTGATTTAGTTCACTGTTTCATTTCAACAGCATTCAAAATATCTCCGGTCGTTGCAAGACGTGTCCTAAAGGCTAGCTAGTGGGGACATTGATCGGATGAGCCTAGAAATAGGGGCAGAGTTTTCTGGAAGCAATTAACAAGCAGTAAGTGACCTTTTCCAGTCTTGTATAGTTTCTTTCTACTCTTGTCAATCGCTTGCAAATATAATAGGCTGGTTGCTAGATGCGGGATTGCTCAGATAGAAATGCGAGGCTTAGGGCTTTCATCTACACTATCAGGTATAAAAGCAAATCCTCGTCATCCATTGGTTTTGAGAGAATGGAAGGTCTCTCCAAGTGATTCACCAGAGCTTGGAATTCATCTTTGCAGTCTTGATTTCACTTGATATTTCTTTTCCCTTTCTTGATAACTTTGAAGAAGGGGACGCACTTGTAAGTGGCTCTAGAGATGAACTGATTCAGGACGACGACCTTCCCATTTAAGCTTCGGACATCCTTGATCGTCCTAGGGGCTTCGATCTCTCTCAAAGCCTTAATCTTTTCTGGATTGGATTCAATCCTATGGGAGTTGATAATGAATCCCAAGAACTTCCCTGATGCAATGTCGGAAGAGCATTTTAAAGGATTGAGCTTCATCCCGTATTTTCGGAGGACGCCAAACATCTCTACCAGATCATCAACGTAGTCTCTCGAACATCGTGACTACACAACCGTGCCCTCAACGTAAAATTCCATCGATCATCCAATTCGGTCTTTAAACATACGGCACATGAGTCTTTGGTAAGTCGCTCTTACATCTTTTAATCTAAAGGGCATGACCAGATAGCAATAGAGTCCAAGATCGGTAATGAAGCTGGTGTGTTCCTAATCTAGGACGTGCATCGGGATTTGGTTGCATCCGGAGTACGCATCCATAAATGAAAGTAGCTCATGTCCAGTGGTCAAGTCAACCACCTGATCTATCCTTGGAAGCGAGAAGCTGTCTTTCAGTCATGCCTTATTCAAGTCTAAATAACCGATGCATGTCCTCCACTTCCCATTTTCTTGTTTCATCGAGACAGGATTTGGTACCCAATCCAAGTATGAGGCATCACGGATGGAGCCATTGTCCTTCAGCTTATCCACTTCATCTTTGAGTGCTGTAGATCTCTGTGGACCCAAGCTATGGTGTTTTTGTTTTATAGGAATGCGTTTGGGATTGATATTTAATGCATGGCTTGCTATCCTGGTTGAGATCCTATACATATCTGAGTGTGTCCAGGCAAGCGCATTCAGCTTTGCCCGAAGGAATCGATCCAACTCCTTTATCACACCTGCACTGAGCTGTGATCCAACTTGCAGTACCTTACATGAATCATCCCTGCTGATTGGAATAGCGATCATTAACTTAGCAGGGGCTGCTCACCCGCCTTCTATCTCTATTCATTGGTCCATATCGTCGTAGAGATGAATAGTTTTCCCAAACTGAGATTAAGGCTGTAGTTTCTATGCATCCAAAGCCTTTATGTAGAGGGCCCTATCTACATTCTTTCCTTTCTTCTTTCATCGTGCCTCCTTTAGCTTGGCGATGTAGCATTCACGACCAGTCATCTGATCTTCATGGACAATTCCCACTCCATTATATATGGAGAACTTCATAATTAACCACCAAGGAGCAATGGCATCTCTAAATTCAACCAGGGTCGATCGGCCCAAAAATGCATTATAAACAAAATATATATCCAACACCAAAAAAGCATGACCTGCACTCATTGGCGGTCGCCCTAACCAAGTACCACTGGTAATTCAACAAATCATATGGCTTCAATAGCCATCCCATTGAACCCCTTTATTCGAGACCTATAAGGCTTCAAATCTTTCTCCTTCAACATCATTTGATTATAAACTTTCTTAAACAAGATATTGATCGAACTCCCATAGTCAACAAGCACCTTCTATACAATAGTAGGAGCAATTGTAGCTAAACTAATGAGTGGGTCAATCATCGGAGCTTCCGCTCCGTTAGCATCTCTATTCCGCAAAACGATATATTCTATCATAGTTTGAGATTGTTTTACCGGAGCTCCATCCTCAACAACATAGCAACTTTTATTCTCAGCATGTTTTATAGCTCCAATGTATCTATCCACTTCCGTAAAGCTTTTATCGTTAGGATGCAGCTCATCGATGATTTTATTAATTACCAAACGTCTTTCTGGTTGCCTAAGTGGATTAGCACCAGGCTGAGCTTGCCTCTGTTGGGAAGATGACCTGGTGGTTTAAAGTTCCTTGTCGGCCACCATACGGGGCTTTCATATATTGCTACAATTTCTTTTTTCTAATCAAATCTTCAATCATGTCACTGAAGTGCCTGCACCCATTGGTATTATGACCAAGAGTCTCATGGAATATGCAGAACATGCCTGACTTCCTCTCCTTCTCGGTTGACTCCTTGGGAGCCGGCTTCTTATATGGTTCGATATTTTGAGTAGCTAGATAGATGTTTTATATGGAATGGTTCAGTTCAATGTAATTGTCATACTTGGAGTCTGGAAACGATTTTGATTATCTAACTTACCCTTCTTGGCCTAATTATTGTTCTGTTTTCGACCTATATTTTGATTTCCATCCTTCATGTTTAGATCACCAGAATTTTCTCTGGCTTGCTTTACAGTGACATTACTTTGTATTATGTCATTTGAATTTCCAACAATGATCCTTCATGGACGCTTGTGCATCCTCCCGACATAAATATTCGTTGGCTTTCTTGTAAAAAAAACTTCCATTGTCGACTTTCCAACCAGTCTCTGCAATCCAAGTCTGGGTGAACTCCCCTAGATAGTGACATTAGTACCATGTCTTTATTAGGATCCATTACTTATTTTATAGCCGTGTTGAAATGATCCAAAAATTCCCTCAATGACTCTCCTTTGGCTTGATAAATGTTGGATGGTGACATCACGTGCTTCGGACGTGAAGCATGTAAGTGGGACTGCTCTATGAATTTACACTATAGCTTAGCGAAAGGCGATATGGATTTCGATGAAAGCTGAGTGAACCAGCCACCCGCTCTAGGAAATTAGGAAATAGCAGCACTTTGCAGCATCTCGAACTCTGGTTGAATCCATGTGCCATTCATATCACAATAAGTGTTGCCTAGGATTCATTGTTCCTCCATACAACGGCATCATTGGCATATTAAATCTCTGGGGATATCTTATGCAAAGAATGACCTCCATGAACGGATCCTAACTCGCATCGATACCACATTCATCATTGGTTATGAATTTGATTTCACTCACAAATCTCCCAACCATATTTTCTAGATAGTCCGAGTCAATAAGTTTTACTAAATGGCAATAATCAGGTCCTATCCCGAGTGTTCGGACCGACTAGCGCTCTTACAAAGGTGCTCAGTACCTAGGCCCCCAAAATCTAGGAATCCATTCATCTAGTAGTCCCCCATATTTGATTCCAGTCAGTTGTATTATCAGCAACAATCTGAAACTATGCATTCTGAACATCAACAGCATGTATAGAGACTACATCCATGCTACCTTCTAATTGTTGAGCATTGAGCCCACCATAACGGGTTTCGATACCACTCGGAAGTCGGTATCGATTTCGAAAATTACACCCTGGGTCGACGCTCGCTCTTGGTATGATGTCCCAGCAGTATTTTGGGTCCATTTCTACCTTCTATCCCTATGCCTTTGCTCAGATGAAGAAGAACTCTCTGACTCTAAGCAGGAATCCTTTCTGCTCTGTCTACAGCTGTTTTGAGTTGGTTCATTCAACAGCTTCGAGCTCTGCTACATTGTTTGATTCATCTCCTACGAACTAGCCTAAAATCTGTTTTCTATCTCCCTTATCATCTGTCCATCTCCACTTTGGTCACAACACCAATTGGAGTCTGGATTTCCGTTTGTTTTGGTTGGTTTGCTTCATTCCCATGTTGAGGACTCTGGTTCTCAACATCAATGGGGGTAGCATTGGTTATTATGGTACGTGTTTCTTTCCTTAGTGGGACCATGGCAAAAGGCTTCAAGTAAATTGTAGAAAATTAGAGTTGTAGAATCAAAAGGTAGAGAAATTGGATTTTTCTCTTAGATATAGGAAATTCAATAGTAGGTGATTGGATCTAAATGGCTTGAGATTCTTGTTTATCAGTGAAAGCACCAAAATATTTGAACCAAAATTGGCTTAAACGCCCAAAAATGTGAGTTGTAGAGATTAAGTGAAGAAGTAATGAAAAATAGGGGAAATCAAAAGGAAAAAAAGAATACACAAACTTATAGTAGTTCGACAATCTTGACCTACATCCACTTGAATGGTTTTATTGCTTTTGAACTTGTTTTTGTGATTACAAGAGAGCGTGGTCGGAATAGATCCCTGAGTTCAAGAGAGTAAAAGTATAACGGCAGCGTAAAGATCCTTAGAATAAACCATGCCTTCTTATACATAGGGTAGATGACAAAATATCTCGTTGATATTTCTTCTACAGAATCTCCTCATGAAGATAAAGTCTTTCAGAAATTCTCGTCCCCATATCCCCTACGGTTGGGGGTCGATACCGATCCCTATAAGCAACGATATGGGATCTACAACTTCCTATGTTGGCTCATCTTGATGTTGGCTTTGAGTTTCCAATGTTGATTTGCATAGTCGCCTATGTGTTTTTAGTCCAAATGATCGATCTACAGAAGGCTGAATTGTTGCTCTAGCCCGTACATGGAGATTGCCAATACAATGCATAGGAATTATCGTACAACACTTGGATCAGAATCTACGTAGATAGAGAAGAGTCCAGTGGAGTGGGGGCCACTTTGGGTGTACCCCTAGGCATCGATACTGATCCTCTATGTAGGGTGGAACACCAATCCATACTTAGCATATTCCAGGGTATTTCACTTCTAAGCTTGTTCGACCGTCGTCTTGTGGTCTTGTCTGTACTTGGTTCGTGGACCCTAAGATCATCTCTTGGGACGACTCACCTTGATAATCGTTGGGTCTAACTTATCCAGCCAATCTGAATATAACCCTGCCGAAAGGCTAGATAACACTGCATATTATGATGGTGCAGTTTGTCGAATGTAGGTCAGCTAGCCTATAAAGTGAATGGATTTAGGCATAGATAAACGCACAAGCCATTGTGAACTTTGTCCCACCAGCTTCTCCATGGTCGACTTGGCAGACCTACCTACTTGTAGGCCCGTGCCTCCTAACAATTATGAAATCCTAAACACCATTGAAGCCTAGGAATGGGTGGCGATGAACCTCTGCTTATGGATGTTCACGTCCATCCCCAAAGGTACAATGTATGAGGACCTATGTTCTTGCCCTAGATGTCATTGCGCCCGTGGGGCCAAATCATGATCGTTACCCTTCAATGGAACGACCACTAGTTTTGTTCACCCGCAAACTTATAGTTTTGACCATCTCAATGGAAGTCTCCACCATCGGTAAGGTGCACATGTCCCTCTCGGCATACTCCAAGTCCAATGGGGGTGTGGCAAGAAACAGACAAAGAGAAGAGGAGGTCATGTATTCTAGATTGCCCTTTGTGCATGAGGAGAGATCTAGTGCTCATCATCATTGTTCTCCATCTCGTTGTTGGTCTCATACTCCGCCAAAGTGTAGGCTGAGCCTTTTTCTCATGGTCAGTTAGGACATCCCACAATGGGCTAATGTCTGCCTTAGGGAATAAATGCATATCCACTGTCAATAACTTAATGGAATGTAATGCCACAATGATGGGGATGAGGCATTCTAGAATAGGTAGCTATTCTCTGATGAAATCTTGGATGCTTGCAGCCATCGGCAATATACTTTGCCACCCATTGACAAGCATGATAGGAGTGAAAACCCATCGGACCATGTTACGGGGCTCAACTTCATCACCAGGGTTGGCCAACTTTCCATCTCAATAAAGTGTTTTCTTTTCCCTTCCACCCTCTTAGGACCAGCCTCCCGTTGGTTCTTGCATTTGCAATCGGGAAATATCAGCTTCTAGGCCTAATTATGCATAGATTTCAAGACTCATTTCTTTCTGCTCCATACCATACCACTGTCTACTGGCAAGTGAGCAGGGCAATATCAGACAAGGTCCTTCTAAAATCTTGTGGTCGTATGTTAGTCGCTTCAACAAAGAATCCACCCAGACTAAGGATGCAGACGTGGGTAGCTTTTTCATAATATTCAAGTGTTAAATACAAGTCCAAGATGTAGAGAGAGCTCCAAAAGTAGATAGCTTCATCCTTAAACGACTTTTATCAATGGGTGAACCGCAAAATGAGGATGGAATGCATGGATCTATCAGATGGTTATAATAAGGCAAGGTGCGCTGCCTAAGTCGGTCCTCACAATAACAATGATCGTTGAAACATCAGTCATCAAGACGACACCAAAAGGAATCTAAAGGTAGATTCTTAGTAGAAATCCCAATAAAATAACTGCTCTCATTTGAACATGAACATCGCCACAATCTACCTCACCACTAGGAACCTAGTGCAATTTCAAAGGTCGCAACCGCTAGGGATGGAAAACGGGAGGAAACTCGCTGCAATGGAAAATAATGTGAGTTCCAACAAATCAATGGCGACTCTATAATGGACTATCATACGCTCAAGGATGAAATCGAAAGACTCATCTAGGAAGGGATGCTCTTGGATTTTTTTTGACATCAGGTCAAGCAAAGAGAAAAGCGTAAAAAAAGGCAGAATCAGCCCCCTTAGCCCAATAGTGTCAATGTCCAACCCATTACTGAGGTCCTAACCATATGCAGCAGCCTACATGTGGTCGACAGAAGTCGGGGGCCCAATCCCGGTATCTAAGGGAAGAATGTACTACAAGAAAAATCTATTTATAGAATCTCAGGCGTCCAAGCCACCCTAACAATGATTAAAATACCGTTCAATTTGCTACCAAAGATAAAAATGCAGTCTACCACCCCCATCAAGACCCTATGGTCATTACTCTTACCTTAGCAAAATCTAATGTGCATCGAGCCTTCGTTGATGCGAAGCTCGATCAACATCATGTTTAAAGAACATCTTTAAAGCTCTCACACTACCTGCCTCTAGCCTTACCCCATGTGCCCAGCCCATTTATGCCATTGGGGTATAGGCATTGTTCTAATGGGCACAACCTCGCTTGTTACAACTTTTAGCCAAGAGCCCCTCGTTGCAAGATCAAGAAAATTTTATAGTAGTTGATTATCGGCATGCTTATAATTTGTTAATAGGACGACTAACTCTTGGTGAGCTAAATTTCATCATCTCTTACAATCGCCTTGTCATGAAGTTCCCAGTCCAAGATGGTGTAGGAAAATTTTAGGGCAATCAACAAAAGGCAAGGGAATATTAAGTGACTTCCCTTGAGCAGGCAAAGTTGGCTGTTCTCATGCTCAAGCAAGAACAGTCCAAAACCATAGGTGGTTTTCTCAATAAGTCTAACGAACCGAACATCACCCTCGTTCTTTCCAACCTCCCCTTCAAACCTTGAAGGATTGGTAGTAGCGCCTACTCTCTCATAGTCATTTGATTAATCTAAGAGTCAGTGGCATCATAACCTCAATTCTGACCCATCATACGGATAATTTCTCAGTTGTAACTTTGTTTTATTTTTTTGAAAATAGGTTCTTTATTAAAGATGTAGAAAGCACATCATTGAGCTCGCCTCCTAAAAACCCTACTAGAGTAGTAGGGAAAAAGAGTGCGATGAACAATCAATTACAATTTAATGTACATGCCATAATAAAACCAAATATAAATAATATAGTCCACCGACCCATACAAAGCCCACCAAGCAAAACCTGAACACAAACATAAAACAAAAGGACTAAGCCCTCTGCCATCATCCATTTTCAACTGCATCTAAATGTCAATTCCTCATAAATGCGACATCTGAAGACGAATAATATTGATCTGTCTTAGGTCAATAAGCTTAATAGATGATGTCCATTTCCCTAATTTTAGGTCACTGGAAAGTTGTTGAAGTCCTCCTATCAAAAGTCATGGGTTGTGTTTTGACCAAATATGATATACGATGGTGGTAAGAGCAGTAAAGGCAAAGCGACATTGAAGCTTAATAGTATGGAAAGCATGCTGAAACAAAGTGATTTATGATTGTAGATCTCCTTAGCTCAGCTATGACATCCCCAGTTTAAGCTTCACAAACTTTAAAAGATATTAGCTATGGGAACAAGTGAAAAATGATCATTTTATACCATCTCTGGTAGACACGGCTAAAAGTGGTTAATAATTGGGATACCCCAATTTGATAATCTATCAGCTCTAGATAATCTCTTAAGCACTGCTTTATACATGCATATAGACATTTTCTTAAGCACTGCTATACATATACATACATACATATATGTGTGTGTGTGTCTGTAAGTTTTTCAATCTATAATTTTTGTGAGTGCAATAAGTATAGCCCACCTCACCGTCATGCAACTCACTTACACTAGAGTGCTTTTGCTAAGCAATATGATCCATTCGATTCGAGATCAACATTCACTTCACGACTGATGACGTGTCACTTAGGAGAACCTCACAGCCCTATGCGCTTGGGTTCGAGACTAAGCTCGTCTACCACTTAGCATTCGACCTTTTGAAACCCAAGAGAACCCACATGCAAATTTGCATTTTAGCTTATGCCAGTGCATACCGCCACTCTACATCGAGCTGGTACTTGGTCTGCATTAATTGACGTTCCTAGACTGCCTTATCATTACATTGATATTTAAACATATCCAAATAGATAAGCATTTCTACAAAATGAAAAAGGAACTATCAGCCATTCAAGGCACTCTACTTTACAAGTCATATACAAATAAACAAGCAAAGACAACAATAAAGTTCTCATTCAAAGTTTGCAACAAAAGACATGTTTTATTCAGTTCAAAGAATGTAGAGGCATAAGCATCGGCCTCACTAGGCTTACAATTATATTCTTATCGCTAACTAGTTGTAAAGAAGAAAAGGAGAAAAAGAAGCATGCCAGTGGAACAATTTAGAAGATCCACTTCAAATGCGAAGACAAGCTCCCTAAGACCTCCAAACGATTAAGAACTTGTTGAAGAAAATGGATTGTGCTACCATCTTCAAAGCCTTCCACATCGAATCTCATAAGAGAAATTGAAAGCTCCCAATCAACATTACCAAGTGCACGACTGGGACTTTATCTATGACATTGAAGGCGGAGGCAACAACCACTACTCTTTCTAGTAAGGCGTTGAAGCATCCATGTCGGCCAAGGTTTAGAACCGCCAGAGAAAGATGAAGAGGGCATCCTCTAGCATCAATTAGGGCATTAACATGAAGTGATGGTCGATCACCATTGGGGGCTTGGCCGGCAGGCATGTGCCCATACCAAGCGGCAAGGCAAGATCCATTTAAAAAAGAAGGTTCCAAGCGACAGTCTAAACTGCAATAAACAAGTGGTAGTTCAGCGTCGAAAGAGCTTTCCCCTTCCTCAACATAACAAATAAGTTTGATAGAAAAACAGACGTGCAAAGGCGTCTGAACAGGAAATTGATAATGAAGCTAGCTGCTTTTTATTAGTAAAGAATTATAAAAGATTCATATGCAATAAAGAGTTTTCATGGGCTAAGATTTTATAAGTTCAAGAAAGAATAAAAAGGGGTACTTATATACATGCACCTTCAATCGTATGCATTGAATTTAAAAGGCGAAAGAATCTCAACCATTCAAAAAAGATCAAAACAAGGTCCAATCATGCACATGGGTGACATGATATGTCTCTACCATCTTTAGAAAAACAAATCTTTACAACCAATAAATGAAGCTATTTGGAAAGCGCATTAAATGCTTTATAGAAATGTCTATCAGGGGGATTTTCAGGGTTTGACAAGCTTGCACCCAATTGCAAATATAGATATAGGAGCAAAATGTTGCTTATTTTTCTTGCAAGTAATTAGATGTCCAATTAAAAATAGTCTAGGCCAACCAAAGTCATCCCAACTGCTTTACAGCTGGCCTGCATATGCCAGTCCAAACCTTAAAGATAGATTTTCATTGCCCGACATCAATCGGCTAGTAGAATCTACTAGTGGAGTGAGCTCCTCACTTTGAGGGACACTTATTTTGGGTGCACTCAGATTGGCATGCTATGTAACAATATACTATAATATGGGTAACCCAATATACTAGTGAAAGGGTAATAATGATATCACAATATAAGTCTAGTGCATAATATGCAATAATAATAACTAACTAACTACTAATACACACAACCCTAACAATAAGCAACAAATAGAGAATACATATTGATACCCATCATTGTTGATGGGTGGAGTTCACTAAGGATATCTAACATGGTCCAATGATCCCCATCCAAGGTCCAAAATAAGTATGATCAACAACTAATCATACTATAAACCCCAAGCCACATCTCGTAAGATCAAACTCGTGTAGATCTCATTATACCCCATACCAAAATATGAATATCTATAATGAATACCCATGCAGAATTGCCATTAGCCACAAAAAAGACCCATCGAGAACTACAACAAACTTATGGATTCCCGTGAAAACCAACACCTCAATAGAAGTTGGCATGTAGGTCCTATCGTGGCACTTAATCATACTACGGATCGGTATATAACCTACCTAGACTAGCATCACAATCTCACTCCATCCTTGCTCCAGAACCACGTCCGCGGGTTGTGCTAAATTGCCATTAGCGATCAAAGATCTATCGAGAGCCATAACTAACTTGTGGACTCCCCTGAAAACCAACATCTCAAAAAAGTTGGAATGTAGGTCTTATCGGAGCACCCAATCGTTCTATGGAATAATATATGACCTACACTAAACTAGCGTCCTAGTCTCTCTGCCCTTGCTCCAGAACCACATTTGCAGGTCATGTGCCTCAATGGTACAATGGATTTCCTTTAACAAAATTGATAACATCCGATTCTATATGGATATACAATCCAGATTCATGTTATCATATGTTACCGAACTTCATTAGAACTCTGAAGCCCATCAAGATAGAACATTCTCATAGCTCCACCCGAATGAAACCAAAAGCTTTTCGAGTCCAAACAATCTCTTTGAAACCTAAACCCCAAAACTCAGATCTGGACCTCAAAACAGTTCCGTTTACCAAAGCTCTATCAACACATGCAGTCATTAATATAAGAATAATCGCAATCTCCTACTGTTCCTGTATAGGAATAATATATGCCCTGTGTTTCTTGTCTCAATCGCTTCCTCGGCCGCTTGCCCAAACGCCTTATTAATCATTATCGATTACTTCAGCATTGCTTTACTCGCGTTCGACTAGTAGTAATATATCTAACAATATCTCTATCACTAATAACAACAAATTAGAATTTAATTAATTTATAACTATGTTATAAATTAATATCAACTCCATCTAAGTTTATTCGATACAAATAGAACATAACATTTATATATATAGGATCTTAAGAAATTACCTCAAATATTTATGATAAAACAGATAATAATATTTCTATCACAATTACAACCACAATATTAGAGTTTAATTAATTTACAACTAATAAAATCCACTAACTCTATTCAATAGGGAATAATATATATATATACATACATATATATATTATTCTACCTCTTCTAGGTAATATTTATTTATATATATATATATAATTATGGGGATTTATACAATGATATACTTTCAAAGTTTTAATTTTTCTCACCTAAGATGTAAATTCCCAAGTGTCTGAATCCAGTCCAAACCTCTACCATGTCGTAGATAATATTCTATGAGTGCAATGGCAAAGATTATATCTCGGTTGGACCTCAAATGCGAAAGATATGAATTAAATACGAAACAAGATTAACTAAATTAATTAATTACCTTAATTAACCAAGACTATCTTCCCTAAATTAAATCCATTTCCCACACTCTCAACATCCCAATAATGCCTCCACCATCGACCATCTGAGCACTTCCTTCATGCTACACTCACAATGATGAGAACAACGCACCCTACGACATTACCTCTAGACCACCACTTCAAATCATAACATCGCTCATGAAGCCTTGACCAACTATTGACTATCGTTCCCCCTAGCGTTGACCACCTCTGGCCATCGTGGCCACCAGCGAACTCCTTCTTATGCCGAGCCAAATCTCCCCATGCCCTTCCTTCAACCACCGTAGCTCCTTCCCTAAACCCATCCCAAAGCTCCAACTTGCTTGCCACTTACTCCTCCTACCCTTTCAGGCATCGACAACATCCTATCTCAATAAAGGAAATATAAGGAAGTGTTTTTAGGGAGGAAAATGGGTCAACTTTTCTTTCTGAGTGAGTGGAGTTGATGCTATCAAATAAAGGAGAAGAGGAAGATATTTACAGTTAGGGAGATATTTCCTTATTGGTTATATGTATATATAATTTAATCTCTTAAATAATTCACCACACTTTTTGAGCTCGTACGACCACACGGTACATCGGATCGCCACGAAACTCGTCGGTGCACATCATCTCATTTTTCGAGTCCTAATGGTTTACATTTCATCAACATCCAAGATTGTGTCTCAGGATGATAATTTCATGTACTTCAAGGTTGTTTTGGCCATCGGATGGCGTGACTCAAAAGGTTCCTCTACCTACGTCTCATAACGAAGTCCTTATCCCAATAACACAAGCCATCAATCGAGACCCATTAGACCCAATCACACATGTATTTTATAAAAATACGCATAATAATATGCAAATTGTAAAATTACCACGACTTTAAGTACAGCGATATTTACATATTTGGACTGCAACGTCAATTCGCATTCGATGAAAGTGGCCTCGAACCTAATTCGCCGTATGCGAAAAATCAGATTTTGGACCTTCAATTAATTAACAATTAAATATTTAAATTAATTTTTTAAACATCCTATCATTAAAAATTTTGGTTGTTACATTCACACACCTCCCTAAAGGATTTCGTCCTCGAAATTCCAATGAGTATGATAATGCAACCTGACTGACCCAAAATTTCTAAGCAACAGCTTTGGACAATCTCAGTAGTTGTTACCTTATGTAGTTAGTGTTATGGGAACTTCCAAAGAACAGAATCTATCTTCGAACCCTTAAGATTTCAAAACTCCTCTTATTTCAGAAAAATTCGACAGCACCTCCTTTGCCCAGTAAGCTCCGAAAAATTCCAAAAATAACACACATAAACACACACATCTCATATCTAAGGCATCTCATCTCTAAGGACACACAAGCATATATATATATATATATATATATATCCATACCATCTACACTACATGTCTTACATACTTCTTTCATAGCAGTGCATGGCGTTAGATGCAAATATAAGTGAATAAGCATCCCAACAGTGCATAGTTACTTCTATGTACCTAAACATGTGCTCAACAATAGGATTAAACATAGCTGCAACATCAAACCATGGATTTAAGCATGCTAAATAATATTAAGCAATCATCTCAAATAAATATATTATGTCAAACCATGCAACAAGCATCTAAATTAAACATGCTACAACTAACTGTGCAACAAGCACCTCTAATGCTATAACACAAAATTAGAACATGTATAACTAAGTGTAGAAATTGATACTACGACAACTGTACATGACTATCTATTGAAGGGTAAACCGAAATCTAAATATACCATTGACTCTGAGTCACATCAAAAGGCAATAGACTTATATAAATCCCACTGCGACCCCACTGTGGGCATGGATGACACTTGATCTATTTTGGATAGCCGATGTTATCTCTTTTCGAACATAATTAAATAGGTAATTATAATTAGTATACAAGCAACCAAAAAAACAACAAATAGCAATAGACAATAATGATTTACAAACATACTACCGAACATATAAATGATGAAACAACTAGCAATAACAATCAATAATCAAACAACAATCATACAAAATAAGCAACAATTATAAATCAACAAAACCAAAATCAATCAACAACAGATGATAGTAAACAGCAGCAAGCAACAACAAGAAACAATCAAATAATAGCAAACTATAATACACAACAAACAATATACAAAACAATGAAACATATCATTGGGTTTATACTCATATACACAATAACCAACAATAGTCAAAACATGCATGTCAAACTATAAACCCCAATGAGTATGTTCGACCTCCAAGCTGGACAAAATGCTCAAGCGGTGTAGCGTCTTTCATGAATACAATACATAAAATACTACCACACCTCCCGCTATGAAAAGTAGAACTTATATGATATGCTAGATCATCGAGTCTCAAAACTCTTGAATAAATCAAGCGAACTAAGCCTTAATTTTTCTTTCCCTTCCAAACGGAACTCATTCTCCAAAGGAGAAAACTCCACTGATTAAATTTTCATTAACTGAAAAATCTATAATTCTTGGGTTAGTTCGGGTTCAAACTCACATCAACCGTAGAATGTTAAAAAGGATAATACATTAAGTAACCCACGACGCTCGCTTAAGCAAGTATCCCAACACTTAGAAGATTATCCGAATCACCACAAAACTGGTCAAGAAGTCCTTTTCTAAACTATCACAAGCAACCTTAGCCATACCATATGATAAATCTACAAGGACTATAGATCATCTAAAATGACACGATGCCCAATCCAATCCTTCGTTTACTCGCTAGATTTCTTTGTTAAACTAGGGTTGACCACCTGACTTTTCTCATGCAAACTCTGGTCTGGTTCCTTGATCTGACTACTAAGACCTCCTCGCACGACCAAGGTCGTGCTTCAAAAATCTCTCAGCCACCTTAAGAATCTAACTCAAGTGCTCTTCTATAAGAATCGAGTGAAAAACCTTTTACTAACTTGTGCAAATCACCTAGAAACTTTATGCTTGAACACGGGATTAAGAACATGTATGTAGATGGACTGATCCTTAGGAAACACCTTTTTAGCACACATGATTACTCCTATCACCTAAGATTAACTAATATAAGGACAAACGCTTCGAACATGAATGACTGAATACAAAATATAAGAGTCGTTCTTTCGGTTCTTACTTATTTTTGGGCAATTACTGAATCCTACTTGGACACAAAATCCAAGTCATACTTCATCGACCAACCCCACTCAATTAGAAAGCTCATGTACCAAGTCAAATGGCAGCACTCTTGGTCGCTATACCGTAGCTTAATAGCCAAGGTCAACACACAAGATATATCCTTACAAAGGAATTTAGCTACACTATGATTGGTCAAGTTTCAACACAATTACTAAGTCACTGGAAATAGATGAACATACAACTCTAGTGTTCGAAAGAAAACAAGCAAGTATATAACAATTGAAGCATGCTTTGCTATTATAATTCCTTTCCTTTTTCTCTGAGCAGTAAGCCTGGTTGGACCGGGGAATTCCTGTAAGGCATAAGTTATTACTACTTGCCCAACCTTCTAAAGTGCAAGATAATTCTTCTACAAGTGACCAAGCCGATTGCAATTGAAGCACTCACACTTAGCCTTTGCTACTCCGGTAATACCTCATGGTGCTCTCATAAAGAAGAGCCATCCCCCACAAGACTCTTAAGAGTGGCAACCTCACAGGGATATGACTAAATACGAATCTCCAACTAATGCTTTAGGACTCTAGGCAAGCTTCCTTGCCTACTCTAAAGGAGAAATTAGCATCTCCACCTAGAAATTAGCCAAAAGCTTAGATTAGCTAACATACTCTTCATTGATAAACTAACATACCGCAAATGGATGAAACATTTAAGTTGCACCTCCCTTTTGACCTCAAAAAAAATTAGGACTCAAGGTGACATCTAGAATCAATCCAAGTCATGGCATGCTCGTCAGTCTATTCTTAATCTATGCCCCAAGGGACACACCACCTGCTACACCCACCATAGCTATTGGAGATGTTCACGCGGTAGAACATTTTATGTGGTAGCCAAACATTCTCTGAACAAAATAGGACATCTCAAATTTCCCATCTGTAGTTGCTTGCATACCCCATCTACCCTTAGTGATGGCCTGACAAAGATTCCTTGGCAACTAGAGATAGAAATAAGTCAAAGCTTAGAGGATAAGTGGTGTAAATAGTATTATATAAGAGAAAATTACAAGTATGCTCCCTCAACGTATCTCCTTCTGCCAGATTGTTTAACTCAAACTGGTCTACTTGGTCCCTAGTGTGAAGCCCAAGTTCTGATACTAACTATGATGATTCACTCTTCGTAATAACCAGAATCAATGTTGACTGACAATGTCTGATTCCTAAATACCATAAAAGACAACCCATTTAAGTAAAATTTAAAGCTAAAAACCATGCCAAGGTACATCGATGCAATCTTACAATGGGAAGATAACACATAATATACTGAATATAATGAACATTAGAGGATAAACAATATATAAGAGATTGCACTAGTGGAAGTAATTGTTAAATAAATATCAATATAAAAATTTAGAGTACAATATTTGATATAACAAATCTCGTCTACAAAATGGCATGTCTGCCATGTACTACGTCAACAATAATTAAACATATTCCATACGATGAGTTTAAGCCTCCAAAATGTTTTCGCTGCCCTGCAAGTCAATTCCTAAAGCACTGACTTCCTAACTACTCAACTAAGTACACGAGAGTTATCATAACATGAACAGTTAAAGACAAAATGCGGGTCAGACATGAAGCCTAAGTTGAGGGAAACTATCGCAAAGTACTATATATCAAAACTTACACAAAGAAATAGGAAACTACTAAGGCAGAGCTGGTCGTCTCCACGAACGTGTATGAGGGGTAACCCGAATCGCCCATAAACGAGTAAAGTAAACCCATCCAAAAGATAGGAAATCACACCATAACCTGCGCTTCTCCTATCATTTGCAAGTCAGCACAGCTAATATAATGCGAGTGCCACATAATTATATACAATGATGCAAGTTCCTAATATACCAGTAAAGGGGTAACAAAGATATCACAATATAAATCTAGCATACAATATGCAATAATCATAACTAACTAACTACTAGCACACAATCCTAACAATAAACAGCAAATAGAGATACATATTGACATACATCATTGTTGATCGGTAAAGTCCACTAAGGATATCTAACATGGTCTAAAGATCCCATCTAGGTCTGAAATAAATAGGGTCAGTGCCTAATCATACTATAGACCTCGAGCCGCATCCAATTAGATTGAACTTGTGCATATCTCACTGTGCCCTATAGCAAAATACAAACATCTATAACCGATACCTATGCCGAATTGTCATTGGTTACCAAAGAGACCTACTGAGAGCCACAACTAATTTCTAGACTCCTCTAAAAACAAACACCTCAAAAGAAGTTGGCATTTAGGTCATGTCGCAATATCCAATCATACCAAGGAATTGTATATGACCTACCTAGATTGGCATCCCAATCTCTCTCTGCCCCTGCTCTGGAACCATGACTGTAGGTCATGCTAAATTTCCATTAGCTACTAAGGAGACCTATCGAGAAATAAAATTAACTTGTCAACATCCCTGAAAATCAAAACCTCAAAATAAGTTGGCCTATAGGTCCTGTTGCAGCACCCAATCATACCATGAAACATTATATGACCTACTCTACACTGACGCCTCAGTCTCTCTCCGCCCCTATTCCAAAACCACGTCTGCAGGTCATGAACCTTAAAGGTACAAAGTATTCCTTTTATAAAAAATATATCATTCGATTGTGTATGGATAAACAATCTGGATTCAAGTTTTCCCATGGTACTGAACTTTATTTGAAGTCCGAAGCCCCATCAAGATAGAACATTCCCATAGCTTTGCCCGAACGAAACCAAAACATTTACAAGCCCAAATAATCTCTCTAAAGCCCAAACCCCGAAATCCATATCGGGACCTTAAAATAATTCATTTTACCAAAGCTCTATCAACACATACGGTCACTAATATAAGACCAACACCATTCATCAAAACATATGTATACCAAAGTGAAAGCCAGGAGACATGGACCAACTCCACTCAATCGTACATGCTCACCAAATGTGACCATACAACCAACCACTGCATCGATACCGTATCTAATCGTTATTGATTGCATATGTATCTCTGTTCATTGCGTTTGATTTTACGAGTAGCCCAAAGTCTTTTAAAAGTCAAGCCAATGCATCGCTCCAACCCGTGCCCAAAACTGAGGAAGAAACCCTTGTCAACTTGCCTATCAATTATATTATAGCTCAATGTCATTTAATTCTTCTATTTAATTAAGTTTAGCTATCAATAAGGCCTTAAAATATTATATAGCACATGTATATAATTTCTCTATATATATGAACAAACACACACACACACACATATCTTTAACCGTTTCTTATAGTCCAAAGTTAATAAATCACGCATCTGCCTGAGTCTGGAACCGACTCTTTGCCTTTGTATGCTCCTCCTAGTCGTACATGCTCATCATGCGTAGTCGTGAAACCGATCTCCATCCCAATCTCGTATTAGATTGGTTCTTAGTCGCTATCTCAATCTCCTACTATTCCCATATAGGAGTAGTATGTACCATGCGTTCCTTGTCTCAACCACTTCCTCGACCGCTTGCCTGAACGCCTTATTGATCATTATCAATTACTTCAGCATTGCTTTACTTTCACATCCAATTTTTAATAAGATATATGATAATATCTCTATCACTATAACAAAAAATTAGAGTTTAACTATTTTACAACTAAGTTTTAAATTAATATCAACTTCATCAACTCTATTCAATACAAATAGAACATAATGTTTATATATATATATATATAGGATCTTAAGCAATTATCCCGAATGTCTATGAAAAATTGTACAACAAAATTTCTATCACCAATACAATTAAAATATTAAGAGTTTAATCAATTTACAACTATGTTATAAATTAATATAAGCTCCCTCTAACTCTATTCAATAGGAGAATAATTAGTTATATATATTGTTCTACCTCTTCTACCTAATATTTCTACGGGGATTTATACAACGATATAAATACAGAGTTTTGATTCCACTCACCTAAGCCGTAAATTCCCAAGTATTTGAATACAGTCCAAACCTCTACCATGTTATAGATGATCTTCCTATGAGTGCAACGATGAATATTGCTTCTTGATTGGACCTCGTATATAAAAGATACTAATTAAACATACAAAAAATTAATTAAAATATTTAAATTAGTTAATAACCAAAATAACCAAAACTATCTTCCATAAATTGAATCCATTTATCGCCCGACCCATTTGACACTCGCATCATCTCGATGTCGCCACCGTCGCCGGCCATCTGAGCACCTCCAACCATCTCCCTCATGCTCCATTAGCGATAATGAGTTCGATGCACCCTACGACGTTACCTCTAGGCCCTAACTCGCAACATCGCTTACGAAGCCCATGACTGACCATTGACCACCGTTCCCCCTTGCCTCAACCACCTCTAGCCATCACCACCACCTACGAGCTGCTCCTCATGCCATGCCAAACCTCCCCATGCCCTTCGTTCTACATCCACCACTCCCTGAACCCGACCCAAAGCTCCACCGAGCTTGCCACTGACTCCTCCTACCCCTTTTAGGCATCGACACCCCTCCGGTCTCGATAAAGGAAATATCACAAAGCGTTTTATGGGAAGAAAATGGGTCGACTTTTCTTTCTAAGAAGGAGGAGCTGATGTTATCGAATAAAGGCGAAGAGGAAGATATTTAAAGTCAGGAAGGTATTTCCTTAATGGATATATATATATATATATATATAATCTTAAATAAATCACCGTACGATTTCAAGCTCATATGACATATGGTATATCGAATCACCACGAAACTCGTTGGTTCACATCATCTCATTTTTCGGTCTTAATGGTGTAAATTTTATCGTCATCCAAGGCTATGCCACATAATGATAATTTTATGCATTTGATGTTGTTTTGGCCATTAGATGATTCGATTCTAGAAATTCCTCAACCGTCCGTCTTATAGTGAAATCCTTTGGGACGGCCACGTATTAAAAGAATGGTATGCACACCTACTGCCAGAATGTGTTGTACTCCTCCGGGTTCACAAATGTTGTAGAGGGAGCATATATCTCAATTAGGTACTTTGGGTCCGCCTTTAACTCCTATACCATTAAAGAAACTGGAAAAACTTAGAGGATAAAATTGAGCATAAATTTGAAGAGCATGAAACAAAAATATTACGCAAGATGGTTAAATTAAGTCTAGTTAACTATATATCCCATTGTTTATCATACGGAAGCAAGTGTAATTATGTAAAGCAAAGGACGATATTAAAACGAACAAGTTTTTTTAACAAACACTTTGACTACCTCTGTGATCAGTTAATTGTAGTCGTAACATTTTTGCAAGAGAAAGGATGATTTGGGACATGGATTCAAAAGCTTTCTTCTTTAGCCCCTCGAAAAAGCTAGTAGCCTCATGAAACTCATTTTCAGCACTTGGTCCTAGATTTCTACGTACATTTATTAACTTGTAACTTGCTGCTGGAATTCCATGCATATATAACCATCGGACAGTTGTGTTTTGAAATCAAAATTTTAATGAAAACAGTATAAAGAAGAAGAAGCTCAAAATACCGCTGATCTTAGAAAAACCTAACACTGGATAAATATTGTAAGGCATATAAATATTTCCGTATTGTATGACATTGCAAAGCTTTATGAGAAAGATTTAAATATTGTAAGGCGGTTCATACAGTATGAACATAACTCTACTTTTTTGCACATACATTATCTATGCCCGTGGAAACAAATAACAGCTGATTACGCTTAAAAAAAATTGATAACATCGAGCTCACATAGATAAGCATTCCCCACTTTAAATTTCTTTTGACCAACAATTAATTTGAGAAAAGTGTTATTTCCTCTAACCATTTTTGTTTAGAGGTGGTTGTACTCCTGGCAACATATTGTATGCGCATAATAATCTTGCAGTATTGGCACCTATGCCAATATTCTTGCCAGATAAAAAGCATCGCTGACACATTTCCTAGTACATTCAAATTACAAACTTAAAAGCTAAATCAACCTGTGATTGAACTTACCTCGAGCTCATCTTTCAGTGTGAAGAGTGATGGGTCAAGAAATGCCATACGTACGGCAGTCTTGTCTTCATTACTAGTCCTAGATAATCGCATATTCCCTGCAAAATTAAAATAACAAACCACTACCAATTAAACTCATCCAGTTCTAGTCTTCACTCCTTCACGTGCACAACAGCAAACCACTGCCAATTAACCTCAGCCACTCAAGACTTTTACTTCCTTTGCTTTCCTTTTATTAAAAAAAGAATCAGATATGATTCATGGTAACTTTGACTAAGATGTAAACGCACACAACCATTCATTTTCCAAGTAATATTGCATCTTTTAGAACATAACAATAATGAAAAATAATCAGCAAAGATATTAACAATATTTACCTTTTTATGACAAATAACAATAAGGGTGGTTACATAAAAATGTTGTTAAAAGAGAAAAGATAAAATTATACTAAGGACTTCACTTTTATGAAATCATATCGGAATAATATACTTACTCGGTATTTGTATGTTGCATGAGCAAATAAAGGAGAATATTCATTCCATGGTGCTTTCCGTATTTAACAGCTAATACTCCATACGCTATTGAGTTGGAAAAAATTCTTCATCCTTTACTTCACTTAATTTCAACCTCCTTCCCATCATACACCTGCAAATTAAATGAACCATACTTACTAGGTAACCATTAATTTTTTTCAATTACAAAATCTCGCAATCAGTGCCATCTCAATAAATACGCATACTAAGCAGTGTTTAAAGCCTAAATTTAAGGAAGCCTCACAAATACGATGAACGTTACATGAAAATATACATGATCCTACAAATACAATGCAAAAACTTGACCAATTTGAAAAGAACACTTCTCATACGATTCTCAACCAAACTAAAATAAACTAATATAAGAGATCAAACAAAGTGAATGATAATGTGTTAATGACAATAACTTAAATTATGGAGTCCTTATAGATATTTTAGGAAGTGAATAGGAATTGGAAATTTTAAATTTTGATTACACCTTAGAGCATCTCAGTGGTTGCAAGTGCATATATTACATTTTATGTGATCACAAAAAGTAATCATGCGAATGTTACAACAACAAATGGGTTTAATTAGGTGCTTGTTTGATAAGCATTTGGGCATTAGATGCTTGCGTTAGATTTGATACCTTGATTTCCATTGCTGAAGCCCTAGATTAAAGGAAGATGCAAAATCGAAGCATGTTGAAGAAGGTTCTTCAAACCCTAAGTCACATTGTTGAAGGAGTTGGAAGTTAGCTAGGCCGAACCAGAATTCTTATTTAATGGATGAGGCGATCTTATTTGATGGTGGAGTAGCAATTACCGGGCCAGATTTGTGGTCCGGTCATGATCTCATTCGGGAAGGAAGCAATCGTGCTTCAATTCGGCAGTGGAGGAGCGGTGATAATGTTTCGGTGGAAGAAAGTAAAAAAATGGAGTTGCAGGGTTTTGGATCGGTGCTGATTTGAGAAGTGATATGTAACAGCCCGAAAATCCGTACCCTTTGAATCGACAATAATCCACACATGTACGACCCAAAAAGCACAAACTGACGGAAAGTCAAGAGAAAGAAAAGAAGAGAGAATAAGAGAAGAGAAGAAAGAGAGAAGAGAAGAAAGAGAGAAGATAGAACAAAATAGAACAATACAGAATCTCACATCGCAGCGGAAAATATATAATATCATATCAATGATCTTTACAAAACAGAAACTATATATATATACACATCAATTAGAGTTCAACATTCAATCAATAGTTATCAGCTTGAACAGTTATAATAACCTTTCCTCACAAATGCTGATAATAACAACTAACAAAGCACAGGGGATAATCAAGCAAATACGGAAGTACGAAAATGAAGATCGCCAGTTCTCCTACTGAAGCTCCGAAAGCACCAAAGCATAACCTGTAGATATACTCGGTCTGACCCGAGCATTGAAAGGGAAGAACGCCCGGATCAGTCTGGTAAACCAACGTGAGAAACACACTCAACTCAATTTATTAAATTACCAAACTTTTCATTTATCAAAATAAAAGTATCTCGTAAGACAAGTCCACACATAAACACGGACATGTTTTTACCATGCGATAACTAAAGCATTTCTTTCATATCAAATCCTCTTATATTATACTAGTGTCTAGTATATAAAAATAATATTAATCATAGTCGAAATGGTTACCCATATAGCATTTCGAGTCTATTCATTACGCCTTTACAAACAAAATCGCAGCTCGTAGTGGGTTTTGGATTTCCATACAAATGACCAGGTGAAGGGACTACCTTCCGAAGGGGTACAACTCTAGATGGATGTCTCGAGGCACAGAACATCTTCTCTCTACCAACACAAGACCGGCCCACCTCTATAACTAGATGGTACCGAATATGTCATCCTCCGGTCGTTACCGACCTTTACCGAGGGCCCTCATAGCATACAAACCACAATAATCAGATACACGACATCATAGCGTGTAAAGATATATCTAGAAGAGGATGATCATATCCTACTTGGGAATGACCCACTTAGCCCTGCTGCATCTAACCCTGTTTTGGCCATTTCCGGTTGATGAGGCCTGACGAGGTAACGATTACCTTTCACAATCACATACCACATCACTTTGAATGCCACATGGCCATTTCCGTTGACTACTAATTGCCTTCTACAAAAATACAACCCTTAAGCTTGTATGTCATAAGGAGGGTGTTAAGCTAAGAGAAGTTGCCTTCTTCGCCACCACTGATGTACGTTTGTAAAAACCAATGTACGTAATCTTTAGAAATGCAATGTCAGATAAACATCCATACAAGTTGTCCAGGAACAGGACAAACCGAAGGTACTTTCCTACCACATCCTATCAGGAAATCCCTAGGATTAGTAGCGAATAGTCCTTGCATTGGATATTTCATAATGAACAGACCACTGCTACTAGATGTATATTGGGATTTTAACCCCAAACGATCAACAAGCAGTCCACCACTATGAAACTCCGAAATATCAATATCATCACAAGCAAACTGCACAATCGTCGCATATACGTTGGTCTGAAGTGATTTTCAGATAAATCTGATCCCGGTCTCTTCACACCAACAATGCAAAAGCGTTTCTCAACCTCACACAGTAAGTAAGTCTCATAGACTTATCACGTCTCCAGCTTTCAACTTGCTATCCTTCGGGCCAATAAAGAAGCTTGATAGATTGGAGTAATACTCCGTACTACACGAATCAACATCCTCAACACAAACGATAATCAAGCCTACACAGAAGGTTACGTACTAAGTGTACGACTAAATAGTTCCCACATCAAGTTGAGGAACTAAAATTTTTAGGCAATTTGATAGTCGGTTATTTAACTATCAAAGCAAACAAACAAATATTCAGCACCCTAACAATCACTAGGCCCTTTTAATAAATCTTTTATTAATTTAAACCATTTGCTAAATATCCACTTCAATTTATCTTTAAAAAGATATATTCTCAAAACCATTTCAACATTGGAAAACATTTCCAAATACTTATTTAATAATAAGTAATTCACAAATCAATTTATTTTCAACACTTAGAAAATATTAAATATACTTAAAACACGATTAAGTATATATTTTATTCTTTAAGGAAATCATTCTCTTATACATCTTTATTCGGGTCAAAACGAATGTTGCGTAAAACATCGTTACGACAACCCAAAATCACTAGTATAGGGATTCGAAAATAAGATAGATATATAAATCCCAATACTATAAAAAACATTTTCTTTCGAAAATCATTTACTATAACAACAGTGTTATAGTCCATCATTTCCTTATATCTCGAAAAGGTCTATCTCAACAATGAATGTTGAAATCTATGGTTTCGATCCTTAACACATTTTAAAACTTCAAATCATTTTAATTCTATTTAAAAGATCACTTCCTAAAAATATCCATTTTTATTTAATAATATGTTCACTGTCCAAAATCGTGAATATAGTTCTCTTATCCAAATTCAACATTTTTACACCTTCAATTAAAGGAATATCCACTATCCAAAATCGTGGATATAATTCCCAACTAAATTCTTTATTATTACAACATTAAATTTTAAAGGATAATTCGCTGTCCAAAATCGCGAATATATCTCCTTTAATACACTTTCATATTTACTTATCAAATTCAATTGATTTCAGATTTATAAAACAATGTTTATAAATTCACATTTATACCTTTTATAAAAACTTCAACTTATAAAATCACTTTATTAACCAATTCCATTTATAACTCAATTATATGCCTAAAATCCAAATTATAAGTTAATAGCTTATAATTCTCTTATTTATAAAATTCATTCATTTATAACTTCACAAAAATATAAGTCTTATTTATTTATAAAATCCAATTATAACTCCATTTGAACATTCCCAAAACTCCTTTATAATTCCATCATTCTAATTTATAAAAATTCAATTTTATAAATCTTATATATAAAACCATTTATAATGATTCAAAAATACCAATTTAAACTATTTACAAAATAGTTAATTCAATATTCCAAAAATCACGTTTTAATATATATTTCACAAAAATCATAATTTTTATAACATAAAAATTATAACGTTTATTTATTTAAAATGAATCAATTCCAAAATTTAATAAAATGTATACATTCAAAAATCACTTTAAAATCCTTTTAAATTCGAAATCGTTACTTTAACATTTTTAAAACTCCAAAAAATAGGCCCAGTGCTGCAACAACACCAAATACATCAATCACGGCATACAAAACATCATATATCATATGATAACAGAATATATAACCATATCTGTAAATAAATCAATACTGTTGAGGAATCCAGTTGGATCCCTCCAACCTGTCACCTGCTACAAATATACATATTAGAATATGTGTACAATGTCCGCTTCAAGGCAGACGCGCGTACAAAGGGCTATCCGCTCATACACGGGAACGTATAGGGTCTCATCTGCTCCAATAGGCAGGTATATATCCAAATACCAATCAATATATCACATATTATCCAAAAAATCATCAATCATCATATAATAAATATTTTCTCACTTATATAAAAATATCAGTGAGTCAGAAAGAGTGAGTTGTACTCACTTTGCGTCCAATAGCAGTTGCAGTGTTTTGTTTCGAATAAAATTAAACGCGCGTTTAATTTTATCCAAAATTCACACTATCTTTAATTAGCTCCAAACAAGCTCCATCGCGTAATGTTCGACAATACGAACCCAATGCAATTCGTTTCGTGCAAAACGGACCTCGTATGAAAAAGTTACGCAGTTTTAAAGTTTGTACAATTTAAATACAATATAATTTCACTTTCTATTTTATATTTTTAAACCTTTTTTTCATTCTGGTCGTTAGATCTTGCTGCAGCACATCAGGGTCGTGCCCTTCTTCTTCCTCCTCTACGTGAAAATCACGCTCAAATCAAACCCATTGGCCGTTCAAAACCCTAGATCGACGCGGCCTCCACGTGCATCTTTACGACGATCAGATGCTAACGCCTCGAAGCTCGAAGCGAGCTCCACCTTCGGCTGGAAGCAAGACGAGCTCGGCCCCCCCTATGCCGAGATCCAACCCCTTGAACGCGCCGCCTTCATCGCAAGATTCTGGCGAATTCGAACCATTATAACAAAAATCCACCGTTGGATGGATAGATCTTGATGTCCTCTTTACTTTTGCTTTAGAACTCGAGAGCTAATTCTTTGCGGATAAGGAGATTGGAGGGGACGAAGATGAGTGTTTTCTGGCCAGAGAAATAAAAATGGCGGCCACCCTAATAGGTTTAGGGTTTTGTGAAAAATAATGAAAATTATGGCCTTATATAGAAAATTACGCGACACTATTCACCCGAAATTTTTCCGAACTCGAAACGAAGCGTGCCGCCTGGCGTTTATAATGTATTACCCCTATTCCGAATGCAGTAGAATATATATCGAGAGCCAATTCGATCGTATATGGAAGATAGGTTTCCGAATCGAATTATTTAAATTTAAAATTCACTTAAACCGATTTCTACGCGTTTTAGCTTGCCCCGGACAAACCGTAAATCCGATTGACACGAAATTTGAAACCTTACAATAATATAACATTACGGATCCGATGAAACTAGTTTCAACGAAATCCGAGACTGTTTGAAAAATGGCTAATTTCACTCGTCAATTAAATATTAAAATATTCTATTTCTATAAATTAACTTTTAATTCGATTTTAAAAGTTCCCTAACATCATTCCAATTCAAATATGATTTAATTTAACTTTATAAACCATTTTTATTCACTTTAAATCCAAATTCTAATTATTTTCACAATTTCAAATATTAAATTAACAATTTGATTATCCAATTAAATCCAGATATTCGAAATATAAGTTATTCGACTTTAAAAATTTACTTGTGCTTATTTAAAATTAATTATATATACGAATTTCGAATGACAGAAATTCTGGGACGTTGCTTTCTCCCCTACTTAAAAGAATTTCGTCCACGAAATTACCAAGTAGGAAAAAGTTACATAGTCCATTAACTTTTCAAAACAATTCGTTAAAACTAGATTTACCAAATCTATTTAACCTTTTAACTTTTTCCAAAATTCATTAGTTAGACTTCCAAAAAAACTTACTAAGTTTTCAAATCCATATATAGTTATCTTTTCCAAAACCAACTATATCGTTTCACTTTTCAACTCAAAATCAAAACTTTAGTTATCACAAATTCTTCCAATTTTTCCAAAAATTTTCTAACGCCTTAAATTTTTAGAAAAATTCGCCATAGTCTCTTTTGCGCGGTTCGATCCGAATAAAAATAACAATATATATATATATATATATATATATATATATCACAAATATACATCTCATCATCAAGGATGAGGCATCCTGAAGGGAAAAAAGTGTAAAAATACGATATGTAATCCGAGATATGTACCTTATATATTATTAGCGAGCATATACGGCTAATATAGCACGAAAGCGAGCTCCAAAAGCGAAGCAAGCGCCATCTTCACCTACTAAACACTCAATAAACCATGATAAACATGTATATATGAAAGTAATATAAATATACAACATATACCAACAAATATATATGCCAATATAGCAAATGCAATCAAAAACAACAAATCCAAACATCAAACAACTATCATCCAACTAACATCCAACAACTCCATAACCAAATCAATATACATTCACTTCTTACTAATATTCATTGAATTGATTTTCAATTTAAATCACATTTGATTCATTAACATTGAATTTTACTAACATTCATTCATTTTCAATTAGTTTACATTCACTAATTCATATTCTAGTTTGTTCACTTCCAAATCAAATCAATTTCAATTCTATTCGACCCTTACTATCAATTTGAATTCAATTACTTATAGTTTTCAATTTCATTAATTCAATTCCATATGAATTTTTATTTAAACCACTAGCATCCATCTAACAATCAATGTATATCCAACATAACCAAATTTATTTAATTTTCATTCGACATTGAATTTGGTTCATCACTTTTAATTTCAAATTGGTTTATCATTCAATTGACTTTCATTCAATTATTTAATTTACAATTTCGTTAGCTTTTTAATGAATTAACACTTACATCCCTTACCATATCAATTCATTTACATTAGATTGATTAACATTCAATCCATCTATTAATTCAGTTGCTAATTCATTCTTACAACTAAAGTTGGATATTTTTTATATATAACTCAAGTTCTCATTCATTTAATTCACTTTATCAATTTACTTCGATACCAAAATCAATTTCATTCAACATCACTTAAGTTATCTTTCATTTCAACTTCATTTACCTTCACTTTCACTATACAACTTAAGTTCACTTCTAATTTAATTGAAATTCTATTTTATTTAACTTTTTTACTTAAGTCAAATTCCATATCAATATTCAAATTCATATTTTGTTTTGCTTAACCAAAATTGTTTAACCATTTTAACAATTGGTTTTACTTACCTTTTCTCATTTAATTAAGTTATACAACTTATTTATTTAAACTTTCACAAACATTTACCTAAGTTTACTTCCAATCACATTTTTATAGTTTCAAATCATGGTTATATAATCACTTCATGCTTAGTTTTAATTAACCTTCCCAGTTCATATTATACAATCACTTAACCTAAACCAATTAAAATTCAATTCAATTTAACCTCCTTAGTTAAACTTCAAATCATATAATTCACTTACTAACTCAAATTCCTTTCAACTTTACAAAAGTAAATTCTTACTTCATATTATAAGTCCAAAACTTATTTTACTTATATTTATCAATTACAACTTGGATTTTAAATCAAATTTGTTTATCGTAACAAAACTTCAATTTCAGTTTACTATTGGTAGCAAATCCATCACATAGAAACTCGAAAATGATACTGATGATGCTGTAGTCATCACCCTTATTATTTCCTAGCAACATTAGTGAATTCAGTGCTTTATATTCTTTTAAAAATGTCTTTTTATTTATAATAATATAACTTCTTTAACTTTGAAAAACAACTTTCAAAAATCAACAAGATTCAAATTTTCAAATAATTGGTTTAAATTCATTTTTATTTGCAACTCACATTTATAAATATATTCAGGTTGTTTCATTTCTTATATATATAAGATCATATCACAATTGTAAATCATATTAATTATAATTCCATACTTATAATTCATTTGCTTATATAATTTATCCTTTTACAATTGTTGTTTTATTTAGATTATTCAAACAACTTTTATTTAACTTATATATACTTATATTTTCAAACAACTAAACAATCAACTTATATACACTTTGATAATTCTGAAAAATTATTCCCTTTATATATAAAATATAATCGAGGTAAAATTATTTCATTTACCTAATTTAAAATAATACTATGTCGACTTGCTTCGTTTAAGCGTTTCGAAATCCCTCTCGATAACATGGCGTCCCACATACGGACCAAAACTCACAAATATCTTAACGGATAAGCAAACACAACATAAAACATTTTATATTACTAACAAATATGCACTCTTATATATAATACACTCAAACTCAATCTAGGGTGCTACTGTCCCTATCTATACTGAGTACACATCAAAGCTTAGGAATATACAAAATCTAAGCTCTGATACCAAATGTGACGATCTAGGCTTTTCAACCATCGACAACGTCCACTTTCCGCCGTAGCTTACACTGGTACCTCATGCTTTTCTTTTACAGCCAGCCTCTCAACTGAAACCAACCCTTCGATACTCGATCTCAGGGACATGTAGGAGTAAGAGTCATCCGTTAGCTACCTAACAAGAAGCGAGAACCCCCTATCATACACGAACCTCAATAAACAAAGCAGATAATCAAGAAAATACGGATGTACGAAAATGAAGATCTCCAGCTCTCCTGCTGAAGCTCCAAAAGCACCAAAGCATAACCTGTAGATATACTCGGTCTGACCCGAGCATTGAAAGGGAAGAACCCCCGGATCAGTCTGCTAAGCCAACGTGAGAAACACACTCAACTGGATTTATTAAATTACCAAACTTTTCCTTTATCAAAATAAAAGTATCTCGAAAGACAAGTCAACACATAAACACGGACATGTTTTTACCTTATGATAACTAAAGCATTTCTTTCATATCAAATCCTCTTATGTTATACTAGTGTCTAGTATATACAAATAATATTAATCATAGTCGAAATGGTTATCCATATAGCATTTCTAGGCTATTCATCACGCCTTTACAAATAAAATCGCAGCTCGTAGTGGGTTTTGGATTTCCATACAAATGACCAGGTGAAAGGACTACCTTCCGAAGGGGTACACCTCTAAATGGATGTCATGAGGCACAGAACATCTGCCCTCTACCAACACAAGACCGACCCACCTCTATAACTAGATGGTACCGAATATGTCATCCTCCGGTCGTTACCGACCTTTACCGAGGGCCCTCATAGCATACAAACCACAATAATCAGATACACGACATCATAGCATGTAAAGTTATATCTAGAAGAGGATGATCATATCCTACTTGGGAATGACCCACTTAGCCCTGCTGCATCTAACCCCGTTTTGGTCATTTCCGGTTGATGAGGCCTGACGAGGTAACGACTACCTTTCACAATCACATATCACATCACTTTGAATGCCACACGGCCATTTCCGTTGACTACTAATTGCCTTCTACAAAAATACAACCCTTAAGCTCGTATGTCTCAAGGAGGGTGTTAAGCTAAGAGAAGTTGCCTTCTCCGCCACCACTGATGTACGTTTGTAAAAACCAATGTACGTAATCTTTAGAAATGTAATGTCAGACAAACATCCATACAAGTTGTCCAGGAACAGGGCAAACCGAAGGTACTTTCCTACCACATCCTGTCGGGAAATCCCTAAAATTAGCAGTGAATAGTCCTCGCATTGGATATTTCATAATGAAGAGACCACTGCTACTGGATGTATATTGGGAATTTAACCCCAAACGAACAACAAGCAGTGCCCCACTATGAAACTCCGAAATATCAATATCATCACAAGCAACCTGCACAATCGTCACATATACGTCGGTCCGAAGTGGTTTTCAGATAAATCTGATCCCGGTCTCTTTGCACCAACAACGCAAAAGCGTTTCTCAACCTCACACAGCAACTAAGTTTCATAGACTTATCACGTCTCTAACTTTCAACTTGCTATCCTTCGGGCCAAGAAGGAAGCTCGATAGATTGGAGTAATACTCCGTACAATACGAATCAACATCCTCAACACAAACGATAATCAAGCCTACACAGAAGGCTACGTACTAAGTGTACGACTAAATAGTTCCCACATCAAGTTGAGGAACTAAAAATTTTGGGCAATTTGACAGTCGGTTATTTAACTATCAAAGCAAACAAACAAATATTCAGCACCCTAACAATCACTAGGCCCTTTTAATAAATCTTTTATTAAATTAAACCATTTGTTAAATATCCACTTCAATTTATCTTTAAAAAGATATATTCTCAATACCATTTCAACATTGAAAAACATTTTCAAATACTTATTTAATAATAAGTAATTCACAAATCAATTTATTTTCAAAGCTTAGAAAATATTAAATATACTTAAAACACGATTAAGTATATATTTTATTATTTAAGGAAATCATTCTCTTAAACATCTTTATTCGGGTCAAAACGAATGTTGCGTAAAACATCGTTACGACAACCCAAAATCACTAGTATAGGGATTTGAAAATAAGATAGATATATAAATCCCAATACTATACAAAAACATTTCCTTTCGAAAATCATTTACTATAACAACACTGTTACAGTCCATCATTTCCTTATATCTCGAAAACGTCTATCTCAACAATGAATGTTGAAATCTATGGTTTCGATCCTTAACACATTTTAAAACTTCAAATTGTTTTAATTCTATTTAAAAGATCACTTCCTAAAAATATCCATTTTTATTTAATAATATGTTCACTGTCCAAAATCGTGAATATAGTTCTCTTATCCAAATTCAACATTTTTACACCTTCAATTAAAGGAATATCCACTATCCAAAATCGTGGATATAATTCCCAACTAAATTCTTTATTATTACAACATTAAATTTTAAAGGATAATTCGCTGTCCAAAATCGTGAATATATCTCCTTTAATAAGCTTTCATATTTACTTATCAAATTCAATTGATTTTAGATTTATAAAACAATGTTTATAAGTTCACATTGATACCTTTTATAAAAACTTCAACTTATAAAATCACTTTATTAACCAATTCCATTTATAACTCAATTACATGCCAAAAATCCAAATTATAAGTTAATAGCTTATAATTCTCCTATTTATAAAATTCATTCATTTATAACTTCACAATAATATAAATCTTATTTATTTATAAAATCCAACTATAACTCCATTTCAACATTCCCAAAACTCCTTTATAATTCCTTCATTCTACTTTATAAAAATTCAATTTTATAAATCTTATATATAAAACCATTTATAATAATTCAAAAATCCGAATTTAAACTATTTACAAAATAGTTAATTCTATATTCCAAAAATCACGTTTTAATATATATATTTCACAAAAATCATAATTTTTATAACATAAAAATTATAACGTTTATTTATTTAAAATGAATCAATTCCAAAATTCAATAAAATGTATACTTTCAAAAATCACTTTAAAATCCTTTTAAATTCGAAATCGTTACTTTAACATTTTTAAAACTCCAAAAAATAGGCCCAATGCTGCAACAGCACCAAATACATCAATCACGGCATCCAAAACATCATATATCATATGATAACAGAATATATAACCATATCTGTAAATAAATCAATACTATTGAGGAATCCAGTTGGATCCCTCCAACCTTACACCTGCAACAAATATACATATTAGAATATGTGTACAATGTCCGCTTCATGGCAGACGCGCGTACAAAGGGCTATCCGCTCATACACGGGAACGTATAGGGTCTCATCTGCTCCAATAGGCAGGTATATATCCAAATACCAATCAATATATCACATATTATCCAAAAAATCATCAATCATCATATAATAAATATTTTCTCACTTATATAAAAATATCAGTGAGTCAGAAAGAGTGAGTTGTACTCACTTTGCGTCCAATAGCAGTTGCAGTGTTTTGTTTCGAATAAAATTAAACGCGCGTTTAATTTTACCCAAAATTCACACTAGCTTCAATTTGCTCCAAACATGCTCCATCGCGTAATGTTCGACAATACGAACCCAATGCAATTCGTTTCGTGTGAAACGGACCTCGTATGAAAAAATTACGAATTTAAATACAATATAATTTCACTTTCTATTTTATATTTTTAAAGCTTTTTTTCATTCTGACCGTAAGATCTTGTTGAAGCACATCAAGGCCGTGCCCTTCTTCTTCCTCCC
The DNA here is from genome assembly GCA_030765085.1 of Allium cepa. Lineage (NCBI taxonomy): Eukaryota > Viridiplantae > Streptophyta > Magnoliopsida > Asparagales > Amaryllidaceae > Allium > Allium cepa. The sequence goes on from CM060929.1 coordinate 781,647,961, forward strand.
CTACGTGAAAATCACACTCAAATCAAACCCATTAGCCGTTCAAAACCCTAGATCGACGCGGTCTCCACGTGCATCTTCACGACGATCAGAAGCTAGCGCCTCGAAGCTCGAAGCGAGCTCCACCTTCGGCTGGAACCAAGACGAGCTCGGCCCCTCCTATGCCGAGATCCGACCCCTTGAACGCACCGCCTTCATCGCAAGATTCTGGCGAATTCAAACCACTATAACAAAAATCCACCGTTGGATGGATAGATCTTGATGTCCTCTACACTTTTGCTTTAGAACATGAAAGCTAATTCTTTGTGGATTAAGAGATCGGAGGGGATGAAGATGAGTGTTTTCTGGCCATAGAAATAAAAATGGTGGCCAGCCCTAATAGGTTTAGGGTTTTGTGAAAAATAATGAAAATTATGGCCTTATATCGAAAATTACGCGACACTATTCACCCGAAATTTTTCCGAACTCGAAACGAAGCGTGCCGCCTGGCGTTTATAATGTATTACCCCTATTTTGAATGCGATGGAATATATATCGGGAGCCAATTCGATCGTATTTGGAAGATAGGTTTCCGAATCGAATTATTTAAATTTAAAATTCACTTAAACCGATTTCTACGCGTTTTAGCTTGCCCCGGACAAACCGTAAATCCGATTGACATGAAATTTGAAATCTTACAATAATATAACATTATGGATCCGATGAAACTGGTTTTGTCGAAATCCGCGACAGTTTGAAAAATGGCTATTTTCACTCGTCAATTAAATATTAAAATATTCAATTTCTACAAATTAACTTTTAATTCGATTTTAAAAGTTCCCTAACATCATTCCAATTCAAATATGATTTAATTTAACTTTATAAACCATTTTTATTCACTTTAAATCCAAATTCTAATCATTTTCACAATTTCAAATATTAAATTAACAATTTGATTATCCAATTAAATCCAGATATTCAAATATAAGTTATTCAACTTTAAAAATTTACTTGTGCATATTTAAAATTAATTAAATATACGTATTTCGAAAGACAGAAATTCTGGGTCGTTACATGATATGTTTCGTTCGGTGATTTGGAGCATAACGGTCCAAATTTTTCGTTCGGGTGTTGTAATGCCGCTCCAGATGAGTGTCGGCCCATATTTATTATTCAAATGCTCAACCAAGCTTTTAACAGAATGCCGGTCCAAGTGATGCCGAACCAAGTTAAGGCCGACCCAAATATTTGGTTCGGTATTGAACCATGCTGGTCCAGATCTTAAGCGTTGTTTGCCGAACCAAATTGGACCGGACCAGATAGTGAAGTGTGCTACCGAACCAGATGGGATGTGCCGAACCAAACCTCGGGACTACTATATAGCAGCTACCCCTCCTCATATCTTCACTCTATGAATAGTGGAACTTCTGGACAACAATGACTCCCATCCTAGAGAGCCGAAACTCTACAGAATTTAGTCTGTATTGTAATTCTTCTTAATTATTACCTCCAAAAGTGAATCAATCTTGTTACTCTAATCTTTCAGTTAATAAAATCTTCTCTTCCCAAGTGGACGTATACTGCCTCGTGGTAGTGGAAACACTATAAATACTGGTGTTATTTATTTTTCTGCATTGCATAGATCTGTAACTATCTGTTCTGGTGTTTATCTCTGTTTATTTCGTCTCGCTATAATCATGATTCAGTTGTTTTCTACTGCGTTGGGTTTTTTATTCTCTTAGACTGATCATCTAAATGGATTTTCCCCAACAGTCTTGTATCGGGGCAAGGTTGATTGAGGAGTGCTAGATGCTATGGCAGGAGATGAAGTGACTATAGTTGTTACCAAGTCCTATACTAGAGGGATGTATATCGCGTCAAGATCATAGTTGGCAATTGAGAAATAGAATGGGGATAAAGACTTCTAGAAGTGGCAATGGAGGATGAAGGCTGTTTTAATGAAAAATGAAGTCCATCTAGTAGTGTTTGCCCCTGATGAGTTGACGACTAACATCTCCGTCACAGAAAGGAAGAAGATGGAGAAATAGGAATTTACTACTTTACAACTAGCTATGGAATAGAATGTTATCTCGGAGAATAGCAATGAGACCACTTCTAGGGGCATTTGGACGAAGCTAGAAAATCTGTACTTGAAGAAATCTCTGACCAACCGTTTGATATTACTGAAGACCTTTATAACCATGCAGATGAAAGAGGGTACTTCAGTGAAGGAACATCTTAATTTCTTTGATTATCTCGTGATGAAGATGAAGACTGTTGACATGAAGATGGATGAGGAGCAAATGGCAATGATTTTTTTGTGTTCTCTTCCGAATGATTACATAGGTTTCGCTAACATCCTTATCTTCGCTGGAGACACATTAACAGTGGAAGATGTAAAGTCATACCTTCTATCTAAGGGTTAAGAGATTAGATGAAGGAGATAAGTGAAAGAAGTAGAGGTGAAAGTAGTATTCACGGCCTGCTTATTGAAAGAGGTAGAGAAGATAAGAAGAGTTGGCACTCTAGAGAGCGTTCCAAGTCAAGGAAGCCTAGTAATGGCAGGAGAGGAAAGTCTAATTAAGGACGGGAAGTGCTTTATCTGCAAGAAACATGGTCATTAGAAAAAGGATTGTCCAGATTTAAAGAAGGAAGAAGACGGATTTTCATCATTTGCGGTGGAGAAGTCTCTATCTGACGATGTGTTGTTTGTAGCAGTATCGGATGTCTCAGACCATTGGGTGTTGGATTCGAAGGCGTCTTTACATATGATGCCTAATAAGGATTACTTCAGTTCTTTCGTTGGACGAGAGGGACACTTTATTCTTATTGGTAATGATGCTAGCTGTTGAACAATTGATGAAGGTATAATGTGGATAATATGTTTGACGGAGTGATACACACTTTGACAGGTGTCCGCTATGTTCTAGGTCTTTACAAGTCCTTAATTTCTTTAGGACAATTGGCATCTTTGGGATGCAAGGTAACTATCGAGAAGGATAGTCTAAAGGTTTCAAGAGGTGCACTAGTTCTTATGAAAGAGACGTGTTCCGAAATCTGTATTTGCTGAAAGAAATCACAGCTCTTGAAGAGTCGTGTGTTGGAGTAGATAGTTCTCGTGCATTGGGTGCCACAAAGCTTTGACATCTTAGGTTGGCTAATATCTCGAGAAGGGCTTAGAATTGCTTCAGTGACGGAAGATGATCAAAGGAGAAAGCTTCGCCAAGGTAGACTTTTCCTAGGAGTGTGTGTTAAGCAAGCAAACTAAATTATCTTTTGGAGTTGGACTCTATAGATCTAGGTGAGTACTTGAGTATGTGCGTATAGATGTTTAGGGATCGGTTGCTACTCCTTCTCTTGGAGGAGTAAAGTATTTTATCTCTTTCATTGATGATTTTTCTCGCAAAATATGGATGTATGTGATGAAGGCCAAATCAGATAGTTTTGAGAAGTTCAAAGACTGGAAAGCACTGGTTGAGAACCAATCTGGTTCTAGGCTGAAGGTGTTGAGATCTAGTAATGGCAGTGAATTTCTCTTTAGGGAGTTCCTCAATTTTTGTAGATAGCATGGAATTTAGAGATATTTTACTACATCAGGCGATCTACAATCCAATGGGATTGCAGAAAGGATGAACATGACTCAACTAGAGAAGGCTCCTTGCTTGAGATTGACCACAGGCATATCTAGAAGCTTTTAGGCTAAGGCATTATCAACTGTGGTGCATATCATAAATCGAATTCCATGCTCAGCCATAGATGGGAAGATTCTAGAGGAAAAGTGGAGAGGTAAATCAGTGTATCTTGGTTACTTCTAAATTTTTAGTTGTCCTGTGTACGTTCACCATACAGGTGATGACAAGTTGGAGGTTAGAGCATACAAAGGCATACTAATGGGATACACCGATGGTATCAAAGGGTATCGAATTTAGAACCCTGTTGATTAGAAGATAGTTCATTCCAGACATGTTACTTTTGATATGTCTGCTACGTTCAATCCAAAGGAGAAGCTTTCTACCACATCAGAAGATTCCGATAGGCGTACGGAGATGGAAGAAGTTCCCGTATTCCAGCCAAATATAGAGTTATTGTTTATTCTATCGAGGAAAACGCAGTTGATGAAACATCACAAGATAGTCCACAGGTACCTTCTAGTAGTGCTGGTAATGTGCATGAATTTAGAGGAAGTTCAATTTAAGGTGGAGCCGAAAGGAGTTTAGGCGAAGATTACCTACCTGGGTCAGTCGTAGGACAATTATGTCGCCCGAAAGATATGGTGATTGGCAGTTTGCAAACCATAGCATTTGTGATCAGTTTGACTATGCCCTACATGTGGTTATTGATGAGCCGCTTGACCTTGATGAATCTTTGAAGTCATGAACAGTTCGAAGTGGATGTGCGCTATGGAAGAGTCAGAGTCATTGAAGAAGAACAAGACTTGGGATTTGGCACCAACTCCTCATGGAAGCCAAGTCATAGGTTGCAAGTAGGTATGCAAGGTGAAGGATGATGGGAGATACAAGGCTAGACTAATTGCTAAAGGGTTTTTACAAAGAAAGAGATTGGAGTATGATGAGATATTCTCTCCAGTAGTGAGGCATATGTCCATCCGCATTTTTCTCGATATCGTCACAGCTCATGACTTGGAGCTGGAGCAACTGGACGTGAAAAACTCTTTTTTACATGGAGACTTGGATGAGACCATCTACATAAAGTAGCCAAAAGGAATTTTTGTAGATGGAAAAGAAATTTGGGTTTGCAAATTGAAGAAGTCATTATATGGACTTAAGCATTCGCCTAGACAATGGTACAAGAGGTTTGGCTCTTTTATGCTTTCACTTGGTTTTGATCGTAGCATCATAGATGCTTGTGTGTACTTCAAGAATTTAAAGAATAGTAGATAGGTGTATCTACTCTTGTACGTGGAGGATATGTTGATTGCTTCCAAGGATAAATCTAAAATCGATAGTTTAAAGCGAAAGCTAAAAGCGAAAGTCGAAATAAAAGACCTTGGAGAAGCAAATAAAATTTTGGGTATGGAAATCCAAAGAGATAGAAAGTTAGGACTTTTGAGCCTCACTCAAAAGGAGTACGTTCGAAAGGTGCTTGCTCGATTTAGCATGGAAGGGGCAAAGGCAATCAACGCATCCATACCTTTGCACATACAGGTTTCTAGTAAAGGCTCTCCGATCTCAGAAAAGGACAAGACTTATATGATGAAGGTCCCATATGCAAGTGCAGGTAGCAGCTTGATGTATGTCATGGTCTGCACTAGGCCTAACATTGCACCGGCGGTTGGATTGGTGAGTAGGCTCATGGAAAATCCAGGAAAGATGCATTGGGAAGGTGTGTAGTGTATATTCGGGTACCTTAGAGGAACTCCAAACTATGGACTTGTCTTTGGCGGCAGAGGAAGAGATTTCAGTTTGGTTGGATTTAGTGATTCCGACTATGCCGACGATAGAGATCAGAGGAAGTCAACCTTTGAATATGTGTTCACCTTTAGAGGGACAGCGATCAGTTGGAGAGCAATGTTATAGACGATTATGGCTCTGTATACTACAGAGGCAGAGCTCATAGCTACGATTGAAGAAGCTAAGGCGGCGCTTTATTTGAGTTAACTTTTGTGGCTTCGTATATGAAGGTGTGGATGTGCACTGTGACAGTCAGAGTGCAATTCACTTAGCTAAAAATCTGGCATTCAGCTCGAGGATGAAGCATATTGAGTTGAGAGAGTTGTTTCTTGTCTCGATGAGTGAAGAGAAGTAAGTTCGTCTTTAGAAGGTTCACACAAAGGACAATGCAGCAGATATATTTACCAAATCATTTCCTGTTGCTAAGTTTGAGCATTTCTCGGACTTGATTCGCTTAATGAAGTGCTAGGATCCACGAGGTGGCATGGGGGGAGAGTTGAGATGGTTCATGGAGACGTTTGTTTTCATGGTGGAGATTGAGAGGTTCTACATGGACTTGATAATTCGAACACTTTATTGACGATCGGTGATCTTGCCAGATTTCGCTGACAGAGTGTAATAGGTGATGGCATTGCCGACGCTCATTGGGTAAGTATCCATTGCTTGGAGCATGAAGGTGTAGTTGAAGTCGGAAGGCTTGTTTGGAATTCGATATCAAGGTGGAGATTATTAGATTTGATACCTTGATTTCCATTGCTGAAACCCTAGAATAGAGGAAGATGCAAAATTGTAGCATGAAGAAGAAGGATCTTCAAACTCTAAGTCACGTTGTTGAAGGAGCTAGAAGTATCTTGACCGAACCAGAATTCTTCTTTGGTGGAGGAGGTGATCTTATTCGGTGGTGGAGCAGCAATTGCTAGACCATATTTGTGGTTCAGTCATGATCTCGTTCGGGAAGGAAATAATGGTCTACGATTCGGCAGTGGAGGAGCGGTGATAATGATTCGGTGGATGAAGTAAAAAAATGGAATGGCAGGGTTTTGGATCGGTCCTGATTTGAGAAGGGATATGTTTCGTTCAGTGATTTGGAGCATACCGGTCCAAATTTTTCGTTCGGGTGTTGTAATGCCGCTCAAGATGAGTGTCGGCCTAGATTTATTATTCAACTGCCGAACCAAGCTTTGAGCATAATGTCGGTCCAAGTGATACCAAACCAAGTTAAGGCCGAACCAAATATTTAGTTCGATATTGGACAATGCCGGGCCAGATCTTGAGCGTTGTTTGCCGAAGCAAATTATACCGAACCACATAGTGAAGTGTGCTACCGAACCAGATGGAATGTGCCGAACCAAACCTTACGACTGCTATATAGCTACCCCTCCTCATATCTTCACTCTATAAATAGTGGAGCTTTTGGACAACAATGACAGACATCCTAGAGAATTGAAAATCTATAGAATTTTGTCTGTATTGTTAATTCTTTTTAAGTATTACCTCCAAAGTGAATCAATTTTGTAACTCTAATCTTTCCGTGATTAATAAAATCTCATCTCCCTAAGTGGACGTATACTGCCTCGCGGTAGTGTAACCACTATAAATACCGGTGTTATTTATTTTTCTGCATTGCATGGATCTGTGATTGTCTGTTCTGGTGTTTATCTCTGTTTGTTTCGTCTCACTACAATCACGGTCTAGTTGTTTTCCGCTGCGTTGGGTTTTTTATTCCTTTAGACCGATCGTCTAAAGGGATTTTCCCCAACAGCTTGTTCAATAAGCGTCTAAAACTCGGACGCTCGTTCAACAAACGTCCGAGCTTTGAAAGTAAAAATATATTACAAAATCCTCAAGTAGTTTTTCGACAAGCTCCTCTCATTAGTCGTTTGTTGAACAGGCATCTGAAGTTTGTGTGCACATTCAACCAGCGTCCAAGGATATTACAAATCCTGAACCAAAACAGCTGAATATGTACCTGATCCTATAATCACTTGTAGGAGATGCTCTTAGACTATGAAATCCGATATTCTTTCTTCCATCATAAACTTCACAATCCAGTTGTATCAGGAATGAAGTTAATAGCAGGATGGTGCTTGAAAATGGAAATGGTATTGGGAAAAAAAATTACATGTTATTTGTGTTTCCATTAACTAAGAGGGTTCCGGTAGTAGATATTGAGAAAGGTGAAATTTTCTCTTCTTGAAATTTGGTAGTAGATATTGAGAAAGGTGTTGCTTGAAAAACATGATGAAACTCCATGTTCTTTCTTCCATCATAAATTTGACGATATAGTTGTATTAGGAATGAAATTAGTAGGTGGTGCTTGAAAATGGAAATGGTGTGGGGACGAAAAATTGCACGAATTTTGGGTTTCCATTAACCAAGAAGGTTCCGGTAGTAGATAGTGAGAAAGGTGAAATTTTATCTTATTAAAATTTAGTAGTCGGCCTTTAGATGTCTTGGCCAATCTCGTAGGAATCCTATAAAGGAATAACCAAACGTATACATAAAACACAAAGCAAAACACTTGAAAATTTAAGCGCGGTGCATAAATGATTCAATTGAATAGAGATTGAAGTTCGCTGTACATTTGTACAAATGATTAGTAACATATAAAACTCAGCAGACGGCCCAACAGAGCATTGATCCCAAACTAACAGGATGACAATAAAACCATAAGCTAAAACCTGTTGCAACAAAACAGAAAACTGCATTTTGAAACTTTAAACAGTGTAAATAAACTTATATACAAGACATATGCATCAGCATCACAGTGCATCTTTACCAGCACGTTAAACCTTTGTGATATTTTCATCACATCAAACCATTGCATTGATATCAATAAATAGAATGATGCAAAATCAATGCATATAATAAGCAAACAAAACATACATATCTAGAAGCCAAATAGGGGAATAAATTCGACTCTCTCAAAAAATATTATAAAAGAAGCTGTAGCATTGAAAACCTGTAATTAATGAGGCAAAGCTTTGTTTCTTTTGGATTGTATCATCTAATTGATGAATCAAAGCGGGATGTTGTGGATAAGTAGAAAACTTAATCTAAGGTGTTACAGTTTTCAAGAAAGTAAAAGCTACACACTCAAAGTGTTTTATCATTATCAATGATTATTGATCCGACTGGATAATATTGTTATTTTTAAATGTGAATATGTTTATTGCATGAGATGATTTCCTCATAATATCATTCTTTTCTTTGTGCGAAAAAATCTTGCTATCACTTAAAATCAAACCCAATTCTTGATTTAAAATTGCATTAAAAAAATATCAGCACGTTATACATGATTCTGAATACTAATTCCATCAAACTGACATCATGGTTTAATGTAGGTGTTTAGAAAAAATTCATGAAGCTGAAAACTTAAATTGTATATCTAGGAATTGTTTATGATGTATCTTTATTTCTCTAGATCAATAAGAAAATATAAACACAGACTCTTTAAAATGTTTACATTTTTACCACTGGCTTATTCCAGTGATCAAGTATCGCATGATACATTCTTATATTAAGATACCTTCTGGTTAAAGCTTGTTTATTGTTCTGTATAAGCTATTGGCATTACGAAAGCTAGAAATTAAGAAATCACCATATATTAAGTTTGAGAGCTGCTCTTAATTTAACCTAAAAGATTTATCTAAATGTTACACATTTGAAAATAGTAAACTATACTAGCCAATAAGAACAATTTTCACTTAACTACTATGTTTTATTTCATTCAATAATAAATGATATTTGTTGACGATTACTGACACAATAGTAACCAATGACCATGTACTTCATGCATAAATCACATAGTCAAACTACTAACAATAAATTTGCTTGTCTTGTCATATTCATAGTCAAACAACTCAACAAGAAGAGTACTCTAGAGTCTAGACTCAATCAATCAACCCTAAACTTACTCACAAACTCAAACAACTTCATGTTTGAAAATTATCAACTACTTTACAGTGATTTAGTAGGGAAACCCCAACTAAATGTTAGTTAATGTATTTTATCATAATTTTAAAAATGAAACTGTGTGGGGACTAAATTCAACCTACCATACATAATGATTTAATTTTTTATATATATTCAGATATAAAAAAGTTTGATGCAAGGTCAGATTAACACTACAAGAAAGCAGGCAATTTTCGATGGCTAGCGGCCGTTGCTATCCATCGGAAATGCCGTCGGAATACGGACCACGACTTCCGTCCATTTCCGATAGCTTCAACGATATAATAGCAGCGGCATCCGACGGCTATTCCGATGGGCTTTCCGTCGGATTTTCCGACGGCCATGTCGCCCACATGGCGTGGTATTTTTCCGCTAAGCCACCGAGAGCCGTCGCTAACCGTCGAAATATTCGTCCAGATGGCCATCGGAAGCCATCTCGTTCCGTCATAAATGGTGACTAATAGGTCCTCAGAAGTCGTCACATGCCGTCAAAAGTGGTGGCCAATGAGCCATTGGGAGCCGTCGGTAATCTGGACAAATTTTTGTTTCTGAAGCCCTGCTTTGCTTCTGATGCAGCTCAGGGGATAAGTCGTACACAACTTAAGGAGGAAGACTTGGGTCGTTCTCGAGTTAAGGAAGTTTTGTTTTTAAGTCTTAAGTCGTGCACGAGTCAACCACGGGAGGAAGGTCTTAAGTCGCAGGAAGCTTCGGTTTTAGGTCGGCAACGACCTAAGGACTTAGGTCGGCAACGACCTAAGGAAATGTGGCTGAAGGAAGAGGCAACACTTGACGCTGCTGATTTGAGTCGCTCCATATGTCGTAAGTCGGCATGTAGTTGAGTCGGCCGAAGGCTGTTGAGATGTAATTGCTTTGAGTCGCCTATGTGATAAGGCACGCACTGTGTTGTGAGACAAGTCGCTACCGACTTAGGTAAGTCGTAAGTCGTGGGTCAACTTATATTGAGTTGCGTTTATTTTTAGGTCGTGTGAAGGTATTGTGATGTAATTAGGTCGGTAACGACCTTGTCTAAGTCGTATGTGTTGTATATATGTGCTGTGTTGCAATTGAGGCGAGTAGTAACTATTAGGTCGGCAACGACCTAGTTGAGTCGTGAGTCATGAGTCGGCAACGACTTAAAGGGAGTTAAGTCGGCAACGACTTAAGGGTCAGGGGTTGGAAACTTCTATAAATAGCGAGTGTGTTGTAATTTCAAGGGTTGTTGATTTTTTTTGAATAAAATTCTTGTTTGATTGCTGTGTGCTTTCATCCTAAATTGGTAGTTGAGTGTAATCTCTTATCTCCACTTTCGGTTAATCGAGTGCGCTCGATTCAACGATTGTTGAAGCCAATTCACGATATCAAGTGCGCTTGATCAACGTTTGAAGAATTGTAGATCTTCCTTCACGGTATCGTGCGCGATCAATGTGTCGAAGATGGCTAGAATTCGGTATCTTTGTGATCAACGAATTTGGGCGTTTCAGTATCTTCAATCGACCGTTTGCTACTTTCATCGCGCTATATCGTTTTGTTAATTATCCGCTGCGTCAGTTTTGGTATCAGAGCTTGACTTAGCCAATCATAGCTAAGACGAGTCTTGGAGCCAAGGAGTTTGAAGTTGGTGTTCATCGTGTTCATCTTGAAGTTGCAACAAGTTAGAAGTTTTCGATCCATATTTTGTTGGATCAAAGTGTGGAAGTTGTTTGAATTTGATTTGTGTTGAAGTGTTGAGGCCGAGCCAAGTTGAGTTGGAGCCGTGCTTGTTTGACTTGTGTTGAAGATTTTTGAAGTATTTGTTGAAGTGTTGTAAAGATCAATCATGCCACCAAGGAGAGCTAATCGTCATCAAAATGTTGAAGCGTTGTATAGAAGAGAAGAAGCCGAGCAAATGGAACAACGCATTAATGAGAAATTTGATGAAGGCATTGGAAAGTTAGAGAAATTGATGAATGATTTGAATCAAAATCAAAGGAGGAAATCACCAATCTCGAAACATGGAGGAAACAGAGTTTCGCCATCGGTTACGGAAGCGAGGAGGGTATCACCGCAATCTTTTAGAGAAAGAAGAGAAACATCAATTTCATCAAGGAGAGATCACCATGACTATGGACACGAAGAGAGGAGAACTCCACGAGAGTTTGAAAATGAGCCATATAGAGATGAAGAGAGACATAGTAGAAGAGACATGCGTGATCAAAGGGATGTTGATGGTCGAGATCGATATAGACGTACATTTGATTATGATAAAGAGGGTGATAGAGCTAGCATTCATTATCGAGATCGAGACCAAGTTCGAAATTCATATCAGGAGGTAGATGAAGATCGTCGATGGAAGTCGGGTATGAAGATGGAAATTCCGGAATTCAAGGGTGGAATGGTAGCTGAAGAATTTCTTGATTGGTTGTCTAATGTTGAAGAGATTTTTGACTTTAAAGAAGTTCCTGAGTATAGAAGAGTGAAGTTAGTTGCTACTAGGTTGAGGGGGAGAGCTTTAGCATGGTGGCAACAAACTAAACTTACACGGGAGAGAATGGGAAAGTCAAAGATTGAATCATGGGAGAAGATGAAGAAACTGATGAGAGCTACATTTTTACCTTACAACTATCAATCCCTCATGTACCAGAGATTGCAGAATCTAAGGCAGGGGACGAAGTCTGTTAATGATTATGCTGATGAATTTTATCAACTGATTGCTCGAAATGACATTATGGAAACGGAGGAACAATTGACTGCTAGGTTTGTTGGAGGATTGAGGGTGCAGATTCAGAATATGGTTAATATGTTCGATCCAAGATCCGTGGCGGAAGCACATCAGAAAGCGTTGGCTTGGGAGAAGCAGGGAAGGCGTGGAGGTAGTGTGTTTACTAATTCCAACAATCAAGTGAAGGGTGTTAGTGGAAGCTCTAGTGTTCCTAAATCTATCAGTAAACCAGTTGTGAATGAAGTTGCGAAAACGAAGGTCAACAACAGTTTCAAGTGTTACAATTGCCAGGAAGTGGGTCATAAGAGTAATGAATGTCCGAAGCCGAAGAAACGAACTATGATCGTTGAAGTTGAAGGTGAGGATGTTGGGGAAGGTTATTCTAGTCCAGTTGAAGAGGATGAACAGGATATTGCGTCAGGAGATGAAGGATGTAATCTAATGATGAGGAGGTCATGTTTAATACCGAAGCAAGAAGAAGAAGCTAGTTGGTTGAGGAATAACATCTTTCAGTCAACATGCACTATTCTGGGAAAGGTTTGTAAATTTGTGATTGATGCTGGAAGTTGTGACAATATTATTTCTACTGAAGCTGTGAGAAAGCTGAAGTTCAAGACGGAGAAACATCCTAATCCTTACAAGTTAGCGTGGTTGAGAAAAGGAGGAGAGGTGAAGGTGGACAGGCGAGTTCGAGTTCCATTTTCTATTGGGAAGAAATATAAAGATGAAATTTGGTGTGATGTTATGGAAATGGATGTTTGTAACTTACTTTTGGAAAGACCATGGCAATATGATCGAGCAGTACAGCATGACGGTCGGACCAATAGCTACAGTTTTATGTTTGAAGGTGTTAAGATTATTTTAGTTCCAAAGAAGAGACAATAGGAAGAGAGTAAATCTGAAGAGATTGAGGAGCTGAAGACTTTATTGACTTTGAAGGAATTTATTGAAGAAGTAGAAGAGAGTCCAGAGGTATTTTTGTTGATTGGACATGAAGCCACTGAATCTGTAGTAGTTTCAGAGGAAGTAAAACCGGTATTGGAAGAATTCAGGGATGTGTTTGCTGAAGAATTACCAACGGAGTTACCACCATTGCGGGATATTCAACATCAGATTGATCTTGTGCCAGGGGCAGTATTACCACACAGGCCACATTATAGGATGAGTCCTAAGGAGCATGAGGAACTGAGAAGGCAGGTGGAGGAGCTGTTAGAACAAGGGCGTGTTCAGGAGAGTTTGAGTCCTTGTGCAGTGCGAGCTTTATTAGTGCCAAAGAAGGATGGCTCGTGGAGAATGTGTACGGATAGTCGAGCTCTAAACAAGATCACTGTGAGATACAGGTTTCCTATGCCAAGGTTTGATGATTTGATTGACCAGTTAAGTGGAGCTGTTGTGTTTTCAAAGATTGACTTGAAGAGTGAGTACCATCAAATTCGTATTAGACCGGGTGATGAGTGGAAGACTGCTTTTAAAACTAGGGAAGGCTTATACGAATGGTTTGTTATGCCGTTTGGTTTATCGAATGCACCAAGTACTTTTATGAGAGTGATGAACCAGATTTTCAGACCATACATTGGAAAATTCATGGTAGTTTACTTTGATGATATTTTGATCTACAGTGGAAGTATGGAAAAGCATGTCCAGCATTTGCGTGAGGTACTGTTGATTCTACGACAGGAGAAATTTTATGCTGCAACAAAGAAGTGTGCGTTTATGACGGACAGTGTTTTGTTTCTGTGATATGTTCTATCGAAGGAAGGAATTCAAGTGGATGAAAGTAAAGTAGAAGCTGTCAGGAGTTGGCCACAGCCAAAGACAATTACTGAAGTAAGGAGTTTTCATGGATTGGTATCTTTCTATCGAAGATTCATTCCACATTTTAGTAGTGTGATGGCACCTGTAACTGATTGCATGAAAGGAAAGAAGTTTGAGTGGTCAGAGGAAGCAGGGGTTACTTTTGAGAAAATAAAGACACTAATGACGATAGCACCAATTCTAGTTTTACCGGATTTTCAGTTATTGTTTGAATTGCATACTGATGCGTCGAAGGTTGGGGTTGGTGGAGTTTTGTGTCAGAAAGGCAGACCGGTTTCTTATTTCAGTGAGAAATTGTCTGGAGCTAAGTTGAGATATAGCACTTATGATGTTGATTTTTATGCAATTGTTCAAGCTGTGAAGCACTGGAGACATTATCTATTTCAGAAAGAGTTTGTTCTTTATACTGATCATGAGGCTTTGAAGTATTTGCAAGGGCAGGACAAGATTTCATCGAGACATGCATCGTGGATTGCCTATTTGCAACAGTTTACTTTTGTTGTGAAGCACAAATCTGGGGTAACGAATCGTGTAGCCGATGCATTGAGCAGAAGGAATCACTTGTTGACTACAATGTAGGTTGAGGTGACAGGGTTTGAACTGTTGCTAGAATTGCTTGAAGAAGATCCTTACTTTAAGAAATTTGTTAAGAATGTCAAGGAGGGAAGTTCTGATGAATTTGTGTTGATTGATGGTTTCTTATTTAAAGGGAATCAATTGTGTGTACCGGATTGTAGCATGCGAATGAAGATAATAAAGGAGCTACATGAAGAAGGCCATGTGGGTAGAGATCGAACATTGCAGTTGATTTCTCAATCGTATTATTGGCCGTCGATGAGAAGGGAAATTGAAAGGTTTGTGCGTAGATGTCATGTTTGTCAGGTTTCGAAAGGGACAGCTACAAATGCGGGATTATATATGCCATTACCTGTTCCTACAAAACCATGGGTGGACGTTAGTATGGATTTCGTATTGGGTTTGCCGAGAACGCAAAGGGGGAATGACTCGATATATGTCGTGGTGGATCGTTTCTCGAAGATGGTACATTTTATTGCTTGTAAGAAGACGGCGGATGATGTTCATGTTGCTCAGTTATTTTTCAAGGAGATATATCGACTTCATGGATTGCCAGAATCTATTGTGTCGGATAGGGATACTCGTTTCCTGAGTCACTTTTGGTTAAGTTTGTGGAGGATGGTTGGAACGAAGTTAAACATTAGCAGCGCTTATCATCCGCAAACAGATGGACAGACAGAAGTTGTCAACAGATCGTTGGGAAATTTGTTGCGATGTCTTGTGAAGGACAATCTGAAGAGTTGGGACATGAAGTTATGCCAAGCAGAGTTTGCTCATAATCATGCAGTGAATCGTAGTACGGGATTCAGTCCATTTCAGATTGTATATTCAAATTTACCAAGGGGACCGTTGGACTTAACGGTAGTACCACAACCGAAGGGGACGGTTAAACGAGCTGTAGATTTTGTTGATGGTTTGACGGAATGTCATAAAATCGTTCAGGAACGATTAGAGAAGTCGAACAAGAAGTATAAGCGAAATGCAGATTTGAAGTGACGAAATGTTGAATTTAACGAAGGTGATTTGGTTTACGCCGTGTTAACCAAGGATCGTTTTCCAATAGGCGCTTATAACAAGTTGAAAGCCAGAAAAATTGGTCCTGTAGAAGTTGTGAAACAGATTAATGAAAATGCTTATAAGTTGAAGCTGTCGGAGGATGTGTACACTTTTGACGTGTTCAATGTTAAGCATCTTGTACCGTATTATGGAGAAGGACAATCTGATGTGGAAGGATTTACAAATTCGAGGACGAATTTTTCTCAACCAGGGGAGGATGATGCAGCTCAGGGGATAAGTCGTACACAACTTAAGGAGGAAGACTTGGGTCGTTCTCGAGTTAAGGAAGTTTTGTTTTTAAGTCTTAAGTCGTGCACGAGTCAACCAGGAGAGGAAGGTCTTAAGTCGCAGGAAGCTTCGGTTTTAGGTCGGCAACGACCTAAGGACTTAGGTCGGCAACGACCTAAGGAAATATGGCTGAAGGAAGAGGCAACACTTGACGCTGCTGATTTGAGTCGCTCCATATGTCGTAAGTCGGCATGTAGTTGAGTCGGCCGAAGGCTGTTGAGATGTAATTGCTTTGAGTCGCCTATGTGATAAGGCACGCACTGTGTTGTGAGACAAGTCGCTACCGACTTAGGTAAGTCGTAAGTCGTGGGTCAACTTATATTGAGTTGCGTTTATTTTTAGGTCGTGTGAAGGTATTGTGATGTAATTAGGTCGGTAACGACCTTGTCTAAGTCGTATGTGTTGTATATATATGCTGTGTTGCAATTGAGGCGAGTAGTATCTATTAGGTCGGCAACGACCTAGTTGAGTCGTGAGTCATGAGTCGGCAACGACTTAAAGGGAGTTAAGTCGGCAACGACTTAAGGGTCAAGGGTTTGAAACTTCTATAAATAGCGAGTGTGTTGTAATTTCAAGGGTTGTTGATTTTTTTTGAATAAAATTCTTGTTTGATTGCTGTGTGCTTTCATCCTAAATTGGTAGTTGAGTGTAATCTCCTATCTCCACTTTCGGTTAATCGAGTGCGCTCGATTCAACGATTGTTGAAGCCAATTCACGGTATCAAGTGCGCTTGATCAACGTTTGAAGAATTGTAGATCTTCCTTCACGGTATCGTGCGCGATCAACGTGTCGAAGATAACTAGAATTCGGTATCTTTGTGATCAACGAATTTGGGCGTTTCAGTATCTTCAATCCACCGTTTGCTACTTTCATCGCTCTATATCGTTTTGTTAATTATCCGCTGCGCCAGCTTCCATACCAATATCAATATATAACTCAGTAAAATCAATATATAAGCCAAATATATAAGATGAAATCTATATCAATATCATCATAAAACTCAAACATCATAATATCAAATGCAAACATATTTACATCCAATATCAAACTTCAATATTTACAAAACAAACATTCAATCATCACTTTGACCCATGTACATCCGATATTTACATCCAACGTCAAACTCCACACATCAACTCTACAAATCAACCACCAAATCAATGTCAAACACCACATGTCCATAAATTAACCTCACCATCACTCAATGTTTATATACACAAACTGCATCCAACACCACATGTCCATAAGAGAAGAAAAAACTGCAAATCGTACCTCAAGACTCTTCATAGGCTCCGGAACCACCAGACGCAGGAAATCTACCATGATGCTTCACATACTCGGCCAAACGCTTGTTGAGCTGCTCCATTTGCACTGCTTAGAGGCGGTCCTGCTCTTATAGCTATGTAATCTGCTGTCCAAGCTCATTAATCTTTGCGTTGTCTTGAGCCCTTTAGTAAGCCCTTTGTGATGTCCAAGCCTATAGAACAAGAAGAAATATGTTTAAGTTATTACGTATTTTTTATAAAAATTTAGCAAATTTTACAACATAGTTAATTTTTATAAATTAACGATTGGTTGTCGTAGCTATAAACCTGTTTCTCTAGATCGGATCCATAACAGAATCAAAGATTACGTCCTCCTCATTAGTGTCCAACCGCTCCCGTTCAGAATGCTCAAACATCTATTCACGTGCCTGTACAAATTTTTCCTGTAATGAAAAATTAAATACAAATAAATATTTCATGACATTACAATATTTTATAATTAATTAATTAAAATGATCATTGTTAATAACTTATAACTTAAAATATAATTACATGTGCGGCGTACACTCTATCATCCTTATGCTAGGCATACGACACTGATCCCTCGTCGTCTGTCTATCTAACGGCATGGGTTTGCTCAACTACATCCATATAAGAGACGGGACCCCCTCTCTTTTTCGAAATAATTGGCCTATATTATTGTTATTTATACAAATTCGTACTAAAAATGTAATAACTGTTCGTAATTCCGATTAATTAATTACCAGGTCCTTACGATGGTGTTGGAATGATTTTGTGCCACTACGGTGTGTGATAGGATTTTTCTGCCTGTTCGTAGAGTTTCTGACTGACTTTTTCTGGAAATTAAAAATTAAGATTATATCTACAGGTATAAATTATTTATTCTGCACTGAATAAATTAAGGTGATATCTGATAGACTTACCTTGAATCATCGCTAACCCACCATGCGACCCAAGCATCCCAAACACTGTTGCCCGTCCATTATGGCTTCATTCCAGTTTTTCTTATGCTAGACATCATATCCCTATAAAATTTTTCCACTTTTGAGCTCCGGTGGCGCTGGCAAATGGATGCATCCTCCTCTTATAAGTCCACTATGCCCTACATATATGTTGAAAAAATATAAGTTATGCATTTATAGTTAATAAGCAAATTGTAAAGGGATTATATATAATGGTATATAATTTTACACTTACAAGGAAGTCTTGTCATATGCTCTCTCGTACATGGTCCGGGATCTTGCTCCACTTCGGCTAGCATGCAGACATGAGACTCATATACGCCTACTTCGATATGCTGAGCACAATGTTAGAAGGCTCAAGCTCAAAACCCCTGCATTATATACAATACAGACAAATCATGACTAATATATCATACAAAATATTTACAATTCTGAAGTAAATTAAATACTTATGAGCCGTCGGCTTTCGGTAGTAAATGCTCCATTACATTAAAGAAACTAGGAGGAAATATTACACAGGACCTCGAAGACGTGCTTCAAATGGAAGATGAACAGATAAATGCTCCATTATATTAAAGAAACAAGGAGAAAATATTTTCTCTAGTTTGCAGAGAAATATAGGAATTTCTTCCTCAAGTTTACATAGGCGATCAACTTTAAGGTTAGTTGAACAAAGCTCCTTATAAAACAAACTAAATACTGTTAAAACCATCCAAACATTTGTAGGCAACAAACCTTTGAACACAATGGATAGCAAATGTTACATCGTTACATGACAATCATGACTTTTCATCCCACTTAGTATACTGTTCTTATAGTCGACACATCTATGAAGATTAAAAAAAAATCCCATTAGAAAATCTTAATCCTTCCACCCACTTTAACAGTACTTTAGCTTGGTTAATGTCTAGCTCATAGCATGCTTTGGGTTTTTTGTGTCATTTGGCTTCATATGAAGCTTAGGACGATTTCATATTGCTTCTATATAACGTCTTGATTTCAAATCATCTTTATTCTTTCCTTTAACATTCAGAACTGTGTTAAATACATTATCCAACACGTTTTTTTCATTGTGCATCACATCGATATTATGATGAATTAGAAGATTTTCCCAAAAGGTAACTCCTAAAAATATACTTTGTTTGCACCAATTATGAATCGTCGATTTACCTTGTATTTCGATTTGTTCGTCGTTTTCATGTATGTTTGGATCATCCTTTACAAGCTCATAAATACCTTCGCTTGAGCAAATCGTTGGTGGACGCATGGTCTTAACCTGTTACTTGTAAAGTTTTTTTAATATTTTCTAGAAGGATGATTAATATGGAGAAACACCGATGACAGTCAAACCATGAAATTTTTTTCCCATGCGGTAAAGAAAATGCTCGTGTTTCTTCCACGCAATAAGGGCAAGCTAGACGACCAGCCATACTCCAACCCGATAACATTGCATATGTATAAAAAATCGCTTATAGTCCATAGTAGAGTAGCAAACATATGGAAAAAATTGAAATGTCTTATGTTTCAACACCTTCATACCATAGTATTTTCAACTCTTCAATCAATGGTTGTAAATATACGTGGATTCCTTGTGTCGGTTCATCAGGGCCAAGGATGACTATAATGAGAAATATATATAGAGTTTTCATACACATCCACGGAGTTAAATTGTAAGGTGCAGTGATTATAGGCCAAGATGAATATTTTGAACCAAACTGAGAGAACAGTGAAAATCCATCCGTACATAAACCAAGTCTAACATTACGGCTCTCCTCTGCGAAAGCGGGGTATGTCTTACCAAAATGCTTCCATGCTTCTCCATCAACTGGGTGTGTTAACGTACCTTCTTCGTGTGTTCTCACATAGTGCCATCTTATATAATATGCGGTTGCAGAAGATGCATATAACCTTTGAAGCCTAGGGGTGATGGATAAGTAATGCATACGCTTGTACGGAACTTCCTTTCCCTTCTTTTTTCTTGGTTTGTATCTTTCTTGATTACATATTTTACAATTCCTAAGACTGATGTCTTCTTTCTAAAACAACATGCAACCATTTAAAATATATCTATTTTCTGGTACGAAAAACTATAAGCAGACATAAGTCTTTTCACTTCATAATGATTTTCGCACATTAAATTATTTGGTGGCATATGCGTTTTTGCAGCTTGTACTATAGCTGTAAACCCGGCTTCTGTGAAGTTGTATTTTTATTTCATCGCAATCTATTCTGCAGTTAATGATAGTTGAGTACCGCTTGTACAACCATCCCAAAGGGGTTTCTTAGCAGCATCCAATAAATCATAAAAAAATTTGCTCCAATACTTGGTTCTTCTTCGACATTAACATCGTTACCATCAACTTCAATAGCAAGGAACATTGAACGTGCCACATCATCAACCATATCTTCTTTAAGATTCGTCGGAACAAGTTCATTATCCACCTCCTCCTTCGAATGTATGGGATTATGTGCTATAAGTTCTCCATGACGATACTACACCAAATAATTCGGCATGAAACCATTTTGGGGCAAATGAACTTTTACCATATCTGGTATCAAATGCTTCAATAATTTACACCCACTATATGGACAATGAATTTCTTCATCATTTCTATTATTACGTAAAGCAAGTTCAATAAAGACGTGTACACCATTTTGAAAATGTTCACTTATTGAGCCTCCAATTTCTCTTCTTTGTTGGTTCATCCAGCTCCGATCGACAAAATAATTGACCATTTTTCCTACTTTAAAATATAAAAGCGACCAATCATTTACATCCTGACATTTTATTTTTCAAATAAATCATATATTTTAAATTTCGCAAATATATAATATTATTCTATTTAAAAAAAATTTAAACTGATTTACTTAAATTATTATATGAATATAATCAACAATTTTTAGGTTATTATTCTACACTTTGATGGTTAGTCATCCTACTTCCCATTACCAATATAGTAGCAATTATATTTTGCAAATCATTTTATTTTAAACGATTCAACAAAATTTCAGCAGCACTTCCCCTTTGTTCTCTGTATCGTACATTTATGTGTGTACACAGGGAACAAAAAGAGAGTGTTGTCGAAAATTTGTGAACCGCTTAAAATAAAATGATTTGCAAAATATAATTACTATTGTGTTTGTAACTTATCCAATACATAGGAAAATCCGATAAGTAATGCATATGACGAAATAAACGTCCGTTCTGTGATAAATACAAATATTCATACAACGATCAGATACAATATTTATCATACGGGGTCAAAAACTCTCTAAGGGATTTACAAAAAGCAAAGCGTATTATACAACAATTTTTACAATAATTTATTTACGTTCTAAAAAACACATTCACTAAATCATCGTTTTCGTCATCTTCAAAACGCATATACCAAATTTTGAGCATCGACTCTATTTAATCCAAAGTAGCCCTAATACGCATATGCAATAATTAATCAACGCATATACACCAATTAACACACATATGCATTAAACAATTTTTTTCTCAATATTTCAATAATAAACAAATGTAATAACAACCTAATTAGCATTCAATAAGGTATAACAAACAATTAATGGGGTATTGTACAACTATAACGTTAAATTAATCCTAATTTAACAAATTGAAATAAAATATAAGGTTTAGGAATTTAACTTTCTTACCGAGAAATAGGTAATCGAGCTAGTTGAAAATCGAAGATTCCAACGTGATGGCGGCATGGAAGGTTGTTGACGGCGTGGAGAAGGGGTTGGAGGAGGGTTTGGAGGAGGGGATGGCTGATTTGTGGAGGAAAACAAATGAAAGTAACTGTCGGCTTGGGGCGGTATGTATTCTCGATTTTTCAACGGCTACCGACGACTGCCAACGGCACTATTAGCGACGGCTTCCAATGGCTTCCGACGGCTAGGTTATTTTAATTTCAATTATATCATGGAAATTGCTTGCCGTAAGTAGCTGTCGCTAATTAGGCGATGCGCCGTCGATGGCCACCGAAAACATTCATAGCTATTTACTACGCTTCTAGTAGTGTAACAAAAGGACCTAACAGTTTAGTTAAAAACTACAAAAATATTGTTTTGAACCCAGAAAATGGATCAATACCCAAGAGTATATATGAAAGCACCAAGCTTGTTAGAATAGGTCAAAGATAGAAATAAATTAAAGAAACAAAAGAGAGACACAGAGACAATTATAGTGATTCGGTTGTTAACTAAGCCTATATCCACTTTATAATTTTTCTTATTGATTTGATCATGTTTGTATGACATTACAAGGAGTTTGAGAGAGAAAGAATCACAAGTAGACGTGTTAGACATATTCTAACTTCTAGAATTGCCTAAAGGAACTGATTTGGTGACTATGGAGTAGAAAAAAGAGTTGAAAACAAGATAGGGCTTCCGCACAGTGATGGCGTAAACCAAATCCACTTTTGGTTGTACTATGGCTTATATTTATAGGGGTAGCAGCCACATTGGATCATAAGCTCGCTACTAGAAAAGTTTGGGGATTGGCCCAAGGTAGCATAAGAAATGTTATGGCAACACGAATTAGCAACTAAACTTGATACCGAGTCAAAGCCTCGGTGTCGAGTTTAATCCTTAGCCAATCTTTGGCTATATCTTCTTGTTATGACTCTTTCATTAGTCAAGATGTCCTTCTTGTAATTTTGTGGATTATTGACGAGCTTTGATTATCATTCTTCCGTGACTTTGTTTATCCTACCGTTTCGACAGTTATGTCTTCATTCTTAATGATGGGCTCTCTAGAACTCTATGAAATTTAATTTATATGCGTATGAAGACTAGGGGATCACTTGGAAAAAGTAGGAAGATGCCATGATGTGGCATTTAGACTAGGTGTTGAGTCAAGGTGGTTAACTTGGCCTAAGTTTAGCACTTAGCTTATTTTGGCTTTATACTTTCTTGGGACCTTCCCCTTGTCCTTCTGAATATCTCTATCAATTTTAAGGTTGTTCTGTCTTCGTACTGACATTTTAACTTCCAGTTGAAATCAGCTTGGTCAAAAACCCAGTTAGTATTTGCTTCCAAGAGTACGCTTTCGTTGAAAATAAAGTATGCTATGTTTTGAGACAAACCCTTAGCTGATATTCTGTAAACTCCAGCTTGATTGTTTGAGTGTCATCTCGAGATCTTTCTTTCATTTGGTTGATTGTCCATTAACCTTTCATTTTAGTTGCAATTGAAATTCCATTCCTTTGCATTGGCGATGCAATCTACACTCTGAAGATTACGTCATGCTTTATGTTGTATAGAAACTCTATCGTGATAATTTAGGATGATGGTAATTCTAAAGGGAAATGGTTGAATTTTGTATGGTACTCGGCTGTGGTGAAGTTGAGTTTTGCCTCGGTCGAATGCATGTTTTTCCAAAGTGAAGTCCCGTTCTCTGGCTTCAGTTGTCACTTTTCAAAAATTTGGCTAAGTTGTTATCTCTGTTTGACTTCTAGTGTGATGATTTATTCCAAAATCGTATATAGTGGATGATTCCATTGCATCACTTTTTTCGTTTCTGCACTTCTATTAATCCTAAAAAGAAAAGCTTTCCGCATCACTCCGAACAGCGGCTTCGTTATCGATTTCTCATTGATAACGGGTAAGTCCAAAAAAATATTAATAAAGTACGACGCGACTCATTTTTCTAGTTCAAGTTAGCTATCTACGCAGATTGCATGGTGTTCGGGACACTGGACTCACTTTGCATAGATAACACACCGTACCTGTCATGCTGAATGCTCAGAATCCGACTGGTCAACTTACGTCGACTTCCTTGAATTCCCGGTGTTTTTTATATTGGAATATTGTTCAAAATAAAACATACTGACATAGTTGACGGCTTAGTTTTATTATTTAGAATGACTTTCTATTCATCCCATCTATTAGAACCTCCATTTTGTAGTTTTATTGTCAATAAATACACAATCACATATATTATGTAGCTTATTAAGATTATAAGTATATACTACAAGAGATCATCATGCTCAAAGATATCAGGACTCGAAGATAAACAAAGATTTATGGATCATGCTATGAATAGTAAGGTTATATCTTGTAGCCACAGACGTCTGTGGAAAATCTACAAACGTCTGTCACCTGGCAACTACTATAACCTAAAAGGTTGCTTCGTTTCATATTGAATGGATGCTTTTATTAAATTGAATAAAATCATCTCTTCATCGAAAGGTTGCAGCCATTAACTTGAATGGAGTTTATCTAACAGTAACAACTCTTCTTTGCATCTCTTTAATCTATAAATACTATAAAGATTGAGATTAACGATAAACTATTCTCTTGATTTCTTGTTACTCACTATTTACATATTTTTGTATCTCTTGCTTTCATATTCTCAATGTATAAGAACCAAAATACCATTTTGGTTAAACCACTTTTTACAACTCAAAGTATTCACATTGACATACTCAAAGGAGATTCATAGGAAGAATTATATTGTTAGTCAAAATCCATGTTATTTGGAACACAAGATTGTCAAAAAAAAAAAAAACTTTTGTATTAGCATATTCGTATGGGCGAAATGAGGGTTAATTGGTCAAAGGAACTACCCAAGGGGAGCTACGGGACTAGATATAGGATGGGAGGTCCGAGCAAGTATAAAAATATCTGGTGTGCCTGCTTTCATCTATCTTATTTATGCTCTATTAATTTACTTTACTTAGTATGATTATTAGTACATACTCTAACATTAGTATATAAGTTGCATTATACAAGATCCTATACATTGTCATTTAGTATCAGAGCACGGTCATTTCAATCGACAGTAACACGTAGTTGAAAAAATCATTAATATGGCAAGCACTTCTCAAGAAGGTCAATCAACTGCTCACCAGCCACTATTTACTAGTTCGAACTATGCTTACCGGTTAACTCGTATAAGAATTTTTATGGAAGCATATGGGTTAGAAATATGGCTAGCAACTCAAACAGATATGAAAGCACCTAACAATGACATTTGC
This sequence comes from Allium cepa, assembly GCA_030765085.1. Lineage (NCBI taxonomy): Eukaryota > Viridiplantae > Streptophyta > Magnoliopsida > Asparagales > Amaryllidaceae > Allium > Allium cepa. The sequence goes on from CM060929.1 coordinate 781,672,969, forward strand.
ACTTGGACTGATGCACAAAAAGCAGTGGCATCTAACAATGCCAAAGTTATAAATGTGTTGTTTTGCTCACTTGACAAAAATGATTTTTCAAGTGTCATGCTCTACACCACTGCATATGATATATAGCGCACTTTACAAGTCACACATGAAGACGCAACAAAAGTCAAGCAAACCATAATCTCGATTTTACAAAACCAATTTTCATCTTTCAAAATGAAAGCAAATGAATCACTTATTGATATGTATGCTAGATTTCAAACCATTCAACATGACCTCATGGCATTTGGAGACAAATTCATTGATTTTGATTTGGTCGCATGAATTTTAAACTAGTTAACAAATGAATGGGAAAGAAAAGTTTTAGCCATTGAAGAAGCTAATGATCTTTCTCAACTCAAAGGTTAAGAGCTAATAGAAAATCTAGTGTCGTATGAAGCTAACTTGCGGGCTAGAAAGGATCAAAATCATGAGAAGGTAAACATAGCATTCCAAACAAGTAACGAAGATTCGAACTTAGACGAAGATGAGAATGTTTTTAGTGCCAAAAACTACAACAAATTCAAGAAGTTCAAGAAGATGGCCAGATTTCAAAATGGTGGCAAACCAAACTCATCAAATCAAACATCAATTAAATGCTATGGTGTAACAAATTTGGTCACATGAAGAAGGATTGTCCATGGCTCAATAATAATAAAAAGAAGAGTAAGTTTGAAAAATTCAAGAAAAAGAAAAGAGTTTTTCAAGTAACATGGGATGATTCAGATTCATCTTCTTCAACTGATAGTGATAGTGAAAGCGACTCAGAACTAGTGAATGTGTGTTTTATGGCTAACACTGATGAGGTACGCCATGAAATGAAATAATGGAAATTAACGTTGAATTAGATGGTAAATATAGAGAATCAAAAAAATTAAATAAGGAAAATATAGGAATGTTAAGTAGAGCAGAATTAGAAATTGGGTTATTAAAATATGAAAAAATAATCCTAGAAGAAGAATTAGAAATTACTCAAAACGATGTGCAACGTTATTATCTCAAAATGACATCTTATTACATGATTTAGAAAATTATAAGTTAGAAAAGGTTAATCTTGAAATGGAGAAACTAGAATTACAAGAAATTTTGATTCTAGCAGTATTGAAATTTGTGATCTTAAAAGTAAGTTAGATAAAATAACAAATAATGTGAAAAAGTTCAACAAAGGAAAACAAAATTTGGAAAAATTGATTAAAATATCTAACCATCTGGAAATCTAAATGTATTGGGTTTTAAAAGCAAACAAAAGTCAAAGAACTATAGTACATTATATATTTAATTCAAAAGGCCAATATTAGAAACTAAGATTAAGAATTCATACATAAATATGGTCAAAATATGGATTCCTAAAAAAAATAAACTAATTAGACAAAAGTATATTGATGAATATTTAAAGAAACTTGTATATAACGATAACTACATTTCTAAGGGAACCAAATCCTCGTGAATACCACCTTCTTCCACTAACACGTAGGACCCCAAACAAAGAATGCGGGTATCCATTAAAATTTTCTTATTTTATAGATACCCAAAATTAAATTAAAACATAAAGAGAAATGGATACTTGATTGTGGTTGCTCCAAGCACATGATTGGAAATGCTCATATGTTATCCAATATAACATATATCGATGGTGGTACTGCGGTATTCGGAGATAATTTAAAAGGATTTGCCATCTGTATTGGAGAATTCATTAATATCGGTCATAGAGATCAATGGAAAAAATCACAGATGTATGTCACTGGTTTCGCGAAAATATTTCCTGAAACTACAGACGTTTGTGAAAATCTCACAGACATCTATCATATGCCTCAAGTATAACCTGTAACAGCCCTTATATTCATATTTTACCCCAAATTTCACTTTTAACTCCAATCTACTTCCCCAATTCTGAAACCTATCCTCCATCAACTTTAAGCTCGGCAATCAATGGCTCCAAAGAAGCAAACCGTTTCTAAAAATAAAAGCAAGGTCAATCTTCCTCCTCTTCTCAATCCTTTGTTACCGAAACCTCACATAAATCAATGGCTCTAAAACAATCCAGCTGCTATCAACTGATTTCAAGCGCTTTCAAAGAATAAATTCCATGTTGGCCCCTTCTACTGCCTTGGATATGTCACAGAATACGATATTCAAGGTTTAACAGTGGAATTCTGTTACCGCAGCCTCATTAGTTACGATGAAAACAAGGCAATTATCGACCCGCTTGCTATCTATCTTTTCTATTCTAACTTATGTAGTGTTTAAATATGTAATCCTAAAAATGAATATGGATGCTTGGAGTCAAAAGTTTGTAGTAAAAAGGTAAAAACTTATGTATATACGATTGGACGTATATTAGGATGTTCCCATGAAGGAACCGAATTAGCAGAAATACCAGACCATAGTCTTTTACCCCGAGATGAAGTTACCCATCAAATTTGGTAAGATAGGATGCCCCAATGGAAATCAATTTACCTATAACCATATGCAAGACTTCTTAATAGAATGATAATCAACACAATCATTCCACGTTTAGGTAGCTACGAACAAATTTATCCAAATGACTGTAGGGCTTTATATGCTATATTTGGTGGTCTCCCGGTAAATTCGGCAAAATTTATTCATGACCAAATCAAGAATTTTTGGACTCAACATCGTCGTACAATTGGATATGCTCCTTACCTTATGCGTATCTTGCAAAACCTAGGAGCTCCTTCATACCTATCATAATACGAGGATATTTCGAAAAAAGATATCCGTCCAAGATATTTATCTTTGATGCCACTTCCAAGAAACCCTCCTCCTATCATCCCCTTCCACAATAGACAATCCATCACCAACAACAACAAAAACGGGAACCTTCACCACATCCTCAAATGTCATCCTGTTCGTCTCAAGAATATCATTCTAATTTCAAAATTTTGGAAGCTCGGACTGAATTCCAAGATAATGAAGCCGGGCTTGATGTGACAGTGCAAAATCAGCGACTTATTACTGCACATCAAAAGGTTCTAGAGTGAAATCAGAAATCACTAAGAAAGGAAGTGAGTAGGTTACAAAGATCATTTTCCTTAGGTATTACCAAAACAGAAAAAACATTAGACAACGTTATGAACGTGATGAAGAAGGATGTTCGAAAGAGTCGTGGAAGATCGTCATCCACATCGTCCTCTTCTCCTTCATCTACATCACCTCCTCGAGCACAAACACCAATATATCATCCCCATAAAGGTTCTTCTCGGGGCTAGAATATTATGCAAGAGCAACCAAAGGAAGAAAAAGAAGATAGTGATGATATGTCTTTGTCCGATGCCAACCCACCTCACCAGCAACATCATATGGCTTTCCAAGGACTTTCATTCAAAGAATGAAGAGTACCATGATCAAACACAATGACCATAGGAATACCAACAAGATCCATCCGCCTATTAGGAATATTAAGAAAACTATGGTGGACTATCTTACTCCTCAAACCGGTATCACTAAGCCTTTTTTCCATTTGCTCCCATTTTTGTTTTCAACTTTGATATTTTATTTTACTTTATGCACATATTATTTGTGTTTCCTATTATGTATGAACTCTTAGTTTTTATTTGTTATATTTTTCCTTCGAAACTCAGGTTGGGTTATTGTTCACTTTTGTTATTTATATTTCTATGTAATCTATTTGTGTGATCATTCACTGTAACTGTATGTTCAAGTTTTCTCTTATTTCATTTTATTTTCGATAATGACAAAGGGGGAGAAATATATGCATATACATAAGGGGAGATTAAATTTGGGAACGTCATTTTTTCATGAATAACAATCATATATTTGTCATCGTCAAAAGGGGGAGAATGTTAGAACCTCCATTATATAATTTCACTGACAACAGATATACAATCACATATATTATATATCTCATAAAGATTACAGGTATATACTATAAGATATTGTCATGCTCAAAGATATCAAGACTCGAAGACAAACAGAGACTTATGGACCATGCTATGATTAGTAAGGTTATACTAGTGTATTAAGAGTCTAAGATAAACATTTTAAGGCCTTCTTGAGTATATATGCACATATGAATTCATGTACACAAAATTGGGATTAAAAAATATCCAAAATTGGCATTAAAAAATTTATAATCTGAAAACGCCAGCCACAAACGTCTGTGGAAAAACCAAAAACTTTTGTGAATAGCTTTGGGAAATTCTATCCCGAAGCCACAGACTTCTGTGGAAAATACACTGACATCTGTCACCCGACAACTGCTATAACCTAAAAGTTTGCTTCGTTTCATATTGAATAGATGCTTCTATTAAATTGAATAAACTCATCTCTTCATCAAAATGTTGCAGCCATTAAACTGAATAGAGTTTATCTAACAGTAACAACTCCTCATCTACATCTCTTTAATCCTATAAATACTTCAAAGATTGAGCGATCAACTATTCTCATTATTTCTTATTACTCACTATTTACATATTTATGCATCTCTTACTTACATATTCTCAATCTATAATAACCAAAATACCATTTTGGTTAAACAACTTCCTACAACTTAAAGTATCCACATTTACATACTCAACGGAGATCATAGGAAGAATTGTACTATTAGTCAAAACCTATGTTATTTGGAACACATGATTGCAGAAAAATAATTTTGTATTAGCATATTCCTTTGGGGGAAGTGAGGGTTATTTGGTCAAAGGAAATACCAAAAGGGAGCTTCAGAACTGGATGTAGGACTTGAGGTCCTAACCAGTATAAAATATCCGGTGTGCTCGCTTTTATCTATCTTATTTATACTCTATTAGTTTACTCTACTTAGTATAATTATTAGTATATAATCTCACATTAGTATATAAGCTGCATTATATAAGATCCTATACATTTTCACCTTCTTTAGTTTGGCGAAGTAACTTCAACTCCTCTAGAAGTTGGATCCTTCACAGCTTAGGCGTTGCTTTTTATCTATGGCACTGGGACAATTGATTACAATTGAATTGCAATGCATTTTTGGTATTGTGGAGCTGTTGCAAAATCTTCCTCCTCCTATAAATGAGTACACAACCTTAAGAGCCTTGACAGAGTGGGAGGAGTAAGCAGGGATTCCTAGAAGCTTGTTGTCTTGTTAGTCATCATTTTAGCTGTTCTTTAATAGGAGCAACCTCCATTGTCTCACAACTTTGTGTAGACAGACAAAATCTCAAAAGAAACTTCTTTAGTTATGTTCCTTTACTCGGCCCTACATATATTTGCAAAAGGGCTCTGCTTGATGACATAGGGATGTTATTTCAAAAAATCTGTATCTGTTCTTGCATGTGTTTGGTCATGCTCCTTTCGATCAACTACAGGTCATGGACAACACCATTTGCGCACTGCTCCTTACTCTCTCAGAAAGAAGTAGGGATATTCATTTTCTTATTATATGACCTTTGCCAAGAACTAAATCTTGTTTATGAAAGGTTTAAAATGCTTGACTCTAGGCACAAGTGTAGCTAGATGTTATGAGGAAAACTATTCAACTTCCACAGGCCTAATTGAGCTTCACCTATCCCGGTCTTGGATCGGGGAAAAGTCCAATAGTACTTATTTTCAATTTTCCACAGCTATCTTCGCCTCTCCTCTACCGAGTATGTCCTACTTGGTCGCCCACGTTGTCATTGAAGTTTCGTTAAGCATAGTTTCAATCTTTGGAAACTAGCTCATGAATCATTCAATTCTGCTTATCCTTTCCTGAAGTTGCCTATTTTCTAGGAACAATAAAATTACTGATGGACGGTAATTACACCTTCTTAACGTTACCAATTTCTAGGTGATTGCATATTCTCGTAGGATGTGACTAAAACTCTAATCGTGCATCAGTTTCTATCTTCGGAAAATGGCACATCAATGACATAATTCTGAGCCATTCGATGCCAAGAGGTTCCTCTTGATATTGAGAACTTTTGGCTCACTACTTTCACTTGTTTGTTTGCTTTTTTCAATGTGATCGTGGCAAGCGGTCCCCTTTCTCCACTGGTAGTTGATTGCAATGATAACATATTTTGTTCTTTTCCTCTCCACCCGGTGCACATTGATAATGTCGATCCCCTTTTCATTGCAATTTCTAAACCAGTCTACAAACCAGTCTCTGTCTTCGAGGACTAGTGTTTAATTACTCGATTCCGAGCATTGCCTTTTCTCGCTGCTGCATCTTTTGTTTTTCTGCGCAGCATATTTATTTACCGCAACTTTATGCATATAATAATATTCCTGCAGTCATTTTTGCATATTCTATTACCTAGGTCCATTAAAAATCGTGACGTAGCTCGGTTTACCCAATTCCTTGTCCATTCTTGTTTTGACTTGGTCGAGTTCATTTCGATCAAGTGTTGGTGTACATTCACCAATTCATAGGAACTGACTACTCTGAATACTAGGTCCATACATTTCTGGGAGACTAGGTTTCTTGAGAAATACGTTTAACTTCCCCTAGCCTGATGAACTACTAGGTCTAATAAAATTCTTGACAAATACTGCGGTTGCCCCCCAAGATGAACTACTATACCTAATAAAATTCTTACATTCCAACTCCACCAACTGCACCTTTAGCTCTCTCATCTCGGTAGGTGTCATCTACTTGGCAGTCTGCTTACTGCTTCTGCTCCAGTACTAAATCTATCTGACACTCATGGCTCGTTTCGATGGAAATCCAACTACTAGCTCAAAAACATATGTGAATTCTCTAACCATGAAAACTCATCTCAACTCATCTTCTAACTCCATGACACCCAATAAAGCATTCACCTCACAACTACGATTTTCTACGGTATATATTATCTGATCACTACATTCAGGGTGTCTATTTTCCAATTATGGCAAATTATCTTGGCATCGTATTTACTTAACTAATCCATACGCAAAATAATTCCAAACTCTATGAAGTCAAACACATGTAAACTACAAACAAAGGTATGACCTAGAAAATCAAACTCTAATTGGTCACACTTCATCCCTCAAAAACCCTCCTATCGGATTTTCAACTCTTAAGGAAGTAACTAAGTATGAAGGTTCTAGGTTAAGCTTATCTACCAAATAATGAGATATAAAAGAATGTGATGCACCAGTATCAAATAGAACGCTAATAGACATACCATGAATCTGAAGCGTACGCCTTAACACAGCTTTTCCTTTTTCCCCTACTATTGGCCTCGAGGTAGCTGGCTCAAATGTAAACACCTTTCCTTTCCCATCCTTAGCAGGCTCCTCGAATTGGTTCTTATAATGTCTAATTTAATTGCAGTTGAAGCATCTGATATTCTTCTCCCCGATCAACTTCTTTCCATCTCCTGAGTGATATTCATTAGCAAAATACCCTTTCTCAACACACTTAAAGGAGAAAACTTCTGACATTCCCTTCTTAGCAGCTCCACCCTTCTAAGCTCCTTTCTTATGGAAGAACTTCCTTTTTTGACTCTATCCCACCTAGACTTCCTTTGACTTGTTTCTCCCTAGAAAAGTAAGAATTTATTTATGTCTTAAAGGAATCTCAACTACGACATCACAAGGATACCAAATATGAGGTAATGTACCCTTGGCCTACTCAGGCTTCAACCCCCTTATGAACTTCTCATTTCTCTTAATCATGATATTCATAGTAGCATACCCACAATTCCTCAAACCTTGTAGCATACTCTAACATAGTCGTCTCCCCCTGCTCCAACTCAGCAAACTTTCTGATCAAGGTAGACTTCGCCATCACAAACATAAACCTCTCCTCAAACCTCCTCTTAAAATCAGTATAAAGCATGTGTTTTCAACTAACTTGACTTAATTGTCAAAATATATATAAAGCATGTTTAAACTGATTTTTATCTTTTTAAAGTAATCTTTTCAACTAACTTGACTTAATTGTCAAAATATGATTAGTTGAAAATTTTCTTTACCAAAAGCACTATTGAAATTTCAGAATTAAACAATTTAAATAATTTACAAAATACCCCCTTCTCCTTTTATAAATATATAAAACATTTAAGTCACATACCTTAAACAACTTTATATATCTATTAAAACACTTAGGAAAATTCTACAAAAATTCTAAAAAAATCATTTTTAATATGTTTTTAACGTTTAACAATTGCAGACCCAAATAATTCTCTAACCCTAATAATCAATTTCCTCACTAGAATTATTATTAAATCCACATTAGTTGAGAAAACTATGAAAATTGAAACCCATCTCTAAAATATCATTTCTGATCTATCTTAAATTGCAAGGTATTTGGATGTCATTTAATAGGGTTTTCACATCAAATCATATCATAAAAGTTATATAAATAAGCATAAATCATAAAAAGCATATATAAACATTTATCATTCAAAAACATGGCTAAGCTTTGAAATATAAATCGGGTTTAACCTAAATCCGAAAATACATAGAAACCATGAGATGTAGTCATTATTCACCTTAGCTTTTAGGTTAAAGAATTGAGATTTGAGTGGATTAAGTTGATTTGCTTCTTCCTTTATCTTTTCTTCCTCTTTTATCTTCTAATGGTGGTCATCCTCTATTTTAAATTTTGGATTGTGAAATGAACATATAGTATGAGATATATAAGGGTTTAGGGTATGTGGTTATGTCTCATTCCTATTTTACCCCTTCTCTATTTCATTTTTAACTCATCTTCAGTTCATTTGCTAACATGGCACGGATACCCTTTATTAATCTCAAATCTCAATCCTTTAACCATTTTACATTATTTCGTTTGATTTACCTAATTATATGTTCCTAAATAATGTTACTAAAATATGGGATGTTATACACTCCCCTCCTTAAAGAATTTCGTTCTCAAAATTACGATAAGATACTCATGCAAATCAATCATAAAGGTAAAACATTCCATCAAACAAATCAGGATAAGCGTCTCTAATCCTGCTCTTAGTCTCCCAAGTGCAGCATCTCTCATCGTTGCTTCACCGGACTTTAACAATTTGACTGTCTTGTCCTCAACCCCTTCTCATCTCTCGTGAGTATACGGACATGCTTCCTAACTATAGTCATGTCTGGTTCCACTAATAAGTCCTCTAACACAGTCGGTGTTATAGTAGTCTCAGGATCTCTAACACGGTTCCTTAAATGGAAAACATCGTGGACTCCTGCCAAACTGTTTGGTAACTCTACTCTATATGCGAGTTTCCCGATCCTCTCAATAATGGGAAATGGTCTTACGTATGTTGGTGCCAATTTCCTTGATTTCCTGAATCTAATAACACCTTTTATCGGTGATACCTTAATGAAAACATGATCTCTAGCATCCTTCATTCTAGCTCGAATCAACTCAATCTTTTCTTCGGCTTCTCTAACCAAATCTAGACCAAAAACCAACCTATCCACGGTCTCTAACCACAAATGGGAGATTTGCATGGCCTTTTATACAAAGCTTCAACCAATGCATCTCTATACTAGTTTGATAACTGTTGTTATATGAAAACTCGACTAAATGTAGATGGTCTTTCCACGACCCTTCAAAATCTAACACACAAGCTCGTAACAAATCCTCTGAGATTTTGTTAACTCTTTCCATTTTCCCATCGGTCCATGGGTGGTAAGCGGTACTCATCTTAAGCTTGGTGCCTAACGTATCCTATAGACTCTTCCAGAACTCGCTAGTGAACAAAGAATCTCTATCACTTACAATGCTTCTAGGAATTCCATGAAGTCTAACTATAATTTTCATAAATAACATAGCTAAAACAGGTGCCGTCCTAGTTGACTTAACTGGAATTAAAAGGCCACTCTTGGTTAATCTGTCCACTATGACCCATATGCTTTCATTTCCTCTATTAGATCTTAGCAACCCATCTATAAAATCCATAGAAATAGAATCCCACTTCCAAACTGGAATATCTAATGGCTGAAGCAACCCACTTGGATTCTGATGTTCGGCTTTTACCTGTTGGTAGTTCAAGCACTGTTTCACCCATAAGCATACATCCCTCTTCATACCTTCCTAGAAGAAACTCCTCTTCATATCTTAATACATGTTAGTTCCTCCCGGATGAATAGTGAACTTCGAACAATGGCATTCCTCCAAAACCTCTTTTCTTATGTCTCCTACATTCGAAATACACAATCTCCCTTTCTTTCTTAACCACAAATTGTGGTCAAGGCAATCATTCAAGTCATCGCTCCCCATTCCATCTCTTGACTTCTTGATCCGTTCAACTAATACTGGATCTTCTTCTAGCTTAGAAGGAATTCTTTCAATCATAACTGGTCGAACATCTAAACATGACAACATAGTAGTTTCTGTACTAGACTCAGCTTTGGATCTCCACTGCACTCTACAAGTTGTCAATGCTTCCAAATCATTCCACTCATCTATCATTGCCAACATTACATTCCGATGTTTTCTGCTAAGTGCGTCTGAAACCTTGTTGCCCTTTCTCGGTGTGTATTCAATACCAAAGTTATAAGCAGCTATAAATTCCAACTATCTCTACTATCTCATGTTCAGCTCCTTTTGAGAGGACAAATACTTCAACTACTTATCATCCGTATATAACTCAAACCTCTCTCCCAAAAGGTAACGTCTCCACACCTTCAATGCAAATATCACCGCAGCTAATTCCAAATCATGCGTTGTATATCTAACCTCATGCGGTCTAAGATGTCGAGAAGCATATGCAATCACTTTACCACTCTGCATTATCACAGCTCCTAATCCAGTCCCACATGCAATTATACATACTACCAAATCCTGATTCCCTTTTAGGACAACTAGTACAGAGTCAATAAGTGTTTCAAGCTCTGTAATGCTTCCTCACACATATCGATCCAAAAAAACTTCACATCCCTTCGCATTAGCTTGGTCATCGGCACTGCTATCCGCGTAAAATCCTTAACGAACCTCCTATAATATCCAGCCAAACTAATAAAACTCTTTACCTCAATCACTATCTTGGGTCTCATCTAATTATTCACCGCTTCAATCTTAGTCGGATCTACAGAGAACCCTTCCTCTAAGACTACATGACCAAGAAACTTCACATCCTTCTTTCAGAAATGGCACTTCGAAAACTTCACCTTTAGATGGTGCTGTCTCAGCATCTCTAGCAGCACTCTTAGATGAACTTCATGCTACCTTCCATCCCTAGAGTATATCAAAATATCATCTATAAACACCAATATAAACCTATCCAAGTGCTCTCGGAAAATTCAGTTCATCAAATCTACAAAGAATGATGGCGCATTAGTTTGTCCGAATAGCATCACTAACCATTTGTACGATCCATATCTAGTTCTAAGCACTATCAAAGGAATACTATCCTCTTCTACTCTAAGCTGATGGAAACCTGTCGTTAATTCCAACTAAGAAAATACCTTGGCTCCAATCAACTGATCGAACAAATATTTGATTCCAGGCAACGGATATCGATTCTTTATCATCTTCTCATTCAACTTATGATAATTGATACATAGCCACAACGATCCATCCAGCTTCTTGGAAAATACTGCGGCTACTACCCAAGGTGAACTACTAGGCCTAGTAAAATTCATGCCTTCTAACTCCACCAACTACACCTTCAACTCTCTCATCTCGGTAGGTGTCGTCCTGCTTGGCGGTCTACTTACTGGTTCTGCTCTAGGTACTAAATCCATCCGAAACTGAATGGCTTGTTTCGGTGGCAATCCAACTACTGGCTCAAAAACATCTATGAATTCTCTAACCACGAAAAACTCGGCTCAACTCATCTTCTAACTCCATGACACCCAACAAAGAATTCACCTCACAACTTGGGTTTTCTATGGTATATATTATCTGATCACTACAGTCAGAGTGTCCAAATGATATTTTCCTATCATGGAAAAATTCCTAGCATTGTATTTACTTAACCAATCCATACGCAAAATAATTCCGAACCCTACAAAGTCAAATACATGTAAACTACAAACAAAGGTATGACATAGCAAATCAAAGTCTAAGTGGTCACACTTCATCCCAAGTGTCGCATACCCTCCTATTGGATTTGCAACCTTAACTAAATATGAGGGTTCTGGGTTAAGCTTATCTACCAAACAATGAGATATAAAAGAATGCGATGCACCTATATCAAACAGAACACTAATAGACATACCATGAATCTAAAGCGTACCTCTCAACACAACTTTTCCTTTTTCCTCCGCTGTTGGCCTCGAGGTAGCTAGCTCCAATGAAAACACCATTCCTTTCCCATCATCAGCCAGCTCCTTGCACTAGTTCTTATAATGCCCAATCTGATTGCAGTTGAAGCACTGATATTCTTCTTCTCATCTCCTAAGTGATATTCATTAGCAAAATGCCCTTTCTTATCACACTTGAAGCAGACAACTTCTGACTTTCCCTTCTTAGCAGCTCCACTCTTCTGAGCTCCTTTCTTATGGATGTACTTCTTTTCTAACTCTGCCCTACCTGGATGTCATTTGCCTTATTTCTCTCCTGAAAAGTAAGCTTTTCTTCTTGTCTTAAAGCCATCTCAACTATGACATCACAAGGATCCCTAATATGTGGTAATGTAGCCTTGGCCAGCTCAAACTTCAATCCAATTTTGAACTTCTCGTTCCTCCTAATCACGGTATCCACAGTAGCATACCCATACCTCGCCAATTCGTCAAACCTTGTAGCACATTCCAACACAGTCATCTCCTCCCGCTCCAACTTAGCAAACTTTCTGATCAAGGTAGACTTCGTCATCACAGACATGAACCTCTCCTTGAACCTCCTCTTAAACTCAGCCCATGTCATTATCTCTTTATTTACTTCAACCGTCACTCTATTCCATTAGTATAAAGCTGCTTGTTGAAGCTGTTTAAAGCAAGCCTTCTCTTTTGCTCATCATTGAGCCCAAAGTCTACAAAGATCCTCACACAATGCAGTAACCAATTTTCTACTTCAGTAGTGTCTTCAGTTCCAATAAATGGCTTTTCTCCCAACCGAACATAGTCTCTACTCAGAATAGCATAGTTGTTGGCCACCGGAGCTTCCTGAACTCCTCTTTCAACTACTCCAGCAGCAACACCCACTTTCATCATATTGACAAAAAAATATTACATTGTTTCCATATCCACTTACGGGACTCTAGCACCCACATTTCTAGCTTGTGTCTGACCTTGGTTTCTCGTCATATTTGGTCTAGCATTTCCATTTGTTGTGGTGCTTTCCCTACCAATATTAACTCTTCTAGCATCCATATCTGCATTTGAGCCTTTGTAAGATATAGAAGAATAGCTAAATAAAGATAGGAGGCTAGAGATATAGTTTATACTTATGTATAGCAAATACAAGTACGTTAGTATAGCGTTATCCCATATCACAATCTTATCTCTATTTCCTTAGGATTATGTTTTCAAAAATCATTTTAGTTTAAAGTTTTTCATAAAACCTATGCTCTGATACCAAGTTGTAACATCCCCTATTTGGAGGCCCAAAGCTAAGCGCTACAAATGCTGCAGTCATCCATGGTACTAACTTCTGGTGTCCAAATAAGATAATGTTTATGATATCCATATTATTAAAAGCACATGAATATGAAACTAAATCATAGATTCCAAAAACTACTTTTTTGATTACATTTCAAAAAACATATTCATATTCCATTACATAATCCCATTCGTTACCCAGGTTCAGATCAAATATAATTATTATAAAATATGCCAATAGTGACATATGAAGATGCCCCCTTGAATGACCTGAGTACTAAATAGTCATAATGACACAATACAACACAACAGAATCAAACAAAATAAAACAGCAACTCCTAAATGCTATCCGTCAACCAACCGCTCATCTCCAAAAGCTTTATTTGCCAACCTACTAATAACCTATAAACCACAACCCTCGATGTGCTCAAATCAATTTTGAGCACCCGAGAGTGAAGGGAAAAAATATAAACTTTGAGTTAGACAAAAAGCCTGGTGTGAATAATACTATACACTTCGGTAATTTGATATTAAGTGAGACCATGCCACATAGCCAAATGGGTTTCCCTTCACTAATATCCTTTTAAAACATATTTTTTGAAAATCATAGTCCTGCAACCAAAACTGGCTAAAATTGTAAAGCGTTATCATGCAAACATACATATCAGGTAACAAATGAACTATCTGTCCAAACACTGTAGTTTAGTTTGGCTAACTACTAACCTTTAGCTGACTCGGTCCTGCCAGACAATATAAACAAATAATCTAACATCTATTAGATAATCCTCTTCTAGATGATATGTCCCTAACTTATATTCTCCAGGTCAACTGATCCTAATGGTTTTACACGCTCACCAATAACCTACCTTTTTACAAATATATTTCTTTATGCGTGTAACATCACTTTAGTCTTACCTATGACAAACCCCTACACACTAGAATTTTGAGCTAAATTAGCTAGGGGCTAATAGCTAATGTATAGGGTGCGACCCTACACCAGTCCCATCTGGCATACAACTATCTGAGTCATTTTACTTAGAGTAATCTTCCTTTAAATTTTCCTTGAAAAACCTTTTCTTCTCAAATTGATTTAAACCTTTAAATCATACTTTAAACAAGGAAATAAATTCTATGCTTTACTCAAATCACCTCACCATGTTATATATACCTTACACAAATCTTTATTGATGAAAACATTTTAAACCTTTGAAAGTACCTCTTTCGATCTCATCAAAAGTATCACACTTTCTAAACCTAGTAAACCCTTTATAACCTAGGCAGAAAGGCCAAAACATTCCTTCCAAAATCATTCGTATAAACCTTTCGAAACTATTAAAAAACCTTTCCTTTAAAAGCCTTAAAACCTTGGACATCCTACCTTTAAAACACTTAAACATTTCCTTTCGAAAACGTTGGGAAACCATTCCTTTTAAACCTTTCGAAACCATTAGGGAACTACCCCTTCGAAACCTTCATTAAAACCTTTCGAAAGCATTAAAACATCAAACCTTTGGAAACCATTTGGGTTCAAGTGAGATATGTGGAACAACCTTTCGAAACCATTTAAAATTATCTCCTTCGAAACCTTTGGCTTCTACCTTCAACGGAGCAAAAGGGTCATAAAATATTTAAGTCGAAAGCATTCTTTTGATTCCTAAGTAATGAAGTGATGGTGCCGAAACTAGCCCTTCGAAAGAACTAGAGAACTGGCCTGGATTTTTTAAAAATAGTATACCTTCTGAAACCATTTGCTTCGAAAGGTAGGAAGCAGCAGCTAGGGGTTTCAACCCCTTCGAAAGAATTTTATTGAAACAAAGGCGTAACCCATTTCGAAACCTTTCCTTTAAAACATTTGATTCAGTCGAAAACCAACCAAGTCGAAAGCATTCCTTTCGAAAGCAAAGCAAGCGCATTTTCATTTCAATACAAAATAATGCTTCAACCCCATGGAACCCCATGTTTCGACCCAGTTCCTCCCGCCTATGTCCAATTTGCTACACACCAAGCTTTGATAACATGCACATTGGTTTTGATGATGTTGAAGGCGAATTAGTCCAAGGAAGTAGGATGTTGAAAGTGGTGAAACATGTATAAAGCATGTTTAAACTGATTTTTATCCTTTCAAAGTAATCTTTTCAAATAACCTGCCTTATCAATCAAAATATGATTTGTTGCAAATTTGCTTTTCCAAAAGCACTGTTGAAATTATGGAATTAAACAATTTAAATAATTTAAAAAATAACCCCTTCTCCTTTTATAAATATATAAAACACTTAAGTCACATACCTTAAATAACTTTATATATCTATTAAAACACTTAGGAAAATTCTACAAAAATTCCAAAAAATCATTTTTAATATGTTTTCTAACATATAATAAATTCAGGCCTAAAGCATATATTATTTAATCATAAATAATTTTCAAACCCAAATAATCAATTTCATCACTAGAAAATTATTATTAAATCCACATTAATTCAGAAAATTATGAAAATACAAACCCATCTCTAAAAAATCATCTTTGATCTAAATCTAAAATCGCAAGGTATTTGTATGTCATTTAATAGGGTTTTAACATCAAAACATATCATAAAAGCTATATGAAAGTGTATATAAACATTTTATTATTCAAAAACATGGCTAAACTTTGCAAGATAAATCAGATTTATCCTAAAACGTACGGTTCATTAGAAAACATGAGATGTAGTCATTATTCACCTTAGCTTTGAGATTAAGGAACTAAGATTTGAGTGGATAAAATTGATTTACTTCTTCCTTTATCTTTTCTTCCTCTTTTATCTTCTAATGGTGGCCGGCCTCTATTTTAAATTTTGGATTATGAAATGAACATGTAATATGAGATACAAGAGGGTTTATGGTATATAGCTATGTCTCATTTTTATTTTACCCCTTCTCTATTTCATTTTAACTCATCTTTAGTTCATTTGTTAACATGGCACTGCTACCCCATATTAATCAAAAATCTCAATCCCTTGTCCATTTTACATTATTTCGTTTAATTTACCTAATTAAGTATTCTTAACTAATGTTACTAAAAATATGGGGTGTTACAGATACTTAGAAAATAGAAAGTTTCCCAACGTTATCAGGGCCAAATCGGTACTTAGAAAATAGGTTCAATGTTGTTGGGGCAACACCGGTACTTAGATAATAGAATGTTTTATGGCGTTGCTGGGGCAAAACCGGTACTTTGAAAATAGGAGTGTTTCTCGGCATTGTCAGGGAACACCGATACGTTGAGGTTGGGGCCGATTTTTCCGTTGATTAGGTAATTTTAGACTTTCCCGATGTTTCTGTAGAATCACCGGTTTTCAAAAGGCAGGGATCGATTTTTCAGTCAATCCAGCAATTTGAGTTGATTTTTCGATCAACTTAACAATATTGTATTCTGGTTGGATATTAGTTTCAGTCTCGAAAACCAAAATTTTAATGATTGGACCTAGGAGTCTTTCCTTAGTGCTGTCAGTCCTCAGGTGGCACTAAAGTCTTGCAAGTTTAGATCGAATCGTTCGTCTGATCTATATTGTTGGGTAGATTCCATTTAACCCAACATAGCTACTTTCTCGACATTTCCTAACTTCGGGATATGCCACCTTCCAGAAGAATGAAAGTCACAGGCTTTTGCACTACTTAGCTTTTTTATGTAAACGTTGAATTTTTAGATAATTAAATAACCAAAATAATTATTAAATAATGAAAATGAGCCCTTTTGGATTTTTAGAATTTAGCTACGAGAGTTGGACCATTGGGCTGCGGCAATTTTTCGATCAATTTCCATATATAACTTGCCGAAATCCGAGTCTGTTTGGAGAAGGTTTGAGCGAAACAAGAAACCAAAATTATATTACAATTGAATGAAAAAAATAATAAGACCCATAGGGTTCGACCCTTGCTAGGGTTGGGTCGACCCATTGGTTGACCCACATATAGCATAGGTCAACCCACATTAGTGCATGGACGATTTTCCATCCCGGTACGAGCCGAAAAGTGTTAAATTAATTTTTTTTGTGAAATCCTGTGCGCTCGTAGCTACATCCGATAGTTGCTAGTGAGCCTGTGACGTGGTTGTACCATATTAAATCTTCAAATCGGACAGTCTGAGATCCCTAAGCCACACTATAAATGATACCTAGGCCTAACTATTTTTCTCTTTGATATTTT
This sequence comes from Allium cepa, assembly GCA_030765085.1. Taxonomy (NCBI): domain Eukaryota; kingdom Viridiplantae; phylum Streptophyta; class Magnoliopsida; order Asparagales; family Amaryllidaceae; genus Allium; species Allium cepa. Next base: position 781,690,599 of record CM060929.1, read on the forward strand.
CTTCTAATTAGGTTCATTTCCTGAGGCTGAACCTTAAATAGAAAAAATTTCTAAGGTGGAGATTGTTATCCCGCTTTTTGGCAAAGCCATGATACCAGAAGATCGATCGAAAACAAAGGACAGCTCGTCTCCGGGATTGGTCATACTTAGCTTCACTATGGATATCACTGAATTTTGTCCGAGTCCAGATTGAGCTACAGTTGATAGGACATGACAAGAAAAGTCATAAAAGTCAGCATCTCAAATTTCAACTAAATCCGAGTTCATACGCTCAAGTTATGATCAATTCAAGTTGGAGGAAATAACCCTAAGTTCGAATCCATCAGAAGATCGTGAGTTCGAATCCATCGGCTTCCTCTTACTTCGAATCCATGGGATCACTCCACTTCGTATCCATCAGGTTGAAGTCCTTCGAGTCCATGAAGTCACTCCACTTCGCCTCCATCAGAGCATATAAGTTCGAATCCATCGGCTTCCTCTTACTTCGAATCCATGGGATCACTCCACTTCGTATCCATCAAGTTGAAGTCCTTCGAGTCCATGAAGTCACTCCACTTCGCCTCCATCAGAGCAAATAAGTTCGAATCCATCGGCTTCCTCTTACTTCGAATCCATGGGATCACCCCACTTCGTATCCATCAGGTTGAAGTCCTTCGAGTCCATGAAGTCACTCCACTTTGCCTCCATCAGAGCATATAAGTTCGAATTCATCCCAATGGCCTTCCTTCGAATCCATCAAACGACCTTCACCTCGAATCCCTCAAGGCGAGATGCTTCGAACCCGTGCAGTTGATTCACTTCGAATCCACCATGTTGAGGAAGCTTCGTATCGATCAGCTATGGGATACCTCGAAAGATTCGAACGATCATATCCTCGAATCCATTCCCTCGAATCCACTAAGTAGAAGCGTCAGAAACCATGGATTCGACCCTAATCGATTTGAAGGGGATCGATTCGAACAAGACGCATCAACCGAAAATGCAATCTTGAATCGATCATAACTCGAGATCTACAAGACCAAATGCTATGAAATTTTCACAGGAGCTTGCATACATGTTGAAGAATGTCCACACCAAATTTCACCTCGATTGGGCACTTTTTTGATCGACTCGAACTAGAGTTCCAATCGATCCCAAAGTGGGCCCGGATTTCCTTAGGCCAGGCGTGTGGGCCCCCCTCACGTGCCAGAAGCGGTCTCCCCGAATTTTAGGCAAAACATCAGCCTCCTACACCTATAAATAGAGCCCCTGGTCATTCAGAAAGGGCATCGGAGAATTCTTAGAGATAAAGCATGCTCGGACGCTGCCAGAATCACTTTGTATCGTCTTCACTACTGCTGATTTTGAATTTAAGCCTATTATCTGCTGTACTTCGCTCTAGAACACTTGTAATCTTCAAGTATTAAGCAATAAATTGATAAAACTTCATAGGGACGTAGGCAAATCGCCGAACCACTCTAAATTATTGTCTTCCGTACAATTTACTTTTCTGTGACTTGAAGTTTTTGTTAGATAATCCTTATTTTCAATTTGATTTCTTCATTTATTATCTCTTCAAAAACTTCCAAAGGGTGTTGCCCAATTTTGGTACAAACACTTTGGTGCTTTCATTGAGAGAACCCAGGTTTTCTCCTGCTCATTGGATCTGTCGTCGATACCGGATTGCATAAATCTAAGAGAGAGATCCAGACTTCAATTTCAGACTCCTTCCATACTATTCAGATTTACCAAAATCTAGGAAAGGATTCTACACCTCAAGATGGTTAGCACGAGAACCACTTCTACTGCCGCTGGCCAAGAAGGCCTCGATAGACAAAATCCCACGCAACTACCTCCACCCAATCAAGATGATACCGAGCATTCAGATCCATCAGGTCCGGTCACTCGACAAGAGTTCCAGACATTACTCCAGGAACTAACCCAAAGTCGACAATAGCTGGCTGAACAATTACGTGCCATTGTTGAGTTGACTAATCAACTAAACCGCCAAAGGCGTAGAAGATCCAGAAGGGACCACGCCCCTCATTCCTCCACTGAAAGCTCTGCCTCGTCTGATTACAGCGGCAGATCTACCCGTACCAGGCTAGACGGAAGCCATGCGCATACTGTTGGTCACCAACAAGCATTAACTGTTGGGCAGATAAGAGTTGGCCCTTCTGCCAGTTTTCATACCAGACCCTCCTCACGAGGAGGAATTGTTACACAACATACTACTGATAACCAAGCCACCGCCACTGCAGTTGACATAGGAGTTGATACTCGAAATCACTCCAATCAGAACTACCACCAGCAGGAACATGTTCCAAGACCATATGTCCCAGAAGACATCGAGCCAAGGAGGCGAGATACGGATCGTCGACAGTGCCCGATCGTACCTCGCACTGTGGAGCCCGACCACACTTTGGCTCGCCACCCTTCGAATATAGCAACACCTGACCTCTCAGCTATGGTACGCCAAATGATCCGCGAAAGTCAGGGCTTAACAAATGACGATTGGGGAATCTCTCGAAGTCATACTCCGTTCACTGATGACATATTATATGCTGAACCTCCTCGACGATTCAGGATGCCGACTCTCCCCATGTATGAAGGAAGTTTCGACCCTAACCAACATATTCTGAAATACGAATGGTCGATGACTGCTGCAAGAGCTGATGATGCAGTAAAATGCCGTAGTTTTCCCATTTCTTTAGGGGGAATTGTGACGATGTGGTTTACACGATTACCACCACGATCTATCTCTTTATTTGACCAATTGGCTACTAAATTTGTTGAATAGTTCCGTATGCACATTGCCAGGCCTAAAGACGTAAACATTTTATCTAGTGTCACTCAAGCTCCAGGAGAGACACTCAGACGATATTTGGAAAGATTCAATGCCGCTTGTGCAGAGATCACTAACTCCAATGATAATTCAATCTTGATGGCCTTGACTAAGGGGATTGACCCCGACTCTGAATTTGGAAATTGGCTAGCTTGGAAACCTCCCGCATCGTTGGATCGTTTCTACTCCAAAGCCGCCCAATTCTTAAGGCGTGAGGATGCGAAACAATCTAGGAAGCAGGACGATGCAAGACCCAGCAATGAAGGAATTCAAAGCAATGTGGCAGTTAAACAGTCAGGGGAGAGCTCTGGAAAAGTACAATTGAATATTCAAAACAAGCAAACCCAGCCGAGGAACGGCGATAATAGAAATAAGAAGCAAGATCAGAATCGTGGCCCGCGGCGTAGGGCACAAATGTTTGAAAGCTATACACCGCTGAATACATCACTGGAGAATGTATATCTACAGACTTGTAACGCAATGCAGTATAAGAAGCCTTCGTCGAAGAGACAGATTCAAACAGGAAAGTTTTGTAGATTCCACGAAAGTTACGGACACAATACCAATGATTGCAGGCATTTGCAAGATCTTATTGAAAAATTTATCGGGGAAAGGAAGTTAGATCAATTCGTGCGGGCACCGCAGGCTGGTGGTGTGGGCCCGTCAAACCAAAATCATGCACAAAACCAAGAGAGATAGGAGGAGCCCGCTCGTACAGGCGAGAGATTGGTCATAAATACAGTTAGTGGTGGTCCTCATCCAGCGGACCGAAGCTGGAGGGAAATGGAATCATACGCCAATTCGATCAGGCATGTCGATTTCGAGAGTTGCAGTACGCTTGATGAAGGGGCTCCGGCCAAACAACAGAGGACGATGGCAGTTGACGTCGTATTTAGAAACTGAGATGCTGATAAGGTCGAAGCCCCAACTATAGACCCACTAGTCATATCTGCCCAGGTTGGTCCTGCTTGGATGAAGAGGATCCTGGTGGACAGTGGGAGTTCAGTAAATATCTTGTTTAAGAGAGCATATGATCAAATGAAGATGGAAGCCAAAGATTTAAAGCCTTGTCAATCTAGAATCCATGGCTTCGATGGAAGTGCTAATATACCCACTGGAGTGGTGGAGTTGCCAGTGGAGTTGGGAGTTGGAGAACGCCGAAGAGTCCGAATGTTACAATTTGTTGTCTTAGATATCCACTCTCCATACAATGCTTTTTTGGGCCGACCGGCCCTTGCCAAATTCAGGGCAGCAATTGCCCCATGGTGCTTAACTTTGAAATTCCCCACTGATCGTGGGATTGGGGTCATTCAAGGAGATCAGGCTGCTGGGAGAGCCTGCTATGTTGCCGAACTGCGAGAAGCGCAGAGAAAGGAGAAAGGAAAGGGCGTGGAGGAATCTCTCTGCGTCCATTTCACCAACGTTTGACAATTAGTGCCTGGGCCTCGGCCCAGGCACCACGACCAATTCCAGAAGGATCTAGACCCCAGAGACACTGAAGATAATGATGAGTCTAAAGAAAGTCAAGCTTCTCCAGCCGAGCTGACGATTGATGTTCCAATTAAGGATGATGATGATTCAAAAATGTTGAAAATTGGGTCTCGGCTAAACCCACAAGCACAACGGGAATTGGTCGAATTTCTCCAAGCAAATCTAGACGTATTCGCTTGGACGCATTCTGATATGTGTGGAATCTCGCTGGACATCGCGAGCCACACCTTGAATATTGACCCATGGTATATCCCGGTCAAACAAAAAAGACGCGGTATGGATCTAGAGAGATCTGCCGCCCTCAAAGAAGATAAGCTAAGAGCGAATGGGTTTATCCGGGATGCTTTGTACCCGGAGCGGGTATCCAACCCTGTACTTGTCCGAAAACCGAATGGGAAATGGAGAACGTGCATCGATTACTCTGAATTAAATAAGGCTTGTCCGAAAGACAGCTTTCCACTTCCCCGAATCGATCAACTTGTGGACTCAACGGCCGGGCATGAATTATTGTCTTTCATGGATGCTTATTCTGGTTACAATCAGATACCCATGCATGTGCCCGATCAAGAACATATGAGCTTCGTAACTGACCTGGGACTATACTGCTAAAAGGTCATGCCTTTTGGGCTAAAGAATGCCGGAGCGACTTACCAACGCTTAGTCAACCGAATGTTTGCCGACCAGATCGGAAAGACTATGGAAGTTTATGAAGATGACATTTTGGTAAAATCGCGATACTCCATTGATCACGTCAAAGACTTAGAGTCAATGTTCAATGTCCTCCGGAGATACGGGATGAAGCTTAATCCGCTAAAATGTCATTTTGGAGTCGCATCCGGAAAATTCCTTGGGTTCATCGTCAACGCCCGAGGAATAGAGGCCAACCCCGAAAAGATTTGGGCGATCGGGAATCCTCAAACTCCAAGAACCATAAAACAGGTTCAGAGCCTTAATTGAAAGGTTGCAGCACTGAGCAGATTCATCTCGAAATCAACTGACAAATGCATACCCTTCTTCGACCTGATCCGAAAAGGGAAATGAAACTTCGAATGGACTACGGAATGTGAGGGCACATTTCAATCACTAATTCAGCATCTTTCCACACCACCGATTCTTTCAAAACCTATTGATCATGAACAGTTATACCCCTATCTAGCAGTATCTGAAAACGCCATCAGTGCTGCGTTGGTTCGGGAGGAAGACCGGGTGCAGAGACCGGTCTACTATGTAAGTAAACAATTAACCGGGGCCGAGAGAAATTATCCAAGGTTAGAAAAATTGGCATACTGCCTAGCCATCGCCTCGAGGAAGCTCTGTCCATATTTTCAGGCTCATCCCATCACCGTGTACACCGATCAGCCGTTACGACAAGTCCTCACACGACCTGAGACGTCTAGCAGGTTACTAAAATGGAACATTGAACTGAGTCAATTCGACATCACATATACTCCGAGACGAGCCATACACGGTCAAGTCCTAGCAGATTTCATTGCCGAATTCACTATTCCTGAAGACTTACCTGAAACTAGTAAATCCCTCGAATACATATGGAGGCTATATACTGATGGTGCATCCAACGATCGGTGCTCGGGCGCAGGGATAGTGCTTGAAACCCCCGAGGGCCGATCCATATGCTACGCTTTAAAGTTTGATTTCCGTGCAACCGAATATGAAGCCGAATATGAAGCTTTTCTTACTGGGTTGAAGTTAGCCCGTAACCTAAGAATTATCACTGTGGAAATTTACTGTGATTCGCAATTGGTAGTATGCCAAGTTCGGGGCGAATACCAGGCCAAAGATCGAAGACTAGCCGCTTATCTGGCCCGAGTCCGGGAAATGCTTGATCAGTTCGATTATTATACCATTTTCTACGTACCCCAAGAGCACAATCAGAAAGCCGATTCGTTGGCAAAGTTGGAAAGTACAGGCGAAGCTCAACACTTGGGACTCGTTCCTGTCGAAACTTTATCCTCTCCGAGCATTGATCGAGCAGAGAACGAATTCACATTTGAAGCTACTTCCAGCAGGGAATCGTGGATGACCCCCTACAAAGATTACATTGAACGTGGCATATTACCCGAACGTCTAAGTGAGAAAAGACAAATTCTTCGAAAAGCTTCACGATTTGTCATTCAGAATGGAGTTATGTATCAAAGGTGATATTCTATTCCTCTTCTCCGGTGTATCGCACACGATGAAGTCAAACGAGTGTTACACGATGTGCACGAAGGAGAATGTGGCGATCACACTGGGGGGCAAGCACTTGCCAAGAAAATACTCCGACATGGATATTATTGGCCTACCGTAAATCGCGATGCCATGGACTATGCCAAAAAATATGATAAATGCCAAAAACACGGTCGGATTCCTAGAGCCCCGCCTACTGAGATAACCCAAATGGTCAGTCCACGACCATTTGCAATATGGGGGATTGATATAATTGGTGCATTACCTTTAGCTAAAGGTGGTGCGAAGTACGCCATCGTCGCGGTTGATTACTTCACCAAATGGGCCGAAGCTGAACCTCTTGCAACGATTACGACAAAGAAAGTAATCAACTTCGTGGTACGCAACATCATCTGCCGGTTTGGTCTCCCGCACACTATTATCACCGATAATGGAGCCCAATTCGACAGTGTTGAATTCAAGAACTTCTGTCAATGATTTCACATCCACAAGAAATTCTCTGCAGTAGCACACCCTCAAGCAAATGGTCAAGTTGAAGCCGTCAATAAGGTTATCAAGTCTATTTTGAAGAAACGGCTGGAGAAAGCCGGGGGCAAGTGGGTTGATGAACTGCCTATGGCTTTATGGGCTTACCGAACGACTCACAAGACTACAACCGGACACACTCCATTTTTCTACCTTATGGCTCTGAAGCCGTTATTCCAGTCGAAATGGAAGTTCACTCTCATCGTGTGACATATTATGATCCGAAAACGAATGCCATATTACTTGCTGAATCTCTGGATCTACTCGATGAGAAGCGTGAAGAAGCTGATTTGAGGGCAGCCGCATATCGGGGTCGAGTCGCTCGAATATACAATGCCAAGGTCCGACCACGAACCTTTGAAACCGCGATCTCGTACTCAAGAGAAAATTTATCCGGTCCCTTCGCACATGAAGCCAAATTGGGAAGGGCCGTATGTGATTTCACAAAAGCTCGGAGATGGCACGTTCAAGTTGTCAACCGTTGACGGTCTTACTTTATCGAGAGCTTGGAATAGCGAAAGTCTCCGTCGCTACTACACATGACAGGCTTTATTTATCTATTTTTAGTCAATTTCTTCCTTAGCATTTTATTTTGCATTTCGAAGTTTGAACTTGTAATAAGGCAACTGATTTTGCCATGTTTCTTTTATTTCAGCAATAAAATGCCATCTCTTCGAGCCAAAAGTTATGATTCACTGAAATGACGTATAATATCACGATTCACGGAGAGCTAAGTTCCATCACGCGGTGGGATTTATTCAAATAGGGAGTAACTGTGATACGACCGGTAACTCACTAAGTGAAACCCGAGCTCGGGGACAGAACACTACACCAGCATTTACAAGGTTTGATACACGACAATCCTTTTACTGACTCCAACTTCCCAGAGTGCGAATTGGAGTATAAACATTCAATAACTCGTTCCCAGAGCGCGAATGGACTCCAACTTCCCAAAGTGCGAATTGGAGTATAAACATTCAATAACTCGTTCCCAGAGCACGAACGGACTCCAACTTTCCAGAGTGCGAATTGAAGTATAAACATTCAATAACTCTTTCCCAGAGCGCGAACGGAGTCTAACTTCCTAGAGTGCGAATTGGAGTATAAACATTCAATAACTCGTTCCCATAGCGCGAACGGACTCCAACTTCCCAGAGTGCGAATTGGAGTATAAACATTCAATAACTAGTTCCCGGAATGCGAACCGAAATATGAATACTAACTCCAAGTTCTCAGAGCGTGAAGCGGAGTATAAACATCAATTCTAGGTTTTTGAAGCACAAACCGTGTTACAAACATCGATAACTCTCAAATTCCCGGAGTGCGAATCGGACTATCGATCTCAAATTATCCTAAGTCCCTAGAGCGTGGACATGTGCTTAAGATTCGCAATAAGTGCGATGAACCACCAAGATGCAAATGTTGTTCCCCGAAACTTGTGGGCAAAAAAGCTTAAGTGTTAATCGCTAATTGAAGAAGTATAATGCCCTGAGTTCAACTCATTCATCAAATCATGACACCAAATTATGTTTTTCATTCTTGGTAGATAAAAAAACAAACACTGCAAAACACTTAAGTAAAAGAAAATAGCGACTTCCCATTCCATCAACTAACAAAAACAGGTTTGATTACATGGCAAGTCAAAAGATTTCAATTAAGTGGAGGCCGAATCCATACATATACACGGCTCTAGAAGAACAAAAGAAGAAGTAAAAAAAATTCTATGTACAACTACATGATAAATTAGGAAGCTCACTCCTTCTTCTTCCGAGGCTTCTTCTTTGGAGTCGAGCCGCTGGACCCACTACCCGGCTTCCTACAAGATTTCTTGCCCTTCTTTGGAACATCCTCCGGATCTGGCATACTATCAACATCTTCCTCAGAGCTGGAGGGGACAGAGATCCTTTTAGGAGGACGAACTGAAGGCATGGGAGCTGTGACAGGTGTTTGTCCAGCAGCGCTTGAGACGGTCACCGTGCTACCGGGAGAGATCACCATTAGAGAAGATAAGCTTGAGGGGGCAATGTCGCTTCCAGAACCACCGACCGTTGTCATCGTGGCCATCTCAGCGCTTATCTCAGCAAAAATCTCTTCTTCTCGAGACAACTGAGCTGTGCTGGATACGCTGGTGGTCGTCATGACAGAATTAAAAACTGGAGCAGCTCCACTCATCGCGAATGAAGGATCAGGAATAGGGTCAGGAGAGTGACCAAGTAGCTCCTCTATCATTTGAGCATCGAATGACATCGAGCTCCCCTCTCCAATATCACCGGCCATGGCGGTAGTTGAAATCGCTTCGGTGACAATAACTCCATGCGTAGGATATAGGACCGGAGGAACTGGGGGCACGAATGCGGCACTCTCAGTCACTGAACAATGGAGAGCAAAAATAATCAATCTAGTAATTTCTCTCAAAAATCGTTACTTTAAGACATGAGGGAAATAATCAAAGTACTTTCATTACCTTGCCTTGGAGCTTGAACAGGTTCGGAGACAGCAGTCTTACCAGAAGATAACCCCGGTTGGTCCGGATTGTAAGCAGGAATGACTTGTGGGTCAACCGCGGCGATAACTTCGGACAAAGTTGGGATAGGAACTTCGATATTCTCACTATGATGCGCGACACCCGAACCTTCGTTGATCTCCATTTGATGGATGCCAAGTTTTTCTTTCTCGACGGAGATTATCGCCTCATGAAGAGTTCTCCTCTCTTCCTTGCTAAGCAGACGCGACTCGAGCTCAAACTCATCTAATACTCCATCCGGGCAAGACATCCTCTTGTTCTCCACTAATTTTTTCCAGGCACTGTAGAGAAGCATAGAGTAATCCCCTAGCCAGGCGATATTTCTGTGCTCCAACACGTTGGCATTATATGTATCTAGGAGTTCATCAAATTCGGCCTCCATCTTGAACCTCTCTGCTTGGACTTTCTCCTCCACTTCCGTTTCAACCTCCTTAACCCTTGCGACTGCTACATCACGCTCAGCCCGAAGAGACACAGCTTGCTCACACGCTTCTTTTGCGGCCATATTAGCATTGTCTTTTTCCTTGTTTATATCAGCAAACTTAGCCTTTAATTCCTCTAGTTCTTTAACTGCCGCATCCCGCTCGGCCTCAACATTTTTGTATCGATGGCCCAAGTCTTCTACTAAAGTTCAATGTGCTTGTTGCATCTTTGCCATCTCAACTAATGTCTCATCAACCTTTTTTAGCGACTCAACTTCGGCCTTACGGGAAGATTCCGCCTCAGATTGAAGTATATCGACAATACGGTTCTTCTGAGCCAAGTCGGCTTCCATTTTCTCAATAATTTTGGCCCGATCAAAAGCTGCTTTTGAAGCTTTAACAGCCGCCTTATACCATTCCTTGTACTGAGCATAGAAATCGCGGGTATAACTAAGTGCTGTGGTCATGGCGTCTTCGGGGATTCTTTTAAGATTAGGAGGAAAAATACAAGCGTCGAAGCAAATTTCCGGGAAGTCCTTCTTCAATTGAGCAAGTCTGATAGCCCCTTCACCGGATGGTTCAATAGGGGCCTCCTCCGCAGTCGTGGTCGTAACAACCTCGGTTCTAGAACGATGTGACTCATGTCTCGAAACCTGTGAAGATGGTTGCTGTCGCAGAGGCTCAGATACCTGAATATGGCTTCGGGGCGCCGGAGGAGAACGAGAAGGGGAGCGGTATCTCCGGTCTCTGTCCGAGCGCTCCTGACTAGAGTAACTACGAGGATGGTCCCTTGCATAATATTCTTGGCCATAATATCTCCGTTCGCGATCGCGATCGGAGTCCCCACATCGAGATTCATAATAAGACGAAGGATGATGCACTCTTCGGAGTTTGTCTAATGTAGATTGACGGCCAGACACATCACTTGAAAAAGAGAAGCAATTCAGTTAAATACCAGGCGAAAGCAATACGATCTGTGCGGAAGTCGTGTAGTGTTATGAAAGTGTATGCAAATGTGCAAAACCCCCGACCAACCAAAAGTATCGACTGCACTAACGGGTAAAGGCTTGCTTATTTCTAACGCTTCCCGGAGTTCATCCAACCCGGACTCGTGGTGGAGAGATACGTATTCCGGGATAGGAATGTCATCCAGTACTATAAAAGTGTTTCCTGATTGACAAGGAGCAGCGTCAAAGATAGTAGTTCCGGCGATCAAACGAGATACGACTACAGACTTCCGTCTCTTAAATTTAGGGACAACAGCCTTGCCTTTTCGCTTCTCTTCTATTCGGGAAAGATCAGCCGCTAACTCGGTATCAGTGGGCGTCCTCTCATCGTCGCTCATTTCTCTTATTACTATGTCGGGTTTTCTTTTCACCATTTTCTTCTTTGTCTTCGAAGCCGGTTTCGCCAACCCCTCGATAACAATGCTCCGGTTCATCTCAATTAAACCCAGCGTCCTTAAGTTATCGTCAGTTAACAATGAGTCGATGTGCCGCAAATCACTCGGGACCTCTTGTAAACTTCGTACAACGCCTTTGTAATATCCACCGTCAGGCCTTGAGATGATAGCTGCAAGAAGAACACCTGATATTAGTACAAGTATTGATAAAGACTGTTTAAATAAGGCTTGTGCAATTTACGACACTTACGTCTAGACAGCCATCTCCTAGCAAACCTTGGGGGGCATCGAACAAAAAACCATTCATTTTTAAAATAACTGAGTCTGGTCCAAGCTCCCGTCACGATCTGGCAGTTTCTAACTGCTTCCAAAAAGGTGAAAGATGGGCTATCGCCCCTGCTCTTGAAGTTAAATATGTGCCTAATCTCGGTTGGCCTTGGCGGACGAAAGAGATGATCCATAAATAGGACAAAAACATTGTTCAGCAATGCGTGTCCGTTGGGATGAAGTTGTAAGGGGGTGATTCCAATGAACAATAACATCTCCCTGATATATTGGTTAAATGGAGGGAGAGTTCCAGCCGCACAGGCGTGACGATAGAAAGCAGTATACCCCTCGGGCGGGTTGTGAGGACTGTCATCAACGCTCGGTAGCAAAACATCGTCTGAGGATAAGTTATGTTTCAAGCAGATCCGGCCCAGTAAGGCTTCAGAAATACTGGACGAAACGGAGTCGATAGGATCCTCGATAAATATGGCTTCCGGCACTTCGTCCGGAGCCGGACCAACTACTTCGAGAGGAATGTCAGGGATTTCAAGTATTTCTGGAGGAGGCGAACTCTGTACTTCTTGTTGTTGAGAGCTCGAAGATTCCATAACTAACTAACTCATCAGAAAGCAACATTAAGCACATAGAAAACCAGTTCATTCCCAGTGTAAAGTGTGTGCGGTGCAGTGAAGTGTTGTGCATTACTTAGAAAGATCCTATAGAGTTAGAGAAAATTTGCAAATGACAGGATGTGCGAACGACAAAACTCTGAAAATCGAGACCGGAAATGACCGTCATCGCTGACCGTCACATCCTCGTCATCCAGATGTTACCCACCAATTCAAGCACAAGTCCGTTATATTTTGGTTAAGCCACAGTTCCATCGACGAGCTTCAAGAGATAGTCAAATATGCAGCCCTACAGTCAAGTTCAATTACGCAAGGCAGAAGCTCGTCGGAATCAAGCATTCAAGTGCGCTAAGATTCATCTTGAAATTAGTCATAGTTCAAGTGTTGGAGCAAGTCAGGGACAATGTTTTTTCGCATCGAGTAGGGTCGAATCGATCGCTTCGTATCGATGCAACTCGACTCGATAAGCTTCGTATCGATCAAGGCTGGCCCGGCACATCTTCGCATCGATGGACCTTAGATCGATGTTATTTGTATCGACCAAAGTCCTTCGAATCCATAGGGAAAATGTTCGAACCAATCAAAAATAAGAGCCTCGAATCGACTAAGTTTAAGGTCTTCGAGTCAATCGTTCTATGTGTTCGAATCGACCACACGTTACAATCGACTGATAAGGACTCCAACTGCCTTTAATCGATTCGAACCACTTCACCCCACAAACAATCGATACGAAGTCGTGCATCAAGATCGACTCAAACTATCCTACCCTGAATCGATACAAAGCGAAAAAGTAATCAGAATCTCCTTCTTCTCCAAGAAACATCAACGCTTTGCCACGATCCATCCCTCGATTCGATCAATTCCGCTCAGATCTCACAATCCTTCGGAATTGATCTCAGAAGAATTCAAGAATGATGGAAATTCCAATTTTATCGTTCTCGGCTTGGCCTTATCCATTAGTTACCTGATCTGTTTTGATTATGATCGAAGGATTGAAGGCAAGATCGATTCGAAAGAGTGTCTTTCTCGAGCCTGGGGGATCGATGCGAAGAGGAAGGCAGAGTAACAGTAAAAAGTAAAAAGTGAAAGTGAGCTAAACCCCGCGTATTTATATGGATCCAAGGGAGGAAGAGAGACGCTTCGCCTCCCGGTTGACCTGACCGATTGTAACCGGTCAAACACCAATCGATTCGAACGAGCGCATTCGAATCCACCATTCTTCGAATCCATCAGGGTGGCGTTGCCACGAAGCTTCAGCGATACGAAGTGATTGAACGAAAGCTGAATTAAAGCTGAGAAATCCTATCGATTCGAAGTGCCAATTTCGTGACCATCGACCCCAACGATTCGAAGATTGTCGATTCGAACGGTCATTTCGAATCCATCAGAAACCATTGATGAGAATGAAAGCATCGCTTCGATATGAAAAAATTACTTGTCAACCTTCTATATCGGTTCAGGAGAGGATCAATACGAAGGGACTTTTCAAAACAACCATCAAGCGTTGTCTCAACTCAAGTTTCCAAATCGGTTCAGGAGAGAATCGATACGAAATTCAATATCAGACAAAACTGACAACGACTCGTGGACGCACGACGTTAACAAGGGTCAAACTAACATATGTGCATATATGTCGGACTAACATTCGATTTTAAACATTCACAGGGATCGAATACTCATCTGGTTACGGTTACAACAACCAGCAGCCAGACACTATCCTGCAGCAATCAATCATATCAGAGCAAGGTTACAACCTTCGACAAAAGAGCAATGATTGTTAAGAGAGAAATTGCATCTTTTCAAAGCACGTCATGTTCCACAAGACGTACTTTGGGGGACAAATGTTATCCCGCTTTTTGGAAAAGCCGTGATACCAAAAGGTCGATCGAAAACAAAGGACAGCTCATCTCCGGGATTGGTCATACTTAGCTTCACTATGGATATCATCGAATTTTGTCCGAGTCCAGATTGAGCTACAGTTGATAGTACATGACAAGAAAAGTCATAAAAGTCAGCATCTCAAATTTCAAGTCAATCCAAGTTCATACGCTCAAGTTGTGATCAATTCAAGTTGGAGGAAATAACCCTAAGTTCGAATCCATCAGAAGATCGTGAGTTTGAATCCATTGGCTTCCTCTTACTTCGAATCCATGGGATCACTCCACTTCGTATCCATCAGGTTGAAGTCCTTCGAGTCCATGAAGTCACTCCACTTCGCCTCCATCAGAGCATATAAGTTCGAATCCATCGGCTTCCTCTTACTTCAAATCCATGGGATCACTCCACTTCGTATCCATCAGGTTGAAGTCCTTCGAGTCCATGAAGTCACTCCACTTCGCCTCCATCAGAGCATATAAGTTCGAATCCATCGGCTTCCTCTTACTTCGAATCCATGGGATTACTCCACTTCGTATCCATCAGGTTGAAGTCCTTCGAGTCCATGAAGTCACTCCACTTCGCCTCTATCAGAGCATATAAGTTCGAATCCATCCCAATGGCCTTCCTTCGAATCCATCAAACGACCTCCACCTCAAATCCCTCAAGGCGAGATGCTTCGAACCCGTGCAGTTGATTCACTTCGAATCCACCATGTTGAGGAAGCTTCGTATCGATCAGCTATGGGATACCTCGAATGATTCGAACGAGCATATCCTCGAATTCATTCCCTCGAATCCACTAAGTAGAAGCGTCAGAAACCATGGATTCGACCCTAATCGATTCGAAGGGGATCGATTCGAACGAGACGCATCAACCGAAAATGCAATCTTGAATCGATCATAACTCGAGATCTACAAGACCAAATGCTATGAAATTTTCAAAGGAGCTTGCATACATGTTGAAGAATGTCCACACCAAATTTCACCTCAATTGGACACTTTTTTGATTGACTCGAACTAGAGTTCGAATCGATCCCAAAGTGGGCATGGATTTCCTGAGGCCAGGCGTGTGGGCCCCCCTCACATGCCAGAAGCGGTCTCCCCAAATTTTTGGTGAAATATCAGCCTCCTACACCTATAAATAGAGCCCTTGGTCATTCAGAAAGGGCATCGGATAATTCTTAGAGATAAAGCACGCTCGGACGCTGCCAGAATCACTCTGTATCACTGCTGCTGATTTTGAATTTAAGCCTATTATCTGCTGTACTTCGCTCTAGAACACTTGTAATCTTCAAGTATTAAGCAATAAAGTGATCAAACTTCATAGTGGACGTAGACAAATCGCCGAACCACTCTAAATTATTGTCTTTCGTGCAATTTACTTTTCTGTGACTTGAAGTTTTTGTTAGATAATCCTCATTTTCAATTTGATTTCTTCATTTATTATCTCTTCAAAAACTTCCGAAGGGTGTTGCCCAATTTTGGTGCAAACAGAGATCTTTTTGATAAAAATATTCTACACTCTAGAAGTGAATCAGAAAGGCCCAGCACTAGAGCCGAGGACCACAGGTGAGTATTTTGTAATTATTTTAGATTTGTAAGCAATTTAAAATAATAGGGTTCTCAGTAGTTATAGTTTTTCTACAATTTTGAGACAGTTTTTATGTAACTTTATTTACAGTTGGTTTTTGAGTAAATTTCAAAAATTCTTTTCAATCTATTTTACTTTTCTATTTTATTCAATTATTTGCAGTTATTTGCAGTTATTTACAGTTAATTATAGTTATTTACAGTTATTTACATCTGTTTTAAGTTGTAATTTAGCCTGTAAATATTAGTTTCTTTTTTTAGAGATTTTATCCTTTTTGATGTGAATAAAATATTAAAAAGAGAAGAATTCACAAATAAGAATTAAAATAGAAAAACACTAAATTTACAGAAATCGGATGTAAAATGAGAAAAGCTGAAATAAAATAGAGATGTACTGGAATAGGCAAATTTAAGATATTTGCAAGCATGATTATAACAAGTAGTTATAACTAAAAAGAGAAAATAGAAGAGTAACAGTTGCAAGAACAATTATAACATGTAGGTTATAGTTAGAAAGAAAGAAATAACAGAAGGGGCTTATTTTAAAACTTAGATCTTGGATTAAGTTAATGAGCAAACATGGCAGTAGTGGCTGGTACCGGCAACATTCCCTTTCAGGTCTAAGACTGATGGTCTCATACGCAGGTGAGATTGGGCACACTTATACTGATTAAGATAAATAAGTGGCGAATAAATAGACGCTTAAATTTGGGGATTTAGGCAATGGGCACAAAGTTAGAAGATTGTTTGTTAGGACAAGTACCAGCAACATTCCCTTTCAGGTCGAGGACTTATGGTCTTAAACATGGGTGAGGCTGGGCAGGCTTATGCTGGTTAAGGTAAATAAAGGGTCAAATAGGAGGTGATAGTTAGTATGTACCGGCAATGATCGAGCGTGCGGCATCGATTAGGGTAAATAATTTGCTACTGTGTCTTAAGCGCTAAGAGGTGTCTTTTGCTATGGGAGCAACAGGATTGGATCACAGTGGCACAACAGAGATAGGAAAGGCCAATCAATGGGTAGGATTAGGATTTCAGCATAATCAAGTTAGCAGTTGAGATAGGATTAGGGTTTCAGCCTAATCACAGCAGTTCAAGAAAAGTGCAAACAATCAATGCAAACAGTCAAACAGAATCAGAAACAATATTATATGGGAGTTTTATCTTTTCTTTATCTACCTTTCATGCTAGAACTATTGCTTAGTCTATTATCTTTATCTTCCTTAGAAATGCTTGTAATTACTTTCACTCACCAGATTTATTGTCTAACCCACTCCTCTATCTATCGTTTTCCACCAATAGGCTAGCAGAGCTGAGGATAGTTGATTCAAGTGGCTTGGTGATTCATTTTCGAAATTTCCTCATTTCGGATGCATTCTTCTGCTTTTCATCTTTTTCATTTGGCTTATGATCGATTGGCACTTGTGAGAGGGATTATTATTGTTACTTTTACTCTGATTATGTGAGAATGTGATGTATTTCATAAGAGATGAGAGATTTTGACTTTTTAAGACATGTTATGTTTTTATAACTTATTTTGAGATGAAGATTAATTCTGAATGATAAGTTATTATTTAAATGTTTTCCTCTTCTTTTACTTATTTCTCTTGTTAATCTTAGTCTCTATAACGCTTTAGCTATACCTATAACGCACCACATCCTTTGGTGTGCCCTTTCTGGGAATGCTAAGTGGTGTGGGGTGTTTCATTTGGTATCAGAGCCTAAGGTTGCAGGATTCATAAAACTTGTTTTAAAAGTAAAGTATTTTTTTAAAGTAACATATCTTCAAACTCAAAGTATTTTTTAGGAAGAAACTCTTATTATAGAAATAGTTTTCAAGTATAAGAGAGTTTTTATAAAAATCCCCTCAAATACTAGTTCTACTTTCTTTCGATTCTTTTGGGCCTAAATTTTCTTTTCTTTGCATAGAATGGCGGACGTCTCAAATCTTCCAAAAGGTATCCAAGTCCCTAGCTGGTTTCATGGATACCTCCAAGCTACGACACCAGAGGTGCAAGGGCAAGTACCTAATGCAGCACCAGCGGGTGGTCCCGTTAATCCACATACAACCGCCAACTTCTCTAAATTATGCAAGGACTTAGCTAATCTAGAAGGAAAGACGTTTTTTGGCATGGAGGATTTCGTAGAGGCACGGACTTGGTTGAGGAATACAGGAGCAGATATTTGGGCTGTTAGGATTGGAGAACCAGTAGAGAGTTTAGCTTGCATCTTGGTAGCTGAAGGGAGAGGCTTATTAGTGGTGCGAGATTGTAGAGATAGAGGGTACAGACATTGGTTGGGTTAGGTTGGATTTTGGGAAAGGTTTGAGAGAAAGTTCTTGTCGCAAGCCGAGGAAAGCATGCAGTTGGAGAAGTTCATTAGTCTAAAGCAGGGGAGTCTGTCGGTGAAAGAGTATATAAATCAGTTTAATGAGTTATCGAGGTTCGGGATGGAGATTGTTAATACACCACATAAAAGGCCACCAAGTTTGCTAAGGGTTTGAACCAGCTCTTCCAAGGGTTGGCATTGACACATGTACCTATAGGAGCGATGTATGAGTCACTTGTGGAAATGGCCCTCATATCAGATGTTGCTAAGGAAGAGGAGGTTAAGGAGGTTCCTAAATCAGAAAACTTTAAGAGGTAGTGGTTGAAGAATAAGAAGGATAAATGAAAGAAGAAAGGAGGAGGACCTCAAAAAGGACATATCAAGATGGGCGAGAAGTGTCTTAATTGTAAATTGGTTGGGAATTATTCAAAGGACTGTAAGAAGGACACGATAAAGGAGAGGTGTTACAGCTGTAGGAAGCCTGGACGCCTTAGTAGAGCTTGTCCTCAGTGCACATGGCAGAGAGCAGGCACACCTACGGTGCAAATATAGGCTTTGGATGCGGGACTTTCTAGTAGTGGACCGGACCGAGGTAGGAAAGTCTCTTTAGAAGGTTTGATCTTTATTTCAAATTTTCCAATTTGGACTCTTTTTGACTTCGGAACATCGCATTCTTTCATTCTAGTTCCTTGATTCGTTGTTAGCACTTAGATATCTCTCTAGTGGTATACCCTATAGTTGTTTCAAACCCCATAGAAGGATCGACACATTTATCCATGATTTGTAGGGGTTTGAAAAATTTTATACTAGGAATAGAGTTTGATTATGACGCCTATGTACTGGGGTTTTTGGGATATGGGATGATTTTGGGGATGGACTGGTTATCAACTTATGGTGTGATGTTACACTACGAGAGGAGATTCAGTTCCAGTTATTAGATATTTCCCAAACATTTTGATGTGGCTAGGGGGCTACCCCTTAAAAGAAAGATCGACATTAGGATCTATCTGAATGATAATGTTAAGCCAGTGGCATTGCCTGTGAGACATATGCCTCCTAAGGAGAGGAAGGAGTTAAGTAAGCAGATTAGTGAGCTACAAGAAAAAGGCTTCATCGGGCAAAGTATATCTGAGTGGGGGTTCCAGTCGTCTTCGCTACAAAGGCGGATGGTTACCTTCGACTTTGTGTAGAGTATAAAGAGTTGAATAAGCTCACGAAGAAGAACCGTTACCCACTTCCTAGGATAGGCGATTTTTTGATCAGTTGGTTAGCTCTTCGATATTTTCTCAGCTTGACTTCGCCACTGGATTTCATCAGCTTAGGGTCGATGACGATAGCATCGATAAGATACCATTTAGGACACCTGATGGATTCTTTGAGTGGTTGTTTATGCCATTTAGGCTGACCAATGCCCCAGCCTATTTTGTAGATCCGATGATCTATGTTTTTCGAGATGTCCTAAATAAGTTTGTTGTAGTGTTTGTGGACGACATTTTGGTGTTTTCCAAGAGTATGGAAGAGCATGCTATTCATCTTTAGGTGGTTCTTCGTACACTTCGTGTTCATTAGTTGAAAGAAAAATTATCAAAGTGTCACTTTTGGCATGAGGATGTGTGTTTCTTGGGACATGTAGTCTCAAGAGAGGGTTTAGCGATGGATCCCACTAAGTTGGTAGTAGTACAGGATTGGAAGGCCCCCAAGAATGCTACTGAAATTAGAAGCTTCCTAGGTTTGGCTGGTTATTATAGGAAATTTATCAAAGATTTTACTAAGATTTCAGCACCGCTTACACGACTCACTAAGAAGAATCCATCATTCGTGTGGGACATAGATTTTGAGGATTCCTTCATGATGCTAAAGAGGGCCCTTACTAATGTGCCAGTGTTTTTTTACTCGACGGAGCCAAGCCTTTTACATAATACACTGATGCATGTGGGACTAGCCTTGGGGAAGTATTGATGCAGAAGGGGAGGGTAGTATGCTATGGAAGTAGTCAGTTGAGACCTCATGAGAATAACTACCCACCCATGATTTTGAGCTGGCTGCTATTATTTTCGAGCTCAAGTCTTGGAGACATTACTTGCTAGGAGAGAAGTTCGAGATTTTCACTGACCATAAATCATAAAGTACATGTTCTCACAAAAGGATTTAAACTTGAGGCAGCAACGTTGGATGGAGTTTCTGGCATCATATGACTTTGAGATAGCTTGCACTCCTGGCAAGGAGAACGTGGTTCTGGATGCATTAAGTAAAAAGAAAAGAACCATTAGCCCAATGTCCATGGAGTGGAAAAACCTATAGTTTATTTCCACCTTTGATTTTAAGCCCTCTACGGACCTTACTCCTGGATAATTGGTAGAACTTGAGGTTAAGCCTACACTTATAGATCAGATTGGCTTAAGGCAGTAAGAGAATTCAGAGCTTGCGGATATTCTAGATAGGATTGGCAAAGGAGAGGACTCTAGACATCTCCAACGTTATTCCATCGATAGAAAAGGGTGGCTAAGGAGAGATGGAAGACTTTGTGTCCATGCACTGGTGATTTAACGAGTGCAGTTCTAGAAAAAGCACACCATTCTCAGATAACCATTCATCCGGGTGGTGATAAGATGTATAGGGACATGAAGAGAGTGTTCTATTGGAGTGGCATGAAAAAGGATATAGCACAGTTTGTGGCAAAGTGTCTTGTATGCCAAAGGGTTAAGGCGGAGTAGTATAAGCCATGCTTCAACCATTGGATGTACCCGAATGGAAGTGGGATAGTGTTTCAGTGGACTTCATAGATGGTTTACCCCGATCTAGGAAGGGGAATACTAGTATTTGGATGATTGTAGATCGTTTGACTAAGAGCGGCCACTTCATTTTGGTCAAGAGTAAGAGGACAGCACCTTATTTGGCATCCATATACGTTCATGAGATAATTCAACTTCGTGGAGTTCCCTCTAGCATAGTGAGTGACTGAGACCCTATCTTTGCTAGCGAGTTTTGGAGGAGCTTGCAAGAGGATTCAAGGACACAGCTTAGATTGAGTACGGCCTATCACCCTCAAACGAATGGCTAAACGGAGAGTGTTAATAGAGTTCTTGTGGATTTGTTGAGGATGTGCATTCTTGATTTTGGAGGAACTTGGGAGGAGCACCTTCCTTTAGTGGAATCCGCTTAAAATAATAGGTTTCAGGCTAGTAATGGGATGGATCCTTTTGAAGCCCTTTATGGAAGACCATGCAAGTCGCCTTCATGTTGGTTGGAGTCTACAGAAAGATTGCTGCTTGGTCCCAACATGGTTAGAGAGACTTCAGAAGTCGATTTGACTAGGAGAAGAACGAAGACGGCCCAAGATAGATAGAAATCCTATGCAGATAAGCGGAGAAGGGATATTGAGTTCGAGGTTGGAGATTTGGTTTTCATTAAGGTGTCTCCGTTGAGAAAGGTAGTGAGGTTTGGATAAAGTGGAAAACTTGCTCCCAGATTCGTAGGACCGTTCTCCATTGTGGAAACCGTAGGGAATATGGCGTATCAGATAAAGCTACCTGAGAGGCTCACGGGATTTCATGATGATTTTCGTGTTTCGCACTTGAGAAAGTGCTTACATGATTTGGCAGAGGAGTAGAACCTAGCCAACTTGAGGAAGTTGAAGCGAAAAGAGAAGCATCGGTTCGTCGCATTCCTACCAAGATCGTTGGACATGATATCAAGAAGCTTAGGAATAAGGAAGTCCCTTTGGTTAAGGTGCAGTGGGGAGGTGGTATTGAGTACGCTACGTGGGAGGCTGAGGAGAAAATACGTATCTCTAATCCGCATCTCTTAGATGGTATTGAATTTTCTATTTCCATCTTTAGTTTTGAATAGGTTCTTTTCTTTAGTATCCTTTGAAAGGGTAGATCTTAGGACTTAACCTTTGAATGGTAGGAATGAATGTAAACATGTTACTAGAACATGTTATGTATGTTAGACGCAAGTGGTTGCAAGTGTTTGCTAGTGGATGCATATACACACACTAGGCACTATTATCTCTTAGAGATCGGCCTAACTAGGTCACTAAAGCATATGCATAAGAATGGGTGATTATCATATGATTGTTGCAATTGGATGATGATTGTAGCATGCATATAGAATTATCATTAGTCATTAGGGAATTTGCATTCATTTGGATATATGGTACAGACATTAGCGCATAAAAACGAGGTCGACTGAATCTGTAGACCGCCTAATCTTTTGCATTAGTTAGTGACATTCACACTATACTATTGCATATATCATAAATTGCATTAAAAAGCTTAAGGACAATAGATGTAATGGATGATGGTTTAATATGTGGTTGTGGAATTTGGATGAAAATAATAATTTCATTCTTTTGCCTTGGAGATTTCGGGGGTGAAATCCTTTAAGGAGGGAGAATGTGACTCTCCTCATTTTTAGATAATTAAATAACCAAATTAATTATTAAATAGTGACAATGATAATTTTTCGAAGTGTCACAATTTAGCTACGAGAGTCACACCATTGGGTCCGTGGCAATTTTCTGATTAATTTCCACATATAACTTGTCAAAATCCGAACTTGTATGGAGAAGTTTTAAGAGAAACAAGAAATCAAAATTATATTACAATTAATAATAATAATAATAATAATAATAATAATAATAATAATAATAATAATAATAATAAGACACATAGGAGTCGACCCTCGCTAATGTCGGGCCGACCCATAGGTCGACCTGCACATAGCCCAGGTCGACCCGCATTAGCGCCTGGACGATTTTCCCTCCAGGTACGAGCCAAAGAGTGTTAAATTGATTTTTTGTGAAATCTCTTGTGCATTCATAGCTGCATCTGATGGTTCCTAGTGAGCCTATGACATGGTTGCACCATATTAAATCTTCAAATTCGACGACCTGAGTTCCCTAATCCACACTATAAACAAAACCCTAGGCCCAGTTGTTTTTCTCATTCAGATTTTCTCCAATTAGGTTCACTGTCCGATGCTGAGCCTCAAACAAAAAAAATTTCTAGGGAGGAGATCTTTTGGATACAAATATTCTACACCCCAGAAGTGGATCCATGAAGGCCCAGGACTAGAGCTAAGGACCACAAGTGAGTGTTTTGTAATTATTTTAGATTTGTAAGCAATTTAAAATAATAAGGTTCTAAATAGTTGTAGTTTTTCTACAGTTTTTATGTAAGTTTATTTACAGTCAGTTATTAGGTAAATTTCAAAAGTTCTTTTCAATCTATTTTTACTCACTATTTTATTTGGTTATTTGCAGTTATTACAGTTATTTACATATGTTTTAAGTTGGAATTTAGCCTGTAAATGTAAGTTTCTATTTGTCGAGATTTAATCCTTTTTGGCGTGAATAAAATTTTAAAATGAGAAGAATTTGCAAATATGGATTAAAATTGAAAAACATTAAATTTGCAGAAAATCAGATGTAAAATGAGAAAAACTGAAATAAAATAGAGATGGACTGAAATAGGCAAATTTACGATATTTGCAAGCATGATTTTAACAAGTAGTTATAGCTAAAAAGAGAAAATAGAAGATAACAGTTGCAAGAACAATTATAACATGTCGGTTATAATTAGAAAGAAAGAAATAGCAGAAGGGTCTTATTTTAAAACTTAGATACTATGTTAATAAGCAAATATAACAGTAGTGGCCCGTACCGGTAGCATTCTCTTTTAGGTCTAGGACTGATGGTTTCACAAGTGGGTGAGGTTGGGCACGCTTATGCTGATTAGGGTAAATAAGTGGCCAATAAATAGAGGCTTAAATTTGGGGATTTGGACAAAGGGCACAAAGTTAGAAGATTTGTTTATTAGAACCAATACCGACAGCATTCCCTTTCAAGTCGAAGACCGATGGTTTCACACGTGGGTGAGGCTGGGCATGCTTATGATGATTAGGGTAAATAATGGGTCAAATAGAGAGCGACAGTTAGTGTGTACCGGCGATGACTGAGCGTGCAGCATCGATTAGGGTAAATAATTCACCACTGCGTCCTAAGCGCTAAGAGGTGTATTTTGCTTTGGGACCAACAGGAATGGCTCATAGTGGCACAACAGAGATAGGAAAGGCCGATCAATGGGTAGGATTAGGATTTCAGCCCAATCAAGTTAACATTTGAGATAGGATTAGGGTTTCAGCCTAATCACAGCAATTCAAGACAAGTGCAAACAATCAAAGCAAACAGTCAAACGGAATCAAAACAGCATTTTATGCAAGTTTTATCTTCTCTGTACCTTCCTTTCATGCTAGAACTATTGCTTATTCTATTATCTTTATCTTGCTTATAAATGCTTGTAATTACTTTCACTCACCGGACTTATTGTCTAACCAACTCCTCTATCTATCATTTTCCTCCAATAGGCCAGTGGAGTTGAGGATAGTTGATTCGGGTTTCTTGGAGATTCATTTCCAGAGTTTCCCCATTTCAGATGTATTCTTCTGCTTTTCATCTTTTCCGTTTGGCTTATGTTGGATTGGCACTTGTAAGAGGGATTATTTTGTTACTTTTACTCTGATTATGTGTGACTGGGATGTATTTTCATAAGACATGAGAGATTTTGAGTTTGTAAGACATGTTATGTTTTTATGACTTACTTTGGGATGAAGATTAATTCTGAATGATAAGTTATTATTTAACCGTTTTCCGCTACTTTTACTTATTTGTCTTGTGAATCTTAGTCTTTGTGATGCTTTAGCTATACCTATAATTCACCACATTCTTTGGTGTGCCCTTTTTGAAAATACTAAGGGGTGTGGGGTGTTTCAGTTTAAAACGGTCATGTGTTCCCCTTAGTGTTGCAAGGTTGTTGTTCAACCAATTCCGTGGTTATTCTTAGTCACATAAGATTGAATTACCTCTGATAGACTTTTTCTGCAATCTGACTTCCATTAGTGGAACCCATTATTCGCAAGTGCCACTCTCTGGGCCTTTATAGAAAATTAGACATTACGGAGTGAGTCATTACATTGCCCACAGTACGACTATGCTTTTCTCATCCTGATCATAGACTAGTAGAGTTAGGTAGTGCTTGTCTTGAATCTATGACTCCTTACTTGTTTTAGGCCATATGCATTTTGTTGGGCCAATAACACTGTTGTGGATATCCGCCTTTTTCGTCGGTTTCAATCTTAGAGAATTGTTGGTTTAGTTGCTCGAATCCGAGCATTCTCTCCTTGTCGTTGTCTATCTTCGAACAATGGTTGGTTTTCCATAAGCAAGGGTTGGAGTACCTGATCGATCTCTGCATGACTGATTATACTAAGAGCTGCTAATGTCGAAGCTACGGAAAATCTATGATTGTTGAGGTTATTCTCCCTGACGTCGCTAGTCTTTAAGCGACATTGGATTCCTGGAAGACGAATATTCCCTTCAAACATTACTGGTCTTCGAGCTATGATGGATTCTTACAAGTTAAAGTTTGAGAACTCAGTCGAGCACCTACTTCTGTTTGTGGAAATTGGTGCGACAATGATTTAATTCTGCAAATTTCTTTCGTCGTTTCCTATCTCTAGGCAATGGTAAGTTCTTCCAGTTATCGCATATCTTTGGGTGATAGTAAGTTCTTCATGCTATTGCCTATCTCTGGATGATAGTAATTTCGAAGGAGTTCAATTCTCTTTCTGATATGAAGGGTTGGAATTCCCAATGTCAACAGGGCAACATCAATGCCTAGGAGGTTGGACCAATTTTCCTTCCAATTTTGTATTTAAAAGATCTCTCGACATTACTAGGGCAACACCAGTATTCATAATGTTAGATCATTCCTAAGTGTTGTCGAGGAAACACCGGTACTTGGGAGTAGACGAATTTTTGGCATTATTGAGGCAGTGTTGATTCTTGGAAAGCAGGGATGATTTCCTACCTATCTTGAAACTGAAAACCTTTCTGGTGTTGTTGTGGAAACATCGGTACTTAGAAAATTTGATAGCCTCTCGGTGTTGACAGGGTAACACCGATAACTAAAAAATAGAAAAGTTTTCCAGTATTGCTAGGGCAACACTAGTACTTAGGGAGTTGGAATCATTTTTAACCGTCGATCCGACGGTTCAAGAGTCCATACTTCTTATCCAGAGATTTAGAAAGTACTTTCTCGATTGGATGGGGTATGTTTGCATCGCTTATGAGAACATGGTTCCATCAGTTCAAGGATCGATGCATGGATTGTAGTATATGGGAATATTACGTACCTGAATGCGGTTACATAGGTTCTAGTAGTGAGGAAGTGGAGTGTACTTGTACATAGTTCCATCGGTTCAAGCATCGATGAAGTGGAGCATACTTGAAGACAGTTCTATCTGTTCAAGCACCAAAGAAGTGGAGCGTACTTAAACGCGGTTCCATCGATTCTGGCGGTGAAGGAGTGGAGTGTACTTGAACACAGTTCTGTCGGTTCAAGCAGTGAAGAAGTGGAGCATACCTGAACATAGTTCCATTAGTTCAAGCAATGAAGAAGTGGAGCGTACTTGTACACAGTTCCATCGATTCAAGCAGCGAGGGGTGTCCTACTTCAATAGAGTTCCATTGTTTCAAGCAGCGAAGAAGTGGAGTGCACTTGAACACAATTACATCGGTTCACACAGTGAAAAAGTGGAGCATACTTGAACACAGTTCCATCGGTTTAAGCAGTGAGGGGTGGCTTATGGGTATGCACATAGGTAGATTTCTTGTAAGATCACGGTTTTATTGGGTCCAGAAGTGATGTGTGGGTTATGGAAGGCACATGAGGGATTTGCTTACAAGAGCGCGATTTCATTGGCTCAAGAAATGTTGTGCGGCTTATTGATGTGCATGGGTGTTTGTGCTTGCAAGGATATGGTTCCATCGATCCAAGAAGAGATGTGCGGCATATGGATGCGCATGGGAAGATTTGTTTGCGAGAGCATAGTTTCATCGGCTTAAGCATCCCTTTTGTGATTCTTTAGATCCTTGTGACAAGCTATATAGACACATCATGTCCTTGGGACATCCATAGGACATGTAGAATGAAGCCTGAACTTCTCCATAAACCTCTTTGCTAGTTCGTCAAAGTGGAAATGGATTTTGATGGAAATCTCGTAAACCACAAGGAAGCAACTCCATCCAAGAAGATATTATTGTCTACGATTTATTGTTCTATTGTATAATGGCATAGTCATCATGGTGAACTTTCAAGGATATTCTTCTCTTAGAAATTTTTAACGAGCAGAGTTCGACTTGGTGCGGAACCCTACCCCTCATTCTTCCTACCCCTACTTTCCTTCACCAACAGTTTGACCATGTCAGCGACGTGAACTTCGTTGGTACCGTAATCTAAAGGTCGATTGTCATGGGTTACGCCAAGTGTTTGACTCCACAAATAGTTTTAGTTTAACAACTGAAGCTTAGGTTCGCCATTCTCCGGGAGAACCACATATACAATCAGCCTTACCGTGGTAGTTGGGACATCATTTCCAGCGTTTTTCCTTTTTACATCGGCATTTAGTTCCAATCCATTACCATTATGTTGCATGTCACCTTCAGAGTGAGAAACAAGCATTATGTTGTTCACTTAAGGAGTGAGGAGTATTCACTCGATGATTTGGGTTAGCACTAGCTTGTCTTCCAGTAAGAGGAGGACTTCTATTGCAACTATAGCAATCCTTCCAGCTCCACCAGCTGCCTCTTTCAGCTTTTGTTTGTCATTCCTCCTGTTTAAGCATAGAACGAAAGAATTCCCTTGTTTCATAAAAGCTACAGTTTCTTGGTAGCTCTCGGAGCACTTGATGGTTGTAGTGCTAGAAAACCGTTAGTCTTATCCATAAGAGCCTTCTTACGATCATGCATCTTGTTAAGTTTTTTAACCATCTGGTTAAGTTCTCCTTTGGTTAAAACCTCCAATTGAGCAGAAGCACCTAGTGCTAGTTTCCAGCATTAACTTTTATTCGATGATTGTTAGGATTGTTTACTTCCATTTGCTGGAGATTTGTTTCATCAACACCAAAGTGTTGTCCCAAAAGATCTTCCAAATGTTGAATTCTTCTTAGGAGCCATTATAATAGTCAATCTCCAACCTTCTTCAAGGAAACTTTCTTAATAAAACTTCTAGATCTATCCAATCCTAATTGGATAGCTAGACCAAGCTCGGGTTCGGCGTTCTCAGTGAAAGCACCAAAATATTAATCCAAAAAATGGATCAACACCCTAGAGTATGAAGAAAGCGCCAGCCATGTTAGGATAGGGAAAAGATAATAGGAAATAATAAAAAAGTAAAGAAATGAGAGAGCGACATAGAAATTTTTATAGTGTTTCGACTATTAACTAAGCCTATGTCCACTTTATAACTTTGGCTATTGATTTGATCTTGTTTATATGAGATTACAAGGTGTTTGAGAGAGAAAGAATCACAAGTAAAAAAGTGTTAGATAGATTTTAAGTCCTAAATTTGCCTAGAGGAACTGACTTGGTTACTATAGAGTAGAGATAAGAACTGAAAAAGAGATGGAGCTTCCACGTAGTGATGGCAAAAACCATGTCCGCTCTTGGTTGCAGTATGACTTGTATTTATAGGGGTAGCAGTCGCATTGGATCAGAAGCCCACTACTAGAGAAGTTTAGGGATCGGCCCAAGATAGCATAAGAAATGTCATGATGACAATGGTTAATGGCTAAACTCGGTACTGAGGCAAATCCTTAACTCAATGTCGAGTTTAATCCTTAGCCAATCTTATGCTAAATATTCTTGTTTTGAACTACTTGGTTAGTTTAGATGTCCTGCATGTAATTTGGTAGATTATTGATGGGTTTTGATTATCATTCTTCCATAACATGGATTATCCTGCCTATTGGACCGTCATGTCTTCATTCTTAATGATGGGCTCTCTAGAACTCTACAAAACTTAATGAATATGCATAGGAAGATTAAGGGATCACTTAGCAAAGATTCCATGATGTGGCATTTAGACTCGGTGCCAAGTCAAGGTGGTTAACTCAGTCCGAGTTTAGCACTTAACTTATTTTGGATTTATACTTTCTTGAGACATTCCCCTTGTCCATCTGAGTATCCCTACTAATTTTCAGGTCATTCTATCTTGGTATCGATGTTCTAAGTCCCAGTTGAAATCAGCATGGTCAAAAACCCAGTTAACAATTGCTATGACGATATAATAGCATTAGACTAACACATTATTCAATGTGCTTTCCCTTATTTCAAACGTCTAAACATGTTCCTAAGGTTGTTTTCAACCTTTTCTTACCTTCAATAGTTATTATTATAGTGAACTCTTCAAATTCAATCAACCAATCTCTGTTTAACTAGATGGATTTCAATTCTAATATCATGAATATTTTTCGAACCTCATAAAAGATAGTTTTGAAATTGAAAAATTATAATATTTGAATTGGATGCTGTAAACAACAAAATCCTATATTTCGACTACTACTATCTCGTGTATCCTTTCCTTGTAGGATGTAACCACCTGAAATTGATTTTGATTTAGGGGAAGGAAAAGAATTGGATACCTAAATTAGATTGCAATTGAAGAATATAGTTACGAATACATGAATAATTGAATACCTAAATCAGATTATGTACCTACTAATACCAGAAGAAGAGCCATAATTAGTGAGCCTCTAACATCGATTGGTAGCGGTGTGCAACATAGATGCTGATGTGATCTTCAATCATGATGATTTTGATAAACATCAATGTAGTTTTGTTTTGTCGGTGGTAACGATCTTTATAAAGAAAATTAAGAGACTTGAGAAGAGGAGTCAAAATCATATAATATTCCTTTAAGATTTTTATTTTCTATTGGAGGAGAGGATGAAAATAAGACAGCACAAGAGGCAGGAAGTGAAAATGAAACCCGCCTAGAATAATTATTGCACATAACTAAAATTAATATGCTATTATTACACTTGGTTAGTGAAACAACGGCATTCAACGTTCAAATGAAACTATTTAATGCCACTAAAATCACATTTTGTTACAGTGTATTTTACCTCGTCTATTCAATATACTAATAGTACTACATATAACATCCTTATCTTGAGTTTTCTCAACAACTAAAGAGTAGGCAATTAACCTATTAATGTACATAAATCGTAGAGGACAACTTTATATATTAGAGATTTATAATCTTTATTACACACATGAGTGATATCAATTTAAGGAAAATTATATTTTCTATAAATAGGGAAATATTATCAAGGACAAACTTAAAGGCTTTTTTGCTAGGTAGGATAGCCTGCTAATATTCTATTCCCGAGGACAAAAATGTTATTTTAAACAACCATGATTGTCGCGCATGCTTTCTTTTCTTCTTCCTCTTTAATTCTTCTTCACTTTTTTTTTCACGTTCAAATTTGGATTTCTTCTTTATTCTTATTTATTGTGGTGCATAGCCCATTTATATTATCGTGATTTTGATTCTCATTTCTTTCAATTCGATTCTAGAAATTCTCAGATTTAGGTATGATTCTATTTTTTTCTTCTACCTTTTCTACTATCAGAGTTTTAATTTGGTCGTTTCTAACATTAATTTGTTTTACTTTTTAATAATTTAATTCATTTTTGTTGCTGTGTTTTCTTTTCCATATTCTATGGCAAATTTGGGCAGTAATTCAATTTTATTTTCTTTTATATGAACCAATGTTTTTTATTTGCTTTAAATCGAATGTTATTTGCTTTTTTTTCACTGATGTGTATATTGGATTTATACTAATTTGGATGGAAATGTATTTATGTGTTTAGTTCACTATGAATCGGTTTCTAGGTATCATTTTTAGTTTTTGTTAGTATCATTTTTCACAGTAATGAAGTTTTGAAGTGTTTTAACGTTTTGTGTGCATATGAATATGAATTTGTTATGGAATATGTGTAATTATATGTATTAAAATTCAGTGGGTTGAATTACTGTATTGTGTTAGTGTCTATTAGTATCAAACATATTTTTGTGTAAGTATCAAGTGTTAGGTAATAGATTGACATTTCGAAGCCCACATTTTTTGACTGCTTTTTTTGCATTCATATTGGTTTGATTGATAATGTATTGCTATGTTTATTTCCATGAGGATCACTTTTTAGGTATCATTTTTTTCCAATACTATAGCATGGAAGTATTTTTAATGTTTTGTTTGTTTGTGCATATAAAAAATGAAGCTGTTACATAGTAAAGATGATGGTATGTAGCGAATAATGGATGAGTTAAATTAGTGTTTTCTTCTTATCAAACATTTCATGAAGTATGTTTTTGTATAAGTTTTACTATTAATTTGAGATTCAATTTTTAGGTATCAGTTTTACTATCGGTAAGCGTCAATTTTGTAAACATTTATGATTTTTTACTAATGTTTTTTCCTTTTTCAATTGTGGTAATAGCCTTCTTTGTTTTTTTGTATTTGACGATAATACTTTAGCACCCAATTTTCCAGTGATTATTGTTTTTATAATTTGAAGAATGACATTTATCGGTATTGGTCTCAGTTAACTCTTTTATCCATTGATATTTCTTATGTGCTCAAGAATAAAGCTATTTTGGTTGATACCGATTCTAATCTATAGAGTATACTTTGTTTTCAATTATATAAGAAGAGTGCATTCTTTCCTTTTACCATTAAGGTCAAGAGTTCTCTTTTGGAAAATGTTGATGGTGGTTCTACTTTAACTTCATTTACTCTTCTTAGTTATTCATCCTCCAGTGGATCTTTGCGTTCAAATATTGTTGTCCATAATAAAAGTTACTTGAAGGATATGTTGAAGAGAGGTTCGATATTGTCCATTTCGGATTTTGTTAGTTTTCATTTTGGAGGAGCTAATGATTCTAGGGAACTTTTAATGGCATACCAAATTCAAAAGGGATAAGAATTAGGGTTTTTGAAGAATTATTCTAGAAGAATCATTGCTATTTGCTCTTCATCTACAAATGGATGTCCTTTTAAAGTGCATGCTCCTTATGATTCCAAACTACTTAATAGGATTTTCATTAGAAGTTTGATTTGTGATTATCCTTATGGGGCTGGCCATTGAAATTTGAATAATCCACATCTTTTTAGTACATTTGTTAAATCGTTGATCATTGATGAGATTCTTGATTATGCTAGTAAAAAGCCTAAATATATAATAGATTATTTTTATAAGAGAATACAATCTTGAGTTGTCTTACTCTTTTGCCTTATTGTGGAGAACAACTTGCTTTGATGGAATTGTATGGTAATGATGTTTGTTCTATAATGATTTGAGTTAGTATTTAGAAGCGTTGAAGAAGCATAATCTAGATAGTTGTGTCGATATGGATGTTAATGCTTGTTGCAATCAATTTGAGGGAGTATTTATTAATTTTGGTGCTTGTTTACCTTGTTTCAAGCACTGTCAACCTATGATATTTTGTGATGATACTCATTTAAGGGGACAACTAGGTGTTTTGATGGTGCTACTGCAAAAAAGTGTAGTCAAGGTATGTTTTTATTTTAAAATGTTTTAATCCATAGTATCAAAATTTGGTTATCTATTTCTTATGCATCAGTTTATAGTTACCGGTAGTAGTTTTTAGTTATCGGTAGTAGTTTTTAGGTGTTAACCAAAAAATGGATCAACACCTTAAATTGAGTGTGAAACCACCAAAACTGTTTATCAAGGCAAATAAAATAGAAACAAGGAATAATAACTTGCAGGTAAAGTAAAAAAGACAAGAGATTTTTATAATGGTTCGGCTGTTAACGAAGCCTGCGTCCATTTTGTAACTTTTATTATTGACTGGCTGCAATTACAAGTTGAATTTGATTTCAATTTGATTGGATCTTGTGAGTTAAATCAAGTAACCAGTGTTAGAGTTCATTAGAGGATCACAGTGAACCCTTTAGGTGGTTGTTTTGTGGGAGAAGAATAGTGATGAATAGTTTCTACAGAGTTTCAATAGCCAGTCCAGAAGATTTTCTTTACATTGTAGATGGTGAGTATTTATAGCGATTGAAGAGCTATTGGGATGGGCTGGGCCAGTTTGCCAGAGACCTGAACTTAAGGATATGAAGGAGCTCTAAAAATTGTACAATGGCCTAACCTGAATTGAAGGATCGCTAGCGATCCATATGGCATGGATCGCCAACGATCCATATAGTTAGAATATTATTGGATCGTTTCACTTGGGTTGCATTCCTTTCCTTATGTAGATGCCCTCCATGTGATTTCATAGCTAGTTTCCCTGTTTTGATGATGGTTCATGCATGAGTTAGATTGATCTATGACTAGAATTAGATAGGTCTTTACTTCTCGATCTATGTCGCTCGGAAGACTATGAAACTTGGCAAACTTATTTAGAAGAGATAATGAATCGGGATGCAAGAGGTCACGATGACTCATGAAGCGTCCATGTGGATCGTTAGGGATCCATCTCCTTAGATTATTTTTGGCTAATTTTCCTTGAGTGTTGTTCACTTGTTCTTTTGAGTGTGTTGTCCAAGTTCTTTTGAGTGTGCTGTCCAATTATTAAGTTGTTTTGAGTAAGTTTTCTCATCTGTCTTCATGGGTCATTTGGTCCAGAAGAACCATCCATAACTCGCTCAAAACTTAACGAAGTCGTATGAACGTTGCAGGTACACTCTAGAGTGTGTCTGGGGCCTACCCTATAAATTTGAGGTGATCAGGCCTAACCATATAGGTTGCTAGAGACCCATCAAGATGGATGGCCAATGATCCATCATACTAACTCCAATCAATCACATTTTTTACAAGCCTTCTTTTATGTCTTCAAAGTGTTTTCCAAAATTTCATGTCAATCCGACTCCGTATCAGCTCTCTAAGTCTGTTTTAAGTTAGCTGCTTTGATCAAAAAGCCGGTAAACATATACCGTCGAAAGTACGCCTTTTGAATGAAAGGTGTTCTTTGCTTAAGCACAAATTCCTACTTTGGTCTTTAATAGTCTGGCTTTTCAACCGCTTCAGCGTTGATTAATCGTCCGGTTCTTTCGGACTATCTTAACAATTATAGGACCTTCCAAACCTATTATTGCCTAAGACTCTAGACTTTGCCTAGGTGTAATCTATACATCACAATCGATCTGATTTCATTTGGAGCTATTACATCACACATCTTTAATTGTACGTGTTCATTTAGGATTTACATTATTAGCATTTTTCTTCTCACTTAGAGTTGTCACATCATATATCAAAATCACATCATATCGAAATCATCCTGTGTTTATACAGGATTTATCAGTTTTATTCTATTTTAAATCCTTTTCACAAAATCAAATCTGTTTTAAAGTTCGATCTCTCTGGATCGTTTGAGTATAATGCACGATTTCGGATCGTATAATGTTTAGTTTAAGGGACAATCTCTCCGGATCATTTGTTGTTTCAATTTGGGGGGATGATCTCTCCAGGTCATTTGCTTATTAAGTTAAGAGGGATTAAGTACACACATTCGCTCACTCTCCATTGAGGGAACTTACTTCTTGCACTCCGGTCTCATCTCTCCGGTCGGGGCTCTATGGCATTTGATATCATACAAGTCCATCCACTTGCTCTCCTGCAAGAGGACTTCCACCTTGCACTCCGGTCCCATCTCTCCTGTTGGGACTCTATGGCATTCAAAATTATTCATGAAATTAAAAATGGATTTTACAAAATTCAAATTTCAAATCAAAGCAAACAAGAAGAAACTAAATAAGCAGAAATCCTGAATATTTATCTTAGACATCAAACTCAGAGCGTGGTAAGGGACCAATCAAGGTTTTGTGTATGTCCAAGTGGTCTGAGATTATTATCCTAAGCAGTCATCCCAGTTATCCGACTCAAAGTGTAACTGGGAACCATTCTAGGTTTGGAACATGTCTAAGCGGTGTGGGGCCAATATTTTTTTACTGCTAATATAAGAAAAGTGCAAAAAAGAAACCAAAGCAAAGAGTAGTAGACGGATCTGACTTCCCATCCATCCTGGTTATGGGATTACTCTTCTTGGCCCAGATCCCTGGGCATTCCTTGAAGCATCTGTTGTGGGTGGTGTTGCTTCAATTGTGCTATCGTAGCTCTATTCCTCACATACTGTCGCAGCTGGTTGTTTTGAACCAGTTCTTCTATCAGATCGCGAAAGTATCGGCATTCATTTGTTTCATGTCCGCCCAACTAATGGAAGTTGCAGAACTTTCTGGATCATTTCTCTTGATCAGCGGGCTTTCTTCTTGAAGGCTTCTGGTAGGGAATTTGCCTCCTAGTGTCTAAGTATATCCTTTTAAGAGTTTCAGTTAGCACAGAGTAGGAAGAGAATTTGGGCTCCCTTCTTCGTTGTTTCGGTTCTCTAGAATCATCATCAGCTTCTCTTTTCCCTTTGTCTTTTCCAAATCCTGCTCCATAGGATCCCTTGCCATCCACATCATAAATTTCAACGCCTTCAGCTTCATCTTCAGTGTCATCGTCCTCCTGACATAAATATCTCTCAGCTTCATAGTAAACTCCACGAGATCCATTAGTGGATCCCTCTTAAGCGCAGCGCTGAAGTCTTGCTTGCGACTCTAGACACTACTGCAATCAAAATCACTGATGGGTCGATCTATCGACCACAACCGCTTCGGTATTGAATCTTTCTAAATAACTTCTCAAGATATCCTTGGGCTTTTTTTTCACATTTGCAATGTCATCACATTCTTTGGTTGTGAGATGTGAACTCGGAATTGTCTTAAAAATCTGCCCATTAACTCAATCTACGTACCAATGGACCCATTCTCCAGTTGTCTAAACCACATTGCAGCCAGATCCATTAAGTAAAATAGGAAGCACCGCCCCATTACTTCCTCGTAACCACCCAACACCTCCATATATCAAATATATCTCATTATATGGATCATTGGTTCGATCTTTTCATCGTACATTTCCAGCTCGGGAATCTTGAAATCGGGAGGATTTCTCGCGTTTCGTATATTAACAGTAAATGGGTTTCTGTTCACATCTCCCAAACCCTGATCCATGGGTCCTCCTCTAGCCAACCTTTTTACCAATTCAGCAATTCGATTTTCACCATCCAATAAATATCTTCGTCTGAAAGCGATGTTCTGCCCCCGCTTTGGCAAAGGAAATTTGGCAAATACAACCTGGTTGTGCACTAGTGTCCTACACTACTCTTCTTGCCGCATTCTGTCTTCACTCCTCCGAGGTAGCCCTGGCACATATTTCTCTACCAATTTCACTCTAGTATTTGGATTAGCTCTCGTAGCACCAGCTCCAAGAGTTTCAATAGTCACCACATTGTTAGCGCTTTCGGTGCCTGGTCCAATATTGATCCTATCATTGATGCTATTCCCATATTGACTCCCATGTTTCCCCAAAGTATCAAGTTCTCTGGGCGTGGAATCAACGTTCCATCTCATTCTAATCCAACTCTAGCAGCTCCTGTATTTCCTTCTTGCCCCATCCTTTGGATATCTCTCCATCATCACTTATTACCTAGCCATGATTCCATCTTGCATCTCGTTCATTAGTCTTTCTATTTCTTCTCTAGCTATGTAGTTTTATTGGTGAGAATCTGAGGATACTTCCTGACTGCCCCTAGGCTCCGATTGACTTTCTCTTGTCCTAAATATAGTGTTAGGCCTCTTCATTTTTCCCCAATCACATATTAAAGCTTCAAGTTTTCAGATCTACCTTTATTTTTAGTGAAAGCACCAATATGTTAACCCAAAATATGGATCAACGACCTGAATTGAGTGTGAAAGCACCAACCTTGTTTATCATGGCAAATAAATTAGAAACAAGGAATAATAACTTGCAAATAAAGTGAAAGGACAAGAGAATTTATAGTGGTACAGCTATTAACGAAACCTAATCTACTTTATAACTTTTGTCATTGACTAGCTGCAGTTACAACTTGAATCTGATTATAATTTGATTGGATCTTGTGACTATTATGTGGGAGGAGAAGATTGTAGAATAGTTTCTGTAGAGTTTCAGCAGCCAGTCCAGAAGATCCTCTTTACATTGCAGATAGGTGAGTATTTATAGGGATTGGAGAGCTATTGGACTAGGCGGCTTTGCCAGTGATCTGAACTTAAGAATACGAAGGAGCTCCAAGAATTGCACAGCGACCTGACCTAAATTGATGGATCGCTAGCGACCCATAGGGCAATGATCGCCAGCGATCCTTGTAGTTAGAATAGTATTGGATTGTTTCACTTAAGTTGCATTCCTTGCCTTATTTAGATGCCCTCCATGTGATATTGTAGCTAATTGTCTTGTTTTGCCATTGATCCATACATGAGTTAGATTAATCTATGACTACAATCAGATGGGTCTTTACTTCTCAAACTAGGTTGCTTGGAAGGCTGTGAAACTTGGCAAACATATTTAGAAGAGACAAAGAATCAAGATGGAAGAGGTCATAATGACTCATGAAGAGTCCCTACAGATTGCTAGGGATCAATCTTCTTAGATTATTTCCGGCTAATTTTCCTTGAGTGCTATTCACATGTTCTTTTGAGTGTGTTGTCCAATTTCTTTTGAATGTGCTATCCAAGTATCAAGTCATTTGTGGTTAGTTTGATCATCTATCTTCATGGATCATATGGTCTAGAAAAATCATCCATAACTTGCTCAAAACTTAATGAAATCATATAAAACTTTGTAGGTACACTCTAGAGGGTGTCTGGGCCTACCCTACAAATTTGAGACGGTGAGGACCAGCCTACGTGGGTCGCTAGCATCCCATCAAGATGGATCACCAATGATCCATCACACTAACTCCAAAAAACCTTATTTTTTCCTCTGAGCCTTCTTTTATGTCTTCTAAGTGTTCTACCAAAATTACAAGTCGATCCGACTCCTTTTGAGTTCTCTAGGTCCGTTTTAAGTTAGCTGTTTTGATTAAAAAGCGGGTAAACATTAGGTATCAATTATTAAGTTAATAGTTGATTGAATTTTGTTTTAATATTTATTTAGAATTATTATGTGTAGGTTTTTACTCTTTGGCTATGGCTATAATTTCTCTAGAAAATGTGGATTATTGGTAATATTTTTTGAGTCATCTAAAACAAATGCTTCAAGAAGATCACGATTTGGTTTTTATGTTGGACCATCATGGTTTAATTTTAGGCATTCATGAAGTATTTCCTTCAGTCTTTCATAGTTATTGTTATCTTTATATGGAACAGAATCTACTTTTAGCAGTTAAGCAAAGAATTTGAATATGTATATCATTGATTTGTTCAAGATGTGTTATAGAGCTACTAATTTGTATGAGTTTTAAGAAGCACATTCAAAATTTTATGAAATAATGGTGTTGCTGCTGTGAATTTCTTGAAGGATAAGCCTTTTGATAAGTGGGTTGATTTGCCTTTTCTAGGTAAATGATATGGTGAATATAGTTCAAATGTCAATGAAAGTCTTAATAATTGCATTTTGGATGAACACACCTTGCCTATTACGGTATGCTTAGATGGAATTTGAATTAAAGTTATAGAAAAATGGCTAAAAGGAGAGGGGAGTGTCGATTATGGAGTACTATTCTTTGTCCTTCTATCGAGTCTCGTTTAAGTGAATTGATTGAAGAAGGATTCGAATGGAATGTATACAAATCTTCTAAGTTTGTTTTTGAACTGAAATCTCTAATCTCTCATCGTGTTGATCTTAAAGAGTGGAGTTATAGTTGCAATCAATGGAAATTTATAGTTTTTCTTGTGCTATTAAATGCATGAACAAGTTGTCTGTTTATGGATCTGTTGAGTACTATTTCACCATTGATGCTTATCGTTCTTCTTATGTTAATAATATTAATCTTATTCCTAATTTTGATAAGCCAATTGTTGATGCAAGCGTTGAGGATGTTATTAAGCCACCAAAGGAGAAACGAGGTGTTGATAGACCTTCTATAAAGCGGAAAGGAGGATTTGCATATTTTCAAAATAAGAAAAATAGATGTGGTGTATGCAAGCAATATGGTCAGAACAAACGTAATTGTCAATCTCCTAAGAAGATATAATTTGATTGTCAAGCTTCTAAGAAGATATACTTGGTTTTATATCTTTTTTGGCAATTTCATTTAATTAAACATTGATATATAACTGTATTTGTTTATCATATACTAAATTTGACATTGACTTGATCTTTGTAGTTGAAGTTTGTTATACGGTATCATTTTTAGTTGACTATTGTGTGTTTTGAAAAATATATGTTGCATGGGAAGTGATGTTTAATAGTCTTTATATGTTATTCAGTTTATTTATTTTTATTGGTTGTCTGGCATCGGTTTTGGTTCTATTAGTGTCAGTTTCAGGTATTTAAAAATGTGGTATCAGTTTTTGTATTGGTTTTGTGTCTTTTTAATCTGTTTCAGATATAATCAACTATGGTATCATTTTTTGCATGCTATTTGTATCATTTGTACATGATGATTTTTTTTCTAGTTTTTAAGTGACTAGAATTATTTGTTTGCGAAGTGTTGAAGTGAAAAACTATGAGAAGAATTATGAGCTTAAATGTCAATATATAATGTAGAGTATGGTATGGTGAACAGTTGGCAACTCAATATATGATGTAGAAGTGTAAAAGTGTAATTAGGCATATGTTGTTATCAAATTATTTCAAACAGCAACTGGGTATCAGTTTTGCATATACATAGGTATCGGGTTTGCTATAAATTGTAGTGAAAATAGTTTATAAAATGAGCAATCACGAATTTCAATCAAACAGCTACTACATATGAATTTGTACTATTTTGGTATTTCTTTTGTCATTCATGATTGTAAATAGATAATTAATTTTATAAAGCATCATATTATATCAAACAACTATTGGGTATCATTTTTTCATAAACATAGGTATCTGTTTTGATGTATATAACATTAAAGATAATTTATAAATCATCAAGCTTGAATTTCAATCATATAGGTACAAAGTATGAGTTCTGCATGATTTTTTTATATTACTTTTGTTATATATTATAATAAAGTAAATTTAATTTATGGAGGATCATGTTATATGAAACAACTACTGGGTATCATTTTGCATGAATATAGTTATTAGTTTTATTGTAAATAACATTTAAATAACAAAAATTTGTAAAATAATCGAGCATGAATTCCAATCATACATGTAGGTGAAAAAATGATATAAGTTCATGCACACTGTTGATATCAATTTCATTTGTAAAGAGAAATATATTTATAATCATAATAGAATATCAAGTGTGAGGGAGTTAAACAAAGCTATTTTTTGCAACATCAGAAATAAGTACATAGTCTTTCCAACAAGTTGACATAATGTCAGGAAGTATTTGTATCAACATTAAATAAAATCTAATTCCTATTACTTTTAACATAATATCTCAAATGTATATTAGGGCAAATGAATATAGCAGTAGATTTTTCGAACAAAATTCACTTTTTTTGTTTTTTGTTCTTCTAAGCTTGACATGTACATGGCCAAATTCCAATAGTGCTTATTATCCGTCAGTATCGCATGCACAATTTTTGTCGTTGTAGGCAATATTTGTTCAGCTTCTAATTTGATTAGCATTCTGCTTCTGTTCAGTAAAATGATGAACATCGTTATGTATATGCCATCGTCAAGCCCGTTTTAAGCAAAATATATTATTAGTATCAGTTTGCATCACTTGTAGTATCAGGTTTGTAACTAATATAAAACATTGTATTTCAGAGATAATGGTGCAAACTGATAATATGCTTTGAATTAAAGTATTTAATACTTTTACTACCACACTTAGCGATAGTTTTAGTATATGAGTTGTAGTGCCTGTAGGTATCATTTCAAGATTTTTGGTAGTTGTTTTATTTTATTTTTGATTATATATACATTTAGTATCAGTTTTCTATATGTAGGTAGCAGTTTTGTTTATGTAGGCATAAGTTTAGATCTGAATCAAATGCTTATTTAATTGAAATATATTATATTATGTATGAATAAAATTCAAATTAGTGTAAAAGGCATATAAAAACGTATAGTTGTTTGTATAAAAAATTATAATGCAAAACAACAACAAGTTTTAAGCGTGAAGTAACTCTCAATTCATTATAACTACTAATTTCAATTCTAGTATCAATTTTTTTCTTAGTAGGTATCATTTTTAACTAAAAAAACATGTGTGCCCTCTCCTTACTATACACACTTGATTTGATGCATTTCGTCTGGCTTCACCTCTATACCTTATATATTATTCTTCTCTAGAATTCTTGAAGCATTTCTTTAGTTTTTTTCTCTATTAAAGATAAATTTATACAAAGTTAGATTATGTTCACTTTTTTTAATTGTATTAATTAATTTTTTGAATATCATACCAATTCATAGCTTCTTTCAAACTAGAGTTGTTTTTGTCATTTCGTCTTCTAGGACTTCTTGAATTTATATGACACCATTGCATTGTTGGGTATCTCAAAATTACTAACATCTAATGGTTTTCACAATGCAAAGGGAAATAAATATCTTCTGCATATTATTCTTGTATAATTGTTTCATGTATAGGAAGGACCAATCTTTTTTTAACATATTTTAGATCACAGACAACCCCTTCTTGTTGAATACAAAAATAAGTTACAATTTAATGTATGATGCAATTATTATGTACTTGCATATAAAAGTTATTGACCATTATTGTGGTCCTGAATGCATAGTTATGCTCTGCTAGCCTGTATTTAGACATATACCAGTCAATATATTAAAAACAGAATAAAGTAAGTTTTTTTTATTAGTGAAGCAATACTAAATGATGAATAGTATCGTCAATGTTAATAGTGGATATGTATATTGAAAAGTAAAAAAATAACAAAGCATCAACTCAAATCAAACAGCTTGTAGGTATCAGTTTTTGCATTGATTTGGTATAAGTTTTGTAATCATGGTACTCAATATATTTTTCTAAAATCAACAATTGCCATATTTTATGATCCAGAAACTAGGTATCATTTTTGCTTTTATTTTGGTATCAGTTTTGATGTGGATTACAATGATAATAATTTAGAAAGCAACCAAGCATCAACTCCAAATATATTGCTATCAGTTATTGGTTTTGCATTATTTTGGCATCATTTTGGTGATACATGACAGTTAAAATAATTAAAATTATATAACATTAACTTTTATCAAACATAAATTAGGTATCAGCTTTTCATACATGCATGTATCAGTTTTGTTTTACATAATAGTGAAAATAATTTATAAAATAACGAAGCATGAATTCCAATCAAAGACCTACTCAGTGTCAGTTTTGTACTACTTGGGTATTAGTTTTGTCATATATGATGGCCAACTAAATAATTAAATTTACAGAGCATCGAGTTATAACAAATAGAAACTAGATATCATCTTTGAATATATATATAGGTATCAGTTTTGTTAGGAGTAACATAAAATAACCAAGCATGAATTCCAATCAAACAGCAATTAGGTATTTTTTGTGCTTATTTTGATTGATATCGGTATTATTAAAAAAAATTATGTATCTGTCCATTATAATTTTTTTCAAGAATAGGTCTTAGTGCTTTTTTTCTTATCATACATCCTTCTTTGATTGTGTCATGATCCTCCCATGCTAGTTCATTGTTTTAACAGAAAAGATTTGAATCAATTAATTAAATTTATTTTCGTATGTAACATTATTATAAATATTGGTAAAATTAATTTTATGTTAATGTCAGAGAAAAGAAAGTTTTGATTATATTTTGTTGTTATGATATACCAAGCATTTGCCGTGTCCCGGTCCTATCTCTTAAAATGTTGGTTCTATTACTGCAAGTAGCTTTGGGAAGTCTTCTTCTGTACTTATTTTTTTATCATCTTTGTTTTTCTTAGGTTTTGGCTTATTTGTTGTTTTTTCCTATTTCTGACCATAGTCAAAGATGTCACTTTTTTCTTACTATTGTTCTTGCTTTTAGTCTTTGCACACTAAAAGCTGTTTTTTGCATTGTTTTGATTTTTCGACCAGCTGATTTTGCCACAGTTGTTTTCCTGTTTCGACCAGCAGGTTTTATTGGTTTCTTTTCATCATCTTTTTCAGCTTTTTCATTTTAAACTCTTATGTGTCATAGAGATTGGAAGTTGGAGGAGCGTAGTCAAGTACTGAAACATGGTAGGGTAAAGTTGGCTTTTGATGGTAGTATATTCGTCCATATTCCGAGCTTCTTCTGTTTCTTTTTCTACCTTTTTTTATTTGTTGAAAGAACTATTTAATTTTTTTTTTCTACCATGTATGTACTTCCTTTTGTGGTCTCCAATGGTGTATCTTGATTTGGTTAAAGCACTTTTTCTTCCACTTGATTTTCAGTTTCTGCCTCCACTTGTTCATGCACTACATTTTGTATTTGAGTTGCTTTATCTAAATCGTGCTCTGTAATTCTTTCTTCACTTTATGCTTTTTTTCTCATTTTTTGCTTTTTCTTGCTCTTGATTTTCATTCTCTGTCTGCACTTGTCATCCACTTTAGTTGCATTTTAGTTACTTTTTCTATGTCATGTTGTGAAATTCTTTGTTCATTTTGTGCTTTATTTTCTTCATTTTGCCTTTTTCCAGCAATTCGTTTTCCGTTTTTGTCTGTACTTTTCATGCACTTTAGTTGCTATTTTAGTTGATTTTTCTATATCATGCTCAACAATTCTTTTTTCATTTTGTGCTTCATTTTTTTTTAATTGCAGATATGTTTTCTGCATTTTTGGTTTCCATCTCTATACATGTATCTTTGCTCGTTTTGATTTCTGTGTGGTTTTTTGTACGTTAGAGTTGGCAAGTGTCTCTTAAAATTGTTCTTCACTATCTTCATCCATTTTAGGTTCATCAACTATTGCAGATTTTGTCCATCACTTTCTGAATTTTTCTCTTTATTCTCTTGCAACCTTGACATGATTTCTCTCGATTCTTGTTTCAATTTTAGAATTTCTTTCTCGGCTTCTATCCTCATTTTCTTTTCATTTCATGTTCCTCTTTCCTTTTTTAGCTTCATCTTTCAGATCTTCTATGTGCATCTGAAAGACTATACTGCTTACGTCTTCTTCAAATGATCCAATACTTTGTTCAGCTTCTTCATTTTTTTTTCTTCATTTGTTTTTCTTTTTCGTTGTTTCTTAATTGTTTTTTGCGCATGTTGTTTGAAGAAGTCTTTCTTTATATTGAAGAAGACTAGTTATTTCTTTCACCTGTATAATTGGTATGAAATATTGTTTTAGTGTTAAGCTATGATATTATCTTATAACTTATAATGATAATTGAATTTTTAATAGAAGAAAATATAATAGTTATGAAACTTATACTATGTAGAGTTATAAACTGATAATGTACAATGTCAAAAATGGTATCAAGCATTATTGTGTATGATAGCTGATATTATGTTGAAGCAAAATAGGTATTATATATAGGCAAGACTGATACTATGCAGAGATAAAATTGATACCAAGTATTGAAACTAATACTATGCATGAGGAAACAACTGATACAATGTATGGTCAGAAATGATAGAAGAAAAGACATAGTGCTAAAATTTATTCTAAGTAAAGGTTAAAATGAAATTAATTGGAGTTTTAACTTATGTCTCCATCTTTTACATTGTCCAAAAATTGTTTGACTATTATTTCTTTAAGCTTTCAGAAATCCCATCTTGCAAATCTTTGTAAATATTGAGTATGTTGCCGTCTTGGTTGAATAAGTTTCATCTTCTCACAAATGCAGCACTATAAGCATTTAAAGAACTAATTAGATATAACAATTAAAAACAATACTTATTTTAAATAATAATATTTTGAAAAACAAGTCTTACCAACGGAAGCATTTAGCATCCTAACATGTTTCTTGGTTTTTGGATAAAATTTTTGGGAAATTTAATAAAAAAAAATATCTATTATTTGTGGCTAAGAAAC
Source organism: Allium cepa (assembly GCA_030765085.1). Lineage (NCBI taxonomy): Eukaryota > Viridiplantae > Streptophyta > Magnoliopsida > Asparagales > Amaryllidaceae > Allium > Allium cepa. The sequence goes on from CM060929.1 coordinate 781,735,470, forward strand.
TATTTGCACTATTTCAAATAGATCAAGAATGAAAGAATCTCCGTCTCAATTTTTATTGATTGTTGGGGGAAGAAAGATGTTTATCTGTCTATGATAGTTACTTTCATTTTTTCTTCTCCAAATAATCAAGCATCAGTTTCAGTTGAGTAGCATTTATATAGATCATCCAAGTTGTGTTGATGCTTCTTGCATTCCTTCATTGTTATTCCTTCTTCACAAAAGACATTGAAGAAGTTGTAAAATGCAGCCTTTTTCAATGTGTCTATTTTTTTTTTTTTGGTTAGGTTATTCTTTTCTTTTACCAATTCTATCAACTTAAAAATTGCTTGTAAATTGCATCTATATGTTGTATTTGGTTTTGTATCTTCAGCTTCTACTATCTCATGTTCTGATCCTTTAGATATGACATTCATGCTTGTAGGATGTGGATTGACAAAATCATCATCATCCTATTATTTAAAAAAGAGGCATTAAGCTAACAGTGAAACAAATGATATTGCAACATAATAATATGTTGAGTATCAAATGCAATGAAACAACTTCATGCACATATATAAGGAATATTATTTTTACAGTTAAAAAAGTTACCGATTTTGTTAAACATAGGTATCAATTTTTTTACGAATGAGATCTGAAACTATTTTGAAAATTCCAAACTAAAAAGTTCAAATTTATGAACTGTAGGTATCATGTTTGATTTATAATAATGTCAGTTTTTTAAAAAAATGCAATAAAAACAATTTATAAAAGTACAAAGTACAATCTTCAAACAAACATGTTGGTGGTCTCATTTTTAGAAGCTAGTAGTAGCATTTTTCTACAAATTACATGGAAAATTATAAAATTAAAAGGACGTAAATTCTACAAAACATCTAGTGGGGATCATTGAATACAAGTATCAATTTTCATAAATTTGACAGTGCAAATAATTTAAAACTCTGAATCATTAACCTGAAATATACATAATGTTGGTATCATTTTTGATTTATAGTGGTTCTTTTTTAAATAAAATGCAATGAAAACAATGTATAAAAGTAAAACGTACAAATTTCAAACAAACATGTTAGTGGTATTATTTTTGCAAGCTATTGGTATTATTTTTGCCATAAATTACGTGGAAAATATTTTATAAAATTAGAAAGAGATCAACACTATTCAACATAGCTAGTGGGTATCATTTTTTTAATACTGGTGTCAGTTTTCGTAAAAATGACATTTGAAATAATCTTGGAAACTACAAATCATTTAACTCAAACTTACACAATTTTGTTATCAGTTTTTATTTATAATGTTATCAGTTTTTAAACATAATGTAGTGACAACAATTCAAAAATGTACGAAGTACAAATTTCAAATAAACATACTTCTGGCATCATTTTTGCAATGTATTGGTATCATTTTTGCTACAAAATATATTGAAAATTATTTATAGAATTATAAAGGCATGAACCTAATCAAAATAGTCAGCGGGTATCATTTTTGTTAGATATAGGTATCGGTTTACGTAAACATGATATTGTGAATAATTTTTAAAATTCCAAACTTTTACCTTCAAGCATACAAATTGTATGTATCATTCTTGGTTTACAACGTATCAGTTTTTATAAAAAATACAATAAAAACAAATTATCAATGCACGAAGTAAAAATTTCAAACAAAATGATTATTTGTATCATATTTTCAAGGTATCAATGTCGGTTTTACTACCTATTATTTGGAAAATAGTTTATAAAATTATAAGTTATCAATTCTACTCATAATAAATAGTGAATATCATTTTTGTTAAATATAGGTATCGGTTTTTAAAAAGTATAGTTGAAATAATTTTAAAATTACAAAACAATAACATCAAACAAACAAATTAGGTAGCATTTTTGGTTTATATTTGTTTTAGTTTAATAACAAATAACAGTGAAATAATTTGTAAAACTAAAAGTATCAACTTCAAACAAATATAAAGTGGGTATCATTTTTTTAAAGTATTAGTATCAGTTTTCCTACAAATAAGATTGAAAAAATAATTTCTACATTACAAGGCATCAGCTCCACACAAACGACAGTGGGTACCAGTTTTGCAATATATTGGTATCGGTTTTATTATATATGCCAGTGAAAATAATTTCTTCAATTACAAAGCGCCAAATTAAATCAAACAGATAGTGGGTATTATTTTTCCAATACATTTGTATTAGTTTTGTAATAATGACGTTGAAAACTATTTTTAAAACTACAAAGTCTTGTCTTCTACCAAACAAACTGCAGGAATCATTTTTGCAATATGTAACATGTCATAAAGTGATAGTGTTTGTAATTTTACCGAATTGATTTGTTTGTCTTTGATATTTTCATTTGCAATTTATTTCCCTTTCTTTTTTTGAGCTTTTTCCTGTTTAACATTTTTGATACTAAAAGAACACATTTAATAATATGATATTATTAGTATCAGTTTCAAATTTTGTAGTATCATTTACCTGTTGAATTGTAATTTTAGTTTCTGTTGGAATTTCCTTCTGAATGGATTTTTAATTTTTTTCTCTTCGATCTCCATTCTTTTTCTACAGCTAATCTTTAGTTTCTTTCTCGGCAGCTGTTTTTTGCTGCATGTTTTCTTCATTGTTATGTTGAATAAATTCTATACTATTATAACACAGCTATATTAACTTTGTTGTACTTGATTTTATAGTATTAGTTACCTTTTCTGGTGTGTTTTCTGTTATTTTGATTGCTTTTCATCTGCTCTATTTTGTTCATTTCTTCCATTTGTTCTTTTTTCTTGATTTTGCTGTGCTTCTTCTTCAATTGGCCATTTTCATAATTTTAACTTACTACCTTTTACTTTCATCATCTATGGTTTGGACTAAGATGGAGCTAGGTTTTACTTTTCTAGAATTGTGGATGGCTGTTGAATATCTAGTGGAGCTACCATTTCGATTTCACAATTTAAAGTTTGTTGCTGAATTTCTGCTGAAGCTAAGTCCTCGATTTCACAAATCAATGATTGTTGTTCAAATTCTCGTGGTTGTTCTTTGTGCATTGAAGTTTGTAGTTGAGTTGGAGATAACGATTTACTTCTAGTTTGGGATGCCATTTTTGCTGTCAATTGGAATTTTGAGAACGAATGAGAGAGAATTTGAAATAGAAGAAGGAAGACGAATGGAACAAATCAGAAAAGTAGGGATTGTTTTAACCCGCAAATGGGCTTTGGGATTGTCCTTGAGATAGAAAAAAATGCATGTGTCCTTGTGCCCAATTATTTAAAATAATTTGTCCTCGAAAACTTTTTCCCCTTTTATAAGATACCCTCATGATTCAAGTCTTGGACATATCTGAAATCATAGTTGAAAGAGGCTATGCGGTAGGATCGTGTATTATGGAATAACGGAATAGTCTAGGTAGATAAAGTAGGTAAATGCAAGGAGACACCAGGATTTTATACTGGTTCGGACCTCTCGTCCTACGTCCAATCCCTAAGCTTCTCTTAGGAATTTCACTAGCTAACACCCTCACTTCACCCGGAGGAATAGGTTTACAACTTACCCGAACAACCGAACGGGATTTCTTGCCTCAACTACCGAAGAGGACTTCAACTTAATTACTAAAATACAATATTCGACTTGTTGTGTTCTTGTCAACGCTAATGCGTCTAATGTAGTACAATATTCCTATAATCTTATCCTCGAGAGTATGCAATGTGTTTGTGAAGATTTAGGAAATGTGAATTGCTATGAATCAAAAGAGTGTTATAAACAAAAACAATGATTCAAGCAATAGATTGGTGATTGCTTTGAGAATATGAACAAGAGAATAGTAAGATTAAAGCAAGAGAATTCGGTGAATTAAATGATGTTAGAATCATGTATATATACTTGTAGAAGAGGTGCATTTGTTGTCAAAGGTTGCAAACAAGATATGCTTCCATTTCCATTGATGAATGGTTGCAACTCTTGGGAGGAAGAATGTGTCTTTTCAGAGAAAATTCGCAGGTTCAAATTCAGTCGACTGAGCAGGGAATTCAGTCAACTGAAAATATGAAGTAAAATTTTCGGGAGCAAATTCAGTCGACTGTGCAGGAAATTCAGTCGACTGAAACTGTGCATGTGTATAAGTTTGTTCCAGTTTCAGTCGACTGGCTGTTCCTGTTCAGTCGACTGAACTTATAAAATATGCACAGTGAAAACTTAATTGAAAATGAAGTTTATAAAATGTTTTCTAGTGTTCGTGCAAGCCTCTTGAGGATAGATTTTAACAATAAATCTAGACTAAGAAAAAAAACATACTTTATGTTTGTTTGGTCTTCATCGATCTTCCTTTAGCATTGCATATATTTCTTCCTTGTTTGTTAAAGCACATTGTCATTGGTCAAAATCTTCGCGTATCAACATTCTCCCTCTTTTTAATTTATGACAATACTGATTTATTCTAGAGATGTTTTTACTTATTTTCTCCCCCTGAATGTATGCACTATCTTTCCTACAAAACAAAGTTAGTACCATAGATTTTCTCCCCCTTTGTCATCGACAAAAAGGAAGAACTAACAGTAGTAATTTATCAAAACAATCACTGAAGCATAGAGAATATTTGCATAATCATGGCTTAAGAAAAGTAAAAAATGTTGCGACAAACAAGAATAAAATGGCTATTTATACAAGCCACTAGAAAGTTAAAAATACACATCAAACCAAAAAATTACTCATCTCTATCCCAGTCATATGAACCTTCTCTTCCTGTTGATTCATGTATGGCGGGTCCTCCTGTTGGTGGTCTGTGCGCTCTTCCTCCTTGGCCACAACTAGCTTCGCTTGCGCTGCTACTTGTATGCTCTTCGGATGTCGTCCATGGAAACGTAGGTGTCAGACGTTTGCCGCGAGATGTCGAAGCAGTAGTGGTGTGTGAGCACTAGATTGCATCCCATAGCTTGTTGAAGAATCCTTTGATTTTGTCAAGCTTGTGATCCACCTTTTTAAGACGAGTGTCAAGAATTTGTTGATTTCTTGACAATATCCCCAAGGATTGGTTGGTAGTGAAGCTTGGGTCAACAAGACGAATTTCATCATCTTGCTCGAGATGTTCTTCGTAGTGAGGTTGAGGAGGTTGTTGTTGTTGTTGTTGTTCTTGATGCCTTGCTTCCCATTCGGTGAATGATATTATGCGAGGAGGTCGAGATGGGAGTTGCATTAGGCTTATGGTCCGGTGGTTAATTTGATGGACCATTGTATTCTCCGACTCAGGTAATGGCGTATCGACATTGAGGAGAAGTCGCATGATGTACTCTCCAAAGTAGATAGTGCGCATTTTGCCATTATTAAAAGTGAGAAACTCATCAAGAATAAGCTGTAACCAATTGACTTGTATATTGCCAAAAATAGCATATAGAGCTCGATAGTTATTTGGGTAGACAATTTCGTACGAGCCCGTGCAAGGAGTAATTGTTCTCATTTGGGCTTTATGGAGATTCTTGCCATAGGTCGAAGAGAGGTGGACTTAAAATCTCTAAAGTTGATATTATCATCCATAAATCGATGGTTTATGCTGTCGCGAATATGTGGATTGAATTCTATCTCCTCTAGCTTTCTTCCGACATTTGGTGATTCTAAAATGTGTGCTATTCTATCCAAGGAAAACCAAACTTTCTTTCTACATACCATACTCCAAATACTATTGTTTGGATTTCTTGGAGTTTGGTGTCTAAGATTAAGATTAGCATAAAATAATTTGACCATTACATGATTTATGGCATGGTCATTTCTTTTCAAATCTAAAAGAAAAGTTAAACCTGCTGGATCTGTTAACGCTTGGATGTTGTAGGTTTGAAAGCTTTGGAAATCAACGAAAGAATGCTTGAAAATTCGGGAATTCTTCATCTTATTCCATCTAGTGACGGCGGTTCCATCGTAAAGCCATTGTGCTATTTGAGCATCAATTGGCTTGGAGGATGAAGAAGATGAAGCTCTTGATCTCTTTGGTGCCATTTGGGTGAGATTTGAGTGGATTTTGAGGAATTGGGGGCTAGGGTTTCGAAATTAATTTGGGGAAGAAAGTTTGTAGGAGGTAAAAAGTGAATTGGTAGGGTAAAAATTGGTGGTTAAAAGGGGAAGTTTGCCTGGGAATTGGCGTTCAGTCGACTGAATACTCTGTTCAGTCGACTGAATTTAAGGCCGAAAATTTTCTGGGCTGAATTCAGTCGACTGAACAGGGTTTTTAGTCGACTGAATGTTTGCCTGAAAGTTTCTGTTATTATTTTAGTCGACTGAGCAGAAGATTCAGTCGACTGAATTGTTAAACATTTTGTAATCTGTCATAAGTTCAGTCGACTGAACAGGGGATTTTAGGCGGCTGACGTATGTATTTTGTTGTTCTTTGTTAATTTTGAAGGCAAACTCTTTATTCAAGGAAATAATTACAATTATATAGATGTAATATCATGAATAGATTTCAACACTAAATATTTCTTAGGGGATGGACTTGGATTCTTTCCCCCTTAATTCTTCATATAATTGATATCCCATGAATTTAGACTATATTGAGGAGTCTTAGGAGACATCCAAGGATTCACAGGATCGACTGGTGTATGATAAGATGAAGACGGATCAAGTGAGCTAACGGGGCGAGGTAGGGGTTCAGCCACTTCGTTCTTTTTTGATCCACATAATCGTAAACCGATTTGCTCAAGGAAGCTTAAACGTCTAGCCGTAACCTTTTGTTCGAAGTATAATTCTCGTTGAAGATCTATTTGTTGTTGTTGAAAGTAATGAATTTCATCAATCTTTATTTTTGTTCTGAAGAAATAAAGAGTCCGCGTGTTGCTTTCTTGGATTCTAGTGTGTAGCCGATACGATAATTGTTCAATTTGAAAACTGGCTCATGTGTCGGTGTTGGAGTGGGAAGTTTTGGAGATGTTGGAGTGTTTTCGACAGAAGAAGTGATGTTGATCGGGGAAAGAGAGTTGTTGGACGACATTTTTATAAAACTTTTATTTGTGAGAATGAGTTGTGAAAAAAATAATATTTTTAAGATATATTTATAGTAGGAATTTTCTAAATATATAGTGGTTATAAATCCTTAAAGTTTTTCATCCACTTAATGATTTAATGGTTACCATAATTATGTTAAAAATGTATGGTGAATATTATTTGACAAAATATTATGTAACATATTTGAAAAATAAATTGAAAATCCCATATTTTCTTTATTCAGTCGACTGAACAGATAGTGTTAGTCGACTGAATTGTATAGATTTTTCTCTATACGATATCTTTAAAAGACATTATTCCTAACTCTCGTCGTAATTTTATGAACGAGTTTTCTAATAGAGGTTTAGTAAATATATCAGCAATTTGATTTTCAGTTGAAATATGTTCTAAATTAATTATTCCTTTTTCGATATTGTCATGTAGAAAATGGTGACGAATATCTATATGTTTTGTACGAGAGTGATTAACTGGATTTTTAGATAAGTTTATTGAACTTGTATTATCACAATACATTGTAGAACTTGTTAAATATATATTAAAATCTTTAAGTGTTTGTTGCATGTATATAACTTGAGTGCAAGCTAAAGCAGCTGATATACTCTGCTTCGCATGTGGAAAGCGAGACACAATTTTGTTTCTTACTAAACCAAGATACAAGTGATTTTCCAATGAAATGGCAAGTACCACTTGTACTTTTTCTATCTGTTCGAGATCCCCCAAAATCAGCATCACTAAATGATACTAACTCAAATGAACACTCCTTTGGATAGAAAAGACTGAAATCTTTAGTTTTGTTAAGATATCGCATTATTCGTTTTACTGCTCTTAATTGTGAATCTTTAGGATCGGATTGAAAGCGTGCACATAAACAAACACTCATCATTATGTCAGGTCTACCAGCGGTTAAGTAAAGTAAGGAACCTATCATACTTCTAAACAATTTTTGATCTACACTTTTGCCATTTTCATCTTGATCGAGATGTGTAGTGGTACTCATATGAGTAGGTTTAGCAGAAGTATTTTCCATGCCGAATCGTTTAATTAAATTAGCACAATATTTTTATTGGTTTATAAAAATTCCATTTGTTAATTGTTTGATTTGAAGTCCGAGAAAATATGATAATTCTCCCATATGAGACATTTCGAACTCATTAGTCATTATATTTGAAAATTCTTCACATAAATTTTCATTTGTTGAACCAAAAATAATATCGCCTATGTATATTTGAATTATTAAAATATCTTTGGTAGTATTTTTAATAAAAAGCGTTTGATCTACTTTTCCAATTTTAAATCCCGAGTTTAATAAATAACTTTTAAGTCTTTCATACCAAGCACGAGGTGCTTGTTTAAGACCATATAGTGCTTTGTTTAATTTAAATACATGATCCGGATATTTTTCATGTATAAACAAAGGAGGTTGTTCTACATATACATTTTCTTTAATAAAACCATTTAAAAATGCACTTTTAACATCCATTTGATAAAGTTTAAAATTGTGAAAACATGCAAAGGCTAATAGTATACGTATTGCTTCAAGTCTTGCAACGGGAGCAAAAGTTTCTTCAAAATCAATACCTTCTTCTTAATTATACCCTTGTGCTACTAGTCTTACTTTATTCCTTGTTCGTCTACTTTGTTTTTGTAAATCCATTTTGTTCCAATTACTGATTGATTATTAGGACGGGGAACTAATTCCCAAACATCGTTACGTTCAAATTGATTTAATTCTTCTTGCATTGCGATAATCCAATAATCATATATTGATGCTTCTTTTGGATTTTTAGGTTCTATTGATGAAATGAAAGCTACATGACCCATTTGATTTAGTTGATTTCTTGTTGTAACTTGAGAATTTATTTCTCCTATTATATTCTGAGTTGGATGATCTCGTAATATTCTAGGAGGAGATCTTAGTTCATTATTATTATTTTCAAGGTTTGTTTCTTCTATATTTATAAATTCTTCATCATCTTTTATATTTAAATTTTTAAAATTTTCATCAAAAGATATATGCAAAGTTTCTTCAATTAAGCTTGTTCGTTTATTAAATACTCGATATGCTTTACTTCGTTCTGAGTATCCTACGAAAATTCCTTCATCAGCTTTTGAATCGAATTTTCCTAGGTGATCTTTTGTATTTAAAATGAAACATTTTGATCCAAATATTTTAAAATAAGATATATTTGGCTTTTTATTATTAAATAGTTCATAAGAAGTATTTTTAGTTAATGGTCTAATTGATATTCAATTTAATACATAACATGCAGTAGCAACGGCTTCTGCCCAAAAATGTTTTGGTAGAGAATATCCATTTAATAATGTTCTTGCGCAATCTTGTAATGTTCTATTATTTCTTTCTACAACTCCATTTTGTTGAGGAGTTCTAGGAAAAGAAAAGTTCTGATTTATTCCTTTCTTTTTACAAAAAGTTTCAAAAACTTCATTTTCGAATTCGCCTCCATGATCGCTTCGAATATTTTTAATTTTCAAATCTTTAGTGTTTTGAATTCTTTTGACAAATGTTTTAAAATGCTCAAAAGTGTCACTTTTATTTTTCACAAAAATAGTCAATCTATATCTTGAAAAATCATCAACTATTACAAATACGTATCGATTATGATTTGGATTGAACTTGTGTTGGTCCAAATAAATCCATATATAGTAATTCTAATGGTTGTAAAGTCGAAATATTTTTCTTAGACTTGAAAGATGATTTCGTTAGTTTTCCTTTTTCACAATCATAACAAAGATTATTTATTTTAAAGTTTATTTTGGGTAAACCTCTTACTAATTCATTTTTAGAAAGTTTTCTAATAGTTTTAAAATTTATATGACAAAATCTTTTGTGGCATAACCAAGGATCATTATCTTTGGCAATTAAACACATACTTGAATTATGATTAATATTCATATTTAAAACATAAATATTTCTATCTCTATTTCCTTCAAAAACAAGATTTTGGTTTTCATTAAAAATACTACATTTATTATTCGAGAAAGTTATTTTAAAACCTTTGTCACATAGTTGACTTATGCTAAGTAGATTATGTTTTAAATTTTCAACTAATGAAACATTTGTTATAAAAGGTAAATTTGATGTACCGTAATTGTTCACATCTCCTTTGCAATTGATATAGCCTTTTGAATTGTCTCCGAAGGTAACCGAGCCACCATCAAAGTATGTGATGTTTGCAAGCATATCTTTGTCTCCGGTCATGTGTTTTGAACAACCACTGTCTAATATCCATTTCTTCTTTTTGAGTGGGACCTGAAAATAAATATGAAATTATTGGTACCCACCTTTTAATAGGGTGCTAAAAAGTTAGAATTTAGGAAACCAAACCCAATTTGGTTTAGTATCCCTTTTATAAATATAGTTTTCACTATGATGAACATTATCCATAAATGTTTTAATATATTTATTTCTTATTAATACATTGTTAATCTTTGGTACCCAAATTTTAACTACCTTGTTTTCTACTTTTGTTTTAATAGGTTTCTTTAGCAATATTTGTTGTTTTGAATCCATATTCCTCTTAAAATTTGTATTTTTCTTTTTAGGAATTTTTGACTCCTTTTTATATCCTAATCCATGTTTACTTGAAGAGGATTGAGAATTTTCTAAAATCTTAGATAAATTTTCTCTTCCTTTGTTAAAGTTAGGAACATTTTTAGTGATGTTATCTAATCTAGCTTGAAGACTATTATTTTCTAACTCAACTTGTCTAATCTTAGTTTTTAACTCATGATTTTCAGAAACAATTATATCATTCTTTGTTTTTTGCGTTTCAATTTCTTGACTTAAAAGTGATAATTGAGTTTCCAAATTTGAATGAGATTCTTGAACTTTTTCAAGTTCTTCTTCTAAGATTTTCTTTTCATCTTTTAACATATCCCTTTCAAATTCAGCTTTGTTTTGATTTTCACAAGTTTCTTTGAGTTTCTTTTTAAGAGTTTTTATTGTGCTTAAAAGTTCAGTGTTTACTTCAATTAAATCATCGAAAGTTAAATTATTTACCTCAGATTCTTGAGCCATGAAGCATACATTTGCCTGTTCATTGTCGCTATCACTATCATTTTGGATGAAGATAAATCTGAATCGTCCCATGTTACAGAAAATGCCTTCTTTTTGAATTTATCCTTCTTGTTTTTGTTGTTGAAGCTTTTCTGATTTTCCTTCATTTGTTCTTGACAATCTTTTTGCATGTGTCCTTTCTTGTGACAATTGAAGCATTCTATATTTGAGGATGAAGGTTTGTTCAAGAAATTCTTTTTGAATCCGTTTTTGTTTCCTTTTCTATACTTTAAGAATTTCTTGAAGTTTTTGTCTATAAATGCTAGATCCTCATCTTCAGACTCTGATTCTTCCTTTTCCGCATGAAAAGCAACATTCTTTCTTTCTTGAGCTTGATCTTTCTTAGCTTGCATATTTACTTCATACGACATAAGATTTCCAATCAATTCTTCTGGTTTCATTGTAGATAGATCATTTGCTTCCTCGATTGCTAGTACTTTTCTCTCCCATTCATCAGTGAGTGAATTTAGAACTTTAGACACAATGTCAAAGTCCATGTATCTTTCTCCTAGTCCGATTAGAGCATGATGAATGTTTGGAAATCTTGAGTACATGTCATTGATGGATTCATTTTGTCGCATTCTAAAGTTTTGGAATTGATTCTTCAGCATAGATATCTTTGTTTGTTTAACCTTGTTTGTGCCTTCATGTATGACTTTAAGTGTTTCCCATATTTGATATGCAGTAGTACATATGCTAACACGGATGAATTCATTTCTATCCAGGGCGCAAAATAGCATATTCATAGCTTTGGCATTTGCACTAGCTTCATTCTTTTGAATTTGTGTCCATGTAGGATAATCGGTTGTGGGTACAACGAACTCTGCTTGAGTAGCATTCCAGGCTTCGAAACTTGTTGCTTGCATATAAATCCTCATCCTAGTAGCCCAACAGCTGTAGTTTAGTCCATTGAATAGGGGGGTCTTTGGGTAGATTGTCCTTCCGCAAATGTGGAACTATAGGTAGATGTTGTGCTTGTACTTGCGTTATTTTCCATATTATCAATATGTCTAATAACGGTGTTATGGTTATAGGACGACCTTGCTTTGATACCAATTGAAAGAGGCTATGCGGTAGGATCGTGTAATATGGAACAACGGAATAGTCTAGGTAGATAAAGTAGGTAGATGCAAGGAGACACCAGGATTTTATACTGGTTCGGACCTCTCGTCCTACGTCCAATCGCTAAGCTTCTCTTAGGAATTTCACTAACTAACATCCTCACTTCACCTGGAGGAATAGGTTTACAACTTACCCGAACAACCGAACGGGATTTCTTGCATCAACTACAGAAGAGGACTTCAACTCAATTACTAAAATCCAATATTCGACTTGTTGTGTTCTTGTCAACACTAATGAGTCTAATGTAGTACAATATTCCTATAATCTTATCCTCGAGAGTATGCAATGTGTTTGTGAAGTTTTAGGAAATGTGAATTGCTATGAATCAAAAGAGTGTTATAAACAAAAACAGTGATTCAAGCAATAGATTGGTGATTGCTTTGAGAATATGAACAAGAGAATAGTAAGATTAAAGCAAGAGAATTCGGTGAATTAAATGATGTTAGAATCATGTATATATACTTGTAGAAGAGGTGCATTTGTTGTCAAAGGTTGCAAACAAGATATGCTTCCATTTTCATTGATGAATGGTTGCAACTCTTGGGAGGAAGAAGGTGTCTTTTCAGAGAAAATTCGCAGGTTCAAATTCAGTCGACTGAGCAGGGAATTCAGTCAACTGAAAATGTGAAGTAAAATTTTCGGGAGCAAATTCAGTCGACTGTGCAGGAAATTCAGTCGACTGAAACTGTGCATGTGTATAAATTTGTTCCAGTTTTAGTCCACTGGTTGTTCCTGTTCAGTCGACTGAACTTATAAAATATGCACAGTGAAAACTAAATTGAAAATGAAGTTTATAAAATGTTTTCTAGTGTTCGTGCAAACCTCTTGAGGATAGATTTTAACAATAAATCTAGACTAAGACAAAAAACATACTTTGTGTTTGTTTGGTCTTCATCGATCTTCCTTTAGCATTGCATATATTTCTTCCTTGTTTGTTAAAGCACATTGTCATTGATCAAAATCTTCGCGTATCAACAATAGTATGCATACTTATTTCAAAAATCTACTTTGTGCTTATCTCTAGATCACTTTCATTATTACAGACATATATAGTTATATAAGTATAATTTATTTATAACTTTTATAATTTAATTAACTTATGCATTATATATGTATCTTATTAATCTAATCGTGTTTAATTTTTAAGTCTCCTTAACTAAATCATATCTAACTAATTTTAATTTTACTAATTAAATCACATGTAATTAATTTAATTTAACAAAAATTTCTAAAATTTTATATTATTCATCTTAAACTATTTAAGATAAATAATTAACTATAACATTTATAGTTTGTTCATATATACATATTAATATATGTATACTTTTTAATTAATTTCATTTAATAAATTCATTTATTCAATTAAATAATTTACTTAAATATATAATTAATTATATAATAACTATAGTCATTCATTTAAAGTGATTCATCTTCAAGAAATATAAGACAAATATATAGCTATGACAATTATAGTTACATACATATATCAATATATATATATATGCACACACACACATACAAATTCATGTTTAATTAATTATATTATTTAGTTGAATTAACAAAAATAATTAAATTTATACATATTAAAATTCGAAATTGATTATTTATTTTCAAAACATTTTGGGAAAACTTAAGTTTACTTTATTACCTTCATCAAATTTCATTTTATATTCCAAATTTTACATTTAAACTTAAAATATATTTTTAAATTGTCAAATCAAATTATGAAAATTAGCCTAACCCAAATCTATTTGGGCCTTCGCAATTGGGCCAACATTTTTGGACTTGCTCCACCCATTAGGTTAGGCCAATAGCTAGAAAGGCGTGAATATTTGATTATCGAACCTTAAGCTTAGACACAACTATTCTAGACACCCAATAGACAGGTAGGTTGTATTAGTTGACTCTACAGTTGCTATTTAGGCCGCATAGACCATTTGGCTTTTGATACCATTGATGGAACCGGATCGGTCTCCTATGGATGAAATAGACGGATTTCAAAAAAGAAATCCTATTTTGGATCATGGTGAGCCTATAAAGTATAATGGGTCGTACTGGATCTAATCTAGTTAATTTAAATATAATCTAATTTTATTTAATCTTCTGATTAATTAATTAATGAATTAACTAAAATATGTGTATTATATGTAGTTTATGATTATAACATTGTATACTTGCATGTGTATAACTCGCACATGCAACATAGTAATGTGTACATAGTTAATGTATATGTATATAGATGTGGAGATGTGATGATCGCCCTACACCTCCAATACATAATACATCTGTATAGTGCACTGTAATGATATGGCCCCATAGAAAACATAGATCCCATCCAACAATCCTTACATCACTCAAGTGCAATATATTTAAGATAAATCTTAAGGCCTCGTCGTTAGCTGGAGACTCAATCAAATCTCGATTTAATAGTGCTTAATCATTGCCACTTTGTAAGGCAAGTAAATAAACCACAATCATAAATTCCAAGGTAATCCAAAATCATAAGACGTGGACACAATCATAATCTAGGTGGGCATCCCCACGTACCACCTCTACATGAGCACATTGGAAACCTTCTAGTATCTACGTCCTTTTGCATATGTCCCTATAATAAAACACAATCAACATTCGATTCCATTCATATTCACAGTAGAACACAATCAAAATTCCACTCACCGGTCCGTATCACTGAACTCACCCTTTGGATCATCATCTTGACTCCTATCATTAAGCCATCATCATCAGAACAATATAGTTACCCCTCATCAGTCATAGGTTCATCTCATCAAAGTTGTGAAGTAATCATATCGAAGCTTAAATCATCACTTCATTATCGAAGTTATTCTTCCTCGCGCCATAATATAGAATTCGGACATCAAACAAATGAACAAACATGCTCGGCTTACATCTTGAAGTCCATGCCACGACCCCCTTGGACCCCCAAATTCAATCATGTTAATACCTACATGATTGTGTCAGTATCGACATCATTCACTTAACCTAAAACTCGTTAAATGATTCTCCAACTCAATCTCTTGATGCCTCTTCATTTCCCCAAAGCAAAGTTCTTCTCGACTTAAAGTTGCATTGTGCACAGCTCAAAATTAAATTCCAAATTCTAGAAACATGTCATCGTAGGCCCTAATCATGTTTATACCGACTTTATTAAGTCGGTACGGACATGTTTACCTAGCTAAAATGCCTAAGTTTTCTTCAACTTCCTTGTATGCTCTCGTCATCGAGCTTTTCCCGGAGTTTCCCCTTCATTGTCTCGAAGTAGTGAACCAAAATTCTCGGATAAATCATGTCAGTACTGGGTTATTTTCATTGGCAAAAAGTCATCTAATTCCTAAATGGAAAACCTCTCGTCCAATTTCCTGACCCAAAGTCTTAGCCTCGTTCCCTTAGAACATGCATCACCCTAACTCAAAGCAACACTCCAAATCTCATGAAGCAACCACCATCAACTTGTTTTGTAGCTACCACTAACATGATTTCAACTTCAACAAAACTCCATAAAATCTTGTCTAAACCCCATGTGACTTGTTTTGTAGCTTCCTTAGGTCTTAAAGAACAATATACTACGGTTGTGTTACATTTTTAGTATTTTTGCTCATCGATTTCACTCGACGATGACCACTCTCTAACTATATCAAAACAAGATAACAACGCAACAGAAAAGCAATATAGGTAATACATATTGTCTATACTATATACAAGCATAATAGTTCATATCCAAGCATTTATGTTGTCTTATATCAAACTGTACACAAAATGACGAGTTGTTTTACAAAATGATCAAAAACGAATCAAATTACATAAATGATGTTATTAAAGTTAGATCTAGGTTTAAAAACAATTAAACATCAAAAATTCTTTTAAAAATCATTATTTTACTATATCAATATGCGTAGTATAGTGAGAGATGCAAATCACTCACCTAATATCAAAATACAAGGATCCTGAGGTAAATTGACATAGAATGGTAGATGCATGGATCCTAAGATGTTTCCAATAGTAAATCTCTAATATTCCTTGCCAATTACCCTTTAATGGTGTGATTAAACTCATTAACGTAGGGAAAATGGTTGCTTTTTGGCTAAGAAGTGGATTAATGGAGGTTTTTACTATTTTTGGGAAGTGTATAATGATGAAGAGATTGTCCCATCAGCCCCATTTAGCATAATTCCTGAAATGGACTTTTGAGCTTAACCTATATCCCACAAATTACCCACTTACATGTCCAAAAACTTTCCGTTCTTCAAAAATCATATCTCTTTAAGGGTAAGTCCAAAAAGCTATTATGACCACTTCATGGAATTAGAACTTATCGTATCTTTCCAATGGAATTGGTCACGATCCCTAATTCGGTCCCTACCTAAAGTTATAGGCCTTAAAAGTTTTAAGGTCAAAATTGTCCAATAAAATTAGAAAAGGTCGGCGATGTCACTACTCAACGTTTCTCAAAGTTATAGTGTCATATGACCTAATATAAATTTATAAAAATCACAATCCATCGATACATAAAATGTGGGTCGTTACACTATCCCTCATTAGTAATTTCTCTCCAAAATCTCCAAATCAAAAAAGGTATGGTCAATAATAGTTACACTGCATGCCTACCAATAATAAGCAACCATATCAACCATTAACAGTGCACTATCAAACAATCAAATATAACTTATGCCTACATGCAAGTACTATACTTTATACAAAAAATTAAAATGATATCAAATGTGAAACTAACGATAAAAATGGAAATTTACCAAATGAAGAGCTTCGGATAAATGGTCTTCATACTCTCATCGATCTCCCATATGAAATCGCCTTCGCTCTCCCTCCATTAAACCTTCATAAATTCCACTGTCTTTCTCCTAAGCAACTTTGTATCATGTCCGACGATATAGACAAGCATATGAGGTCTCGAAGCTTCTAGTTCATTCTCAATATCATCAAGCTGATTCGGCCCTCCTATCATGTCTGAGCCATGCACAAATTTTCGCAAGTGAGATTCATGAAATACATTATGCATATCCATCATCTTTTGAGGCATGTCAACTGTATAATCTAGAATCCCAATCCTCTCAAGTATTGGAAAAGGACCTATGAAACTCGATGCCAACTTGCTTTAGTACCGAATCTAAGCACATTCCTTAACAGAGAGATAACAAATATTATATCACCGACAGAGAAATCTAAATCTCTATGTCTCTTATCAGCATAGCTCTTCTTCCTAACTCGAGTAGCTTTCATTCACTATCGAATGACTCGATCTTTTCAGATGTCTCTCTAATGAAGTCCGACTGCAATATCAGTTCCTTGCCCACCTCCCACTAATATGATGGAGCACTACACAGTCAGCCATATAATGTCTCGAATGGTGTCATACCGATTCTTGACTGATAACTACTGTTGTTTGTGAACTCTACTAAATGCAAGTACTCATCCCATGAACCTTCAAAGTCAAGAGTGCAAGCTCGCGAGAGGTTCTCTAAGATATGATTCACCCTACTGGTATTCCCATCAGTCCGTGGGTGATAAGTTATACTCATATGCAGCTCTATTCCCAACACCTCTTTTAAACCCCTCCAAAACCCACCAGTGAACAATGGATTTCGGTCGCCCACGATGCTCTTTGGCACACCTTGGAATCGCACGGTCCATTTTACATATAACTCGACCAATTTAGATGTCATTCTACTCAACTTTACAGGTATAAATTTAGTACACTTTTTTAATCTATCGACTATGACCCAAATTCTATCGTACACTCCTTTCATCCTCGACAATTCATTGATATGTTCCACTTCCATTCAGGAATCTTAAGTTGTTGCATCAAACCACTTGGCTTCTTCCGTTTAACCTTTACTGGCTGGCAATTCATGCACTTTAAGATAAATGCCCCAATATCGTTCTTTATCCTCCTAATAAAATGCCTGTCTTATATCATGATACATTTTATTATGCCTGGGATGTATAGTCAATCTCGAATGGTGGCAATCTCATAGAATCTTATCACTTAACACATGAACTTCAAAGTCGAATTTGTACTATCTCATATCTTCAAACCCTGCTTCTTTCTCTAACTTAGCCATAATCTCCATTAACCTAGCATCACTCCTCTGACTAATACCAATCCGCTCAATCAAAGTTGGTCTAATAGTCAAACTAGCCAACATTTCTGGCTCTTGCTCGCATTGAGTCTGAATTCATAACCAGCAATAAAATCAAGCTACTTTCACTCTAGTAACATTGATCCCAAGCTAGCATTTCTTCTACTAAGAGCATTAGCAACTGTATTTTTATTACTAGATGTATAGGAAATGTCAATGACATAGGAGGTTGGGAACTCCAACCATCGCTGTTGATGAAGGTTAAAATCCTTCTAGGAGAAGAGGTACTACAACAATTTGTGGCCTATGAATAACTTAAATCTCCCTCCAAGCAAGTAGTGTTCCAAAATTCAAAGCGAATACTATTGCTGGCAACTCTAAATCATGAGCCAGATATTTCCTCTTATATGGGTCCAACTTTCGACTAACATATGCGACAACCTTACCTCTTTGCAGGTGTTTGCGTATACTGTCAACTCCTTATTCCTACTTGGAATAATCAACATCGGAGCACTCATCAACCTCACTTTCAGACTCACAAACAAGTGCTCATATCATATGTTGCAAATAAAAGTTTGAATCTTTTTCGTTAAATTGGTTAAGATGTTATTACTTTTGAGAAATCTTGACAAAACATACATAATATCTCGCCAATCCAAGAAAACTCCTAAAATCTATAAAACTCTTAAGTCTATCCTACTCTTGGACCACAACAATCTTCTTAGGATCTACAACACAAGCTTAGAACTAGTGTCAGCCAAGAATCTCACTTCCCACCTCCCAAAATGATTTTGAAAAACTTTGCCTTTAATCATCATTTCGTTAATGCCTCCATCAAAATCATCAAATGTATGTTGTGTTCCTCCTTGGTACTTGAGTATATGAGAATATCATTAATTAACATAAGCATGAATTATTTAAGTGATCCCTGAGAACATGGTCCATGAGATCAACAAAGTATATTGGTGCATTGATCAGCTCGAATGGCATAACCAACCACTCATAAAATCCAAATGGTGCATGAAACATTGTAACCAGCACACCCACTCTAGCCACTCTTAGTTGGTGAAACCTCGTCGCTAAATCTAACTCAAAAAACACCTTTACACCATAGACCAAATCAATCAAATCATCAATACTCGAGAGTGGATACTTGTTTTTCTTCATTGCTTTATTCAGATCACAGTAATCGACAAACAACCTTGAAGAGTCATCTACCTTAGTCGCAAATACTACATATGGCCCTCACTCGGATATACTCTTAAAAGTGAACACTTGCCTCAATAGGTCATTTACTTGCATCTCCAGTTCCCTCTACTCTTTGGGCATCATATGCCTCAAAGGCATAACCATTGGTTTAACATCTTTGACCAGATCAATATGGATTGCTTTCCCCTTATACGTTGGTAATTCGACCACCTCCTTGAATATTTCCGGATACACCCTAGCTATAGGCACCGATGACAAGTCATCATATGGGGTCCTAAGTGAATATAAATCACAAATTATCACCTCATCATCATGAAAGCAGCATGTCTCCAATCTCCACCGACGTCAGACCCTATCATCACCAATGGCTTCTCACAATCCACCAACACTCCACAATTCCATAGCCAGTCTATCCATAATATAATACCAAATCCTAAAAAACCCAAAACAAAACAATCAAAAATAATAGAATATCCATGGTTTGATGATAATGGGTTCAATAAACATGCACAGGCTGGCTGAGCCCTTAATAAAGTTCATGATCAAAGGTCGACCGACTATGTTGGATCTCAATCCTAATCTATCTTCCAAGTCACTAGATATGAAGGCATTTGAAGCACTTGTGTCAGAAAAAACATAGAGAATATCATAAAAAAATACTTTGGATAGTAATTCCCTTTTCTTTCTCTTTAGACATTGGAGCACTCGATGAAGTCGGAACGACAATCGGTGCATATGCCTTCACCGCCTTTGCTTAGCTAGCTTGGGACAGTCCTTCTGAATATGAATGAATTTATTGTAGTTATAGAATTTCCTTCCATCAACTTTGCGGTCCTTAACGAGATGACCCTTCTCCCAATAGTTATAGCAAATAGGCTCCCACTTTTCCTTCTTTTAGCCACTCTTCTGAAACTACTTCTTTTTATTTTTATTCCACTTCCCCTTACCTTATGTAATAACCAGTACCTTAGTGGGCTTAATTTTTTGACTAAATCGAAAACCTAAGTCCATTAGGGTACGGATCATTGGTGTTGGTAACTTGTAATAACCATATGTATATCACAAAGCTATCTATATAAACTCACAGCGGAATAGAAAAATATCATAATATATATATATATATACACTGATTAAAGCTGCTACCTCGAAGCCAATATTATTCCTTGGATATCTAGTTGTATGGTCGGTGTTAAGCATGAATGAGAAGATATATCCATCTACTGTTTTTGCCTTATACCGGTTGTACCTCTAAATCTATCGTGTGGGCTGTAATGAGGATAAGATTAGAACAATATTTGGTGACAGGTAAATTATATATTTTATTTATAACACTAGTTTATGCCAATTGTTCTTCATTAAAGTGTTATGTCTATTATTAAAGATTCTAAGTTTAATTTCCACTATGCAGCGATATATCTAATCTACTTCAAAGTATAAGAATGTATAAATGTTTGTGCATGCATGAGCATCCATATTCTCCCAAAAGAAAAACCCCTTCACATTGTAATCGATAGTCAACCAGCCTGAAGGTCGATGACTCCTAGGGTATTACTAGCTATATTACTACCACATACCAAAGGCTTGTTAGAGGGTCAACTAGCCTACCTCCAAGCAAAAAAAACCAACATTGAGATAGTTACATACCCTATACGAACTCTATTCCAGTAGGAAGTGTAGTCCGCACAGGCTTAACTCGAGTCTTCGTCCTATGCCCACCACTAATAAACAAATACCGGATTACCGAACAATACTCACGTAGATTTGACCAAAATTCCAAAAATCTTGTTTAGATTTTCCTATTGCAAATCAAGGAAAATGCCCGTTACCGGTTACTTAAGACCTCTTCTTTGGAATTGAAGCAGATTCTATAGCCATTTACTACTTCAAATCTGAGGCAATCCCTTTGGTATATTTTCACACCGCTATGCGCAAACATATATCCCTACGAATCCTATGATTGAAGATGTCTAACATTAGTAGTACATATTCACAACTATTGGTAGCCACTTGCGGACAGCAGAATTCCGTTGTATAACTCACTAGCCTTGAATCCCAACCCATAATAAGCCAAGCCACTTATAATTAATCTCAGTATCGAGCCAGGCTTAATAATTCACAATCGTCATAAACGTATTATTGAGGCCATATAATTTCAACTATGGAAATCGTTACACCTTTTAGGTTTGTTATTTATTCATATTCACTTATTTACTAGTCATTACTTCTTCTTATTTTACAAGTTTACTACCTTTATTTCTCCTTTCTATTAATGTTACTAAATTCATTAAATGGATTACTATCTATATTGACTTGATTATGGCGACTTCTCTTCTACTCTTTAATTTATTACCTTATTATATTTTCCATGAATTACCAAGAGTGAGATTGTGATGCATTTGCAATTACAAGAAATTATATTTATGTTATTTTTATTGAAATAGACCATGCAAATTATGGAAAAATATCCATACTATACACATTTCTTTCCTTTGGATATGAATATTCCTTATTATTTCAAATGATACATTTTCATAGATAACTGTGAGCCTGGACAATTTATGGAAATTCCCACTAAGGTTTTACAATTTCAATGAATTAGAGTATAGAAATTAAAATCCCAAATCAAATTAAAGCATATATAATTCACGATTATCAAGTTTAACCATTTACAATCCAAATAACAAAAATATGGAATCAGCTACACACTTCTATTAATATTATATTTCATAAGTTTTAGGGATTATTCTCCTAACTTCTAGATCTACGGTGTATACATATTATTCCATTAAGGTTAAACAACCTTTGAATATGTAGGCAAAAATTCAAATTTAGATTTATTTACTTAAGCCTACAATCAATGGTTTCCACATAAACGTATTCACAAAAATAGAACTTTCAATGAAATAAACTTACTATTATGTAAATTACATAATTTTTCACTCACCATATGGCGTCCAAATCTACAAATTCAAATTCATTCTTCTTACTTGACTCCTTTTCTTTTCAATCAAATACAAACACACACACACACACACTCTATTAGAAATATAGATTTGAGAGGAGATTTGAGTTAAGTGGAATTTAAATTTATGATTCTAGATTTTACCTTTTTCGCATAATTGATTCACTCCTTCTCTTTTTCTATTTTTATTTTCTTATCCTCTCCAATATACACACACATATATATAATACTTTAATAATTTCTAAAGTAGTGGAGAAGGAGAAATTGTAGGCTTCGCTACTTAGTTTAGAAAATATGAGAAGAAAAGAGAAGGGTTGGGTCTGTATTTACAGGTGCTGGAATCAATTCCATATGTTAGATTAAAATATATTAAATCTGGGTCATCTAGGCTGAGGTTTAGATTCAAATGCCCCTAACTGACTGATTGATAGAAGCGGTCGACTAGCCCTATTTGGCTGTCAACCGGTGGGCCTGGGTTGTTTATTTCCTTGTTAATGCTTTTAATATATATTTTATTCCCTTATTTATATTTTAAATTATGTTCAATCTGAAATCTTTGAACATCGATAACTTCTCCATTTGAACTTCGTTGTGAAGCTTCTTATATGAAAGTTGCTTAGAAAATCACCATGAACATAATGGTGCAAGTTTCTTAGTCAAATACAACGTTTGCTCAGATTCCATTTTTAAACCATATGAATTTATTTACTAGTTCGTTTAATTAATTATTGTTTATTTTACAGGGGTTAGACTTCCCATGCCACCTTGCAGCTTCGACTCGTCATTGAGAACAATAACTGGCTTAAACATATGACAGAGACTTTCATGTTGAAGGGCCTTCACAACAAGATTATCAAAGGACTCATTACTATGTCCCATTAGGTTCTTTCCTAAGTGATTTTCTAAGCCTATAATGAATTTCTCATTCTTATTTAGCAAAGTATCAACAAATGATAGACCGTACTTTGACTGCGTGTCAAATTTAACCATATACGACACTCGTATCTCCTTGCTATAATTTACCGAACTTATAGAACAGTACTGACTTCTAAGCAACCGATATATACTTCTTCTCAAACCTCATGTTAAGACGCTCCTAAGTAATCTAATCCTTTAGAGTAGTTATCTTGATGGTATTCTACCACCACATCGTTGTTCCCGGTTGGTGTCTAGAGGCCAGCTTCCTCTTTGGGGCATCTTCCAAATGCAAGTCCACGAAGATCCTTTCACAAGTCGATCCAATCTTATGCTTCCATAGCCGACTCCATTCCAAGGAATGGTTTTCCTCGGAAGCTAGAATAATCTTGATTCAAGTTATCCAAGTTAACTCTGGGCACTTGCACTTGAGCACTATTAGCACTAGGAGTGACTTAGGCATTTTGAACAATGTTTCATACCATCTCAGTGAACATGTTTTGTATTTTGCGGTTAGCAGCCTAAGAACCTGCCCCCTCCTCAACTCTAGAGATTAAGTTCCTAGCAAAGCTTCTTATATGTTGGATCATTCTTAATCTGTAACAAGAATGATCAGTCTCTCATAAAAAAAAGTTGCATCAATTGTACTCACATTTGCAATGCGACTTATATATTATATATACCATTATATAGTTTTGAAAATCAAAATATATAACAAGCATGTTCTCTCATATATGCTCGATCCATTCTAAGGTAAAAACTCCACCTTATCTCTAATGGATCTAACTATCCCTAAGGTTAACTATATAACTTAAGCTTTGATACCAAATGTGACGACCACCCTACACCTTCGATACCCAATATACGTGTATAGTATGATGTAACGGTACTTAGCCAATGTAGGGCAATAGTCAAGTGGTAATGTAATAAAATCTAAAATTGATAACCTATCATATATCTCACATCGCATCAAATAAAATATAATAATTATTATAGATATAGAATATGCGAGATAGTTTTAACTAAATGAACCACATAATCAAAGTGTACAGGTTCACGGTAGTTATATACAACCCAGATCAAAAAGATTTATACATCAAATAATAACTCAATGATCACTATCTCTAAATAATAGTCAAACACTACATAGGCTCAATAATGTCGCACAGCGGAATAATAGCAATAGTAATCCAAGTAATAGTACATGAAAGAGTAGCCTCCTTCTATCCACCTGCACAACACATGTGTCATCTCACACCTACTATCTAGTCTACCCATTTATAAGTACTAGAAATAATAAGAAGCAAAGCATAAAACCTCGAGTTAGGCAATAGTTTTGTGTGAGTGATAAAAAAATCTCAAAATAATATGGAAGTCAATATAGCATATAACATAAGGTATGGAGAATCAAACTTGACCTGTCCCCACATCCAAAGACTTAGCATATAATAATCAATATATGTTAATCTATTATCACTATCATCACCATATAGTTGTACTACAGTCTAAGTACAATGTCGGATGTCTAGTTATCCGAGTCATAATACCTACATCGTGTGACAACCACATGGCGGAAAAGCAAACATGGCATTTATCCTCACATCAATCGAGTGCATTCAATATAAGATAACTGTATGGCCTATTATTAGCTACAGGTTAGACCAAATCTCGGTTTCATAGTGGTCAATCCATGCCACTTCGTAAGGCTAGGAAATAGACCCACAATCATAAAGTCCAAGGTAATCCACAATCATAATACCTAGAAGTAATCATAATCTAGGTGCATGTCCCCATATACCCCTTCTACAAGGGCATCTTGGAAACCTCCAAGTATCTATAATCCTTTTACACCCGTCCCCATAAAAGAACACAATCAATATTCCATGCCATTCACATTCGTAGTAGAACGTAATCATAATTCTACTCATGAGTCCCCATCATCAAACTCGCCCTTTAAATCATCATCACAACTTCCATCGTCGAGCCATTATCATCCGAACATCTCTCGATACCACTCACATGTCGTAGATTCATCTCATCAAATATTCAAATTCATCATATTGAATGTCACCTATTTGATTCACTGTTGAAGTCAATATTCCACATATAATAATACAAAAATCAAACATCAAATAAATGAAAGAACATGCTTGGCTAACATCGAAGTCCATGCCTCGACCCACTTGGATCCCCAAGCCCATCCCCAACTTCAATCATGTTGATGTAGACATAATTCACTTAACCTAAAAGTAGTTAAGCATTTCTCCAACTCAACCTCTCGGTGCTTCTTCATTTCCACGAAGCAAAGTTCTTAGCCTGGAGTAGCACTACTTGTGGCTTGAAGTCAAAATCCAAGTTCCCAGAAACATGTCATAGTTGACCTAAATCATGTCGACACCGACTTGATTAAGTTGGCGCTGCAATGTTTATAGCCAAAATTCCTAATTTTTCTTTAACTTCCCCAATTCCACTCATCATCATGCTTCGCTCGGAGATTTCCTTCATCGTTTCGAAGTAGCGAACCAAAACGCTTGGGATGTCGATGCCAGGTTATTTTCCTTATCAAAAGTTCGTCTAATTCCTAATATGGGAAACATGTCATCCAATTTATCGACCTGAAATCTTAGCCCTATTTCCCTAAACCATGCATCACCCTAACTCGAAGCAACACCGTAAATCTCATGAAGTAATAGCCATCGACTAGTTTTGAAGCCACTGACAACATGATTTAGACTTCACCAATACTCTACCAAATCTCATACGAACCCCATGCAATTTGTTTTGTAGCTTCTCGAGGCCGTAAAGAACAACATAATATGGTAATGTCACATTTGAGCATTTTTGTTCATCGATTTCACTCAACGATGACCACTCTCTAACTATACCAAAACAAGTTAAAAACAAAATAAACAAGCACATAAAAGTAATGCATATCATCCTCACATTATATTCAAGAAATATAATTCATATCCAAGCATTTATATTATCTAAATCTAACCACACACAAAATATCGAGCAATTTACAAAATGGTCAAAAACAAATCAAATTACATATTTGCCTTTTTAAACTCAGTTTAAAGTTCATAGTAAAGTTAGATCAAGGTTTAAAGACATTTTAGCATCAACATTCTTTCAAAAGGAATCATTTTACTATATCAACATGTATGGTATAGTAAGAGATGCAATCACTCACTTAATACCAAAATACATGAATTCAAAGTAAATTGAAGGTAGAATAGTAGATGCCCAAATCCCAAGAAGGTTCCAACAGCAAATATTCAATCTTCCTTGCTAATTACCCCTTAATGGCATGATTTAACTAATTGAAGTAAGGAAAATGGTTAGCTTTTGGCTAAAAAGTGGATTAATGGAGGTTTTTACTATATTTAGGAAGTGGTGCAATGAGGAAGAGAATTTCCCGTCGGCCTCACTTTTCTATTAAATATTTGGAAATGTTAAGAATAAGTCAATAAGATTTGAATTTAAATTAATATCTAAAATACCTTATATTTTTTACCTAGTAAAATAATTTGAATTTAGAAATTAACATCTATAAAATATAGAACAAAATTTCTTTTAATTTTTATATATATTTATATATATATCATAAAATTATTATTATTGTTGAACATATATACACGAATTAAAAATTTATAATAGAATAAAGTAAACATATATATAATAAGATAATCGTAAAGTATACATAATATATATATATATATATATATTATGACTAATTTTTATTGTGATTTAAAAATTGGAAACTAGTTTTAGTTTTGTAATATATATTTAATATTCGTATATGAATTAATATATTCATTAATTTAAAACATTAAATATATATACATTAAAATATATGTATAAACCAAAAACTAGTATAAGTTAATTGTAAATGCAAAAACCATTTTATGATTAATTTTAAAGCAATTTAAAACATGTTGCAATTAGATTAACAAATTTAAATTAACAAATAACAATTTTAAATAATTAAAAATAATATTAATGTTTTAAAATTATAAAATACATATAACATAAACCGTAGCCGAGAAATGAATAATACAAACATACATACGTATATACGTACGTACATACAGACACACACACGTGTATGTACTTGATTTAATAACGATATTCATTATCATAACTCAACTAGTGAAATTAAATAACATATAAAATAGGGGACAGCTTATGCATGTATAAAATCATTATTAATATTATTTACTACATGACAAGTATAATATAAAACATAAATCGAAATTTATATCCTATGATGTTTCCTTTAAACAAATGTTGATTTAATGGATCTCCAAGATTCACCATAAATAAGTCTCTTTTAGCGTTGCAATAACTAGGAATACCACAATTTATATTTTATTTTATGTATATGGGACAATAGTTTTTTCGACCATAGTGGGATTCGAAAGAAGCTCATAGCCAAGAGTGGTAAGGAGAAAAGTGAGTATGTGTTTGAATGAATGAAGGGTAGGTTTATTTAAATAGGAAAAGGATGGATAAAAGTTCTCCTCCTTTTACTATTTCTTTGTTTACCAATTCTAAATCATATCTAGAATTAGAAAACTTCACTTCCCTTCACCAGGCCGACCATCATATGCACTATATGGATCTTTAAGCACTCCAAATCTATGTAGTAATTAGCATTGTAGAAATCTTATTTAAAAGCATATTGATATCATATATCGATATGTACGTAAATAATATTTTATGCACCCCATTAATTACCAATGACACCTAGAAAATTACTTATAGCACACAATACATCAATTAAATGAATAATTAATATTTCGTTAATATTGATTAATCTATAACAATTTATAAATAAATTTAATCATATTGTATTTTGAGAAATTTCCAATATAATTGTGTGACTCGTAGGTGTAAATACAGTCGGCGGTTAACATCGAACTATTTGAATATTAACGTTCACTCATCACCTTAGCTAATGGAATGGCAGTTTGGCCAATTTATCGGTTATACATCCTTATTAATACAATCTAATTTTATAAAGCAAAACCTTTTAATAACGATTGTTTATACCGATTCTCTTCATCAACATTATATCACATTAGGACTTATGAAATTTGGTTTTGGTTAAAATTCTAATATCATCCCTATTAAACTCAGGTTAGTCCGTAAACAAATTCCCTGATTTAATAATAACGTTTATTGTTAATCGTATTAATCTTGTTAGAGATTTTGACTTTAAGCTAACTATAGTTGACCGTGATACTAACCTTATACAACTGAGGATGCAGTTTCTCTATTGAATCATGTTTCATTTTCAAAGTTTCCACTCAGACCTAACTATAGTCGTTGGATGGTCACCTTTCCATGATTTGACTATAATCAAAGCGAAGTATCCATATTGAAGTACATCAGTATTCTCAAGTCGAATGAAGTATGTAACATCGTTGCTTCAAGATTTCATATTTAACCTTGTTGTTATTAACCAAATGGAAACTGTCGAATTAGTCATTCCATAGTTATCCAATAAGTATTGGTACGTAAACCCCCTAGTAGCCATGAGTAATACACTGCTATACATTTGGAGAGCATTACGTACCATTGTCTTAACGGATGCATTTCTAGAAGCATCTTGACCAGGATTTAAAATAATATGTTAGTTTGTGATAATTTTCTCATGATTACAACTTCTTGTAATTAACCACATAACATATCATTTAAACATATTCTATTTTAAACTAATTATTTAATTAATTATATCATAATATAACAAATTATATAATAGAAATCAAACACCTTTTTTACGAACAAGATTGGTTATTGAGTTAGATATATGTAAGAAATTACATAATTTCTCCTAGGAAATACCCCTAACTCTCTCAAACCCAATGTGTTTTCGAATCAGATAGCACTGATTTCTTACTTCCATAAAGTCACTATCCATTTCATCTACCTATTAAGCAATACAATGAAAACCACAATCACCAACTATCTCAACATCCTTAACTTTGACAACAAATGGGTGGAGAAACTCTGGAATAAGAGAAGGAATTTGCTAATGCAGATAATATCAATTATTTGTGATTTATCGATAGGTTTCTTTACTAATTTGTTTGAATCAAGTTCAGTTTCAACCGTGTCATTTTTTCCTTTTCCTTTTTAGAGTAATAATTTTCCAACGATTAATTATGATGGTTGTTGTCAATGATGTTTCACTCTTTCAAATTCCGATGGATCATGTTTCATAGGCTGCAACTTTCTTATATCTGGTTTAGTTTTCCCAATACTTCCTCCTTTATGGAATCCATGTTTAGGTACAATGATATCGTTGAATGCACTCCAATCTCCTACAAACAATACAACTCTTTTTTCATTTGTAATTGCATTCTCAAAATGCTTCCTAAATTCTACAGACTCAGGTGCACGATGAAAGAGTTAGCGGTATGCTCTGGGGGAAATTATGTAATTTATTTCAAATATCTAACTCTGTAGTCAATTTTGTTCGTAGTAATAGTGTTTTGTTTTCTTTTATATACATTGTTAATTGTGATATAATTAATCTAAAGTGTATTAATGAGAAAATCCTTGAATAAATTTTTATATGATTGTAGTTACAAATAGTTGCAATTATGAGTAATTAAACAAAAAATAAGATGGCATTTTTTTTGAATATTCTTGATCAAGATGTTTCAAGAAAGGATATCGATGCACCCATTGAGACTAGAGTGTCTAACTCTCTTCAAATGATCAATGCAATCAACTACTCAACATTTTGAGCCAACCTGATGAGTATCTAGAAAAGTAATATCTAGGCTTGGGTTGATAATCACGTATTCTCCACTCTCTAGCTACTGGCCTATACCAATAGGTGAAGTAAGTTGAAAAGGTTATCAAAGAAGTAAGGCTCGGGGATTTTGAGCCTTAAGTAAATTTTCAAAATAAGATTTGAAAAATAAATTGAACTTAAAACTTAAGTTTAAAATATAAATAAATTTTTATAAAGGTCATAAAATAAGTTTAATTTTTTCAAAGGAATTGAAAAAATTAATTTTGAAATTTTAATAAATATTAATTAACATGGTTAATTAAATTACATAATTATTTAAAATTTAAGTAATCATTAACATATATATTAATATATGTATGTAACTATAATTGTTATAGTTGTACATTTATCTTAAATTATTTAAAATAGAAAAATCAGATTAATTAACGTACTTAATTAAATAAAAGGATTTATTTAATATAACTAAACAAAGGTTAATTAATTATTATATACATATATATTGATGTGTTTACATATAAACAAAACTATAAATGTTATAATTGGTTATTCATCCAAAAGGAATGAGACGAATAATATAAAATTTATGAAATATTTAAATTAAATTAAATTAGTTGATTAAATTAATAATTAAATAATAGCTAAATATGATTTAACTAATAAGAATTGAAGGTTCGTTAAATATGATTTAATTGACGAGAACTAATATTAATTAAATATGACTTAATTAATAAAAATAAAAATTAATTTAATATGATTTGAGTAATTATAATTAAACCAAATTAAATATGATTTAATCAATAATATACGTATATATGTTATATGAGTTAAATTAAATTGAATAGTAATAAATTAAACCTTTATAGTTATATATGTATAAACAAAATTTAAGTGGAAAAATAAACCCAAAATAGAATTTTGCAATTAGTACATACGTAATGTACGTATACTATAATTTCATTTGAGTCCGACACTTGAATCACAAGGGTATTTTATCCAAATTACATTACTCCTTAAATCGATATCACTCTGATGTAAATATTGAAGGTTGTGAGTTTCAAATGTATAAAGTTATCATCTCGCATTAATATATTGATAGATTGCTTGCATACTCACTAATTATTAAGAAAACCCAGGCTAGAGATGTTATCTGTGGTACTATTAATATATTACCTAGATGAGGTAGGATGCACACATGTATTTATTGAGCCTACTTAAGTTATGTGCTTATACTTAAGCTGTTACAAAATGATAGGTACGAGTAAATAATCTCTTTCGATTCGTTGAGCAAACTCAAGGTCAATATTGAGATTAGGACAAAGCCTATAGTTAGGAGTTGTACATGATATTTGTAATTTTCATAAACGTTTGAATTTGGCCATGAAACTTGTACCAAGGCATTCGTAACAGTTTTCTAGATAAGTTTTACGTGTAATTTTTTGAAGTCGGAGCTCATATGAAGATGTTATTAATGTTTAAAAGGTCGGAATTTAAAATAATTAAATAATTAATTAAGGAAATGAATGTTTTATAAAAGGAAAGCTCTACTAGGGTTGACCGCTCTAAACCAAGCAATGGACTATTCGAAGCGTTCAAGCTAGAGTTTTGGTGGCTGGAATGGCCCGGGTTTTACATAATTCGATCTAATGAGTGATGATGATCTGAAACCTTATAAATAGAACCCTAACTTAATATTAAGAACCCTAATTTCATAATGGTCTTAACAAAACTCTATCTCTTTCAAAACTCTCCCATCTTTCTCTCTAAATAAATTTTCTTCAAAAAAAAAACTAAAGTTAAATTCAAGAGAAGAAGAAGGAGGAATCATATCAAACCAATGAGAGTTCTACACTAAACGGAGGCGATACTAAGCAAACTAAAATGGGAATACCTTATTAGAGGTGAGTGGTTTCATATGATTTGCATGTAATTAAGTTTGCTATACCTTATCTTATCTAGAATTAAGTTTATTTTATTCGGAAATATGGTTTATCTGGTGATTGGAATTGATTGGAAATTTGATATGAATTTAACTCATTTGAATACGATCTTTGTCTAATCTAAAGTAGGTTAAAGTAAATCTATTAGATAAAAGTTGGTTTAGGCTAAACACACCCTTGTTGTTAGATTGAATATAGGTTGGTATATCAACAATCTATTGATTTTGAATCTAATTTATTCTAATTGATGACAAACACACTTATGGAATGATTAGAAACTAAAAGTGGTAATATTGGAAATGGTAGATTAACAAAGTAGAGATTTACTATAACTAAAAAAGAATAATTTGTAATTAACAAAGAATGAATGATAATTAAATGGAAAAAAATCAACTACGACCAGTCGACGGACTCATAAGAGCCGGTCCAAAATAAGAGGTTGGCTGCTCCAGTGGACGGCAGTCGACCAGTCATCGATTTTTAGGCGCAATATTAACCTCGGCCAAAGGCCTAAGTTTAATATATATATATATATATATATATATATATATATATATATATATATATTTGTGTGTGTGTGTGTTAGTATATCGGTAAGGAAATTAGTTCCCTAAGTTTATGGTTCTTAGACATTACAGGACTGGATAGACGTGTACGTTGGCAATTAGGCCTAGATGTTATTTATTCAACATATTCAATGTACGACAAAGGCAATTTGATCACAAGTTGCACTCACAGAAGGTTCTACGGTATATGCGCAATACTGACGAGAATGCTCGAAGAAGTGTGTGGCTGGTACTAACGGGAGGTTCCTAGGTATTAGACATGGTACTGTTGATTGGTGATTGGATGCCCAACGTTGTGCAATAAGTGGCATTACACTAACATTGAGAGTGGACATCGATGCAGGAGACCCTAAAATGTCTTTAGCATAAGTCTGCATTGCAGGCTCCTCCTCAATGCGTAAATACGATACACGTAGTCGTAATTTGGGGATGTACTCTTAAGGTTTATATTGTAGGTGATCCTATGTTAGAATAGTTCTAGAAGTTATTAGCCAATCCATAGTTGTTTTGAGGTTTGATTAGTTGTTCGACCCTAAGTCTAAAACTTCACAAGATGTTGGTGTAGGTGTATTTAGAACTATATCTCTTAGATTAATAAAACCTACCTTAATAAGTAGTTAACAAACACAAGTAGGACATCCTAGGTCACATAATATAAATGAAGTCATTGGTTGTGATCGACATATATTAATGATGTAACTCATTCACTAAACTTTTGTCTGATCCACTCCTTTCCTTTCCCCACCCCCAAAGGACAAGGCAACAGGTGATTGGCCCGATCTAGTATGTGAAAAAACAAGCTTGGTGTTTGAATTTCTTATTACTTTCCATTACTCTCCATATAACTAATTAATATACATAGTATTTATCATATTTTATGTTGTATTTCTGTAATTCTAGATTATGACTACGTATATTTTAAGACTGAGATTTTTAGACATTTTCTGAGATGACTATTTTCTGTATTAATATTTTTCTAGCAGTCACTGCAAGTTCTAAAAGTGTAGGATATCTTGTATTTTATCCTTATATTCTTAGTCTCTTTAATGTTTAAAACCCAATAGCTCGTACTTCTTGGCATGACGCAAGTGCAAAAGTCATCCTAGGTTTTGGATCAGTGTGTCTAAAGGTTCGAGTTGTCACACTTGGTATCAGAGCATAGGTATAAATATTCCTTAGGAGTAAGGTCAATATCGAGAGTGCGTACTTTTAAAAAATTGAAGAAGTTTTCCGAAAGGTTTTCAAACAAATTTCAAAATGTGCTTCTAAAAAGTATATATAAGTATAAGTTTTTAAAGGTTTCATATATATAATCATAATACAAAGAAAATGCTCGCTTATTCTTTCCAATACCATCTATGGAAAAGTTGCTAATAATTCTTGAATCACTAATGGAGAGGATGAGTGATCTTACTAGTTGAGGCTCAGGTGATGCGGTTGAGATTCTAGACGTGAACCTCTTGATATGGTTCCGTAACACCCCTGATTTTTAATAACATTATTCAGGAGATTCAATTGGAATAAATTAAATAAAATAATGTAGATAAGGAGATTGAGGTGATTAACAAAATGTAGTAGCCGTGCTTATTCATAAAATGAACTTATAGATGGTTATGTAATTAAACATAAGGACATTAAGGTAAATAGCCGTCCATATTTCCCACCCTTATACCATTTCCCCTTAGTCATACATGTTCGTTTTTATCATTAGCAAGTACGAAGAAAAGGAGGAAGAAAGAAGAGAAGAGAAATTCAAGTAAAGCTTAGGATTCAAGCTAGAAGAAATTAAGCTCAATCAATTGTCAATTTCCTTATCCAATCTAAGGTCAATAATAATCACTACATCTCTAATTTTGTTTTTAAAATCATATGAGTTTGGATTTACGTATAAATATGTTTTTATGATATATTGAATGATGATATGCTTAATTTAAGATTTATTTGGTTTAAACATGATGGTTTAAAAGGAGATATGCATAAAACCAAGATCAAATGACTTTTAAATGTCATGGAAAAATTATATGTTATGGAAAACATGATTTTGGAGTTGGCTTTCAATTTTATAATTCTCTAAGCCATGGAGAAATTTTTGTAACGACCGTAAAGTTAACTGGTTTAAATAACGATATTAATTGAAATTTTGTGGAATTTTAAAACATAAAATTTTGAAATATAAATTTGATATTTGAAATGCGTCTAGTTACACATTAGCAACTGGTAAATTTTCGTTCGAAAATATGAAGTTTATTTCGTGCGTAAATTTATTTCAATTTAATCAGTTAAAAATCGATGAAAATAAAATGTTTTCAAAACCTAAATATTTTTACATAGAAAAATTCTAAATCATCTTCTGAGCAAGACGTCGTTTTTCGTTTTTCCAAATTCGGTTTCTTTAACTCTGTCGATCTTATTTTTCTACGTTTTTCTTGTATTTTCCGCTAATAGAAAATTCGAATTTCTATAATTCAATCATACTACTGATATTTTTATACCGTTTTGACCGTCTTGTTGTGTCGATCTCTGCGGCATATTCATTTCTATAATTCGAAGACCGGTACGCGGTGAAATCTGCATAATAGATAGTCGTATCGGTACTCAATTTGTATCTTTTGGGGTTCTGATGATCATTAAAATTCACCATATAAATTCCAATGGTCAGGTTATTAATATGATTCACTGACTTCAACCTTTTGTCTATCAATTTCCAATGTTCAAGGTAACTGCCATTCGTTTTGTTTAATTTTCTTGCCAGCTCACGTTGATAATCAAGTAGCCTCTGTACGTTGAGAAAATTTATATTTACAAAGGTTACATTCCTTTTCTACCTTTTAAATTCTTTCTTCATCAGCCTCTCTCACTCTCTCTTCCTTTCCCTCAGCCTTCTCACGCAAGCCCATGCAGCTCATGCTACACCCTCCGCCCCATGCAAGCACGCTCCGACCACCTCCCCTCCTCCTTTCTCTTTCTGTACTTATTCATAAAAAAAATTGAATGAGAGAAAGCTTGCTGCCTTCATCCCTTTAGCAGCAACTCTTGGCAGCCTCCATCTTTGCCGACCAAACAAAACCACCCGCCACCCTCGCCACAACAAAGCTCCGCCCGCATCTACCCACGTCCACCCGATCTCGACGTTCCCTCCCTCTCCTTCACCTCACCACTTCGGCCTCCCTTCTCATCGACGGCCATGGCTCCGCCCTCCCATGCACAAGGCCGAACTCATCCCCTTACATATTATTCCTCTCCGCCTCGCTTGTGCCGCCTAGCTTCAGCCTCTAACTCAGGCGGGCCGAGCATCTATTTTTTCTAAAGGTAAGCTAAAGTATATATAAGCACGTATATATATTCTAAGTTTTGATATATATTGTCTACTGTGCATTGATACGTTTAAAGAATATTAGTTTAAGAGTCACGGTTTATATATATTCGATTTTTAAAGTATGTATAGTAAATGTGGCACTGATATTTCGTTTTGCATAATATCCATATATAGTGTGATCTATATATACTGTTTAAATGAAATCTATATATAATGTTGGTTATTGAGAAAAGTTTTATATGTATATTATATGGGTGTATGTATAGATATTGTGTAGTATAAATGTTTTCACTTTGGGTTTTATGACTTCAGATTTATCTCTATATTAATATGGATGTTGCTGCTAATATGTTAGTTGAATGCATATAAAGTGTTCGGCAGTTGTTTTATATATATGTTATTAAACTTTTGGTCTAATAGTGTATATATATATATATCAATTTATGTATAATTTCTTCGACGGTAGTAGGTTAATATGTATATTTTACTTATTACTATAGGCTGTTAGTTGTATTTAGAGATTCATGCGTCTCAAGTCTATATGTATATACATATTTTGCAAATGAATATTATAATTTATATTTTGTTTTACTACCTTATCTATAACACTGTTAGTATTTTTTTTACATCCATTTTCTAACTTTGCATTTATTAACGTATAGTATGTTAAATTGTTAACGACGTGCAATACTCTAGCCTAATTTGTTAACCCATGCACATTGCAAATAGCAATCCTATTTTGCTATCGAAAGTTTCAATTTGCTTATGGGTAGTAAGTATTGTCTATGGGGGTTTTTAATTTTAATTAAGAGGCACTAAATCTAATTTGAGGCTAAATGTATGTTGCACGCTTTGAATTGAATTTCCTCGATCAGCAATCAAATTTATTATCATATAAATATATAAGGTTGCTTAGGATATAAGTTATATAATAGACTAGTTTACGTATGGGTTTATGTAAGTTTATATATACGTGTCTGAACTGAACATGATTGTTGGTATAGTATAGCATAAGTTATAGATTGGTATTATATTGATTTTAAATATTTATTTTATTATTAATTTTATTTTTCTGGATATGGATTTGATTATATGTATGTATAGATTTAAATGTGTAATTATTTTGCATTTTAATAAGTTATATATATAAATATTTATTTAATTTAAAGTGTGTCGGAATTTAGAATTTGATTGATATATATAGTTATAAATAAGAACTCTTATACTATTTATCTTCATTCATCCAGTTCTGATTCAATTTCGTCTATTTCTATCTATCAGCTTTGTTCGTCGAATCGTGTCCATCCGGCTTTGATTTGGAATTCGTGCCTGGATCTGTAACTCGTTTCATTGTCTAATCTCTCTAACCTCGAAAGGTGAGCAATCACTCACGATTAATGTTATTTTATTTATTAAATTTGATTGATATGACAATTGAAATATGCTGTTGTTAGTTATTTACACTGTTATATATGTTACTACCTGTATCAGTTCACCTGTGACATCTGACACCATTATCTGTTAATTATTTATGCGATGATAATATAGTTCGGCTGATAATTGATTGATTGATTGTTTGATGTTTACATTGGACGTTAAATTGTTAATGTTTAAAGTGATAAATAGTATGCAATTGAATTTGATATAGGATAGTTAAATGTTGAATTTGATTAGTTAAATTTGTATAATTTGACCCCTTTTAATTGTTAAATTAATTGACACGTAGAATTTGGTTAACTACACTTTGAACCATTGAATGTATGTTATATAAATTTAGTAGTATAAAAATCGAATAATAGATATCCGGTGAAGAACCTTATAAATATTAATGTAATAATCTTTAATCTACATGAAATGATAGTGTAGATTCTAGAAATAATTATATTAATTTGCACAAACAACAATGTGAATTAATACGATTATTTCAGGATTATTTAAATTAATTATTGGTGAAGAACCCAATTTCATTTGCACAAACAACAATGTGAATTAATACGATTAATTTGAAATTATTTAATAATTAAGTTTTGAAATTATTTAATAATTGAGTTTTGAAATTATTTAATAATTAAATAAAATTGAATTATTTGATAATTAAAGAAAATTTGAATTCTTTGATAAGAAAAATTGAACTTTTGAATAAGTAAATTTGAACTTCGTTGATAAATGAAATTGGGTTTCTTTATTAATTAAGCTTTGAAAAAATTTAAGTAAGTTGATAAGTGAAATTGAATTTCTTTAACAAGAAATAAAATATGATTTATTGAAATTAACGTAAGATTTGTAATTTAAAGAATTGGTTTGACGAATCTAATTAAATTCAAATTTGTAAGCTGGATATAATGGAGTTGAACTTAAGTAATTGATCTTAAGATTTAGAATTTAAATAGGAATTGTTTTAAATGATAAATAACTTTAACGAATATTGAATGAAATCGGTAAATGAGTTTAAATTGATTTGAATGTTAAATTAAGTTAATGTAAATGATTTCAGAATGAACTTTATATACGAACTTGAATCAATATTTGAATTATTTAAATAAAAGTTGAAATCGAATTATAAGATCTTGAAATGGTAATTTGAAAGTTTTGAAACGTAAATTTTGGAAATTGATTTAGGAAGACGAATGAAATGTTGATTTACAAATTCTAATTGAAATTGAAATTGTTGTGGTTTTGAAATATATTAAACGACCAATCGGTGTAATAATTACGAAAGTTGTTGAAGAAACCAGAATCGGTTATGGGCATACTCTCTGTCTAAACCGAAAACTACTTTAATAACTATACGAGGAGTGTGATCCAGAATGAAGTGGTTGGAATGATGTACGTGATGACTGTAGAAAGAGAACGATAATGGATAGCCTTGACACTTGTGCCAAATTGGAAATGACCGAAACAGGAGCCGTGCCGGGCCAAATGGGGTTAGCCACCTCGAGCGAACACACTTCTTCGTAAACTACTCATTACTGGTTATTGATTGGTGCACCCTCGTATTTTAGGAGTGTTGTTTCACGGTGTTGCGATCGTTGCGGCGATGCGTTCTCACTAGTCCGGATCAGGCAAACGGTAGTTTCACTACCTTGGGTATTGCCTCATGTGCCTTATCATACTTCTATCCCTATATACGCGACCACTACGAATTTGTTTTGTGTTATACCTATGGAGTACTCTCTGATAGCCCACTAGTTTACGGTGGAGTTTACAGTGCTGTATAGACCATAACGCTTATATAAAATGTGTTAAGGGGAATAATGGTAACGCCTTAACACTATTTTGATACTTTATATTACTGATTTGCATTATCTATTTAGCGTACACCACTACATAGTAGATAGTTTAACCGATCCTTAGAGGATGGTTGTTCCAACATCCTTTGAGTTACTTGTATTTCAATTGTTATTTCACTTGAGTTGGATTTATTGATATAAGAATGTTAATCCAGACTCGAGTGTTTTGTGTTTGCTTTACGCTCGGGTCAGGCTAAGTGGTTCAGCTTTTGAGACTCACCTTTGGAGTTAGAGCTTCGCCTGGAGATCCAGCTATCTATCCAGCTTTCAGATATTCAGTTGATTCCAGTGATGTATTCTGATTCTTGTATTTGACTATTGTATTCGAGACTTCTGTTGTAACTTATTTAACTCTGTTATATATATAGTAGCTTCATGAACTACTATCTTTTGTTTCCGCTGCATATTATTACTCTGTGTCTGTGATTCTATGATTATTTATTTACTACATATCTGAGTTTTGCCAAATTTAAATTAACAATTCAGTATTTGTATTATTCAAGTCCGACGTGTGCGGATGCGAATTGCCCAAAATAGCGGGTCGTTACAATTTTCAAAGGAAAATATGGTCATTTGGGTTTATAAATTTATTTTGGAAAATATATTTAAAATTTGGGTTTTGAAATTTTGATGTGTTAGATAACATGATTAAAGTGAATTCTTGAAATTTTCAAGGATTTTTACTAAATTGATTTAGTATGGAAATTAAATTATTTTGAAAGGAGGACCTAAATGATTTAATTTTTTTTTGATAATAGGAATGGCTTAATTGTTAAAAGTTATCATGTTTTAGATCTAAGAAAATGCGGCAAATATTATCCAAATTATTTGAAATTTTAAGACAGCCAATCAAATGTTTACAAGTAGGCAAGTTTGTTACAAAAAGTTTACTTTATTTGGTAAAACAGCCTTTTGCTCAGAAAAAAGAGGTTCCGCCTTCTTTAGAAGGTCCCTTCGACCAACACCCTTCGCCTCCAACCTAGTCGAAACCTTCTAGGTCAAAACTAGTAAATCAATAAACATGGTATCATTCAAATGGTACGTATGGATTGAAGAAAGGCGAAGGTAGGGTGTTGAAAGGTAGCCCTCGAAGGGGTGGGTTCCTTTGTTTTATTTGGTTTTGAAAGAAAAACGCTTGGCTATTTATAAAGGGGTTTCGGCATAGGCGAAACCTATGGTAAAGGGTACTTCAAGAGGCTTTCAAAATCGAGTTGTCGCCTATGTTTTAAAAGAAGTAGCTTTTGAAGGAGTTACTTAGATTTTGTTTAGAGCTTTCGGATGGGATAGTTTCGACCAAGTCGAAACCCTTCTGAGGATTGATGACCTTTCGACAGCATTAAAGACATCAATGTTGTCGAAAGGTTCGGATGTTTTTATTAATATAAGTCATTTCCTAATACTTTCGAAAGGGGTTAGGTGTTTCGAAGGCAATGGTTTCGAAAGGGGTTTTGAAGCTAACCTTCAACTGTTTTACCCAGATGTTTTAATGCTTTCGAAAAGAAGATTTCGACACCATCAAACTTCCCCAACGCTTTAGAAATAAAGAATGGTTTTGAAAGAAATGCTTTCTCCTATGTCCACTATGACCCAAAATGATGTTTTAAGCATAAGCCCAATGCTTTTGAAAATGGGACTTTCGATGCTTTTAATGGGTAACGATCATTGGTTTCGAAAGGGTACATTCAAATGGTTTTGAAGCTATGCTTCTATACTTATATAATAATACTGTTACACGGTCGAAAGGTTTTGAATGAAATGTTTTATAGCATTCGAAAGGCGGGTACCTATTATTTTGAAGATAGATTTTTATGCTTTTGAAAGTCATCCCATGAGGTCGAAAGTAAGGTTTCAAAGGATTCGAAAGGTTTAAAACCCAAACTCAAATTTTTAAAGAAAAACCCCATGGCTAAAACAAAGGTGTTTTGAAATGGCTTTAAGTATATAAATTTGAAGAGGTATGGCCTTTACAAAAATAAAATTTAAAGGGATTAACTTTCTTTCATAAGAAATGTAATTCAAGGACCTCAAACCCACAGTAGTGGTATTATTAAATTGTTATGTTTAGTTATTCACTTGATAAAGAACCCATAACTGTGTTTTGGGGATAAATGGGGTAGGAGAACCAGCATGGTTTACCTAGTAGTGAATGTAAATTGATTAAACTCCTGAATGAGTAGAATTGCATCCATGTAGTCGGGGAGGCCAAAATATAGGATGCCTAATGTAACGATCCGTAATTTTAACACTTTGAACATGGGATAGTTAATTATTTTAAATATTCTAATATAGAATTTTAAAACCTAAACAATCACGTTTTATATGATAAATAAGAATGGTAGACTTATTTTTAATATTGAATAAATAATTTGGATTTTCATTGCAAAATTGTCAAAAGTCGGATTCCGATAAAGTAGGATAAATATTCGATAAAAAAATTTAAAGGATAAATAACTCCTTTTAAATATATATATATATATATATTTGATATCAAACTCATTTGTTAATAATAGTAATTTAATTTATAATGGTTCGATAAATATATAAAGTTGTTCTACTAAAAGTTGACAAATTTCATCGCATATTGATACATCGATGTCGTATTTTTATAAATAGATTTGGATAATGTTTTATATTATTTTATAAGTCAAATATACTCTTTTTAGTTATTTAAATATAATAAAAAAATCAATTTTGAAGTTTGGTTTACATGAATAAATAGTTTAATAAAAACGTCAAAATGCGATCGGAAAACGTTTTGTCGAAAATCAACGTTTTGTTCAAAATAATTTGCCGCAATGTTATCGCACCTTTGTTAACATGTTTAAAAATATAAATGTAAACATTTTATTTCCAATCAAGTTTACTTTTACTAAATAAGATTACGAAACTTCTAGAAGTCATTAAGAAAAGTAAGTAAGTTTAAGAAAGTAAAAAGTAAACATCAAATCCAAGTCACATCAAAATCAAACAAAATAATTACTTCTCTTTATTTAATCTTTAAGTGACTAAGACATAAAGTAAGGATGTGAGAGACGATTTTAAGTATTGAAAAAGTGGAGATTGCTTTAGGTTGAAGTAAGGTTAGTTTGGTAATTTGGTAAGAGGTTATTTTAGTAAATTTACCACTTGTTTTTTTTTTTATAAATACCCACCTCCTTCTTCACTTTCATTCACATTTCTTCTTCTTATTTTCTCAAGCTTCTTCATTTCTTTCTCTTTGCTTTAATGGCTTCCAAGCCATAGCAAAAAGTTAGAACGAAATAATGTCAAAATTTTTAAAAGAAATCAATGTTCATCCTCTTCAAATCAAACTCCTCTTTTCTTCATATTTTACCTCTTCTTCTCTCGGCCATAAATTCTACAAAAAACAGAGCCAAAATACAAAATTCTTTTTTTCAAATAGTGTATTATTCCAGTTGCTACAACTTTCATGCTGACCACTTTGTCTCATTTCAAACTTAACAATGTCAAAACGCCACTTATTTCCAGTGCATTCTCTGACCCAGTTTTTAAGCCAGAGAATAGTCCATTTTGTTTTGATCATGACTTGATCATAACTGATCCAAATTAAGTAAATGTTTTTTCCAAGCCATATAAAATTCTAGTGATTACAACTTTTATGTTAATCACTTTTCCCAATTTTAAGGTTTGCTATACCTAAAACTCAATTCTTTGAAGTGCATTTTTAGGCCTTATTTTTGTTTAATTCGACAACACCTCTTCTTCATTCTATCATAGCTCCCTCAAAAATACTTGGATTCAAGTGATTCATTTTTTCAAATTCCAGTAAAAATAATTTTAAACAACTTTTTAGTTAAAGGCTTTTCAAAATTTTGAGAATTTAGAGGGCCTAAAATCAGATACAAGGTAACCTATTTTTTGGAACAAAATCTAGGGAATTCAAGTAGCAGCTCTGCTGCTTCTTCTCTATACTTTTGGCCAACCTCTATCTTAAGTTATTGGAAGGAAGAGGGTGTTATTTGCTAGTGTTTAAATGGAGTATGGATTTAATTAGTGAAGTGTTGGTTGATTAAAATATTGGTACGAAGTTTATCGCTTTGGTTTACGGTGAGAAACTCCATTTAATATCTATATCTATATATATATATATACATATTTGATGGTGTGTTATGATTGTTGTGGATACTTATATATGCTTTTATCATCAAGTATTGATTGTTTGATATGATTATTAAATTGTTTTACCAAGTCACGTTAATACACGTCGATAAGCACAAAGGAAGTCACTTTCCTTTTGAAAATGAAATGGTGTATATG
The DNA here is from genome assembly GCA_030765085.1 of Allium cepa. NCBI lineage: Eukaryota > Viridiplantae > Streptophyta > Magnoliopsida > Asparagales > Amaryllidaceae > Allium > Allium cepa. The sequence goes on from CM060929.1 coordinate 781,778,996, forward strand.
GAATGCTTAAACCTTTTGAAAATAGTTTTAAAATGAGTTAGAAATATTTTACAAACATTTAATTATGTTTAAAGAAATAAAGAAAGCAAGTCAAGATTTCATCTTGTGCATTTTAAATATGTCCAAAACAATTTTCCAAAAAAATCAGCTTTTGTAGCAAAGTGACCAAAGTTTAAATATGGATTTCTAAATGATATAAAAGTCGTTTTGATGAATATAGCTTTTAAAATATATTTGCAACACTTTTCGCAACGCTTTTCACGGTGGTTTTTAATATCTTTTGAAACGTAGTTTTATACTTAACAATTCTTTCCTAAATCTTTTGTGAATGATTTTAAAAGAATAATTAAGTAATTTAAAGTTGATTTGAAAGTTTTAATAAGAGTTTGAATAAATGTTAAGAGGAATTGTTTATAACATTTAAACAATAATTGTAGAATATTGAATATAATAACAAATTGACTATGCGGAAACGACTAGTACATTTGTTTCGCTTATGAGAGCTAAACGGTAAAAAAAGGTGTGCAACTAATGTTAGGAATGGAACAACCATTCCCCTAAACTTAACTGGTCTTTGCTTTATCTTTTAGATGAGGGGTGGAACAGATCAAAAGGAAAGCCCAGATGCTCTAAATGTTCGTATTTAAATTTTTCTAAGATAAAAGAAAAGATCTTCATGATGTAGGATTACTTGCCACTAGTCCCTGGAGGTGAAATTTACCATACTTAAGGTGGCAGTAGTGCTCTGTTGCGAAAATCTTCGATTTGCAAGAATATGATTTTAAGTTAAGAAAGAAATCTTTGATTTAGATTTAATGAATAATATAGGAATATTGTCCCTAAGTCAAAAGTTATAACTTGAATGAAAGAAATCTTTGATTTAGATTTAATGAAGGATTTTGGAATATCGTCCTTAAGCTAAAAGTTATAACTTAAATGAAAGAAATCTTTGATTTAGATTTAATGAATGATTTGGGAATATTTTACCAAAGTTAAAAGTTATAGCTTGAATATAAGAAATCTCTGATTAAGATTTAATGAATGATTTGGAAAGGTTTTCCCAAGTAAAAGAGAAAATGATTGGAATTATTCCAAGATTTAAAAAGGTTTAATAAATCAAATGAATTAATAGATGAGGCTTAATGATTCCCTATACTCTTGAAAAGAAAATGGAATAAATTGAAGAGAATATATCTAAAAAAGATATTTGATTTAAATAAAAAATTAAGTAATTGATTGATGATTGATCCACATATGAACTTAGCATCTTTTCAAGCGAGGATTGGCTTCGAAGGAACCGGGGTCGGATTTGGGTGATTCCTATCCGAAAACCACTTCGAACCAATTTACATGTTCGAAAAATAAAGATATTTGAAGACAGAGATACTGAGACAAATAATAACGAGGGACTACTTGTTGATTATTTGGGGATAAACTCCCGGTTCACTATATTGTCGCAGTGGTCTTTTTGTTATGAAGAACCTCAAAACCATAAGGACTTCTCACCTAGTAACGACCGTGGAAAGTACCTTCGGTTTCGTTCAAGTCCCAGAACAAACTTGTATGAATGGATGTCTGACAGTTCATTTTCTGAGATTACGTACATTGGTTTTTACAAACATACATTTGTGGTGGCGGGGAAGGCAACTTCTCTTAGCTTAACACCCTACTTGAGCCGTACAAGCTCAAGTGTTGTATTTTTGTGGAAGGCAATTAGTAGTCAACGGAAATGGCAATGTGGCATTCAAAGAAGATGTGTTATGTGAAAAGGTAGTCGTTTACCTCAGGTCTCATCACCCGGAAATGACAGAAGCAGGGTAGAAGTAGCAAGGCTAAGTGGGTCGCTCTCAATTAGGAGATGTCATCATCCTTCTAGATTTACTCTACATGTGTCTAAGTATGTGGTGAATGTATGAATCGGGTACTCGTTAATGGTCGGTAATGACTGGGGTGATGACATATTCAGTACTATCCAGCATAAGGGGTAGGTCGGTCTTGTGTTGGTTTAGGCGTCCAGTATCTGGACCCTAGGTGCATCCCTCTAGAGGTGTACTGTCGAAAGATAGTGTTTTACCTTGTCATTTGTATGGAATCCATTCTCCAATAAGTGCCTTCAGACATGATTATAAAGCCTAGTGTGCTGGAATTTAATAATGTAACAATTTTGGCCAAGATTAGTAAGTTTATTTGCAAATGTTTTCAAAGATATGTCATTAGAAATAATATCAAATGTTTTGATATAAAAGTGTTTTAGTTATCATAAGGTAAAAACCCGTCTGTGTTTATGTGTGGGCGTGGTCTAATGAGATACTCTTTCTTTTCAAAGGATTTTATTCAAAGGTTTATATATGACACTGTCATTTATATTTTGAGTTTCTCATGCTGGTTTGTCAAGCATGATCCGAGTATTTTCAATACTCGGGTCAGATCCGAATAGTTTCAGGTTTACTGAAGACGGTTGGAGTTTCCAGAGGAGAGCTAGAGATATTCATCAACGTATGGACGTATTCTATTATCTGCTGCAGTTGTTTGATGTTTGTCAGATTTGTATGGACGGATGTTTATAACTGTCCAGGCTGAATTTAGGTTAAACTCTGATATATGTATCTTTAAAATTTTCTGCTGTAAAGATATTGTTCAATATAATATATATATTATTCCATTTGTGTGACATTATGTTCTGTCTTTATTTTCTTTTTCACCCCTTAAAGATCCTTTTATTCGTGCAATTTGAGTTGGACATGTGTGGTTTATTGTCGGCTCAAAGGGTAAGGAAATTTGGGCCTTCACATTTGGTATCAGAGCTTAAGGTTTAGCGAGAACCTTGGCTTTTGTAGGGTAAAGATTCATCAAAGATAGGGTTAGTAATACCCTAGGATGAGTGACTCATTTGAGATAGGGTTAGTAACACCCTAGATTGAGTTGAGAGTATTATATATAAGCACGTATTTGTTAATGTTATAAAGGTTTTGTTTTGAATAATTGGTAGATGAAATAATTTTACCTAGGATTTTATTTTGATTACAAAGTATATATTTAGGAAGTTGTATAGTTAGAAGTCTAGACTAGTGAAATTTAAATATGAACATCTTGTGATTAGAATTTCACAGTTTGACTATAAAATGTTTCATAAAGATAATCGATAAGTAAGAAATCCAATAAGGTAATTAAGATCATTAATACTTATACTAAATTAATAAATTAAGAAATGACAATGATAAATTACTATCATAAATTGATCAATTATTTGATTTAAAAGTTTAAGTAAAAATATCTTGTGAATTAAGTTTCACGATTTGACAATAAGGTGTTTGTCTAACGACCTTGACTCGACCTTCGAAAATCGACACCGAATACTTCACCCCTATTCAAATGCCGCAGATGCAAACGTCGAATCTGGTTCGCCGGAGCTTATAAAACATTAAGTACAACAACACCGCGGAAGAAAAAGAATATCATATAACTCCAATGAATACAATATCCAATGATATACAACAATTTGATACAAATGATATTAACATCAAAGATACAAAAATAACAGCGGAAATAAAACACAGCTGGATGGTCTAGGCTTTGCAACCATCGACAGCGGAAAGATAACTCCACTAGAATCTCCGAAAGAATCCAACTCCATAATGCAACTGCAACTCCATCTCCAAACTAAAGATAGCTCGAACCATCATCACGATATAATAAGCAAACAGATAACTCCAGAATAAAGCAAATGTGATCGCCAAGATCCCAAAGGCTTCAAAGATCTAAAAGCTAAAGAAGATCTCCAAATGCTACCAAACTAAAGACTTCAAAAGCTATCGAATCTACACCTATTATTCGATTATTTGGAAAACCAAACTCTAGACTGCCCGTGTGGAAAATTGTGGGCACCCAGAGTTTAGGAAGGAACAATAAACTCCGGGTCAGTCATAGGACTGGTATGAGCAAAGAAAAACAGTTTTCTTCAAAACAAACAACAAAAGATTTTCAAAATTGAAATCCGCAATGCATTTTTGGTAAATGAAACTACCATAAGGCCTCCCGCCACACACACCATGCAAACACAGAATTGGAGGAGATTTCTCCTTATGATAGTCAAAAATGCTTGATACGCGAAAATCATTTTGACATTATTATTAGTGCATAGTGGAAAACATTTCGAAAGTATAATATTAATCTTAGCCAGCATACAACCATTATTGTATGCCTACTATAGCTACCATGTTCAATAGCAGGTTACCGCCACATTCCATCGTAGGTTATACAACTAAAACCGTACAGGGCGCGTATTGTTTCTTTGGATTTTCCAAGAAATAGTCAGGCTAAGAAACTTTCTATTTCCACATGGGAACACCTCTGGAGGGACGCCCCGAGAACTTACCTAGCTCTCTGCCAACACAAGGCCGGTTTCCTCCCTTCCCGGGAGTAAAACCTAAGATATGCCACCCCCGGTCGTTTGCGACCTTTATCCGAGGATCCTCAACCACAAAGCAACATCACACAGTAATAAATATACAGTGTCCACATGAGTTAAGTATCTGGGCTCCATACCATGATACCACCCCTTTCCAGAAGGAATGGGCATACCCTAGGAGCGCAACCCCTGCAAGCTTGCCGCATCTTTCCTGTTTCGACCATTACCGGGTTGTGAGGCTCGATGATGCCTCGTCCACAAAGCTACGCTTCACAAAGTCATGCTTTAATCAATAAATGATCAGCAGCACTTCGTACGCCACATTATCAAATTGGGAATGTATCACTAGTAACCATCGACTACATAACCTCTGAGCTCGTACGTCTCAGAGAAGGGTGTTGAGCTAAGAGAATAAATCTCCGCCACCAAATAGAAATGTATTTAATAGAATCCAGCTTTACATCTCAAAGTGTATTGTCAGAGACACATCCATACAAGTCTGTTCCGGGTTCGAACAGAACCGAAGGCACTTTCGAAGAAGCCCTTGCAAATCCGGATAATCCATAATCACGTCTAGACTTCCCATCACATACGGAGTCTCTATACCGGGGACCAGTCGGTGTAGAGACATTCGACGAGTTATCATTTCGCTTTCGAAAATATCTAGTCTTCACCACCGGTCTTCAAATGCTATCCATAACCCCGTATCATTATTCGAAATGGGTTATACGACACAAAAAAAATATAAAGTTCCTCTCCCGGCTAAACCGAATAATGAGCGCAATATTTAAAAACATATGGATATTGGGATTTCAGTTAAGTCACAACTTTAAAACCCAAAACATTCCATTCAAATGGTTAAACAAATTACCATTTTAATCTTTTAAACAAAAAGATTCACTTCATAAAGTTCACTAATCTTTCACAAAGATTCATTTCCAATATTTAAACCAAAGATCTATCTTTGAGATCGTCTTATGTTTGAAAACAACGTTCAGCAAATATTTTACAAAGATTCCTTCATAGCTTTTGAAACAATTCCATTTCAAACCCTTGACATAAAAGATATACTTTTAACATCCTTTTCAATTTCAAAATAAGGTTCAACAATTTTTCACAAAGATTAATTCATAGCTTTCAAAACTATTTCAATTCCATTACACACTTGAAATCTTTCAACACAAATTGGAAATCCTTTCTTATATGAAAGCTTTTATTATTTGAAAACAAATAGTTTTTGTTTCGGAAAAATCCGATTTCATTTGTACAAGTTAAAGCCCTTGGGTTAAATTCAAATTCCCAAAACAATACTTTTTAAATGGTTTAAAACCCATATAAACACATTTATAACTTGTATAACCTTTTCAAATCATAATTTAAAAAAAAAGGTTCAATTTTGAATTCAAATCCAAACCAAATTATTTAAATTTTAAAACTTTATAATTTATTTGGAATAACTTTTTATCTTTGAAATCACTTTTCAAAAGCTTTTTATATTTAACCCAAATCCATTTCCAAAACTATTTGAATTCAAAATTCAATTTAAAAATTATTTTCTAAAATGTGTAACTTAACCGATTTCCTCGTGCAATCCATATTTGTATGTGTAGTGTAGTCCAGGGGTTTTTTACACAATAGTGCAACATCATCAATCATTACAGATACAATCACAGCAATATCGATAAGCGGTATAATCCTATAACGCTTATCTATATACACAGAATCACAGATAGATAATATAAATGCATTATATATAAATAAATTACATTCATCACAGCTTGAATTAAAACAATTCAAATCACAAAGCATCACACAGTAGAGATGACAAAACAATTCATAGCATTCAATAGAATACAATAATCCACAAATAAGGTTAATTGATCATTTGATTAATTGAAACCAGATTAATCACTAATTCTGGTTGATTAACAATAATTAATTACAGTTTATGTTAATTAATTATTTATTAATTAACTTTAATTAATGAATTAATCAACCTTTAATTATTTAAGAATTAATCTTAATTAGTTAATTACCCTTAATTAATTGTCCTTAATTAATTAGTCATTTAATTAACCCTTAATTAATTATCATTTAATTAATTAATCCTAATTAATTTAAAATAAGTAATTATCCTTAATTACTTAATTAACTTTTACCATTAATTAATTACTTTTATTAATTAACTAACCTTTAATTAATTAATTAGTTCTTAAATAAATTACCTTAATTAATTAATCACATTAATTAATTGTCCTTTAATTAATTAACTTGATTAATTAATCCTCAATTATAAATTAATTATCTTAAATTAATAATTAATTAGCCTTTAATTAACTATTAATTAATTATTCAAGTAACTATAAATCATCTATCTTGATTTATCATTAAATCATTATCAAAATCTTTAATTAATTAACCTTATATAAATTAACCTCTAATCATTGAATAATTAATCCCTAATTATTCTTTAATTAATTATCTTAAATAATTACATAAATTAATTATACCTTAATTAATTATCATTCCTTAATCACCTTCATTAATTAATTAACCTTTAATTAATTAATTATTCTCAAGTTAATTACCTTAATTAATTAATCACACCAATTTAATTATCCTTAATTACTTATATTAACAAATCATTAATTAATTAACTTTAGGATAAACCATTTTATCTTTTATTAATCACTTTATTTATCATTCAAATTCTTTATTAATAATCTTTGAGAAAAATTCATCATCAATTATTATTTCAAATCCCTTAGGTTAAATCAATAATTAAAATATTCTGACCAAATTCAAAAACTTAGATTAACATTTACAAAAGAACTTGTTTTAACTAAAAAAATTGTTAAAAATAAACTTAATTTGTTTTAAAAAAACTGTTTTATACTAAAATCAACAGACCCGAGACAAACCCGGGTTCACCCCGGAGTCAAAAGCCTTCGAGTGTTTCCCAAACTAACCCGTATTCTTTTCAAACTTAAATTTTTGTTTAAGTTTTCAAAAACCCAATGCACATTTGAAAAATACCCGGACTAAAAATCGAGCCCCACACGAGTCTTCCCGAGGTCGACTTCGAGCACATACCCTCTCCACCAACCCAGATACGACCAGACACCAATGATACCTATGCACCATGCACACCAACCCAATCGCCACCGATTATCGCTTCGACCACTAACTTGTCGGTGCTTGCCCACTCGAACCAAACGACCACCCAGAAACGTTAGCCTCCTCGTAAATCTAAAACGAACCCATCGACCTTCACTTGGAACAAAACCAGGAACGAAGTCGATCGCCAAAACCCGCCTCGCAATGCCTCCACCAATCACTATAAATTCCGACATCCTGACTCAAGCTTCGCCAGCGTCTACCGCTTCTCTTCCACTCAACCTCGTCCAGTCCGATGCTCCCTAGATGTCGCGACGAACCCAAGAACAACGGCGACTAAAATGAGTTCTTAAACTCTATATCGATTTCGATACGATACAACGATGATCTAAAAATTCATTTTCCATTTTTCCATCGATCACCTTCCTTCCCGCCACCTCTGACAACAACCCCGAAGTCCCTAATCTATTTAATCGCCGAAATTTGATGCGAACACAATTTCTGTTTAACTCTAAATATAACTTAATTCATCAATTTGAAAATTCTGTAATGATCATTAAAAATCATGATTTGAAATGTGTATCCGTTCCTAAAATCAAACTTAAAAATTTAAACATTTAATTCTGGGCTTATTTTAAATTATCACTGTATATGTATCATTTTCGAAATAAATATTTAATTTAAACACTTGAAATTAATTTTTAAAATGATATCATCTATCTACAAACATTTTCATTCAGAGGTTATAGCCTCAAAATCATTTTGTTGGATGACTTGGATTTTTGAATCATGTTTTAAAAACCTGTAACTTATAACAGGAACTATACATGCATATACCCAGACATGCACCCAGTTATACATATATACAAAGACATACAAACATATCCACACTATCATTCAAGGATAAGTCTTATCATACTTCAAATGCACATCCAAATACTAAGAAATATAACAGAGTTAAGGGGTTTGCTCACCTGTCAATTGGAAAGAACAGAGAAACAGAGAACAGTTTGAGCCTGGAATTTTGACCTACTTTTGTTTTGACTCCCAGTTTAAACTTGAATGTATTATACTTTGATTCTAGGTTGAAATAGGTTAAAGTTGTTGTCTGGTTCAAGATAAAGATTGATTAGACTTTTAATTTTCATTTCTGTTTCTACTTTGGGTTACAGGCTTTTGGTCTTTATTTTAATTCCCAGGTTTTAGATTTCTTTTTTGGTTTGTTGAAAAAAAAATGGAATGCTTTCCAGGCTGAAGATCCGGTTGCATTGATCAGGTTCTGATCACCTTTTGATTTCTGGTTTGTAATTGCAACTTGAATTTACTTTGCTTGATTTGATTTTTGTTTTGATGTTGAGATAATTTGGTTTGTTCTGGATAATAGTTTTATTATCTGGTTTCTCATTTTGATTTCTAGATTTGAATATGGAAGATGAGAGAATTTTGAACTGAGGTAAGTAAGCAGGTTTTCTTCTTTTACATATTTTCCTATAATTCCAAATCAAAAGAAAATTTTATTTGTTGCCACTTGTATTTTTTTCTAACACTTGTCATTTGCATGTCTTTATGTATTTACAATGCCATCAACCTGCTTTTTTTGTGTTAAAACCCTTATTTCATTTAATTTGCAATTTCTATTTTAAACCCTTTAATTATCTATTATTTTTTATCTTAACATATGTAAATGTTTTGCATTTTAAATTCATGAATATACAAACTATATTTATTTATTTTAAAATAAAATGTGTTTTAAATCTTTTTATCAAATCTAATAAATATTTATATACTTGTAACTTTAAAGAATGCGATTTAAAATAAATCAAACATTAAGAAATAAGTATAAAACATGTATATATTTGAATTTAATTCTTTAAATAGCTTTTGTAAATTTTATTTATATCAATTTTACGATATTACTTTCAAATCAAAGTGCATATTTAACATACTTAGGAAACAAATTCTTATTAACTTTAAAATAAAATTTTAAATCCAATTCATTTTCAATGCAGTTTGAATTTCCAAATCAAAATTTTATTTATAATCCAATCTATTTAAAATATTTATTTTGAGTTTCAAATTCAAATTTTTAAAATAAATAAGTATATATCTTATTAAATTTTCAAATTAATCCATAATTAATCAAAATTTTATATAAATAATCAATTTAAATTTAAATCAAAAATCGGGATCTTTACAATTTGATAATAAGATTGGTTTAAGAAATGAACATATAAGATAAAAATATATTAAACAAATAGAAAATGATTATGTAAAAGGCAAATGTAAAAGAAATGAAAATTTTAATTCGAGTAATTTAAAAAGAATTATGGGAATTTAAATGAAGATTAATATAAGATGAATTAATAAAAAGAATTTATAAAATAGGTTTTATAAACAAAAGTAATCTCTAAAGGATTTAAGAGATATTTTATGGTAACTAGTTCGAATGACTCGAAAATAAACTAAAAATGGGCAAGAGATGTGTTTGGATGGTAAACACTTCTATTAAGTATTACTCTTCTTATTAAGAGGATATATGATACTATTGGTAGTACCCAGTCCCTTGGTATTGTTTTGGAGTTACTCGATCTATATAATTTTCTTAAGTTAAAGAGATAAGGTGAATCATTAATTGATAAATTGATTAGTAATATTTATAAAAGTGTTTAAACCAAAGATAAATTTGAAATCGCTTGGGATTCTTGATGATTTTGGACAGTCGAAAATTGTTGAATCACACAAACTCAAAGCTAAGGAATTTATGAAATTTTTTGGTAAAAGATAAACAATTGTGAAATGTTTTGAGTAAATGAAATTGGATAAGTATAATTTATAAATGTGATTATAAATAAAAAGGATTTAAAAGTGGAGAAATTTATAATAACACTAAATCAGAAATAAATTTTGTAATTATGAATTTAAAATGATAGCAACCTACAACAAATTTTAAATCTATAATTCACCCGGCTATAAAACCGATCGGGAATTTGGGATGTGTATATGTACTATTAGGATGTAAAAGGGCATCATACAAAAATAGATTTAAGTCATGAGTTATTTATACATTTAAGTAAAATCATGACTCTTTAAAATGTAATTATAACCCGAAAAAAGTTTTATTAATGAATTCTACCGCTAATTAAGGATTTGGACTTAAGTTTTTAAAAGTGATGGATTTACATAATTGTGTTCATAAGATATAATGAACTTAAGTAATAGTTTTATGAAATGATTCATAAACAATATTAGTATTAAAGAAAATATACTAAAAAAATGAATATGAAAAATAAAGGATGTGAATAATGAGAATTTAGTATAACTGAGAAAAATCAATAAGAATAAATACGTAATATATACACACAAATTTTGATCTAATATCCGAGTACGGAACTTTGAGGTAATTACACTGATCCAGAAAAGAATTTATCACTTGATTTCTTGATAGCGAGCATTGATGATGTTTTGTGGTTAGTAACTATAGTTTTCTATTACAGTTGAGAGCTATATAAGGAAAGCAAGTGCATCTGTTTTGGAAGCTTAATCGGAGTCCGCACCAGAGGATTAGGGGATCGATACTAATTTAAAAACAAAGTTGTGAATTTGAATAGAAGATCAAACCAGATATTTTATACGGATGCTTTGGGTACATGTTATGGATTTAAGTTTGTGAAATAATGATTTAGGTAAAAAAAGACTATGGGTTTAGGTTCAGGATAATTTCGGAGACGAAATTCTTTTAAGTATGGGAGAATGTAAAGACCCATAATTTTAACACTTTGAAAATGGGATATTTATTTATTTTAAATATTCAAATAAAGAATTTTAAAACCTAAACAATCATATTTTATATGACAAATAATAATGGTAAACTTATTTTTGATATTGAATAAAGATTTTGGATTTCCATTGTAAAATTGTCAAAAGTCAGATTCCGATAAAGTATGATAATATTCGAGAATTTTTTTTTAAAGGACAAATAATTCCTTTTAAATATATATATAATCGATATCAAACTCATTTTATAATAATAGTAATTTAATTTATATTGGTTTGATAAATATATAAAACTTATTCTATAAAAGTTGACAAATTTCATCGCATATTGATACATCGATGTCGCATTTTTATAAATAGATTTGGATATTGTTTTATATTATTTTATAAGTCAAATATACTTTTTTTTAGTTATTTAAATATAATAAAAAATCAATTTTGAAGTCTGGTTTACTTGAATAAATAATTTAACAAAAACATCAAAATGTGATCGGAAAACGTTTTGTCGAAAATCAACGTATTGTTCGTAATAAGTTGTCGCAACGTTATCAGACCTTTGTTAACATGTTTAAAACATATAAATGTACACAATTTTAATGCTAATCAAGTTTACTTTTATTAAATAAGATTATAAAACTTCTAAAACTCATTAAGAAAAGTAAGTAAGTTTAAGAAAAGTAAAAGTAAACATCAAATCCAAATCACATCAAAATCCAACAAAATAATTACTTTTCTTTACTTAATCTTTAAGTGAATAAGATATAAAATAAGGATGTGAAAGACGATGTTAAGTATTGAAAAAGTTGAGATTGCTTTTGGTTAAAGTAAGGTTAGTTTGATTATTTGGTAAGAGGTTATTTTGATAAATTTACCACTTGTTTCTTTTTCTATAAATACCCACCTCCTTCACTTTCACTCGTATTTCTTCTTCTTCTTTTCTCGAGCTTCTTCATCTTATTCCTCTTCTCTTTAATGGATTCCAAGTCATAGAAAAAAATTAGAATGAAATAATGTCAAAATATATACAAAATATTTAAATGAAATCAATGTTCATCCTCTTCAAATCAAACTCCTCTTTTCTTCATATTTTACCTCTTCTTCTCTTGGCCATAATTTCTCCAAAACAAAGACAAAATATAAAATTCATTTTTTAAATCATATATTTTTCCAGTGGCTACAACTTTCATGTTGACCACTTTGTCTCATTCTGAACTTAACCATGTCAAAAAGCCACTTATTTCCAATGAATTTTCTGGCCCAATTTTTAAGCCAGAGAATAGTCCATTTTGTTTTAATCATAACTTGATCATAATAGATCCAAATTAAGAAATTTTTTATTTCAAGCCATATAAAATTCCAGTGGCTACAACTTTTTTGTTGATCACTTTTTTTCAATTTTAAGTTTTGCTATACCTGAAACTCAATTCTTTAAAGTGCATTTTTGGGATTCGTTTTTGTCAATTCTACAATACATCTTCTTCATTTTATCATAGCTTCCTCAAAACTACCTGGATTCAAGTGATTCATTTTTTCACATTCTATAAAAAAGAATTTTCAACAACTTTTTAGTCAAAAACTTTTCTAAATTTTGAGATTAAGTGGGCTTAAAATCAGATACAAGATAACCAATTTTCCGGATCAAAATCTTAGGAATTCAAGTTCAAAGCTCTACCGCTTCTTCTCTATACTTTCGGCCAACCTCCATCTCAAGCCTCGACCAAGCTATTGGAAGGGAGAGGGTGTTGTTCACTAGTGTTTAAGTGGAGTATAGGTTAATTTGTGAAGTGTTGGTTGATTAGAATGTTGGTATGAAGTTTGTCGCGTTGGTTTATGGTGAGAAACTCTATTTAATATCTATATTTATATATATACATGTTTGATGGTGTGTTATGATTGCTATGGTTGCTTATATATGCTTTGATCATCAAGCATTGGTCGTTTGATATGATTGTTAATTTTTTTACCAAGTCACGTTAATACACGTCGATAAGCACAAAGGAAATCACTTTCCTTTTGAAAATGAAATGGTGTATATGAAATGCTTAAACCTTTTGAATATAGTTTTAAAACGAGTTAGAAATGTTTTATAAACATTTAAATATGTTTAAAGAAATAAAGAAAGAAAATCAAGATTTCATCCTGTGTATTTTAAATATGCCCAAAACAATTTTTCAGAAAATTTGTAGCAAAGTGACCAAAATTTAAAATTGATATTTAAAATGTTTTAAAAATATGAAATAAATCCTAAAAATCCTTTAAAATGTTTTAAAAGAGATTTAAGTTGAAAATATATATTTCTAAATGATATTAAAGTTGTTTTAAAGAATATAGCTTTTAAAATATATTTGCAACACTTTTCACAACGCTTTTCGCAGCAGTTTTTAATATCTTTTGAAACGTAGTTTTAAACTTAACAATTCTTTCCCAAATCTTTTGTGAATGATTTCGAAAGAATAATTAAGTAATTTAAAGATGATTTGAAAGTTTTAGTTATAGTTTGAACAAATGGTTAAGAGGAATTTTTTATAACACTTAAACAATAATTGTAGAATATTGAATATAATAACAAAATGAGTATGCGAAAACCACTAGTACAGTCCCGCTTGTGAAAGCTAAACGGTAAAACAAAGTGTGTAACTAAGGTTAGGAATGGAGCAACCAGTGCCCTAAACTTACCTGGCCTTTGATTTATCTTTTAGACGAGGGGTGGAACAGATCGAAAGAAAAGCCTGGATGCTCTAAAAGATCATATGTAAAGTTTTTCTAAAAAGAAAAGATCTTCAAGATGTAGGATTACTTTCCACTAGTCCCTGGAGGCGAAATTTACCATATTTAATGTAGCAGTAGTGCTCTATTATAAAAATCTTCGATTTGCAAGAATATGATTTGAAGTTAAGAAATATTTGATTTAGATTTAATGAATAATTTAGGAATATTGTCCCTAAGTCAAAAGTTATAACTTGAATGAAAGAAATCTTTGATTTAGATTTAATGAATGATTTAGGAATATTGTCCCTAAGTTAAAAGTTATAACTTGAATGAAAGAAATCTTTGATTTAGATTTAATGAATGATTTAGGAATATTTTACCTAAGGTAAAAGTTATAGCTTGAATATAAGAAATCTCTAATTAAGATTTAATGAATGATTTGGAAAGGTTATCCTAAGTAAAAGAGAAAATGATTGGAATTATTCCAAGATCTAAAATGGTTTAATAAATCAAATGAATTAATAAATGAGGCTTAATGATTTCAAATACTCTTGAAAAGAAAATGGAATAAATTGAAGAGAATATATCTAAGAAAGATATTTGATTTAAATAAAAGATGAAGTAATTGACTGATGATTGATATCCACATATGAACTTAACATCTTTTAAAGTAAGGTTTGGCTTCGAAGGAACTAGGCTCGAATTTGGGTGATTCCTATCCAAAAACCACTTCGAACCAATTTATGTGTTCGAAGAATAAAGATGTTTGAAGACAGAGATATTGAGACGAATAATAACGAGGGACTACTTGTTGATTATTTGGGGATAAACTTCTTATTCACCATATTGCATCAGTGGTCTTTTTGTTATGAAAAACCTCAAAACCATAAGGACTTCTCGCCTAGTAACGGTCGAGGAAAGTACCTTCGGTTTTGTTCAATTCCCAGAATGAACTTGTATGGATGGATGTCTGACAATGCATTTTCTGAGATTATGTACATTGATTTTTACAAACATACATCTGTGGTGGTGGGAAAGGCAACTTCTCTTAGCTTAGCACCCTCCTTGAGACGTACAAGCTCAAGGGTTGTATTTTTGTGGAAGGCAATTACTAGTTAACGGAAATGGAAATGTGGCATTCAGTGAAGATGTGTTGTGTGAAAAGGTAATAGTTTACCTCGGGCCTCACCACCCGAAAATGACAGAAACAGGGTAGAAACAGCAAGGCTAAGTGGGTTGCTCTCAATTAGGAGATGTCATCATCCTTCTAGATTTACTCTACACATGTATAAGTATGTGGTGAATGTTTGAATCGGGTACTCGTTAATGGTCGGTAATGCCGAGGTGATGACATATTCAGTACTATCCAATGTGAGGGGTAGGCCGGTCTTGTGTTGGTTTAGGCGTCCAGCATCTGGACCCTAGGTGCATCCCTTTAGAGTTATACTGTCGAAAGGTAGTCCCTTACCTTGTCATTTGTATGGAATCCATTCTCCAATAAGTGCCTTCGGACTTGATTGTAGAACCTAGTATGATGGAATCTAATTATGTAACAATTTCGGCTAAGATTAATAAGTTTATTTGCAAATGTTTCCAAAGATATGTCATTAGAAATAATATCAAATGTTTTGGTATAAAGTGTTTTAGTTATTATAAGGTAAAAACCCATCTATGTTTTTGTGTGGCTGTGGTCTTATGAGATACTCTTTCTTTTCAAAGGATTTTATTCAAAGGTTGATATATGACACTCTCATTTATATTTTGAGTTTCTCACGCTTTTTTATCAAGCATAATCTGGGTATTTTCAACACTCTGGTCAGATCCGAGTAGTTTTAGGATTAGTGAAGATGGTTGGAGTTTCCAGAGGAGAGCTGGAGATATTCATCTACGTATAGACGTATTCTATTATCCGCTGTAGTTGTTTGATGTTTGTCAGCATTTGTAAGGACGGATGTTTATAACTGTCCAGGCTGAATTTAGGTTAGACTCTAATATATGTATCTTTAAAAAAATTCGCTGTAAAGATATCATTCAATATAATATATATATTATTCCATTCATGTGAGATTATGTTCTGTCTTTATTTTCTTTTTCACCCCTTAAAGATCCGTTTATTCATGCAATTTGAGTTGGACATATGTGGTTTATTGTCGACTCAAAGGGTATGGAAATTCGGGCCTTCACACCTAAACTTTGAAGTTGTCCAGGAGATAGGTTCTTAGTAAACCTATGAAAACTATGATTCTGCAGTTATTGGAGGTTACCAACGGGTTCATAGTAAACCGTTGAAGCTATGCATCAAGGTAGGTTGGCAGAGGCTAATTGGTTTGTAGTGAACCCATGAAAACTATATCTAGATTAAGAATTGACATTAGTCAATAGATTCCTTGTCAACCCTTGAAAACTATGATAAGAAAGAAGTTAATGGAATCATCAGTAAGTTCCTAGTCAACCCATGAAAACTAGAATGAGAAATGAATTATTGGATAATTTCATAGGTTCCTGGTCAACCCATGAAAACTAAGATGAGAAGTGAGTTGCTGGATAAATTCATAGGTTCCTAGTCAACTCATGAAAACTATGATAAGGGGATTAGTTATTGGAATGACTAATGGTTTAGGAGGGCCCATGAATTAATTAAGCTAATTAGCAAGAGCCTATAGGTTCTTAATAGTCCCAGGAAAACTATGAAATAGGATAGGGTGTCCATGTGTTATGAAAAAGGTTATTAGTAAACCCATAAAAACTAATAGGGTAAAAGTGACCATAGAAACTATAATTATGATAGGGTGTCAATTTAAAATAGGGATGAGAAATCCAAATGTTTATATGTATGCATATAATCATAATATTTTAAAATGTATATTTTAACCATTGTGGATGCAGGAGCGTAGTATATGGCTTTATAATGGTTTTAGGATGCCAGTGAGGGAAAAATCCGTTCCGCTAAGCAGGGTGGTCACACTAGATATCAAAAAGGATTGAGATGTTAGATTATTATTCATACCAGGCTTTATCTATGGCTTGAAGTTTTTGTTTTCCCCTTAAACCACTACAAGAAAATGTGTTTTCAACTGCAATAGTAGACAGCGTTTTTACAATAACTGCTGACAAAGGAATTTTGCAAAATAAAAATTAGAACCTTGAACGCTGTTTAAAGTAGCCCAATTCATTTTTAGAGTCTTTTCATTACGCGGTCACTAGGCCGCCTTCCTTTCTTCCTTTTCAACTTCACTCCGCGTAAAGGTGAAATTCTAAATCCTCCTGCGAAATTTTAACCTAATTAAACATGAAATCTCCCATGAAAAATTGTTCCTTCCTGACCTCTCCTATAATAGCCCATAAACTAAAGCCCTAATTCCCTTTGAATCCATCATTGGCAATCACTTGAGCCCTAAAGCACCGTGAATCCTTCATTGGCAAACACGAGAACATGAATCGAATTCTAAGTCCACTCAATAAATAAGAGGCCTCACTCAAGAATTCTTGGTCGATTCGCTTTAGAAACCCGATTTGAGGTAATTTATTTAATTTTAGATGCAACGTGTGAAATTGCTTTCTTTATTATCATGCATAATACTGCAGTTACGTTTCCAAGTTATAGAGAAAAAAGACAGGTCTTTGTATGGTAGGGTCAGTCAATAATAGTTTGTTTACAAATGGTTAGTCAAGATTTCATCATTGCTCATCATAGAAATTTTTAATTTCTATCATCGTTTTAATTACAAAAAGGACAAATAATTTGATCATAAAGCATTTTGAAATCGACGTTTATATTTAGATAACTCCAAGTACTAAAAGCTCTTGAGCCGGCTTTGGTTTAGTTGTATATTATGTCGAGTACAGCAAGGTACGATGATTATTTGTATTTTTTTATTAACATACAATAATGAATAAGTGTACAGAATATAATTTGCAATTGATGAGCTTGCATAAATAGCGTAAAATAGCATGCTCAATACCAAGTGATTCTATAAACTATGGATACACTTTATTATTTTGTTGTTATTGCATAGAAATGATAGTGACATGAAGGTTTGATGTTGTCAGTGTTATTTATAAAATTCTTTCACTGAAGTTTATTAGTGCAAAAATAATATAGTTCTTCATAAATAAGGATTGACTTATTTCCTAATCTACTGCTGCTAGGATATAATTTTTTGTTGCTCTTGGATTTGGTAGTATTAAATTTAATTAGTTAATACTAATTTGTAAAAGGTTGCTCATGTTATGACAGTAGAAGTAGATTAATAGTTTATACATTATATTTGTGTGAAAAGATTATATTTATTTATAACTAAGCTTTTAATTATCTCCTAGTTAATTTTTGACAGGTAAACAATTGTTTGCTCTTCATGAAATGGTACATATTGAATTTAATTGGCTAATATTGATTTGTAAAGAGTTGCTCATGTTATGACATTAGAAATATGTGTAAACAAGTTAAATTGAATAATATTCTGGGTTTCCATGTAAGATTAATATGTTACTAAATTTTGATATTTTCTATTTTGGATTAATATTTTCGTCTTTCAACTTCTTTATTATGATGTAATAAACTTCTAACAATATAATGAATATAAAAAAGGGTGCATTAATCAAGTATAAGGTATCACTATCTTATTCATATTCCAAAATGGCCATGGAATTTCCTTTTATATTTTAGCATTGTGAAATATAAATTGGTAAAGAATACATTCCATAAATTTAGGCTCAAATTCAAGTCACGTTATTATTATTTTCTAGGCTATTAATTTTGTGATTAGGCGGAACTAAATGTATACCATTTTTATTTCAATTTGTACATTTCTTCCAAACGTATCATCTTAGTGAGATTTTTTTTTACAAAAAGCGAATTTACTCATGGATGCTTGGGGGTCACCTAGTAACTAGCATACCCTCATGCAGGACATATTATAACTATACAGTTTTCTTTTTGGCTAACATCAATCTAGAGGAGTGACTGAAGCCCATTTTTCATTGTCAATATTTAAATATGAAAAGCTCACTTGAACCTTTAATCCCTAATAAATTAAAACCAATATTTTTGTGCCATCACTATTGGATGTGCATGATGAACCATCATAGGTGGATATACTAATGCTTACCTCCACAGTGTAGTTTAGTTGCTTTTGAGCTTATTTCTGAACTACTCAAATATGGAACTAGGTAATTATTGCATAATTTGGATATATTATAGCTATATACCATGTATGACATTTCAATAGATTTTCTCCTAAAATGTAGTCCACCTACACAAAAATTTAATGTTTTACATATGCAAGCAATTGTCAATTCAAGTTCAAGACCTTATTGGATCAATAATATCATTTATTTCCATATGCATAGTAAGAACTAAAGCAGATGCAGTTTTGCTGTTATTGGTATTTAATGCTGAGTTATGTTATGAGAACAGAACAATAAATTACCTGACTTATGTCAAAAAAATGTGGTAAAAGACGTCAAGCCTATTACAACTTAGTCTAAAATAGAGCGGTTCAGGTTGTGTTGCTGATTGAGGGTGAGGTTGGTTGGTTGGGTTTTGGCTTGTTGAATTTCACCAATTAGTCTTGAATTTTATGTTAGTTTTTCTAAAAAAAGTAAAAATATACAAGTGAACTTCTATTTATATTTGAACAAAAGTAGATGACTGTTTATTCGGTTGATCATGCATTGATTGATTGTCCAGAAGTGGGAGCTTTTCTTTGTGTCCCGTTTAACTTTGTATTGTACTTTGTCCAGAAGTGAGTTCTTATTAATATACTGAAATTTTCTGACATGTTATCGCGGCTAAATTTTTGTTAAAAGTAATCAATTTGATCATAATGTCTTACTGACTGCAGTTTTGAATATTTGTTGCAGCTTTTGTTGCAAACTCTCAGTTAATATAGTGAGTAAGAATAATACCTTTTTAGTAACTTTGAACAGATACTAACGCACCACCCCTTCGGAGACCATCATATATTATTGTTACTGTATTTGATACTTTTTCTTCTTTACTATGACATTAAACTATTGTTTTCAGCAAGCGAAACCTTAAAATTATGACATATAATATTGTTATACCTCCTGTACAACTTTTACTTCAAGTCTGTTTACTAACTTGGTGTTGAAGTTTCCTTTATACCTTACTATTTTGCAGAAATAGTTTAAGTAGACAGTTAGTATATTGTGTCATGGAAATTTTGGTTTTACGATGCCTTTTGGTAGAAACCATTCTATAGTGATTCATGGTGATAGGACTCTATTTGTATGGGCCAATCTTTGTGTCCGGTTTATATTTTGTGCAAGTTTAACTTTGTGTTGTACATTTTCATACACTGATAGATTTTGTCTATGAGTCAGATTATAAGGCATAAGTTGCAACTTCTAGGTGTTTCTGCAATCTACTTGCTGTATAAGTTTCATATAATTAAACATTATCGTTAGAAGTAATTTTTGTGTTTTACACTGAGTGTTGATGAATGATTGCAGGAAATACGAGAAGATTACTCCTCCAAAAGTAGAAGATTTCTGTTTGATAACTGATAACAGGTATACAAAGGAAGAGGTTGTTTTCTTAAGCTTATTTATACACTATCAATGCGTAGATGTTTTTTTTTTTAAAATTTGTTATAAATTAACGGGCAAAAATTTATGTCCAGGTCGTATAAATGGAGGCTGACATATAGAAGTTATTAAATTTTGAGATGGGAAGTCCTACAACCAAGACATTTCTAAGGTATATAATAAGCACACTTTTGATAAATATAAGACTGATGCTATTACATGTCATGATTAATAAACTTCTCACAAATGGAGATTCTTTGCAAGCTTCTATATTTTTTATTTTTTATTTTAATTGAGTATAAAGAAGTTCAACAACACATGTAGTGATTCTTATTTGGGAACTTAACTTAAACTCCTGTAGTGATTTCCAACTAAGTCACTTTTGATCTGTGCCCATTTTCTAGCCCAATTCTGTGAGATATGAGGTTATCATGTGCTTTTAAATCAATTAGACTTCGGAAATAATTGTCTATTAACTATTCAAAATTCTAGTTTTCTATTTTCTTTGGAAATTTTTGCATTTTTGAATTATTAAGCACTAGTCTTATTTAAGGACGCCTTCCGCTTTTCATTAAGAAGTAGCAAGCATTAAGCAAATAAATATACCTGGAAGATGGATACATAGGTACCAAGACATGGATATCAAATCTAAAACTTCCCCACAGTGTAAGTATTAAGACATGAATTATTAAGCACTATTCTTATTGCAGACATGTAACTAGAACTATTTTATTATAAGTAAAACCATGTCCTGTTCATTTTGCCTGGGAAAAATTACATTGAGTTTCTAGGTAATAGCATGTCAACATGCATGATATGTAAGCAATGTACTTCTAAGTATTTTTAATTTGAAGTATTGGGTAAAATAGCGTGTCAACATGCATGATATGCATACAATCTACTTCTATCTGCTTGCTTCTTTCTATCTGCTTGCTTTATGAATAACGCTTTATGGATTTATTTGGTAAAATGTAACTTCTTATGAAGCTTAGAATTATGTGAGTTTGTGTTTGCATCTGTGTAACTCTGCTATCCCTGGTCAAGTGTCTTTAACTAAGAAAGTGGTTATTGTGATCCGTTAGAAAATAAGTAGACTATATGGTTATCTATTTATCACGTCTATGTTGTGATATTTAAGGACCTTTGTGAATTTCTACGCAGATGGAGGTTTAAAATTCTGTATTAGGAACAAAGTAGTTAGGGTGGTAAAATTATGTAGGGATTTATACATTACAAGCTCAATACAAGTTAAAAAAAATGTAGTAGACAGAGAACAACTCCAGTTAATGGAACTTTTTTAATACTCTATGTTTTTTATTTCTTTAATACCTACTTTACTAGTATACTGAGTGGACGAAAGTATAATTTATGTAGTTGTAAAACGTGTGCAGAAGATGTTGTGACCAAAATTTTTACCTACTTATATGTTTAATCCACCACTCAGTAATTATGTACTACTTTATAGCCTCGTTTTTTTGTTTTAATTTTTGTAGAATGAAATAGATTTGTAGGTATATTCTATTTGTTACTCTTATACAATATTTAGAGTCATTTTAAAACTTCTTTCTAAATTGTATTATGATTAATGCACAAAAATGATATTGAAACTGCTTTTTTTTCTCTCAGCCACAGATGTTAAGAGCATATGGTCAATGCATAGACAGACACTCAAAAGTATATTATGATCGCACTGAAGTGCAGAGAGCATTTTATGATAATGTTACTGGAATTGAATACCCATGAGATACATACAGGTTGCATTGTTAATATTAATTTATCCATCTTTATTATTTGACACCTCAGTATAATGAGGTATATTCTTTTGCATCTGTTTGCAGTGGTACAGTAGCAAACTACTGGGTAGACTCTCCTTTAGCAATGCTTTCTATTTATGATGAGCTTATTGTTGTTGGAATAAGGATGTGGATTTTCAGGTACCATTTTCTTACTGTACTATATCAGCCATCGATTGATGTATATAGTTGTTAATATGCTGCTGCTAATGCTTTACAATATCCTGATTACTAGAAATCTTTGTAAGAACCATGGACATCTGATTCTAATTTATCATTTAACAATATATTGTTAAATTACAGTGGAGATACTGACATTGTAGTACCTATAATAGCCATAACATACTCGATCAGTGCATTTAAGCTTCCAACAATCGCTAACTGGTACCCTTGGCATGACAATGGCAAGGTTAGTGTCAAATAATTCCTTCCTTTTCAACCTTTAACAACATAAATTACACTGGAAAATCATGCTCAATAGTGTATTTGGAGTAAAAGATAACATCAACAGACCATCAATTTGTAACATTGTACATTTACAATCAAAGAGCAGTGAGATAAATCCTGCTCTTTATACTAGTCAAAAATATACCAGGATCCATTTTGAGGCTTAGAGATACGTATGAATAAGCACATAGTAGATTACCGTAAGTTATTGTAATGTGCACTAGATTTTTTCATCTTCACTTAATGCAAAACAGGAAAAACATCTTTCACTCTTTCGTACTCTTTGTTTTGGTATAACTTAAAACAAGGATTTAGTTCCTTATGTACTCTTTCGTGACTGTAGGGATATTTTCGATTCTGAATTCCTCTTACTGTATTATATATTATGATGTTTTAGCCAAAATTTGGGAAGTTTAATGTATTTCAATGCTATCATCGCTCCTATAAGGCTGCTGAAGAGTTATGTTCAAGTATATTTTCGTCTCAATATATTTGAATTACATAATAAGGTCGATATCTGCTAGTTTAAGTCTTCTAGTTTAAATAATCATATGTTAACATTGACTTTTTGCTTTTTTAGTTCTGTACATCCTATAACAATGCTCCTTATATGACAAAATATAACATTTTTAATTATTTAGAAAATGACTCACTTTGCAGTTTAAAAAATTGAATGTTGGTGACGGTTGCAATTGAATAAGAAATTTAACCTATAGTGTATAGCTATTACAAGGGAGGAACTTCGAGTAGTATGTCTAAATTTTATTATAACTATGAGCATTATATCTGAATAACTATATTAGGAATGAAGTGTAACAACGTAGTAGTAAATTCATTTTTGTCATTAGCATCATTCATTCAGGGAATACACGGTTTTGGGTTTAACTAAAATAACAATATGTTCACACTATATCTATTAAGTGAATCCTATCTTCCCTCATCGTGGAATGGTAAACAAAGTTTGGCTTTTTAAATGAACCATCTAAAATATTAATGGGAGTGGATTGCAGGAAAGAGGTGAGCCCTTCAGAATGACAGGGTGGGGTTGGTTTATAGATACAAGTTTGGCCATTTAAATGAAGCCGAGCTCACCAGTTGGATTCTTGTTGTGTCTAGGACAAAGAAACATATTTGATTAATCCAAATAAACATCGTCGATTCCTTATATTATTATTTTTCGATAGAACCAAAAGCCTTCTCTTGTCCTTGGATTACTGGATCTTCATTTTGTTATGTTTTATTTGTTTTTGCATCTATTACATAGGAAGCAATCATTGCTGTAGGATATTGGTTTTTGTGGATTGATGGCACAACAAAAATTGCAGATAGAGAAAGCATAATGAAGGTCCATATCATTTGCAATCTTATATTTCAATCAATTAAGACGATTTAATCAATATTGTACCAATTGTATTTTCTTTTCAGGATTTCAAGAGGGACGTGGAGCTCCTATATTTTTGTTGACCTCACAAGTTGTTGGACTTGGTCTTACTCTAACAAAAGCAGATCGTGTTATTGTGGTTGATCCAACATGGAACCCAAGGTTATTGATTTTGTCCCTGTTGCTTTTGAATTTGTTAGCCACTCATTTATGAGTTTTGTTGCCTTGGAAAATCATGGCTAAAATAAAAACAAAAATAGAAAATAAGTTGGTGAGGCAGTGTATGTTACTGATGGGTCTGAGGGGAGTTGATAGTATGGTCAGCAGTGGGATGAGGCAGAGGCAGGAGGTGTATGCACGGTGGGTAAGTGGTGGAAGGTGAAGTATGATACAGTACAGCAGGGGGTTGCTGTGGATTTATATCAGTGTTGGGAAGTGCAATGGTTGAATTAGTGGTTGTATCAGTGATTGTAAAAGTGTGGACTTACTGTATTGATATTATACTTTTACTTAACATATAACGTGTCTTTGTTTAACAGAATTTGTGGCAACTTGGTTTACTTTGTTATTTTTGTTTATGGATATTATTGAAACTTGGTTTATGGATGTCTTTTGTTTATTAATATTCTCTTAACTAGTTTATGTAACCAATTAATAGTTATTAGAACCTGTTATATATACTAGTTGCTTGAATATGCTTAAAATATAGTTTTGGAATATTCAAAAAAGCTGTTATATACATAGAAGACAGCGTTTGATTAATGCTGTCAATGAAGAAACAACAACGTTTATTTCGTGCTGTAATTATCTTGAAATTGTCAATAACAGCGTTTTTCACATGCTGTCGAAATAGTTGATGATTCAATCACAGCGTTTTTAACATGCTGTCGAAATTGTTGATGATTCAATAACAGCGTTTAGAAAACGCTGTCACAGAGATGTTTCAACAGTGTTTATAGAAACGCTGTTGTAAGTTGTGTATATACGACATCATGTCGTTATACAGCGTTTCTAATAACGTTGTTGTACATATTACAGCGTTTATCAAACGCTGTTAAAAGCCTTTTGTAGTGTAGTGAACTCTCAGGTACTCAATTGATTTTGAGTAGTTTAAGGTTTAGGGTTTTAAATTCTCTTCTTAGACGAATAAAGCTTCCAGAGGCATGTAGAAGGTAGTTAGTTATTTAGAGTTATCTTTTTCTGCTGTGTATTTTGTTTGTAAAGGAAGATTTATTAGCCTTACTATATTCTCCGATCAACTAAGGGGCATCTCCATATGTCGCTCTTGGCGTAAATGTGGTAATTATATTTTTTTTAAACGGGGTTAATGTTTTTGGGATTATGTAATGAATATCAAATGTTTTGAATGAAATATGGAAATGTGTTTTTGATTTGTTAAATTTTTTCCATATTTCTATTATATATGTATCAATGTATCTAGCACCACTGTATTTGGTCGTCGTGGATTAATAACTGTAGGTGACTGCACCATCCGTAACGGTTAGTTTTGGGCTTCTAAATAGGGTGGATGTTATAGGTTTCATCGGTATCTACAAGCGAGAGGACAAGTCGAGCTTAACCATAATAGGGAACCCCCTAAGCAGGCACCACCTATAGTTCCCGCCAACCCACATGTCATCAATTTTGCCAAGCTATGTAAGAACTTTATGGTCTAGAAGGGAAGTCGTATGTTGGGACTGAGTCCTATGTGGACTCAAAGGAATGGATCCGCACTTGTGAAAGGATTTTCAAATTGATGGGTCATGGAGATGACATTATGTGACAGCTTGCTACTTGGAATTTACAAGGAGAGGCTCTAAATTGGTGGAACATGGTAGTGGCAGAGACTGATGTGGGGGAGATGAATTAAGGAGAGTTTAGAAGCATTTTGAGATGAAGTTTCATTCCATGGAAGAGCAAGGAGTACTGTTGCAGAAGTTCATACATTTGCAACAAGGGGAGATGTCAGTAAAGGAATATGTAAATCGGTTCAATGAGTTGGCGTGGTTTGGTTTTGATCTAATTATTACCCCTCACAAGAAAGTTATGAAGTTTGCAAAGTGGTCAAATTAACCTCTTCAAGGTTTGGTCCTTAGTCATATTCACATGGGCACAACTTTTGAGGGTTTGGTGGAGATGGTCTTGCCGAACACTATTTCTAAGAAGGAAGTGAAGGGCAAGCCCAAGAAATCGAAAGGAAAGACACCCTAGTAGAATGAACGCAAGGAAGGAATGAGGGCCTAAGGGAAGATTAAGAAGAAGGAGCTCAATTGTAAGAAATGTGGGAAGCGGGGGAATTTTGAAAAGGAGTGCAAGACGGATATCTCAAAGATCAAATGTTTTAACTGCAATCATTTTGGGCACATAAAGAGAGAGTGTCTAGCACCACCGCAGACCTCTACCCAAGTGTTTTCAGCTTACGCACTGGATCTTGTACCCAGCTCGAGTGCACCTTCGGTACCGGAAAAGAAGTAGAAGGCATTAATAAAAGGTGTGTTAACCATATCTGATTATCGTTTCGTACTTTATTCAAAATTGGGGCGTCACACTATTTTATCTCAAGTAGAATTGTTGATGAGTTGCACTTAGACATTAGCATAAAACTATACCCAATAATTATATGAAATCCAAATGGAGGATTGGCTTATTTATCTATGATATTTAAGGTTTTGAAATTGTTTATTTTGGGGGTCAAATTCGTTGCAATGCTTTTGTTCAAGGATTTTCTGGGTTTGGTTTAATTTTAGGTATGGACCGGATGACTATATATGGGGTAATCTTAGATTGTGATAAGAAGGTAGTTTGTTTGGGTACTTGTAGTGGACGCAGTCTAGAGGTGTATTGTGATCCCATAGGTTCGGTTATGTTAAGTTTAGTTATCTATGTTATTTAGACCTATCACGCGATGAGTTAGATTTAGTGCCAGTAGTTAGTGTCACGACCCGCCCCTTTGGACCCTCGAAAATCGACACAAATATGTCACTATATAATATGTCGATGATCAAGTGCCGGAAAAGATAGATAGTTTAGAGAAAATAAAGAAGATAGAAGAAAGAAGAACTAAACAAATAACAGAATCTCACAATCGCAGCAAACAAAATATAATAGATAATAACATATCTTTACATAAAAATGAAAACTATATATGTTTATAGATTACATGATCAGAGTATCACAAACAAACAATAATTACCAGCTTGGCAATTTCAAACAATCACAGCAGCGGATAATACATCTCGGTCTCCGGCTCCTCTCCTGAGCTCCCAAGCATACTATCTTGTATTTTATAATACTCGGTCTGACCCAAGCATTATAATGAAATAACACCCGAGTCAGTCTGGAATACCAGTGTGATAAAAATACACCCAAATTGATTATTAAAGTTTCAAAAATCCTTTGAAAATCAAAAGCATCTCGTAAGACCACGCCACAAATAAACATGTCAGGTTTTTACCTTACGATAGCCAAAACATTTCTTATCAAAATTCTTTGATATTATAATAGTTTCTAAATACAAATACTTATTCAAAATAGCTGAAATTGTTACATGATTAAATTTTAGCGTACTAGCCACAAAGTGGGTTATACAATCAAAACCATAAAAGGCATGTAGGGAGAATGGATTTCCAACTAACGACTAGGCATTGGAGTACCACCTGTCACAGTACCTGGTCTAGATCAGTGTATCGAGGATCCACCCTAAATCCCCTGCAACACAAGACCGGGACTACCCCTTACTGGATAATCCCCAGTAATATCACCCTATGGTTGGGATCAGCAACCGCCCACTAAGCCGAATAAAAAGGAATATCTAGACAGGGATGACCTTACCCTGATGGACGCGACCCACTTAGCCTTGCTATATATCCCCTAATTTTCAGTCATTCCTGGTTGGTGAGGCTCGAGGCTAAGCATTACCTTTTTGGAACATTTCACTTAGAGTGCTCACCGTCCTCCTGACGATGTTCTGAAAGCATTCATCCACAAGTCCGTTCTAGGTCCGAACGGAACCGAAGGCCTACTCCTACTACATCCATTTTGTAATCACCCTCAGGATTGGTAGCGACTAATCCTTGCACTTCACTGCTCCATCTTTGACTCCAAGCTCTTGTCTTCATCACAAAAACGTACTCGTTGGATCGAACTTTTTTTCGAATCACAAATCCGATCTCGGTCTCTTCGAAACAACATTTTCTATTTCCCGGTAAACTCAACCCCGGTTCTTTAGGAAATACACAGACGAAGACAAGATTGGAGTTCACCTCCTAACCATTAGTGGACGGATTTCCTTACCAACGTCCTAGAAGATTGAACGAGTTTATACATACAGTATAGCACCCGAACGGTAACTGTACAATATAATTCTCATACCTCTTCTAGATATTTCCAAAGTTATATTTGGGTCCAGATTTGATAGTCGGTTATTTAACTATCAAATAAACAAACAATTCAACCAATTATTTTATTTTAACTGAAAACACCAAGTCTTCCAAAATTTAGTTTTTTATATAATTTAAATCATTTTCAAAAATATTCTTTAAACATTTAAAAATAAAACTACTTAAGTCACTTTACTCAAAATTATAATTATGAAATTCTAAAATAAAATTTTCAAGTAAAATTTAAGCCACGAACTCTTTAAAATAAAAGTTTTATATAAAGTATAAATATTAGAAAATTCCTTTTAAAAAAACATAATGTCAACTTAACCTTTAAAATAATTACTACTAAAATTAATTTGAATAAATTTACTTTTAAATTCTAAAATAATTAAAAATAATAAATTTTTTTAAAACATTCTTTTTAAAACAATTTTTAAAACTTAAACTTATACTAATAAATTCCTTTGAAAAATATAATTGGCTTTCAAGTAAATATACTTCCATTTCAAAATAAACCAAAGAACCCTTTTATAAATCCTGCTTGATTTATCTCATTCAAATTTACGTCTCAATCCCGTAAATTTCTTTCAACACTTTAAAAATAAAACACCTTTTATTTTTGAACACATTTCCCATCTCCTGGAAATCACTTCCAAAATATATACTTAACTTATTTAAAATAAGTTACTAAATTCTTTATTCAAAAAATACTTTTGAAAATCTATAAGAGTTCCCTGAGTAACTTAAATCAAAAATTTCCTTTTAAAATAAAGTTATTGTATCAAAAATGTTTGTTAAAATTTCCTTTAGAAAACATAATACTAGTTTACCTTTAAAATACTTAAATACCATAATTACTTAAATAAATATTTACTTTTTACTTAAAAATAATTAAAAATAATATTTTTTCTAAAACATTCTAAAAACTCATTTTTAAACTTCAAGTTTATACTTCGAAAGCTTTTCTCTGAAAACATACTTAGTTTTCTAGGAGAAGTACACTTCCCATCTTTTAAAAATAACCTCACTTTTATTTTTAAAACAATTTGTACCTTCTTATAGAAATTCCCACCAGAAATCTATCTTTCAAATTTATCCACTGATAAATATTCCACTTAATTTATAAACCCAGTTTATAAATTTTCATTCCTCCTTTACTTTTAAATCACAGTTCAAAAACACTTAACAAATTCCAAACCAATTTCCTAAATTTATTTCCTTAAATTCATTACTTAAAAATTCCTTTTCATTTCCCTTTTAATTCAAATTCATTTATTTTAAAATACCAGATTATACTTATCCAACCATAACACAGCACAACAAAATTCCCAAATTAATCTATCACAGGATATCAATAAAATACATCACAGATTATGAAGATAATTTCTATATTGTGAGGAATCCAGTTGGATCCCCCTAACCTGTTTTCCTGCATCCACAGATGTTAGCACACAAATAAATATCGTTCCAATCTGATAATAATTTTCACATTCAACCAATCAATCAATCATTTTAATATTAACTATTTAAATTAAATGGCATCCATATGTGAGTGAGATTAACTCACCTTGTGTCGGCGTTTTAATTTTAAATTAAATCGAGCCCGTTCGATTTAATCCAAAATTTTCACTCACTTGCTCCAAACACCTTCGGATCTGCTGCAGCGCTTAGATTGCGTCGCTGCGATGTTTCGTTGAATTCTGATAATATATGCATGAGATATTCAGGTTTAAAGATTTGAATATAAAATTTAACACAAATTTTCTTTAAATTTTTAATTTTATTTCAAACCTAAGATCAGACCAACGATCGAAAACAAGGCCGAAGCCAACTTCTTCTCTCATGCAATATCAGTTCGAACAAAACCCATTGCCGCCTCCTCCTAGGGTTCAAAATCGCTCCGCTTTTGGTCGACCGGATATCGATCGAGCACCACCACCCGGTAGCCCTTCGCCGTCTCTTCCTCCACTACAACCACCATGGAGCTCGACGCCCTAGATATCTCGAATTGCGTGCACGAACGTGCAGCTTTCCTGGCGGAATCTCTGACAATCCATTCAACGATCTATGATCACCACCGTTCGAATCGAAGTGCTCAACGAGCTCTCCATCATTCCAGTTGGAAGAATTAACTAAAACCCGATGGATCGTTCGAAAATTTGAGTTGAAAAGAGATGTTTCTTGGCCATAGAATTGTTTTAGCGGCAGCTGAGAAAGGAAATAGGGTTTCGGCCCTAAATACGTTTATATAAACATTTTATAATTATTATTTTAATATTAAATTTACCAATTTATAAGATTTCGAAGAACTCTGAATTAGACATGCTGCCAAGCATTTATAAGGTTTTACCCGCATTCTGAACATAATGTAACGTGTTTTGGAAGCTAATTCAATCACACATGGAAGATAGCTTTTTGAATCAAGTTTAAATATTAATTTTCGATTTAAATTTCAGCGCGTTTCTCACCTGTACGAACAAACGGCAAGTCCAAATGCTACGAAATTTGAAATCCAATAATAATACACTATACGGATCCAATGGAACTGGTTTTATCGCATTCCGAGACTGTGCCCCAGTAGGCTATTTTAACTCGTCTATTAGTTCCAACGATTTCCAAAATCGTCGAAATCACTTAAAATTTCACTTTTAAAATTTTACTAACTTAATTGTAAATCATATAGAATCTATAATCACATTAGATCATTCTGATTCATTTTGAATCAAAAACTGATTATTTGCATTATTATATATATATATATACATACATATATATATATATATATATACATATACATATATATATATATATATATATATTAATTTTCATTATTAAATTAATATAAAAATTCCAAATTTAACTTATCGACTTTCGATTCCATCCAAAAGTCCAATATCACAATTCTAATCCAACTAGACTTGAAATAAATTTTAGAAACCATTTTCATATCTATTTTACATGCAGATTCACCAATTATCCCAATTCCAAATATTAAATTATAATAATCCAAGTCCAATTAAATTGTCGTATTTGAAATGATAACTAATTTTATTGATATAACCACAATTTTCTTATTTCAAATCAAATTATAATTCATATTCAATATTTAAAATGAATTAAATGTTCAAAATCTAATGATTAGAATTCCGGGTCGTTACGTTCCTCCCTCTTATAAAAATTTCGTCCCCAAAATTTGTTAAGGTAGGAAAATGCTTCCAAACTCATTTACTTACCCAAACTTACTTAGTTAAAAACTCACATTCATTTCATCAAAACTTTTAGCTCAATTCCAAAATCATTCGCTTTATTTTATCTCAAAAGCTTTGTTTACAACATCAGTTCAAAAACCAACTTTTCTAGTTAACCCAAAATTCTCGAAATCTCCAAAAAAATTCTAGTTCCCAAAATTTTCAAAAAAAATTGACAGCCTCTCCTTTGTACGGAGATTGTTTCGCAATATCACAATAGACATAAATATATATACATCGACCCGCACGTTCGAAAAACAAAATATACCACAATATATTACCATTTTCCAATTTTATTGCGTAGGCGTACCTTTTGATTAGCATTTTAAAAGCAAGCGGCTAATTAATATTGCATTTACGCGCTCCAACTCTATCGATTGCCTCCCGTACCTGTACTTACTCAAACAAGTACATAAGTTTTCAATAATATGAGATTGTAACAACCTTCCATTCATTAATCTTAGCCAAACACATCAATTGCATAGCCCAAACAACAAATTTTCATAATTCTGCATGTTAACCATCTTTATAAGCAACCACAAGTTTCAACACTATTTTAATCCCCTTTACAAATCCATATTTCATTTTACTTTACTCAAAAGGATTTACAACCAAGTTCGCTACATTTAAATTCATATTTACCACAACCAACTCAAAATTGCTTCAATATGATCAACATGTGCCTACTTATATAAACTTACTTCTATGTAATTCCAAATTGATCTACAATCAATTTTATCTCCAATTTGATTTATTTGCATCATATTCATAATTCACTTTCATTTATATGCAAATCCACTAAATTAAATTCCATCCCATTACAATTTATTCAAAAACCAACTTTATTTACTTCCCTTAATTTATTAACTTTGTTTACAACAAAAACGACTAATCTAAATGCAAATTTGATGTTATTCAAGCAAATAACCATTACTTAAGTTTTATACCCATTTTGAATTAATTCCAACATAATCTATATTAATTCAATCCATACCGAATTATTCACAACCTTTACATTCTTATTCCATTAAAATTATTAAATTAATTCCCTACTCTTACATTTAAATTTCATTATCCATATAGGTTCATTCAAGTCCATTACATAAGCTCGACAATAACCATTTCACAATTTTCTTAAGTTATCTCAACTCCATAATATCTCCATTTCTTCTTACATCAATCTTATTTCCATTTTAATTTGATTCTCATCTAATCAAATTCTAATCTATTTACAACTTTTATTTCAATTAGTTTACTTACTCAATCTATTTTTATTTTTATTCACCTTCTCAATTCATTTCTGGATATATTTAATTAATAACATGTCCATTTTCAATTATTTTGTACCCAAACTGAATTTATTTACAGTTCAGACCATATCTATTTTAACCCAACTTCATTTCATTCGACAATATTCACATCATAATTAATTCATTTACAATGTATGTCGAATTTCATTTAATTTAGCTTACGCTAGTTTCATCTTCAAACTATTCTCTCGAATTTAGTTAGGTGAGAATTTTATTCATTTAGTATCATTTATAACACAACTAAATTTTGATTTTAAGTCAATCCAAAATCATCTTAATTTCATTTAATTTAAGTTAAATCCAATTCGATCAAATATTATTTCTCAATCCAATTTAAATTTTGGATTTTCCATTCTTTTACCATAACACCCAACCATTTTCAAAGTTCTTTAGGAAATACACAGATGAAGATAAGATCGAAGTTCACCTCCTAACCATTAGTGGACAGATTTCCTTACCAACGTCCGAGAAGAATGAACGAGTTCATACGTACAGTATAGCACCCCGAACGGTAACTGTACCATATAATACGCATACCTATTCTAGATATTTCCAAGGTTATGTTTGGGTCCAGATTTGATAGTCGGTTATTTAACTATCAAATAAACAAACAATTCAACCAATTATTTTATTTCAACTGAAAACACCAAGTTTTCCAAAATTTAGATTTTTATATAATTTAAATCATTTTCGAAAATATTCTTTAAACATTTAAAAATAGAACTACTTAAATCACTTTACTCAAAATAATAATTATGAAATTCTAAAATAAATTTCCATGTAACATTTAAGCCATAAACTCTTTAAAATAAAAAATTTACATAAAGTGTAAATATTAGAAAATTTCTTTTAAAAAAACATAATATCAACTTAACCTTCAAAATAATTACTACTAAAATTAATTTGAATAAATTTATTTTAAAATTCTAAAACAACTAAAAATAATAATTATCTCTAAAAAATTCTTTTTAAAACAATATTTAAAACTTAAACTTCTACTAGTAAATTCCTTTGAAAAATATATTTGGCTTTCAAGTAAATATTCTTCCATTTCAAAATAAACCAAAGAAACCTTTTATAAATTCTGCTTGATTTATCTCAATTCAAATTTACGTCTCAATCCCATAAATTTCTTTCAATACTTTGAAAATGAAACACCTTTTATTTTTAAACACATTTCTCATCTCTTGGAAATCACTTCCAAAATATATATACTTAACTTATTTAAAATAAGTTACTAAATTCTTTATTCAAAATATACTTTTGAAAATCTATAAGAGTTCCCTGAGTAACTTAAATCAAAAATTTCCTTTTAAAATAAAGATATTATATAAAAATGTATGTTAAAATTTCTTTTAGAAAACATAATACTAGTTTACCTTTAAAATACTTAAATACCATAATCACTTAAATAAATATTTATTTTTTACTTAAAAATAATTAAAAATAATACTTTTTCTAAAACATTCTAAAAACTCATTTTTTAAACTTCAAGTTTATACTTCGAACGATTTTCTTTGTAAACATACTTAGTTTTCCAAGAAAAATACACTTCCCATCTTTTAAAAATAACCTCACTTTTATTTTTAAAACGATTTGTACCTTCTTATAGAAATTCCCACCAAAAATCTATCTTTCAAATTTATCCACTGATAAATATTCCACTTCATTTATAAACCCAGTTTATAAATTTTCATTCCTCCTTTCCTTTTAATTACAGTTTCAAAAACACTTAACAAATTCCAAACCAATTTTTGGAATTTAATTTCCTTAAATTCATTACTTAAAAATTCCTTTTCATTTCCCTTTTAATCCAAATTCATTTTATTTATATTTTAAAATTCCAGATTATACTTATCCAACCATAACACAGCACAACAAAATTCCCAAATTAATCTATCACAGGATATCGATAAAATACATCACAGATTATGAAGATAATTTCTATATTGTGAGGAATCCAGTTGGATCCCTCCAACCTATTTTCCTACATCCACAGATGTTAGCACACAAATAAATATCGTTCCAATCTGATAATAATTTTCACATTCAACCAATCAATCTATCATTTTAATATTAACTATTTAAATTAAATGGCATCCAGATGTGAGTGAGATTAACTCACCTTGCGTCGGCGTTTCAATTTCAAATGAAATCGAGCTCGTTCGATTTAATCCAAAATTTTCAAAACCGCCTCCTCCTAGGGTTCAAAACCGCTCCGCCTCTGGTCGACTGGAGATCGATCGAGCACCACCATCCGGTAGCCCTTCGCCGTCTCTTCCTCCACCATAACCACCATGGAGCTCGACGCCCTAGATATCTCGAATTGCGTGCACGAACGTACAGCCTTCCTGGCGCAATCTCTGACAATCCGTTCAATGATCTATGATCCCCACCGTCCGAATCGAAGTGCTCGGTGAGCTCTCCATCATTCCAGTTGGAAGAATTAACTAAAACCCAGTGGATCGTTCGAAAATTTAAGTTGAAAAGCGATGTTTCTTGGCCATAGAATTGTTTTAGCGGCGGCTGAGAAAGGAAATAGGGTTTCGGCCCTAAAAAGGTTTATATAAACATTTTATAATTATTATTTTAATATTAAATTTACTAATTTACAAGATTTCGAACGAACTCCGAATTAGACATGCCGCCAGGCATTTATAAGGTTTTACCCGTATTCCGAACATAATGGAATGTGTTTCGAAAGCTAATTCAATCATTTGTGGAAGATAGCTTTTTGAATCAAGTTTAAATATTAATTTTCGATTTAAATTCAATGCGTTTCTAAGCCGTACGAACAAACGGCAACCCCAAACGCTACGAAATTTGAAATCTGGTAATAATGCACTATTACGGATCCAATGAAACAGGTTTCATCGCATTCAAAGACTGTGCCCCAGAAGGCTATTTTAACTCGTCGATTAATTCGAACGATTTCCAAAATCATCGAAATCACTTAAAATTTCACTTTTAAAATTTTACTAACTTAATTATAAATCATATAGAATCTATAATCACATTAGAAATCGTTCTGATTCATTTCGAATCAAAAACTGATTATTTGTATTATTATTATTATATATATACTAATTTCCATTATTAAATTAATATAAAAATTCCAAATTGAACTTATCGACTTTTGATTCCATCCAAAAGTCTAATATTATAATTCTAATCCAACTAGACTTAAAATAAATTTTAGAAACCAGTTTCATTTCTATTTATACCCAGATTCACCAATTATCCCAATTCCAAATATTAAATTGTAATAATCCAATCCAATTAAATTGTCGTATTTGAAATTATAACTAATTTTATTGATTTAACCAAAATTTTCTTATTTCAAATCAAATTATAATTCATATTCAACATTTAAAATGAATTAAATGTTCAAAATTTAACGACCGAAATTCCGAATTGTTACAGTAGAGACTATCCAGATGTCTTTTTTGAGGTTACTAGTCTTCTACCCCAAAGAGATATCGAGTTTTTGATTTATCTTAAGGAGATCGCCAGACTTATTGCGTTGCCTTTAAGGCATATGCTTCTAAAGAAAGATGCGAACTAAATAAGCAAGTGAATGAGTTGTTGGAAAAGCACTTCATTAGAAGGAGTATTTCAGAAGGAGCACCGGTTGTCTTTGCCACTAAGGCAGATGGTTCTTTGAAGCTTTGCATCGATTACCATGAGCTGAATAAGCTCATAAAGAAGAATTGTTACCCACTGCCCCACATAGACAATCTCTTTGATCAGTTAGTTAGAGAAAATATGTTCTCACAACTTGACTTGGCATGAATTTCATTAGGTACGTTTGGCCAAAGATATTATTCAGAAGACTGCTTTTCATTCACCTAATGGACTTTATGAGTGGTTAGTCATGCCCTTTAGACAAACCAATGCATCTGCCTACTTTTTTGATCTGATTAGTCGAGTTTTAGAAGGTTGCTTAATAAGTTCATGGTGGTGTTTGTTGATGACATATTAGTCTATTTAAGGAGGAAGGAGGAGCACATGTTGCATCTAAAAGAAGTGCCCAATGCACTACATGGGCATAAGTTGAAAGTGAAGTTTTCCAAATGTCTCTTTTAGTACAAGATGGTATGTTTTTAGGACATATTATTTTTTAGAGTAGGCTGGCGGTCGATCCTATTGTAACGACCCAACTTCCAAACTCTAGGAAGTCGCATCGCTAAGAAGAAAGAAAGGGATAGAAAAGAGAAAAGAAAGGAAAGAAAGAAACAGACAACATCAGAATCTCACAGCGGAACGAATAAATTATATTATATCACATAAAACTTTACATATTATCACATACATCAGAGTTAAACAGCTAATACAACACAAACTAGACAGTTATAAACTTCAGTCTCGCAATTACAATTCAAGTACATCAGAAAAAAAAAGATACAATTCAAACACAGCGGAACCACTAAATATATCTACGCACAGAAGCCTCATGCTCCATTATATCCTCCAGAAACTCGTCAAAGCAATCCTGAAACACTTGACTACTCATACATAATATGAGTACCCAAGAGTTTAATAAAACAGAAAATAAACACTCAGGTCAGACAGGGGTCTGGTGTGAGTAAACGGGGATAAAAGTTGCTTAACTTAAGAAAATCTTTTGAAAACAAAAGGTATCACGTAAGACTTCCCACACATAAACATGGAAAAGTTTTTACCTTACGCTAACCAAAACATTTGATAGGAAATCCAGTGATATTATAATAGTGTCTAGGGTTTTCAAATAAATAAGAAATAGCCGAAATTGTTACATGATTAAATTCCAGCTACTAGCCACAAAAGTGGGTAATACAATCAAAACCGTAGGGTCTCGTAGGAAGAATGGGTTTCCATCAATGGCAGGGCTACTGGGGTACTGCCCGTCACAGTACGTGGCCTAGATCACTATACCGAGGAGTAGGCCCGCTCCCCTGCAACACAAAGCCGGAACCATTCCTTACTGAACAGTTCCGAACAAGACCACCCCGCAGATTGGCCGTCGCCAACTGCCACACAACCGAATATAAAGGGACCTCTAGACAGGGATAAATCTTGCTCTCCAGTGCAAGCTACCCACGAAGCCTTGCTGCACCTCCCCTGTTTTAGCCATTCCCGATTAATGAGGCTTGAGGCTACGATTACCTTTATAGGACATATAAATCTTAGAATGCTCATCGTCCACCTGACGATGTTCTGAAAGCATTCAATCCATACAAGTTCGTTCCGGGTTCGAACGAAACTGAAGGCATTATCTCGTTACACTCGTATTGGGATCACCCTCAGAGTTAACGACGATAACCCTTGCACTCTAAATCACCATCTTGAATCTATAAGTACTATTCCGTCAACTCATTACGGAATCATCCACAGAGTTATACTGACGTATAGGCCTTACACCTCGAGTCTTCACTTGCTCCACTTGGATTAACGACCTAACGTTTAATTGGAATCGATGTGGTTTTCGGATATCCAAATATGGAAATCCGATCCCGGTCTCATCGAAACCAAACGCCATCTTAATGTCCAAGTTATACTTAAGGGTTTTAAACAAATAACTTATTTCATTATTATCTAATTCATATAGATAAATAAGTTACATATCACAATAGATAATCACATTCTCATCATAAACGGATAATCTGTATCATCACAAACAGATAATCATCACAGCCAAATAATCCATCGCAAATCATCATACATAAACCAATCATCCATATCATACAGATACAACTAATCTCATTACTGAGATCACAACCATTCAATCAATAATATCCGTACGCAATGATTTATTAACCATCAATTATAATTAATTTAAAATGAATTAAATTAATTACAACCATCTCTAATTAATTTAAAATAAATTAAATTAATTAACACTTCTATAAATCCTGCTTAATATCCATAAATTAATTAACCAAGTTAATTAATTATCCAATAGGTATTTAACTTGATTAAGCACTTTTGACTAATCATCCTCTAATTACAATAAGTAATTAGTCTTAAATAAATTTCATAAATTAATTAACCTTATTCATAAGTAATTAACAATTAATTACTTCATTTATTAATCAATTATAATTAATTATATTTATCCTTAATTAATTACAATTAATTAATCACTTAATTAATTAATTAATATTTAATTAATAATAATTAATTACATCATTAATTATAAATATTAATGATCTCTAATATTTAAATAAATTACTTATTTAAAATTAATTACATTTATTAATTAATCTATTTATTAATCACTTTGATTAATATCCAATTATGTAATTAACTATCTTTAATTACTTATTAATCAAATTAATTATCCAATAATTAATTATCTTAATTAATTAATCTCTTGATTAATTACAAAAGTAATTATCCAAATTACTTATTACATTTCAGCAATTACCAATCATTACTTCTCTAAGTAATCCTGCTCCATTAATTACATTAAGTAATTACACTCTTAAAATCATTAGATGATTTACATAAATTAATTAAAATAAATTAATTAACTTAAATAAATCACATATCAAAATTAATTACAATAAGTAATTAATTCCTTAATTACTTTTATCAATTAATTATATTTAACAAATTATAATTGATAGTATTTAATTAATTAATCTAATTAATTATCAAAATTAATTACATCAATTAATTACTTAATTATCCTTAGATAATTATTTTTATTAATTACAATATTCTCAATAATTACTTACTTAAGAAAAATTATCTTAGATTAATTATCAATAATCATCTCTAATTAAAATTAATCTAAACCATTAATTAAAACTAAATAATTAAGTAAATTCTTAATTATTTTAATTATTTTTCAAATAATTTAATTACTTATCAAATGACTCATTTACATTTAAAATATAATAAAACAATACATTTTTAAAATTAGATTCAAATTCCATTTAAAAATTTAATATTTAAAATGTTCAATTATTTAAACATTAATCCAATTTACATAAATATAAAACTTAAAATAAAATGAATGTTAAAGAACATTCACTACTTAAATATAAAGAAGATTTAAAAACTAAATTAAAATAAATCAAGCTTTGAAAATAAATTGATTATTTTAACTTTCAAATTTAAATTAACATTTCATATCTTTGATTCAAATATTAAAAGAAATAAATTCTTTCAAGTTTTAAAACTTATTTGAAATCAAATTCTTTTAAAACATTTGAATATGTTCATTTTTTTTACAAACTGTTTGAATTCAAAACTAGTTTCCAAAGTAAATTTGAAAACTGTTTAACTTGATTTCAAAACAAATTTAAATCTTGCTTAAAACATTTAAATCTGTTCAAAATTTAAAAACTTACAAAAACTGTTTGAATCAAAAATCTGGTTTTAAAGATAAACCTGAAACTGTTTTTAACTTGATTCAAAACTCAATTTAAATCTTATTTAAATTTTAAAATTTTCATTTTTTTAAAAACCTTGAGTTCAAAAGTTCATTGAATTTAGATTCAACTTACATTTGAATCAAATTCTAACTTTAAAAATATGAATTCATTCAATTTTTTTAAAAAACTACAAAACTTTAGGTTTTTAACCCTGCAACTAAACTGACCCGAGTAACCCCTTATTTTACTTCGAGTTCCAAACTCATTTGCTTCGAGACTAAATCACAAAAACCTGGGAAGCCCTTCGAGTCAAAAACCCTACAACTCCAAATAAGTTCACCAGAATATTTATGTGCATGGTGCATATGCACCGGCACTCTGATGATCTCCAGCCTCTCAAAACCACCTTGCCATGATGCCTACCATCACCCCACTTGATCACGACTGCCATAATTCCTACTGCAGCTCAAAAACCAATTCAAGACAGTTGAACCAAACCTGGAAACACCTCAATACCATATACACCAAACCTGTCAACACCGCGCTACCTCTCCTCTGATCACCTGAGACACCGCGACTCCGGCCAATGCTCCAACTACACCTCCTCTTCCTAATCCCAAAGGCTTGCATCATTCGATGCAACAGAGAACCCACAAATCTTAAAAAAAACCCAACTTCATAAACTAGGGCTCGAAACCTGAAATGGTCCACTACTGTCGCCATCACCTTC
The DNA here is from genome assembly GCA_030765085.1 of Allium cepa. Lineage (NCBI taxonomy): Eukaryota > Viridiplantae > Streptophyta > Magnoliopsida > Asparagales > Amaryllidaceae > Allium > Allium cepa. The sequence goes on from CM060929.1 coordinate 781,820,205, forward strand.
TGACAGTCCATTTGTAATTTTCTTCCCGCTCATCTCACTGCCCTTCACCTCCCTGAAACACCCTAACCACCCTAAATCTCTAGCCTAACAGATAATCCCAAAAATACCCAATTTTGCTTCACCCAGAAAAGCACCCTCATCAGTTTGTTTTAAAATGTAATATTTGTTTTAGAATTCCTGATTTCAAACATGAATTCTAGATATAAACTTGTTCTAATAATTCCAGAGGTTTGATTTTTCTTATTTGAAATAAATACTGTTATTATATATATATATATATATATATATTTATATATATATATTTAACAGAGACAAACAGATTTTTTTTTAGAATATAACATAATTTTGATTTATAAACAAAATTTACAAACCTGCATTTATGCCAAACAATCAAATTTTGTTTACATATCAATTCTAACAGGGAATCAAATCTAGAGATAAAGGTTTTTCTAATAACAATCTTGGTTTCAAAAACAACAGGTATGCATACTCCAAGCAACAGCAATATATATATATATATATATATATATATATATATATATATATGTTTACACAAAGCATTCAATAATATGTAATCATCTCATCATCTTTATTACTTTCAATTCATATGCTCAGGTGTCTCAAGTTTTTGTGCATGTGAGGTTACTCATTTCATTTGTTAAAAACAAAACAGAACAGTTTTGTTTAAACAGTTTTGATTTCTGGGAAACAGTTTACATTTGATCTTTAGTGCTATAAATTACTTTAACTTTGATTTTTAAAAGAAACTGTTTTTTTTTAAAAAAAAACAAGAAGCTTACTCACTTTATTTAGAAGGAGCACAGAATACCCAGATGCAAACTCATATGCACACATTTACATTCAAACTCAAGCAAACATTATATACCACATGCAACAGATTTCATCATCCATAAACTGATTTTAAATAAAAAGGTTTGCTCACTTTTCAATTTGAAGATGCAGAGATCAAATTAGATGCAGATTTCAATTTTCCAGGAACTGTTTTGAAACTGCATGTTGAACCTGAATGCCATTTGCAAGTTGAAGTTGCTTGCCTGATGATGTAATTTGTTTGAACATGCATGCAGACCCCATTCTTCTTTGCTTAGATTCAAATTGAAATTGAACTCCAGCTTGATGTTGAAATATTGCATGCAGATTGTGTTTTAATGTTGTAGATTTTGATTGAATTTGGTTTTCTGGATTTGGTTTGTATTTTGATTGCAGATATTGATTTGTATTTGATTTTTGAACATGAGTTAGCATTTTGGGTTCTGGAATTCTTTTTACAAATCTGGTTTTCAGATTTTCAATTTGAAGAGAATGTTTTTAACTAAATGCATTGGTTATATTTTCTTGTCAATACAATTAAATTTCAAAAATAAATTAGCTTGCCACTTGTTATGTTTAGTTTGTAATGTGATTACAAGTGTCTTTAAATAGTTTAAAAGCTAACACATGTTAATCTAAAAATTTTAAAGAAATTTCTTTAATTTAAAAATGTATTAAATTTATTCTAAACTCATTTCTAATTTAATTTAGCATATTCTAAATGTTTATTAACATTTAGTCCTTAAATAAATACATGTAAACTTCCTTATAACATTTACATTTTAATGTTTGTTTAATTATTTTTAAAATAATATTTAAAACAAATTTGCAAAAGAGAAAAGTTTTAAAAAGCAAAATAATGTTGAATCAATTTATTCAAGGGTTTTAAATCAAATATATTATTCTAATATGAATGAATTAAATCTTATTTCAAGAAAACAATTTCTAAAACAAAACAAAATAAACTTTTATTAGAAAACAAAATTTAACTATATTTATTTTTATAAACAAAATAAATACTTACTTACATTACTATGAAGATATAAGATAGGTTTTTAAAACAAACTTTTGAAAAGTTTTCAATACTAATTTAAATCAATTTATAATTTATACATTTACATATAATAATTAGAAAATATCCTTTATCAAATTTAAATTTAAATTATAATCAAATCTTCTTTTTACAATGTATACACATATATACATTATAAATAAATATTTTTAAATCAGTTTAGAAAGATGAATTTTATTACTTAAATATTTTTAACATTTGAAAACAATAAGATTCTCAATTTAAATTATTATTATTATTTTGAAAAGAAAATCATTTGACAAATTAAATGATTATAAATCTTCAAAAGAAAATTCCTGTTTGAATTAGATTATTAAATCAATATTTCACATTTTAAAATAATTATAAATGAAATTATTAAATAATTATTGCCTAAATTTCCGGGACATCACATTCCTCCCTCCTTAAAAGAATTTCGTCCCCGAAATTTAAAAGAAAAGGTAATTTAATAATCCCATACAGATTTTAAAATTTAAAAGAGCAAACATATGCTATCAACCAAATACTAGCAACCATAGCAACCAATTTAAACAAACAATTCTAATTATCCAGACAAAATTCTGGATAAGATTCCCTAGAGTTTCCCAGGTACAAACACCGGGACACTCGCCCTACAGAATCTAAACTTGCTACACCACTCAGATCTAGAGCTCCTATATATCTAGATCTACAAATCTAAACAGGATACTGGACCACAGACAAGTCTTGATCAACTTCCAAACTTCTCAGAACTACTGATTCTAGAACCAGAGATAAACCATACACGTACTCTCTCAGAGATACGTGAATTACATAACAAATTCCAGCCATCCGAACTGGAAATTCGATCCTGTAGACCAAACACTTAATCCTTAAGATAAGACAGAAAGACCCAATCTCTCATCTACAAATCTCTCCCGTCGATCCTGGGCTGCCTCCAACTTCTAGATCAATCAAATCTACCACACAAACTCTACTACACAAATATCAGAAAACTCCAACATACTACTCTTATCCGGAAAACAAAATAGATGCACAAAACAATCAAGCTTCTAGACCCAAAATAAATTTCCTGTAGAAATCCTCTGATTCAAGACAAAACTCAAATTCCCAAAGAATCGGGTGTTGCTTCAATTCTGGAATAGCTGCCACCATGCTTCCACTGCACAGCTCTGATTCGAGAATGCTGTTGATGAACACAAGTACAAACTTGATCAACTTATCCCGGAATATTGTTCATCAAATTCCATAAAATCTCAGTGACCTATCCGATTCAGTCACAAATACACAGCAAAAATTCAACCCGAAACTAGATCCAATAAATCCTACCAACTTAAACAAATCTCTTTCTAAAAGAGTCCTCCTACTATGCTGAACCAACGGTAAAGCTCGAAGAACCAAGTCGAAACAGAACTCAAACTCTCGATGCGGATGCAAATCTCACTCCTTCGAAGACATCCAGAAAATACCAAACCACTTCGATAACTCAAACATCCTCTAGAGATGTTTCAATCAAAAAAAAGATTACTCAGAGAACCTTCGAACCATCGCAAGTCACTTTTGCGATCTCACTCAGTTCAGATTCCAAGAAATCATTCTCACTACAAAATCAGAACAGATAAAGCCTTCAAATCAAAAGAAGAACTAGTGGTCCACCTCTTAACCACTAACATCACTCCCAACTGGGCTTCTAGAAGAAATGGACAATCTCCACCGTCTGCTCGGCCTACTGATAGAAGAATCACAGAGACTTCTGAACCATCGATGAACAGGCCACTCACTGCTGTTACTGCTGCCAAAACTTCCTTATCCAAAAGCTTATTGAGTCACAAAGCTACACAAGCCTCTGCACAAAAGAGCCTTCAGAAGACAGATATTTCTCAGGAAACCCGCTTCCAAACCAAGCACAAAATACTCTGCCAAACTGAGTCTCAAACTCAAATATAGACAGAACTCCTTCCTAAGGTTGCCAAGATTCCATTGCTGGCTTCAGCACTCCCAACTGATCCAAACTCAAGAAAATCCACTCACACGAGTGCAACCAAGCTTGCAATCCACAGATAAACTCCGAATCTTGAAAAGATTTCCTTCAGAGATCGGTGAAATCCTTCACCAACTACAGAACTACTCAAGATGCCAAAATTGCCCTAGCAGATCACTTCCATCCTCAAACACTCGGATTCCAACCTTGGTAGTTGTGTTACACACACCACTACCATATCTACCTTTATTACTTATGTTGGAAAACCTGAACAGGTGACCCAATCAAATAGGTAGAAATAAATATATATATATATATATATATTCAAAATTACAAATACGCTCTCTCAAGAAGGATAGCACTACAGAGTCTAGGTATTCGCTCAACCTAGAGCTCTGATACCACAATGTAACGACCCAACTTCCAAACTCCAGGAAGTCGCATCGCTAAGAAGAAAGAAAGGGATAGAAAAGAGAAAAGAAAGGAAAGAAAGAAACAGACAACATCAGAATCTCACTGCGGAACGAATAAATTATATTATATCACATAAAACTTTACATATTATCACATACATCAGAGTTAAACAGCTCATACAACACAAACTAGACAGTTATAAACTTCTGTCTAGCAATTACAATTCAAGTACATCAGAGAAAAACAGATACAACTCAAACACAGCGGAACCACTAAATATATCTACACGCAAAAGCCTCTTGCTCCATTATCTCCTTCAGAAACTCGTCAAAGCAATCCTGAAACACTTGACTACTCATACGTTATATGAGTACCCTAGAGTTTAATAAAACAGAAAATAAACACTCAGGTCAGACAGGGGTCTGGTGTGAGTAAACGGGGATAAAAGTTGCTTAACTTAAGAAAATCTTTTGAAAACAAAAGGTATCACGTAAGACTTCCCACACATAAACATGGAAAAGTTTTTACCTTACGCTAACCAAAACATTTGATAGGAAATCCAGTGATATTATAATAGTGTCTAGGGTTTTCAAATAAATAAGAAATAGCCGAAATTGTTACATGATTAAATTCCAGCTACTAGCCACAAAAGTGGGTAATACAATCAAAACCGTAGGGTCTCATAGGAAGAATGGGTTTCCATTAATGGCAGGGCTACTTGGGTACCGCCCGTCACAGTACGTGGCCTAGATCACCGTACCGAGGAGTATGCCCGCTCCCCTGCAACACAAAGCCGGAACCATTCCTTACTGAACAGTTCCGAACAAGACCACCCCGCAGATTGGTCGTCGCCAACTGCCACACAACCGAATATAAAGGGACCTCTAGACAGGGATAAATCTTGCTCTCTAGTGGGAGCTACCCACGAAGCCTTGCTGCACCTTCCCTGTTTTAGCCATTCGCGGTTAATGAGGCTTGAGGCTACGATTACCTTTATAGGACATATAAATCTTAGAATGCTCATCGTCCACCTAACAATGTTCTGAAAGCATTCAATCCATACAAGTTCGTTCCGGGTTCGAACGAAACCGAAGGCATTATCTCGTTACACTCGTATTGGAATCACCCTCAGAGTTAACGACGATAAAACTTGCACTCTAAATCACCATCTCAAATCTATAAGTACTATTCCGTCAACTCATTACGGAATCACCCACAGAGTTATACTGACGTATAGCCCTTACACCTCGAGTCTTTACTTGCTCCACTTGGATTAACGACCTAACGTTTAATTGGAATCGATGTGGTTTTTGGATATCCAAATATGGAAATCCGATCCCGGTCTCATCGAAACCAAACGCCATCTTAATGTCCAAGTTATACTTAAGGGTTTTAAACAAATAACTTATTTCATTATTATCTAATTCATATAGATAAATAAGTTACATATCACAATAGATAATCACATTCTCATCATAAACAGATAATCTGTATCATCACAAACAGATAATCATCACAGCCAAATAATCCATCACATATCATCATACATAAGCCAATCATCCATATCATACAGATACAACTAATCTCATTACTGAGATCACAACCATTCAATCAATAATATCCATAAGCAATGATTCATTAACCATCAATTATAATTAATTTAAAATGAATTAAATTAATTACAACCATCTCTAATTAATTTAAAATAAATTGAATTAATTAACACTTCTATAAATCCTGCTTAATATCCATAAATTAATTAACCCAGTTAATTAATTATCCACTAGGTATTTAACTTGATTAAGCACTTTTGATTAATCATCCTCTAATTACAATAATTAATTAGTCTTAAATAAATTTCATAAATTAATTAACCTTATTCATAATTAATTAACAATTAATTACTTTATTTATTAATTAATTATAATTAATTATATTTATCCTTAATTAATTACAATTAATTAATCACTTAATTAATTAATTAATTAATATTTAATTAACAATCATTAATTACATCATTAATTATAATAATTAATGATCTCTAATATTTAAATAAATTACTTATTTAAAATTAATTACATTTATTAATTAATCTATTTATTAATCACTTTGATTAATATCCAATTAAGTAATTAACTATCTTTAATTACTTATTAATCAAATTAATTATCCAATAATTAATTATCTTAATTAATTAATCTCTTGATTAATTACAAAAGTAATTATCCAAATTACTTATTACATTTCAGCAATTACCAATCATTACTTCTCTAAGTAATCCTGCTCCATTAATTACATTAAGTAATTACGCTCTTAAAATCATTAGATGATTTACATAAATTAATTAAACTAAATTAATTAACTTAAATAAATCACATATCAAAATTAATTACAATAAGTAATTAATTCCTTAATTACTTTTATCAATTAATTATATTTAACAAATTATAATTGATAGTATTTAATTAATTAATCATCAAAATTAATTACATCAATTAATTACTTAATTATCCTTAGATAATTATTTTTATAAATTACAATATTCTCAATAATTACTTACTTAAGAAAAATTATCTTAGATTAATTACCAATAATCATCTCTAATTAAAATTAATCTAAACCATTAATTAAAACTAAATAATTAAGTAAATTCTTAATTATTTTAATTATTTTTGAAATATTTTAATTACTTATCAAATGACTCATTTACATTTAAAATATAATAAAACAATACATTTTTAAAATTAGATTCAAATTCCATTTAAAAATTTAATATTTAAAATGTTTAATTATTTAAACATTAATCCAATTTACATAAATATAAACCTTAAAATAAAATGAATGTTAAAGAACATTCACTACTTAAATATAAATAAGATTTAAAAACTAAATTAACATAAATCAAGCTTTGAAAATAAATCGATTATTTTAACTTTCAAATTTAAATTAACGTTTCATATCTTTGATTCAAATATTAAAATAAATAAATTCTTTCAAGTTTTAAAACTTATTTGAAATCAAATTCTTTTAGAACATTTGAATATGTTTATTTTTTTTTACAAACTATTTGAATTCAAAACTGGTTTCCAAAGTAAATTGAAAACTGTTTAACTTGATTTCAAAACAAATTTAAATCTTGCTTAAAACATTTAAATCTGTTCAAAAATTTAAAAACTTATAAAAACTGTTTGAATCAAAAATCTGGTTTTAAAGACAAACCTGAAACTGTATTTAACTTGATTCAAAACTCAATTTTTTTTTTAAATTTTAAAATTTTCATTTTTTTTTAAAACCTTGAATCCAAAACTTCATTGAATTTTGATTCAACTTACATTTGAATCAAATTCTAACTTTAAAAATATGAATTCATTTAATTTTTTTTAAAAACTGCAAAACTTCAGGTTTTTAACCCTACAACTAAACTGACCCGAGTAATCCCTTATTTTACTTCGAGTTCCAAACTCATTTGCTTCGAGACTAAATCACAAAAACCTGGGAAGCCCTTCGAGTCAAAAACGCTGCAACTCCAAATAAGTTCACCAGAATATTTATGTGCACAGTGCATATGCACCGGCACTCTGATGATCTCCACCCTCTCAAAACCACCTTGCCATGACGCCGACCATCACCCCACTTGATCACGACTGCCATAATTCCCACTGCAGCTCAAAAACCAATTCAAGACAGTTGAACCAAACCTGGAAACACCTCAACACCATATACACCAAACCTGTCAACACCGCGCTACCTCTCCTCTGATTACCTGAGACACCGCGACTCCGGCTAATGCTCCAACTACGCCTCCTCTTCCTAATCCTAAAGGCTTGCATCACTCGATGCAACAGAAACCCACAAATCTAAAAAAAACCAACTTCATAAACTAGGGCTCGAAACCTGAAATGGTCCACTACTGTCGCCATCACCTTCTAACAGTCCATTTGAAATTTTCTTCCCACTCATCTCACTGCCCTTCACCTCCCTGAAACACCCTAACCACCCTAAATCTCTAGCCAAACAGATAATCCCAAAAATACCCAATTTTGGTTCACCCAGAAAAGCACCCTCATCGGTTTGTTTAAAAATGTAATATTTGTTTTAAAATTCCTGATTTCAAACATGAATTCTAGATATAAACTTGTTCTAATAATTCCAGAGGTTTGATTTTTCTTATTTGAAATAAATACTGTTATTATATATATATATATATATGTATATATTTAACAGAGACAAACAGATTTTTTTTTAGAATATAACATAATTTTGATTTATAAACAAAATTTACAAACTTGCATTTATGCCAAACAATTAAATTTTGTTTACATATCAATTCTAACAGGGATCAAATCCAGAGATAAAGGTTTTTCTAATAACAATCTTGGTTTTAAAAACAACAGGTATGCATACTCCAAGCAACAGCAACACACACACACACACACACACACACACATATATATATATATATATTTACACAAAGCATTCAATAATATGTAATTATCTCATCATCTTTATTACTTTCAATTCATATGCTCAGATGTCTCAAGTTTTTGTGCATGTGAGGTTACTCATTTCATTTGTTAAAAACAAAACAGAACAGTTTTGTTTAAACAGTTTTGATTTCTGGGAAACAGTTTACATTTGATCTTTAGTGCTATAAATTACTTTAACTTTGATTTTTAAAAGAAACTGTTTTTTTTAAAAAAAAACAAGAAGCTTACTCACTTTATTTAGAAGGAGCACAGAATACCCAGATGCAAACTCATATGCACACATTTACATTCAAACTCAAGCAAACATTATATACCACATGCAACAGATTTCATCATCCATAAACTGTTTTTAAATAAAAAGGTTTGCTCACTTTTCAATTTGAAGATGCAGAGATCAAATTAGATGCAGATTTCAATTTTCCAAGAACTGTTTTGAAACTGCATGTTGAACCTGAATGCCATTTGCAAGTTGAAGTTGCTTGCCTGATGATGTAATTTGTTTGAACATGCATGCAGACCCCATTCTTCTTTGCTTAGATTCAAATTGAAATTGAACTCCAGCTTGATGTTGAAATATTGCATGCAGATTGTGTTTTAATGTTGTAGATTTTGATTGAATTTGGTTTTCTGGATTTGGTTTGTATTTTGATTGCAGATATTGATTTGTATTTGATTTTTGAACATGAGTTAGCATTTTGGGTTCTGGAATTCTTTTTACAAATCTGGTTTTCAGATTTTCAATTTGAAGAGAATGTTTTTAACTAAATGCATTGGTTATATTTTCTTGTCAATACAATTAAATTTCAAAAATAAATTAGCTTGCCACTTGTTATGTTTAGTTTGTAATGTGATTACAAGTGTCTTTAAATAGTTTAAAAGCTAACACATGTTAATCTAAAAATTTTAAAGAAATTTCTTTAATTTAAAAATGTATTAAATTTATTCTAAACTCATTTCTAATTTAATTTAGCATATTCTGAATGTTTATTAACATTTAGTCCTTAAATAAATACATGTAAACTTCCTTATAACATTTACATTTTAATGTTTGTTTAATTATTTTTAAAATAATATTTAAAACAAATTTGCAAAAGAGAAAAGTTTTAAAAAGCAAAATAATGTTGAATCAATTTATTCAAGGGTTTTAAATCAAATATATTATTCTAATATGAATGAATTAAATCTTATTTCAAGAAAACAATTTCTAAAACAAAACAAAATAAACTTTTATTAGAAAACAAAATTTAACTATATTTATTTTTATAAACAAAATAAATACTTACTTACATTACTATGAAGATATAAGATAGGTTTTTAAAACAAACTTTTGAAAAGTTTTCAATACTAATTTAAATCAATTTAACCAATTTATAATTTATACATTTACATATAATAATTAGAAAATATCCTTTATCAAATTTAAATTTAAATTATAATCAAATCTTCTTTTTACAATGTATACACATATATACATTATAAATAAATATTTTTAAATCAGTTTAGAAAGATGAATTTTATTACTTAAATATTTTTAACATTTGAAAACAATAAGATTCTCAATTTAAATTATTATTATTATTTTGAAAAGAAAATCATTTGACAAATTAAATGATTATAAATCTTCAAAAGAAAATTCCTGTTTGAATTAGATTATTAAATCAATATTTCACATTTTAAAATAATTATAAATGAAATTATTAAATAATTATTGCCTAAATTTCCAGGACATCACACCTTTTGGATTGGCATGTGCCGAAGAATGCCACGGACGTGAGGAGCTTCATGGGCTTGACGGGCTACTATAGGATGTTCATTAAAAAATTCACAAAAAAATTGATCCTCTAAACCGCTTACCATGAAGAATTTGCTTTTAACATGGGACTTAAGTGTGAGGATGCTTTTATCTAGTTAAAGGAGTCGTTTACTAGTGCACTTATTATGGTATTACCTTATGGTACGAAGGCATTCATGGTGTATACTGATGCTTATGGTATAGGATTGGGTGCGATCTTGGTGCGGGAAGGGAGAGTGCTGAGCTATGTTGGTCGATTGTCGAAAGTCCATAAGATAAACTATCTTACCAATGATAGCTTATTGGGTGAAACTTCCTAGCAGAATACAAGTCGTTTTCCATGTATCACACTTGCGGAAGTGTGTACATGATACAACAGCTATAGTCAAGTTTAGTCTGCTATAGAAGGTGAAAGTAGAGAGGGATTCACTTATTTGTCGTGTACCCACTCATATTTTGAAAAAAAAGTTATAAATCTTGTTAAGGTCCAGTGGGGAGACGATCCAACGAAGAGTGCATAGGGGCTTGAGGAGAAAATCCAAGCTACCCACCCAAAAATCATTTTTGGTGCATTTCCATTCGAGTTAAATAAGTATAAACCACTTATGTGTTTAGGTTCTATCTTAGTATATCCTATAGATATGGGTAATTGGATGTTGGGAATGGTTGCGAATGTATCAATAGGACAAGTTTTGGACGATGGATGCTAATGGATTTATTTGTTAAATTGATTTTTGCATGCTATAGTAAATAATTTAGAATTAGACTGCATTCACATCATTACCTATTTTATCTTATTTTGCCAAGTTATATGCATATGGTATTTACATATGAACTGAATTGTAGCAATTCGGAAATTCAAACACTTCATCTTCAAATATCGAAAAGTTTTGAAATATAATCCAGTTTTACAAATATGATTTTATAACCTTATGAGATGTCATTTAATTAATGAATAATTATAAGAAACTTTTTTTTGAAATTTATTTACAAAAATACATTCTTCGAAGAAAAATCGATAATGTGACCGAAAATTAAACTATCGGTAAACAGCTTTTCGATCGATATAAGTTGTTCAAACTCTTTGGCACTTACCTAATGATCAAATGACCACATTAGCAACTAATGATCACACATCTCTTGATGAAACTCGGAATGTTCTAGAAGCTTCAAATGGATAAGAGATATTATGAGAATGATGTAATGTCAACTAGCACAAAGGAGAAGTGGCTTAAAGGAGAAGTGATGGGAGGTGAAGCTTTCAAGGCATGGTAGGGGTGAATGCAAGCTTAAAGAGCACCATTCTTTTGCTTATATAATGAGGGGCATACCCTTAGTGTTCATTCACAAATTCACAAGGCTTTCAATTGAAAAACCGATGGCTTCTCCATCTTTTTCATCTCTTATGTTCTAAATAAAATTCTTGTAAATCAACTCCAAAACAGTTCACAATTTGTCACAAGGCTTAGCATAATATTAGAACACCTTCTACCAAACCAAAACTTAAATAAGTGAAACCATACTCCCTAAGCATAGGAAGGTCGTGAGCACTTTGTAAAAGAGGAAGGCAAAAGGTTAGGTGGAAAGCAAAGGAGCAAGGAAGGAAAGTTGTTGCAAGGTTGAGCTTGGACTTTGTTAGCCTGGATCTTGGTTGTTGTTGGCTTGGAGAGTTAACACCTTATTTTGAATGGAAAATATAACATATATATGTTGTATTTGATTGTGTTTATATTGTTTGAATTGTTGTTAACTTAAACACTGGTTTGAATTCCTACTTTAAAAGTGACATATGTGATCCATGTATATGGACTTGAATAACTTGGAATGGACTTGTATGACTTCTAACAAGACCTTAAACAATGCACATAGGTAATAGATGGACGTTGGTTTACATTGGACTCGGAATTGAAAGTGTACTTATAGCGATGGTCGCTATAGATGCAGTTGTGAATTGTCTTGTTTTTGGCAATTGCTGTAGAACTTTGCAGAGGGATCCTTAGGGTTTCTCACCATATTTATAATGTTTTATATTTATGTTTGTTGCTATTAAAAGCTTGAATAGTGAAAGGTTAAGCAACATCTCAAAAAGTGGTCAAAGCTTCATTTGTGGAAAACTGCCCCGTTTAGCCTTGATTTTGGACTTTAAAAGGTTTGAAAAGATAATTAAATATAAGTATTTTGTTCCTTTATTTTTACAAGTATTTACTAACTCATATTATAATATTTCAAAAGTGGTTTGAGATAGTTATGAATTTTTAAGAATTTGTCGTTAATTTTAAAAAAGAGATACTTTGTTGAAAACAATTTTAAAGAAAATTGTAAAGTTGTTGTTTTCAAGTAATATTTTGGATAAATGTTTTAAAATGTATTATAAGTATTTTTAAGTATTTTAAAAGTATATACGAAAATGTTTTCAAAATAGGGTTAGAATTGCTAAATGGATAAATGGTTAATTGTTTGATTACTTGTTTGAAAAGTAATTGAGTATACATAATACTAAAAGCCGACTAAGTAAGACTCATCTATTTGTGAAAGTTACGATTGATGTCGAGCAGGGATGCAGTAATGGAGCTCTAACCTACTGGGTTTCCCTCTTAACCAAGTAATAGTAATTCGAAAAATGTCGAAAATGTGTTAATCATATTAATTTCTTATTGTTTATGGAAATCATTAATAGTATACTTAACACTAAAAGCTGACGAGGTAGAGTTATCTATTTGTGAGATTCAAGAATGAAATGGCTAATCAAGGCTCCAATGCAACCAGTTGCTCTAAATTACCTAGCTTCACTTTTGAATGGAGAATAGTTAAGTTGGAACATCAGAAGTGAGTTAAGCATATGAATCATGATTTTTATAAGCAATTATTTTGACTAAATAATCGATTAGTCGATTAATAAACTTGACTTAATACTAACTTAGGAAGTTATCGAAAGGATTCATGATTATATACCAATAAAAATCTCGGAGAGGAGTATTTGAATGAAATGTCTCTAGCTTTTGCTTTCTTTTGAAAGAACTAGAAATTCATTGATTAGTTTTGAAGAGTACTGGATTAGTAAGTGTTTTACTTAACGAATACCATTTTAAAACTAGTATACGAGTTCTATGTTTTGGAAGTGGTTGTGATGTGAAATGTTATAGATTTGAATGGTCAATCCTAAGGTTAAGTCCAAGGTGAGGTCAGCTTTTAACATTTCATATGATGCTATTGTATGGGACTGTCTATCTTGAGGAGTATTATAAAAGAGAGGACATCGCTAGCATTCATCAGAGGACTTATGCGGGGAATCTAGATGGAGATTTGAGATCTGTTCTAGATGTTTGAATCCATGTAGTGACTCGTGATCAATTCAAGATATGGGAATCCATTTTGGGATTCATGTTTTGTTCGAGTAACGAAGACTCATGGAAGACATGCCAAATGTAGCCTCGACATCGAAAATAATAGAAAACAGAGTAGGGGCATGGTCTAGGATTCCGCAAACCCATGACAGGATATTTAAACCCCATATCTAAAGCATTCTTATCGATTATTGGTAGGTGGGAGTTGATGTTATTTTGGATCGCGTGTTAGGGTGTGAACCAGGTATGTTTTCCTTTAAGGTATGTTTTATCTAGAGATATACAATGCTCGAATGTAGTTTCTTACCCTTGTGTAGGAGATTGGATTCGGCATCGACCGAAGAGATCTCGACGTAAAACCCAATATACAAATGAACCTTGGAAGTTTTGATCGTAACCTAAATATGTTGTGATGTGACGAAAGTAAGCATCACAACTATTTGGTATGATTTATATTCTATTCCCTAGACATTATCAATCATATTACTATATTATACTTAATGAATGGTTGGTTTTTTAAGGAAAAACTGTTACCGAAATCTGTAGAGTCTCAATGGTTACTGTTACCAATTTCATATTTCATGAGTTTTCACACGCTAGTTTACTAGACTAATTCGGGTGTTATCTTCATATAATGCTCATATCAGCCTCGTGTATATTTCCAAGTTTAGCTACGGACACTTTGGATCTTATAGAGAGAAGAAGAATGATTACCTTCCGTAGTATTCTTATTTTCGCTGCATTTTTGTATTGTGTATATCAGCATTGTGAGGACGGGCAGTTATAACTGTCTAAGTAGATGATAGTACTTCAGTTTTAGTACTCTGATATTTCTACATTAAGGGTAATCCTTTATACTATTCCTTTGATATTATATATTATCGTTCTGTTGTGATATTTTGATATTGTGTTCTTCTTTTCTTGTTTTATTCTTTTCTCTTATTTTACTATAACTTTCTATCTTTCTCACACTTCGGTGCTCGGCATATGATATCATGGATGCGTTTGGTGTCGACATTCAAGGGTTGAAAAGTCAGGTCGTTACTGAATTGTTGCGCATACATGTAGAAATGACAATATATTTACATAGGAGAGTTGCATAT
The DNA here is from genome assembly GCA_030765085.1 of Allium cepa. Taxonomy (NCBI): domain Eukaryota; kingdom Viridiplantae; phylum Streptophyta; class Magnoliopsida; order Asparagales; family Amaryllidaceae; genus Allium; species Allium cepa. Next base: position 781,835,208 of record CM060929.1, read on the forward strand.
ATTTCGATACACACACAAGCACTTGCATTTTAGGAGGTCAACTATCGGGAGACCGCCTAATTTTTGCATTAGTTTAGGTTTATATGCATTCCCTACTTATATATGCATATTGTATTAGTATTTGAACTAAGGACAATGATTGCCAGTGGTTGATGGATTAGAAGATGGTTGTAAATATTAATTTTTGCATGTACGAGTTGCATTTTTCCTTTCTTGGAGATTTCGTGGATGAAAACCTTTTATTGGTGGGAGAATGTAACACCCCATAAAAATTAACCAGAAATTTAATAAATGAATTAGAATTAAATATAACAAAGGTAAAAATGGTATTTTCATAAACATCCGAAGTTGGCCACAAAATTTGCATTTTTGCATTCGTAGTGATTTTCTGGACAATTTTTATGTATAATGTTTTAAAATCGGAGCTTGTATGAAAAGTTACTAGTGCTTAAATGTTAATTAAATAAGGAAATGGATATTTTATAAAAGGAAAGCTCCACAAGTCGACACTGTTGTTTAGACCGGTCGACCCTTACTAGTTGACCGCTCCAAACCAAGCGTTCAAGCTAAGGTATGGGTAGGCTAAATGGCCCGGATTTTATATAATTGATCTAACAACTGATGATGATCTGAACTCCTATAAGTAGATCCCTAACCTAATACCGGGAGCCCTTATTTCATACTAGTCTTAAGAAAACTACATCTCTTTCAAAACCCAACCCTCTTTCTCTCCAAATTAATTTTCTACAAAAACAAAACTAAAATTAAATTCAAGATAATGAAGAAGGAGGAATCAAATCAAACCAAAGAGAGATCTACACCAAGTGGAGGCGATTCCAAGCGAACTAAAAAGGGATTAGCTCTAGAGGTGAGTGTGTTCATAATTAACATGATGATTTACATGTTGTTATACAATATTTGATTGAGAATTGGTTTATTTTAATCAAAAACATTGCTTATCTAATGATTAGAATAGATTGGAAATTTAGTAAGAATTTAACTCGTTTGAATATGATCCTTGTCTAATCTAAAATTGGTTAAAGTAAATCTATTAGATAAAAGTTGATTTAGGTTAAACACGCCCTTATTGTTAAATTAAACATAATTTGATATATCAACACTCGATTGATTCTAATTTAATGACAAACACACTTACAAAATGGTTAGAAATTGAAAGTGAGAATATTGGAAACTATAGACTAACAAAGTAGAGGTTTACTATAGTTAACAGAGAATAATTTTTAATTAATAGAGAATGAAGATAATTAAACCAAAAAAATAAATCAACTACGGTTGATCAACAGACTCACTAGAGTCAGTCAACAGTAAGCAATCGACCACTATAGCAGCCAGTAATCAATCGGTTATAGAGTTTTAGGCGTAACCTGTACTCGTGTTGCTAATAAAAGCTTGAATAATAAAAAGTTAAGTAACATCTCGAAAAGTGGTCAAACCTTCACTTATGCAAAATTGCACCATTTAGCCTTGATTTAGACTTTAAAAAGTTTGAAAAGATATTTAAATTTAAGTATTTTTTTCATTCTTTTTCAAATGTTTGCTAATTCATACTTAGGCCTGTCAATGGATACCTAAAAATCTTAAATCCGTCCCCATCCGCATCTGAAAAGCTAATAAATATCCGATATCTAGAAAAGCGGATTCGGATGCTGATATGACAACATCCTCATCCGAAAATTATCCATTTGGTTTTTTGCAAAATTATAATTCAAATTATTTGTATTTTAGTACAATAAATGGTATTTAATTGTTGTTTTATTAAGATAGAATTTCAAATTATACGCACTTAGCGTATATGTGTAGGATCTAGATTAACCTTAGAGGGGGGGTGAATAGGGTTATAGCAAATTTTCTTGATTTAAAACTCAGAAATAAACTGCAGAAATAAATATGCTGAAAAGTAAATCACACACAAAATTTACCCAGCTTCGGCAACCCCTGCCTACTGCTGCATTCACAGATTTCTATTAGAATTAAACAGTATCACGCTTACAACAACTCTATTAGACTCGCAGACCCTTTTGCTCCCGCTCACAAACACTCTACTAGACTCGCACACCCTGCTCCCGCCTATAGAGTTTCGCTCACTCGCAAACACTGCTCCCGCCTATAGAGCTTTGCAAACTCGCACGCTCTGCTCACTGAACTAATTCAAAATAGACAATCTGACACTACCTAACCTAGGTGGTGATTTACTAACTTTTTGGTTCGTAAAATAAAAAACAATAAATTAAAAACAATATCCCTAAAACAATATTAATAAAAGCCTTAAACAAAACAAAACCCCCTTTTTTATTTTTAAGGACCGGCCCACTTCCTTTCTTTGTTATCTCCAGCCCGATCCCCTTTTGTTTCGTTCGTGAGAATAATGGCGGCTTGCTTCGTTCCCTTTCGTTCCAGTTAGGGCTTCGGCTCTTTGTTGCAATTAGGGCTTTGGTTCTTTGTTGCAATTAGGGCTTTGGTTTCTTCAATTGATCTGTGATTGGTTGCCCTAGCTTGCTTGCAGTTGCTCGATTGAGTTTGATGCTTGTGAATTCGGTATGTACTGTCTCCTTTTGCTTTTCTAAATTGATACTTGAACTCGATCCGTGATTCGAGTTGGATGATTTTGTTCTTTGTTATGCTCGAACTCGAATTCCATTTGCCGATGATGTTTCGTGGTTTATATAGGGTTTGTAACCCTAGATTTGCGTTGTATATTCTCTATTTGAATTTGTCATATTATTCACCTCGGCCGTTCGATTAATTTCTGATGTTTGATGATTTCTCTGACTAATTCATATGTGAATATTCTGGTTGCTTGATGATTACGCCTTTGAATTAATTTTGTGATGACTTTCGACTTTGACTTGTTCAACATTGAAATTTTGACACGAACTTGATGCTGGATAATGTTTGACATCAACTTGGTTTTTAACTTGTTCCAATTTTGTAATTTCGGCTTCTTGAATTTCTGGCCCCTGTGTAATTTAGCTCTGGCCATCTTTGTTTCAATGCTGATCTTGATTTCATGAATTTAATATTGACACTGTTATGCTTCCACGACTTCGACATTTACATTGTTCAACATTGTCCTGATTGCTTTGGCTTCACCACATAGCATATTTGTGCATTTTAAAATGTTGCATCATTGAGTAGTTTTCATTTGTGTCATGTTGTATCATTTACTTGATGTGTTTGCACTGTACATTGAGCATAGATAAGGTTGCTTTGGTCTGGATTAGTGCAGTGTGTATTCTAGCTTGTAACTGTTGCATACTTTGATTTCACCTTGTTGAGTACCTGTAGTTGCTGTTATATCACTTCCTATTGCATTTATTTGCCTGTACTTGTGTTCTGGTCATTGCTTTGTTGTGTAGCTGCTATGCAGTTGCTATGCATCACTGTGTATCATGTAGCTTTCATACTTGTGTACCTGTTCAGGTTCACCTTTGCTTCAAATTGCTTCATACTGCTACTTGGTTTATTGATGTATTCATGTCAGTTGTCATGTTGTTTGTGCACTTCACTGAATTTCACTGCCATACTTATACTTGCATTGCTGTTTGGTCATTTTGTACTTCTCTTATGTACACTTGCACCTGTACTTTGACACTTGCATGCATTTCTGTAGCTGGTCTTTGTTACATTCATGTTGCTCCCCTGAACATAGTTGCATTATGTTGGCCGAGCTTTGATCAGTTGCATTGTTCATGTTGTAGCAGTATTATCTCGAGCTCAACAGTGTTGTTTTCTTGCTTTGATGCATTCACATGTTATGTTCATGTTGGCACAAGTTTTTGGGTCTGTTCCATGAGTCTTGGTCTGCACTTTCACTGTTGTGTCTGGTTCCATTTTCCCTGTTGAGTCTTTGGTGATGCTGCACTTGTGAACTTTGTGGTTGTACTTCATGTTGTATTCATGCAGCTTGTTTTCAATGTTGCATTTGAACTTGCTGTTGTCTTTGTGTACATTACTGCCTTGAAATTGATTCTCTTCATGTTGTTGTGTGGACATTTGTGCTTTGCCCCATTCACTGTTGTTTGCAACTGTGTTGCACTTGCTTTTGATGTAGCTGATGATCTTTAGTATTTGCACATTTGTTCACAACTGCTTCAAGTCATTCTCTTTTATGTTCACTGGCCTGTATATTTGAGTTGCAGTGCTGTCTTGCACTTGACTGTTTGCAACTTGACACTGTTGTACACTTGCTCTTGTTGGCTGCGCATACGAGTTGGCGAGGCAGTGCACACGTGTATGAATGTACACGTGTGTATTGCAGCCCCTTATGGTTACCTGTCCCTGTAATATCTATCAAGTGTATATATCGGTGTGCACGGCCTTGTGGCATATACAGTAATACACTGTGTATGTCACAAGTTGTTCGTGTATGATGAATTCAAATTTAAATGATGACGAACAACCCAAATAACTGAGGCAAATATTATTTTCAAAAAAAATATTTTATTTTTGAATTGCAAAAATATTTCTTTTTCAATTTTACTGCGTTAGTTTATATTTTTGCAGATTTCTCAGATGCTGGATTCAAACCGGAATGCAGTTGAAGACAAAATACGAGTGTGAGTGATATGTAGTGAGGTTATCAATGTAAAAATATTTGTGATGTAATCGTGATGTAATCAGAAATGTATATGTATAGTGAGAGCATGAATTTGTACTATTCAAGTTTGTAATAAATATTCGTTTGAATAAAATATTCGTTTGAATTCAAAAACTGTGTAACTTGTTCTGTTTGAATTCAAATTCAAATTCTGTGTAATTTATTTTATTCAACAGATATTTATCTAACCAAATACATACTATACAAAATATTGGTTTGAATAAAATTTCTGTTTGAATTCAAAATCTGTTTAACTTGTTTTGTTTGAATTCAAATTCAAATTCTGTGAAATTTAATTTTATTCAACAAATATTTATTTAAACTATGAAAAATAAAATAGTACATTACCAAATACATTTATATGAATGTATATATGTTTATTATCATCAAACAAAAATCATATAGCGCAAAGCGCATATTCAACAATCTCCCCCTTTTGATGATAACAAACATATATTTAAGATTTTGAATATATTAAATGTATTTGATAATTTCATTTGCTCCCCCTATTTGAATGCTTCCTTTTTATGTGATACTCCCCCTACATATATGGCTCCCCCTACATATATGCATATAAATAAAAATATGTAAATGAGCTTATATGCAAATTGAAAGTTATTTGACCTTTGCTTGATTCTATTTGACAAAATCTTAACTTTTCTCTCCCCCTTTTGTTATCAGCAAAAGAATAACAGTGTTATAAAAATAGGGATGAAGTGATAGACATGAATCAAACATTTAACTCAATTAAATATAAATATCAAATTTCAATAAAACTCAAACAAAAATCATAATTACCCTTGTCAAGCGCATATTCCACTTTCAGAAGTGATGGAGATAGAATCATCAAAAATTCATATAGATATGTCTATTTGTGGTATATTTATTTCTGTAAATTTGAATATCTACTAACCATGCATAACCGTTAGGACTTTTAAATGAGATTAGTAGTATTCCAATTTAATTTTAAAAATGAAATCAAGTATCTTCTAACCACGCATGACCGTGAGGACTTTTAAATGGGATTAGAATCAACTTGTCTATTAAATCAATTATTTTTAATATGCGTTCCATACATGCATAACCGTGAGGACTTTTAAATGAGCATGGAAGCACATAATCAAAAATCCAAGTAATTCACCCATGCATAACCGTGAGGACTTTTAAATGAGAGTGAATACTTTGGATATTTATTTTTAAATTGCTGAATATAAGAAATTGAAGCACAAATAATTTCCTTCACTGATTTAAAGATATTGAAGAACAAATGATTTCCTTTGTAAACTACCACAAATTTACATATTAAATATGATCTTGATGAGTGATGTTCGATAGAAAGATGATAGAAATAGAAATGGTCATGGAATTATTACCCAACAAAAAGTTTTTATAACTCTTGTTATGAAATTCTAGAGAAATTTTTAATTATACTTTCTCGAGTTATAATATATGATAAATATCAACACTCATCTCTTTTTCAATCACTATTCATCTTTTCGATAATCAAAGAGAGTTAGATTAGTCAAAAATTTGTCATTTAAAATCGAATTAAACATTATAAAATCAATTTTTCAAAAAATAATTAAGCTGTAAATATGGTCAAACATGATTTCTTGAGGGGAGTTTTATAAGAAAATTTTCTGCTATTTGAAAATTATTTCAAGTGAAAAATATGCAGACTTTTTCTTTAAAAACGATGCAGCAAATGAATGTTTCACAAATTAATCACGTTACACTAATAATTTTTCTATCAACTATATTACCAGTGTAATCCGCATCTGAATTTAAATTTCACTCAATATTCACTTGTTGAATCAAACCATGAGATGTGCACCAAAAATTTCAAAACATCATTCTTTTGAATTTTGAATTTAAGCTGTGTTAACACTCAAACAAATATCATGATGTTAATTTCAGAAACCAGAAGATAAACAATTATTTTCATGAGTAATCAACAGTCAATCAACATCATAATTATTTCAAAAACGATTTCTTAAAAATCCTTTTTCTCATGAATTTGAAATCGTGCAAATTTACAAACAGTGATCAAAATGTCGGAACCAATATATCTACGTGTAGCATGAATAACCAGCATTTGACCAAACAAATTTATTCAAAATTGAAAATCTGATTGGTCATCAATTAAGCACAAATTAATGCCATAAATCATATCAATTAAGTCTGAATCAGTCAACCATCATAATTACTCCAAGTAATTCTCTTTAAAGATGGTTAGTCAATATTTTTAAATCATATCAATTAAGTCTGAATCAGTCAACCATCATAATTACTCCAAGTAATTCTCTTTAAAGATGGTTAGTCAATATTTTTTTTTTTTAAAAAAAAAAAATCATAGCATCAAAATCATCATCTTTTGTTCATCTCAATATTGGCTGATTTTAATTTAGAGTATGGTGCAGATAATCACACTTAAAAACAATTACCTGTTTTACCTTTACGATAATTTTTCGTGATTGCCCATTGTGATTCTGTCACCTTTATACTAGGCTAAGGAACTTTGCTTTGTCGCCCGTTGTGTTTCTGGAACAGCCGAAATCCAGAGAACACTGTTGTTGTTCCTTAGCCTGCCACCACACCTACACGATAAAAGATTTATGTGACCTATTTGTTTTTATAGGTCCATTGTTGTTAGTGGCAGAATATGAAAAATATGTTTTTGGAGACTCAAAACTATTTATACATGTTCCTTTTGGCACCCAAATTTGTTTGACTTTCAAAGATTTTATATTTGTGCCTTTTGGAACCCAAATTGGTATAGTTTTCACGTGTTTGGGTCTATACCAACAATTATTTCGATTATGTCCAAATTCTCTACAAAACGTGCACATTAAATTGACTTGATTAAATTTTGTGTTCCTATGACTATGATTTTCTACATGATTTCCAATTATTTCAGATCGAGCAGCACTTTTACCTTTATCATCATCTTGTGATTTTCCAAAACCTAGTCCTTTTCTATTGTTAGCAAAAATTTGATTTCCCAATAGCATGTTGAAAGATTTTTCGCCTCTTGAAAAGTTATTCAAAGATTTCTCAAGATTTTGGACTTTGGTTTTTAATGTTGTATTTTCAGCGACAAGTGAGGTGCATCGATTTATAAAGTCCTTTTTTCTAGTGTCAATGTTTTCATTAAGACTCAAATTTTCTTTTTCAAGATTCTCAGAGTTATTCCTAATTTTTGATAGTTCCGAATCTAAAATTTTACATTGGTTACATTCTAGATTTTGAATATTTTCAAGTTCAGTTTTTAACCTAAAATTTTCACGAGCAAATTCTCTCCTATCAGATTTCAGTTTTTCAATTTTAGATTCAAGAGTATCCACTACCTTAGTAAGATCAGAACACATAAAAACAAGTTCTTTATAAGAAAACTCACCTGCCTCACTAGATTCGTCGGAGGTCGCTTCTGATTCTGATTTTGCCATGCAACACAAGTTAGCCTCCTCTGGGCTGCTATCCGAAGCTTCCTCTCCTTCTTCATCATCCCAAGTCGCTGCAAATACCTTCTTCGCCCTTTTCTTTTCTTTGTTGTTTTTGAGAAGTGGGCATTTTGGTTTGATGTGGCCAGGCTTGTTGCAGTTATAACATGTCAGTTCATTATCGGAATTTTCGGAATCTTTTGACCTATTGCCCTTTGTTTTCTTCTTGCGTGGCTTGAATCTAGACCATCTTCTAAGATTATTGACAGCCATTGCAAGCTCTTCAATTGGATCTTCTTCATCGCTTTCTTCTTTACTTTTTAAGGCAATCGTCTTCTTCTTTGGTTCGGAGTTGTTGCGTTCTTCCTTTGCTTTTAACTCAAGCTCATATGTCATCAAGTTGCCAATCAACTCCTCCATGCTTAGTTTACTCAAATCTTTCGATTCTTGGATTGCTGTGACTTTTGCCTCAAAGTTCATTGGTAAAACTCGTAGTATCTTCCGCACAAGCTCTACCTCAGTGAATACCTTCCCAAGTGCTCTAGCGTTGTATACCAAAGTTGAAAAGCGTCTAAACATGTCCTTTATGCTCTCGCCTTTGTCCATCACAAAGTTCTCGTATTCATTGCTGAATAGGGCTAGACGAGACTCCTTGACTTGAGAAGTTCCTTCGTGTGTCACCTCCAAAGTGTGCCAAATTTCCTGTGCTGTTGTACAATGAGAAATTCTATTAAATTCATTTTTATCAAGAGCACATATCAAAGCATTCATGGCTTTAGCATTTGTCGTTTTCAATCTCTTATCGTTAGCATCCCACCTATCCTTAGGTTTAGGAATCTCAGTACCACCAACGATTATAGTGGGAGGTTTATAGCCAGTTTCAATAATATCCCAAACATCATAATCAACGGAACTAAGATAAATACTCATCCTGACTTTCCAATAAGCATAATCGTTCCCATTAAACATGGGTGGCCTAGCAATAGATTGTCCCTCAAAGAAAGCATTATTTTGTAGACTCATGACTCTAGAGTTAAATAAAAAAAATTTACCGGGCTCTGATACCACTTGTAGGATCTAGATTAACCCTAGAGGGGGGTGAATAGGGTTATAGCAAATTTTCTTGATTTAAAACTCAGAAATAAACTGCAGAAATAAATATGCTGAAAAGTAAATCACACACAAAATTTACCCAGCTTCGGCAACCCCTGCCTACTGCTGCATTCACAGATTTCTATTAGAATTAAACAGTATCACGCTTACAACAACTCTATTAGACTCGCAGACCCTTTTGCTCCCGCTCACAAACACTCTACTAGACTCGCACACCCTGCTCCCGCCTATAGAGTTTCGCTCACTCGCAAACACTGCTCCCGCCTATAGAGCTTTGCAAACTCGCACGCTCTGCTCACTGAACTAATTCAAAATAGACAATCTGACACTACCTAACCTAGGTGGTGATTTACTAACTTTTTGGTTCGTAAAATAAAAAACAATAAATTAAAAACAATATCCCTAAAACAATATTAATAAAAGCCTTAAACAAAACAAAACCCCCTTTTTTATTTTTAAGGACCGGCCCACTTCCTTTCTTTGTTATCTCCAGCCCGATCCCCTTTTGTTTCGTTCGTGAGAATAATGGCGGCTTGCTTCGTTCCCTTTCGTTCCAGTTAGGGCTTCGGCTCTTTGTTGCAATTAGGGCTTTGGTTCTTTGTTGCAATTAGGGCTTTGGTTTCTTCAATTGATCTGTGATTGGTTGCCCTAGCTTGCTTGCAGTTGCTCGATTGAGTTTGATGCTTGTGAATTCGGTATGTACTGTCTCCTTTTGCTTTTCTAAATTGATACTTGAACTCGATCCGTGATTCGAGTTGGATGATTTTGTTCTTTGTTATGCTCGAACTCGAATTCCATTTGCCGATGATGTTTCGTGGTTTATATAGGGTTTGTAACCCTAGATTTGCGTTGTATATTCTCTATTTGAATTTGTCATATTATTCACCTCGGCCGTTCGATTAATTTCTGATGTTTGATGATTTCTCTGACTAATTCATATGTGAATATTCTGGTTGCTTGATGATTACGCCTTTGAATTAATTTTGTGATGACTTTCGACTTTGACTTGTTCAACATTGAAATTTTGACACGAACTTGATGCTGGATAATGTTTGACATCAACTTGGTTTTTAACTTGTTCCAATTTTGTAATTTCGGCTTCTTGAATTTCTGGCCCCTGTGTAATTTAGCTCTGGCCATCTTTGTTTCAATGCTGATCTTGATTTCATGAATTTAATATTGACACTGTTATGCTTCCACGACTTCGACATTTACATTGTTCAACATTGTCCTGATTGCTTTGGCTTCACCACATAGCATATTTGTGCATTTTAAAATGTTGCATCATTGAGTAGTTTTCATTTGTGTCATGTTGTATCATTTACTTGATGTGTTTGCACTGTACATTGAGCATAGATAAGGTTGCTTTGGTCTGGATTAGTGCAGTGTGTATTCTAGCTTGTAACTGTTGCATACTTTGATTTCACCTTGTTGAGTACCTATAGTTGCTGTTATATCACTTCCTATTGCATTTATTTGCCTGTACTTGTGTTCTGGTCATTGCTTTGTTGTGTAGCTGCTATGCAGTTGCTATGCATCACTGTGTATCATGTAGCTTTCATACTTGTGTACCTGTTCAGGTTCACCTTTGCTTCAAATTGCTTCATACTGCTACTTGGTTTATTGATGTATTCATGTCAGTTGTCATGTTGTTTGTGCACTTCACTGGATGTATTCATGTCAGTTGTCATGTTGTTTGTGCACTTCACTGAATTTCACTGCCATACTTATACTTGCATTGCTGTTTGGTCATTTTGTACTTCTCTTATGTACACTTGCACCTGTACTTTGACACTTGCATGCATTTCTGTAGCTGGTCTTTGTTACATTCCTGTTGCTCCCCTGAACATAGTTGCATTATGTTGGCCGAGCTTTGATCAGTTGCATTGTTCATGTTGTAGCAGTATTATCTCGAGCTCAACAGTGTTGTTTTCTTGCTTTGATGCATTCACATGTTATGTTCATGTTGGCACAAGTTTTTGGGTCTGTTCCATGAGTCTTGGTCTGCACTTTCACTGTTGTGTCTGGTTCCATTTTCCCTGTTGAGTCTTTGGTGATGCTGCACTTGTGAACTTTGTGGTTGTACTTCATGTTGTATTCATGCAGCTTGTTTTCAATGTTGCATTTGAACTTGCTGTTGTCTTTGTGTACATTACTGCCTTGAAATTGATTCTCTTCATGTTGTTGTGTGGACATTTGTGCTTTGCCCCATTCACTGTTGTTTGCAACTGTGTTGCACTTGCTTTTGATGTAGCTGATGATCTTTAGTATTTGCACATTTGTTCACAACTGCTTCAAGTCATTCTCTTTTATGTTCACTGGCCTGTATATTTGAGTTGCAGTGCTGTCTTGCACTTGACTGTTTGCAACTTGACATTGTTGTACACTTGCTCTTGTTGGCTGCGCATACGAGTTGGCGAGGCAGTGCACACGTGTATGAATGTACACGTGTGTATTGCAGCCCCTTATGGTTACCTGTCCCTGTAATATCTATCAAGTGTATATATCGGTGTGCACGGTCCTGTGGCATATACAGTAATACACTGTGTATGTCACAAGTTGTTCGTGTATGATGAATTCAAATTTAAATGATGACGAACAACCCAAATAACTGAGGCAAATATTATTTTCAAAAAAAATATTTTATTTTTGAATTGCAAAAATATTTCTTTTTCAATTTTACTGCGTTAGTTTATATTTTTGCAGATTGCTCAGATGCTGGATTCAAACCGGAATGCAGTTGAAGACAAAATACGAGTGTGAGTGATATGTAGTGAGGTTATCAATGTAAAAATATTTGTGATGTAATCGTAATGTAATCAGAAATGTATATGTATAGTGAGAGCATGAATTTGTACTATTCAAGTTTGTAATAAATATTCATTTGAATAAAATATTCGTTTGAATTCAAAAACTGTGTAACTTGTTCTGTTTGAATTCAAATTCAAATTCTGTGTAATTTATTTTATTCAACAGATATTTATCTAACCAAATACATACTATACAAAATATTTGTTTGAATAAAATTTTTGTTTGAATTCAAAATCTGTTTGACTTGTTTTGTTTGAATTCAAATTCAAATTCTGTGAAATTTAATTTTATTCAACAAATATTTATTTAAACTATGAAAAATAAAATAGTACATTACCAAATACATTTATATGAATGTATATATGTTTATTATCATCAAACAAAAATCATATAGCGCAAAGCGCATATTCAACAATATGAACTGCTTAAAACTATTTATTATCATCATATTTATTTATTTTTGACACTTTAATAATCAATCGGATAGAAAATAATTATGTCAAACAAAAGGTTTTGTTTGTGTTTCTTGATTTATTGATCATTAACGGATAGATAATTATATGATATTCATATGTATTCGTCGACAAGGATATCCGATATCCGAAAATGATTTCGAATATGGATGCGAATATGGCGCTACCTATATTTGAAAGTCTGTTGATAGTCCTACTCATATTAGAGTATTCAAAAGTGGTTTGAGATATTTATGAATTTTAAGAATTGGTTGTGAATTTTTAAAGTAGAGATATTTTGTTGAAAACATGTCGTTTTCATGTTTTAAGGAAAATTGTAAAGGTGTTGCTTTTAAGTAATATTTTAGATAAAAATTTTAAAACCTATTATAATTATTTTCAAGTATTTAAAAAGTATATCTACAAATGTTTTTAAAAAGGGGTTAAAATTGCTAAATTACCAAATGCTTGTTTGTTTAATTACTTGTTTGATAAGTGACTGACTTTGCTTAACACTAAAAGCCGACAAAACAAGGCTTATCTATTTGTGAGAGTTAAGATTGATGTCGGGCAGGGATGAAGCAATAGTACTCTAACCTACCAGGCTTGCCTCTTTAGTAATAGTAAATTGGAAAATGTCAAAAACATGTTAATCATATTGATTTCTTATTGTTTATGGAAATCATTAATACTATACTTAACACTAAAAGCTGACAATGTAGACTTATATATTGGTTAGATTCAAGAATGAAGTTTCTAGGCAATGTTCTTATGCAACCAGCGCTTTAACTTACCTGGCTTCACTCTTGAATGAGGAATAGTTAAGTTAGAATGTCAAAAACGAGTTAAGCATACGAATCGTGATTTGTATCAGTAATTGTCTTAACTAGATAATCGATTAGTCGATTATCGAACATGACCTAAGGTTGACTTGGGAAGTTATCGAGTGGCTTCGTGATCTTATACCAATAATAATCTCGAGGAAGGAGTATTGGTACGAAACGTCTCTAGATTTCGCTTACTTTTGAAAGAACCAGAAATTCATCGATTAGTTTTAAAGAGTTCGAGATCGGTTAGTGTTTTACTTATCGAATACTACTTCATAACTAGTGTACGAGTTCTATATCCTAGAAGCGGTTGTGACGTGAAATGTTATAGAGTTGAACTATCAATCTTAAGGTTAAGTCCAAGGGAAAGGTCGGCATTAACATTTCAAATGATGTTATCGTATAAGACTATCTATCCTGAGGAGTATTCCAAGAGAGAGGACAATGTTAGCATTCATCGGAGGACTTATGCGGGGAATCTATATAGAGATTCAAGATCTGTCTTGATGCTCGAATCTATATAGTGATACGTGATCTGCACAAGATATGAGAATCCATTTATACACTCACAATATGTATTTGTATAAAATGTATTTTTATTCCGCTGTGATCTATGACGATTGTTTTATATGTTATATTGCTCTGATTTTGAGAAACCGGTGTGTTTATTACTTTAGGCTGAGGGTGTATTGGTCAAATTTTACTCAAAAGACTTGGTAAAATAGTAAGTCCGACATGTTGTGTTAGTTTAAAGATATATCATAATCGGTAGCCATTAATAAGCCATATTCTCCATACTATTGGATGATATTATTTATAACATTTTTTAATAATATGTGTATAGCGGTGGGCTTGTTATAGTTGGTTCATGTTCTGTTCGAGTAATAAAGACTCATATGGTAGATACCGAACATAGCCACGATATCGGAAATGATAGAAAATATTGCAGGGGAATGGTCTGGGTTTTTGCGAACCCTCGACTGGATATATTAACTCCATATCTATAGTATGCTTATCGATTGTTGGCCGCTGGGAGTTGATGATATTTGGTATCGCATGTTAGGGTGTGGACCAGCTATGTTCCTTTGAGGTATATTTTATCTAGATATATATGATGTTTGAAGGTATTTTCTGACCCCTATGCAAGAGGTTGTATTCGGCGTCGACCGAAGAGATCTTCTTAGAATAACCCAATATATGAACAAACCTTGGCAGTTTTGACTATGACCTAAATATGTTGTAGTGTGAACGTAAGCATCACAGCTGTTTGATATGATTTATAATCTACACCCTATACATTATCTATCATATCACTATATTAAACTCAATGAATGGCTGGTTTCTTTGATAAGGAAACCATTACGGAAATCTGTATAGTCTCAATGGTCATTGTTACCAGTTTTATGTTTCATGAGTTTTCTCACTTTGGTTTACCAAACTGATCCAAGTATTATTTTGTTATAATACTCGGGTCATCCCCATGTATGTTTTTAGATTTAGCTATGGATGCTTTAGAGCTTATGGAGAGAAGCTGGATGATTACCTTCCATGCTAATCTTATTTCTCCAGCATTTCTATATTTGTATATGCCAGCATTGTGAGGACAGGTAGTTATAACTGTATAGGCTGATGATAGTGTTTAGGTTTTAGCACTCTGATATCTTTGTATTCAGAGTTACAATTTATGATGTTCCTTTGATATTATATATTATAGTTCTGTTGTGAGATTCTGATATTGTATTCGTGTTTTCTTGTTTAATTTTTTTCTCTTATTTTACCAATAACTTTCTGTCTTTCTGGCACTTGGGTATTTGGCACATGAATACCATGGATGTATTTAGTATCAACATTCGAGGGCCGAAAAGTCGGGTCATTTCATTTGGTATCAGAGCCAAGTCAAATGAACACCTTGGCTTTGGTTAGGTATGGCTCATTAGAAATAGGTAAGCGACCCCCCAAAATGAGTCGAGTGTATTATATATATGAGAGGGTACTTGTACTTTAAGAATTAAAATTTTAAAATTATCCCTTAGGAATATCTCCTTTTAAGTAATCTTTCTTAATATATTTTCCATGAAAACTATATCTTTAGGTTTTATAAAAGCTTAGTGTATGTTTTTTAGGGTTCTTATTACTTTTGTTTTTAGGACGTAGTATGTATTGCTAAAAGAGAGAGTTTGTTGGCGGCAAGGTTTAGGCATGCCGCGGCTAGACGAGAGATGGAGGAACTTATGTCTAAAGATTTAGAGGAGGAGCTTGTACCTGAAGATCCAGAGCATGCAGCTTGAATCTAAGGGCGATGAAGACGTTATTTTGGAAATGGAAGGACCAAAAATGGTGAATGTTAGCACCAAAATTGGTCACTAACACCAACGGAAAGATTTGTGTAGAAAGATTAATGAAGATAGAAAATTAAAATAGAGGAATGTATGCAAAATTAACTGCAAAAACTAGGCCATCAGATTTATAGTGGTTCGACGTAACTGCCTACGTCCACTTTGAGTTTAATCTTTATTGCTTTCTTAAATAATTGAATACGGATACAATCCGTACACCAACAACTTGAATATAAGTTTTAACAGAAAAGAAATGAGTCTTGAAAATGGCAGAGTCTCCCCGGAGTTCAAAAAAAGGTCCCTTTTCACTACGCCCCTGCCCCTCTACTTATAGACAAAGATAGGCCAGACTTCCTCTATGGGCCCAAGAAAGGTACTTCGGCCCGTAGTAGGTGACTTCTGTGCACCGAGCCAGGCATGCCAAACGAGAGATACCGAATGGCAAATAATGAACCGGGGTGTCTTGGTAAAGGACTCGAAGCGAACCCGCAAGGAGCTCGAGACGTACAGTGGTGTGAATTGAAGTGATGATATAGCAGTCGGCTCACTTTAGAATGGAATTGGCCAATACCAACTCTCCTGATATGCACCGAGCGATGTATGTCGAACCTTCCAGACCGAACGAATTGTGTTCGTGCTTTCTCGTCCGAGCCACTCATGTCGAGACGTCCTTCCCCGAGCAACCAGACCGAACCGTCCTACCTCTATCTTCATTGGCCGAAGGGTGATTGCCGAACGATGCTGCCAAGTAAGGTTGGCCAAATGGTAGTTGCTAAGCAGTGTTGGCCGATCGGTGATTGCCGAACGATGCTGCCGAGCGAGGTTGGTCGAACGGTAGTTGCTAAGCAGTGTTGGCCGAACCACATATCCAGGTCGAACGATACTTGTATGCCAAGCCTCTCAACTCAAGCCAATCTCTCACTGGATCATGTTTCACTTAGAGCTGGAACAAGAAACTCGATAGTTAGCCACTCATAACCGGGCCAAACAACCGAGTAACATTTGCCTCCCAAAGAGCATTATGCGAACTAACATGATGCGCTTTGAATTTGCAGTCAATTCTTGCTCTCAAGTGTTAGATCGCTTGGAATGGTTATCATCCGATACGATATACATCTAAGTCTTATCTTTAATTTTCCTCCATTGGTTCATCATTACTTTAGAACAAAGTGGTTTGGCATGTCAATACTAAACCACGCGTTCGTTTGACCCATTTAGATATGTCTACAGGTTCTACAGGCTAATGCCTATTCGCCTTTGATGCGGATCGGTCGATGTTCGTTCGCCGAACCACTCGTTCGGCAAGTTCACTGTCGCTTGGCACAATGGCTCACCGACCCACTAAGATACCTTGACCGAGTCCATTGGTTGATGCATGTTCACCTCCCCTTCTTCATATATAAAAGCCAACACTTATCTTCCTCTTTTCTTTACTTTTACTTCAACTCCACAGGACCTTATAACTTATCTCCTCTCGAACTTCGGCTACCTCTTCCTTTCGAAATTGTATCTCATGCCCTGCTACTTTAGACACCCTTAAACCCAAACGAACTTCGGCTCGAAGCCCCACAGTTTCACAAATTTCTAATTTCCTTTATAGGTATGGATTCCTTCTTTAACTCATATCCCTTAGCTCGGAATCTCGTTTGAGGTCTGACCATATGGGTCCTAGATAGGAGTTAGTGGGAAGCGGCAAATAGAAGGATGAATTGGAGGTAGGGGCGTGCCCTAGGCTAGGTGTTTGACTCAGTTTTAATGGTAATAGGATAAGTTATTAAGAGAAGCAGTCGTGGTTCTTACTTCGAAGTTGTGGACATAGAGAAGGAGAAGGCTTGATGGTTCGTGGAAGTTGGTGCAAGCTTGTAGCATTCGGCTTATCATACGATCAAGGAAGGACAGTCGGTGACCTAATCATAGTGATGTTGGGTTGTTAGGATTTTAACAATAGGGTAGATCAACACTGTGAAAGGGGGTGTGGTCGGCATAGCGAACAAGGAAGTTGCTCGTATGATAAGCTGAGAATTCTCAAAGGGGAGCATGGTTCAATTGGAAGTTAGGTTGGTAGGTAAATCGCTGCTGGGAGTAGTGCAAGGGTGAGTGTGTCGCTCAGCCTAGAATAAGAAAGTATGGACCGGTCAATCATGCGTTCCGCGATGTGGCCTCTCAGTGTTTGTGGATTGAGAGCGTGGGTCAGTGTCTCTGGTTTAGAGAGTTGTTCGGCCGCATGTTTTGGAAGTCGCTCGACTTCGAGCCTTGAGGTCGGCAATGACAGTCAAAATCATTCTATCTTGAACATCACACATGTCAAGTCCACTTACCCCTACGCGTAATCATTGGACAATGAATAAGGACAAGAACTCAAGCATACACGCATATGAGACTGATTCTGACTAATGACTCCATGATTATGACAACCATAATTGCGAGTCCAATCTAGCAAAAGTAAACAACAGCCCAAAATGTATAATGCTAACGTTCGATTTCAAGGCCCATGCTACCGAACATAGGACAAGCTCTCGGAGATGGTCAGTGATGACGGTCTTCGAAGATGACAATTCAATGCTTAATCACACTTCATCGGTCTTTAAATCTTTAATTCTTTCACACTCATACTTGAATGATTGCACTAGTCCACACATCATACGGGGGGAACATTTTTGTTGTTATATCTAATATCGATTGCCTTTCAAGTATAGTTCAAACAGGTATCTTCCAAATCAATGCTCGTTGAGGATGTCTATAAAGTCGAGCTTCGCCACAGTTTGAGATAAACCTGAGCTGAGTTCTCAGCAAGAAGTAGTGGGGACTTCTAATCCATCGACAGCTCCTACACAGGATATCCTAAACCCATCGACGGCAACTATTGACCCGGCTCTTGATGTGATAGACGGAGCTTTTATCCTAGATAATCCTATTGACTCCCAAGCTTCAAAAATCAATGAAACTGCTCTTCACCGACTATGTTTGATTCACGGAATCCCTTTCGACGGTGTATTAGTTCCATCGAGGTGAGATTGTCCTCACCAGCCCCCAACTGGATATACAGCTTGCAACAAATTCATGTGCTGGATCGGTAGCATGCCACCATTCAAATCCTTTCTTCACGAAGCGCTACAATATATCGGGATCGCCTCGTCATACCTACATCCCAATAGTCATGCGTTCATCTATGGCACTTGTATTCTTTTTATGAGTATCCTATTTAGGCTCCCCACTCCTGGTGACATCCGTTACATCTATCGCTTCAAGAGATGGTCTGACAGTCCATCTTTCATATTCCTCGAGCCAAATTCTCAATGTCAGATTCTGACGGAGGCGTGTAGTAAATTCACCCAATACAAGCAGGAATGGTTCTATGTACACTGTCCTCCTAGCTTTGTGAGAAGATGGCTGAAAGGTAGTAAGTTCCTTTTCTAGATCAATACCTATCTGTGGCAGAGAGTGCATTCTTTCTAAACCTTTTTCGATTTTTACAGGTATCAGCCCACGTCCCGAAGGCACCGGGTACTCTGAGGCTATGGAGGCCATTCGCGCTACTCCAGTAGAAGACCAAGAGATCAAACTTGTCATTTCTAATGATTCGCTCTTAAAGTTTGGGCTATTGGCGGAAGGTCGCCGAGCTAATCTTCCATCCGGTGCCACTATAACCGGACCCGCATCGAAGAAGGGTAAAGGACAGACCGGAACTTCAGTGCCTCCCACAACTGGTGCCTCCGATACATCCGAGGAGGGTGAGATTAGTGAAACTAGGGTGTCAGAAGTACATGTTGAGAATGTAAGTCCTGCTTCATAACTGGTGGTTAAGGCACATGGTACTGATGAACCACCTCCCCCATCAAAGGGGAAAAAGAAACTAGCTTACAAGCTGAGGAAGAAGGTAGTGGGTGGAACCTCGAAAGTGACGATTACTCCGGTGGAGAAAGAGCCATCTCCACAACACTTAGAGGGTTCATTGAAAGGCTTATCAGACCTTACTATTCCTGATGACTTGCTCAATTACGGCTTCGGCGATCTAGAAGCCCTAAAATTTATTCGCCTGCGAGAAGCGATGAAGGCGTTCAAGCCCATCATCAAGGAGAAAAAACTCCGATCAATAAAGCTAAAGAAACTAGTCCGTCGGGGGGAAACACTAGGACACACACACTAACAACTACACCTCACCTCGCACTTGATCTTCAATCACCATGTTATTCTTGCTAACTTTTCCTCACTTAATTTCTGTGCAGGTGATATGAGACGCTCTCATGGATTCAACCGCCTCCACGGGTCCTCTATCATCCATCATTCCAGACGAGACTCGGGGTTCGAAAAATGCCAAGATAGAGACGATAATAGTGGTAGAGATTATCGTCCTCGAGATTCGTCGTCATCTCTAAGGAAAAGCTACAGCCATTCTTCGTACCCTAATGATCCTCCTTAACCAGAACAAAGCAAGGAGAAATCGATTCAAAGGGGTTCTCAACCTGAAGCTCCTCGAGGCCAATACTCTGGTTCATCTAGCACTAGGCAAACTCGTGAGCCTTACAAAAAGTTTGTGGTTTCGGCTAAACAAACTTATTCAGCCCCTGTACGCGATCCATCGATAGCAGAAAAGCTAGCTGAGCTTAAAGCCACAATCCCAAAAATATGTTTTGATGAATTGAAATTTCTTCCTACGATCCATCCTATTGCAGGACACGTTAAACAGTGCGCCATTGCTTGCAACAACGATATCTACGTCTAACATGACACGTTCATTCACTTGGCTGAAAAAGTTTTTGAAGTTTCTACGAAGCGCAAGCACGAAATTGATCGCCTAAAGCTTGAGGGCATCCATGATAAGGACATCATCAAAGCCCAAGATGAAGAGCTTGCCTTGTATAAATCTCATCTTGAGGCTGCTCAAAAGAATGCTAAAGATACTACTGAGGTAGTCAATCGTCTGGAGGCCACACATAAGAAAAAGATTGATGAAGCGGTTCAACACTGCGGTGCCTTAGCTTTAGAGAAAGACTCCGTTCAAAATGAGAAAGACGCACTCGCTCAATGGATCAAAGAATTGGAGGAGCTAATTTTCAAAGAAAAAGAAGAAAAGACTGCCGCTCAAGAGGAGCCACAACGATATTGTGACGAGATTGCTGCCACTCGACTCCTAAAAACAAAGCTCGATGAGGAGCTCCCCAATGCTGAAGCACTAAAGGATGAAGCCCGTGAGGAGGGCAAAAGAATGGCACTCTCGGAAATCGATTCTCTCCTTGAGGCGGCTATTGAGGCTGGTAGAAAGGAAATCAAGTGCATGTTTTATACACTCATAGCCGAGTACAATGCTCGAGTTCTCATGCATCGCGACCTAACATTTCTTGGTGAGTGTTACCTCGAATCTTTGGCCAAAGCATGGGACACTTTAATAAAAATCAAAAACGTTGAGTTGGGAACTGAAGAGGTTGATGAAGGAGCTTTAGTGAAGGAATTTCTCCAGGGGAATGAGCCTTGAGGCTTGTCTGCAACAAAAGCTCTTTATAGCAGAGACTCCTCCTCATCAGAAGGAAAGAATGACACTACCGGTCTATCCGGAACTGAGTCGGCAGTTCCTCCTTCTATTTAGCCGACTGGTCACCCATCACTTGACCACTTCGAGCAACATATTGGCTATGACCCAGAGGATCCTGGACTTGATATCCACGTTCTATCTCCTATTCCAGAAGGTGAAACTCCCTAAACAGTTGAGAGTCAGCCAGGAACTGTTACACAACTTTTCTTCTCAAAGCTCAAAGGGCAGTCATTTGTGGCGAGTGGTTAATGTATTCTAACATTTGTCTCTTGTGATTTCGTACAGGCCATTCTGATCCTGAGCCTACTCCAAGGAGCGATGCTGCCAAATAGAAAGAGGAGAAAATGGAAGAGGCAATTCAGACTGGGGAGACTCCCGGACCCGACACTCAAGTGATCGAGGCGCTCGATGGAGACAAATCTAAAAATCCATCACCCGCAGAAGAACATGATGAAGTTGAAATTACAGACGCCTTTGAACACACTTCAAAATTGAGCATAGAGGAGCAACTTATGGAAGAGAAGAAGAAGAAAGATGAAATCAAGGTCGAGCTCCAGGTAGTGGAACTGGATGATCCCTTGAACAGGCCTTTGAAGGTAATTCTCCCCGGTGGGACCAAGCCACTGGAAGTTCCTCCTCCTTCCTCGGACACCATTTCCCTAGCAAGCAAGGCATCCAAGAGGAAATGCTCGACGAGGAGTCGTCTAAGAAACCGAGGAAGGAGAAGAAGTCAAAGAAGCAGCTAACATGCCTCGTTCAACGAGAATAAGCCTAGGTTATGTAATTATTTCTATTTATTTCCATAGTCGATGTAAATAAACTTTTGATTCCGAGTTTAGGAGGAATTGTAGTAGAACTTTATTTTGGGATTAGTGAATAAAACTTTGTTTCTTTGCTTCCGATGATTTTTGTTGTTCAGCTTATTGTATAACTTGTAGTCGAAATCCAAAATCTTATGGGTTACATAAGCCCCAGTTCACTTCCATATGACTCAAAAATCTATTCCACGCTTCGCGTACTTAGAATACTTTTAGTCCGCACTCTAGGGACTAAAATATTTTTGAGTCGTTTATACTCAAATCCGCACTCCGGGGACCCAGAACACTCCAGTCCGCACTCTGGGGACTTGGAGAATTTCGAGTCGTTTACACTCTAGTCCGCACTCTAGGGACTTAGAGTACTCTGTCCACACTCTGGGGACTTAGAGATTTTTGAGTCGTTTATACTCTAGTCCGCACTCCGGGGACTCAGAGTACTCTAATCCGCACTCTAGGGACTTTGAGATTTTCCGCACTCCGGGGACTCAAAGTACTCCAATCCGCACTCTGGGGACTTGGAGAGTTTTGAGTCGTTTATACTCTAGTCCGCACTCCGAGGACTCAAAGTACCCCAGTCCGCACTTTGGAGACTTGGAGATTTTTGAGTCGTTTATATTCTTGTCCTCACTTCGAGGACTTAGAGTACTCTAGTCCGCACTCTGAGGACATGGAGATTTTTGAGTCGTTTATACTCTAGTCCGCACTCCAGGGACTCAGAGTACTCCAGTCCGCACTCTGGGGACTTGGAGATTTTTGATTCGTTTATACTCTAGTCCGCACTTCGAGGACTCAGAGTACTCCAGTCCGCACTCTGGGGACTTGGAGATTTTTGAGTCGTTTATACTCTAGTCCGCACTCTGGGGACTCAGAGTACTCCAGTCCGCACTCTGGGAACTTGGAGATTTTTGAGTCGTTTATACTCTAGTCCGCACTCTGGGGACTCAGAGTACTTCAGTCCGCACTCTGAGGACTTGGAGATTTTTGAGTTTTTGTGCGCGTTCATACGCCAGACAGAATAATGTAACTTTAATTTTTGCCATAGAATTACAACATACGAAAATATCAATAGTTCATGGAAAATATGGCTTCAAGCCTTTATTAATGAAAACAAACTGAATTGTCTTATTACATGCTGAAAACTAAGAATCAACAAAATAAACATGCACTGGAAATAATTGCAACTAAAATGCGGAAGAAATAGACTAAGTATAATAACGTCGCAGATGCTCGCTATTCCATGCTCGGGGGAGTGTCGTGCCATCAATGGTCGCTAGCTTGAAAGTTCCCTCTACAAGCCTCCGTTCAATAATGTATGGACCTTCCTACGTGGGATTCATATGCGATAGAATCGGGAATACTCGCTTCAAAACGAGATTGCCAACATCAAAGATTCTCGGTCGGACTTTTTCATTATAATATCGAGCGACTCGGTGCCTATATGAAGCCACGCTTAAATCATCTTCTTCACGTTTTTTGTCAACAAAATCCAATGATTCCAGCAATAGATCCTGATTCGTCCTAGGGTCATAATGAGTTACCCAATGTGAAGGATCTTCAAGTTCCACGGGTATAACAGCTTCCATGCCATATCCTAGTGTGAACGGAGTATGGCAAGTCGTGGACTTGTGGTGGTCCTGTAAGCCCAAAGTGCTGTCGGAAGCTCATACACCCACTGCCTCTAGCCTTCTCCAAATGTTTTTTTCAATATGGGTTTGATTATTTTGTTTACCGCCTCTACTTGTCCATTAGCTTTCAGATGAGCAACCGCTGCAAACCTTTTCTCATTGCCATACTTTTGACAAAATTCTTTAAACTCCTTACTTTCGAACTGAGTTCCATTGTCCGTAATGATTGTTCACGGGAGGCCGAAACGGCATATGATGTTTGGCACAACGAAATTAATGACCTTTTTGGTGGCGGTTGTAGCTAAGGGCTTTGCTTCTGCCCACTTGGTAAAGTAATCGACCGCAACTGTTGCGTATTTTGCACCACCTTTGGAGATAGGCAAGGAATCGATTATATCGATTTCCTATATTGCAAACGGCCAGGGACTAACCATTTGTGTGAGTTCCGTTGGCGGAGCTCTCAGGATTTTCGCATACTTTGACATTTGTTGCATCTTCTTACGCAGTCCGCAGCATCCCGATTTACAGTTGGCCAATACTATCCATAGTGGAGGATCTTTTTGCTAGTGTCTGCCCCCCAGTATGGTCACCACATTCTCCATCAGGACTCGTTTTATCTCACCGTAGGTAATGCACCAAAGTAAGGGGACCGAGAATCCCTTCCGATACATTATTCTGTCTTGCATTACATATCGCGAAGCTTTGCAAATGACTTGCCGTCGTTCGTTCTTTTTTGGGAAAAACCCCGTGTAGCAGGTATTGCTTGAAAGGGGTTATCCATAACTCCTTCTTGATTTCTGTTTCTGACACAAAATCTACCTCCGTCTCATTTATACTCAGAGCATGTAAGATTTCAATGAGAACCAATCTCATTTGATGTGCATCGCCAGTACTTACGAATTTCACCAATAAATCGGCTTCTCTATTTTGTTCACGCGGGACATGCGAGATATCGTAATATTCAAGGTCTGCCAATAGTTTATGAACCCGGGCAAGGTACGGAGCAAGCCTCTGCCCCTTTGCTTGATAATCTCCCCGCACCTGGTACACCACCAATTGTGAGTCGTAAAAGATTTCGACCGATTTCACTTCAAGTTCCCTCAAAAGTTTCAAGCCGGCAATTAATGCTTCATACTCGACTTTATTATTTGTAGTTGGGAAATCGAGCTTTAAATCATAACATATTGATCGGTTTTTGCGCATTACAAGAATTACACCAGCCCCAGAACAACGGTCACTGGATGCTCCATCGGTGTATAGTTTCCATCGAATGGGAGAATAACATCATCATTGTTTGGTTCGTCTAATACAGTGAATTCTACAATGAAATCCGCTAGTGCTTGCTCTTGTATGGCCCTCCGTGGCAGGTAGGTGATATCGAACTGACTCAACTCAATATTCCATTTTAACAGCCTTTTAGAGGTTTTTGGTCGTTATAGTACCTGTCGCAAGGGTTGATCGGTATAAACGTTGATCGAGTGTGCCTGAAAGTACGGATGAAGCTTGTCGGTTAGCTTCGATTCCTCGTGCATTAACAATGAAACCCAAAAAGTTTCCTGACGCAATGCCAAAGGAACATTTCAGAGGATTGATTTTCATTCCATAATACCTTAGTATATCAAACATTTCTGCCAAGTCTCGAATGTGGTCATTTGACTGCCGTGACTTCACGAACATGTCATCCACATAGACTTCCATTGTCCTACCAATCTGGTCTTTAAACATCCGATTCACCTGATGTTGATAAGTTGCTCCCGCATTTTTCAATTCGAAAGGCATCACTACATAACAATACAGCCCAACGTCTGTGACAAGACTAGTGTGTTCTTGGTCTGGAATGTGCATTGGGATTTGATTATATCCCAAGTACGCATCCATAAATGACAATAACTCGTGTCTTGTTGTTGAGTCGACCAACTTATCAATTCTGGGTAAAGGGAAAATGTCTTTAGGGCATGCTTTGTTAAGATCTGAGTAATCTAAACAGGTCCTCCATTTCCCATTCGCTTTTCGCACTAGTACGGGGTTTGAGACCCATTCAGGGTAGAGG
The DNA here is from genome assembly GCA_030765085.1 of Allium cepa. Taxonomy (NCBI): domain Eukaryota; kingdom Viridiplantae; phylum Streptophyta; class Magnoliopsida; order Asparagales; family Amaryllidaceae; genus Allium; species Allium cepa. The sequence continues at coordinate 781,860,828 of CM060929.1, forward strand.
GCATCGTGGACGAACCCATTGGCTTTGAGTTTATTCACCTCCTCTCTAAGAGTAGCGAACCTCTCTAGGTCCATGCCTCTCCTTTTTGCTTTATTGGTATGTTCCTCGGGTCTATGTTCAGCATATGACTCGCAATGGCGGGAGAAATTTCGCACATATCAGAATGTGTCCAAGAGAAAACATCCAGATTCGCTTAGAGGAAATCAGTGAGATCCTCGGTCGTCAAGGGGTTGAGTTGTGATCCAATCTTAAGTACCCACGATGGGTCGTCGCGGCTGACTGGAATGTCAATCGTTAGTTCAGCGGGTGCTGCTTTTGCCTCCTTGGGTTCCTCATCATCGTCCCTCGGATCTTTATCTATATAGATCCGATCATGTTGCCCGATCCAAGGCTCGGGAATTACTTGTCAATCTTCAGTGAATCAGATGCGGATGGAGCCATCCACAACCTTTCTATTGTCTCTTCGCTGGACCTCTCTCAGCTCAGCCACATAACACGCACGACCAGTCGCCTGATCGCCATGTACAACACTAACTCCTTTATCGGTCGGAAACTTTAAGGTTAAACACCACGAGACCAAAACTGCCCTAAACTCTGCCAGGGCCTGTCGGTCCAGAAACACATTATACAAAGAATCCATATCTAAAACAATGAACGGTAGGATCCGCACCCTCCTACGTTCACCTTCTCCAAGTTCAACTGGTAATTCAACAAAACCCACTACATCAGTAGCTGCACCATTAAAGCTATGAATACGGGCTTTATATGGTTTTAGATCCTTTGTCTCCATCTTCATCTAGTCGTATGCTTTTTTGAAGATAATGTTAACAGAACTTCCGCAGTCAATCAGCATTCTCCTCACAAATGCTGGCCCAATAGTGGCTGAGATCACCATCGAATCAATCGTAGGCGCCTCTATTTGATCAGCATCTCTTCTCCTGAACAATATATCATCGGTCATCATTCGCTGCTGCTTAACTTAGGCCACATCCTCCATGTTTGAACAACATTCAAAATCTACATGCTTTAGAGAATTAGCATACCGCTCCATTTCTTGCCGATTCTTATCTACAGGGTGAGACCTACCGACTATCGTGTTTATGACTAGTCTACCTACAGTCCGAGCAGGTTCCTCTGAATGGTGTGGAGCCTGGGATCTGATGCTCCTTGTCTGCCTTCCTGTGGATTCTTGACAAACTCTTGTAACTTCTTCCGTCGAATCAGCTTTTCTATAGCATCGTGGAGGGGCCTACAATGCTCGGTATTGTGCCCGTAAGTCTCATGGAAGCGGCAATACTTCCCAATCTGCTATTGTTCCTTGGTGGACTCTTTTGGGCGTGGCTTTCGATATATAAAAGTATTACAAGTCGATAGGTAAACATTTTCCAAAGATGCATTCTGGGGAGTGTATTCGTTATAAGTTGGAATCCTTGGTTTCCACTTTCCTGCTTCCCTTTTCTTCCCAGGATTTCCTCCTTCGAATCCTTTAGATTACTCCGGCTTGTTCTGTACATTGACCTGGACCTTCCCCGAGTTATCACCAGCCTGTTATACAGCAACGTAGCTCTTCACAGTCTCCTTGCCAGGCTCCGGTGCATTGTCTCGCCTCATCCACCTGGCTTCCTCTCTTCTTATGGATTAATGTGCCTTTGAATAAAAACGTTCTAGTGTAGTCAGAGGCTTTCCCGCCAGCCAATCGTTAAACTCCGAATCTAGATCTACTCTCACATCATGGCCATAAGAATGGCATGGTCATTTGGGTTGCTAACTTCAGTAGCCGCAACGAGAAATCATTGTAAGTGCTCCTTTAACGACTCCCTTGGAGCCTGAATCGCACTGGACACATACATCACGTCCTTGGGACGAGTGGCATGAATCCTGAACTATTCCATAAATTTCGTCGCTAACTCATCAAAGTTAGAGATAGATCGCGGAAGAAGTCGGGTGAACCACATGGTAGGGATTCCAGATAAAGTTATTGGGAAGCATTTAGACTTAGTTGCATCATTTGCTCTAGCTGAATTCATCTTCCACTCATATCTCATCACATGCTGTCGGGGATTAGTCCTCCCTTCATAAGCCGGAATAGTTGGCATGTTAAACTTCCTAGGGTACTCGGCCTGTAGAATAGTATCTGTGAATGGAGTAATACTCCTGGATATCCCTCAATCATCATTAATCAAGCCTTGATTTTCTCTCATCAGTTGTCTGACCATAGCCGATAGGTCTGGGGTTTGTATGGAAGATGGCAGTTTGGAATATGTCCTACGAGACCGTTCTAGTTTGTGTCTCCTCTATTGGTGATCTGCCAAACGTGTATCCTAAAGATCGGCTTCATTAGGACCTTGGTGACTCGACCGTCTAGCTTCCACTCATGCTCCAGATCCTAAGTTTTCTGTTTCAACTTGGGTGTGGTCTCCCTGATGTAAGTGAGGGGCCATGGCTCCAAGTAAGGAACCTGGACCATCCTTGGTCGATCGATCAGCAACGCCTGTTTTCATTGTTTCAGTTCTACAGCATCGATGCCTGAATGGTTCATCATATGAAGCAGAGCTATCGGATGAGGAGTAGGAAGCGGGACTTCCTCCAGCATTCTGATGCTATTGTTAAGTAATTAAGTCATGAGGTTGGCGTTAGCTTGAATCTGTTCGTTAAGTTATTTCTTGATTTGCATGAGTTCTCTCATCAACTCGTTGAACTCTGTTCTAGTGACAACTTCCATTTGGTTTTAGGCGGTGGTTCTTGTGCCTAGATTAGCTTGTTGATTGTTGGGTCCTATTAGTTGAACGCTAGCTGTCTCATTGACATCCATGTTGTGAGAGGCTGATCTGGTATGAAGTCTTCTCATTGTAGAGTTACTGGTAGGAACTCTAAGTAGAATCAATGGACTTCCTGTGAATGACCTGGATCTCCTTTGGGGGATTTCTTCAATCTAGTAGCGACAAAGTAGATCTTAATAACCTGAGAATGCAGTTCTCGATGAAAGCACTAAAATATTAGCACCAAAATTGGTCACTAACACCCAAGGAAAGTTTTGTGTAGAGAGATTAATGAGGATAGAAAATTAAAATAGAGGAATGTATGCAAAATTAACGGCAAAAACTAGGACATCATATTTATAGTGGTTCGGCGTAACTTCCTACGTCCACTTTGAGTTTAATCTTTATTGCTTTTTCAAATAATTGAATACAGATACAATCCATACACCAACAACTTGAATACAAGTTTTAACAGAAAATAAATGAGTCTTGAAAATGGCAGAGTCTCCTCGGAGTTCATGAAAAAAGGTCCATTTTCACTACGCCCCCGCCCCTCTATTTGTAGACGAAGATAGGCCAGACTTCCTCTGTGGGCCCAAGAATAAGGTACTTCGGCCCGTGGTAGGTGACTTCTACGCACCGAGCCAGGCATTCCGAATGAGACATACCGAACGGAAAATGCTGAACCGGGGTGTCTTAGTAAAGGACTTGAAGCAAACCCACAAGGAGCTCGAAACGTACAGTGGTGTGACTTGAAGTGATGATATAGCAGTCGGCTCATTTTAGAATGGAACTGGCCATTACCAACTCTCCCGATATGCACTGAGCGATGTATGCCAACCTTGCAAACCGAGCGACATGTGTTCGTGCTTTCTCATCCGAGCCACTCATGCCGAGGCGTCCTTCCCCGAGCCGTCCAGATCGAACCGTCCAACCTTTATCTTCATTGGCTGAACGGTGATTGCCGAACGATGCTGCCGAGCAAGGTTGGCCAGACGATAGTTGCTAAGCAGTGTTGACCAATCGGTGATTGCCGAACGATGTTGTCAAGCGAGATTGGCCGAACGGTAGTTGCTAATCATTGTTGGTCGATTGGTGATTGTCGAACGATGCTACCAAGCGAGGTTGGTCGAATGGTATTTACTAAGCAGTGTTGGCTGATCGGTGATTGCCGAATGATGCTACCGAGTAAGGTTGATCGAACGGTAGTTGCTAAGCAGTGTTGGCTGAACCACATGTCTAGGCCGATGGGTAATTGTATGTCGAGCCTCTCAACTCAAGCCAATCTCTCACTGGATCATGTTTCACTTAGAGATGGAACAAGAGACTCGATAGTTAGCCTCGCATAACCGGGCCAAACAACCAGGTAACGGTGAACCAACTTGAGGATGAGAAAGATGTAGGAGAGGATCTCAATAGTGAGATGGAGCTTGAAGGGATTGAACATTTGAATAGCTGGTGATTCGATGATAAGGCAGGAACTGCAGGGATTGAGCATAAAGGCTAGGAATTGGATGGTGACTGAGAGATCATGGATTTTGAGGGATCGCCGGTGGAGCACACAGATTGAGAGATCGTTCTGTAAGAGTATCAAGGTATGGGTGATGGGGGTGTTTTCTTTAACATTAATATCATATCTTGTGAATAAGTATTGTATTTAAGTATAGTACTTGTATTATATTTGTTATCTGACCTTTTGATCTGGCTATATTTTGACATACTAGATAAGTTAAACTCTATGATTATGGAGGCAAGCAGCCAAAAGAGATGATCCTAAGGTCCAGAAAAAAATACAGATAAGACAATGAGACAACGTCCGAATGAACTAAGGAAAACAACATGCTAGAATTCACTAATTGCTTCACCCTACATAGGGGATCGGTACCGATCCCTAAGGGTACATCCAAAGTAAACCTAACTCCTATGATATTCTTCTCTGTCTGTATAAAGCCTAATTCAAGTGTTGTTCCAGAGTTCCTATGCATCATATTGACAATCTCAATATATGGCCTAAATCTGTAATTAAACCTTTATAAATCCATTGCTTGGACCAAAAAAACACTTAGGGAACTACGCAAAACAACCTTGGAAACATGAAACCAACATCAAGATTAGCCAATAAAAGAAGTCGCAATATCCTATGATGCATACATATGATTCGGTATCAGTCCGCAACCCTAGAGGATCCAAGGCCGGGATTTTTTGGAGGACTTCGTCTCTTCACTATGAGGATCTGTAGGCAAAATATCAGCTAGATATTTGGTCATTTACCCCTATAAAAACAGGTAGCATGGTTTATTCTAAGGATCTTGATGCTGTCATTACACTCTTACTCCATTGTACTATGGGATCCCTGCTAATCCTCCTACTTGTAATCACAAAAACTAGTGCAAAAGCAATAGAACCATTTAAGTGGACGTAGGCCAAGATCGTCGAGCCATTATAAATTTTTGTGTGCTTGTTATTACTCGGTTTTCATTTACTTTCTTCATTTAATCTCTATTCTCTTACTTTTTTGGGTGTTTGTTCCATTTTTAGTTCAAAAAATTTGGTGCTATCACTGATTCTTAGGCTATTTGAATCCTTATCTACTATTGTATTGCCCAAAATCCATGGATGATATCCAGTTTCTTCTCAGCTAGTTTACCAACTACTTAGATTTGAACAAAGTCTATAGGAAGCTATCTTCAATGGCTCCTAGAAAAGACAAAATTGTTGCCTTCTCAAGAGCTACAGATGAAATAGAGAACTCTAACCTTTAAATCCTAGATGAAGATGCTTAGCAAGAAGTTGTTAATGTCCAGAATCCTTCAAATGCTATTACTAGGATTGATTTTGAGTGTATGATGAAAGAGCTACAGGATAGCCATGCGGAGTTGACCCAGAAAATCTAAGAGAACAGAAACTTGATAACCTAACTGAATACTCACGTAGGAAGACTAGGAGACAGCCAACTCCTCCATACTCAGAATCAGGCAGTTCCTTATCATCTGACCACCTCCAGAGAAACAAAAGACGAAGGATGGAGGCATATAAAGAAGAAACCTCTAGGTGGGAGAATGCAATCGACCCTCACCTAGGCATAGGGGTTGGTACCAAACACCACCCTATAGGGGTCGGTACAGAACCCATCCACCAAGGCGCAAGACTTCAAGCTGGAGTTAGAATGCAATCTGGGCGCACTGTACTGACCAAGGCACTGGAAATCAAGAGTTTGTTGTTGAATTGCCCTAAAGGAATGGACGTGGAGCTGTTGGGAAAATGATTCTTTCAGAGGTAGGCGAACCTAGGCGACAAAGCATGAACCAAGATCGTTTACTGGGCCAAGCACTAGGAATAGATTACAATTACCACAACCCAATAGGTACCCAAGAGCCTTGGCTGAGATGGTAAAGCAACTTATGGGAGAAAGGCAAGGTCAAACTAACGATGACCGGGGCACATCCCCTAGTCAAAATCCCTCACTGAAGCAATCTTATGCGAAGAGTACCTATGTAGATTCAACATGTTGATGATGTCGTCATACTTAGGAAAAATCGCTCCTAGACGACATCTTATGAAATATGCGTGGGCACATGGACTCCGCTAGAGCATCAAACGCAATCAAGTGCAGGTGCTTCCCAATCTCGTAGAAGGAGCGACGACCATTTGGTTTACTCAATTACCACCAAGGTCCATCTCTTCTTCTGATCAACTGGTATGGAAATTCAACGAACAGTTTAGAATGCACTTAATTCACTTCATGGATGTCATGTTGTTGTCTAATTTATCCCAAGGACCGGGGGAATTTCTTTAGAACTTTTTGCAAAGATTTGGCACTATTGTGACTAACATGAGAAACCCTTAGGACAACATAATCTTGATGACTTGATCAAGGGATCCACCCCTGTATAGAATTTGGTGAATGGTTATCGAGAGAGCTCCCTGCTACTCTAGAGCGTTTGTACAACAAGAGGGCCTAGTACTTGTGCAAAATGGAGGTTACACTGATTAGGAGAGACAATGATACTAGCCATCAGGCCGTAGCAGTGCGAAGCAACATTGCTGTGAGACAGTCCAGAGCAAGTTTCGAAGATATAGCTATGAATGTATAGAATAAGAGTTGTGGTCAGAGCAAAGGCTATAGCGGGGCACCTCACGAAAACCTGAATTGTAGGAGACGATCGAGAATCTCGAGATTTGACACATATACCTTGCTGAATGAATCAAAAAAAAATTATTTAGCCACCCGCAATTTAAAGAGGTACAGGAAACTAGCCCCAAGAGAGTCAACTCATAACCAGAGGAAGTTTGGAAAGTTCTGTAGATTTCACCAGACATATGGTCATAATAGGAATGATTGTAGACATCTTCGTGATATAATCGAAGAATTAATGCAAAAGAAAAGGCTCCAACAAATTTTGAAAAACCCACATAAAGGCAGGTAAGGAACATCTGAACCCCAACGAAGACAGATCGCTCCTAGTGCTGACGAGCCAAGGCGGCCTAAAAGGAAATCGATTATAAATTAAACCACTAATGGTCATCTTATAGTTGTAAAGGGCTGGAGCAGAATGGAATAGTGAGCATCTACAATGTTATTTCACTTAAAAATAAAACTTGTTCTTATTTGTTTTGAATTTTCATAAGATGGACTCTGTTATTTTGAATAAAATGGCTTTTTAGCCATGCAACTTTACCTTTAAGCAATTTTGTTGTGAACCACGACCAACTTGAATGAAACTACATATAAATAATGCAGGTATGCAGGTACCTAGAGTTAGGTGCCCACTAAATCACCATGGCTTATCATCAGATTTATGGAGCTCTACCGAGATGAGCCAGACTCGACCATTGTAACACTCTGTAATTTGGCGTTAGTTATTTAATTAGTTAGTTAGCTAATTAATTAGGCTCCAAAATTGGATTTGTGCAAACGATGTAATATGACCATGTATCTTGCACCATTTGTGTTGGTGATGAAATTCTAAGCAACTTCTATGTTAGGAGTTTTGCAATCGGAGTCCAAACAAAGAAGTTATGAATGAAAAATGAATTCGGAATGAAAATAAATAAATAAGAAAAATTAACTTTTATTAATTAATTGTTCAGGCCCAACGGGCCGACTTGCCTTTAGGACTGGTCGAACCTTAGCGGTCGATCTGTGCTCTATGGGCGACCGACCGGTCGCCTTTAGGCGGCTAGGGTTAGCCTAGGCCACAACGGCTCAGATATAATATTTTGAATCGTACAGTTCTAGTTGATTCTAAAGCCTATAGATTCAGACCTAGCCCTCCCTATGGAGGTAGTAGCAAAGCTCTGTCATTTATTCCTCTTCACTTTCTTTCTAAATTATAAAGATAAGATATTCGTTTGTATATTCATACAAATCAGAGAAGAGTTGAAATCTAATAAAAAGATAAGAGAATCAACCATATGTGTATTTGACCTAATTCATATATTGATGTGTGTGTGTATCTCTATTTTCTCTTCTAATCCAAAATCTCTTCTTAGATCTATAATTCTAATATATGTATATTCCCTTTTATACAAATCTCTTGGATTAAAAAGGATTAAGAGATGAATCAAAGGTTATACTTCATTTTGGAAATTTGGATCACTTTTAAAAGGTGAGTGGGATATTTTATAGATTGTTATAATACGAAAATTATCTCGTTGGTGTTTACTTGATCTTTATGCCTATTTGAATAATTATATATGAGTTGTACGCAATGAATTGAATATTATCTGCATATAATAAATATCAACCTACATATTCTTGTTTATGAATTGATTTAGAATTATATACAACCAAATATGGAAATCAGTCCCATAAGTATGAATTTAGAATATTGATTTTAATGAAATTTGTTTCAAATCTGAAATATTGTATAATAATGTTACAAAATTTGGATTATTACCATAATGTTGTTGGAATGTAAACTTTTTTACGTCTGGAATTGTTGGAATTTAGATTAATTTTATAATTGTAAATTAGTTTGATTTCTTTGCCTTTTAGAAAAAATACAGTGTCTGATCTACAAGGAATGGATGCAAATAAAAAGAGATAAAGATGCGTAAAGTATGAATTTATTATATTTTACACTGTCTATTTCGATAATAAAAGGAAATGAGTATTCCTTGTAATTTCAAAAAAATTAATCTTTTAAAAGTCAAATCTTTTGTTTTGGATTAATTATGGAAATTATAGCGAATAACCTTTTAGATATGATTCCAACAATTTAACATGGAAAAGAATATTCTAGTGAAGATATATAACAAGAACATATTTGATAAAAGTAAATATATGTACGTAATTTACCGCACTTATAATAATTAAATAACAAAGTAATAACGACACTTGTACGTAATATTCGCGTTTAGGATAATTAGCTAATGGGAAAAGAATTTAAAAGGTAGCAACTCCAATAAATGATAATAAATATGGGAGTTGTAATAATCTAATAGGGTAAATGGATTAATGGAACTGATAAAAATGGAATAAATAAAAAAGGTTACTAATTTGAAACTAATAATCATACATAAATGTCTTAGAACTGTCTGTTAAAATTTTATGGATAAGTTGACATTTATGAGCATTAGACGAGGATTCATGGATAATAAATATTTGAGGTAAATCTTATTGCCTTAAATAAAAAGGGAATTAGTGAGCTAAGTCCAATGTCTTCCTAAGATAATAAGTAAAGACCTAGGATGATTAATTGATTTAGTGGTTAGTGATGCGAGGTCAGTAGAGTTACTCAACGGAAGAAAGAAATTCACTTTGAGGCTACCACAAGTCGGGTGTACTTACTACTAATGTAAGATATCACTAATCCTAGGATCCGTGATGACGTGAGAGATTGGGCCTACATTCTTAATTGAAAAGTATTAAGTGGTCCAAATTTGAAATTAGGAGCAGCGAGGGATATCTCCATAGGGGTTCGCTTCTGGTTTGAGGTCTTAAGTAGCCAAAGGGTCTGCCTCTCTCCTAAATGGAAGTATTAACTAACGTTCTAAGATTCTAAATAAATAAATAGATAAATAAATAAGGATGTCTCTAAAATGGGTTTACTTCATTGTTGAGGTCTTAAGTGACTGTAGGGCCCGCCTCCCTACCGAAAGAAGTAACCTAATGGGATTCCATATTTATAACTAAAGAGTGATGGTGGATATCACACGAAGGGTAAGCTTCAGGTTTGGGGTCTTTAGTCATTGAAGGATTCGCCTCTTTCCTATAAAAGAAGTATTAAGTAGCCCAAGGAGATTTCTAATCAATGTCAGCAATATAGTACAAGTTAGGAGTACGTCTTGGGGTTAGGTATTAAAAGATAAAGGCCTGCTTATAAATAGGTGTTAAATGGTCTGGGGTCTGCCTAATCCTTATTAATGAGGTATTAAGTGGCTTGGGTACAGCCTCTTACATTGTTAAGGCTGTAATAACGATAGCACCATTGAGGGTCATGCCTTCGTAATAGGTCTTAAATGATGGGGTCTGCCTTAATTAATGTTTTCAATGACCAGAGTCTTTCTATTTTTTCCAGTAAAAGGTATTAAGTGGTTTGGGTACCGTATATTACATGGCTACGATTTTATCGACGATGGATGTGGTAGTAGTTGGATATTAAATGTCGAAAGCCTTAAATGGTGGTTAGAGGTCTTGTAGCTAGGACTCATCGACCACATTGTTAGGAAACTACCTTGAGCATAGGTCTTAGATGACAGGGTCTACCTTGATTAAGGTATTAAATGGCAGAGTTTGCCTATTTCTCTTTTTAGAAGTATTATAGATGCCCGCTATATATTTATAAGTATTAAGTGGAAAATGGGTTTGGAAGTATTGGGTGGTTGATTAGGCTTCGTCGGTATTTTGTACCTTGGGAATGGGTAAGTAAGTAATCGTGTGTGCAATGTACGGTTAGATTAGAATTGCTAACCTTAATGGACAAACAATTAAATGGAAACCAATTGGTATAAATTTTTGTTATGGACAGTTTATATTTCCAATCATTTTTCTAACACCCTCCTCATTACAACCCATATGATAGATTTAGAGGAACATATCAGTGGAGCTGGATGTGCTTTGTTGTTGGAGAAGTCTTCTTTTCTCTTATGCTAGATGCTGATGTGACAATCTTTTATCTAAGGAATACTTTTAATTCCAAGATAGTAGTCATGGTTGGTATTCTTATCCTATTATTGTTTCCACTGTAAGTTCAGATTTCTATCAATCTCTGATGATGCTCATGCTTATTTGCAGGTTCCAAATCCAATGGTCTGTATTTTGATGGAGTTAGGTTTCGATTTTTTTCGAAATTTAGGCCTATTAAGGTACGGGTTGTTGCATTTAGTATTAGAGCCTAGGTTAGTAGATTGGAAGAATTAGGATAAATTGAGATAATGTATTGATACTTTCCTATCTAGTAATATTATATCCTTATGCTAGATTCTAAGAGTTCCAACTATAAAGTAGTTGTAGTTCCACTCCGAAGGAATGGGCAAAGCAACTATGGGTTGGAAATATCTTAAAGATAATATTTTCATGCCGACTCCTAAGTACCCCTTGGAGTGCTGGAAATGCGTAAAACACTAGTGATGAAGAGCATGACTATGATGTATGGTAGAATCCTAGAGGTAGGAGGTGTTTCACTTGATGGTTGAGATTCAAGCTACCTTGCGATTCTAGATATTGACTTCCAATCGAAGTCATACATTTATTCCAGATGGGCAGGAAATTAGAGTATGTATGTCGCAATTGTCTAGAAGCAAGTTTTTCCATTCGTCGATCACCTCTTTGATGGGAAACTGGATTTTTATTTGAATAAATGTTAATTCCTTATTCTAAAGCATGTGAGAGAAATTTTATAAAGTATGTTCTGAAGATGACTTAGATTTTGAAAAAAGTTTTTTAAAGGATTTCTTTTCCCAGATATTCATTTTGGAAATTTTGTTTCAGGAAAGTTTTAAAATTTCAATTTTCAAAGAAACACGTATACCACTAAGTTGGTTTTTTAAGAAATTCTTAGTTTATAAAAGATTAATTTTTTTTAAATCCTTAAGTATATATATATATATAAAGTTTTGATACTGATTTTTGGCAAGAAAATAATTTTCCAATTTGGAAAATTTATGTTTTAAAATGGTTTTTGGCAAACCCTGAAATATTTATATATATAAGTTTGACTTTCAAGGAAGTTTTGGTATGAAATGATTTCTATTATTTAGAAACAAGTATAAAGGAGCTTATATTTAGCTTAGTGATTTTTTCATCTATAAAATCAAGGTTTTTATATTTTCTCCCTTTAAGGTACAAACAAAATAGGAATAACATTCAATTTTCTTTTGTATGCAGTTTGAAGAGTTGTTGTACCAATCAACTATTAGAAGAATATTTTCGTTCAAAGTAGGTACGAAAGAGAGGCTGGAATATTTTTGGGTTTTTAAAAGTGTTGTTGGTCGCAACAGTTTTGTTACGGCTATCACAATTTTGCTAAGAAAGGGTCTATACGGTAAGTTGGATATCGTGTGGAAGAAAGAATTTTTCTAGATGGGTTAAGTTGAAGATGGTGTGCAAAACAGTCATTGGAATATTAATTAATTTAACAAGTCTTATTGGGTCCAGGTTCAGGCCATGCCAAAATCTAGGCTAGCCGTCGATCGGTTGATCTAATAGCAGTCGACCGCTAGGTGGATTCAGGCCGAACCTAAAACGCGACTATAAGTCACGTCCAAACTTTCAGCCGCTGCACCCCTCCTCATTCTCTTCCTCCTCTCCATGTTCAATCGAACCCCATTTTCACCTCCCCTTTCTCCCACTTAACCAAAGCCTTTCTCCTCCATTCCTCCACCTACCGATGCCAAAATTCTTGTGCATCAGATCTTGCTACACCACCACTCCAGATCTAAATCATTTTTTCCCTTTTCCAACCATCTCTCAGCCCATAGCACAGTCATGCACCGGTGGCTCTTCCTCTCATCATCATGGCCTCACCTAGTAAGAAGCAACTTGGCTTGACCGAAGCGAGTGGTAGATCACCACTTATCTCGAAATGGTGAACTTTGATTTTCTCCATGGACGACCAAAGAAATTTGGAGAATTCTCCGCTCTTGGGCTTAAAGAGCTTTTCATCATAGAAGAACTTGCACTGATCCTCCGCTTCGAGACTTTTGAGCGGAAATATTACCCGCACTGCATCCGTCTTTTTGATGCACAGATGGCGTAGAATATTGATGATGGCAAAAGGTATATTGAGTCTGAGGTGAATGGAGGTTGGGTCGAGATGGCAGATGATGATTCGTTGGGATTTTAGGGATATTTGTAGTAGGCGACTATTTGGATGACATAGAGATGATTGATCCTTAGATTCTACAACATATCTTTTCTAGAAATGTTGATGTTTGAAGGATCGACAATTAGCGACCGGTTGACCGACTCGTCGTGCGCATCATTTATCACAATATCATTTCGAAAATGGGAAGCCTAGACCAAATCTATACCTTAGTGCGGAGAGCCACCTATGCTATAATTGGAAACATAGCCATCAATTGGGCTCGTGTTTTGGTGCTCCATATGGTCGATTAGGAAGTTAGCACACCGAGGACACACTTTCCATATTGCCACTTGCTCACTTAAATGTTTAGGCATTACGAGGTCAATTTGAGCGGAGACCGGTAGTGAGGAAGGTCCCTCCCATCAACGACCGGACCACCATTAAGAGGACAAATGTTCTCTTACCACCTACCATACCACCTGTACCATCAGCAGAGCAGCAGCACTAGCAGCAGGGGGCAGCGTAGGGCTCCGAGGGATATTTGAGTCCTAAACTTGTTACTATTCAACAAGTTCAAGCAGAGCTTCGAGAGATTAGGGTGGAGCAGCAGCGCCAAGGACGTGAGACTGGGTGCATAGTCGCCATGCTACAACCATTCCACGGTCGCGGCAATGGCTTGAGCTCTAGTAGTGGAGCGAGACCTTCTGATCGTTCGTAGAAGGTGTTTTATTTAGGATTGTTGTATCTTTTTATTTCCAGCATTAGTTCGTTCCTTTTAGGTTGTTAGATCATAATATTGTTAATTACCTCTCATAAAAGGCACGCACGATATTATGAGTTTCTATTTATTTCCTATGTTATTATTTCAGGATATGCGTACCTCTCTTTTATATATGCATAGTAGAGGAGCAATATAAACATGGGAATCTCATAAAGACACTTAGTTAAAGTAATATAAGACTGGAAATTTAGAGTTGTTGGAAATTTTAGCGATAGACATGATAAAGTTGTTTTGATATCACGGGTCATTGCTCATGTTCCTTAAAAGCTAAAAGTTTTGAATAATAAACGTGTCTACATTTTAAATAAAATATCAAATTTTTGGGTAAAGATTAGTGGTAGAATTTTGGAATTTGGTTTATGCGTTTAACGCATAACTTACTTTCGACCACATCGAAATTATGGCTTGATTTATTAAAAAAATTGAGAAGGAAAATATTTTAAAAAAATTCCCCTTGATTTGAAAGTTTTTGTCTTGAAATTTTTTTTGTGTTTTCATCAATTTCTTCTATTAATTTATTTTTAGAGCTTTTGTTCAAAATTTTATTTCAAGGAAAAATGTGTCTAAATATTTTGGGATTTTAATTTCCAAATGGCATACAAATTTGAAAAGTGAGAAAAAAAATTTGTGAAGAGTTTGATTTTGAAGACCATGTGTTAGGCGTAGGGAAGACAAATAGAGTAAGAATTTGTAAATTTAGCAGTGCATTAGGATTAACGATGCGATAAATACGATAAATGCAAGCGATAACAAGCGAAAAGCTAATTTAGCCTTGAAACTCATACCTTGTCAACGATGCAGCAAGTATTTTTTTAGATTTAATTCCATTTTAAAGCTTGAAAATAAATCTCCTTACGCATTTTGAACATGGAAAATTTAAAGTAATCTGGGGTAGCGAAGAAATTCCACTGTACTACGAGAATATGAAGATTATAGAGTGGTAAGAATGTTAAATTCTCTGCCTAAATTCCTTTTTCTAGCATAGGAGCAAAGTTTAGTAAACGATTTTTCGATGCGTTAGATTATGGATGGTAGGAATTGGATGCAAAAATGGTTCCTTCATACTTCTATTGTTGGAGTATGGGGATTTTTGCTAAAAATATTTTTCAAAAAAACTGCACATATATAGAACTGCCAGTATATATGTAGATTGTTTGCATTATATTTCCACAAATGTTTTCAAAAGAAATGCATTAATATTAGATAATTCGATTTAGAATCATTCTACGTACATACTTTCTATGTAGTGACACAGTAATACACTATGCACGGTTGGTTGCGAAAAAATTTGGACACTTATCAGTTGTGTAGTTTAGGATAATTAGGAGCCAAAACCTTGACTTAGTCAATGCTAAAATTTCAAGGATGAAATTCTTTTTAAGGTGAGAATATAACACCCATAATTTGATGTTAGTTATTTAATTAGTTAGATAGTTAATTAATTAGGCTCCGAAAATAAAATTTGTGCAAATGATGGAATTTGATCATGAAACTTACATATTATATCCGATGTGAATTTTGAGCAACTTTCATATTTCGAGTTTTGCGATCGGATTCCAAAAGAATAAGTTATGGACGAAAAATAAATTCGGAATGAAAATATTTAAATAAATAAGAAAAATTAATGTTTATTAATTAATCGTCGGGACCACATGCCGACCTTTATTAGGACCGTTCGACCACTAGCGGTCTATCGGTGCTCCAAGGGTGGTCAGCCGGTCGCCTTCAGGCGGCTATGATTAGCTAAGGCCAGAACGAATCGGATCTAATATTTTAAATCGTGTGTTTCTAGTTGATTCTAGCGCCCATAAATTCAGGCCTAGCCCTCCCTTCTCTTCTCATATTTTTATACAAGCGGTAGCAAAGCTCTACCATTTCTTCTTCTCCACTTTCTATCTAAATTATAAAGATAAGATATTTGTATCTATATTCATGAAAATCGAAGAAGAGTAGAAATCTAATAAAAAGGAGAAGAGAAGAGAATCAATCACATGCATATTTGAGGTAATTTATATATTTTTATATATTTGTACCTATTTTCTCTCCCAATCTCAAATCTCTTCTCAGATCTGCAATTCTAGCATATGTATGTACCCATTTATACATGTCTCTTGAATTAAGAAGGATTTGGAGATGAATCAATGGTTCTGCTTCATATCTAAAGATTTGGATCCCTTTTAAAAGGTGAGTGGAAAATTTTATACATTGATATAATATGAAAATTATCTCGTTGGTGTTTATTTGATCTTTATGCCTAATTGGAAATTATATATGAATTTAGATTATTTATTTGAATGAAATTTATTCCAAATTTAAAATAGGTTGTATAATAATGTTACAAAATTTGGATTATTACCCAAATCTCATTGGAATGTAAACTTTTCTATGTTTGGAATTGTTGGAATTTAGATCGGTTTAATATTTGTAAATCAGTTTGATTTCTACTCCTTTTAAAAAACAGCATTTGAACTAATAAGTAATAGATGCAAATAGAAAGATATTGAGACGTGTAAAGTATGAATTCATTTTATTTTACACTATCTATTTCGGTAATAAAAAGAAATGATTGTTCCGTGCAATTTCAAACAATGTAATCTTTTAAAAGTCAAATCTTTTGTTTTGGACTAATTTATGGAAATTATAGCAGATAATCTTTTTAGATATGGTTCTAACATTTTAACATGAAAAAGTTATAACTGGAACTTATTTAACAAAAGCAAATATTTGTACGTATATTTAATGCGCTTATAATAACTAAATAAAAAGCTAATAATGACGCTTGCATGTAATATTCGCGTTTAGGATAATTAACTAACGGGAAAGGAATGTAAAAGGTTGTAACTCTAACAAATGGTAACAAATACGGGAGTTACAATAATCCGATAGGGTAAATGGATTAAAGGGACTGATAAAAATTGAATAGATATAAAATTTGTTAATTTGAAGTAATCATACATAAATGTCTTAGGAAATGTCCATTAGGATTTTATGGACAAATTGACATTTATGAGCATTAAACGGTGATTTATGGGTAGATAATAAGTGAAGACTTAGGATGGTTAATTGGACTTAGTAGATTAGTGATGCGAGGTCAGTAGAATCACTTGACGAAAGATTGCACTTCACTTTGAGGCTACCAACAGTCGAGTGTACTTATTACTGATGTGAGATATCACTAATCCTAGGACCCATGACGACGTGAGAGATTGGACCTTCTTTCTTAATTGGAAAGTATTAAATGGTCCAAATTTGAAATGAGGAGCGGTGAGAGATATCTACATAGGGGTTCACTTCTGGTTTGAGGTCTTAAGTGGTTGAAGGGTCCACTTCTCTCCTAAATGGAAGTATTAAGTAATCTAGTGAGATTCTAGATAAATAAGTAAGGATGTCTCTAAAAGGGTTTACTTCAGTGTCGAGGTCTTAAGTGGCTATAGGGCTGCCTCCCTACCGAAAGAAGTAACCTAATGAGATTCCATATTTATAACTAAAGAGTGATAATGGATATTTCGAGAAGGGTACGCTTTAGATTTAGAACCTTAAGTAACTGAAGGGTTCACCGCTTTTCTATAAAAGAAGTATTAAGTAGCTGAATAATATTTTCAAGAAATATCAGCTAGATAGTACCGGTGAGGAGTTTTCCTTAGGGTTAGGTATTAAATGAACAAGACCTACCTATAAATAGGTGTTAAATGATCAGGGGTCTACCTAGTCCTTACTAATGAGGTATTAACTGGCTTAGGTACTGTCTCTCACATTGTTAAGGTCGTAATAATGATAGTACCATTGAGGAGTATGCCTTGGGAATAGGTCTTAAATGATGGGTCTGCCTTATTTAAGGTCTTAAATAACCAGAGGCTTCTTATTTTCCAATAAAAGGTATTAAATGGCTTGGGTACTGTTTGTTACGTGGCTACGATGTTATCAGGGATAGATGAGGTAAGAGTTGGACATTAATTAACGAAAGCCTTAGATAGTGATTAGAGGTCTTGTAGTTAGGACCCTTCTATCATTGACAACATTGTTCGTAAACCACCTTGATAACAGGTCTTAATTGATGGGTTCTACCTTGATTAAGGTCATGAATGACAGGGTCAACCTATTTTTCTTTTTAGAAGTATTATAAAAGCCCGCTTCATATTTAGAAGTATTAAGTGGAAAATGGGTTTGAAAGTATTGGCTGGTTGATAAGGCTTTAATGGTATTTTTGTACTTTGGGAATGGGTAAGTAAGTAATCGTGTGCTCGATGCAAGGTTAGATTAGAATTGCTAATCTTAATGGACATAATAATTAAATGGAAACCAATCGATATGAATTTATGTTATGGACGGTTTATATTCCCAGAGAACAGAACATTGTTCTGACCTCCTCCTCCTCCTCATTACAACCCAACAGAATGGATTTAGAGGAATAGGTCATTGGAGCTCAATGTGCTTTGTAGTTGGAAAAGTCTTCTTTTCTCTCGTGCTTGATGCTAATGTGACAATCGGCTATCCAATGATTACCATTAATTACTAGGTAGTAGTCATAGTTAGTATTCTTATCCTATTATTATTTCTGCTGTGAGTTTAGATTTCTATCAATCTCTGATGAAGCTCATGCTTATTTGCAGGTAACAAATCCAACGATCTGTGCTTTGATGGACTTAGATTTTGATTTTTGTCGAAATTTAGGCACATTTAGGTACGAATTATTACAATGCTCATCCGCTAACTCTTGCCTCTGACTCGGGGGAAAACTATGATCCAAAAGTGGATGTGACTCGACCATCCACTCTCAAGCTCATAGCCGACGTTTTCCAAATGCCTTGCTTGGACCTCGGCAAACTCAAAACCCAGTCTAACTTAGACATGGCATGACCATCCAAGCACTAACTCTTTCCCTTGGCATGGGGCCCAAAACATAAACCAAAATGAATGTGACTAACCATCCATCAACTTAACTCTGTCCCTTTACTCGACAGGGGGATTTCAAACCAAAATGGATGTGACTGACCATTCATCAACTTAACTATATCCCTTGACCTAAAAGGGGGCGTTCAAACCAAAATGAACGGGACTAACCATACATCAACAAAACTCTTTCCCTTGATCTAACAAGGGGACTTCAAACACAAAAGAACGTAATTCAACCATCATCGACAAACTTAGAGCGGATGTGACCCGTCCATTCAACGCCTAGCTCTTTTCCTTGACTCGAAACTGAGAGCACAAATTATAAAGTAGCGTAACTCGACCATCTGATCTTGGATGGACATGATCCGTGAAACACCCCCACACCCCTTAGTATACCCAAAAGGAGAAATTAAAAGGCGTGGTGCGTTGTAGGTATAACTGAAACTAATAGAGACTAAGATTAACAAGACAAAAATAGGTAAAAACAGCGGAAACTAAAATAATAACTTATTCAAAAAACTTCATAATTTCTTCATAAACCAAATAAGTCGAATACCAAATACACCATACATGTCTCAAAACCCAATATGTCTCACGAAATAAAATCTTGTAGTCTCAACAAAAATCAGAGTATAAGTATCCCTCTCAAGTGCCAGTATAAAGAAATAAAAATAGAAATAAAAGTAGGGAAATACATAGCAGAGTCTTCTACAAGAAATCTCCAAGCAACTGCAATCTATTGCTCTCTCCCTTGATTGCTTATGGGGGAAAAGGGGAAAATAGAGGAGTGGGTCAGACTAAAAGTCTGGTGAGTGATAGTAACTACTAGAATCTTTAAGCAAAGTAAAGGTAATAGACTCTTCAATAGTTCTAGTATATACAAAAGGAAGCAAAGGAAATAGGAAAGAGATAACTTGAAATAAATACGAATAAACTATTGCTCAATTAGTCAGATAGGTTAACTTTGATTGTTTGCATTTGTCCTTGATTTCTTCTATGATTAGGCTGAATTCCTAATCCTGTAATTAGGATGTAACCCTAATTCTACCAATTTTAATTGGCTTGCTATTCCATAGACCTTACTGCAGACCAAATGTTGTATAACTACCTACACAGCAGCCAATGGTATCTACGAAAGATGCACAAATCACCCACTGTGGATCCGGATGACATATATAGCTCCCTACACATAAGGCAATGGTGTCTACGAAAGACATCCATACTAAGCGCGTGGAACTCATATCGATTGCTGAGCACCGAAATGGAAGTCGCACATGTAACTACCACTATGCCCACGCTACCTTTTGCTCCACCTATTGGGTCTTCTTATTACCTCGAACTCTAGCATAAGAATGCCCCTCATCTCATTTTAGGATAATGTGAGATCACCGTGTGTCCATAGAAACTATATGGGGAATGCTGTTAGTACTGGCCCGTCATCCAAACAATATCTAGTTGCGCTCTTTATCCAAATCCCTCATGATTTGGACTTTTATTTGACCAATTACTACCATTCCTAGCATAAGCATGCCCTCATCTCACTTCAGGCTAATGTGAGACACTGTTTTGTCTAATAAGAAATGCTATATGGTACAGGTTCTACTTTCATCTTTGCTTATTAACTTAGATAAATTATTTAAATAAGTCTTTATTATCATCTCTACTTTCTATGCTTATTAATTTATCCTAAGTCTTAAAATAAGCCTCATTCTATTCTTTTTCTTATTATAACCTACGTTATAATCATGCTTATTACTTAACCCAAGGTCTAAGTGTGAAAATAAGCTTCTTTCACCTTTTACTCTCTTTTTGTAGTTATGATTCTACGTTATAACTAAGCCAATTAATTATTCAATTCTAATCGTAATTAGGCATAACTTCAGTCTAATTTCATTTATATAACAATCCAATTCCATTATTTACTACATTCTTTAAAATTTACATCTTATTTTCTTCATTCAATATTCTTATTTATATAATCCATATTTGCATTTAATTTATTCTAATCCATACGCGAAGAAAAGGAGAAAGAAGAGAATAGAGCTTGCATAAAATCCAAAACGTAGAAAAAGATGTAAATAAGAAATAAATAACAGTAAATAAACTTAAATATTGTAAATAAACTGTAAATAGATAAAAAGCTATGCTTAAGAGTAATAAATTATAATTAACTGAAAAAGAATAACTAAAGGGGAATAGACTGAAAAATAGATCTAAAACTGATAAAAAGGCTATTTCAAAATCGTAGTAAAGGTACAATTATTGGAAACCATACTATTTTAAATTACTTAAAAAAACCTTAAAATAATTACAGTCACTCACCTCTGGTCCTAAGCTCTTCCTTTGGTCTTCCCGGATCCACTTGGAGTTGTAAAATAATTTAATTTATAATAGTTTTCTCCTTGGAAAAATTATTCCATTTAGGGTCCTTCCTAGAAAGGTGAACCTAATTGGAGAAAACCTAGAATGAGAAAAAGTTTTAGGTTTAGAGGTCTATTTATAAGGGTAGAAGTGGATCTCGAGCAGTTGGATTTTGGGATTTAATAGGATGTAACCATGTCATATGCTAAATAGGAGCTATCGGATGCAAAAATAAATGAACCGGATTGGTCGGAAGAATGCAAAACATGCGGTCAATAACCTCTGGAACATTCGAACGAACGAACATTCGTTCATAATTAGCAGAGGTGAGTCGACCGGGAGGTCAACCGCCTTGGTGCCCAGGTTGACAGTCGGTCGACCTGCCCTTTATTTTTTATTTTATTTTCTTTTCCTTCTCGATTTTTGTTTAATTTGTTTCTCGTTCATATTCGCTCGGTTTCTGACATTCTATATATGGAAATTGATCAGTAAATTACCACTGACACAATAATGCAGCTCCCATGGCTCAATCTTGAAAATTTCGCAGAGTTATTTTATTATTTAATTACCTAATGAATTAATTATTATGGGTTAAATTTTGGGTTGTTACAATTCGATCATCCATCAACGTACTCTCTACCTTAATTTGACGAGAGGAGTATGAAATTAGAATGGATGTGACATGATTGTCCATTCGCCAACTTTAAC
This sequence comes from Allium cepa, assembly GCA_030765085.1. Classification (NCBI taxonomy): domain Eukaryota; kingdom Viridiplantae; phylum Streptophyta; class Magnoliopsida; order Asparagales; family Amaryllidaceae; genus Allium; species Allium cepa. The sequence continues at coordinate 781,882,580 of CM060929.1, forward strand.
CATCTAAACAAAGATGGACATGACTTGACCCTTCACTCACCAGCGTCAGCCCTTGGAACGGGAGTAGAAGCACAACTCGAGATGGATATAATCCGACCATTCATCAACTAACACTACATACGATCTGGACATTCGCAGACTCTTACCTTTAATTCAACAGGGGGAGTACCAGCTCAAGATGGGTGTGACCTGACCACCCATTTGCTAACTTAGACCATAGACCCAACTGGAAAAATATAAGTTTATAAGGATGTGAGTCGACCGTTTGTGTGCTAACCTCGTTAACCCAAGACTAGGGTAGGAGTATAATCACCTAAAAGCTGGATACGACAGCTTAAAACTGTGGCTCGTGCCTAATATTAACAAAAAACAAAACAACTTATGATTACAATTTCATGTGACATGGAAACGACCTATAGGCATATAAACACGCTTGGGAGGCAATGGCAAAAGTATGTGCATGGACACACGAGCGTGTATGCATACTCAACATGCAATTTCATGGATCGATGGAAATTAAATTCTTACTTGGGACTTACAGAAATGAAAACAATTCAGATAACTAAGGCTTACTAGTTCAATCATCTAGCTCAATGGAATCAAGCACAGACAATTACCAAGAGAATACATTCTGATTGTATAATGTTGGATATCGACCAAGCATCGCAATGGATAGTTAGAGATATGACACATCATGAATTCCGCTCAACGAAAGGATAACGATAATTCGAGGTACCAAGTGAAATCCGTTCCAGCAATCCTAACTTGTCTCGTTTCAAAGCACATCATGTTTGCAACAAGCGGTACTTTGGAGGGCAATTGTTATTCAGCCTTTTGACCTAGCTATATTCAAATGAATGGACAAGATAAACTCGACAATTATCAAGAAAAGCAGCCCAGAGAGGTGATCATATGGTCCAAAAACCAAATACATACAAGACCATGAGACAATAGTCGAATGAACTAAAGAAAACATGTTAGAATTCACTAAGTGCTTCACCCTACATAGCGGATCCGTACCAATCCCTAAGGGTACATCTAAAGTAGCCCCCACTCCTATGGTGCTCTTCACTATCTACATAATTCCTGATTCAAGTGTTGTTCTGGAGTTTCTATGCATCTTATTGACAATGTCCATATAAGGGCTAAAGCAGCAATTTGACCTTCTGTATATCCATCGCTTGGACCAAAAAAACACCTAGTCGGCTATGCAAAACAACCTTTGAAACATGAAACCAACATCAGGACGAGACAACATAAGAAGTCGCAAGACACTTTGATGCATATATAGGGATCTATACCATTCCCCCTAAAGGGATCAGTAATTATCCCCAAACCTAGGGGATCTGGGATCGGGATTGTTTGGAGGGCTTTGTCTTTATAGTGAAGATCTGTAAGCAAAATATCAATGAGATATTTGGTTGTTTACATCTATAATTACAGGTAGCATGCACAACACCAGAAAGGAAATTTCCTCACGGTTATGAGTGTGACAAAACTAATTTGTTACGGTTATAACCGTGAAAATAGGTACCGTGGCAAATTCAGTCACACTTTTGCTCATGGTTATAACTGTGATAAAAATAGTAATTTCTCACGCTTATAACCGTTATAAATTTAAATATTATCACACTTATAACTGTGACATAACAGTATTTACTCACGGTTATACTCGTGATAAAATGGTTATTACTAACGCTTATAACCGTGGGAAATTTAGATAGTATCACACTTATAACCGTGATAGAACAATAGTTTCTAACATTTATAACATTACCAAAAAGGAAACTCTAACACTTATAACTGTGACAAATGCAAATATATTCCCGATGCAAAGTTCTATTGCAATGAAATTTGTAACCATTACCATTAGGAAATTTGTATTGTATTCCTGAAGCAAAGTTCTATTGCAATGAATTACATGCACATATAATCAAAATTCAAAATTCATATGTTGAATAAAATTTAAAATAGTAAATTTATAATGAATTTCAAGACAAATAATAGCAAACACATATGTTTCATACTAAACTCCATAAATATCAAAATATCGCAAGTTAAACTTGCATAATAATTTCACAGTACACAACAAACATCAAAATATCATGACTTCAACATACATAAAAAAATATCAAAGTATCACATAGCCACAAAATATTACAATTTGAAAAAAAGTCTATAAGTTTACAAGTAACTTGAAAGTCATATTCTACTTCTTCTTCGATTATAATGTCTTCTTCTTCATCTATTACTAATGTTAATTTGATTTTTCTTAGCGCTCTTTTGGTTGGTGGCTTCAAAGCTGGCACTTTAAAATTGCCACCATGTCAAATTACACCGAATGGAAAAAGAAAATTTCATACCTTATCTGCATTCATGCTCATTGCATCTTTGGCTATGCATTGGAAAGTAGCTTCAACATCTTTGGCTATGCATCGAAAAGTGTCAAATCACATTTCTTCTTGTAGTTCATTTTTCAGGGCATTTTTGGCTATGCATTGGAAAGTAGCTTCAACATTGAACCCATCTTCAGCAGACGTCTCTTTTATGCCTTTTCTAGTAAAAACAGAAAAAACACTATTGTTAAGTGCTTAGTGCGCAATGTGATATCTATAACATACTATAAAACCTTTTCCTTTCGTTGTCAATATGCAAGTGGATGATATAGCTATTCATATATTTACTAGTACAGTCACTATTCAATGGATTAAATATTAGTAGATAATAGCATTACTGGAAAAGGAAGGGTTATGTTAAACTATATTATCTGAGAAGAAAATCATAATCATAATACTATAATTAATTGATGCCTAGAGAATCTTGTACTACAGCTCTCGGATCCTAACGTAAACTCCTACCAAAAGGGTAAAAGTATGTTTCACCGTTTATTGCCGTTTTGGATAAAATATTGTAGTGTAAACACGCACATTATGGGTTATATTTTCTTATGAACAATTCTCTAATTATTTTTTATATAACAATATGGAACCCAATGAACAAGATTTCTCAGTATACAAGGATCTGACTCTTACCTTGTCCTTTGATTTAAAATCAAACCATGCCATAAACTTACTCCCACATCTGATGAAAATACATTGCTTTGCTTTTGCCATAATAATAATACCAGCTTCTTCCTTGTAAAGTTTAAGTTAACAACATAAAATTAGTAAAGCTTGAAGGAGAGAAATATAATCACCTTTATAAAGAAAACAAGTCAAGCTTTACCTACACTTCCCTGTACACCTATATGTATAGATGCTAGAGCACTAGTAACCACCAAACCAAGAAATAGAGGAGGGTAAAAGCAATAAGGAAAAATATGTCACATGCAAAAATATGTGTTTCCAGTTTAAGTTAAAAGAAAAATATTACCTAGCTATGCCAAGATTAAAAATATCATCAGCTCTTTTAAGTTTATTTTTTGATTCCATATGCAATGCATATGCAATATAAAACATTGAATAGCTCTGTCCAATTTCATTCGCTTCAAGAAATGCATATATAGCTTCAACATCATCACAATTCCTAGCCTGCAATTGATAAACAAGAAATATAGGCTTTCAAAATGCGATTCAAACCGTAAATCATAACATTATATTCCACTTTCGTGTATAAAATAAACATTGTACTGATAACTCTTTAGATTACCATGTGTTTCAATTTTCGAATACGTGCAACTCATAAGTTTGAACATGAGTTTACCAAATATTGTGAATGAAGATGCCAAAATAACTTGTAGATATACTTGATACCACGCAAATATTGTGAATAAATATTGTGAATTAAGGGTGTAACCAAAATTTCTTAGGCAGCGGTTGCTTGTGCATAGGAAGCAAATGTCATGGTGCAAAATTGAATCATACTGAAAAGATATAATATGCATATCGCTGTTATTAACACACTGGCTACAATGCAAGAGTTATCTTTTCCCATAGGAAAAAAAGAAAAATACCCGATGGAGCAAAGAAGGATGAGTCCCACATTGAAAAGGAATGAATTCATCAAATTTCCTCCCTATTTGAGATTATCATTATCAACAAAGAGAAGCAAAAATACAATAATATGAATAATAAATAATTTAAGTGCTAGGTGGGCAATATAGTTCAATTATATTTGAATGAGCTCAAACAAATAAAGTCTGTTGACAACCAGATTATGGATCTGTTGAAATTTAAACTCTACAAATTGCAGCATAAATGGGTTGTTTGGTGTAAATTGTAAATACTTGTAAAATGACAAGTCTTATAAGTTATAGAGTATATTAATGCTAATGTACAATATACAATTGTACTATCATTTTTCTATAACATACCCTACTGTAAGTTGCATGCTTCATGAAAAGTTTCATGTACCTTACAATTGACTATAGGGTTGTGTTGAGTTTCGGTTGGACACCAGGGGATGCAAACTAGTAAGGGTCGACTTATTTGCTATATCCGTCATCTGATATAGTACTAAAAAATAAATAAAAAAGAAACGAAAATAGAGTTACACAAGAGAATACTAAAGCTAATTTATGTTGTTGATACTAATTAATGATGTTAAGAAATCATATAAGCTGTTCCATGACGTTGTAGTATATTTTTATTACAAGATATTTTATATACATATGACTAATAAATGAAATTACCACATGGTTATAAAAAAAAGTGGATGTACGTATGTAACCAAGTTGTTACCTTGTATAAACTGGTAGAGAGATAAAATTTGCTTCATCTACTATACAAACCTCTAAGTTGATACAAATTGTTAGTACTTGGTTGAACTTGTATAGCGAAAGAAATTTATTTATTTTGATGTAGATGAACCTCATGTTCCAAAAATAGCCGTGGGCATAAGTAATTTAAAACTGTAGAAGCAACTGTCTCATTTTTATAAGCTACCTATTTATGTTCACATAGGAATCAGTAATCAGAGCACAGAAAAATGACTGTAAAGAGTAATGTATTGGCAACAAAGATACAACTGTAGTGTCCTTATTCAGGTTACCAAAATCAGTAGTGGCACATTAACAGTATACGACACAAATTTTTAAATAAGATTGCATGATTTAGTCATATGTCTTGTGACTGCTAGAGGCATCAGTTCCAAGCCTACTCTTCCCTTTGACAATTTTCATTTCAACAAACAACACTTCACTTTACGTCAATATCGAAGACAGTTATAATTTGCAAGATTGCATCTTACAACACTCAATACATTGTTGTTGTATGATGCATCTTACCTACATACTACTATACTAATACATACTATACATGAAATACAATTTGGCTTATTCAATCAAGCATACTCTTCTAGGTTGTGAAGCAGAGCGAGTAAATCGGGATATCAAAATGGAAAGAGAATAATAACCGAATTGGAAATGGATCATTTATTTGACATTATTAATATACAAACTATCAATTTTAACCGTAACTTTAAAATCTTAATTCCACTGGAGTCCAAAGCATTTTGGACACGATGAACTCGACATAAAGGATAATAAAGAAGCACAAGTTTCGTTGAAGGATGTATTTTTTTTGTTCATATTCAATGCTTCAAACACAAAAACGAACAAACAAAGTTGTGCCTTAAAGATCGAAATAAGGAAATAACTCCCTCACTCAACAAGGTATATTGTACTGTCTATGATGTGTGATGCATCGTTCTAATTTTGAATCATTTGAAGCTATAACAATTAGAAACTTTTTATTTAAACTATATCATAATTAATAATGAATGATAAGTGCTAGTATTTTATATTTTATATTTATGAAAATGATAAAATACTATCACTTATCATTCATTATTAATTTAATTCGTTAAGTGGGATTAAGATTCAGTTTCCCACTTAATGATTTTATTTCAGTAAACAGTCATGTTGATACATGGACTTTTTGAACAGGCATTCAATTAGTAAAACAGTAAACAATAAATTTTTATAAAAAACTTTAAAATTAACCGCTTGATGTACCCAATAAATGACTGTTATGCTTATCGATCATTACCTGCAAGCTACATCAATTGATTTCCTACAGGACTAACAACATAGCATACTAAAAGATCTTTGAGAAAAATCTTACTATTTCAAAAGTAGTCATGCAAAACATCCTAAACTGATGGTTGACCTCTAACAATAAAAATTCTAGAACTCCAAATATATAAAGGTTATTTCCCACCTTTCCTTGGCAAGATAATGAAGAAGAAACATAGAATGAAATAGGAGTCAACAGGGAAATCTTAATGGTAAAAATGATGTAGAATAACAAGAAAATGAGAAACAAAACATAAAGAGACTTATTTATGTTGAATAATAAGCCAAAGTATGATGCCAATGCCACAAATTCACTGATTGTAGTGGCAACTGATAAGGATAAAGTAAGACAAATTGCATTGAAATGGGTTCTTGACAATCTTGTATCCAAAGGCTAAGTAATCACACTAGTTCATGTCAATACTAAGGTTGGTAAGATTCTATTCATCGTCATTTATGTTTTCAGGTCCATAATCTTTTTTTAATCCTCAATTAAATACGGATTTAGTCTTACTTTCACCATTGAATGATGCAATATTTGATTTTTGTCAACAAAGGAGGAGGAAACAAAGATAACACTGGAAAAGGATTTAAAGCACCCCTCGATCAATATTTGAAGGATTCCTCCCTTTCCGTTGCGGTCGGAAGAACATCAATTTATTATTTAGATTCGTGAATACCTAATTACAAAAATATTAAAATGCATTCAACTTACTTCCTAGGAGTAGAAGGAATACTCAATTTCAATTTTCAATACTTTGCAGGTACAATGTGAAGATATAGTGCTTGAAGACACTGAAATAGCTAAAGCAATAATCGAGTTTGTTGCACAAGCAGTTGTCAACAAACTTGTTGGATCTGCTTCCAAAGGAGGATTTGTTAGGTGAGAATAAAGATTACTTCAATATAAATTAGCAATAGATTGTGCAAGGAAAAAAGAGGAGAACCTCACCTTTGTCTCCACCTAGAAGGATGGAGGCGATAACCTGCTAACGGCGGTGCTGGCACGAGGCGGAGGCGAAGGAGGCGATAAACCTAGAATATAGAGGCAGAGGCGGGTAATCTTAAATGGTAACGAGGTGGAAGGGGAAGCTATAGGCGGAGGTAGCGATAACGGAGGCGGTGAAAACCCTAGATTTAATTTTTGATTTACAAAACGAATAACGATAATGGAAAATGATATTGGAAGTGTGGGAAATGATTTAGAAGTGTGAGAAACGGGATGCATACCAACAATAAACAAAATGACACTCCTATCCATATTGTTGTTAATTACTTACCAAACTACCAGATTTAGTAACAGTTATAACCGTGATAAATGATTGTAACGGAAATAACTGTTATAAATTTATAACGGTTATAACTGTTACAAATCGAAAGCGGAAAAGTGTTACAAAATGAGCTATTTGGTGTAGTGATGGTTCATTCTAAGGATCTTAACGCTGCCATTACACTCTTACACCATTGTACTCTAGGATCCCTGCCAATCCCTACTACTTATAATCACAAAACTAGTGCAAAAGCAATTAAATCATTCAAGTGGACGTAGGCCAAGATCGCCGAACCATTATAAATTAGTGTATGCTTGTTATTACTCGGTTTTCATTTACTTTCTTCATCTAATCTCTACTCTCTTACTCTTTAGGATGTTTATGTCATTTTTAGTTCAAACAATGTTAACATGTGGCATGGGTTAAGAATGTAGCAATGGGTATTTAGCTAGTGTTATATGAAGTGATTTATGAAAGATAAGTTCTAATTTTGTTAAGTAAATTATCCAGTATTAATGGGTTGACTAATAGACATCTTTACCTTAGGGATATCTAATAAAAAATAGACTCTAGGACCAAGTTAGATACAAGAATCCTACTCTTCTTAGCTACTTTCCAGACTGGATAGGTAAAGAGGTTGAAGTTAGAATATTTCGAAAATAAATATTTATGACAAGATTTATATAGGGAAGTGATTTTATATAAGTATGGCTTATAAAATATGGTTCAAAAATGAAAAGGATTTAAAAAAAGAATTTAAGAACTTAAATCTCGATATTGTTGAAAATATTTTTCAAGATTTTAGAGGAAATAATACTAGTATGACTTAAATATTTGGAAGGTTAATTTGAGAAATTGAGATAATGATACTTAGTATTATCATACAAAGCATTTGATACCGCTTTGAAATGATTTTGATTAAGTACCAAGGGTGTGGTTTGGATGTACTGGACTCACTGTAGCCGCCTGAAAATAATTTCGATGACAATTATAGCATAGTCTGTGTTCACTTTTGGGTTTCTAAGTGAGGAGTGATACAAAGTTGTTTTGATAAAATGGATTTTGATTCAAAAAATCTCGAAAGTAAGATTTGATATACAAAAGTTATATATACATATATATTGTTTCAAAATGATTTGAAATGAAAAACCAGTGTTTAGCACTAAAGTTTTTCTTTGGAAAAAAGTTTGTTATGAACTTTATATACATTAAAGTTTTATATATAGGGTTCCCGAGTGGTAGTGGAATAGCTCGGAATAAATGTTGGAACTTTTCATGTTTTTCCTTTTTTGGTAAAGTATGTTTAAAAAATTATTGAAATTTATTAAGCTATTTTATTGACACATGTAGCCCATGCATTAGGAAAGTATGGTATATGCATCATGATATGATATGTTATGTGGTAGTTTTCTGTTTTTAAATGAAATGGTATATTCAACGATTTTGGATAGTCTTGGAACTAAGTGTTTTGAAAATAAAAAATACACGTGGATTGAGAAGATAACAAGTTAAAAAAAGTGTTAAAAGGTTAAACATACTTGTTAAGCAAAACAAAGTGATGTTTTGTATATGCTCTTAGGATGAAATGGAGTATTATACGAGTATGAACTTAAGATATAAAAGTATTATGAACTTAAAGTTATGATTTATGAAATGATGCAAAATAATTTAGTACTGAATGAGATACTATTTGTGTAAGTGAATGTGATTAAGAAGATATTGGTATAATTAAGAAACCAATATGATAAATGTGTAAGTTGTACGTAGATTGTTTTATTCGCATAACTGCCCTTTATCCAGTATTAGATTACGTGTTTTTTAGGTGGCCCACATCGATTTGAACAAGGATTTTTCACTCGATTCTTGATGGCAAACACTTGATATAGGTTCGTGATACGATCACGATGTTTTTTATCATAGTATATGACTATGCAAAGAGAACGAAGGTTTCTTATCAAGGAACAAAATTAGATTCTTCACAAGAGAGGTTAAATGATCTATACTAGTTTTGAAGTGGAATTTATGTGATCGAGTAAGTGATCAGATCAGATATTGTGTACGAATTATATATGTACATCATACAAGCTTTAGGACATTTATACGATATGTTCTGTCGACTTATAAAGAGTATGGGGAATGACTCTTTGATTTGTTATGAGGTAGCATGAATAATCATCTAAGTAATTCCCGAGTCTATTGAACATAAGGTATGCTTAGTATATTGTTTATCATCCTTGGATGATGGGAGAGTTTTAAACCTGAGCAAACCATCAGCATTAGTTGCTAGTATTATAAATACTATTGAGTATTTGTGTGCTTTTTCCTTTGTTAAGGTTAGAAGTGCCATAGATGGAGGATGCTCGGGGTGGTACCAAGAAGATGAAGGGCAGTTTGAAAGATTTCTATCCATGGTCGCTTAGGGGTTCCATTTATCTTAATAGCGTATATCTTTTGTATTGTACTTACCGCTTGAGATCGAGTCACTTTTTATGCATTCAGTTGCAGTTAGTTTGTATATAGTTTTAGCAATATGCTATACATTTATATATATTGTTCATCCTTCTCCTTTGATTATCGTTCTTTTTTGTATTTCGAGGAAGAAATGTTCTAAGTGAAGGGAGAATATAACGACGCGAAAATTTGAACACTTCATCTCCGAATATAAAAACATTTTGAAATATAATAGTGTTATAAATATGATTTTATACTCTTATTAGACGTCATTTAATTAATGAATAATGATAAGAAATGTTTTTTGAAATTTGTTTGCAAAAATATATTTTTCAAAGAAAAATCAATAACGTGACCGAAAATCGATCTATTGATAAACAACTTTTCGATCGATACAAGTTGTTCGAACTCTTTGACACTTGTCTAACGATCAGTTGAATACGTTAGCAACTAATTAATACACATACCGCTTGATAAAGCTTGGAATGTTTTAGAAGTTTCCATATGGATAAGAGATATTATGAGTGTTAACCCAAAAAATGGATCACCACCCTGGTTTGAGCATGAAAGTACCAGCCCTATTCTCATAGAGCAACAATGTAGATATTAGATATAGAAAAAAGCAGTAAGAGGAAGAAGACATTAAGAGGAAGAAGACAGTAAGAGGAAGAAGACAAGAAGATTTTTATAGTGGTTCATCTGTTAACGAAGCCTACGTCCACTTTATAGTTCTTATTATGGATTGATTGTTGTTACAAGACGTATTAGATTACAAAGCTCTTGATTATCCTTAGCTAGATTGAGTGTCCAAGGTTGGAATCCCCTGGAGAATCACAGTCTTAATTAACTCAGAATCTCATCAAACTCAGTCACCACTTCTGTAATATGGATTGGATCACGATGCAAGAAAATAGGTTGAACATTGAGTTGTACCTATGGATTGCTAGTGATCCATGTCCTTAGAGGATTTTCCCTTCCTCTTCTTGACTCTCTTTGGCTAGTTACTCTAACTCCTTTGGTTAACTTCTGAGCTATTCTGACTCGACCAAGTTGTTCTGACTTCTCTTGGATCAACTTGGGTTGAAAACCCAGATAACATTTACCCCCTAGAGTACATCTTCATTGAAAACAAGGCATGCTTCAGAAGTAATTGCTTTACAATTTTTATCCATTGAATTCCAAGTTGTTGTGTTAGGACCACACAAATTTGAATTAAAATAGACTATCGCTTGCTAAGTTTTCCTTTGCTCTGCCACTGCCCGTCATAACAGATCAAATTTTCCTCTATAGCTTCTCGATATGTCATGACATGGTAGGTAGATGTTGCTAGGAAATTTTGAGGTTAGAGGCATGCAACCTTATGGGTCGCTAGCGATCCATAGCAGATGGATCACTAACGACTTGATTACTTAGAAAATTTTTTGCTCGTTTCCTCACCTTATATAAACCTTCGACCCAACATTTCCATAATCACCACATGACCCAAGCCTCATTCTCTTCCTGCGATCCGAGCTTCTTACAGCAATTCAACCCTAGCTCCATCATTTCGAGTGACCCAGCCTCATCTTAAACTTACACTCGATTCCTTCAACGCCGCCAACTCCAAAGCACCGCCACTGCCATTTCGCTGTTTCCTTTAGCTTGCCTTTGTCGCTATACACCAAAGCCTAAGCTAGACATTGCCTTCGATCACCGACAATCCACTCTCTGGCTTGCTGACTTCAAAGCTTCGACCAATTTTGTGTTCAGATTGCTAACCCAAGGTGGGTTTGTTGATCAAGATGTTCATTGATTGACTTGGTGATGGAGTTGCATTCATGATGTTTATCGTGAGGATTCCGAGTCGATTGTGGCTTAATGGAGGAAGATAGTAAACCGAGTCTTGAGTTCCTCCCGGAATGACATTCGGGCCTTGCCCTAATGCTTGAAATGTTTTTCTGTCTTCGTCCATTGAGCCAAAATTTACTTGTGCCAAGTCCCATAGCTGATATCGCATGATACATTGTGAATTGGTCCCGTCCTTCTAGAGAATTCAGTTTGATTTTGCTTTCTTTTGCGTGCGTGGTGTACCTATACTGGAGGGTACTTTCCATGTCATTTCAAACAACGGATCCATTATCGATCGTTGATCGATAACGGGTAAGTGTAGGAGAAGTAACTTCAAAAAGAAAATGATGCGGGAAGTCCTTTTACCTCTTGGCTGCAAACATACTATCTACACGGAGTAGAGCGTTTGTAGTGTTCGGGACACCAAGCCCACCACGGACAGATAACATGTCCACTTGCCCCGATACATACTTGAAGCTCGACACATCGGTGTGAGCCGATATTCTTTCGGAATTCAAGTGTGGTACTGGGAGTTCTTATTTTAGGGTTGAATTATCTGACCGTTTCGAATGTAAGTTCTGTTGTTTAGAATGAAGTACCCATCCTCTTGTTGCAAATTTGGCGGAGGAAGTCCTACGCTTTCAGAGGCCGATTCATCATCCGTTACCCCTCCTTCTTCTTCTTTACAGGTTGAGTATGGCCAGCTAGTTTCGGTTGGTCCAGTCATGGACCGGACTCCTCCTAATTTCCGAATCCTACTAAATCCGCAAGAGAGAGAGTCTTACATGGTTTGTGCCAAAGTCTTGCACAACATCTTCCTGCAATATGGCATCTCGAAGGAAGGTGTATGCCTTCCACAAAAGGATGAGTTCGCTCATATGCCGCCCCCGGGATATGTCGCTTGTCATCGGTATATGTGCTTGAATGGAGCCATGCTCCCTTTCAATGATTTCTTGAGAGAAACCCTCTCGAACTTAGGAATTTCTCCATTTTAGATTTACCCAACGGCTACGCCATCTTAACTTGTCTGCACATCCTTTTTATGCAAACATTCAACCTTGGTCCGACCTTCAACAAGTTGAGATACTTTCTTTCATTCAAAAGAAGAGATGAGTGTCCTCCCTTGGTCTTAATTGAGGCCCAGAGGAATCGTAAGATTTTATTGTGACTGCAGAGCAACTTGTCCCAATTAAGACCCAATACTTCTTTGTCAGATATCCTGAGAGGTTCAACCGTCTTTGGACAATAGGGAGTAAGTTCCCTTTTTTACTCATTGAGCTCTGACGTATGATTACGGAGTTTTGAACAAGTCGAATAATTCTTATAGTTATTCTAAGGCCAAACTGGGACTTGTCTCTAGATGGAACTTTCCGAGCCCTGAAAGCTATCGATGCTGGGGAGAAATATGTTAAATTCTTTCTGATTGAAGAAAACTTGCTTCGATGCAAACTGTTGCATCTGGGGAGGTCTACAGTTCCAGTTGAGATCCCATCCCCTTCTCGATCCAAGGTACGCATAGATCCACCTCCTCATCTTATGGTTCTGATGATGGCTCTTTTCAAGAATGGGAAGGCTTGTCCAGCAAGTCGGCTAAGGAGACTTGTGAGAAAAAGGATGCCGTCGCGACCGGATTCAGTTTCCCGGTCAGAATGCCTCTGATTTCGGAAGAAGAGGAAGAGGAGTTTAATTAGAGGGAAAGCAAGGCCAGAATGGACTAAGGAGGAGTGGGAGATTGGGAGTAGTAGTGATGAGTCCACTTTTAGTGATGATTTCTATGCAGAATCAAATGATGAGAATTCTGAATCATGCAAAAAGACTCTTAGGAGGAGTCCTGTTATTCCGAACTCACCTCCTTCATACATGAGTGGTGAAGACAATGCCTTAAAAATCGAACGACGTCGGGATTCTTCAAGTAAAGATGCTGGCAAGTATTTTGTAGATTTGAGCGATGTTTACATCAAATTCAACGTGCTCATGGAGGAAGATTACAAATTTAAGGAGGTGCTTCCTCGTTCGGGCAACGTCGCACCTGAAGTTAGTCTAATTCCTTCCGTGGCACCTGCCCGATTCGGTTTGTGATGTCGTTTTAGGCTCTCCTCCCAAACACATCACACGTTTCACTAGCGTTACACTCACTTGTATACATGCTTTTCACATTTATTTTCCATTTCTAAGGCCTTTTATTTATTCTTCATGTTAGGTATAATGAGTGAACACAGCCTTTATGATGATCTTGAAGAATTAACTGACTCTCAGCGCTAGTCGAAGTGATCCTCCAACTATCACCAACCCCGCAAGATGGAGGAGGAGTGCCGAAAAAGGAAAGATATAGAAGCTAAAGTCCATCATTGAGACGAGAGGGAACGAAGTCGAATATACAAAGGTGGGTATGAAAAGAGGAAGACTTTCGACAAAAGAGAGGAGCCATCGAAAAGGTTAAATTTGATCATGGTTCCCATTCTTTAGAACAGCAAGCTTTCGCTCTGACACTCTCTTCAGTGGGTCAGGAAATCCTTGTTACTTATGTCCCCATTTTGTCTTCAACTCAAATTTCGTCATCTTCGGTTGCTCTCGCCCTCGGTGCTTCACGCCCCTACCATAAATCCACCTATATTCTTCCATCTGATCCTCCCAGGCTTGAGGTGGAACTCCCCAGTTGGTTCTTAAAGGGGGTTAAGTTTGATCATGATCTCCGTTTGGTTCGTAGAGATTCATATGTGCCACGACTTTAGGCTATTCAAAATGATATGGAGCAGGCCAAAGGGAGGGAAAAATTATGCAAGCAGCTGGCAGATGCGAACCGCAATAATTATTAAGAAATTCTCTCCTTTGAATCGAAGAAGGATGATTTTGCTAGAGCGTTGGCGGAACGCGACCCCAGGGTCAAACAACTAGAAGAGGAAAAGGAAGTGGCGCTTCGAGAGCAAAAAGAACGCCAGCTTGGTGAAGGAATTAAAGGAGGCTCATAAGAGGATAGAGATCATCTACAAGGACGAAGTTAAAAAGGCCGATGCAGAAGAGACCAAACTAAAAGAGAAGGTGGCAACTTGCAACATGACATGTGAGGCCCAAAAGAAAACCATTTTCGATCATTACCTTATCGTAGAGGGGCATAATAAGACCATCTCTGATTAGTTTGGGACAATCGCCAGGCTACAGGAACAAGTTGCGCAGCTTAGCGCCAATAAGTCTCGCATCGAAGTTGAAAAGGCCACCGTTAGGGTGGATTATTTGGAGCTTCATAATGCTTTTGAAAGGAAGATGGAGATGATGGATGAGACCATCTTGAACTTTTATGTCAACTCCCTTCTGCATCAATGGAGCCTTAACTACTTAGGCCCTAAATTCCCATGCACTCTCACTGTGACTTTGGAGGAAATCTTGACCCGCTTTCATGATAGCAGGGATGCCAATTTCGAGCGGGAGTTGGAGAATGCTTACCTCAATGAAGAATCACAGAAGGCATTGCTGGAAGGCCAGGAGATTTTGCAGATTGAGAGGGAAAAGTAGGCTGCCGATGCCACCATGATAGAAACTACCGAAGCGCCTCAAGAACCTTTCATTTTTGGTGCCGGTGAGTCATCGGAGCAGCCCCGTGATCCATCAGCAAGTCCTGGGCTTGTAGATTCCACTCGGATTGTAAAGCCTTCGAAGGAGGATGAAGGCCGTGAATACGAAGTTGACATTCTCGGCCATTCTTCCGGTGTAGAAATCTACTCGCCTCTCTCGAGTTTGAGAATTTTCATCTCACGCTGCAAGAGCAAGATGAATTTAACGATTTCATTTTTGATCTTATAGGTCCATCTTCCTTACCCGTCGATCCAAGTGCTTCTGCAATGCCTAGGCTTATTGCTATCCCTACTACTTCCGTGCTCATTTCTATGTCTGATCCGGTCATCGAAACTTGAAATGATCGTCGCACTGCATGGTTTGGATGACCCATCAGTATACTTAGAGGGTGATTTCATGATGGTAGAAGTCGAGAGCAACAAACTTAGATTGAGCAACCATATAGATCTCAAGAACAACTGGTTATGGTTAAGAAGGAGCAGATTGAAGCAATCAAGGCCTCAAAGAGCTCACGTCGATCTCGGAAGCACAAAATGAAGGGCAAGTCTTCTAAAAAGGTTACAGAGTGGGTAGAAGACATCAGCACTGAAGAGATCGTCGACATCACTGGTAATGAAACCACTCCTGAGGCGAAGTAGAAACTTCGAACAAAAGGTGGGATGAGGAGTGGTGGAAAGAAGCGTTGAAAAGCTCAGGTGGTAGCTGATCTGACTTTGATTCATTTTACGTTGTTTTATTCAAGTGTAGAGTCTACACTTAGTGTTTTTGTTGTGCTATCCGTATTCTTCTTTTTTTGGTCGGCATTTTGTGGGTACGACCCCCATGTTGTGACCTTAGATAAAAGAAAGTTATAAATAATACATTATTGATACTTTGACTGCAGCTATATTTATCTGCTCATATGTGCTTTTGTGCTTATTTTTTTTACACTTATTTGCTTGTGTGTATTCTGTGCACTTGCGCTTACCCTATGTGCTTCCATTTCACTTTATCTAGTCCTGTGATTACTACCAAAATTCTTTGTTTAGAGTAATATAACTTGTGAAATTTTGTTTTTAAGTATTTTTAACTAAATACCGGTGTGTGCCCCCCAGTTCGTAGGGTTGTTTGCTTCGAACGATTGACAAACGACCGGTAACTTATGGTTCAAACAATTTGCATTCCAAGACTCGAAATTTAACTAAGTCACAATTTGATTTTTCCTCTAACAAGTTATGATATTAACTATTAGAAAATTTATAACATATGCATGTTCAAAGTGCGCACAAAGATGTAATTTAGTGCAGAACATATAGTTATGAGATTAACTACTAGAAAATTTATAAGCATACAATTATGAGATTTACTTGGTGAATAATCTTTGCAAAATTTTGGAAGTTAAACTACTTATCACTTCTTAAAAGCTTGGTCCTTTTGAGTATTAGTTCCTCGGTTATTTTGCAATCCTCAGTTATGTACTTCATTTGCTTAGGTAAATGCAGCAGCCAAATGTTATTCACATTAAATGCTACAGCTTATCATGGGGCCTCAGCGACTGGAGTTTTCTGCTGGTTCGTAGCACTCTTCTTTTGTCGGAATCGCGCCTATTACTCCCAATAATGGGGGAGGTTCGATCTTTGCGACTCTTGTGATACATGTGTTTCTTGGTATTATCGAGGCAAATCCGGTACTTAAAATACTTCTAAATGTTTCCAATCTTCGGGAATCGTGAGGAGTTCATGTTTTAAGAGCGTGATTTCATGGCTCGGAGAGTTAATGCGCGGCTTATGAAGTGCCCGGCTTTTGGTACTCCTCGGCTTTTCCTATCTTCGGGCAGCATAAGGAGTTTGTGTTTTTAGAGTGAGCGCATGGCTTATGAAGTGCCCAGCTTTTGATACTTCTCAGCGTTGTCTATCTTTAGGAAACGTGAGGAGTTTATGTTTTAAGAGTTAGGGTGTAGCTTTTGATACTTCTCAGCGTTGCCTATCTTCGGGTAGTGCGAGGAGTTTAAGTTTTAAGAGTTTGTGCATGGCTTATGAAGTGCATGGCTTTTGATACTTCTCAGTGTTGCCTATCTTTGGGCAGCGCGAGGAGTTTATGTTTTAAGAGTTAGTGCACGGCTTATGGAATGCATGCCTTTTTCATTTGAGCCTTCCGAATGTTACTGGGGCAACATTGGTTCTTAGAAGGTGGGGATTGGGTTCCACTGGTTCAACGATTTGAGTTGATTTGCTTCCGTCAACCCGACGGGTAAGTTGAGCGTACTTGTGGGCGATTCCACTTTCTCGAGTAGCAATTTTATGATTTCGAGTCGATTTGACCACATCGACTTAGCGGGTTACTATTAAGAACACAATTTCGTTGGTTAACAAAGAGAATCAATTTTATTAATAGAAGTTGGATAAGTTTTTGCCTATTTACGATGCCCCTAGCATCCTGAGATGGCTTATCTGCTGAAAAATAGAAAGTACATAAGATAATTTTCAGGTGAAGTAGCGGCGCAACGATTCGTTGTTCCATGCTCTGGGAATTTAGACCCCGTCTGCAGTTGTCAATTTGAAAGTTTCGTCTCTTAGATTTTGACTGATCACATGTAGCCCTTCCTAGTTTGTTTCGAAGGTTCCTGGCATGGGATAGATCCATTTTAGGATGAGGTCTCCAACTTCAAAGTTTTGGTTGTGAATCTTTGAGTTGAAGTATCATGGGATCCTTTTTGGTGGGCAACGGTCCTAAACTCGGCTTCTTTCTTCCTTTCGTCAATCATATCCAGTGGTTCGAGTAGGAGGTGCTCGTTTTGCTTCTGATTAATGTTTTGCCATCGATGAGAGGAGACTTCCAATTCGACGGGAAGCATTGCTTTTGAGCCACATGCCAAGGAGAACAGAGTGTGTCTAGTTGCAGCATTGTGAGTTTTCCTGTAAGCCTATAGTGTGGGTAGAAGTTCATCACCCCAGTTTCCTTTTACTTCAATTAGTCGGTTTTTGATAGTGGACATGATGATCTTGTTTATTGCTTTCACTTGCTCGCTTGCTTGCGAACGAGCAATTGCAAAGAAGCTCTTCTCAATTCGGAAGTGTTTGTTGAAGTCTTTGAACTCAGAGCTCTCGAACTGGGTCCCGTTATCAATGATGATTTTTCATGGCATACCAAACCTGTAAATAATGTTTTTAGTAACAAAACTAATGACTTTCATTGCAGTGCTGGGGGCCAGCGGTTCCTCTTTGGCGTATTTCATAAAATAGTCAGTAGCAACTATAACGTATTTAGCCCCTCCTTTTATGTGAAATAGTCAATAGAAACTATAGTGTATTCCCTCCTTTTTCTATTGGCAATACGCCAATCAAGTCGATTCCCCATATTGTGAATGGTCATGGGCTGATCATTTGCGTTAGCTCTGTTGATGGAGCTCTTTTAATTTTGTTGAATCTTTGGCAATGGTCAGATCTTCTGGCATAGTCTGTAGCATCGTGATTTATTGTTGGCCAGAAGTACCCGTACCGGAGAACTTTCTTTGCGAGGGTTTGACCTCCGGTATGGTCTCTGCATTCGCCCTCGTGCACTTCCATCAAGATTCGCCGAGCTTCGTCGTCGGTCATACATCTAAGAAGGGGGGTTGAGAATCCTCTTCGGTAAAGTAACTCATCCTGTATTACGAATCACAGCGCTTTCCGTAGAAGCTTTTTCCATTGATTTCGATCGGTTGGAAGGGTCCCTGTAAGTAAATAGTCCTTAATTGGCATCATCCATGTTTCTGGTTCAGCGATGGTCTCGAGGACCTAGTCGACATCCATTTCGTCTATGCTCGGGGTAGCCAGAGTCTCAACCGGGACTAGTCCCGATGATTGAGCTTCTCCGGAGCTTGCCAATTTAGCTAAGTAGTCGGCTTTGGTGTTCTACTCCCGCGGAATATGAATTATGGTATAATGTTCGATGTCGCTCGGCAACTTTTGTACTTTAGATAGATACGGTGCAAGGTTCTCCCCTCAAGCCTGGTACTCGCCCTTTACTTAGTAGACGACAAGCTAGGAGTCACTGTTGATGTGAATGGATTTTACACCAATTTCCTTCAAAATTTTCAGCTCTGTTATTAATGCTTCATATTCTGCTTCATTATTTGTTGCATGAAATTCCAAGCATAGAAAATGGCTCGTCCTTCGATGGTTTCAAGGACTACTCCCGCCCCCGATCAGAGGTGTTCTCTTGATCAGGTTCGTGCATTAGGATCTGTTGTACCCAGAGTATGCATCCATGAATGATAACAGTTCATGACCTGCCATTCCATCCATAAGCTGGTCTATTCTGGGAAGAGGGAAGCTGTCTTTCGGGAAAGCTCTTTTTAAGTTCGAGTAATCAATACAAGTTCGCCATTTTCTAGTAGACTTTTTGACTAAGACTATGTTAGATACCTATTTAGGATAAGTGCATCATGGATAAAACCGTTAGCTATTAACTTGTCCACCTCTTCTCTTAACGCCTTTGACCGTTCAGGACCCAGCTACACCTCTTTTGCTTTACTGGTGTGAACTTTGGGTCAATGTTAAGCGTGTGGCATGCGATTTCTCATGACACCCCACACATATCATAATGTGTCCATGCGAAAACATCCAAGTTGATGCAAAGAAATTTAGTAAGTTCCAATTGCATCTTGTTTCCAAGGTGCGATCCAATTTTCAAGACTTTAGTTGGGTCGTCCATATCAACTAGGACAAACACCATCAATTCCACCAGTGCTTCATGTTCGTCCCCTGAACTCTTCTTTCTATGGTCCAAAGCCTTGTCGAATCAGTTATGGTCCCCAAGCCGGGGGAAGTTCTGTAGTTGCTATTCAGAAGGTTCACGGATGTGGAGAGTTCTCCCTTCACCCTTCTCCTTTTCCTTCTTTTGAATTCATGCAACTCTGCAATGTAACATTCTTTGGTGGCGCATTGATCTCCTTTGACCACCTCGATTCCATTTGCAGTCGGGAACTTCATTGTAAGGCACCATTGGGCTAGAGCGAATTTGAAATCAGATAAGGCAGGTCGTCCCAAGAAGGAACTATATGCCGAAGTTTCATCCACAATTACGAAGGTCTGAGAGAGGGTAACTCTTCCATCACCCTCTCCAAGCTCCACTAGTAAGTCAATTGTCCCTACGGGTTGTTTGGGTTCGCCAGTGAACCCTTGGATTTTGGTTTGGCATGTAGACACGCTTTTCATGTCGATCTTCATTTGGCCAAAGGTATGTTTGAAAAGTATATTGACAGAACTACCATTATCGATCAATGCCCATTAGACTATGGCGGATCTGATTCCTACCGTTACCACTATCAGGTCGAGAGTCGAAGCTTCGATCCCATGTGGTTTTCTGATGTATTGCAGGAGCTTGTTCTCCTGAATCTTCTCTTTAATCAAGTTCTTCAGGTGGCGACATTCGTTCATGTTGTGACCATGCGTCTTATAGAAGCGGTAGAACTTTCCCAAGTGCTTCTGTTGCTCTGTTGCTTCCTTCTTAGGAGGTTTTTTATATTCCTCGGTCCCTTGTGTCGCAAGATAAATATTTTCAGGAGTTTCATTGAGAGGAGTGTAATCTTTAGGCCAAAACTCTTTAAGGCTTTTACTTTTTCCATTTTTCTTATTGGAATTATGATTCTTCCTTTTCTGATTTCCATCTTTCCATGTGATTCCTTCGGTAGTCTCGGAAGCATTCGCATTCTAGTTCATTGCCACGTCACTCTGTCCGACGTTCAATGGTTGCATGCCAGTTGACTTCCTTTCTAACTCTTGTGCTTCCTCCAGTCTCAGGTATTAACTTGCTTTGCAATTGAAATCCTTCATTGTAGTGGGTTGCTTCATCTTGATCCACTTTCCGAACTCAGTTTCACGGTGAATGGCTCGGACCAAAGCCATGAAGAGCATGTCTTCATTTGGATTGCTGACCTCTGTCACTGTGGTATTGAACTGGTTCATGAAAAACTTCAGCGATTCATTTCATCCCTAGAATAAATCGGATAGGGACATCACATCTTTAGGTTTTGTGATATGGATCCTGAACTGATCAAGGAATCAGGTGGCTAGTTGATGGAAAGTAGAGATGGATCTCGGTGGAAGCCTAGTGAACCACATGGAAGCAATTCCTTCCAAGAAAATGGGAAAACGTCTACACCAAACATCTTATGAAGCATTTGCTCCGTCCATATACCAGCTATATTAGTATGGATGGGGCTTTGGGTCATTCATTCCATCATGAGATGGGATAGTTGGCATCATGAACTTTTTTGGATATTGCTCATTCAATATCTCGTCGGTGAAGGGAGTCTGACTTAGTGCGGATCCCCACTCATCATCTATCCTATTTTTATTTTCGTCCATTAATCGCTTAACCATATCCGCGATGAATGCCTCTGACGTCCGATAATCCTAGAGACAACTGCCAGTCACTACACCAAGTGTTTGACTTTGCAAATGGTTTTTGAATGTGGGCTAAAGCCTAGGCTCTCCTATCTTTGGGAGAACCACTCTTTCCGCGTACCTTTGACTTGCGGTTGTTCTAATTGGGTGGTTTTGAAATTTTTAGCATTGGCAAACATATTAACACTTTCTTCCAACTTATCATCATTAAATTATTCCTCATCCCCTGAATCAGAGAGGTTCATGGCTATATCCTCTCGTGGGATCTTTGCCCCTTGATTCAAGTTCAGGATTGGTTGTCTTGCAGCAAGCGGGGTACTTGTATTCCCTTCTGCATTAATTCCCATAGTTCTTACTGTCCCTCTTTTTTGCGGTTGCTACCCATTTTTCCTGTTTAATCCAAAAACGGAAGAATTTTCTTGCTCTATGGCAGCCGCGGGTTCAACTATAGTTCTTAGAGCAAGGTGTATTGTAAGGTTAGGAGAGCATTGAGCTTTTCCATCAGAGCCTTTTGACTATTCTCCATTTTCTTGTTGACCTCATCAACCATTTTGTTCAACTTGTCCCCGGTAACGATTATGTGCTGACTGGAGGATGTTGGCGCTTGATTTCCCAAGTTAGCCCATTTACTTCAGTTTGTTGAGAATTCACATCGTCTCTAGCTACTACTGGCCTTATGAACCTTCTAGAGGCAGTTTTCCTTCTTCCAAAAGTCATCAATTCCAAGTGGTGGATTTTCAAGAAAATATTAAGTATCTAACTTCTGTACCTATCGGATCCAAAGTAGATAGCTAGACCTGGATACTGAGTTGGCTTCTCAGTGAAAGCACCAAAATGTTAACCCAAAAAATGGATCAATATTCTGCTTTGAGCATGAAATCCCCAGCCCTGTTCTCACAGAGCAATAATGTAGATAATAGATATAGAAAAGGTGGTAAGAGAACAAGACAAGAAGATTTTTATAGTGGTTCAGCTATTAACGAAGCCTACTCCACTTTATAGTTCTTATTATAGACTGATTGCTGTTATAAGATGTATTTGATAACAAAGCTCTTGATTATCCTTAGCTAGATTGAATCTCAAAGGTTGAAATCCACTGGAGAATCATAGTGAATTTCTTTGAAGGCCATTGTGAGGAAGGTGAGGAGTGAAGAAAGCTTCTAGCATAGTTTCCACCACTAGTCCAGAGAAGATCCCCTTTATGTTGCAGATAGGATGGTACTTATAGAGATCAAAGAGCTATTGGGCCAAATCTACTCGCCGGCTGTTTGCAGATGGTCACAAGAAGATGCAATGGAGTTTAGCTCACGA
This sequence comes from Allium cepa, assembly GCA_030765085.1. Lineage (NCBI taxonomy): Eukaryota > Viridiplantae > Streptophyta > Magnoliopsida > Asparagales > Amaryllidaceae > Allium > Allium cepa. Next base: position 781,905,391 of record CM060929.1, read on the forward strand.
ACCGAGCCAAAATTATAGATCGATAGCGATCCATGGACTATGGATCGCTAGCGATCCATAGCATTAGCTCGAGTGTGAGATAATTACTTAGCCTTTTCCTTCGCTTCACTTTGTTTGCGTTCTATCGTTATATATGGATCGTTGGCGACCCATAGTATGGATCACTGGCGACCCATAGTATGGATCACTGGAAATCCATACACTTAGCATATTTTTGGACTTTGGTTTCAGAATTTTCTTTATTGTTCTGTGTTGACGTTGTTCGTGTAGTCTCGTTGCACGTAGTCTTGTTTCGATGATGATTTACTTGCCGGTTGTATTTGGCTGCTGATTGGACTGGACGGATGATTACCTCTTGACTTAACTAGCTTAGAATCTCATCAAACTCAGTCACCACTTTTGTAATATGGATTTGATTACGATGCAAGAAAATAGGTTGAACATTGAGCTATACCTATGGATCGCTAGCGATCCATAGGCCATGGATTGCTAGCGATCCATGTCCTTAGAGGATTTTACCTTCCTCTCTTTCTGACTCTCTTTGGCTGGTTACTCTAACTCCTTCGATTGACTTCTGAGCTATTTTGACTCGACCAAGTTGTTCTGACTTCTCTTGGATCTGCTTGGTTTAAAAACCCGGATAATGATGAGAAGGGTATAATGGTAATTAGCATAAACAAGAAATGACTTAAAAGAGAAGTGATGGGAGGTGAAGCTTCCAAAACAAGGTGGGAGCTGAATACAAGCTTAAAGAGAACCATTCTTATGCCTATATAAGGAGGGCATACCCATAGTATTAATTAATGAATTCACAAAGCTTTGAGTTAAAAATCAATGGCTTCTTCATCTTCTTTATCTCTTAGTTCTAAAGAAAATTCTTGCAAATCAACTCCAAATCACTTCAAAATTTTCCACAAGGCTTAGTATAATATTAGACACCTTCCACTAAGCCAAAACATGAAGAGGTGAAGCCATACTTCTTAAGCATACCAAGGTCGCGAGCACTTTAATAGAAAAGGAAGATAAAAATCAAGGAGGAAAGCAAATGAGCAAGGAAGAAAAGGTGTTGCAAAGTTAGGCTTGGATTTTATTAACTTGGTTCTTGGTTGTTGTTGTGTTAAAGGTGAGTTATCACCTCACTTTAAATGGAAATATCACACATACACAAATATATATATATATATAGTGTTTGATTATGTTTGTGTTGTTTGAATTGTTAGTAACTTATATTAAAACATTGTTTTGAATTCTTACTTTAAAAGTAAGTGACATATGTGATCCTTGTAAATGGATTGAATGAACTTGGAATGGACTTGAATGGACTTGTATAACTTATGACAAGACCTTGAACAAAGCATAGGTTATAAATGGACTTTGTTTTAGATTGGACTTGGATTTGAAAGTGCACGTATAGCGATAGTCGCTATCTCTATAACGATAGTCGCTATAGATGCAGTTGTGAGTTGCTTTGTTTTTGGCGATTTCTATGGAATTTTGTAGTGAGATCCTTAGGGATTTCTCTCTATATTTATACTGTTTTATATATATGTCTATTTCTATTAAAATCTTGAATAGTAAAAAGTTAAGTAACATATCGAAAAGTGGCCAAAACTTCACTTGTGCAAAAGTGCACCGTTAGCCTTAATTTTGGACTTTAAAATGTTTGAAGAAAAAAAATTTAATTTTTTTTCATTATTTTTACAAGTGTTTACTAACTCATATTAGAGTATGTCAAAAGTGGTTTGAGATATTTATGAATTTTTAAGAATTGGTTGTGAATTTTTAAAGAAGAGGTATTTTGTTGAAAACATATAGTTTTCAAGCTTTAAGGAAAATTATAAAATTGATATTTTTAAGTAGTATTTTGGATAAATGTATCAAAACCTATTATAAGTATTTTCAAGTATTTTAAAAGTATATTTACAAATGCTTTTGAAAAGGGGTTAGAATTGCTAAATGGCCAAATGGTTGATTGTTTGATTACTTGTTTTATTGACTATGCTTAACACTAAAATCCAATGAAATAAGGCTACTCTATTTATGAGAGTTATGATTGATGTCGAGTAGAGACAAAGCAATAGAGCTCTAACCTACTAGGCTTCCCTCTTGGACGAGTAATAGTAAGTCAAAAAATGGCGAAAACATGTTAATCGTGTTGATTTCTTAATGTTTATAGATATAATTAATACTATACTTACCACTAAATAGGACGAGGTAGACTAATCTATTTGTGAGATTCAAGAATGAAGTGTCTAGGCAAGGTTCTAATGCAACCAATGCTCTAACTTTCTGGCTTCACTCTCGAATGAGGAATAGTTACATTGGAATGTTGGAAACTTGTTAAACGTACAAATCGTGATTTGTATAATAAATTGTTTTGATTAGATAATTGATTAGTCGATTATTGAACTTGACCTAATATTGACTTAGGAAGTTATAGAAAGGCTTCATGATTTTATACCAATAAGAACTCCTGGGGAGGAGTATCGATATGAAACATCTTTAGCTTTCGATTACTTTTGAAAGAACTAGAAATTTATTGATTAGTTTTGAAGAGTCGGGGATCGGTAAGTGTTTTCCTTATCGAATAGCACTGTAAAGCTAGTATAAGTGAAGCGGTTTTGAAGTGAAATGTGATAGAGTTGAACTGTTAATCTAAGGTTAAGTCCAAAGGAGAGGTCAGCATTTACATTTCAAATGATGTTATCGTGTAGGACTATCTATCTTGAGGAGTATTCCAAGGGAGAGGACAGCGTTAACATTCGTCGGAGGACTTAAGTCGGGTATCTATGTGGAGATTAGAGATCTGTTCTACATGTGTAAATCCATTTAGTGGTTCATGATCTGTTCGAGATATGGGAATTGATTTGGAGATTCATATTCTGTTTGATTAATGAAGACTCGTGTGAGAAATGCCGAATGGAGCCTCGACATCGGAAATGCTAGAAAATAGAGTAGAGGCTATATCAACTTCATATCTTGAGTATGCTTATTAATTGTTGGCCGATGGGAGTTGATGATATTTAGAATCACATGTTAGGGTATGGACCAGCTATATTTTCCTTTGAGGTATATTTTATCTAGAGATATACGATGCTCGGAGGTAGTTTTTGACCATATGCAGAAGATTAGATTTGGTGTCGACCGAAGAGACCTCTACAAAAAAAACCAATACATGAACAAACCTTGGCAGTTTTGATTGTAACCTAAATATGTTGTGGTATGGTGAATGTAAGCATTATAGCTATTTGATATGATTGATAGTCGACACCCTAGACATTATCTATCATATCACTATATAAAACTTACTGAATGGTTGGTTTCTTTGAGGGGAAAACTATTAGGAAATCCGTACGATCTTAATGGTTACTATTGCCGGTCTCATGTTTCATGAGTTTTCTCATGCTGGTTTACTAGACCGATCCAAATGTTATTTTCTTATATTTCTTGGGTCGGCCCTGTATTTGTTTCCAAATTTATCTACAGATGCTTTGGAGCTTATGGAGAGAAGTTGGACGATTACCTTTCATAGTATTCTTATTTCCACTGCATTTTTGTATTATATATATTAGCATTGTGAGGACAGACAGTTATAACTGCCTAGGCTGATGATAGTACTTATGTTTTAGTACTCCGATAATTATGTGTTCAGCATAACCCTTTGTACTATTACTATAATATTATATATTATCGTTTCATTACGAGATTCTAATATTATGTTCTTCTTTTCTTGTTATATACTTTTTCTCTTATGTTACCATATCTTTCTGTCTTTTCGTCACTTGGGTGTTCAGCACATGAATACCATGGATGTATTTTGTGTCGACATTTAATGGTCAAAAAGTCGGATTGTTGCATTTGGTATCAGAGCCAGGTCGAGCGAACACCTTGGCTTTGGTTAGGTAAGGCTCAATAGAAATAGAGTAAGCAACACCCTAAAATGAGTTGAGTGTATTATATATATATATATATATATATATATATATGAGAGCGATTATTATTTTGAAAACTAGACTTTTAAAATTATCCCTTGGGAATATCTCCTTCTAAGTAATCCTTTCTTAATATATTTTCCTTGAAAACTCTATCCTTAGGTTTCATAAAAGCTTAGCATATGTTTCTGAGGGTTCTTATCGTTTTTGTTTTTAGGAGATGACATCTAGTGTTGAAAGAGAATGTTGGTTGGTGACAAGGTTTAGGCATGCCGCAGCCAGATGGGAGATGGAGGAAATTGTGTCTGAAGATAGAGGAGGAACTTGTACCTGAAGATCCAAAGGAGGAACTTGTACCTGAAGATCAAGGGAAGGAGCTTGAATTTGAGGGCAGCGAAGACATTATTTAGGAAATTAAAGGACAAATAATAGTGAACCAGTCTAAGGATGAGGAAGGCACATGAGAAGATCTTGATGGTGAGATAGATCCCAAAGAGACATAACTTTCTATGCATAATTGTTTTATATGTAGGGTACCCAAATGGTAGTGGCATAGCCCAGAATAAATGTTGGAACTTTTCATGTTTTTCTTTTTGGGTAAGTATGTTTAGTAAATTATTGAAATTTATTTAGCTATTTTATGGACACATGTAGCATATGCATTATGAAAATTTGGTAAATGCATCATGATATGATATGTTGTTTAGTGGTTTTCATTTGTTAAAATAAGATGAGACGTTCGGCGATTTTGGATAATCAGGAACTTTCGAATTATTATAGAACTTGAAACTAAGTGTTTTGAAAATATAAAAAGTTGAGTTTATATATGGAAAGTTAAAATAAGTGTTAAAAGGTTAAACATACATATTAAGTAAAACAAAGTGATGTTTTGTATATGCTCTTAGGATGAAATGGAGTATTATACGAGCATGAAGTTAAGTTATAAAATTATTATAAACTTGTTATGATTTAAATGATGCATATATAATTTAGTATTGAATGAAATACTATTTGTGTAAATGAATGTCATTAAGAAGATATCAGTGTAGTTAAGAAACCAATATGATAATACACAACTTATACGTAGATTGATTTATTCGCATAACTGTCCTTGATCTAGTATTCAAGTACGCGTTTCGAGGTGGTTTACACTGGTCCGAACAAGGATTTATCACATGATTATTGGCGGCAAACAATTGACACTGGTTCGTGATACGATCCTAATGTTTTTTACCATAATATATGATTATACAAGGAGAATGGAGGTTTCTAATCAAGGAACCAAGTTAGAGTCCGCACTGGAGAGCTCTTCACTAGTTTGGATGTGGAATTTATGTGATCGAGTAAGTGACAGATCGGGTATTGTGTACGGATGATATATGTACATCTTATATGCTTTAGTACATTTGTAAGATATGTTATGTTGACTTATGAAGAGTTTGGGAATGACTCTTCGATTTGTTATGAGGTAACATGAATAATCGTTTAAGTAATGACCTAAGGCTGTTGAGCGTAAGGTGTGCTTAGTAGATTATTTATCATCCTTGGACGATGGGAGAGTTTTAAACCTGAGTGCACCATGAGCATTGGTTGATAGTATTTTAAATACTATTTTAATATTTGCGTGCTTATTCCTTTGTTAATATTAGAAGTGCCATGGAGCGAGGATGCTCGGTGTGGTACCAAGAAGATGGACGGCAGTTTAAAGGAGTTCTATCCAATGTCGCTTATAGACTAGGGGTTCTGCCTTATCTTAGTATCGTATATCTTTTGTATTGTACTCACCGCTTGAGGTGGAGTCGCTTAGTATGCATTCAGTTGCAGTTAGTTTGTATATAGTTTTAGAAGTATGCTATATATATATATATATATATATTGTTCTTCCATCTCCTTTTATTACCATTCTTGTTTGAATTTTAAGGACGAAATGTTCTAAGTGGAGGAGAATGTAGCGACCCGAAAATTCAGACACTTCATCTTCGAATATTAAAACGTTTTGAAATATAATTAAGTGTTATAAATATAATATTATAACATTTTTGATGTCATTTAATTAATGAATGATGATAAGAACCTTTTTTTGAAATTTGTTTACAAAAATGTATTCCGTGAAGAAAAATCGATTATGTGACCGAAAATCGATTTATCGGTAAACAGCTTTTTAATCGATATAAGTTGTTCGAACTCTTTGACACTTGTCTAATAATCAAATGAACACATTACCAACTAATTAACATACATACCTCTTAATAAATCTTTGAATGTTCTATAAGCTTCCATATGGATAAGAGATATTATGAGAAGGGTATAATGTTAATTAGCATAAAGGAGAAGTGACTTAAAGGAGAAGTGATGGGAGGTCAAGCTTCCAAGGCATGGTGGGGGTGAATGCAAGCTTAAAAAGCACCATTCTTATGCATATAATGAGGGGAATACCCTTAGTGTTCATTCACAAATTCACAAAGCTTTGAATTGAAAAACCAATGGCTTCTCCATCTTCTTCATCTCTTATGTTCTAAAGAAAATTCTTGTAAATCAACTCCAAATCACTTCAACATTTGTCACAAGGCTTAGTATAATATTAGAACACCTTCTACCAAAACAAAACTTAAATAAGTGAAGCCATACACCCTAATAATAGGAAGGTCGTGAGCACTTAATAGAAGAGGAAGACAAAAGGCAAGGTGGAAAGCAAAGGAGCAAGGAAGGAAAGTTGTTGCAAGGTTGGGCTTGGACTTTGTTAGCCTGGATCTTAGTTATTTTTGGGTTAAAGGCAAGTTAACACCTTACTTTGAATGGAAAATATAAGATATATGTGTTGTGTTTGATTGTGTTTATATTGTTTGAATTGTTTTAACTTAGTTAAAACATTGGTTTGAATTCTTACTTTAAAAGTACATATGTGATCCATGTATATGGACTTGATTGAACTTGGAATGGACTTGTATGACTTCTAACAAGTCCTTGAACAATGCACATAGGTTATAGATGGACTTTGGTTTACATTGGACTCGGAATTGAAAGTGTACTTATAGCGACGGTCGCTATAGATGCAGTTGTGAATTGCCTTGTCTTTGGCAATTGCAATAGAACTTTGTAGAGGGATTCTTAGGGTTTCTCACCATATTTACAATGTTTTCTATTTATGTTTATTGCTATTAAAAGCTTGAATAGCAAAATGTTAAGTAACATCTCAAAAAGTGGTCAAAGCTTCGTTTGTGAAAAACTGCCACGTTTAGCCTTGATTTTGGACTTTAAAAGGTTTGAAAAGATATTTAAATTTAAGTATTTTGTTTCGTTATTTTTACAACTATTTACTAACTCATATTAGAGTATTTCAAAAGTGGTTTGAGATAGTTATGAATTTTTAAGAATTGGTTGTTAATTTTAAAAAAGAGATATTTTGTTAAAAACAATTTTAAGGAAAATTGTACAGTTGTTGTTTTCAAGTAATATTTTGGATAAATGTTTTAAAATGTATTATAAGTATTTTAAAATTATATATGAAAATGTTTTCAAAATAGGGTTAGAATTGCTAAATGGATAAATGGTTAATTGTTTGATTAATTGTTCGAAAAGTAATTGAGTATACATAATAATAAAATCCGACGAAGTAAGACTCGTCTATTTATGAGAGTTAAGATTGATGTCGAGTAGGGATGGAGAAATGGAGCTCTAATCTATTGGGCTTCCCTCTTAACCGAGTAATATTAAGTCGAAAAATGTCGAAAATGTGTTAATCGTATTAATTTCTTATTGTTTATGAAAATCATTAATAGTATACTTAACACTAAAAGCTGACGTGGTAGAGTTATCTATTTGTGAGATTCAAGAATGAAATGGCTAACCAAGGCTCCAATGCAACCAGTTGCTCTAAATTACCTAGCTTCACTTTTGAATGGGGAATAGTTAAGTTGGAACGTTAGAAATGAGTTAAGTGTATGAATCGTGATTTGTATAAGCAATTGTTTTTAATAAATAATCGATTAATAAACTTGACTAAATACTAACTTAGGAAGTTATCGAAAGGATTCTCGATTATATACCAATAAGAACCTCGGGGAGGAGGATTTGAATGAAATGTCTCTAGCTTTTGCTTACTTTTGAAAGAACTAGAAATTCATTGATTAGTTTTGAAGAGTCATGGATTAGTAAGTGTTTTACTTAACGAATACCATTTTAAACTAGTATACGAGTTCTATGTTTTGGAAGCGGTTGTGATGTGAAATGTTATAGATTTGAACGGTCAATCCTAAGGTTAAGTCCAAGGTGAGGTTAGCTTTTTACATTTCATATGATGCTATTATGCGGGAATGTCTATCTTGAGGAGTATTCTAAGAGCAAGGACATCGCTAGCATTCGTCGGAGAACTTAGCAGGGAATCTATACGGAGATTTGGGATCTGTTCTGGATGTTTGAATCCATGTAGTGATTCGTGATCTGTTCAAGATATGGGAATCCATTTTGGGATTCATGTTCTGTTCGAGTAACGACGACTCATGTAAGACATGCCAAATGTAGCCTCGACATTGAAAATAACAGAAAACAGAGTAGGGGCATGGTCTGGGATTCCACAAACCCACGACAGCATATATAAACCCCATATCTAAAGTATCCTTATCGATTATTGGTAGGTGGGAGTTGATTATATTTGGGATCACATGTTAAGGTGTGGACCAGGTATGTTTTCCTTTGAGGTATGTTTTATCTAGAGATATATAATGCTCGGATGTAGTTTCTTACCCTTGTGTAGGAGATTGGATTCGGCATCGACCGAAGAGATCTCCACGGAAAACCCAATATACAAACGAACCTTGGCAGTTTTGATCGTAACCTAATTATGTTGCAGTGTGATGAAAGTAAGCATCATAACAATTTGGTATGATTTATATTCTATGCCCTGGACATTATCTATCATATTACTATATTATACTTAATGAATGGTTGGTTTTTTGAGCAAAAACCATTACCGAAATCCATACGGTCCAATTTCATATTTCATGAGTTTTCGTATGCTAGTTTACTAGACTTATTCGGGTCTTATTTTCATATAATGATCGGATCAGCCTCATGTATATTTCTAAGTTTAGCAACGGACACTTTGGATCTTATAGAGAGAAGACGAATGATTACCTTCTGTAGTATTCTTATTTTCGCTGCATTTTTGTATTGTGTATATCATCATTGTGAGGATGGGCAGTTATAACTGTCTAAGTAGATGATAGTACTTCGGTTTTAGTACTCTGATATTTCTATATTCAGGGTAATCCTTTATATAGTTCCTTTGATATTATATATTATCGCTCTGTTGTGATATTTTGATATTATGTTCTTCTTTTCTTGTTTTATTGTTTTCTCCTATTTTACTATAACTTTCTGTCTTTCTCACACTTGGGTGCTCGGCACATGATATCGGGATACATTTGGTGTCAACATTCGAGGGTTGAAAAGTCAGGTCATTACTGAATTTTTGTGCATACATGTAGAAATGCCAATATATTTACATAGGAGAGTTGCATATGTTTCGATACACACATATGCACTTGCATTTTAGGAGGTCAACTAGATCGAGAGACCGCCTAATTTTTGCATTAGTTAAGGTTTATATGCCTTCCCTACTTATATATGCATATTGCATTTGTATTTGAACCAAGGACAATGATTTCCAGTGGTTGATGGATTAGTAGGTGGTTGTAAGTATTAATTTTTGCATGTACGAGTTGCATTTTTCCTTTCTTGGAGATTTCGAGGACAAAAACCTTTTATCGGTGAGAGAATGTAACACCCCATAAAAATTAACCAGAAATTTAATAAATGAATTAGAATTAAATATAACAAAGGTAAAAATGGTATTTTCATAAACATCCGGAATTGGCCACAAAATTTGCATTTTTACATTCGTATTGATTTTCTGGACAATTTTTATGTATAATGTTTTGAAATCGAAGCTTGCATAAAAAGTTACTAATGTTAAATGTTAATTAAATAAGGAAATGAATATTTTAAAAAGGAAAGCTCCACAAGTCGACACCGTTGTTTAGACCGGTCGACCCATAGAAGTTGACCGCTCCTAATCAAGCAGTCGAAATGTTCAGGCTAAGGTCTGGGTAGGCTGAATGGCCTGGATTTTATATAATTGATCTAACAGCTGATGATGATCTGAACCCCTATAAATAGAACCCTAACCTAATACCGAGAGCCCTATTTCATACTAGTCTGAAGAAAACTATGTCTCTTTCAAAACTTCAACCCTCTTTCTCTCCAAATTAATTTTCTTCAAAAACAAAACTAAAATTAAATTCAAGATAATGAAGAAGGAGGAATCAAATCAATCCAAAGAGAGATCTACCCCAAGTGGAGGCGATTCCAAGCGAACTAAAAAGGGAATAACTCTAGAGGTGAGTGGGTTCATAATTAACATGATGATTTACATGTTGTTATATAATATTTGATTGAGAATTGGTTTATTTTAATCAAAAACATTGCTTGTCTAGTGATTAGAATAGATTGGAAATTTAGTAAGAATCTAACTCATTTGAATATGAACCTTGTCTAATCTAAAATTGGTTAAAGTAAATATATTGGATAAAAGTTGATTTAGGTTAAACACGCCCTTATTGTTAAATTAAACATAATTTGACATATCAACACCCGATTGATTCTAATTTAATGACAAACACACTTATGAAATGGTTAGAAATTGAAGGTGAGGATATTGGAAACTATACACTAACAAAGTAGAGGTTTACTATAGTTAATAGAAAATAACTTCTAATTAACAGAGAATGAACGATAATTAAACCCAAAAAAATAAATCAACTATGATTGATGAACATGCTCACTAGAGTCAGTCGACAGCAAGCAATCGACCACTATAGCAGCCAGCAGTCGATCGATTATTGAGTTTTAGGCATAATCTGAACCTCGGCCTAAGGCCCACGTTATAAGTGTGCATCTATATAAAAATATGTGTGTGTGTGTGTTTATATATATGGTTGTTAGTATATAGTAGGGAAATTAGTTCCCTAAGTCTATAGCTCTTGGACGTGATGAAACTTGGTAGATGTGTACGCCAGTAATTAGGCCTAGACACTATTTATTCGGTGTAGTCGATATTCGATGAGGGTGATTAAATCGCAAGTTGCACCCACAGGAGGGTCTTTGGTGCACGCACAATACTGATGAAGATGCCTAGAGAAGTGTGTCGTTCGACACTAACAGGAGGTACCTAGGTACAAGATGTTGATTGTTGATTGGATGCTCAACGTTGTGCAATAAGTGGCATTACATCACCATTGAGAGTGGACACGGATGTAGCGGACCCTAAGTCAACTTTAGCATGAGTTAGCGTTGTAGTCTCCTCCTCATTCCGTAAACACAAAGTGTAGTCGTAATTTAGGAATGTAGTTCCAAGGTTTATATTGTAGGTGATCCTATATTGGATTAGTTTCAGAAGTTATTAGCCAATCCATTGTTATTTCGAGGTTCAATTGGTTGTTCGACCCTAAGTATAAACCTTCATAAGATATTGGTGTAGGTATATTTAGAATTATACCCCTTAGGTTAACGGAACCTATCTTAGTTGGTAGTTCACAAACATAAGCAGAACACCCAAGGTCACATAGAGTATAGATGAAGCTAATTGCATGTAATCACCATACATTAATGATATAACTCATTCACTAGATTTTTGTCTAATGCATTCCTTTACTTTTTCCCTCGCCACATAAGGACAGTGCAATAAATAATTGGCCCAGATCTAGTACCTGGAGAGGGGGCATGGTGTTGGCATTTCTTATTACTTTTCATTACTCTCTATGTAACTACTTAACATACTTAGTATTTATCATACTTTATTCTGCATTTCTTTGAACTCTATTACTATTTTGTATAATTTTATGAGCCTATGTACTATGATTCTGTGGTACATGTAGTTATTACTATCTTACATGTTTTATATCTATAACGATTATTATATTTTATTCGATGCGCTGTGTAATATATAGCCGTTTTTGTGATTATTTGATGTTTCTTTCTCTTCTCTTCTTTTCTTATCTCTTCTCTTCTTTTTTATTCCTCTTCTTTACTTTTATTTCTTTACCTTGAGAATCATCCTACATCGACCGGATGCTTCAGCAGCGCACTATTCGATTATATGGGCATCCGGGGTGTAGGGAGTCATCACTAGACCAGAGTACATAATGCTCTCTGTGTGTCAGCGGAATAGGGATCTTAAGGCTAAATTAACACTGGATGGGAGATAAACAGTGTTTAATTGATTATATGAATAATTTTCAAATTCTTTAAGATTCTACTTAGAATAATTTAATTAATAATCACAAGTGCAGATAAAAGTAAATGAAGTAAAAGTAAAAAGGTAAGAACACACCAGGATTTTATACTGGTTTGGAGTTGCCCTACATCCAATCCCGCATAATTCCTTGTATGGATTTCTTTTCAAATAGTAAATGCAAATACAATCTCGATTTCAAAGCTATAAGACACACCTTCCAGAATCCCGACCTCTGGGTAGAGTCACTTGATTTCTGGGCTACAAGCACACCTACTAGATTTAAGGGCTACTAAGCACACATAATTGATTTTACGGGCTATAATCACACCCAATCAATTTTATGGGCAACAATAACACCCACAAGTATAGTAATATGATTTGATAGAGTTTTATATACTCAGATCTTCGATCTTGACTATAATTAATCCTATAACTCTTGAATAGCACTTTGATCTTGGTTGAGTGAGAGAAATCAGGGAGCGGATGAAGGAGAATCAAATTAGTGATGATTTAATTTGATTCTGGTTGAATTTCGGTAGAGTTTGGGTATATTTTGATTTAGAAAATGAGATAGTGGAAAGAGGAGAGAAGAATAAGAAAGTAGATGTTAAAAATTCATTTGGAAGTCTATTATACATATATAGGAAAACAACGGTCACTTCCATTCACGAAGAGATATAACAAAGAGACACTTCCATTCAAATTTGAATTTTGAAAATTACGGCCACTGTGTCGACATATGCATAGAGTATGCCGATCACAAAATTGAAATTTTAAAAAAAATATTAGTTTGAAAACCCATTGCTTTGTAAAATAATTTGATATTTTGTAGAATCATTTAAATATAGTTTATACATATTTTAATCAAAATATAACTTAATAAAACTTTATAAAACAATTTTGAAAGACTTAATAAGAGTATTCAATATAATGTAAATAATATATATAAAAAATCAATATAATTATAACTTATTAAAATGTAAACAAAAATTCAATATATATATATAAAAACTTAATCTTTACTAGTATTAGCCCGTGCTTCGCACACAGGCTGTTTGTATTATTGTAAACGGAAAGCAAGGGCATTTTTGGAATTTCAAAAAGATGCCAAGTAAATTAGTTCGACGAATTTTCTTTATTGGTAGTAGAGATAAGCATAAGAGATTGAAAATCATTTTGAGAAATATTCTGAAAAGATTATTTTAAAACCGGGATATTTGTAAAACAAGTTATAAAAAATTAGAGAAGGAGAGAGAGATTAAGAAAGTGCTATTAGGGTTTTAACAAAAATTCTATGGCTCTATAGCTTATTTGAAATATCTTAAAATCTTGAACTCTTCGGTATTCATGAGTCTTCAATTATCATCATCTTGAATCTACTCTTGATACAGTACAATCTTCTTAATCAACACCTGTCAATATCCTGCATTATATACTATATATATCTTAATAAAACATCTGTATCTATATTTTATATAATGTCCAATAGTTGTTATCATCAAATCCAAAACTTAAGGTACTAATGATCTTCCTCCTTTTGATGATGAAAAATCTGTATATAAAATATAATATAACTCCCCATGGGATACAAAACTCCCTCTTAATCTATGCCTAGATTTTATATACTTCTCCCCTTTTTTATGAACAAAAATAACCACCTAAAATTATAACTCTAACACAAACTCCAACTCTAACTTCCCCTAAATAACTAATTGATATATATATATATATATATATATATATGTGTGTGTGTGTGTGTGTGTGTGTGTGTGTGTGTATAAGAATAATAAGCGATATTCAAAATGAGATAATCAAGAAATGATAAGAATGATATATATATAAAAGAAATGATAACTGTAACACAAATCATTAATAGTAAACAAACTAATCTAGATATTCATTCAGTACCACACCATAATCCAATCACATCTTAAAATGTATATATAAGTAAGTAAAACAAATGCTAAATTAACTCAAATATACTCACCACACGATCAAAATAACGAAGTAAAGTATTATCCTAACGTGATTTCCTAATGATCAAAGATTTGTGAATAGGAAAATGAAGATAATGAAGGCAAAAGTTCCTTTTTGTTCGACGAGATTTTCATCTCGGTCGAAATATACTTCTCTAATGCATCGGACTTTGTCATCTTCCTCCATGTATTCTTCTTCCTCTTCTTCTTCCTCTTCTTCCTCGTCATCGCTGCCTTGAATTGGGTATGAAGGGCCAAATTTGCAAAATCATCTTCAATAACTATTGGATTCGTAGGATTATCCAATGGATATATTTGCATATTACGAAAAATTCTACTTTTTTTTTCTCTTAATCTTTGGACATACGAAGTTGTACAACTTGTATTTTAGTTAATATCTCTAGAAAATTCTTCATTTCTCCTTCCAATTTAATAAATTTGGCCATAGTAGTGTTCTAGAAGGGGCCTTGGGTAGGAGAAGGGAAGGAAAATGATGAGTTCTCTTCTCTACAACGTTTGGGATTAGAGGAGGCTGGTTATTTGTTTTAGAAGTTTAAAACAGAGATAATACATAGAAACGAAGAAGATAGTCAAAATTTGGTTATTATATAACAACCAATTTGAAATTTAGAGGAAAATTTAAAAAACAAAAATTACCTATATATCGACCTTAGGAGGATAGGATATGTTGATATACATGTTATAATTTCGATTATTTCATTTTTCTTTATATTCTGTAATTTTTACTTCGTTATTTTTATATTTCTGATAGAGAACAAATTCCTAACTCTCTTCTTAACTTAGTAAAACATGTTTGATTCAATGGTTTTGTCAATATATCTGCTATTTGATTTTCGGTGTTTGTAAATTCAAGTGATATTATTTCTTTGTTTACATTATCTCTTAGAAAATGGTGTCTTATATCAATATGTTTAGTTCTAGCATGATAAGTTGGATTTTTAGATAGATTGATCGCACTTGTATCATCCCTATATTGGTGATTTAGCAAAATTTAAACCAAAATATTTTCATTTTTGTTGCATATAGATAACCTGTGAATAGGCTAATGCTGCTAAAATATATTCTACTTCTATCGTAGATAGAGATACATAGTTTTGCTTCTTACTAAACCAGGATCAGATAGTGCCCAGTTGTATTTTTTCGGTCTGACTTGCAACCAGCATAGTCAACATCACTATGTGAAATTAATTCAAAGAAGTCTTCTTTTGGGTAAAAGAGTCCATAGTCTAATATGTTGTTTACATATCTCAAAATTCATTTTATGGATTTTAAATGAGTTTCTTTATGTTGAGATTGATATCTTGCATAGAGACAAACACTATGCATTATATCAGGTCTATTAGCAGTTATATATGTCATGATCCAATCATTCCTCTATATAATTTTTGATCTGCATCTTTTGAATTTTCTTCTTTCTTTATTTTTTCATTATTAGCCATGGAAGTTGGTTTACAACTGGTATTCGATATACCAAATTTCATAACTAAGTCTTTAGCATATTTTTCATTACTAATTTAAATTCCATTACTTGGTTGTATTATTTGTAATCCTAGAAAATAATTTAATTCTCTTATATGACTCATTTCAAATTCCTTAGGTATTATTTCTGATAATTACTTGTTTATTTTATCGTTGGTAGATCCAAAAAAGATATCATCTATATATTTGTATATCATTTTTATCAAGTGTACTATCTACTTTGCCTATTTCAAAATTTGATTGTGATGAATAGGATTTAAGTCTATCATACCAAGCTCTTGGAGCCTGTTTTAGACCATACAAAGCCCTCTTTAATTTGTAAACATGATTAGGTAGTTTTGCATCTTCATAAAATGGGGGTTGTTCTACGTGTGTGTGTGTATATATATATATATCTTCTTTAATAAAACCATTTAAATATTCACATTTAACATCCATTTGATATAACTTAAAATATTATAATTAGCGAAAGCATGTAAAATTCAAATAGCTTCGCATCTTGCTACGGGTACAAAGGTTTCATCAAAATCTATTCCTTCTTGACAATAACCTTGTGCAACTAATAGAGATTTATTTCTCACAACCTCTCCTTATTCATTCATTTTGTTTCGATATATCCACTTGGTTCCTATAACGGATTTATCCTTAGGTCTTGGGACTAATTCTCACACATCATTTCTTGTAAATTGATTCAATTCTTCTTGCATAGCAAGAATCCATGAACCATCAGTTGATGCTTCCTTTGAATTTTTAGGTTCAATAGTTGAAATAAATGCAATGTTATCCATTTTATTTAGTCGATTTCTAGTTCTATCAATAGAATAAATATTTCCAAGTATATTTTTATAGGATGATCTTTCAAGTATCTTGTTCTTTTATTTAGATATGGAGTTTCCGAATTATTATTATTTTCATTTTCGGCAATCTCATTATTACTAATTTCGTTTGTATTATCAATATTTTCTTCTTCATCAATATTTGGATTATAACTTTAAAATTTCAACAACAAGACATGTAATGTCTCTTCAATAGTATTAGTTCTAATACTGAAAACTCTATAAGCTTTACTTCTATTTGAATATCTAATCAAAATTCCTTATCTGATTTAGCATCAAATTTATTCAAATTATCTTTAGTATTTAAAATATAACATTTACTACCAAATAGTTTTCATTTTCAAATTCTCCACCATGATCACTCCAAATAGTTTTAATTTTACTACTCATTTGATTTTGAATTCGTTTAACAATTTTTTTTAACATTTCAAAAGCATCACTATTAAATTTAATAAAATCATTTAGGTATACCTAAGACAATCATCTATGATTACAAATACGTATCTACTATGATTTATAGATTGTATCTTGAGGGACTAAAAAGATCTAAGTGAAGAAGTTCAAGGATCTTTTGATTTAAAAGAACATTTTCTATGTTTTCCTAATCGACATGTATCACATAAATTATTAACATTACAATTCATTTTGGAAAGACCTCTAGCTAGATCATTTTTAGCAATTTTAGATATTAGTTTGAAATTCAAATGATCAAATCTTTTATGCCAAATCCAAGGATTACTTGATTCAGCCAAAAGACATGAATTATCATTAGAGATTTTCATACTTAATAAATAGATGTTTCATTTCCTAATACCTTCAAATAAAATGTTTGACTCATTATCTTCAATGTGACATTTATGTTTTACAAATTTAATTTTGAAACCCTTATCACACAATTGACTAATACTCAATAGATTATGCTTTAATTTCCTAATTAACAAAACATTAGAAATAGTAGGAGTTTTAGAATTACCGACACTGTTGATGCCAATCACATATCTTTTAGAGTTGTCTCCAAAATTTATTGATTCACCATCTTGGTAAACTATATCTTTCAAAATCTTTGGATTTCCAGTCATGTGTCTTGAGCATCCACTATCCAATAGCAATTGTCCTTTTTGATATGAAGAGTTTGATAATTAGGTGTCTATTCATCAAAAGTCGTGTAACACATCTATTCCTACAATTCATACATTTTCAAAAGATCATGTGATTTTTTATAATGAATAGATGCAAATTTATAAAAAAAACATTATGATGATTTCGCAAATTATCTTTTCAAAAAAATAGTGTTAAAAATATTACCAAAACTTGCCATTGAAACTTTTTCAAAAACTAGATTATGAATACTTTGAAAACCAATGATCCGATACCAAATGTGATTCAGGAGAATAGGGATCTTGAGGCTAAATTAACACTAGAGGGGGATGAATAGTTTTTAATTGATTATATGAATATTTTCAAATTCTTTAAGATTCTACTTGGAATGATGTAATCAACAATCATAGAAATAATGACAGATTTAAAGTGTAGATAAAAGTAAATGCGGTAAAAGTAAAAAGGAAAGAACACACCTGGATTTTATATTGGTTCGGAGTTACCCTACATCTAGTCCGTACAATTCCTCGTATAGATTTCTTTTCAACTAGTAAATGCAAATACAATCTCGATTTCAAGGCTACGATACTGTAACATCCCCTACTTGGAGGCTTAAAACTAACGACTACGGATATTGTAGTCGTCCATAGTTATTAATCATCAGCGACCAAATACGGTAATGTTAGATACATTGATATAACAGAAACACATGGATATGGAAAAAATTTAAAATCAACAGACAACCTTCCCATTCCATTTCAAAGCATTTCAAATTCATCACATAATCCCAATACAAGAACAACATTCTAATAAAATATAATTATTACAACATACGCCAAGAGCGACATATCAACATGCCACTTGGATGATCAGGGTATATAACTAGGCAATTAAACAACATTGCCTTTACAACAAAAATAGCAGAATCAAAATAAAAAAGAACTCTAAATAGCTATCATGCCCTATGTATGTCTCCGGAAGCTTGTCCGTCTAAAGAGCTACCTGAAAACCTCAACTCTCAAACTACTCAAAATTAATTGAGCACTCGAGAGTTCGAGGAGAAAACATAAACTTCGAGTCAGATATAAAGCCTGGTATGAATAATAATCTACCATCTCAAACCATTTAGGTATCTAGTGAGACCACGTTGCTTAGCGGAATGAGTTTTCCCCTCACTGGTATCTTTTCCAAAACTTTATAAAACCATATGCTATGCTTCTGCAATCAAACTGGTTAGAGCATAGCAATTCAAAATATTATGATGATATGCAAATAAGTAAATCAATTCTAGATTTTCCATCCCCATTTATTCTGACTATCTGTCTTGGTTATAGTTTCAATGGTCATTGTTAAACTATTAGTTTTCATGGGCTAACTACTAACCCGTTTAATACTAATGGACTCCCTGCCTAGTTTCATAGTTTTCATGGGATCACTAAGAATCTATTGGATCCCGACAATAACTTTATCATTCATGGGTCCTCCCTAAACCTATTGATATTTCCAATAACTTCCCTTTTATCCTAGTTTTCATGGGATAACTAGGAACCGATTAACATCTGTTAATAACTTAATCCGGATATAGTTTTCAAAGGTTCACTACAAACCTATTGGCCTCTGCCAATAACTTTTTCTAATTATAGTTTTATGGGTTTACTCTAAACCTATCTATTTGATAAATTTTTTAACTAGTATTTAGCCATCCTATATTCTGGTCTACTTGACCTCCTGGATTCAATTCTACTCATTTCGGTGTTCACTTAATTTATATTCACTACTGGGTCAACCTAATTGGTTATTCCACCCTTTCCCCAAATTACAGTTATGGGTTCCATAGTAAAGTGAATATATAAACTAGAAGAAGCAAACATATTAACAACATATGTGGTTAATATCCTTGAAATCATTTTCATATAAAATATGGTTAATCCCTTTAACCAATTATTCTATCAAGGAAAGCTTCTTCAAAAACTATAATTTAAAAGCACTTAACTGCTCTTTTATAATTCCATGGGTTTTGCCTTTAAAAATCAAGATTGGGTTCTTTTTTTGAAAACTAAGGCTTTCGATACCTTTTAATCTTTACTTTCGAAACCATTGGAAAACTTCCTTTCGAAAGCATTTAAATATTCTAGGCACTTGCCTTTCGAAACACTTTGAAACCTTTCTTTCAAAACTTTTCGAATGTATTAAAGTATTGCCATTCAATTATAGAAGCATAGCTTCGGAACCATTTGAAAGTACCCCTTTCATAACCATTGGGTTTAAAACATATCTTATTGAGTCTAAGTGAATACAAGCGAAAGTACTCCTTTCGAAACCATTAAAAAGAGTTTCGGGAAAAAAAGATGGCTTCGGCACCATCCTTTCGAAAGCTCAAAACATTTAAGTAAAATATTTAAAGGATAACTTCAAAAACCCCTTTCGAAGCCATTGCCTTTGAAACCCTTGAATTGTTTTGAAATCTTTTAGGAAGTGGCCTAGTACTAGTATAAAACAAAGCTACCCTTCGAAAGCATTGATGACTTCAATTCCTTCGAAAGGCGTAGGAACGACAGAAGAGTTTCGACTTGGTCGAACCCACCCTTTTCGAAAGCATTGATTTTAAAACTAAGTAACTCTTTCGGAAGCTACAATTTATACAGGAGGCGGCAACCCCTTTCGAAATTAATTTAGAAAGACCCATTCGAAAGCATTTAGTAAAACTGGAAAGTACATTTCTTCAATAAAATAAAACAAAGGTTTCGGCCCCATTGAAAGCTATGTTTCTCCACTATGCCTTCGCCTTTCTCCAATCACTATGTACCAATGTTTGATACCTTGTTTATTAGTTTAGGCTTAGTTAGTTTCGAATTGATTGAAGGCGGAAGCATAGGGTCGAAAGGTGGCTTCTGAAAGAGGCGGAACCCACTTTTCTGGGTAAAGACCAATTTAATGCCATTTAAAGCAAATACTTTGTAACTAACCTGCTTATTTGTAAACATTTGATTGGATGCCATAACTTTTCAAAAAGTTTACAAAGACAACTCCTAAATAATTTCATATCTAAACAAGGATTAATTTAACAAATAAGCCCTTCCATTAAGCAAAAACTAGTAAAACAATTAAGTCCTTCATCTAAAATAATTTTATTTCCATAGGACATTACTTATGGAAAATCCCCAAAAATCATAGGAATTCATTTTCAGTATGCTTTCTAACATATAAAAATTTCAGACCCAAATCCTTCATAAAATAACCGAAATTAATTTCTAAGCCTAATTATTCCTATTTTCCTTTAAAAATTCATAATAAATTTTCCATAGCTTGGAAAATTATAAAGATTAAAATCCATGTCGAAAATCATGTTATACATAACATATAATTTCTTCGTGTCAATCGGAATTCATTATAATCGGTTTTACCCTTAAAGCCATATTAATCTATATTCATACAATCTTGTCTAAATCAAACATGTTATAAAATCCAAGCATATCATCATCAAAATTATCATTATAATAGATTTAATCTTAAACCCGAAAATCGAATGATTATAAAAACAAAATAGAGATGATTTAGATTATTACTCACCTTAATTAGGATAAGGACTTTGAGATTTGATTGATATTAATCTCCTTGCTTTAATTCCTTAGCTTTTGATTGATTTCCCCGTTTTCTTACTCTTTAGTAATGGTCGGCTATTCACTTTTTGATTTATGTTTTTGTGAAAATGAAAAATGAACATAAATGGGAAATGAAACGTGAATATAAGGGTAATAGAAATGTAGGCGGCAATACCATAATACCCATGTTTTAATTAATTAATATATAAGCCATTTGTAATCCCATTTAGTTAATTAAGCACGACCTTTGATTGTTTATTCAAATCTCAATCCCCTTATCACTCTAATGTTTACATTATTCTATTAAATTTATCTATTTAAATATCTTGAATAATGTTATCAAAATTATGGGTGTTACAGGCTCCGCCCCTTAAAGAATTTCGAGTAAGGACTAAGTACAAAACATAGCAATCATATGTTAACAACCATACTAGCCTACCTGACTAGCAACTATCTATGTAAAGCTAATATTGACATACCCTCAAAGTGGATCAGGATAAGTATCTCTAATTCTATCTTTTATCTCCTACGTACAGTCCTTCTCGCTGTCACTCCACTGAACTTTCACACATCCGACTGTCTTATTACTCAATCTTTTCTCATCTCTTGCTATAACCTAAAATGGTTGTCTAATAAAAGTCAAATTAGGCTCTACTATCAAATCTTCCAACCCTGTCGGAGGAATAGTAGTCTCTGGATCATGCATATACTTGCAAAGACGAGACACATGAAATACATTATAGACACCTGCCATACTGCTCAACAACTCTACTATGTATGCGAGCTTCCCGATCATCTCTATAACTTGGAACAGACCAACATATCTCGGTGCTAGTTTCCTTGACTTTCTAAATCGTATCACACCCTTCATCGGTGATACTTTAATGAAAACCTTATCTTCAACTGAGAATTCTAGGTCTTTACACCTCTTATCTGTGCAATTCTTCTGCCTAGACTGAGCTTCCTTCATCCTTTCCTGGATCAACTCAATCTTCTCTGTCGCCTTTCTAACTAGATCTGGACCTAAGACTAATATGCCTCCAGTCTTCAACCAATATGTTGGTGATTTGCATGGCCTTCCATACAAAGCTTCAAAAGGCGCCATTCCTATACTAGTCTGACAACTATTATTATATGAAAACTCAACCAAAAGTAGTTGACTTTCCCAAGATTCATTAAAGTCCAAAACACAAGCTCTCCATAAATCCTTGAGTACTTTATTGACTCTCTCCATCTGCCCATCCGTCTGAGGGTGATATGCGGTACTCATACTAAGCTTGATACCTAATACTTCCTGTATACTCTTCCAGAATTCACTAGTGAACAAAGCATCTCTGTCACTAACTATACTACTAGGAATCCCATGTAGTCTAACTATGTTCTTCATGAACAACTTAGCTAAAACAGGTGTCGTACTGGTTGACTTAACTGGAATGAAATGGGAACTCTTGGTCAACATGTCCACTATGACCCATATACATATTTCTCCTATTTGACCTTGGCAACCCATCTATAAAATCCATGGATATTGAATTCCATTTCCAAAATGGAATATCTAAAGATTGAAGCAATCCACTCGGCTTCTAATATTCGGCCTTCATTTGTTGACAGTTTGCACACTACCTAACCCACAAGCCAACATCCCTCTTCATAACTTTCCAAAAGAATCTCATCTTTATATCTTGATACATCTTGGTCCCTCTAGGACGAATCGTAAATTTGGACCGATGACATTCTCTCAGAACTTCTTTCCTTAAGTCCTCAACATTCAGAACACACAACCATCCCTTCTTTCTCAACCATCCTCTCTGGTCTAGACTAAAATCCTTCAGATCATTGATCTCGATTCCAACCTCAAGCCATTCTAATCTTCTTGGCTAATAATGGATCCTCCTTCTGCTTAGAATCAATCCTCTCGATCAACACTGGTCGAGCTTCCAAACAGGACAACATGGCGGTGCTTTGACTAGAACTAGCAGTCGATCTTAACTGCGCACTACAAGTAATCAAAGCTTCTAAATCCTACCATACTGCCAACATAGCTGACACCACATTCTGATGTCTTCTGCTAATAGCATCCACTACTTTATTTCCTTTCCCAGGTATATACTTTATACCAAAATCATAAATAGCCAAAAACTCCATCCACCTTTGCTATCTCGTATTTAACTCCTTTTGAGAGAACAAATACCTTAATGACTTATGATCTGTGTATAGCTCAAACTCTCCCCTATGGGATAATGCCTCCAAATCTTCAATGCGAAGATCACTGTAGCCAACTCCAAATCATGAGTAGGATATTTCACTTCATGTGGTCTAAGCTATCGTGAAGCGTAGGCAATCACTTTACCCTTCTACATCAACATAGCTCCTAATCCAGTCCCAGAGGCATCTGTATACACCACCAGCCCTCGGTTTCCATCCAAAACTACTAACACCGATGCGTTGGTCAACAAATGCTTCCTCACATTTGTCGGACCTGACATACTTCACATCCTTCCAGGTTAGATTAGTTAAAGGTGCTGCTCTCCATGAGAAATCCTTGATGAATCTCTAGTAATAGCCAGCAAGTCCAAGAAAACTTATAATCATTGTCACAGTTTTTGGTCTCTTACAATTATTAACAGCTTCAATCTTATTTGGATCGATTGACAACCCTTTCTCTGAAACCATGTGAGCAAGAAACTTAACTTATTTTTTCCAAAAATGACACATGGAAAACTTTGCTTTTAGTTGATGCTGCCTCAGCATCTCAAGTACTACTCTAAGATGTTCCTTATACTCCCCTTCATCCTTAGAGTACACTAAAACATCATCTATAAACACTAAGACGAATCTATCCAAGTACTCTTTGAAAACTCGGTTCATCATATCCTCGAAGAAAGTAGGTGCATTCGTTAACCCGAATGGTGTCACTAACCACTCATACAAACTATACCTAGTTCAAAATATTGTCAATGGAATACTGTCCTCTGCCACAATTAACTGATGGAAACTTGTCGCTAAATCCAACTGGGAAAACACCCTAGCTCCACACAACTGATCAAATAAATCATCTATTCTCAGTAAAGGATACTTATTCTTAATCGTCCTCTCGTTCAATTTACGATAGTTGATACACATCCTTAACGATCCACCTGGTTTCTTCACGAACACCGTGGTTGCTCCCTAAGGTGAACTGCTTGGTCTAATAAAATTCTTTCCTTCTAGATCCACTAGCTGCACCTTCAATTCCTTCACCTCGGTTGGTATCATCCTGCTAGATGATCTACCAACAGGTTCAGCTCCTGGCACAAGAACTATTTGAAACTCAATAGCTCGTTTCGGTGATAATCCTATAACCGGCTCAAAGACATCTGCAAACAATCTTGTAACTCGAGCCTGACTTAACTCTTCTCCCACTTCCATAACACGTAACAAAGCACAACTTCTCCGGTCAGAATTCTCTACTGAGAATATAATTCGGTTATGACTATCCGGGTATCTTAGTGATATTTCCTTATCCTGGAAAAAATCTTAACCTCATACTCACCCAACCAATCCATACCCAAAATGATCCTGAAATCTATGAAATCAAAAACATATAGACTGCATGCAAACTTATTATCTAAAAATCAAGTTCTAACTGGTCACATCCCATCCTAGAGTTGCATACCCTCTTATCGGATTCGCAACCCCTAAGGAAGTAACGAGGTATGTGGGTTCTAAGCATAACCTTTCAACTAAATACTGAGATATAAATGAATGTGATGTGCCGATATCAAATAGTGCCCTAACTGGTATACTCTGAATCAAAAGCGTACCTTCCATCACAATCTTCCCTTTTTCAGTTGCAGTTGACCTAGTAGATGATGGTCCAACTGTAAAAACCTTTCCCTTGTCCGCCTTGACTGGTTCTATACTCAGATTCTTATAATACCCAACTTGGTCATAGTGGAAGCACTTCACACCTTTCTTTTCTACAGCCTTCTTTCCCTTGCCTGACCAACACTCATGAGCATAATGACCTTTCTTGTCACACTTGTAACAAAATAAATCAGCCTTTGCCTTCTTGGCAGCCTCTCCATTCTGGGCTCCCTTTTTCTTAAAGAACTTTCTCTTCTTTCCACGAGAACTCTAGGTTTCAACCAGCTTCTCCCTTGCATAAAAAGCAAGAATCTCCTCATGTCGAATTTCCATATCCATAACTATATTACAAGGATCACGGAGATGTGTCAGGGTCGCCCTAGCAATCTCAGGCTTCAATCCTCGAATGAACCTCTTATTCCTCCTGATGACGGTGTCTATAGTAGCATACCCATATCGAGACAACTCATCAAACTTAGTAGCATACTCGATTACCGACATCTCTCCCTTCACCAAATCCATAAATTTTCTCATCAAGGATGACTTAGCAACTTCAGATAAAAACCTCGTTCAAATCTCCTTCTAAAATTTGCGCAAGTCAACTCCTCCTCCGGAATCCCAGCAGTAACACTATTCCACCAATGAAGTGATGCCCCTTGCAACTGCCTAGAGGCCAGCCTTCTCTTCTGCTCATCTTCCAAACCCAAATCAGTGAAGATACTCTCACAATGCAACAGCCAATTCTCAACTTCTATAGCATCCTCCATTCCCATAAATGGCTTTCCACCAAGATTAGTGTAATCTCTGCTCAGCTTAGCATAATTATTCCCAAATGGAGCCACAAGATTAGCTCCTCCAACATTTCCAACAACACCAGCAGCAGCTCCTACTTGCATCATATTGACGAAAAACTGATACATCGCCCCCATATCCACTGGAGGATTTCCAGCACCCACATTGGCATCTGCATTTTGGTTAGCATTAGCATGTCGACCCGGGTTCCTCCTGGTGGGACAAACATTTCAGTTGGTTGTGGTGCTTCCTCCACTTAGATTTCCCCTTTCGATTCCTGCCTTTATATCTTCTTTCTAGTAAATCTGCATACGAGCCTTAGTGAGATACGGAAGAACGATCTAAGAGAGAGGGGAATATATACTTATATATATACCTATATATATCAAATACAAGTACATTACTATAGCATTATCCCAAACCCCGATCTTATTTTATGATTCGGTGGATTATGTTTTAAGAATCTTTTTGGTTTAAATTTATTTTAAGTTTTATAAACCTATGCTCTAATACCAACTTGTGACATTCCCTACTTGGAGGCCCAAAATTAACAACTATAGATGCTACAGCCATCCATAGTTATTATTTCTTGGCGACTAAATACGGTAATTATAGATACATTTATATAACAGAAACACATAGATATGGAAAAAAATTAAATCAACAAACAACTTTCCCATTCCATTTCAAAGCATTTCAAATTCATTACATAATACCAATACGAGAACCATGTTCAGAGAAAATATAATATTACAACATACGCCAAAAGCGATACATGAAGATCAACCCTTGGATGATTAGGGTATATAACTAGGCAATTAAACAACTTTTCCTTTAAAAAAACACAACGGAATCAAATTACAAAAGAACTCTAAATAGCTACCATGCCCCATGCACGTCTCTGGAAGCTTATTCATCTAAAGAGGTACTTGAAATCCTCAACTCTTAAACTACTCAAAATCATTTGAGCATCCAAGAGTTTAAGGAGCAAACATAAACTTCGAGTCAGACATAAAGCCTGGTATGAATAATAATCTACCATCTCAAACCATTTAGATATCTAGTGAGACCACGCCACTTAGTGGAACGGGTTTTTCCCTTACTAGTATCTTTTCTAAAACCTTATAAAACCACATATTACGCTATTGCAACCACAATGGTTAAAACATAGTAATTCAAAATATTATGATGATATGTAAACAAGTAAATCAATTTTGGATTTTCCATCCCCGTTCATTCTAACGAACTGCCTTAATTATAGTTTTTAGGATCACTATTAACCTATTACTTTTCATGGGCTGATTAATAACCTATTTAATACTTATGGACTCCCTGTCCAGTTTCATAGTTTTCATGGGATCACTAAGAACATTTTGGCTCCCGCGAATAACTTCATCAATCATGGGTCCTCCCTGAACCTATTGGTATGTCCAATAACTTCTTTTTTATTCCAGTTTTCATGGGTTGACTGGGAACCTATTGACATCTGTGAATAACCTAATCCAAATATAGTTTTCATGGGTTCACTACAAACCTATTGGCCCTTACCAATAACTCTTTCTAATCATAGTTTTCATGGATTTACTATGAACCTATCTATCGGACAACTTATTTAACTAGTATTTAGGCATCCTATATTCTGGTCTACCTGACCTCCTGGATGCAATTCTACTCGTTCAGGAGTTAGCTCACTTTATATTCACTACTGGGTCAACCTAGCTAGTTATTCTACCATTTTCCCCAAATTACAGTTATGGGTCCATATTGAAGTGAATAAGAAAACTTAAAGAAGCAAACATATTAACATAATAATCCCAACATCTAAGGTTTAATGTCCTTAAAATCATTTTCGTTTAAAACATGGTTAATCCCTTTAACCTATTATTATATCAAGGAAACCTTCTTCAAAAACTCTAATTCAAAAGCATTTAAAAGCTCTTTTATAATGCCATAGGTTTTGCCTTTAAAATTGAGATTGGGTTCTTTGTTTTGAAAACTAAGGCTTTCGAAACCTTTTAATCTTTACAATCGAAACCATTGGAAAACTTCCTTTTGAAAGAATCTAATATTCTAGGCACCTACCTTTCCAAACACTTTAAAACCTTTATTTTGAAACCTCTCGAATGTATTAAAGTACTACCATTCAATTATAAAAGCATAACTTCAATACCATTTGAAAGTACCCCTTTCGAAACCATTGGTTTTAGTTTAAAACATATCTTATTGAGTCCAAATGAATACAAGCGAAAGTACCCCCTTTTGAAACCATTAAAAGAGTTGGGGAAAAATAAATGGCTTCGGCACCATCCTTTCAAAAGATTAAAATATTTAAGCAAAATATTTGAAGGATAACTTCGAAACCCCCTTTGAAGCCATTGGCTTCGAAACCCTTGAGTCCTTTCGAAAGCTTTTAGGAAAGCTACTCTTCAAAAGCATTGATGACTTCAATCCCTTTGAACGGCATAGGAATGGCAGAAGGGTTTCGACTTAGTCGAACCCACCCTTTTTGAAAGCGTTGCTTTTAAAACAAAATAACTCTTTCGGAAGCTACAATTTAAACAAGAGGCGGCAACCCATTTCGAAAGTAATTTAGAAAGACCCTTTCGAAAGCATTTAGTAAAACCAGCAAGTGCATTTCTTCTAAAAATAAAACAAAGGTTTCGGCCCCATCGAAAGCTATGTTTCGACACCATGCCTTCCGCCTTTCTCCAATCCACTGCGTACCAATGTTTGATACCTTATGCATTGGTTTCGGCTTAGTTGGTTTCAACCTGGTAGGTTTTGACTTGATTGAAGATAGAAGCATAGGGTCGAAATGTGACTTCTAAAAGAGGCGGAACCCACTATTCTGGGTAAAGACCGATTTAAGGCCATTTAAAGCAAATACTTCGTAACTAACCTGCCTATTTGTAAACATTTGATGGGTTTCTATGAATTTTCAAATTCTTTACAAAAATAACTACCGCATAATTTTAGATCTAAATAAGGATTAATTTGACAAATAATCCCTTCCATTAAGCAAAACCAATAAAACAACTAATTCCTTCATCTAAAATAATTTTATTTCCATAGGAAAATACATAGGAAAAATCCTCAAAAATCATAGAAATTCACTTTCAATGTGTTACCTAACACATAAAAAATTAAGACCAAAATTCTTCATAAAATAAATGAGATTAATTTCTAAACCAAATTATTCTTATTTTTCGTTCATAACAAATCTTCCTTGGCTTGGAAAAATATAAAAATTAAAGCCCATCTTCAAAATCATGTTTTACATAACATATAATTTCCTTACGGAAATCGAAATTCATTATAATCGGTTTTACCCTTAAAATCGTATAAATCTTTATTGGAACAATCTTGTTTAAATCAAACATGCTATAAAATCCAAGCATATCATCATCAAAATCATCATTATAATGGATTTAATCTTAAACCCAAAAATCACATGCTTATAAAAATAAAATAGAGATGATTTAGATTATTATTCACCTTGATTGGGATAAGGATTTTGAGATTAATCCACTTGCTTTAGCTCCTTAGTGTTTGATCGATTTCCCCTTTTTCGTACTTTAGTAATGGTCGTGTAATATCCCGTATTTGGAGGCCAAAAGCTAAGTGCCACAGATGCTATAGTCATCTATAGTATTAACTTCTAGTAACATAATACGGTAATGCTAATGGTATCCATAATATCATAAGTATTTGAATATGAACAAAATCGTAGATTTTATAAACAACCTTTTACTGATTACGTTTCAACACAAATTCGTATCCAAGTTACATAATCCTATAGCATTTCCCAAGTAACGATCAATTATAATCATTACAAAATACGCTAAGAGCAATATACGATGATGCCTTATTGGTTGAACAAAGCAATATAGTCATATCTGACTTCATACACACAGCGGAAATAAACAGAATAAACTGCAACTCCTAATTACCTATCCGACAGCCACTTGCTTGTCCCTAGAAACTTTATTCGCCAAAACCAAAACCTGTAAACCTCAACCCTCAGCCTACTCACATCAATTTTGAGCACCCGAGAGTCTAAGGGGAAGCAAAAACATCAAGTCGGACATAAAGCCTGGCGTGAATAATACTGTTACATTTCAATTTACTGGTATTAAGTGAGATCATGCTGCTTAGCGAAACGGGTTTCCCTCAATAATATCCTCTTCAAAACATATATTTTGCAAATCCTTTCCTGCAGCCAAACTGGTTAATCAAACTGATTATAATAACAATAGCAATGTTTGTTAATCTATAATCAGGTTACTAATGGACTATTTGTCCAGAAGTAATAAATGGGCTATCTATCCAAAAACTGGGCTGATTGTCCGCAAACTGGACCAACTGTCCGCAAACTGGAACAACTGTCTGCAAACTGGACCAACTGTCCACAAACTGGACTAATTGTCCGAATCAAAATGGACTATCTATCTGAATCATTTTCTTAGGGTAAACCACCCTTCATTTGTTTCCTTGAAAACCTTTTCAAAATAATTTAACCTACTAAAGCATACTTATACAAGGAAAATATATTCTTAGCTTTTCTCTAAGCTATTTTGCCATGTTATATGTACTTTACTCAAAGTAATGTTGATGAATTTTAATGAGGATTACCTATCCCCTCAAAATAAGTTAAACCCTTTTTAACTTAAAAACACTTAGGATATGTTGCCTAGTTAATATATTTGAAACCTTTGGTTAAAACCATTAAACACCCTTTCGAACCATTAAAAGTAACCCTTTCGAAACCATTGAAAGTACATCCTTCGAAACCATTGAAAGTAGCCCTTTCAAAACCATTAAAAGCCTTTCCTTCTAAAGCTTTAAAACATTAGACATCCTTATATCCAACCTTTAAACCATGCCTTTCGAAATCATTGGAAAAACCTTTCCTATTAGACCTTTCGAAACCATTGGAAAACCTTCCTTCAAAACTTTTTGAAATTTGGAACCACCCATTCAAAGCCTGCATTTAAAACCCTTTTGAAAGCATTAAGACACTAAACCTTTCGAAAGCCTTTAGTTTCAATTTAAAACAAGTGGAAACTTTTCGAAACCATTCAAAAGTCACTCCTTCGAAACCCTTTGAAAACCATGTCGGTCGAAACCATTTGGATCATGCCTTCAAGTAGTGCAAAAAGATCAAAATCCCATTAGAGTCGAAAGCATTCCTTTCAAAATCATTCCTAAGTAAAGAAGTGATGGTGTCGAAACTATCCCTTCGAAAGCATTAGAGAAGTGGTCAAGTTTAAAAAGCAAAACAAAGCAAAGCAACCCTTTCGAAACCAATCTGGATCGAAAGGTAGAAAGTGGCAGTCATGGGTTTCAACCCAGTCGAAAGCATTTATTTAAAACAAAGGCGCAACACAATTGAAACCATTTCTTTAAAACCAATTGACCTGGTAGAAAGCCAACCTAGTCGAAAGCTATTCATTCGAAAGCAAGCAGGGGCATTTTCATTGAAAAGCAAAGTATCGCTTCAACCCCTTCGGAACCCCTAGTTTTGACCCTATACCTTCCATCTATATCCAATTCACTACATACCAGTTACCTAATACCATGTGCATTGGTTTCGATGGAGTCGAAGGCGAAGGTAAAGAGGCAAAAAGCCTAGTGCCGAGGCATCGAAATAGTAAAAACCATGTAGATTTGTCCCTTTTAAACTATTTCTTTGTACCTAACCGGCCTTGTCTGTCAAATTGTGATTGGTTTCAAGTTTCTCTTTTCTAAAAGTACTGCCAATTTTCAGAAATAACAATTTTGAATTATTTACAAAATACCCCTTTCCCTTTTTATAAATATATAAAACAATTAAGTCTCATACCTTAAATAATTTTGTATATCCATTAAAACATTTAGGAAAGTTCTACAAAAATTCCAAAAAATGACTTCTAGTATATTCTCTAACATATATTAATTTCAGACCAAACCATTAATTATTTAATCGTAAATAGTTTTTAACCCAAAATAACATTTTCTTCACTAGAAAATTCATATAAATCCACAAAAATTCTAAAAATTCTAAAAACTGAAACCCATCTCTGGAATAAAATTTACGATCTATATAAAAATTTGCAAGGCATTTGGATATCATTTAATAGGTTTCCATATCAAAACCTGTCATAAAATCCATATGAACAATCATAAATCATCAAAAAAGTATATGTAACCATTCCATCATTCAAAAACATGGCAAATCATTGCAAATAGGTTTGGATTTCATCTTAAGACCGAAAATAGAAGAAATAAGAGATGTAATCATTATTCATCTTAGCTTTAGAGATTAAGGGCTTGAGATTTGAATGGATTTGATTTGATTTAGCTTCTTCCTTAGCTTTTCTTAATATTCTTCCTCTTTCTCTTGTCAATGGTGGCCGGCCTCATGTTTAAAAAATTTGATAAATGAAAAATGAACATGTATGGAGATACATAGCCAAGGTTTAAGGGTATAAGAATGGCCTCTTTTCTATTTTACCCATCCTCTATTTTATTTTAACACTTATTTTAACTCATTGGTTAAATGGTATGGCTACCCATTAATAAAAATCAAATCTCAATCCTCTAATCAACAAATTATTTTATTTAATTTAACTAATTAAATATCCTAAATAATGTTACCAAAAATATGGGATGTTACAAACTCCCTCCTTAAAGAATTTCATACACGAAATTACGAAAAGGTACAAAACAAATTAATCAAAGAGGTAAAATATACCATCAAATAAGTCAGGATAAGTATCTCTAATCCTGCTCTCAATCTCCCAAGTACAGTCCCTGTCATCGTCGCTCCACTAGACTTTAACCAAACTGACTGTGTTGGTTCTAAGCCTCTTCTCATCTCTTGCTACGATGCAGATCGGCTTTCTCACTGTAGTCAAGTCCGATTCTACCACTAAGTCATCTAGCACAGTCGGTGCAATAGTAATCTCTGGGTCTCTAACACACTTTCTGAGATGAAAAACATGGAAAACATCGTGGACTCCTGCTAAACTGCTCGGTGCCAACTTTCCTCATCTTCCAAATCTGATCACACCCTTCATCGGTGACACCTTGACGAAAACCTGATCTCTAATCGAGAACTCTAAATCTTTCTGTCTTTTATCTACATAACTCTTATGCCTAGACTGAGCCTCCTTCATCCCAACTTGAACGACCTCAAACTTTACTGCAGTTTCTCTAACCAAATCTGGACCAAGAATAAACCTATCCTCAGTCTCTAACCGACGAAAGGGAGATTTGCAAGGCCTTCCATACAAAGCTTTAATAGTGTCATTCTGATACTAGTCTAATAACTGTTGTTATACAAAAAACTTGACTAAATGCAGATGGTCTTCTCATGATCACCCGAAATCTAATACATAAGCTCGTAATAAATTTTTCAAGATTTTGTTAACTCTTTCTGTTTTCCCATCTGTCTGTGGAAGGTAACCGGCACTCATCTTGAGCTTGGTTCCCAAAACATCCTGTAGACTCTTCCAGAACTCGCTACTGAATAAGGAATCTCTATCACTAACTATACTACTAGGAATTCTGTGCAGTCTAATGATATTTCATAAATAAATCTGCTAAAACAGGTGTCGTCCTAATTGATTTAACTAGAATGAAATGGAAACTCTAGGTCAGTCTATCCACTATGACCCATATGCTTTCATTTCCTCCACTAGATCTTGGCAACCCATGAATAAAATCCATAGAAATAGAATCCCATTTCCAAACCGGAATATCTAACGGCTGAAGCAATCCACTTGGCTTTTGATATTCGGCCTTTGCCTATTGGCAATTCAAGCACTGCTTTACCCATAAGCCAATATCTCGCTTCATACCTTCCCAGAAGTAACTTATCTTCATATCCTGATACATCTTAGTTTCTCCTAGATGAACAGTGAAATTTGAATTATGGCATTCCTCCAAAACTTCTTTCTTTATGTTTTCTACACTCGAAACACATAATCTCCCTTTCTTTCTCAACCACCTATTCTTGTTAAGACTAAAATCCTTTAAGTCATCGTTATTGGCTCCACCTCTTAACTTCCAGATCCGTTCAGTTAACACTGGATCCTGCTCGCGTTTAGAAGCAATCCTTCCGATCATCACTGGTCGAACTTCCAGACAAGATAAAATAACATTCTCTCCATTAGACCCAGCTTCGGATCTCTAGTAAACTCTACAAGCTAACAAGGCTTCTAAATCTTTCCATTCAGCGACCATCGCTAACACTGCATTCTAATATTTCCCGCCAAGTGCTTCTGCAACCTTGTTGCCTTTCCCCGATGCGTACTCAATCCCAAAATCAAAAGTAGCGATAAACTCTAACAACCTCTACTGTCTCATATTTAGGTCCTTCTGAGAGAACAAATACTTCGGCGACTTATGATATGTATATAACTCAAACCTCTCTCCCAAAAGGTAATGTCTCCATACCTTCAACGCAAAAATCACTGCAGCCAATTCCAAATCATGCATCGGATATCTGACCTCATGCGGTTGAAGCTGTCAAGAAGCATAGGCAATCACTTTACCTTTCTGCATCAGCATAGCTGCTAATCTTGTTCCATACACATTTATATAAACCACCAAATCCCGATTCCCTTTCGGAACAACCAAAACTGGTGCATGGGTCAATAAGTGTTTCAAACTTTGGAATGCTTCCTCACATTTATTGCTCCATACAAATTTCACATCCTTTCTTGTTAGCTTGGTCATCGGTGCTGCTATCCGCGAAAAATCCTTTATAAACCTTCGATAATATCCATCTAATCAAGGAAAACTCTTTATCTGAGTCATTGTCTCGGGTCTCTACCAACTATTCACCACTTCAATCTTAGTCGAATCTAATGACAACCCTTTCTCTGAGACTACATGACCAAGAAACTTCACCTTCTTCTTCTAGAAATGACACTTCAAAAACTTCGCCTTTAGCTGATGCTACCTCAGCGTCTCAAGCACCACTCTAAGATGAACTTCATGCTCCTTCTCATCCTTAGAGTATATCAAGATATCGTCTATGAAAACCAACATGAAACTATCCAAGTTCTCTCGAAAAACCGGGTTCATCAAATCCACAAAGAATGTCGGTGCATTAGTCAGTTCAAACGACATAACTAACCATTCGTATGTTCCATATCTGGTCCTCAACGCCACAAAGGTATGCTATCCTCTGCCACTCTAAGTGATGGAAACTAGTTGCCAAATCCAACTGGGAAATAACCTTAGCTCCACTTAACTGATCGAACAAAATGTCAATCCTCGACCATGGATATCGATTCTTTATCGTCCTCCCATTCAACTTACGATAACCGATACATAGCCTTAACAATCCATTCGGCTTCTTAGCAAACACTACGGCTGCTCTCTAAGGTAAACTACTCAGTCTGATAAAAATATTGCCTTCCAAATCACTAACTACACCTTCAACTCCCTCATCCCTGCAGGGGTCATCCTGCTTAGTGGCCTACTCATGGGTTCTGCTCCCAGAACCAAATCTATCTGAAACTCATTAGCTTATTTCGGTGGCAATCAAACTACATGCTCAAAACATCCATGAATTCACTGACCACGAAAACTCGATTCAGCTCAACTTCCAATTCCACAACACCCAACAAGGCATTCACCTCACCGCTAGAACCTTCTATGCCATAAACAATCATGCTTCTACAATCAGGGTGCCTAAGCGATATTTTCCTATCATGGAAAAATATCCTAGCATTGTACTCACTTAACCAATCCACACCAAGAATAGTTCTGAACCCTACAAAAAGACATGCAAACTGCAAATAAAAGTATGACCTAACAAGTCAAACTCTAACTGGTCACATATCAACCCTAGAGTTGCATACCCTCCTATTGGATTCACAACCATAAGGAAGTAACTAAATATGTGGGTTCTGGGTAAAGCTTATCTATCAAACATCTAGATATAAAAGAATGAGATGCACCAGTATCAAATAGAACGCTAACAGACATGCCATGAATATGAAGCATACCTCCTAAAACTGCCTTTCCTTTCTCCTGAGCTGTTGGCTTCGAAGTAGCAGGCTCCAATGCATACACCTTGCCCATTCCATCCTCAACGGGCTCCTTGCATTTATTCTTATCGTGGCCAATCTGGTCGCAATTGAGGAACTGAACGTTCTTCTTCTCGGCCACCTCCTTTGCCTTTCCAACACGACACTCATTAGCAAAATGCCCTTTCTTGTCGAACTTAAAACAGAAAACCTCAGACCTCCCTTTCTTTGCTTCTCCACCCTTCTAAGCACCCTTCTTAGGAAATAATTTCCTCTTTTGACTCTGCCTAACCTGGACCTCCTAGCCTTACTCTTCTCTAGAGAATCAAGCATCTCCTCATGCCTTAAAGCCATCTCCACTACAAAATCAGAAGGATCTCTAATATGAGGTAATGTAGCCCTTTCTAACTCAGGCTTCAACCCCTTGATAAACTTCTCATTCCTCTTCATCACTATATCCACTAAAGCATACCCATATCTGGCTGACTCCTCAAACCTTCTAGCATACTCCAGAATAGACATCTCTCACTGCTCTAAATCAGCAAACTTTCTAATCAAAGATGACTGGGGCATCATAGACTTGAACCTCTCCTTGAACCTCCCCTTGAAAACTTCCCATGTCAAGGTTTCCTCATCCACACCAGCTGTCACACTATTCCACCAAAACAAAGCTACTCCTAGAAGCTGCCTCGAAGCAAGCCTCCTCTTATGCTCATCATTGAGCCCCAAACCTACAAAGATTCTCTCACGGTGTAGCAACCAATTCTCCACCTTTATAGCATCCTCTATTTCCAAAAATGGCTTCCCTCGAAGCTTAGCGTAGTCTCCGCTCAGCTTAGCACAATGGTTAACTACAAGAACTTCCAAAACACCTGCTCCTGCAGCATCTACTCCTACCACTCCAGCTGCAATTCTAGCTTGCATCATATTCATAAAAAATTATACATAACTCCCATGTCCAATTGCAGGAATTCAGCACCCATATTCTCTACTTGAGCCTGACCTTCGGTCCTCATCGTATTAGGTTTGGCATTCCCATCGGCGTCCTCCTCTCTTGGGTTAAATATTCCTCTTTTACCATCCATACCTATATTCAAAGTTCATGAGATACAGAAAAATAACGTAACAAAGATAGGAGACTAGAGATAAAGCGTATACTTATATATAGCAAAATAAAAGTAACAATAGTGTTATCCCATACCCCAATTTTACTCTAATTACTTAGGATTATGTTTTAAAAGATCCTTTTTTTTATTAAAGTCTTTTATATACTTATGCTTTGATACTAAGTTGCAACATCCTGTGTCTGGATGCCAAAAGCTAAGCACTACAGATGATGCAGTCATCTACACTATTAACTTCTAGTGACAAAAAACTGTAATGCCAATGGTATCCATATTATTAGAAGCACTTGAATACAAAATCACATATTTCAAAAACAACCTTTTACTAATTACATTCAACACAAATTCATATCCAAGTTACATAATCCCATAACATTTCCTAAGTAAAGATCAATTTTAATCATTACAAAAATACGCCAAGATCAATATATGACGTTCCCTCTTAGTTGATCAAAGCAGTATATTCATATCTGACTTCATACATATAGCGGAAATAAGCAAAATAAACAGCAAATCCTAATTAGCAATCCGACAGCCACCTTCTCGTCTTTGAAAACTTTACTTGCCAAAACCATAACTTGTTAACCTTAAGCCTCAGCCTACTTGAATCAATTTTGAGCACCCAAGAGTTTAAGGTGAAACAAAAACTTCAAGTCAGACATAAAGCCTGGTATGAATAATACTGTTACATCTCGGTTTACTGGTATTGAGTGAGACTATGCCGCTTAGCGAAACGGGTTTCTCCTCACTGATATCCTCTTCGAAACATATATTTTCCAAATCTTTTCCTACAACCAAACTAGTTAATCAAACTGATTATAATAATAATAATAGTAATGATTATTAAGCTATAATCAGGTTACTAATGGACTATCCATCCAAAAGTAATAAATGGACCATCTATCCGAAAACTGGGCTGACTGCCCGCAAACTGGACTAACTATCTGCAAAATGGACTAACTGTCCAAATCAAAATGGACTATCTGTCCGAATCATTTTCTTAGGGTTAACTACCCTTCATCTTTTTCCTTGAAAACCTTTTAAAATGATTTGACATTTTCAATCATACTTATATAAGGAAAATATATTCTTAGCTTTTCTCTAAGCTGTTTTGTCATGTTATATATACTTTACTCAAAGTAATGTTGATGAATTTTGATGAGGATTACCTTTCCCCTCAAAATAAGTTAAAACCCTCTTTAACTTAAAAACACTTAGGCTATGCTGCCTAGTTAGTATATTCGAAACCTTTGGTTAAAATCTTTAAACACCCTTTTTGAACCCATGAAAGGAACCCTTTCGAAACCATTGAAAGCAACCCTTCCGAAACCATTAAAATCATTTCCTTCGAAAGCTTTAAAACATTAGACATCTTTCTTTCTAACCTTTAAACCATGTCTTTCAAAATTATTGGAAAAACCTTTCCTATTAGACCTTTCGAAACCATTGGAAAACCTTACTTCAAAACCTTTCGAAGTCATTGGGGAACCACCCCTTTGAAACCTGTATTAAAAACCTTTTTGAAAGCATTAAAACACTAAACCTTTCAAAGGACTTTGGTTTCGATTTAAAACATGTAAAAATCTTTTGAAACCACTCAAATGTCATCCTTCGAAACCTTTTGAAAACCGTTACGGTCGAGACCATTTGGATTATATCTTCAAGTAGAGCAAAAGGATCAGAAGCCCATTAAATTCAAAAGCATTCCTTTCTAATTCATTAGTAATTAAAGAAGTGATGGTGTCGAAACCATCCCTTCGAAATCATTAGACAAGTGGTAAGGTTTAAAATGCAAAACAAAGCAAAGCAACCCTTTCGAAACCAATCTGGGTCGAAAGGTAGAAAGAGGCAGTCATGGTTTTCGACCCAGTGAAAGCATTTATTTAAAACAAAGGCGCAACCCAATTGAAACCATCTCTTTAAAACAAATTGACCTGGTCGAAAGCAAGCAGCTGCATTTTCTTTTAAAAGCAAAGTATCGCTTCAACCCCTTCGAAACCCCTGGTTTCAACCTTATACCTTCTGCCTACATCGAATTCACTACTTACTAGTTACCTGATACCATGTGCATTGGTTTCAATGGAGTCGGACGCGAAGGTAAGGAGGCGAAAGCCTGGTGCTGAAAGCATCGAAACAGTAAAAACCATGTAGATTTGTCCTTTTTAAAACTATTTCTTTGTACCTAACATGCCATGTTTGTCAAATTGTGATTGGTTGCAAGTTTCTCTTTTCTAAAAGTACTTCCAATTTCTAGAAATAACGATTTTTAATTATTTACAAAATACCCCTTACCTTCTTTATAAATATATAAAACATTTAAGTCTCGTACTTTAAATAATTTCATATATCCCTTAAAACACTTGGGAAAATTCTACAAAATTCCAAAAAATCACTTTTCATATGTTCTCTAACATATATCAATTTCAGACCCAAACCATTAATTATTTAACCGTGAATAATTTTTAACCCAAAATAAACTTTTCTTCACTAGAAAATTCAAATAACATCCGCATAAATTCAAAAAATTATAAAAATTGAAATTGATCTCTAAAACATCATTTTTAATCTAGATAAAAATTCGCAAGGAAGTTGGATATCATTTAATAGGGTTTCCATATCAAAATATATTAAAGAATCCATATGAACAATCATAAATCATCAACAAGTATATGTAATAATTCCGTCATTAAAAACATGGAAAATCATTTCAAATATGTTCGGATTTCATCTTAAAGCCAAAAACATAAGAAATAAGAGATGTAATCATTATTCACCTTAGCTTTAGAAATTAAGGAGCTTAAATTTGAATGGATTTGATTTGATTTAGCTTCTTCCTTAGCTTTTCTTAGTCCTCTTCCTCTTTCTCTTATTAATGGTAGTCGGCCTCAAGTTTAAAAATTTTGATAAATGAAAAATGAACATGTATGGAGATACATGGCCAAGGTTTATGGGTATAAGAATGGCATCTTTCCTATTTACCCCTCCTCTGCTTCATTTTAACTCTTATTTTAATTCATTGGTTAAATGGCACGGCTACCCCATAATAAAAATCAAATCTCAATCTCCTAATCAACACATTATTTTATTTAATTTAACTAAATAAATATCTTAAATAATGTTGCCAAAAATATGGGGTGTTATAGGCCGGCTATTCTCTTTTTGATTTGCGCTTTTGTGAAAATGAAAAATGAACGTAAATGGGAAATGAAACGTGAATATTAGGGTAATAGAAATGTAGGCGGAAATTACCCTAATACCCTTGTTTCAATTAATTAATATATAAGCCATTTATATTATTTTATTTTATTTATCTAATTAATTCTCCTGAATAATGTTATCAAAATTAGTAGTGTTACAGATACGTACTCTCCTGAATAATGGTATAATATTCCTTATTTATTACATTATTCATTATTTATATGATGATTTTATATACCTGATATGATCTCCTATTCATTCATTTATTTTTGGTTAGGAAACGATGGTATAATTGATATTAGATATCTAAATTATTAATAGGCAGCTAATATTGATACGTTTGGGATGCGATTATTTTTTTATTATTACACACCATAAATTATTGGGTATTTAGTATTTATTACTGATTGGGTATTCAACCTTTATTTGGTAATAATTAATTATTTATAGAATGTGTTGTTATAAATAAATAACCACATATATTGAATTTGAACTATTAATAAAATTATTATATATGAATTTATAGGTAAATTCACAAATAATAATAGTATTATGAGTTAAATTTAGGAGAAATTGAGGTTATTTGTAAAATGTTAGGAACCTTGTTGGACAAGGAAATTTTCAATTAGAAATAATTCAAGTTGAATTATTATTATGAAAATAGAATAATACTTATAAGATGATTATTATTATTATAACTATTTATTTTGAGGCATTCAATAATATTGTATGATATTGAATAATATCATATGATATTATTTTTTGAAGGATATTTGAAATAGATACGTATTTGATGCATTTATCGAATATCAAATCTGATATAATACCATTAAATTATTGTTAAGAGTATTCTCAAGTGTTTATAAAATACTAGATAATTATGTGTAGAAATAATAGACTCTCTACGAAAGAGAGTTCAGATTCGAACTTCACAACTACATTGAGTATAATATGCCATCATGTTCAACCTCAGTTAAGAAGCTTTAAATTGGAAATGTTCCAAACAATAGGTTGTTGTTGATTCAACCGTAAGGCTAAGTACATCG
Source organism: Allium cepa (assembly GCA_030765085.1). Classification (NCBI taxonomy): domain Eukaryota; kingdom Viridiplantae; phylum Streptophyta; class Magnoliopsida; order Asparagales; family Amaryllidaceae; genus Allium; species Allium cepa. Next base: position 781,946,656 of record CM060929.1, read on the forward strand.
CCTCGAATAGAGCCATAATAAAAGCAATATAAATATGAATGCATAAATTTATAACTGAGCTAGAGTTGATTCCAAATGTTGAGAATATCATGATATTGTTTTGTGAAAACAATATCATGATACAATTCGTAAAAGAAACTAGGACTCACAATATGCCAAAACACATACCCAGAAAGTTCCACATGATAAAGACAGTTTATCAATGATGGAGAAATGTTGGCTGACGAAGTAAATAGTAATACAATATAATATATGTGTTCGTTAAGGGAATAAGAATAAAATGATCAGTTCTGAACTGATGATAGAATGGGATTAACATTCCATAATTAACCCTGGGTGCAAGTGTGAGATTGAAAGAGTCAATAGTATGTCATAGGAGGGTTATGTGATTTGTTACATATACCTAACTACGTAGTTTATCTTATTCATAGTAATATTGTCTGTTTTCCATTATATACTTTGTTATATTGTGATATAATTTGTTAACAAGATTTCTTGTCAACACCTCGAAGTTATTCCAAGTAGTGTGGTAAGTTTAGAGCGTGTGATTCACTTAAGGATTACTTTTGTATCCTCACTCGTAAGTATCTTGCGAATCATACCTTCCATTTACGCAGAAAGGTTTAGAGCTTGGGCTAAGTAGCCTTTCGGCTTCATTGAGCTCGCTTGAAGTCTTCCACAAAGGCGGATCTTTTAATTAAATTAGGTTTTCCTAAATTGAGTCCTCAAAAGGTAGGATTCAATCTTATCGAAAGGTTAGGGAAGCAGCCTTCCTTGAATAGAGTAGGAAATCAATTATTTTGGTGAGAAGGTAGTAGCTCCCAACCTGGACGAAAGGTTTGATCACTTATATTGAGTAGATTCCAACCTTGCCGAGAGGTTAAAACAGTTGAGTCGGCAGTTTCGGAAGGTTTCGTTGAAAGTTAATCCAAACAGGCTGTCGATCTTGTCGAAAGGTTTAAGTTGAAGGGTTTAAGACTTCGAAAGGTTGCAGTTATTGATTGTCCAAGAGTGTTGTCGACCTTGTCGACAAGATGCTTTCAATAAGGTTGAACCTGCAAATATGGGTTACTTCAACAAAGATTTATACAAGCAGTAAAGTAATTGACAAAGCTAAGTACTTCCTGTAGAATACAATAGCCTATGATTTTTGTTTGATGATGATAAACATATATATATATATATATTTGTTTAAATGTATTTATTATTGTACTATTTTATTTTTCCACATAATTAAATAAATATTTGTTGAATAGAATGAATAGCTCGGAGTTCATATTTAAACAAATATTTTATTCAAACAAATATTTTATTACAAATTCAAATAGTACAAATTTGAGCTTTCACTACATTTATACATTTTCAATTGCAATACAACTTCGATTACAACACATTTTCACTTTATAGTTTTTCATACATTTTTTGCCTCACTACATATTCACTCTCACTCGTATTTGATCTTCAACTTTGTTCCAGCTTGTATCCAGCATCTGAACTATCTACAAAATAAACACTGACGCGGTAAAATTGAAAAAGAAAATATTTTTGCAGTGCACAACAAAGTGTGTTTTGAATATATTAATTGCCTCAATTTTTTGGGTTGTTAATCATCATTTTCTTTTAATTCATCTTACACGAACAACTTGTGATATGCACAGTGTATCACTGTACATGTCACAAGGTCGTGCACACTGATATACACTTGCTTGTTAAAACTGCAGGGAAAAGTGAGCACAAGGTCAAACCCGAGCCAAGACTGGATTCAACTCAAGTGCAAATGCAAATGCAAATGCAAATACACCTGAAATCAACAACAACATCCATACATACCATATGTCAACATGAAGTGTTCAGTATAGTATGTCAACATATGGTGCACATGTATAAAGTGATGTATGCATGAAATGACTCAACAAAAGTAGACCACACAATTGTACCAGACTTCAATAGCAACAGAGAACACAAGAACGAAACAAACAGCAATACAAAGAAAATACAACAATATATACAACAAGACTTCAATGGAGATCATATGGAACAAACTTCCATAACAAAGTGCAACAGACCAAAATCACTTCGAATGGAACAAGACTCAATCAAGACATGTACAAAGTGCATCGGACCGGACCTTCCAGTCACAATGCAACATGAAAGAGAGAAGGCCACTTCAATTTCACAAGATTCCAAAGAATACAAAGGCAACAAGAAAGCAGTTCGAAAAAAAAATCAAGAAAAGCATGAAGTTCAAGTTCAACCAGATAAACCCAGACATGAACACAAGACTTCAGACCACCACATAATGCAGACCAGAGGCAAACAAAGGCACAAACACATACAACTCATATGAAAGCAAAACTAACCAAGGAATCATACAAGCACAATAACACATATGTGATAAAGGAGACAGCATAGATATATACATGCGTGAATACACATGTGTGTGTATGCAGTAGAAACCAGACTTCATTCAACATGAACCAAGCAAATAGTGAAAAGTGATATGCAACAAGCAATGTTATAACAAGGAAGCAGTTTACATATTTACAGTAAATAACAGTAGCAGTTCGAACGGGCCAAGGAGTAGAAAAATATTGCACTGAAGTCAATCAGAGGCAACATGACAATCAAGTCAGAGTTCGAGTTGAAATATAGATGCCAATATATCAGGAAGTCAATATCATCTCAAAATTCAAAATGCCAAAGTCGTAGGAGTAAATTAAGGAGCAAAATTCAAATCTATACAACCGATGATATAATGAACAAGTCAGGAATCATCTTATCGTTCAAGCAAGAATCGAATGGCCAAGCAAAGTATTTGAACAATTCAAATTAAAAAATACAAATGAGAATATAGGGTTTCATCCTCTATAAATTAAACCCAAATTCATCATCGTCATTTACTAGAGTACGAGACAAAAATCAAGAGTGCATACTTAGAACAAAAACCAAAAAGCTCCAATCGAGTTCAAGCATAATCGAAAATTCGAAAAGAGGAAAACACGTACCAATTCAAAGCACAAATCGAACTCGATATTGAAGCCGCAGTAAGGCGAATTGAGGAACGAAAGCTTCAGGAACTTCTACTTTAAGGAAGCGGCTTCAAGTGAGAAACCCTAATTCCGTAATCACAAAGAAACAAGGCAGCCGAAGATAGTATACAAAATAAAAGGGAAGAACGCTTATTTTAGTTTAACAAATTGGACTGCACGGTTATTGTTTTACATTGGGCCACATTTTTTTTTCTTTTATTATTTATTTGGTCCAAATAGAGAATTATGGTTTTGTATTGTTTGTTTTTATAGTTTATTCAAATCAGACTCTAGTTTAACTAGGTTACGAACTACGGTTTTGTGGTTTGAGAATTCGCAACTCGGTGGCTGAGTTATGGCAGGGTTTTGAGCTTAGAGTTAGGTTAGTCTAGTTAACGGGTGTCACGAGTTTATAAGCATCTGACTACTTAATTTCTAGTAGAAACCTTGGGGCAGCACATATGCAGGTTTTTGCCGAAGCTGGGTAAATCTGTGTGTGATTTTTACTGCATTAATTTCTGTTATTATTTTTATTTTCGCATTAATTTATAATCAAATTTAGTATTGCCCTATTCACCCCCTCCACCGTCTAAGGTGAAAATGATCCTACGAGTGGTATCAGAGCTAGGAACAAAAACCAGTTTTTATTTTTAAAATTTGATCTTTTAATGGCTTCTTTTAATAATGCTTTTGCTGAGGGTCGGTCCATTGTTAGAATGTTCAATGGTGAATATGCTTATTGAAAAAATAGAATGAATTTTTTTCTAAAAACCATAGATGCATGAAATATTATTGAGACAGGATATAGCACACCAACAACAATGGTAGATAATCAAGAAGGTGAAAAACATATAGATCAATAAAAAGATCTTGAAAATAAACCGCAAAATGCTAATGCTAAAGCTACGAATTCTATTATTTGTTCATTAGATCAAATTGAATTCAATCGTGTCTCACATTATCTAATTGCGTAGGAAATTTGGCACACACTTAAAGTAACCCACGAAGGAACTTCCCAAGTCAAAGAATCTTGCCTTTCCATGCTTAGTAGCGAGTACGAGAACTTCTCAATGGCAAAGGATGAAAGTGTCAAAGAAATGTATGGAAGACTTTCTAATCTTGTATGCAAATCAAAATCTCTACGAAGACCATACACACAGCTGGAAATAGTCCAAAAAATCCTCAGAATTCTTCCACTAAATTTTGAAGCAAAAGTAACTGCCATTCAAGAATCAAAGGATCTAAAACAAATTAAAGTTGAAGAACTCATTGGAAATCTCACCATCTATGAGCTAGAAATCAAATTCAAGGAAGAATGTGAAGAAGGTGATATGTGAAAGAAATCAATAGCTCTTAAAGGAACAATGGAAAGTGAAGATGATGATGGAACAGCTGAACTGGCACTAAGAATAAAGAGATTTAGAAGGTGGGACCGCAAGTATGAAAATCCAGCCCCAAATCAGCAATTAAAGAGCAAAATAGTCAAAATTTTAGACGACTTAGAAAAGCAGGAGATTATTTTTCACAAGTGCAATAAACCTGGTCATATCATACCCATTGTCCTCAAAATCGAATCATCAAAGGAAAGAAAATGAAAAGGAGAAGTTTTGCAGCAACTTGGAAAGAAAGTGATGAAGAAAATGATGAAAGCATTGGCGGTGAGAGTGAAAAATAAAATGTGTGTCTTCGAGGAGAAACAAGTGACAACGATGATAATGAGCAAGCGAGGTATCAAAACTTACTCACTCTCAATTACTTATATGTTTTCATGAAATAAATGGATGCTTTGAAAGACTTGAGGAGAAGTACGCTAAAATTGATCACAAAAAGATAGTTTGATAGAACTAAATATGCAGCTTGATCAAATGGTTCAAAACTATAGAAATAAGTGCCCTAAGTGTGATAAGTGTCCATCATTTGAAGAGGAAATAAAAAATCAAGAATTATAATTAAATCGCTTGAAAATGAAATTCTGGTTTTGAAAGAAAGTGAAAATACTAGGAGAGAAAATTCTATTAAAAAGTGCACTCTGTTATTGAATGAAAACGAATCTCTCCAGTCATAAGTCCAAAAATTATCTACAACTTTAAGAAAATTCTCCAAAGGAGAAAGATCACTAAATATGCTATTAGGGAAACAACCTGTTAATACTATTAGACAAGGACTTTGGTATACTCAATCTAAAAAGGGTAGAAGTGAAACTAATCATGTCAGCTCCAAGTGCACGATTTGTGGAACGATTGGACACAATCAAAACTATTGCAGATATAGACCCAAACATGCGAAAACCACATCAAGATCGTTTGTCACAAATTTGTTTTGGTTCTACACAAACTTGTTTTTCAAAATGAACAAACTTGTTAAATCGAACAAATCAAAAGGAAAAAAAATAGACTGTTTTGGTTCTACATAAACTTGTTTTTCAAAATCATTTGTCACTAACAATCATGGACCTATAAAAACAAATAGGTCACAAAAATCTTTCCTCGTGTAGCTGTGTTGGCAGGCTAAGGAACAGCAAGAGTGGTACTGGATTCTGGCCGTTCCAGGCACATGACGAACGACAAATCAAAGTTTCTTAGCCTAGAGAAATATAAAGGTGGCAGAGTCGGAATGGACAACAAACGATGTATTATATGTTGAAAATCTGTACCATAATCATATTTCAATCAGCCAGTGATCAACTGATAAAATTTGAGCACCACAATTAAATTTGACAAAGATGAAAAAGGTAAGGTAGTTGATCAAAAAATATCGAGGTATGATTGATCACTTCTTCATCTTACTACTTCTAGACATTATATTCTCTGCTTGCTTGTGTACACGATTTCAATCAAATCCAAAAGAATCTCATTTTAAAAGCTGTAAAAGGATTATAAGGTATTTGTTGCACACACCACGATTTGGTCTATGGTATCCAACTTATGAAAATTTTGATTTAAAGGGGTATTTCAGATGCAGATTATGCCGGTAGTCTAGTTGATAGAAAAATTACTAGTGAAATGTGTTTTATATAGGGACATTCATTAGTTGCATCACTTTCACAAAGAAAATATCTGCACAAATTTTATTCAACTGATTTTCAATTGGTAGACATTTTTACAAAAACTCTTCCAGAAAATAGTTTTTATCGACTGCTTCTCAATTTAAGCATTTTAGAAATTTGATTTTATATTTTTGGATTTGATCTTAAATGTCCATGTTAACTAATCTGACTCCCTATAGATTATCGAAAAGAAAATAGTGACCGAAAAAATTTGATATGTGTTGATATTAATCATACATTATGACTTGAGACTTTATAATTAGTAAATTTGTAAAAACTTTTGTTGGTAAAAATTCCATGACCACCTCTATTTCTATCGTATTTCTAATGACCATCACTCATCAAAAATCAACATAGTATGTCAAAATGTGGTATCTAAACAGGAAATTATTCCTTTTTTAATTAACTAGCAATAAAATTATCCAAAAGTACTCTCTCATTTAAAAGTCCTCATGGTTATGCATGGGTGAAGAACTTGGAATCTTTGATTATATGCTTTCATGCTCATTTAAAACTCCTCACAGTTATGAATGTGTAGAACACATGTCAAAATTGATTATTAATTAGGCGAGTTGATTCTAACCTCATCTAAAAGTCCTCACAGTTATGCATGGTTAGAAGATGCTTGAGGTTGATTTTTTTTTTAAAAATTAGGAATGCTACTAATCTCATTTAAAAATCCTAACGATTATACGTGGTTAGTAAGTATTCAAATTCCTATCGTAAATATACCACAAATGGATACGACTATATGATTTTTTATGTCGACATCACCCATATCACTCTAAAGTGGAATATACGCCTAACAGAGTATTTATGATTTTGGTTTGATTTTTTATTGAAATTTAATATTTATACTCGATTAGGTATTGATGTCTATCACTTTATCTCTATTTTCTAACACCATTACTCTTTTGCTGATAACAAAAGTGGGAGAGAGAAGTTAAGATTTTGGCAAATAAGTTCAAAGTTTTTATTTGCATATTCTCATATAGGTTCTTTGCAATTTTTTATTATTTTTTATTTGCATATTTTTATTTATTTTCATGCATATGTGAAGGGGAAGCATTGTTGTCGGGGGAGTATTCAAATAGGGGGAGCTCATGGAATTCATCATGACGAAATACATTTAATAGAGTCAAAATCTTAATATATGTTTGTATAATCAATAGGGGGAGATTGTAGAATACAATAACATATGATTTTGATAGTAAACATATATATTTGCTTAAACGTATTTGTTATTGTACTGTTTATTTTTCCACATAATTAAATATATATTTGTTGAATAAAATGAATAACTCAGAATTCATATTTAAACAAATATTTTATTCAAACAAATATTTTATTACAAATTCAAATAGTACAAATTTGAGCTCTTTATACATTTTCAATTGCAACATAACTTCGATCACAACACATTTTCACTTTACAGTTTTTCATACATTTTTCACCTCACTACATACTCTCACTCGTATTTGATCTTCAACTTTGTTCCAGCATGTATCCTGCTTCTGAACTATCTGCAAAATAAACACTGACGCGGTAAAATTAAAAAAGAAAATATTTTGCAGTGCACAATAAAGTGTGTGTTTTGAATATATTATTTACTTCGGTTATTTCGGCTGTTCGTCGTCATTTTCTTTTAATTCATCTTACACGAACAACTTGTGACATGCACAGTGTATCACTGTACAAGCCACATGGTCGTGCACACCGATATACAGTTGCTTATTAAAACTGCAGGGATAGGTGAGCACTCAAACCCGAGCCAATGCTGGATTCAACTCAAGTGCAAATGCAAATACACCTGAAATCAACAACAACATGCGTAGAAACCACATGTCAACATGGAGTGTTCAGGGTTAAGTACAGTATATCAACATATGGTGCACATGTAAAAAGTGATGTGCACAAGAAATGACTCAACCAAAATAGACCACACAATTGTACTAGACTTTAAGAGCAACAGAGACACAAGAAAGAAGCAAACAACAATACAAAGAAAATACAATATATACAACAAGACTTCATTGGAGATCATATGGAACAAACTTCTATAACAAAGTGCACCGGACTTTCCAGTCACAATGCAACATGAAACAGAGAATGCCACTTTAAATTTCACAAGACTCCAAAGAATACAAAAGCAACATGAAAGCGGTTCGAACAAAATCAAGAAAAGCATGAAGTTCGAGTTCAACCAGGTCAACCCAGATATGAACACAAGACTTTAGACCACCACACAATACAGACTAAAGGCAAACAAAGGCATGAATACATACAACTCAGATGAAAGCAAAACTAACCAAGGAATCACACAAGCACAGTAACACATATGTTACAAAGGAGACGGCATACATATATACATGTGTGAACACACATGTATACATATACATACATAAACATATGTGTGTGTGTGTGTGTGTGTGTGTATTCAGTGGAAACCAGACTTCATTCAACATGAACCAAGCAAACAGTAATATGCAACAAGCAATGTTATAACAGGGAAGCAGTTTACATATTTACAGTAAATAACAACAGCAATTCGAACCAGTCAAGGAGTAGAAAAATATTGCAGTGAACTCAATCAGAGGTAACATGATAATCAAGTCAGAGTTCGGGTCGAAATATAGATTCCAATATATCAGGAAGTCAAGATCATCTCAAAATTCAAAATGCCAAAGTCGTAGGAGTAAACAATGGAACAAAATTCAAATCCATACAACCAATGGTATTATGAACAAGTCAGGAATCATCTCATCGTTCAAGCAAGAATCGAATGGCCAAGCAAAGTATTTGAAGAATCCAAAGCAAAAGATAAGAACGAGAATATAGGGTTTCATCCCCTATAAATTAAACCCAAGTTCATCATCAGCATTTATTGGAGTTCGAGACAAAAATCCAGAGAGCATACGTAGAACAAAAACCAAAACACTCCAATCGAGTTCAAGCGTAATCTAAAATTCGAAAAGGGGAAAACATGCACAATTCAAAGCACAAATTGAAATCGATATTGAAGCCGCGGTAAGGCAAATTGAGGAACAAAAGCTTCAGGAAAATCTACTTCAAGGCAGCGGCTTCAACTGAGAAACCCTAGTTCTAGAATCATAAAGAAATAAGGCAGTTGGAGATAGTATACAAAATACAAGGGAAGATCGCTTATTTTAGTTTAACAAATTGGGCCACACTGTTATTGTTTTAAATTGGGCCACACTATTTTTCTTTTATTATTTATTTGGGCCAAATAGAGAATTAGGATTTTGTATTGCTTGTTTTTATTGTTTATTTAAATCAAACTCTAGTTTAACTAGGTTACGAATATGGTCTTGTAGTTTGAGAATTCGCAACTCAGTGGTTGAGTTATTGCGGGATTTTGAGCTTAGAGTTAGGTTAGTCAAGTTAGCGGGTGTCTCAAGTTTACATGTATTTGTAAGTGTCTGACTACTTACTTTCTAGTAGAAACCTTCGGGGCAGCATGTAGGCAGGTTTTTGCCGAAGCTGGATAAATCTATGTGTGAATTTTACCGCATTAATTTCTGTTGTTATTTTTATTTCCGAATTATTTTTAATTAATTTTATTATCATTCTTTTCACCCCCCCCCCCCCTCTAGGGTGAAAATGATCCTGCACTTCCCTTTTTATTCAAGAAAAAGTTTCACTTTATTAAATTTTCTCAAATTACACTCAATTAGGGTTTCAATCCTTTTTTCAAGAAGTTACAAAGTTAGAATAAGAGAAATTCCAATCCTCCAAAAAAGGACCCCTTGGGTCTTATTTATAGATGCCGACGGCCATGCTTCCGTCCTTGTGCTTTCGGCTGGATCGAAGGGTTCCTTCTTATATACAATTGCTAACCTTTCAGTTTCAACGAAAGGTTTTCTTTCACATATCATCGTGGATTCTTGAACGCTGCCGAAGGGTCTTTTCTTTCATTTGTTTTTAGGAACCTTTTGCCCTTGTCGGAAGATTTGTCATCTATATAGTATGTGAACCCTTCGGAGGTGCCAGAAAGTTCCTAGCTATTGTGAACTCTTCGACTTGCTTGGAAGGTCACTTTTTACTTGGATGTTGCCGAGAGCCGAGCTTTCCTTGAATGTTGTCGGAAGGTTGCTTATGTCCTCTGCTAACTTATGAATGTTGTTTTCATCATAGAACCTTCGACACGGTCGAAAGTTATTTAGTAGACGTTCCAACCGGCCCGAAAGGCTTATTATGCTATCAGAAAGGTTATAATAGGGTCGCATGCGCTTATCTTGACTTCTTTGCCTTCTTTGAAGGATAAGAGCTTCTTGGATATTATGGAACAACACCCTCCATCTTCTTGAAAGGTCTTCAGCCGCTTCATATTGATGGCTGCATCTTCTTGACTCTTTCGAAAGGTTTGGTTTAAGATCCTTCTCCTTTGTCTTTGTTGAAAGACCTCTCGTTCTAGTTGAAAGGTGGATCATTGGAGCATCACCCTGCCTACGGACTTAGAAAGATAGCCTTGGACTTCACGAGAAGCTCCTTCTCGGAATGTATGATTATCCAGAACATCTTGGTGCTTTCTGATCTTTCCTCATGCTTTCGTGACCCTTCTTTCATACCTTCGTTCTTCTGAATATTTTATAGTTAACATTTAGCCCCATTTGTATGAAAGAAGCTTTTGTTCTTTAGGACAAAACTCCAATGAACTTCCTTCTTTGCTTTTTGCAAAATAGATTATAACTTCTATTAAGGTTGTAACTTTGCTATGAATCTTAACGAGCAATCTCAAATTTACTCATTAGAGTAATATTTCCATATAAGTTGCTTTGTAATGACCGTAATTAAACTTCCCTCGGAATGTGGAGTAATATCACTTGATTTGCAGATATCGGTTCAAATAAATGAACCTTCAGAGAAAATCTATTGCAGACCCTTGATATTTCTTTCTCGATTTAAACCTTTTTAACCTGTGGAAAACAATTTCATGCTATCGGGGACTTTTCCTTGTCCCTCTAAGTTTCTTCATTTTCAACCTTAAACCATTGATTGGTACTTCTCATTTAGTGAAAAAGTAGAAGGTAGTTTAGTAATGTTTCCATTTGGTGTCATGAAGATCTCGTATTGAAATCAAATTTTAAATTCAATGGAAAATTCACAAATCATCATAAAATTCAATAATAGGATATAGAATTTATAAAGTAAGGAATCCAGTAAAGGTCCCATAAGAAAATCGGAGATGTGAAATTCATAAATTGTCATCAAAATCATAAAGAAATTTTAAAGTTAAATTGGTCAATTGACAAAAGATCATTCAAAATTAAATGAGAAAATCAAGCATATAAAATCCATAAATCATCAGGGAAACCCTCAAGGAAATTTCAGAATCCATTCGATCAAAAAATCCAAATAGTGATCACCAAAAAACTCAATAAGGGCAGTAGAAATATGAAACTCACGAATCATGATAAAAATGATTAAGGAAACACAAGATTTTAAAATCAGGAACCTAAAAATCCAATAAAATGGTAGGGAATAGGGAAATCATAAACTCTCATCGAAATCCAAAAGAAAAAATGAGTCTTAACAAATCAGAAAACATGCAGGGAACCATCCAATTCTGCCATAGAAGTATAGAGAACCAAATTCGTGAACTATTACGAAGAAAACAAGGAAATTCGAAATTCACTGTATCAAAAATAAGAAATTATCCCAAACCCATTGAGAATGCAAAATTCACAAACAACACAAAGATCCATAAGGACATCTTGGAATTCATTGAATCATAAATCTTATAAAGGATTATCAAACACCCAATAAGGAAATCAGAAATTCATAAATCATCATGATAGTTATCAAGTAATTTCAAAATTCATCAATTCAAAACCCCAATAAAGATCATCTAAAAATTCTAATAGGAAAATTAAAAAACGAAATCCGTCAATCATCACAAATATTAGTAAGGAAGCTTAAATTTCATTAAATCGGGGAATCAAAAATCCACAAATCAAAAATATGATCCGAAACCCGTTCATTCTCATTCAAAATCATAAGATCAAGGGAAAATTCATAAATTATCGTAGAAAGCCAATAAAAGGAACCAAGAAATCATGAACTCGTGAAGAAAATGATTAGTAGGGAATCGTCGTGACAATTCAATGGGAAATTGTAACTCGTAAAATTCATGAATCATCATAGAAATCGGTGGGGAAATTAAACCAACAATTCGTCAAGAAATCACCATAGTAATTTAACAAAGAAATAAAGAAGACAAAATCAGCAAATCATCACAAAAATCAATGGGAAATCCATAAATTATCATAGAAACTCCATAAACGAGTTAAAAATTAGGAACTCAATAATCAAAGAATGATGGGAAATCATCATGAAAATTCATATATGTAAAATTCATAAACCAATTCGAAAGTTAATGGAGGAACTGGAAAACCTTGAAACTAGAAATTCAATATGAAGTCTTTATAGAAATTCTCCAATGAAATCGATAAATCATAATGAAGTCAAGGTAGGAGTTTAAGATTGACCAAATCCAAAAATGGAATTTCAAACAAAGAAATTTAAAGTCCATGAAACCAAGAATTTAATCAAATTTGTAACGAGCCGTAATTTTACCACTTTGAAAATGGGATATTTAATTAGTTGTAAATATAGCTTTATAAGCTAAATGAACTTATTTTAATCAGTTAAAGATGATAAGAAATTTATTATCAAGTTTTTTTATACAAATAAATAATTTGAATTAAAAACTGAAAACATGATCGGAAATTGGATCTCGAAATCTCAAAGGTTTGACAAATGGAAATTGTCTTAAGTTGTTCCAACATTATTTGTACATGCACACACATACACGTATACACCCATATGTGTATCAAAATTAGTCAAATCAAAGTTGAAGAAAATATCTGAGATATTTTTACTAAAAGTAAGTGAAAAAGGTAACATCTAATCACCATTAAAACATGGAAAGCAAACATCAAATCCACCATTAATGCATGTCATTCCATCTTAAGATATTTTTGCAATATGTCTTATCACATTACATCTCACTAATGCATGCACTTGAGTATGGTGACGAAGATTTGATGTTGAAGTGATGTGGTATAAGAGAAATTTTGATAATATCTAAGGGTAATTTAGTAATTTGCCACATTTTCCTAAGTCTATAAATAAGACCGTAAGGCTTTGCAAATTCACACATCTCATTCCATCTTCTTATTCTTAACCTCTACATTAATGGCTTCCGTCACCTCCATCCTCTGATCCATAGGACGAGCCATCTAGAAGCAATAATCCAAGTGATCGTGAGCTAAAAGTTCGACTTAGCAAAGCTATAGCCAATTTTTAGTTAATCGTTTAAACCCGAGGTGAGTAAACACCTAAAGTGTCATTTTATATACTATTGGATGTTATATATATTTAATTATGATTATTAATGATGGCTGTTTAATATGAATGTTGAATATATATGCAAGTCATGGAAATACACGTCGATAGGCACAAAGGAAATCACTTTCTTTTATTTAATGAATTAGTGTATACGAAATGTTAAATCTCTTTAAAATTGTTTAAAAATATGAAATAAATTCTAAAAATATTTTAAAATGTTATAAAAGTGATAAAAAAATGAGTTTCCAAATGATAAAAAAGAGTCGTTTTGATCAATATAACTTAAAAAGCACTTTCCACAACACTTTTCTATAACTTTTGAAATATAGTTTTAAACGCAGCCGTTCTTTTCCAAATCTTTTATAAATATATTCAAATGATAAATAAAGTATTTTAAACATGGTTTGAAGGATTTATGGAATGGTTAAATATTAAATGATTTAGAGTCGATCAAATTACTTAACCGCCTTATGGGTGTCAAAGAGATAATGTCTAGGCTTGAGTTTGGAAAACCAGTTTCCTACTCTCCCTGGCTATCCAGACTGGCCCGATGGATGAGATAGTAAATTTGATTTACTCAGATCAAAATTTTCCAAAGTTAAAGGATATAATTCTTCAAATATAAAAAACTTGAATTTTATGGAGATAATCTTCTTGTACTCGATGTTAAAGCCCGAAGAGAGAATTCATACTATTAGCGGAATTTAAGGGGTTCTTTCACCATTATTCCTCCCATAGTATTTGTTGAATACGGGAATGAGTAGAATTAGATGATTTCTATAGATTCTGCTCACTTAACATTTACTGGTTTTGGATTAACATCCTAGATAACATGCTTTTAACCGAATTAAAATTATGAGTTTTGAATTAGGAAATATTTGTTAAAATTTAAATGAAATGAATTGGAAATAAAATTTTCTAAGAAAAATATGAAAGGGTTTGGAATTATTCCATGATTTAAAAAGGTTTAAATTAACCAAAAGGGTTTGATAAATGAGGCTTGATGATTCCATATACTTTGAGAAAGATAAAGAAATATTTTAATGAATATATCTCTAAGATATATCTATAAATGAATATAAATATGAATTAAATTGAATAATAATTGATAATCACATATGAAATTAACATCATTTTGATCGATGATTGGTTCGGAGGAACTGGGGTCGGATTTGGGTAATTCCTATCTAAAGATCACTTCGAACCAATTTAAGTATTCAAAATGAAGACATGGATATGATATTAAGAATTTTCATAATGAAGGACTGCTTGTTGATAATTTGGGGATAAACTCCCAATATACATATAGTAGCAGTAGTCTCTTTGTTATGAAATATCCAATGCAAGGACTAATCGTTACTAATCCTAGGAGTAACTCCCGACAGGATGTGGTAGGGTGTGCCTTCGATTTATCCTGTTCCTGGATAACTTGCATGGACAGATGTCTGACGTTGCAATTGTAATTACATTGGTTGATTTCTATGAATGTATCAACTGATTGGTGGCGGAGAATGCAACTTCTCTTAGCTTAATACCCTTTCCTGAGACATACGAACTTAGGAGTTATACATTTGTATAAATCAGTTCCGTGATTATGGATTGGCAATGTTGCATTCAAAGTGGAATATGCTATGGGTAAGGTAATCGTTACCTCGAGCCTCATCACTTAAAAATGACTAAAACAGGGTAGATGCGGTAGAGCTAAGTGGGTCGCTCCCATTAGGATATAGTCATCATCTTTCTAGATATATTTATTCCCGCTATGACGTCGATTTTTAAATTAATGTGGTGTATGTAAAGAGAGCTCTCGGGTAGGTCGAGAACAACTGGAGTGATGACATATTAGGTACTGTTTATGGTAAAGGTAGGCTGGTTCTATGCTGGTAGAGGTTGGAGCCTCAGGTGCATTTTTCTAGAGATGTACTGCCAGAAGGTAGTCCCTTATCTTGTCATTGTATGGAAATCCATTCTCCAATAAGTGCCTTCGAATTTGATTGTAGAGCCTAGTATGCTGGAATTTAATAATGTAACAATTTCGTCCAAGATTATGTATACTTACTTGAAAAGTGTTTTCAAAAGAATGCCATTAAAATTAATATCCAGATATTTTGCATAGCAAATGTTTTGGTTATCATAAGGTAAAAAATCGTTCCGTGTTTATGTGCGGTTTGGTCTTATGAGATGCTGTTTGTTTACAAACATCTATTTTGAGTTTATCACACTAGTCCCATCACTGACCCGCGGTTTATTTTCTTTTCCCCTTAAACTTTGGGTGCCCTATTTTCCTGGACAGCCAACTAGTTAGGTATGCTTGGAGCATTTTAGGCCTTTTGTTGAAGTCATTTGCCACTTTCCACTGTGTTTGTATTATGTACTAGTATTAGCATTATAAGGATAGGTCGTTATAACTATCCTAGTTGGGTTAGTACCTATCATAACTTTGATGGAACAATTTGGAGTAATTGCATGTGCTACTCATATGTACAATTATGTGTTGAATACGATGTGTAATTCTATTATTTTATATCTTCTATCTTTATTTCTTTACCCCATCATAATCTGCCTCCCCAGCACTTGGATTTATGGCACGTGAATACCGAGGATGTATTAGTGTCAATTTCTGAGAGTTGAGGAGGTGGGTCATCATAATTGTTTTTTCCAGTATCTTATCAGACAAATAGATTTCTAGAGATCAGTCCAACATTGAAATAAGAGACTTATATGGTCATAGTAAATTCAGTAAATTCAAGTAATAAACTCCTAGACCTATGGGTTAGTAAAGTTTTTGATATATTGGAATATCGATTCTTCAAATACCGGTAGAGTTCCTTTTGTTCTAAGGGATTACTCTATTTCTAGGAACTTTGTTGCAGTTTACTTAATTCATTATTGGAGTATGGTCCTTATTATCTTTAGCGGCAACTTGATGTTTATTCCATTCCTCTGACCATTGTAGATATTTTGGCTTTTGATTCCATGTTAGGGATTCCTTTTATCCCTTTTCTTATCTCATGTCATCTCTTAGGATGCAAATTCCTTAGTCCCTTGATGTAGTAATTATTTCACAAGCATTCTAAGATTTGCTAATTCATATATTTTCTCTTTTGGATATGATTCTATACTCTTTATTTGTTTTTGACTGTAGTGTTAGACATCTTTGTCCCGTTGTCCCTACATGTATCCTTCTTCAGGATTTATGTCACGACCCATCCTCCTTAGCCCAGAAAGACATATCATGAGTAAGAAAGAAAGGGATAGAGAATAGAAAAGAAAGAGAAGAAAGAAGAAACAACATCAGAATCTCAACAGCGGAACGAATAAATTATATTAATAACAAAAGTATTATATAGGATACAACCATCAGAGTTACACAGATTACACATCACATACTAGACAGTTATAAACACCTGTCTAGTAATTACAACTCAATACAATATAGAGATACGAATCACGGCAGAACACTATATATCTACACGCTGAAGCCTCCTGCTCCATTGCTCCTCCATAATTCGTCAAAGCTATCCTGAATCCCTTGGCTACTCGTAAAAATTTGAGTACCCAAGAGTTTAAGAAAATAGAAGATAAACTCCGGGTCAGACATGGGTCTGGTGTGAGTAACAGGTTAAGGTTGCTTAACTTTGAAAAACCTTTGAAAAGAAAAGGTATCACGTAAAACTTCCCACACATAAACATGGAAAAGTTTTTATCTTACGCTAACCAAAACATTTGATAGGAAATCCACTGATATTATAATAGGTCTAGGGTTTTTAAGTAAATAGAAAATAATCGAAATTGTTACATTTATTAAATTCCAGCTACTAGCCACAAAAGTGGGTAATACAATCAAAACCGTTGGCACTTATTGGATATTAGATTCCATACAATGGCAGGGCTACTAGGGTACCGCCCGTCACAGAACGCGGCCTAGATCACCGTACCGAGGATCCACCCTAAATCCCCTGCAACACAAGGCCGGAACCATCCCTTACTGGAAAGTCCCGAACAAGACAACCCCGGCAGTTGTCGCGACCAACTGCCCACACAGCCGAATAAAAAGGGACCTCTAGACAGGGGATAATCTCGTCCTACTTGGGCATGACCCACTTAGCCTTGCTGCACCTCCCCTATTTTAGCCATTCCCGGTTGATGAGGCTTGAGGCTACGATTACCTTTAGAGAACACATCTCTTAGAATGATCATCGCCCATCTGACGATGTTCTGAAAGCATTCAATCCATACAAGTTCGTTCCGAGTTCGAACGAAACCGAAGGCATTATCTCGTTACACTCATTTTGGAATCACCCTCAAAGTTAACGACGATAACCCTTGCACTCTGAATCTTCATCTTCACTTGGGATTCACGACCTATCGTTAATTGGGATAAATGTGGTTCGGATATCCAAATCTGGAAACCCGATCCCGGTCTCATCGAAATCCAAAACGTATCTTTTAAGTCCAAGTTGTTTTAAAGTTTAAAACAAATCAATTTAATTATCTATATACACACAGATAGATAATTCACATCATCACAATAGATAACCCACATTATCATCATAAACAGATAATCCATATTATCATCACAAATAGATAATCTATATTATCATCACAAGTAGATAATTCATATTATCATCAGAATGCAACCAAAGCATCTATATCATACAACATTATTTATCTCATATCTGAGATTCAAACCATTCAAGGAAATCTATATCATCCATATATCAACAAGGATTAATAATCACACCATTTATAGTTAATTTAAAATGAATTAAATTAATTATTTCATCTCTAATTAATTTAAAGTAAATTAAGTTAATTACTTCATTCTATAAATCCTGCTTATATAACCATTAATTAATTACAAATCAATCAATTAATTAACCTCTAATTAATCCCCTTAATTAATCATCCTTGATTAATTATCCTTTAATTACATTCAAGTAATTATTCTTTAATTAATTTCACAAATTAATCATCCTTAACCAAATACAGTAATTAACCTTTAATTACTTCATTAATTAACTAATTATAATTAATTACATTAATCCTTAATTTATTACATTAATAATTACTTCATTAATCACTTATTATTGATTAATTAATCTTAATTAATCAACCTTAATTACATCATTAATTATATAAATTAATGATCCCTAATTACTTTTTAATAATTAAATTAATTACATTAAGTAATTAATCTTTAATTAAACCATAATTATTAATCACTCTTGATTAATCACATTCAGTAGTTAACTACCCCTAATTACTTCATCAAATAAATTAATTACTCCTTAATGAATTACATTTAATAAATAAATTTTTAATTAATTATATTTATTAATCACTCTTGATTAATCTCATTGGTAATTAATTACCCTTAATTAATTACATTACTTAATTATTTCCAGAAGACTTAATTATTTCCAAAAGACTTAATTAATCAAATCTTTAATTAATCACACTAAGTAATTAATTATTAATTACTTTCACTAACTAATTACCCTTCATATTAATTACACAAAGCAATTAATCTCAAAACTCTTCCATACTTCAATTAATTACATCCAGTAATTACTTATTTTAATTACCTCTCTAAGTAATTATTCTTCATTAATTACATTAAGT
The DNA here is from genome assembly GCA_030765085.1 of Allium cepa. Classification (NCBI taxonomy): domain Eukaryota; kingdom Viridiplantae; phylum Streptophyta; class Magnoliopsida; order Asparagales; family Amaryllidaceae; genus Allium; species Allium cepa. The sequence continues at coordinate 781,965,727 of CM060929.1, forward strand.
AATTACTTATCAAACCATCCAATGATTATTCTAAATTATTAAACTTAATTAATTAAACTTAATAAATTAACTTAAAATAATCAAATTAACTTAATTAATTACAATGAGTAATTAATTCCTTAATTACTTTCATTAAGTAATTACGCTTAAACAATTCCATAAATGATTATCCTTAAAAATTAATCACATTAATTAATAAATAATCTTAAGTTAATGACCTTCATTAACTATTAACAATTCTTTAATTACTTTCTCAAGTAATTAACTTAAATTAATCATTATTAATTACAAATTAATTAATCTCTAATAACCATTTAATTAATCATTAATTGTTTAATTAATTAAGTGCTAACTGTAACTTAATTAATTCTTAATTACTTGATAAATTAATTTCTAATCATTAATTAAAAGCTTAACTTATCTAATTAATGATCTTATTTTCAAATTAATTAATCTTAATTAATTAACTTCAACCTTAATTAATTAATTCTAATTATTAACCATTTAATTAATTAATTAATTAATTATCCATTTTAATTTACCTTATTGATTTAATTTGTCACAAATCATTAAGTCTTTATAGAAACATTTCCTTATTAATGATAAAATTCAAAAAAAAACACATTTAAAACCATTTAACTTTCAAATTTACTTTTAAATTCCATTTTAAATTTAATATTTAAAATGAAAACTTTAACAATGTTTAAAAACCATTTACAACATTTAAAATCATATGTTAATGACATACTCATCTTATAGAAGAAACTTAAAGAATTTAAACCAAATATACCTTTAAATTCCAACCATTTAAAATACATTTTAATCAATTAAAGTTATTAAAACAATTTAATTTATAAAACTTCCTTTAATTCAAAACTAAGATACAAATTAGATTTAGAATCCAGATTTTAAAACTTTGATTTAGATTTAAACTTTTTTTTACTTCACCTTCAAATTTTAAAATTAATTTAAAATTCTTTAAAAACAGACGGGTTTTCATTAAAACCTGTAATCTACAATTGACCCGAGCCACCCTCTAAAATGCTTCGAGTTCCACCTAAACTATCTTCGAGCAAAACATCAAATCACTCGAGTAAAGCTCGAGTACACAATCCCCTTAAATCAAAACATCACCTGACACAAACCATTGCACTGTGCATATGCACGGTAGCTTCGACCCTCTCCGGTCATCACCAATGGCCTCACCACATCAATGAACATTCATGCAACTCATCACGATCATCAGATCGTGACCAACAACTCAAAGTCAAATTCGAATATAATAACCCAAACTGGAACGACCAATTCAGACTTGTAACCACCTCGTCCTTGAATCTCCGACCACCATCACCTCTGAGATTCTGACCAGACCATCGTCAACGCTCTAGCTTCCACCTCCTTAAGTTCTATCGAACTCGATCACCCAGAGACATTGGGATGATCACAAATTCTTAAACCAACCAAAACGAGGTTTAGAAATTTAAAATAGTCGCCGCCGCTACCACCGTTCCTTGATCACCACCCTGATAATTTTCCCATCATCACTGATCCTCCCACTATCACCAGAAGAAACCTCGACCTCCCTGACCTTCGAGAACATCAGCAAACCCTCAAATACCAATTCTAGTAAAACTAGAACTGCTCATTCAATTTACTATTAAAATTTGTGATTTCATTTTTAAAAATCATGATTTTGTATAAGTATTCAGATTTTAATCCTGAATCAATGAATTCTAGTGTTTGAATTTTCCCCAAAACTTAAAATTCCCTGTTCATTTTGGTTTCCAATGTAATATCCAATTTATTTTGACTCAGATAAATTTTTAAACTTTGATTTAAGATTAAACATACAATTTTTGTTTATAACATAAATCCTAATAGTGACTAGATCCACAGATAAAGGATTTTAAATCAAAGCTTGAGTTTTTTTTTAAAAAAAACTGGGAAAAGAGATGTTTACTGACATTCACAAACATGCATATATCATACATCCAAACTGCACAGAAATTCATCAATATACATTCAAACGAAACATACTTATTTCAGGGGGAAACATGCAACAGAATCATATACTTAATCTTTTAATTAGTGACGTTACTCACCTGATTAAAGAAGGCAGAACAGAGCATCAAATTTGAAGTTGCTTTTAACTCAGAAAACTTGAATTGCTTTTTGCTATAAAAACTGATTTCTTGTTGTTAAGATTTGCATCCAGGCTTGACTCCGTATTGCATTTAAAAACTTTAAATTTGAATGCTTTGCTTTAAAATGCTTTAACTTAAAAACTTGCAGTTGCATGCAGAGATGGATTCATCTCAGGTTGAAGAAAGTGAACCACATGTAGGCTTTTGAAGATGATTCCAGATCAAAGAAAATGTATGTAGCCTTTGAATTGAAAATGCTTTGCATGTTTTATTCTCAGATTTGGAAAAATGCAGATGCTTCAGGATTTAAAACATGCAGGCTTTGATTTGTATTTGGTTTGAGGAGGAAATTTTCAGATTTGGACATGATATACAGGCTATTGATTTGAATAAGTTTATGGTTTTGATCTTGAAAATGAAACTACAAGTTATTGATTTGGAAAAGGTTTCTGGTTTGGGAAACATTTGAGTTACAGATTTGTTTTGAATAATTTTCAGCAGAAGCTTTTATCTTAACTTTTGAAAATAAAGATTAAAAAGAAATTAGAAGGAGGAGAAACATGTTTTATAAGTAAAAATGATTTATTTAAAAGAAATAAAAGAAAAAATAAAAACAAAATACACTTGTATTAGATCTTTACATTTGTCAATTTTATTCACTTATCAATTTACACTTGTTATAATGAGATCTTAATATAACAACACTTGTCTTTTTAGTAATTAGTATTAATTTTAAATGTTTAATATAAGTATATACTTAATTAATTAGTTAATAAGTACTTTATTATTTATATATAGGTAATTAAACCCACTTATATGCATAAATAAAAGTTTATACAAATATTCGAAAATCCAAAACATTTTAAAATGTTTACCCTTTTGAATTTCAAAATTAATTCAAATTCAAATCCAACTTAAATTTAAAAATCCAATTTAAAGTCAATTTGTAACAACATATTCAATTTAAAAATAGTAATTCTATACATATTAAAATCTATTTATATTTATACATTTATTAATATTGTTTGAAAATAACACATTAATCATATTTAAATAATTTATATATGAGATTATAAATTACTTATTACTTATCTTACTTAAATGAATTAATGTTTCACCTGAAAATTTTATTTTAAACTTATATATATTTCAAATCATATTTATCAAGCTATATTTAAAAAGAAGATAAAATAAACCTTATATTTAAATTTAAACTTAAGCTAAGATATAATTTAAACAATTAATATTTATCTTAAGTATTTACAAACCATATAGTTATTTATTAACTAGCTTTGAAAAGTTATATTAAATTAAATCATAATTTTCCTAAGTTATCAAAATGTATATTAGAATTTAAAAACAAGATTTTATTTGTTTATTAAACTTCAAATCAAAGCTTATCTATTTACAATATATATAAATAAATAAATAAATATATATATATATACATTATAAATAGAAAGCATTTTATTAGCTTCTAAAAGATAAAATTCACCAATTAAATATCTATTTAATTGGATTATTAAATCAAGTCAAACTTTATTAACAAAATTTATCAAATCAATTTAATTTTAAATACAGATTATTAAATTGACATTGCCCAAAATTCCAGGTTATCACAATTTCAATTTTATCCCAGTTGATAGATAGATTTCTTTCTGTAACCCTTTATTCTCTTGGGTTTAACCCTTGATTTTGAGTTGTAGGCACCTCTGTCCTCATTTTCTATTTGGAGCCCCCATGAGGCTTGGACATTTCAGTCTATTCTTTTTAATGAGCCACTCTTTGGGCTTGGACATCTTAGTGCATCCTTTTTAATGAGCCACTCTTTGGGCTTGGACATCTTAGTCCATTCTTTTTAATGAGCCACTCTTTGGTCTTTCCTTGTCTTAAAGGGATATATACTTAGCTGACCTTCCTCCAGAAGGCCATTGATGGTACTACCCTGACCCATCCCCTAAGAGGTGGTTTTGACATTAGGGGTTCTATCTCTCCCTTTAAGAGATGCTACGGAATAGTGTCGTAGGCTTATGTCCCTCCCTCTAAGAGGTGTCATGGAATAGTGTCATGGACTTATGTCTATGCCTCTAGGACGTGCTACAGAATAGTATCGTGGGCTTGAATATTTATATATGAAAATAATTGTTGGCCAATTAAAATGGAGTCTCTTTAAGGGTTCTCTAGTTTGAGTTTCAATAAACTTTTGTGCTTTCAAAATCTTTCTTGAAAAAGTATAAATGGGCTTATCTCCACTCTGGATTTTAGTAAACTTTGAAACATTGAAATTGCTCAGTTCAAAGTCATTTTGTACGCATTTATTAATGTTATATAATATCTCAAATTAGTTGCATAAATCTGCTTTTGGGATAAATAAGTATTCGTTTCCCCCCGGTTATGGGGTGATTGAAAATAGTTTCCTTAAAACGATATAATTTGAGAAATTTCCTTTTGGAATCATTTGCTAAAAATATATTTGGCATATATGGGTTTTCTCCTAAATTGGAATTGATTTTAGTAGTGATTCAACATTTCTTACAGGAAAGTCTTAGTGTTGATTGAATTGTTGATAACTGCCTCATGTTAGGCGTTCGAGTTGTCCTTGTTAGGTATTTTGGAGTTTGTCTGCGTGCTTCGGTTTGATTTTGTTTTTACCTACAATTGCACTCAAATTTTAATCAATACATGATCAACGCACAATACAAATTTGAGTATCAAGTTAAAGAGCTATGAAAAGAAAGAAAGAAAGTTCATAATTGAACTGCTGTCACGAGTCCTCGTGATTTGATAGGAATCTGTATTTTGGAGTTGCTGAATTTCCTCTTAGTTTGAATAAGATGTCTTCCAAGTTTCTCTGACGAACTCCTATAAAAATCCCAACCCAACCATGCTTGAATTTTATCTGACAAGACATGGCATTCATCAGTTTCATGCCCATTTGCTTTATGGTACTCGCAGTAACTTCCTCCTTTATTTGGCTCTGGGGCACTCCAAACTTTTTGAGGCGCAATAAACTTCTCATTTCTTTTTATCTTATCATATATGTAGGAGAAGGGTTTGCTCAGGACTACAAAATTCATTTTTAAACTCTTTCTTCGACTTTCCTTCAAGTTTTCACTTTCCCTTGGCCCTTTGTCGAGGTGCATAAAATCAGATTTCTCTTCCTTGGATTCGTGGTGGAATTCTTTCTTAGCATGGTGCATCTCGTCCAATTGAATAAACTTATCAGCCCTGAGAAAGAAATATTGTGGATCTTTGCACCCATTGATATAAAGGTCTTTCCAAAATGGGGTTTGTTCAATTAACCTTGATCGAACTACCATAAACTTTTCTCTATCAGTTGTACTTTTTTCCCTTAATGCTTCTGCGCTGATCTGTTCAAATATTCGCCAAGTAGCTCCCCTGGCTTTTGTCCGATTGTTGCTAGCAAGCTAAAGTACATAGTTGTATCTCTGAATATAGAAAATTGAGCCACGAAGTCGCAAGTAAATTGTTCCCAAGAATAGATAGTTCCCATTCGGTAACTCCTATACCATTTAATTGCTACTTCTTGAAAAGCAATGGGAAATTTTTTACAGCGAACTGCCTCTAAAGAATTGTATAAGTTCATCCAATTTTCAAAGATGACAAGGTGATCATCTGGATTAGTTGTCCTATCATATTTTAGTGAAGGAATTTGATTGTGTGGAGGAAGATTTATCACCATTATTTCTTTGGAAATGGGGGCCATTTGCACGATAATATATTCTTCAAGATCATAAATTTCTTTTTCTCTAAGTGCATTAAGCACTATATGGTGTAGGTTGTCATTTTGGTTGGTCTTATTTCTGTAACTTCTCCTGTTGTATTCTGGGATAAGGCTATTTGATTACTCAATAGATTTATTTACTTGACTATCTCGATTTAACCCTTTATCCTCTTTCTCATTTGGATTTTGAGCTTCGTTCCCCATTTCCATAATCTTTGTTGATTTTCGGTTGGGGCTCTTTCTGAATAATCCTTTATTACCATCTTTTGCGGTCGTTGATTCTGAACCTTGATCATATTGCTTTCCAATTTTGTTAGGGTTGAAGGTTGCCCAACTTCTATTTTGCTTAAGTTAGCATTTGAGACCATGTGACCTTTAAAGGTTGACTGTGATGTAGCCTCTTCGTTTGGATTGTGGCTTCTACTTTTAGCTTTGTCCATACTCCTCTTTTAGTCAAGGCTCTTTATATAATTGATCGGGGATGAAAGTTATCAGAGATCGGAGGTTTGGGTCCTCTTTCTAGCGCCAAAATGTTAACAAAACTTTTTTCCAACACCCCAAAGTTATTCCAAGTAGTGTGGTAAGTTCAGAGCGTGTGATTCCCCTAAGGATTACTTTTGTATCCTCACTCGTAAGTATCTTGCGAATAAGACCTTCCGTTTACACTGAATGTTTAGAGCTTGGGCTAAGTGACCTTCCGGCTTCGTTGAGCTCGCTTGAAGTCTTCCACAAAGGCTATTCTTTTGATTAGATTAGGTTTTCTTGAATTGAGTCCTCAAAATCTAGGATTCAATCTTATCGAAAGGTTAGGGAGACATCCTTGCTTGAATTAGGGTAGGAAATCAATTACTTTGGTGAGAAGGTATTAGCTTCCAACCTGGACGAAAGGTTTGATCACTTATATTGAGTAGATTCCAACCTTGTCGAGAGGTTAAAACAGTTGAGTTGGCAGTTATAGAAGGTTTTGGTGATAGTTAATCCAAATAGGATGTCGACCTTGTCGAAAGGTTGCAGTTATTGACTGTTCAAGAGTGTTGTCGACCTTGTCGACAAGGACCTTCTAATGAGGTTGAACCTGCAAATATGGGTTACTTCAGCAAAGATTTATACAAGCAGTAAAATAATTGACAAAGCTAAGCACTTCCCTTTTTATTTAAGAAAAAACTTTACTTTATTAAATATCCCCAAATCACACACAATTAGGATTTCAATCCCTTTTTTAAGAAGTTACAAAGTTAGAATGAGAGAAATTCCGGTCTCCCAAAACAAGACCCCTTGGGTCTTATTTATAGATGCTGGCGGCCATGCTTCCATCCCTATGATTTTGGCTGGACCGAAGGGTTCCTTTATTGCATACAATTGCTAACCTTACGGTTTCATTGAAAGGTTTTCCTTTCACATGTCATCGTGGATTCTTGAACACTACCAAAGGGTCTTTTCTTTCATTTGTTTTTAGGGGACCTTTTGCCCTTGTCGGAAGGTTTGTCGTCTATACAGTATGTGAACCCTTCGGAGGTGCCGGAAGGTTCCTAGCTATTGTGAACCCTTCGACTTTGTCAGAAGGTCGCTTTTTACTTTGATGCTGCCATGAGCCGAGCTTTCCTTATATTTTGTCGGAAGGTTGCTTTGCGTTCTCTGCTGACTTATGAATGTTGCTTTCATCATAGACCCTCTGACACCGTCAAAAGGTATTCAGTAGGCGTTCTAATCGACCCGAAAGGCTTATTATGCTTTCGAAAAGATTGTTATAGAGTTGCATGCCCTTGTCATGACTTCTTTGCCTTCTTCAAAGGGTAAGAGATTCTTGGATATTGTGGAACAATACCCTCCATCTTCTCCAAAAGGTCTCGAGCCGCTTCAGATTGATGGTCGCATCATGTTGACTCCTTCAAAATGTTTGGTTTGAGCTCCTTCTCCTTTGTCTTTGTTGAAAGACCTCACGTTCTAGTCGAAAGGTGGATCCTTGGAGCATCATCCTGCCTATGGACTTTGAAAGTTAGCCTTGGACTTCCTCGGAAGCTCCTTATCGGAAGGTATGATTATCTAGAACATCTTGGTGCTTTTTGATCTTTCCTCATGCTTTCGTGACCTTTCTTTTATACCTTCGTTCTTCTGAATATTTTATGGTTAACATAAGTAATTAAGTATTTAATTTAAAGTATATAAATAAAAATAATACTTAAATGAAAAGTTATGTGATTACAGTAAATAGTTGCAATTGTGAGTAATTAGTCACAAAATAAAATGATGTCTTGTTTTAAATATTCCTGGTCAAGATGTTTTGAGGAAAGAATATCGACACATCCATTGAGACCAGAGCGCATAACACTCTCCAAAGTATTAGACAAACAGTGTATTACTCATGGTTGGTGGGGACATTAAGGGGTTATGTACTTATAGTTTGTTGGATGACTATGAAATGAATAACCTGAGATTTTCGAGTGGATAATAACAACTAGGACAAATAGGAAATCTCGAAGTGACGATGTTATGCAGTTCTCTTGACTTGACAATATTGTCGAGCATCAATGTGTATACTCCAGTTTGATTATAGTTAAGTTATGGCATGTTCCCATTAAGGGACTATAGTTTGATCTAGGTTAAAGCATTGGAAGTGAAACACTGTCCAATAAGAATCTGTCCTCTTGATTTTATGAGGTTAGTATCTGTTGAGACTTGGTTTTGATTCATGACACGAAGCTATCACTGAAACATACAGATTCGACGACTGTTACGACAAAAAGAGAATATATATATATACTACATGGAGACAAGACATCAAAATCGGTGCATCAACTTTTATTATTTTATTTTGAGTCTTAAGTCAATATTGTTAAGATCTCTCCTCGTTTACGTATATATTATTTTCAAATGATTTATACATATATAAACATAATATATATATATATATATATAATCGAAGTTTTGAAGTTAGAATCAAATATAATGTATATATCATATATACATGTGTAAACGGTGCAAATTGCACAGATAATACCAAGTCAGTCGACTGACCTAGTAGGTCAGTAACTAGGTCAGTCGACTGACCTAGTAGGTCAGTCGACTGACCTACTAGTACTGTGCAAAATGCACAGGTACACAAGTATATATATAATTTGTAACAAAATCGTTTGACTATTTAGTCGACTGACCCGGAGGCTCAGTTGACTAATTTCTATAACAGCTATATTTTTTGAAAAAACACGATCATTCGTGAAGAGTTACGAATCTCTACAAAGAGATTTGGACGCAACACTTCAACTGGAACTCTTCGCCAATGGTCACTGCTATTTAACAACTATAAATACATATCCTAACTTCATTCCAAATCACTGAATCCGCTTATCTCTCTTATCTAACTTTCCTAAACATTCTTGTAACTATACTCTTAAATATTCAACATTTTTTTATATATTATATTTTAAGCAATACTATTCCTTTCTAATCTTCATAAGCTTCAAATATACATACTTATTGAGGAGAAGATCATAGGAAGGGTGTACTTTAAACAGACTTATCCGTGTTATCAGAACACAAAAGTCAAACAATATTTTGTAGTTGTTGAAGTCCTGTTCTACTACTCGGGCATGTGAAGTCCTCTTCGGCTGCTGAGGCAAAAATCATATTCCGCTGCTCAGGTCCCTGTTCGGCTGCTCAAGGGTTGTATTGGCTTGTTCCTTCGGTTTAAGTGAGGGTTGTTTTTTTAGTAAAATTCCAGGAGTCTGGGACTGGACGTAGGACGGAGCTCCGAACCAGTATAAAAATCTCTGGTGTTATTTTTATTATACTGCTTTTATATTTCGCACTATTTACTATATAGCTATCATCACTATACTCTGTATTATCGTATATCCATATTACACGATTCATAACACACTTTCATTTGGTATTAGAGCAAGGTTCTTCATATAACCGTAAAACGGTTATCTAATACAATAATAATATGGAAACTAACACTAGCACTAGCGTTAATACTAGCTTCATAGAAGGACAATCCACTGCACGTCCACAATTATTCAATGGCATGAACTATAACTATTGGGCTACATGAATGAGAATATATATGCAAGCAAATGATTTTGATTCATAGAATATAACTCAAAAAGAATACACTATTCCTACTGAGGAGTATTCTACTTGGACAAACACATAGAAACTAGATGCTACATCAAATGCAAAAGCCATGAATATGCTGTTTTGTGCCTTAGATGAAAATGAGTTTAACCGTGTTAGCATGTGCAACACTGCATATGAAATATGGCGTACACTCAAAGTTACACACGAAGGAACTAACAAGGTCAAACAAAGCAAGATATCCATGCTCAAAAGTTGATTCCAAAACTTTAGAGTGAAAGACAACAAATCTATAAACAATATGTATTCAAGATTTTATGATATCGATCATTCATTTGTAAGACTAGGAGAAAAATACTCAGATTTTGATATCGTATCCAAAATCCTTAAGTCTTTAACGGAAGAATGGGAAAAAAGTTCTTGCTAATGAAGAAGTGAACGATATTTCCAAAATAACTCCGAAAGAGTTAATATAAAATCTAATGTCTTATGAAGTGAATTTGCAGGCTAAACGAGTTCAAGCTTAAGACAAAAAGAATATAACATTCCATGCAGAACAAGAAGAATCAGATTCAGACAAAGATGACCTAGCATTTATTGCCAAAAACTTCAAGAAATTCTTGAAGTATAGAAAAGGAAACAAAAATAATGGCAAGAGAAGCTCAAATAGCAATAAACCACCGTCTTCATCAGTTTTGGAGTGCTTTAACTGTCACAAAAAGGGGAATAAACAGAAGGATTATTCGGATCAAAAGAAAGAATATCGCAATAAAAGGAAGGACAAATTCAGAAGGAAAGCTTTCTCAGTCACATGGGATGATTCACATTCCTCTTCCTCCTTAGAAAGTGAGAGTGAACGATAATGAACAAGCCAACTTATGCTTTATGGCCAAAGATAATGCGGTTAGTGATTTAACTTTTGATGATATGATAGAAATTAACTCAGAATTATTAGATACTTTAAAAAGTCTCAAAAGAAAATATAAAGAGGCTGTTGAAAATCAGAACAAGGCAGAATTCGAAAGAGATATGCTTAAAGGCGAGAAGAAAATATTGAAAGAAGAACTTGAGAAAACTCAAGAATCGCTTTCAAATGTTAATTCTCAACTAATATTATTGAGCCAAGGAATTGAAACTCAAAAAGAAAAGAATGATGTTCTTGTTTCTGAAAATCATGATTTGAAAACTAATATCAAAATGATAGAACTAGAAAATTCAAGTCTAAAGACCATACTAGAAGGAATCGCTAGAAATGTATCGAATTTTAATAAAGGCAGAGAGAATTTATCTAGAATTATTGAAAATTAACAACCTGCTAACAATAAAAACGGACTAGGTTATAAGAAGAAAGTCAAGAATTCACAGTCTAATAATTTAAATAATGTTAACTCTAATAAACAACCATCTTTTCAAAAATATCAGTTTCTAAAACTATCAATATATGGGCTCATAAAACAAATAACAAGTTAATAAGGAATAAGTGTATTAGATCCTTCATAGAAAATGTTCAAATAATAAGAATTATATTTATAAAACGGATACTGAACCCACTTGGGTTTGGTTTCCTAAGACTAACTCTTAGGACCCTATTAAAAAGGTGGGTACCAACATCAACTCATAATTTTTGCAGGTCCCACTTAAGAAAAGAGGAAAATGGATACTCGACAATGGTTGCTCAAAACACATGACATGAGACAAAGATATGCTGACAAACATTACATACCCCGATGGAGGTTCTGTCACTTTTGGAGATAATTCCAAGGGATATATCATCGACAAAGGCGATGTGAGCAATTACGGTACATCTAATTTACCACTTATTACAAACATTTTATTAGTTAAGAATCTAAAACATAATCTATTAAGTATAAGTCAATTATGTGATAAAGGATTTAAAATATCTTTTTAAGAAAATAAATGTAGTATCTTCGACCAAAATCAGAATCTTATTTTCGAAGGAAATAGAGAAAGAAACATTTATGTTTTAAATATGAAAGTTAATCACAACTCAGACATGTGTTTTATAGCCAAAGAAAATGGTCTCTCGCAATGGCACAAACGATCCTGTCATATCAATTTCAAAACTATAAATAAAATGTGTAAAAATAATCTCATAAAAGGATTACTAAAGATGAGTTTTAAAGTTAATAATATCTGTGATGCATGTCAATTAGGTAAATTAACTAAATCTTCGTTTAAATCCAAGAAAGTCATTTCGACATTACAACCACTTGAATTACTTCATATGGATTTATTTGGACCAACCCAAGTTCAATCCATAAATCACAATAAATACGTGTTTGTAACAGTTGATGATTTTTTTAGATATACGTGGACTATCTTTATGAAAAATAAAAGTGATACTTTCGAGAATTTCAAAGCATTTGGTAAACGAATTCAAAATTTAAAAGGTACTAAAATTAAAAATAGTAGAAGTGATCACGGAGGTGAATTTGAAAACGAGCTGTCTAATAACTATTGTAAAAAGAAAGGAATATTTCATAACTTTTCGTTTCCTAGAACTTTACAACAAAATGGAGTTGTAGAACGAAATAATCGGACTCCACAAGAATGTGCAAGATCCTTACTAAATGAAAGCACGTTACCAAAACATTTCTGGGCAGAAGCCATTACAACCGCCTGTTATGTATTGAATCATGTTTCTATTAGACCCCTCACTGAGAATACACCTTACGAACTTTTAACGGTAGAAAATCAAACATATCTTATTTTAAAGTATTTGGATCAAAATTTTTGTGTTAAGTACCAAAGACTAGCTTGGCAAATTCGATTCAAAATGCGACGAAGGAATATTTCTTGGATATTCAGATCGAAGCAAAGCTTATCGAATTTTAAATAAACGGACTAATACTATTGAAGAACACTCCACATATCTTTTAATGAAAATTTTAAACATATTTCAAGTTTTAATGATGACGATGATTTACTTGATGATAACATGATATAGAAATAAATAATTTAAGAGAAGATGAAAGCATTATTCATAATTCTAGAGAAGATGAAAATATTATTCATAATTCAGAAAATAAAAATATCACCAATACAATAAGATCTCCTCCAAGAATCTTACGAAATCATCCTACAGAAAATATAATTGGAGAAATAAATTCAAATGTTCGAACTAGAAATCAACTAAATTTAATGGGTCATGTAGCTTTTCTCTCTACTGTAGAACCTAAGAATACTAAGGAAGCATAATGCGATGATAGTTGGATCATTGCTATGCAAGAACTAAATCAATTTGAACGAAATAAAGTTTCGGAACTAGTACCCAGACCAACTGATCAGACTGTTATAGGAACTAAATGGATTTATAAAAATAAAGTAGACGAACTAGGAAATATAACTAGAAACAAAGCCAGATTAGTAGCACAAGGGTATAACCAAGAAGAAGGAACAAACTACGAAGAAATGTTTGGTCCAGTCACTAGACTAGAAGCAATACGAATCTTACTGGCTTACGCGTGTTTTAATAACTTTAAACTCTATCAAATGGATGTTAAAAGTGCATTTTTAAATGGTTATATCAACAACAAAAAAATTTTGAACAACCACCTTTATTCGTTCATGAAAAATATGCAGATCATATCTTTAAACTTAAGAAAGCTTTATATGGTTTAAAATAAGAACCACATGCTTGGTATGAACGCCTTAAAAGCTATTTGATTGGATCGGGATTTGAAATAGGAAAAGTAGATCAGACTCTGTTTATAAAACATTCTAAAAATGATATTTTAATAGTACATATATGTAGATGGCATTATATTTGGTTCAACTAATAATAAATTATGTAAAGAGTTTTCTGAAATAATGACTACAGAATTCGAGATGTCTCATATGGAAGAATTATCATATTTTCTAGGTCTTCAAATAAAACAATTTTCAAATGGAATATTTATAAATCAAGAAAAATACTGTAATAATCCGATCAAGCGATTCAGAATGCAAAATACTTCCGCTAAACCAACACCTATGAGCGCAACAACACATCTCGATAGAGATGAAAATGGCAAGAGTGTAGACCAAAATTGTATCGTAGTATGATTGGATCATTACTATACCTAACAGCTAGTCATCCAGATATAATGATGAGTGTATGTCTATGTGTAAGATTTCAAGCTGACCCAAAAGAATCACGCTTACGAGCTGTAAAACGAATACTACGTTATCTAAGTAATACTAAAGATTTCGGACTTTTTTCTCCGAAAGATTGCTCTTTCGAGTTAGTATCCTACAGCGATGCTGATTTTGGAAGGTCACGAACGGACCAAAAAAGCACGAGCGGTACGTGTCATTTCATTGGCAAATCATTAGTATCGTGGTTTAGCAAGAAACAAAATTGTGTCTCACTATCAACTTGTGAAGCAAAGTATATATCTGCAGCATTAGCTTGTGCATAAGTAATATATATGCAACAGACACTTAAAGATTTCAGAATTAATTTATCAAAACCAACAATCTACTGTAATAATTCCAGTGCAATTAATTTATCTAAAAATCCAGTAAATCACTCTAAAACTAAACACATAGACATTCGACATCATTTTCTACGCGACAATATAGAAAAAGATGCAATAAATTTTGATTACGTTCCATCTGAAAATCAATTAGCTGATATCTTACAAAAACCGGTGTTAGAAAATACATTTGTAACAATACTTTGAGAACTCGGTATAATGTCAATTAAAGATATATAAATAGTTCTAAAATGATAAAATACGAAATTTTAGACTAAAACTCAAAAATAATTTTTTTTTGAAAAAATTCATTTTTCTGACCATGCTGAGACTTGAACCCTTAACATGTTGTGAATAGCCCAAATGTCTTAACCATCTGAGCTACTGATTATTTACATTAAGGTCTAGGTTGGGGCTTTTCTTATTTGGTCACAACTATACTCTAATTTGTTTATAACACTTACTTTTATATACATATATTTAATGTATATACAAACATATTACATTAACAAAAGTAAACTACAATAACAGAAAAACCACCAAACAATAGCAACGATCATCCTTAACTAACGAATTTGTTGTAACTAAAAACAATTCAATCCACTCAATTAATCCTTATTATTCTCCATTATAGCCTATAAATAGGTATTTTTATTCACTACTATTCATACAAACAACTAAACTGAAAAATACAAAGCTATACCACTATGTCAAACTCCTCACATTCAACTCACTCCATAGAAATCATAACCTCCTCTGAATCCCAACAAAAACAACCTGTTCATCACTTTACACAACCTTCTACTCCTCATGATCATACCGAATACACTCCAGAGAGAAAGAAAGGAAAGAAAATTGTATTTGACTACTCTCCAACGACTAAAGAAAAGATAAGTGATATACATCACTATCAGCAGGAGTCGTTGATGCTTCAGCGTGAAATGTATTACGAGCGGAAAATCAACTCAAGACGTCTAGGCATTATAGAACATATTGCCATGAAATTCTGTGGCTCTTCATCCCATCCAATAGGCAAAGAAGTGGTTACGCTCATTCGTCGTCCTACTACTTCGTCCCCACCTCGACCACCAGTCTCACCGAACTCATGGGATCGAAATGAAGCATTCAACGTTCGACGCAAAGAGCTACAGGGATACAAAACTCTTAGCCCTTCAAAATAAGAGAAGTTGTCATTATATTTCAATTTTTCGAATAATAAACTATGTAGAACATTTTAATATAAATAAGATTATATTTTCATATAAAACATACACAAAAACTTAACAAAAACAGGTTTATTGGAAAAAATGGCACAGGCCAGTCGACTGAACCAGTGGATCAGTCGACTGACTCCATAATCAAAATATGATTACAGCAGAATCAGTCGACTGCCACATTGGGTCAGTCGACTGGACCAGAAGTTAAACTTTTCACCACCCAAATTCAGTCAACCGAATCAAGCCTTCAGTTGAATGAACCAGAAGATCAAAAATTATCTTCAGTCGACTGAACACCTGATTCAGTCGACTGGCTCGTAGATCTGAGAAAAATTAACTGCTTCTACCAACCCAACCTCGCCTTTTATCCTCCAAACTCACATTTTCTCTTCACTTTTACTTCAGATTTTTCACTTTTCCTCAAAACCTAAAACCTCAAAAATAAAAATTTTATCCTCAAAACTCAATTTCAATGGCTCCAAAAAGACAAGGTCAAGCAACTTCATCCTCTCAACCACCTTCCAACGACCAAATCCAATAATGGATTTCCGACGATACCACGGTTAAACGATGAAGGAGAATGCAAGATTCTCATATTTTTGAAGGTTCGTTTATAAAATTTGCTGATTTCTCTCCTTACCATATACAAGAATTGGCTCGTCGTAGCAATTTGGAGTCTTTAATTAATATTAATGAAAACAAACACAAGATAAATCAAATTATGGTTAAGCTATTCTATGCCAATCTTAATTTGGGTCACCAAAATATACATAACCAAGTTGATTGCGTTTGGAGTTTGGTTTGTGGAAAACTGGTATTCTTTTCTTTAGATCAAATGGCTCACATCCTAAAATCTTAAAATGAAGGAATTGAATAAAGTAATATTGATTTTGATATGGTCGTTCGTGATCGTATAAGTTTGTTTTTAGAAGATGATACGCGCCACCGCAAATCTGTGTCCTTAAGGCTTAAAGCTAGGATTATGCACCGTGTGTTAATGAAAACCATTACTCTGAGAATGGGAAGTTACGAGCTTGTTTATAAACACAATTTCAAAGCTTTATATGCCATCTTCGAAAATATCAAAGTCAATTGGCTTCGGTTAATTCTTAATGAATTTTTAAGTTTCAACAATGGCCATATGAATGTAATATATTATGGTGAGTACATTATGTGCTTACTAGAAAATGTGAGATTTCGAAACCCGACTCACCGGTCTCTACCGTCGGCTACTTAAACTCTCGTACTCTAGCATTGATGAAATTACTGGTTGCTCGACCTCCTCTCATCATTTCCTTTGAAGAATGGACTCAACGCAAATACCTCAAGATCAACTACCTCAACAACAAGGCGAAGCATCACGTCCGACTCGCCAAAGATCAACTATTCGTCAACAAGACGAAATTATGATTCCAAATCCGGGTCTTCCTCCACATGAGTCTATTTCCATGATATGTCGTAACCAACAATTTTTTGATACACATATCACTAGAGTTGACAAAAAGCTTGATAAAGTGAAAGGATTTTTTACAAAGTTATGGCAAGCGATCTCGTGTTCATCCTGCTCTTCCACGGCTACACTAGGTGATCCGGGCAAACAACCCGTTTTCACTTA
Organism: Allium cepa; assembly: GCA_030765085.1. Classification (NCBI taxonomy): domain Eukaryota; kingdom Viridiplantae; phylum Streptophyta; class Magnoliopsida; order Asparagales; family Amaryllidaceae; genus Allium; species Allium cepa. Next base: position 781,983,000 of record CM060929.1, read on the forward strand.
GTCTTCCTCTTCTGATGATCAAGCGAGTAGCAGCGACAATGGTGGAAATGGAGGCGATGGTGGTGAGATAGGTGGTGATAGGGGTAAGCGTATAATATAGTAAGTTGCTGCTTCTCTTAGAATTTGCTTTTTTGTGATACGAACTTTAGTCCTTCATTTTAAAACATTAAAACATGGCTTGTACTAAATAGCCAATGTTTTGCATTATTTGTTTTATTTGATGTTGTTATCTTAAAACTCTTTATGGTTGCAATGTATGTATGCTTGTTTCTTTCACTATTATGATTTAAATATTTATACATGCATCACACGATTATTAATGTTATTTATTCCTTTTTGTCGATGACAAAGGGGCAGAATATTATCACTAACATTAAGAATGTAGGATATATATCGCCAAAGATTCAAGGGAAGTAAGTATTCATATTATATTATATACAGTTGAAATCTATATCTATTTACAGGTTGTCATTAATCAAAAAGGGGAAGAATGTTGAGACTTGGTTTTAATTCATGACACGAAGCTATCACTGAAACATACAGATTCGACGACTGTTACGACAAAAAGAGAATATATACTACATGGAGACAAGACATCAAAATGGGTGCGTCAACTTTTATATTATTTTGTTTTGAGTCTTAAGTCAATATTGTTAAGATCTCTCCTCGTTTACGTATATATTATTTTCAAATGATTTATACATATATAAACATATAAAATATATACATATATTATCACAGTTTTAAAGTTAGAATCATATATAATATATATATCATATATACCTGTGTAAACAGTGCAAACTGCACAAATAATACCAGGTCAGTCGACTGACCTGCTAGTATCTTTGCAAAATGCACAGGTGCATAAGTTTGTATATAATTTATAATAAAATCATTTGAATATTTAGTCGACTGACCTAGAGGCTCAGTTGACTGAATTTCTATAACAACTAATTTTTTTGAAAAGACACGATCATTCATGAAGAGTTACGAATCTCTACAAAGAGATTTGGACGCAACGCTTCAACTGGAACTATTCGCCAATGGTTGTTGCTATTTAACAACTATAAATACATATCCTAACTTCATTCCAAATCACTAAATCTGCTTATCTCTCTTATCTAACTTTCCCGAATATTCTTGCAACTATACTCTTAAATATTCAGTGTTCTTTAATATATTGTATTCTAAGCAATATTATTCCTTTCTAATCTTCATAAACTTCAAATATACATACTTATAATCGAGGAGAAGATCATAGGATGTATGTACCACAAACAGACTTATCCATGTTATTAGAACACAAAAAGTCAAACAATATTTTGTAGTTGTTGAAGTCCTGTTCTGTCGCTCAGGTGTGTGAAGTCCTCTTCGGCTGCTGAGGTGTAAATCCTGTTCCGCTGCTTAGGTCCTTATTCGGCTGCTCAGGGGTTGCATAGACATGTTCCTCCGGGTTAGGTGAGGGTTGTTTTTGTAACAACCCTGTATTTTGTGATTATTTTTAATTGTATATTTTAATTATTTTAATTGAATTTTGATTAAGAAAAAAAAAACTTGTTTTTTTTGAATGATTAATTTTGTTACTTTAAATATAAACTTTAGTTTGATATGAATTTTCATCCCAAAGCATGACTAAAAAGAACATTTTCCAAAAAGGTGAATTTTGGTCAAAATAGTCAAACTTTGACTTTTAATTTAAAATTTTAAAAGTTTGAAAATTTTAAATTTATCTTTTATTATGGAAGTACACAAAATTCTAAGAACATCACTTTTTGTTTCGTTGAAAACGGAGTTAAACTGCAAAAGATATGTACATTTCAATTTTGAGTACAAACTGTTTATTTAACAATTTTATCTATTTTAAATTGTATAAATTACTTTTTCTTTGTTATATTTTATTCTAATATGTGATTATATGTTATTTTATGTATATTTTGTCTTTTAGTATTTTTTGAAATGATAATATAATTTTTCTAAAGTCTATTGAAATTGTTTTCAATTTATTAAGCCTAGTTTCTATTTTCTTTGCTATTTTCTTAATTTAATTATATATATTTAAAATTTATTTATTTATTTTATAAATTCACTTTTATTTGCTGTGTTTATACTTTATTAATATTAATTTTATATGTATTTTTGTTAAAAATAGGTTTTCCAAAGATTTTTTGGGTTGTTCCAATTTATTTAGCCTAGTTTCACATATATGGATATTTTCTTTATATAAATTATATAATTTAAAATGTATGTTTTTATTTCTCTTATTTACATTTTTTTCCTGAGATTATTTATCTATTTTATCAGGCTTTTTATGTATTTACAAAATAGAAAAGAAATTTGAAAGGCCTTAAACTTTCCATCTTCCTAAGGCCCTTTTTTTCTAACCCTTCTACTTTTTAACCTAACTTTTCATTCAACTGACCACATCTCCTCATTTCTTCAGCGGCCACTTTTTTTTTTCCTCTCATTCACGAATTTTCAAAGCTCCAAAACCCTAAAAATCATGGCCTCCATCTTGAAGAAAAAATATAGGTTAATCCCTCTCTTCTTTCTACTTTTTCTTACTTTTTCTATGCAATTTTGCCTTGCCTTCTCCCTTGATTAAGATCGGCCTCTTCCCCTATTCCACGGCCACCACCTCCTTCCATCTCTTCCCAACCATCACCACCATCTACCTCATCAGATCTGACCATGGTCGAACCCCTTTTGATGGTCAAACCCCTCAAATTACAACCTAGATGCCTAGATCCATGCTTATTTGACCTCTACATGCTCATCCACTTCAACCACCACCCAAACCGCCACCATAGCCGCCACCACTCCCCAGACCTGACCACAACACACCCCTCCCCACCTTTGTCCAGTCATGACACATCACAGGCCGAGCCCAATCCCCATGGCCGAGCCCTTGTTTTGACCAAAAACCACCTAATTGACTTCAAAACCACATCACCTCCTCATGTACAAACTCCACCTTGTCTTGCCTTGAACCCGAGCTATGTTAGCCCAAACCTGACCCAAAACTTGACCACATCTGAACCACATCAGACCCCAAATCCATACCAAACAATAGAGAAGGCAAAGCAAAAGACTGCGTAGTCGTATCTCCTTTTATTTCAATGTTATTGCATTTTAAAGTCGTATTGAATTTTGTTGTTTTGATTTTTTTTTTGTTTTGGGTTGTACACAATGGTTGTAGATTTGATTCGCTCTCCACTCATGTCCATAGTCTTGTCATCGTGCTTTTGTTTCCATTGTGTCATTGGTTTTGATATCTCCAGCACAAAGAGGTGAGTAAATCTCACACGACAATTATATACTTATGCAGTTGTAAAACAACCACAACTGAATGTGTAGAAATATTTATGATGTTATAACTGCCATGTGATTTTATATATATCATGTTAACATGTTAAATTATATGTCATATCACCTGTTACATGTCACATCACCTGTTACTATTGTATATTGTTGTTACTGTTCATTCATATCTATTTATCACCATTGCAAGTTCCCTGTAGACTAGAATCACTATGGGTTGAAATGATACATACCCGAACGGACTTTAGAATAAGGAAATGGGCTGAAATGATAGGCCTGAATGATTTTCAAATTTATTTTATTTACTTGGGACTGCGGGTTTGAAATGATAAAACCCGGATTTTTTTGTAAATTATGGGTTGAAATGATATATTACCCGTTTCACTTTACCTAGCGTAGAAAATTATATACAGGCCCGTAGTTAAAATATGTTTTTCTAAAATGTTTAAAATATTTTAGAAATATAATTATTATAATATTTTGATTTAAAATTTATTAAAAATAAAATTTGTAAAGTATTATTGATTTTCTGGAAATTTATAAGTTAAATAAATTATGAAAAAGTTAGAAAATTTTGAATGTAAGTTATTTTGGAAAATTTGATTTAATTATAATTGGAAATTTAATTGAATATGAAATTATGATAAATTTATGATAATTTGAATTTAAATGAATTTAAAGTGATTTTAATATCATATTAATGATTTTAATAAAGGTGAAATGTGAAATGAATGAATATTGTAAGTTGAAATTTTGAAATATAACTAAAACTGGAAATTTATGAAATTGACGTAAAGGTGAACTTTTAGTTAAGTAAATAAAAATAAAACTAAGTTATATTTGAGAATTTGAACTTAAGTGTTAAGTTGAAATTTAATGTAATGGATTTTAAAATTGAACATTGCATTTTAATAAGTGAATTATTATTAAATCTTGATTTTTGAATGGAAATTTAACTTTATAAAATCATGAACTTGAGGAAAATTAATTGATGTTATAAATGTGAAAATGTATGATTTTATAAGTTAAAAATGTTTTTAATAAAAATATAATTGGTTGAGAAATTTTATTGAATATTTGAAGTTAATTGACTGCATTTTTTGAAATGCTATTAATTACAATGTAAATGATATTACAGCATTTGTAAACGCTGTAGTTGATGATAATGAACTAAAAAGCTAAGTTGAATTAAAATCTATTATAGCAATCTTTGTAAGTGCTATAATTTTTGAATTTAACTAAGTTATTCGAATTTAAGTAAACATATTATAACATTTTAAAATGCTGTCTTTTGTTAAATTGAACTGTTTTGAATGTAACTTTCCGTATAAGTTTTCTAAATGATGCGAAAAGTGAATTTTCACGGTTTTGATAAACTTAAGTGAATAAATAAACTTTGGAAGTTGAAATTTTTGGAAATTTAATAATTTAATTATTAAACATAATAACTTCATTGAAATGATAAAAAAGAATTTTTGGAATATAAACTGTTTTGAAATATGAATTGAAATGGTATTTTAGATTTAATAAAATGAATAATGATTTGAAATGAATGAAGTTTGAAAAGATACGATATTTTGATATATTAAAATGATTTGAAACGAAGTTTTGGAAGATATGATATTTTGATATTAAATGATTTGAAAAATGGAGTTTGAAAGATAGGACATTTTGATATTAACATGATTTAAAAAGAAGTTCTGAAAGATATGATATTTTGGAACTGAAGCTTTGAAAGGTTATGATATTTGGATATATTAAAATGATTTGAAAGGTAGTGTTGAAAGGGTATGAAAATTTAATATATTGAAATGGTTAGAAATGACTTGATATTTATTTTGATAAATATTTGAATTGAAAGATATTTTACGATGATATATTGAAATGGTTTTGGAAATGATTTAATCTTTATTTTGGTAAAGATTTGGATTGAAAAGGATATTTTATTTTGAAGTATAAAATATGTTTTAAAGTTATAACTACGGGTTATAATAACGATTGGTTGTTAAAGAGACCGGGATCGGATATTGTCTTATAGCCGGACAATACCGAAAACCACTTTAACAACTGTGTACGCGGTGGAGATTCCAGAATGAAGTAGGATGGTGGCGACGTTCTCGAGGTATATTACGTGGACCCAACTCCCGTGAGTTGGCATATATGACTAAAACAGGAGCTATACCAGGCTACACAAAGGGTCGCACCCTTTCATCGAGCATGCTCCATCGGAAACTATTCTATTACTGTTGTGATTCGATTCGGTGGCGCCACTTTGATTCGGGGGTATTGTTCGAGGTGGGCGGAAGCTGCTGGCTTGCCGTCACCACCGGTCCGGGAGTGCAAACGGTGTATCCACCCTGGCATTGCCTCGCGTGCCGTGTCATATCCTTATATCGAGCCCACTACGATTTTGGTTTTAAAGATCCGACCGCGTTACGGTTCACCATCCCCTTAACGCTATTTTCTATATGATTATACTTTACTGATTAGACACTACCGTATATAGCGTATATTACTACATAGTAAATAGTTTAACGGATCCTTAGAGGATGAGCGGTCCCAAACATCCTTTAAGTTACTGATGCATTTTGTTACTGTTCACTTGAGTTGATTTACAGTTTATAAGTATTTATGTCCTGACTCGAGTGTTTTGTGTTTTGCTTTACGCTCGAGTCAGATTGATTGAGTTAGCATTCAAGATTCACCTTCAGCGTTGGAGCTTTCCTTGAAGATCCAGCCATCTATTTTGTTTCAGTATCCAGTGGTTCAGTGATGTATCTGATTTGTACCTGATGTATCCTGTTACTCTTCTGTTGTATCTTATTTAACTCTGATGTATCTTATATTTTATATAGTAGCTTCGTGAACTACTATCTCTTTTTCTTCCGCTGCATTTTTATATACTCTGTGTCTGTGATCTGTGATTTTTATTTACTGTATATTCTGAGGTTTGCCAAAATTTTATTTACAACGCGGTATTTTGAGCAATTCAATCCCGGCATGAGTATCTACCTATGCACTTATAATGGATGCGAATGGTTGAAAATATCGGGTTGTTACAGTTGGTATCAGAGCTTTGGTAGCTCTAGGCAAAACTCAGCATATGGAGTGCATGTATTTACAGAACCACTTACATTCGAGTTTGAATCTCTTCCTTTTTGACTCAATTCCTTTGAATTTTGGAACGTTCCCTACGATTCCAAAATCCATTCGTATCCTTCACTATTCATCTTCTTTTGACTCTGGAGTATTTCATAACTCCGCTTCGAATGATCTTTCTAGTGAGTCGGCGGTCACGCCAATTTCAAATTTAATTGAAAAGGGGGAAACTCCTTTGCAGTTAGCATCGATTCACCAGAGATTCTTATCTATCCTTGGTTTAGATGCTAATATCTTTTGTTCTTTCAAACTCTAACTCTTGAGATCGAATGTAGATTTACCCTAGAAAAATCAACATTGATCTTATTCTTTAAGTCAGGGTTGACCCGGTTAAGGTTGCCCGTGATTTATATAAGCATATCCATCTTCCTATTCTGTTATTTAATCATGTCATCCTTGTTTCCAACTTATTTTTAAATCATAATCTCCTTTGATTTGTGTTAATCAAAAAAATTTGAATCTCTATCCTTATTTGAAAATCTATTCATGTATAGTGTATTTGTAAACTAGTATTTAAAATTTAAAATGTTTTATATATTGTGTTGTTTGAGTTGTTGAGGTTGAGTTGGGTTTCTGATCGATACGTCTGATCAACGCTATCGATAAGATTTCCAAAATACTTTGACAGAACAAACGGACACAATATATTTTAAAAAAAATTTGGTTAATGAAATAAATTTTGATATATAAGTAAATTTATGGAACTTAATGAAATGATTTAAATTGATAATTTGAAATGATAATACTTGATTTATCATTTATTGTTCTACAAATAGATCTATAAATATTTGTTTATAAATTTATTTGGGAACTGAAATGAATTTAAAACAAGAATTTGAGGATTTAAATTCCGATTATTTCGAACTTTGGTTTAAAGTTTTAAAGGGTTATATTATTTAAAGTATTTTCAAATAGAAATTTGTTTCCAAAGAATTTTAAAGTTTAAAATTAGTGCTCTTCTCATTGTCGCCGGGAAATAACTTCGGTGATGATCGCGACATCATCGACGTTCATTTTCGAGTTTCGAAGTGAAGAGACCGTTCTGTAGTCTTGCTACAGTTTTGTTTCGGGGGAATTTAATTGATTTGAATTTCTAAAATATGAATTGATTTATAATATATACAGATATATGATTGAAATTTGATTTGACATATTATATATATATATATTATTACGTATCTCTAAATGGTTTGGAGAAATCGGAAATACAATTCTTAAATTTTATTTTTAAATAATAATTTCAATTATAAAAAGAGAATAAAAAATTTGGATAAATGATTAAAACTTGAGAGAATTGAATTGGAAAGTTTTATTTGTATAATATAATTGCATTCAAATATAACTTACTTTAATTTCAGAAGTTAACAATGTAATTGGATAATATACAATATAAAAAGATTTTATAAATGAAATTTGAGTGGTTATAATAAATGTTATACACTTAAATTTTAATTATAAAATGATTAACAGAGGTAAATATAATAAAGGGTAATTGAATAACTTACAATAAAATGATGTTAAAAGAACTAAGAACGAAAGAAAGCAGTTATAATAAGTGTAAGTATGTTTAACATAAGCGATAAATATAGTGAGAGGAATAAATTTAATTTTAATTAGGAATAAAGAAGAATAAAATTTATTTAGTACAATGTGAGTGTAATAAATGATTATTTTTCAAACCCATGGTTTTAAAAATTGTTAATTTAAGATGATTGGATAATAAGATAATGAAATTTGGGATAGTTAAGATTTATTTAAATTGTGTAAAGATTTATTTTCTGTTTAAGTTGAAATTTCCATGGTTTCAAACTTATTTCCTTACTTTGTTTTTTCAAACTATCTTTTGGTTGTCCTTATCATCCTTATCTTGCTATAGACTGGTATAGGCATATTTCAATAAAAAAAAATCTGTTTAGAAATCTTTCTATAATCTTCGATAATCTGCACCTTGTTAAACTTACCTATAACAATAGTCATCACGTATAATTTCATTCTCCTTTTCATATTGTCCTAATCTTATTTCACTCTATATATTTTTCTGTGCTTTCCCGTACCCCATTCCTTTTCGGGGACGAAAAGTTTTGAGTGGGGGAGAGTGTAACAACCCTGTATTTTGTGATTGTTTTTAATTGTATATTTTAATTATTTTAATTGAATTTTGATTAAGAAAAAAAAACTTGTTTTTTTGAATGATTAATTTTGTTACTTTAAATATAAACTTTAGTTTGATATGAATTTTCATCCCAAAGCATGACTAAAAAGAACATTTTCCAAAAAGGTGAATTTTGGTCAAAATAGTCAAACTTTGACTTTTAATTTAAAATTTTAAAAGTTTGAAAATTTTAAATTTTATATTTTATTATGGAAGTACACAAAATTCTAAGAACATCACTTTTTGTTTCGTTGAAAACGGAGTTAAACTGCAAAAGATATGTACATTTCAATTTTGAGTACAAACTGTTTATTTAACAATTTTATCTATTTTAAATTGTAAAAATTACTTTTTCTTTGTTATATTTTATTCTAATATGTGATTATATGTTATTTTATGTATATTTTATCTTTTAGTATTTTTTGAAATGATAATATAATTTTTCTAAAGTCTATTGAAATTGTTTTCAATTTATTAAGCCTAGTTTCTATTTTCTTTGCTATTTTCTTAATTTAATTATATATATTTAAAATTTATTTATTTATTTTATAAATTCACTTTTATTTGCTGTGTTTATACTTTATTAATATTAATTTTATATGTATTTTGGTTAAAAATAGGTTTTCCAAAGATTTTTTGGGTTGTTCCAATTTATTTAGCCTAGTTTCACATATATGGATATTTTCTTTATATAAATTATATAATTTAAAATGTATGTTTTTATTTCTCTTCTCTACATTTTTTTTCTGAGATTATTTATCTATTTTATCAGGCTTTTTATGTATTTACAAAATAGAAAAGAAATTTGAAATGCCTTAAACTTTCCATCTTCCTAAGGCCCTTTTTTTCTAACCCTTCTACTTTTTAACCTAACTTTTCATTCAACTAACCACATCTCCTAATTTCTTCAGCCGCCACTTTTTTTTTCCTCTCATTCACGAATTTTCAAAGCTCCAAAACCCTAAAAATCATGGCCTCCATCTTGAAGAAAAAATTTAGGTTAATCCCTCTCTTCTTTCTACTTTTTCTTACTTTTTCTATGCAATTTTGCCTTGCCTTCTCCCTTGATTAAGATCGGCCTCTTCCCCTATTCCATGGCCACCACCTCCTTCCATCTCTTCCCAACCATCACCACCATCTACCCCATCAGATCTGACCATGGTCGAACCCCTTTTGATGGTCAAACCCCTCAAATTACAACCTAGATGCCTAGATCCATGCTTATTTGACCTCTACATGCTCATCCACTTCAACCACCACCCAAACCACCACCATAGCTGCCGCCACTCCCCAGACCTAACCACAACACACCCCTCCCCACCTCTGTCCAGTCATGACACATCACAGGCCGAGCCCAGTCCCCATGGCCGAGCCCTTGTTTTGACCAAAAACCACCTAATTGACTTCAAAACCACATCACCTCCTCATGTACAAACTCCACCTTGTCTTGCCTTGAACCCGAGCTATGTTAGCCCAAACCTGACCCAAAACTTGACCACATCTGAACCACATCAGACCCCAAAGCCATACCAAACAATAGAGAAGGCAAAGCAAAAGATTGCGTAGTCGTATCTCCTTTTATTTCAATGTTATTGCATTTTAAAGTCGTATTGAATTTTATTGTTTTGATTTTTTTTTTGTTTTGGGTTGTACACAATGGTTGTAGATTTGATTCGCTCTCCACTCATGTCCATAGTCTTGTCATCGTGCTTTTGTTTCCATTGTGTCATTGGTTTTGATATCTCAAGCACAAAGAGGTGAGTAAATCTCACACGACAATTATATACTTATGCAGTTGTAAAACAACCACAACTGAATGTGTAGAAATATTTATGATGTTATAACTGCCATGTGATTTTATATATATGATGTTAACATGTTAAATTATATGTCATATCACCTGTTACATGTTACATCACCTGTTACTATTGTATATTGTTGTTACTGTTCATTCATATCTGTTTATCACCATTGCAAGTTCCCTGTAGACTAGAATCACTATGGGTTGAAATGATACATACCCGGACGGACTTTAGAATAAGGGAATGAGCTGAAATGATAGGCCTGAATGATTTTCAAATTTATTTTATTTACTTGGGACTGCGGGTTTGAAATGATAAAACCCGGATTTTTTGTAAATTATGGGTTGAAATGATATATTACCCGTATCACTTTACCTAGCGTAGAAAATTATATACAGGCCCGTAGTTAAAATATGTTGTTCTAAAATGTTTAAAATATTTTAGAAATGTAATTATTATAATATTTTGATTTAAAATTTATTAAAAATAAAATTTGTAAAGTATTATTGATTTTATGGAAATTTATAAGTTAAATAAGTTATGAAAAAGTTAGAAAATTTTGATTGTAAGTTATTTTGGAAAATTTGATTTAATTATAATTGGAAATTTAATTGAATATGAAATTATGATAAATTTATGATAATTTGAATTTAAATGAATTTAAAGTGATTTTAATATCATATTAATGATTTTAATAAAGGTGAAATGTGAAATGAATGAATATTGTAAGTTGAAATTTTGAAATATAACTAAAACTGGAAATTTATGAAATTGACGTAAAGGTGAACTTTTAGTTAAGTAAATAAAAATAAAACTAAGTTATATTTGAGAATTTGAACTTAAGTGTTAAGTTGAAATTTAATGTAATGGATTTTAAAATTGGACATTGCATTTTAATAAGTGAATTATTATTAAATCTTGATTTTTGAATGGAAATTTAACTTTATAAAATCATGAACTTGAGGAAAATTAAATGATGTTATAAATGTGAAAATGTATGATTTTATAAGCTAAAAATGTTTTTAATAAAAATATAATTGGTTGAGAAATTTTATCGAATATTTGAAGTTAATTGACTGCATTTTTTGAAATGCTATTAATTACAATATAAATGATATTACAGCATTTGTAAACGCTGTAGTTGATGATAATGAACTAAAAAGCTAAGTTGAATTAAAAGCTATTATAGCAATCTTTGTAAGTGCTATAATTTTTGAATTTAACTAAGTTATTCGAATTTAAGTAAACCTATTATAACATTTTAAAATGCTGTCTTTTGTTAAATTGAACTGTTTTGAATGTAACTTTCCGTATAAGTTTTCTAAATGATGCGAAAAGTGAATTTTCACGGTTTTGATAAACTTAAGTGAATAAATAAACTTTGGAAGTTGAAATTTTTGGAAATTTAATAATTTAATTATTAAACATAATAACTTCATTGAAATGATAAAAAAGAATTTTTGGAATATAAACTGTTTTGAAATATGAATTGAAATGGTATTTTAGATTTAATAAAATGAATAATGATTTGAAATGAATGAAGTTTGAAAAGATACGATATTTTGATATATTAAAATGATTTGAAACGAAGTTTTGGAAGATATGATATTTTGATATTAAATGATTTGAAAAACGGAGTTTGAAAGATAGGACATTTTGATATTAAGATGATTTAAAAAGAAGTTCTGAAAGATATGATATTTTGGAACTGAAGCTTTGAAAGGTTATGATATTTGGATATATTAAAATGATTTGAAAGGTAGTGTTGAAAGGGTATGAAAATTTAATATATTGAAATGGTTAGAAATGACTTGATATTTATTTTGATAAATATTTGAATTGAAAGATATTTTACGATGATATATTGAAATGGTTTTGGAAATGATTTAATCTTTATTTTGGTAAAGATTTGGATTGAAAAGGATATTTTATTTTGAAGTATAAAATATGTTTTAAAGTTATAACTACGGGTTATAATAACGATTGGTTGTTAAAGAGACCGGGATCGGATATTGTCTTATAGCCGGACAATACCGAAAACCACTTTAACAACTGTGTACGCGGTGGAGATTTCAGAATGAAGTAGGATGGTGGCGACGTTCTCGAGGTATATTACGTGGACCCAACTCCCGTGATTTGGCATATATGACTAAAACAGGAGCTATACCGGGCTACACAAAGGGTCGCACCCTTTCATCGAGCATGCTCCATCGGAAACTATTCTATTACTGTTGTGATTCGATTCGGTGGCGCCACTTTGATTCGGGGGTATTGTTCGAGGTGGGCGGAAGCTGCTGGCTTGCCGTCACCACCGGTCCGGGAGTGCAAACGGTGTATCCACCCTGGCATTGCCTCGCGTGCCGTGTCATATCCTTATATCGAGCCAACAACGATTTTGGTTTTAAAGATCCGACCGCGTTAAGGTTCACCATCCCCTTAACGCTATATTCTATATGATTATACTTTACTGATTAGACACTACCGTATATAGCGTATATTACTACATAGTAAATAGTTTAACGGATCCTTAGAGGATGGGCGGTCCCAAGCATCCTTTAAGTTACTGATGCATTTTGTTACTGTTCACTTGAGTTGATTTACAGTTTATAAGTATTTATGTCCTGACTCGAGTGTTTTGTGTTTTGCTTTACGCTTGAGTCAGATTGATTGAGTTAGCATTCAAGATTCACCTTCGGCGTTGGAGCTTTCCTTGAAGATCCAGCCATCTATTTTGTTTCAGTATCCAGTGGTTCAGTGATGTATCTGATTTGTACCTGATGTATCATGTTACTCTTCTGTTGTATCTTATTTAACTCTGATGTATCTTATATTTTATATATTAGCTTTATGAACTACTATATCGTTTTCTTCCGCTGCATTTTTATATACTCTGTGTCTGTGATTTTTATTTACGGTATATTCTGAGGTTTGCCAAAATTTTATTTACAACGCGGTATTTTGAGCAATTCAATCCCGGCATGAGTGTCTACCTATGCACTTATAATGGATGTGAATGGTTGAAAATATCGGGTTGTTACAGTTTTAGTAAAATTCCAGAAGGAGTCTGGGACTGGACGTAGGACGGAGCTCCGAACCAGTATGAAAAATCTCTGGTGTTATTTTTATCATACTGCTTTTATATTCTGCACTATTTACTATATAGCTATCATCACTATCTCTTTATTATCGTATATCCATATTACACAATGCATAGCACACTTTCAGTATCATGGTCAATTGTAGTCATCTCAAAGTTAAAATATCTGGTCAGATTAGAACGGCTAACAGTAATTGTTATTATTGAACCAATGACTTTGTTTATGGACAAACTGAGTTGAAAAAGGATTATACTGAAATTTTGACCGATACCAAATTCCATAAATCCTAAAGCGATGCAACGTTGACAAAAAGAATGTGTGTAAATAATCGTTGTTAAAGGTACCGCTTAAGAAAATATGAAATCGGATTTTACTAAAAAGACCCGTAAGATGTAAATTCGGCCAAACTGTCACACATCTGACTAAGATCACATGTGAACTTTAATATTTGAATTGATAAAAATTAATCGCCGATTGAATTCACACCAACATAATTAAAATACATCAATTCATAACATATAATAATACATAAGAACAATGATTCATCAATAGAAAAATGATTACATCAAAACATAATTATATCATTCAACACATAGATTCAACGATCAAATACTAAACTAACACCATCAAACCAACAACTACAAATAAAATATGACCATCTACACTACAACACCAATATTACTATGATTCAACAGACTTTACTTGTTTTGTGGATACCTTTTTAGAGAAAATAGTACTTTGTAAGAAAGTTTTGGTTGCAAGTATGAATGTAATATCCTACGATTATATTTGTCCAAATGTCATACTTGGGCTTGCATTTCAAGAGCATATCAAGTGTCCTCCAACGCATTGAGGGATCTATCCACAGGCTTATACTGTGAGAACATATTAGACATTATTTGGTATGGTGAATACCGCAAGCATCCATAAGACCAATGTCCAACATTTTTCTTATTCCTACAAACAACGATTTCAACAAAAAGATCCTCAATAACATATTATTTAATGGAGGATTCTCTCCCAAATGTTGCTCTTTTACCTTCTTCATGGGCACAATATCAACATTTTAGGTTTGATTAAAAGTTTCATTGTCATTGCAAATATCTTTCTCCGTTTACGAACACCTAAATTCATATCAACACAAACTTTTTTAACCAGTCTTTGTTCCACTTGATCTATATATTAACCACTCTTCATCCTCGATCTTTCATAAGTCAAGTTTTGTGGATCTTCGATGAACTAAGTTTGCGGAACAAAATCTATGTCATCATTATGTCTCTGATAAAACATCACATTCAAAATCCCACTCCCCAAATTATTTCATCAACATTCAATCTTCAATCTCTCAATTATCAATGTTGGCTAATCTACATACAAAATAAGTGTACACACCACCACTTAAACTAAAACAAGCCGTTGCATTGAAACTAACAATGATAATAGAACCAAAATTTAACAATTTACCATGAAAATTTCAAAAAGAATTCTTCAAATCACTAATTTATTGCATAATAATTTGATAAATGTTCTTTTAATTAATTAATTGTAGGTGAAAATATTAAGATTTAAATGGTAATTGAGTTTAGTAAAAGTTAGCATTTGAGGATATGTGTATAAGTGGGTTACTTTGAGCACAATGCCACATTTTAGTGTAGCGCCGCTTTAAATTCACTGGTTATATATTTTTATCTTTTGGAAAAATTGAGCAAACGGCTTTTAAAAAATAATCATTCTACTTTCACCGGTATGCCGATGACGTGCTGACAAGTATTCAATGTTCGTAATTAGTTTTTAAATGTTGGAAAATTCTATTCAAAACCCTAAATGTGGTGAGTAGCCCCTTTTAAAATTTTAAAAAATTTAACTGGACTAAAATGCCATTCGTTGAATTTCCACCTCATTTTATTTTTCTAAAATATTTTCGACCACCACGTAGAGCGTTTAGTACACACCACGTACTGCGAATGCGTGATTTAAGTACCTACCACACACTTGACCTATAAGATTAAATGGTTCACGTAGTGCGAATGCGTCAAGTTCCGTTTTATGTTCTATAAGCTTTTTTTTTTTAAATTTTGTTTATCTACTCTGCAGGTTAATTACCAGGTAAACCCTTTAACATTGTAGATCAAGTTTGCGATAGGTACCTAAACCATACATCCACACCGTGTAGTTATTTCAGAATCCATGTATCAATCCAACGAGCTGGAATAATATTTTCATGTGGGTGGTTGTTGAAAACATAAAAATAGGAATTTTTTTAAATCTGGACCAATTTTTAAACTTATTTACGTAATTAAGCCACTTTTAAACTATTAGAGAAATATGTCACTTTTGGCCAGCTAGGCGCTATACTGACGAAAAGTGTGTTAGCGACATTTCAAATGTCGGGTAGTATTTTCTCTCTCTAAATTTTACACTGCCACTTTTTCAAAAGAAGCCAATGAAAAGTAAAAAAAAGAAGTAAAATGTGTAATGTATTTTTTTTTTTTACTTTTACATTCGCTTCTTTTAAAAAGGAGCCAATGTAAAAGCCAAAAAAAAAAACGTATAGACGACATTTTAAACATCAAATATAATTTTTTTTAAACACTTACACCGGAGTCAACGTAAAAATTAAAAAAAGAATTATAGACGACATTTGAAATGCCGTTAATACACTTTTAGCCAGCATGACGCTGAGTTGACCAAAAGTGGACGCTAAAGCTAAGCTGATCAAAAGTGAACTATTTTCTTAATAAGCTTATGAAATGGCCTATAAATGCAGTATGTTTATAAAAGTGATCAAAATTGAAACAAATCCTAAAAAATAATATGAGGTAGAAATCCACGGCATTTTAGCCAAATAGTTTTTAAAAAATGGCTAGTCAGCCTATTTAGATACATAATTTGCGTTTGAAATGTACTGTAAAACAGGCAACTGGAAAAAAAAAATTAAAAAAATAAATAAAAATTGAACATAGGAAAGCAGAAAACAAAGTTTGCTAGATATGAAGCAATTAAAATGATCGGGCGGCGGCTTCTTCATTTCTATTTTCTTAGCAAGCGCGCTGGCCTTCCGACCTCTCTCTTTCCTCGTAATTACCATAATATCCTTCGTCGTTTTGTTCCTTCTTCGTTAATCCCTAGACCTAGCTCTTTTATCAAAAGTTCGAGCATCAAGATCCTAGCGGCGGCGGCTATGTCGCAGGCAAGAGTATACACCGACGTCAACGTTCATCGACCAAAGGAATACTGGGATTACGAAGCTCTCACTGTTCAATGGGGGTATGCTTTATCTAATTCTCGCTACCTAGCCCTAAGTTGTTTAATGTATTTTTTACTATCATAGGTAACTGTAGTTTCGAAATGTATATCTAGATATTTGGTTGAATGTTATTTGGTAATTGTAGACTTAAGGGATTGGAAAGGTTAGAGACACGGTAAAATCAGAAGATTTTCTCGTGAAAGATTAACTAAACCTACGTCTTTGGATGTTCCTGAAGCACCGATTTTGGGGAATTTTTTGGTGCTACACGCCTCATCAGATTAGTTGGGCTAATTGAAAAACTTCATTGGAATTTTATATGATGTAAAATTTGGTTTATATTTATCTAAAATTAAAAAGATACTGAGTAGAAGAACTAATTGGCGATGAAGAGGGTTGGAGCATATATTTTTATACAATAAGAGAATGTGTGGCAACCACTTATATTTTCTAAAAGAGTTTTGAATGTTATTTTTTTGTAATAGTCTAATAGTCTAATAAAAGATTGTGGATGTAATTTGATGTTTAAGTTAAAATAATTCAATAGTGTTATTTGGATACTATGATTTATAAGTGGTGAATGTATATCTAATTGCATGATCGGACATATCATTGTACAAAGAGAATGAATGTTAAATAATATTATTTTGCTTGTAAATTGTCTGAAACAACAAGACCAATTTAACCATTTAGTTACTCAAAGCTACTTATAAATTTTATCATAGATTACAAGCCACAAATAGTTATTTCTCCTATTCTGACTTCTAAGCCACTCATAGAGGAGTTTTCAGGCATCCAAACTCAAACAAGCTACCTATGAACAGTTTTGGGTACTTACTAGGAGTTTCCAAACATTCTTTAGGTGTAGCATATTTTTTTATACACATTTTGAATATGTTAGTGTAAATTTTGAGTTAATTGTAAATTAGTTATTTTAAGAAACATCCAATGCTCTTCCATTATATTCTTGGAGTTAGTATGAGTGGGGTATTAGTCCTACCTAGATTAAAGAAACTTCAATGCTATACCGATCGGTGCATTGAAGATGCCATAAATGCTCAAGAAAAAATTGGTATGGAGTTCAATATAGCTACAAGATTTAAAAAAGGAAAAATTAATAACCAATGTAGTTTTTTATATTTTATCATCATCATCATCATCATCATTATCCTTGTATTTTTTTTCTAATTGATTTGTATTGACTACATGAATACTAAATTTCAATTTTTTTCTTTGAGTAGTCATACCTTTCGTAATTATTTAAAAAAAAAACTACTTTTTCAAAAAACTTCCTTGTTGATTTAGAATTTTTCTTTTCTTTTATGTAAATATAATATTCTCTCCACCGATGCATCGTTTTTCCTTCTTTGTATGTGTTTGTACTTTGTACCATCTAAGTCTACTTTCTTCAATTTCCTTGTTTGTATCTGACACTTTTTTTTTCTCTTAATCTCACATTTGAAGCTCTATCTTCTGTAGTAATTCTAACCATCCGCATAGCATTTTAAATTCACTTACATTTATCCTTTTTGTTTAGTTAAATTTTATTTAAAGATCAACATTTTGCTTCGTACATCTTCTTATTTCTCCTATGTTTATCATGGTTTTATTTATTTATTTTATCTATTGTTTTATTTCATGCTGCATTTTCTATCCAGCGTTTTAGTTCATGTAATATTTTATTTTATTAAATTTTATGTTTTATTTCTTGCAATGTATTATGTATTTCTATGTGGTCTATGGCAGCTTGGCTCTCAAATCACCTGTTCATGTACAAGTGATGAGGCCTAGTAGCCTTCTTACCTTCATTGTGTTCAATCACGTGTTTTGTCGTTCATTCATGTTGGGTTTTTGTGCGCCATATATGTGTGGCTAGGTTAATGTTCGATTTTGAATGCTAACTTCTTTGTTTTTTTGTTTTTGTGTATTCTTTTTTGAATTGCCTATAAACTATAGGGAAGCATGTGTCTTCCAAACACATACTACGGGTACTTGTTTACCATGATTGTCAGTTTCGGGGTCCGAACTCGTGACCTTTGGTTTCACAGTCCCAACATCAACCAACTATGCCAACCCTGTTGGCGTTGTTTTGTGTGTTTGTTTTATAGTGTGATTACCATATAGTAGATAAGAGCCATCCTTAATGTTGAACTTTGTAAAAGGAGCTCTTGTAAATCATTTTTATACTAAGTTACATGTTGGTATTTGTTTGCTAGAGTATATACGTTGTGACCGAGGGTTCATATTTAAATGTGTTTGCAGTACATAATTTTGGGCCCATCTTCACTTTTGTTTTGTAGAGACCAAGATGATTATGAAGTTGTTCGAAAAGTTGGAAGAGGGAAGTATAGTGAGGTTTTTGAAGGCATAAACATAACAAATAAGGAACGGTGTGTTATTAAAATTCTCAAGCCCGTGAAGAAAAAGAAGGTTTGGAAACCTGCAAAATATTGTATCGCTGCCTGTTTTGTTATGTAAATGCAAACAAATATGACTATGAACAATAAAAGAGAACATGTCACTTGTGAAGAGACAACTTAATAGAAGTTCTTTGGCATGTAAAGATTATTTAAATGATTTTGGTTGAATCTACTTTTTCCATTAATTCTTTTGGCTTTAATGGCATTTATACATCTTTTTGCAGTAGATGGCATGCATACATTTAGACGAGGCCTTTTTTTATACACCTCTTTTGTAAAATTACCAGCACTCTTGAAGTTTCTGAATAGGCAACTTCGACTATGACCTTGCACAAACTTGATTTATATGCCAAGATGTGTTCTGTTTAACACATTCAGACATATTTGCATACATGCAAGGTTACTTGCACAGTAAAAAATACGAATGACTAATTCATAACGTCGAAGATCCGAGCTATGTTCTAACTATGGTGGATATAAGTATTAACTGGAGCTGATTCAACTCTTTTGTTATCTACCTTATAACTTGTATGATTGTGCTTATCAAGTTATTCTTTCATGTAGTTTTCTGCCTGTAACTTATGCAGATAAAGAGGGAGATTAAAATACTCCAAAACCTTTGCGGAGGACCAAACATCGTGAAGCTTCTCGATATTGTCAGAGATCAACATTCCAAAACTCCTAGCTTGATATTTGAATATGTGAACAGCACAGATTTTAAAGTGTTATACCCAACTTTAACAGATTATGACATCCGCTACTACATTTATGAGCTTCTCAAGGTTTTTTCTCCTTTTTATTGATTTTATCAGCGCTATTTTCCAAGTGATTAAGCAGTGTGTGTAATCCACATAAAATGGAGACCTTTTGTCTTTGTGGCGAGGGGATATAGCCCAGGTGGGCTGTAAATGAAGTAGTTCCAGGCATATTTAGGCCGTTTTTAATGCATGTAAGCAGATAATTAAAAGCTAGTTAATCCAGACACACACACATATGTATGTATGTATGTACACACACACAAATATCTACTATTAATAAAGAAAATTCATTGAACCAATTTACTCGGTGTCTTTTTTAAATTTCAAAAATGCCCTTGCTTCTGTTACAAATAATATAACAGCCCGTGTGTGAAGCATGGACACATACTAGTATATATAATGGGAATGTGGCAACTATCTTTAACATTTTTGGATGAAATATATAAGCCTATTGCGACCTTTATTCTTGAACGGATTGCTGGATTTGATTTTTGTGGATGCTTGGTTTAGTGTTCAAGTTTCAGAAACACTCTCTCAAGCGGGAGCTACTGCGTACAAATTGCACTTCGAAGATCCCACTCCAAAGAGAGCCTTGTGCACTAGGTTAATGATGATGGATGACTGTCTTCGCTGTAGTGTATCCCATTTTTTATGTCTAGAATGTGTGGGATTAGTGTTAGAAACAAATATTGCATCATGTCATTACTGTATCACTTTAATGGTATACGATCCATTTTATAAAAATTGATACTTCTGACATTTGATCTTTCTTTTGGAATATTTCTTTGCTCATCATTATTCTATTTTACAGGCATTAGACTACTGCCACTCACAAGGAATTATGCATCGAGATGTCAAGCCACACAATGTTATGATTGATCATGAGCTTCGCAAACTCCGTTTGATTGATTGGGGTCTTGCTGAGTTCTACCATCCTGGCAAGGAATACAATGTTCGTGTTGCTTCAAGGTGAAATTTTAAAAATAAAGCAACAATTTGTAATGATGTAAATTATGTATATGTTCTCAAATCATATAGTTGTCATCCACGAATCCGAGATCATCGTCTGTTTATAATGTTTATTGGATTGAGTATCATAATGGTTTTACTATACGGAAATTATGCTCAGCTGCCTAAACATGTTATTTAGCTTAATTGAAAAGTATTCATGAATAATAATATAAATGGCAGCTTCCAAACATTTGTATATTCTGAGTATTAACATCCCTGTTATACTTTACATCAGTAACAAGAAAATTGTAACATATCTTAAGCAGCCTTATTAAGTACAATCGGCTTTTATGTATCTCACGTCATAAACTTGTATGTTTCTCTATTGGCCCCCAGATATTTCAAGGGCCCTGAACTTCTCGTTGATTTACAAGACTATGACTACTCACTAGATATGTGGAGTCTTGGTTGCATGTTTGCTGGAATGGTATGCATCTTAGTCATAGATGAAGTTAGCTTGCATTAGTTGATACGTACATAATAAAAATGCTTATATGTTTATCTGCTTTAGTTTTCCCTGCATAAGATTTATATATCACAAGTTTCATTAATAGTGTGTGTGTGTATATATTCCAGATATTCCGCAAGGAACCATTTTTCTATGGACATGACAACCAAGATCAGCTTGTTAAAATTGCGAAGGTAAAATAATTTTTTTGGTTTTATTTATTGCATTTTTAGTTAACAACTAAGAATATCGAAGTAGCTTTTTTTGTTAGAGTAAATCGTTTTTTAAATTGTTTTTTGCTGATTGCATAGACATTACTGCCAGTTTAAGTTTTTAGTTCCTGGTTGTGTTAACAAATTAATAATAACTGATTTATTGCTTCGATAGTCATTATCATCCTAATTAGAGTAACTTAGGACATAGAAGACACAATACCGATTACTTGTGTTAAATGGAATAGCTTTGAAACCAGAACCTCAATGAGTATGTAATAAATTAGCAGGAGCATGAAAAAAAAAAGGTTTCACATTGATATTATCAAGGTTTTAATTCTCGGATATCAGACGCATTTCGTCTCGGCGATTTTAGTGACTCGGTATCGTATCGGGAAAGATCTCGGACGAGACTGAGTGCATCTTGGACGCCAATATCGGATTTACATCTCAGACCTAAAGTTCATCTTGGGACCATATCGGAGTATAACACATCACATAATTTATAGCAGAAAATGCATGGTATCGGTTTATTTAACATTTACTGAATTAATGCAACTAATCTCCACTAATCTAACTGAAAAAAATAATGCAATTATACTTCAACTATATGAAATTGTTCAACAAAAGTTACAAAACATCATCAGTTTTAGCAATTACATATAAGTAGACGAAAGACGATAAATTAACTGAAAAGAATGAGTTTTATACAATTACATATATGCAGTAAGAATAACATAATATCAGTATTAGGAACTGATGCAATTAAAAACAAACGCATATAAGAGATCAAGAATCGAAGGGTTTCAGGTAATGCTAATCTACTTGCAGAATGTTATGTAGTAAGAATAACAAACTAAATCTACTTGCAAATCTACCCTAAATTATACTGTATATTCAATTTTCTGAAAAATCGAATTTCATTAAAATAGAAACAATCCTAATTTACATACATGTAGAAAGTAGAGAAATTGATCGAAGACGAAGCTGTAAACTGTCAAAAGCGAGATCGGGTAGTCGAAAATTGGAAGCAACCGCGAGTTGTCGAATGTTAGAAGAGGGAGTTCGTTTTTTTAAAAGATGGAGTTCGATTTTTTTCTTTGGAGAAGAGGGAGTTCGATATTTTGACGATGAACATGATCTTTTGAGAAGTTAAATCAGAAAGAAAACGGCTTTGTTCATTTTTTTTTATGATAGACTGAGATGGGCCTATTTTTTTTTAAAAAAAACAATATATCGGGATATCTTGGAATATCGTTTAGCTTCAAATATCGGCCGATATACGTAAATTTCAGCCGATATAATCGAAACGAGATATCAACCGATATCTCTTGTTTCGTTTCGCCCAAGCCTTCAACCGAGATCTCGGCCAAGAATCGGCCGAGATAGCCGAGATTTAAAACAGTGGATATTATATCTGTAAACCATCTATTAGTGATTATATTTTGCCTCGATGTTTGATGTCTAATCTGTATTGTTCATATTTTATGGTGTTTGATGTCTATCTGTATTGTTCATATTGTATGGTGTTTGATGTCTATCTGTATTGTTCATATTGTATGGTGTTTGATGTCTAATCTGTATTGTTAGGCTGAAATTTGGGGGTTGTGCAAATTTAAGTGTTTAATTCGAAGACCTTGATTTATTATCCAATTCAATTGTCTTTGATCATATTGATAAAAGACAGTTGGATTGGATAATGAACTAAGGACCCTCCAACTTGAACATTTGAATTTACAAGCTTCAAATTTCAATCTAACATTTAGTGGTGCTTTCGTTGAGAGTCGAACTCAAGGAAAAATCTCTTGCTACGAAACCAAACCTATTACGTTCAAGCTTTGGCTATGGTGCACAAGTCTCAACAAGGGTCATCAAAATCACATTTGAATATCCTAAACCATTCACGAAGTGTTCAACGGTTCAACAAGGAAAAGGAAATAGATCTAAGGAATTTAGCCCTTAGAACAGGAAAAAAAGATGATCACACAATATAGCCCAAATAAATGGAGTTTGAACCTATTTCACGTGGGGAAAGAGTCAATTTTCGCTTTAGCAAACAAGTTGAGCAGAGAGAAGCCAGGCCTTGGGCATAAAAGTAATATCGAATCAAGAAACGATCCGTTTGGTCAAGCTAGACGAAGCATCCAAATTCAAGCTCAAGGGACAGTTTTCGAGACAGAACTAAACTATGACTTCGATAAGTTCGCTCAGAAATGGAAGGATGTCGTCAATTTGACTTGTGTTAAAAAAGAAAGAAAATCATCAAACAATGAGAAGGGGATTGGATGAAAAACATGAGAAAATTGTGAATCCATAAAAAAGCACAGAGGATCAAAGAACAAAATTGTGATACAACTAGAGGATCAAAGAACAAAATTGTCACCTCCTATGTATTTCTTAGGAGATGATCTATTTTCTCATTAGGGAAAGATTGAATTATTGGACTTCTAAAAAAACACCGAGAAGGCAAGTAAAGGTGGAGGAAAATACTGTTATTATCATAAAGCAAACTAGCACCATACCGATGATTGTAGAGTTTTATCAAGAATCACTGAATATTATGTAAGAAATGGAGAGTTACTAGAATTCGTCAAATGAGCTTTCAAAGAATTAGAAGAAAACACAAATAAGATCTCAAACAATGAAGAGTGAAATTGGCAATCAAGGCCATATAATATGAAGAGGATTTTGAATGAAATGGAATAAAAGCTAAGGAAAAGCCTTTGGTTCTGTCTCAAGGCCCGACCAAAGCGACCATACAAATAATGGTGTGGTCAATCAAGCATTTGATCTCGTCGCCAGACCCGATCAAAGTAGCACCCATCGAAGAGAGATGAACGAGAAGCTTTAGTCCTATCGCAAGGCCTGACTAAAGCAACCATCCAAAGAGTGGTGGTCAATAAGCCTTTGATTCTGCCGTCCAGCCAGGTCATAACACCCATTCAAAGGAGATGGATGAGAAGCCTCTGGTCCTGCCGCAAGGCTCGGTCAAACCGCCAAAACAATCATTCAAAAAGTGATGGTCAATTAAGCCTTTGATCCTGCCGTTGAGCTTGGTCAAAGCGCCCATTCAACGGAGGTACAAGTTTTTGGTCCAACCGCAAGGCTTGACTAAAGCAACCATCCAAAAAGTAGTGGTCAACCAAGCATTTGATTCTGTCGTCGGACCTGATCAAAGCACCCATGTAAGAAAGATGAACGAGAACCCTTTGGTCTTGTCGAGAGGCCTGACCAAAGCAACCGCCTAAAGAGTGGCGGTCAATCAAGCCTTTGGTTGTGTCGTCGAGCCTGGCCAAAGCAACTATTAATGGAAGACTAACAAAGGGAGATAAAACCCACTCCAAAAAGCTTGACCAAAAAATATCGATGCAAAGGAAATAGAATGCAAAGTTTTTTAACTCTATCATTCAATACGAACAAAACATTAATAGAAAAGCACAATGGTTATATTATAAGGAACAAACATTCAACTCATCAGAAGGCACTACAAAACAAGTACATAAGTTTTTTATTACGCAAGTCATAATATACAATAATTATACTTCACAATAAAATGAGCATTTACAACAAAATATTTTCGAAATTCACGGCTCTAGAAGATGAGGAAGAGGATGATGTAGGTAAACCAGCTCTCTCTTTCTCTTCGACTTCTAAAGTGCAAGAGTGTAATTCACTTGTTGAACCAGTTTTCTTGTACATATTTGAAGGTAGTACAATTTCTTTAAGAGCGCATCAGAGCATCCATATCGGAAGAAGTGTTGATATTTTTTAGTAGCTAGAATGAACCGCCTTTCTCGATCTGTTATTTCTTGCCGCCCTCAAAAATGTGAAGTCGATTTTTAAGTCAAAAGCAATTATGACTTCAATTGAATAATCGACAATAGAGTAAACTGAGAAGCCCTAGCGGAATAAAATTGCATAAATCCTAATTGATCTTTAAGTTTCGTTAGCTTATTCACGAAGGTCTTTAACACAGCAGGAGGATCGACAATATGTTGAATGGCTACAAGGAGACATTTGTTCAATTTCTTCTCCTTGTGACGAATAACATTAAAGGAGTCGGTGGAGTCAATTTAAGCCACTAGTGTCTTTTCATGAGTTTTGCTAGCACTCTTTAATTAGGAAGCTATATGAGATGACCTACTTTTATCGTTTTCAAGTGCTTTAATTTTTAGTGAAAGCTCATTCTTTCGGCACACCAAAGTCTCGACTTACAATCTAAGTTCCGAGAATGTTTTGATGGATTTCTTGTTTCAATAATCCTTTATTTTTTGACTACACTCCAATTTGAAGGGTCTACTTAACCTTGCAAGTTCATCTGATTCACTTTCTAGAGTTGGATCAGTCGCACCACTGCCACGCGCCAAACGATCCTGACACGAAAAAGAGGAACGTGAAGGCACCCTTTTGGAAGATTTGGTTGGAGTTGGAGTAGTCAACCCTTTCTCCCTCGATTAATATAAAACTCATATGATTGACTTTGTTCGTGGACTTCATTAAATCTACCTTTAAGTTGAAAATTCGTTGATAAAGTTGAGCAATTTTTCCATCGTATTCCTATTGTCGTCGTGGGTTGGAACATGAGCCGAGCTTCCCAACTAATCTCAAAATCTCGTCGTCCTTGGAAGAAATCTTCTTTTCAAGATCTTCCACCATCTTTTGAGAAGTCTTTAAGGTAGATTTGACGTAAATATACTTCCCATATTATTTGTTAACTTCAACGTTATCAATAAACGACGAGCCAAAAAGAGAACGAGTCGGACGATTTCCAACACGGTCACTAATTTGGATTGGATATTCTCAACGTTCATTAAGGCTTAGAATCATCAACAGACGAAGACAATTCTTCATTCTAAATCAGAAAGTGAACAATAATTAATTCTCAGTAAAAGAAACAGAAAAATAAGCAATATAAGCTTTTCATTAATATTTAAGAAACAACCATGACTATTACATTCATAAGAAATAATAACCATGAAAGTTACAGTATACAATATTGCTAATTCTTAAAAGGTGAAAAGACATCTCAGATCTTCTGAAAGCAGGAAGGGAAAATGTAAAATGTAGTGCTGATGCTTTGATATAGGAGGAGTGTTAACCGGGGAAATCCATGACAATCCCATTCTTTAGGAGGTGGATTGAGTTTACCACACAACAGTTTGACATAGTTCGAATTTCATGAATGAATTGGTATTTGTGATCTTCCAAGATGCTGAAATCTAGGTTTGAAAGTTGAGTATACATATGGTGAAAGTCATGAAGAAAACAATATTTCGATGGACGAGATTTGCTAATCAAAGGATTATTTTGAAGTCTTTTTTAGTATGATCAATTTAGATACCTGCACATTAATGGTGATCATATTCAAATATAAATTTGACAAAACCATTACCATTTCCGGTTAAACAAAAATTAAAAGATATACAACAACATTAAGGTTGATAAGAACACTTTACAATACTCGGTAAAAAATCTCCCTATTAAATTTAATCCACTTAATCTTGAGTATACATGTGGAGGAGTCGCTATAATGCTTGGCCTGAAAGATTGAACCTAAGGAAGTTCAGAAGGAGATTGACCCAATCCACTTAATCTTGAGTATACATGTGGAGGAGTCCCTGTAA
The DNA here is from genome assembly GCA_030765085.1 of Allium cepa. Lineage (NCBI taxonomy): Eukaryota > Viridiplantae > Streptophyta > Magnoliopsida > Asparagales > Amaryllidaceae > Allium > Allium cepa. The sequence goes on from CM060929.1 coordinate 782,010,249, forward strand.
CGCTTGGCCTGAAAAATCAAACCTAACGAACTTTAGAAGGAGATTGACCTAATCCACTTGACTCAGGAGGCGTTGATTCACCAGTCGAATTTGTAGAAGGGGGAGTTTTATCAGACCCTTTATCGGCATCAGAAGAAGGAAAATCAGATGGATGACTTGGACCTTGAGGGGCTCCAGACCCACCTTAATTTGAGTCAAAATCTTCATCCTTTCTCGACGAGTTATCTCGGACAGAGTCACGAGCACCATCATTCCTATCATCGTTGTCATCATCATTGTTATCATCTGACTTATCTTTCCCGTCGCTCCCTGATTTTTTGTCATTGTCGTCTAATGGGAGATCGTCAAAGGCTAGAAATTTAGCGTGATCGATAGAAGCCGGGTCCTCAAACTCAGTTTCATATGATGTAGTCTATAAGAGAATATCGAATTTTCTTTTATAATTTATTACCGTAGCGTGTGAAGTGAAGGGAAGTCCATGGCCATGCATTGGTCAACGTTATCCCGATAGGCGATGAATATGACAACCTTGAAATCCTGGCCTTTCCATCGAGAAAGAACATCGTTCAAGAAGGTACAAACTTTGGATTTGACGACGTGCAAATATGACTTCAGCTTGCTGATGAAATGGTCTTTCTTGTCCAAATTTTTTTCCAAACAAGGGACCCGAGCTAAGGGCACTTTAATAGTATAAATTTCCCGTTGAGTCTGAGCGAGTGTGTCATTTAAAATTTTCACGTTATCCTCTAATTCTGGGGATATTTTCTTTTCCAAATCCAGAAGGGCCATAGCTGTAGTTTTTTTAGTAGACGGTGACTTATTTTTGGATTGGTGGCCAAGAAGTTGAGCCTCAAGAGTAGATATCTTTCTCAGAAAGCGAAGAGTTCAGTTCCTGTAATGAGAACATATTCTGAAAGGAAGTGATGACGATTACTGGAAATTAAATAAGTGCATTCTAATCTGGGAGGAGTCGTGACATAGAGTTAGTATTAGATTGATTAAAACTTCTAGAGAAACCATACCAAGATGAGATGCTACAAAAGATAAGCGAGAGTTTCTTTCAAGAGTGAAAAGAAGCTTTCGAGGAGCTTAGCGAAATGGTAGCAGGAGAGCGAAGAATGCTCATTAGCAACTCTTTAGAGTTTGAAGCATAAGGAATTTCTATCCTAGTATGAGGAAGAACATTCTCGAAAGAAAGAGAGTTAAGCACCAAAGCTTGTTGAAGGAAAACTATAGAGTCACGAAGAGGAGCTGGTAACATTGATAATGTGACCTTGAACCGAAACAGTGACTATAGCAGTGTTGGTTCTAGATGTAGGGGCTAAAGGCAAACATAACGGGTTGGTATTCTTGTGCTTCTTAAAGGGAGGCCAAAGGAAGCAGTCACATCGCTAGAACTTTTTCGTTTGTCCTTGACTGACGTCAGAATATCTTCCACGGTAGAGATAAAAGAGGATGAAGTAATTTTAGAGAGTAGCGACTTCGCTGCAGCCTTTGATGAAGCAGGTAAATCAGAAGGATCATTGCCCGACGACAAAGCGGCTGCGCAAACCAGTTACATGATTGTTATGTGATAAGTGTTAGTGAAAATTTTGTTTCCTTCGATATAAAAAGAAAAAAAAGAGTGGAACTTGGGGAATATCCAGGACGGTAGGAGGCCGGACGCTATATCGGTGAATTTATGGTAAAAACATCAAGCTCGACAGTAATAAGGGTTGATGGACCAAATCTTTCTTCTTCATCATCGAGGGGATCACCTAAAACTTAGCGTGGTGATTGGATTAAGGAATACATCCTTATTTTTTCGAGTGACACTTGGAGAACTCAATGACATCCTGGAATTAGTTAATCTTGGCCAGAACCTTATGATCAATGTCATTCGAGTCGATAGCTAACGATGTTAACCATGAATGACTTAGTAAAAATTAGTGAAGCTAGTATAAATAGTGATTGGACGAAAGCAACTAAGGTAAAAACAACTTACAAGGGACGAAAAATCTTCTGGTGATTTTCGAAAAAAATATCTTACGTAAAAGAATTGGTGGCTTCAATCCCTTAGTCCGTTAACAAAGTCACGAATTACTCCAGGGCCAACAAGGCATATATAATATATGGAGCCTTCTGGTTGATTCTTCATCCTTTGAAAGGTAACCGAAGAAAATAAAATGGATGCGAACAAGTCTTTCGGTTTAAGCTCCTTAAACAATATAAATAGAAAATTGATATAACTGTAGGAATTGAGGTTCAGCTGGATAGGAGCGATTTTGAGGAAAGATAAAACGTTGGATATGATGGGGTTAAAAGTTAGGTAGAAAGAGTGAAAGATATGGAGGGGAGAGAAAGCAAAATGTCATAATACCCTCCTGGATGGGCATCCATTTCGTCGTCTGGACCTAGAACCCTGATTTTGATTTCTGATATACCAAAAGGTCGTAATGCAAAATCGACATATTCTTGTTTTATGAAATAGAACTGGTGAAAAGTGCAAAGCTTTTTTTTTTGGCGGAATCTTAAGATTAGGGAATGGGGATTTAGACAACCCTTTGAGAACTTCCTTCTTGTTTCCAGCCATGGTATCTATGATGACAGTTAGCGATAACAAAACTTTAATCGTAATAAATCAAATTTCAATAACAATGCTTGAATTCTAAGAAGGTCGCTCAATAAATAAACAAAACCAAAGCGAGAAACATAAAATGATGATACTTTGGCATATTCTCAAAATAAAGATTATTCCACTTTTTAGAAAGTTGATATTAAAATGTTACTTAAATGTTAAACCATGTCTATCTTTTTTCTTTACCTATCGAACATTGATAAATTACTAACAAGCATTAAATAGGAGGGAATATTTAGTATGTCAAATAAGTTGAAGACATGTAAAAAATATGGTGTTATAGTCCTCGCGTATATGATAAAACATACAAGACAGGAAAAGCTGCTGCATGCTGAATTACTTCTAAAAACTAACTTTTGAGCAATGAACCATCGTGTAACGAGCTAACAAGCTTTCGAATAACAAGCCATCACATGATAAATTACGTATAAACACTAGCCGTCGAATGATTAATCATTGCATGATACATTATTGCGCAGTAAAGAAAACTAGCTTCCTAATGTTGATTCATCGTGTGGTGATCTACGACGAATCGATAAAAAAAATCTTTCGAGTGTTGATCTATCGAAATATGAGTTGTCGCGTGATGAGCGTTAGGCTATCACATATAAAATTTATAATAGCCTTCGAGCATTGACCCATCGAAAGATGGGTTGTCATGAGGTGAGCATTGAAAATATGTAAAGGCTTTCAAGCGGCGACCCATCGATATCGAAAGGTGAGCTATGATATAATGATCATTCGTGCGTTGATAAATCAAAATTACCACAACTAGGTATTGGGGTAGCAAAACCCGAAACCCACCAACAAATAAACAACAACCTAAGCAAATAAAATTAGATCAAAGTGGTGATTTAGGAAGAAACCTAAGGAAAATATCGACATAAGAGTTAACAATATTGCTCTCGTAAAATTTTAAAAGCAAGGATTAGCCAAATTAAATTGAATAACAGAAGCGGAATCGATAATAGATGTATTGGCAGCAAGCAAATCATTACTAAATGAAAATTTTCTAAGAAATCAAACTCATCAATGAAGAGCACTGTGTGTAAATCGATTTTAGTTTTTTAGAAAGATTGGTAAAAGAGAAAAGAAAGAAGAAATGAGCTATTTAAAGGAAAAAAAGGGAAATGAAAATAACCGTTAAATCATAAGTGAAGAACATAAACGGTCAGGATGGACAAATTTAAGAACACGAATAGTTATTTTATATTAAAGTATAAAACGACATTGTGGGGAGGGGGATGTTATGCCCAAAATATATCAGTTGTCGCAGATTAAAAAAAAGGAACGTTGCAAAAGAAGCTATCGTTTGCAACGAGCTATCGTGAGATGAATGTTAATTGAAAATACTAACAATGAAAGGCTTATATAAGTTGTCGCATGGTGACTATAAAAGCCATCGAAGAATGATTCACCGGAGCTATTGCATGATGAGTCTGGAAGCCATCGAAGGATGATTCATATGGACCGTCGCATGATGAATACAAGAACCATAGAAGGATGATTCATAAGAGCCATCGAAGGTTGAGTCTGAAAGCCATCGAAGGTTGAGTCTAAGAGCTATTAAGAGATGACGACTTAAGGCTGTCGAGTGATGCTAAAATGAATTATCGAGAGGTGATACTGCTAAGCCATCATGATTCAGTAAGATGCCGAAGGTCGAGTTACTTGAGCTATTGCATGGTGACTAAATTGTCATTGAAGGACGACACTATTAAGCTATCGCATAATGATAGAATAAGCTATCGAGTGCTGTGATCACTAGCCATTGCATGATGATAACTCAAGTCGTTGAGTGTTGTTGATTACTAACTATAACATGCCGATAAACAAGCTATCGAAAGGTGACCATTTGAAGCTGTCGCATGAAAGTGTGACGACTTGAAGCTATCGTATGCTGATAAAGCAAGCTATCGAAGGTGATAGTATGAAGCTGTCACATGGTGATGAATTAAGCCGTCGAATGGTGATATCTATGTGTTGTCGCATGTTGACTAATCTACACAATAACAACTTTTCATTGGCTATGTGACAAGCTGTGATTGGATCATTAGCATCATGATTTTGTAACCTAAAAAGGAAGATGTGCCACATGCCACTTCGAACATGTGTCATGTCAACGGATCGTAACCGTCAATTTTTGAAAAGGTGCAACGTGTCAGTAATCTAATGGCTTACGTTCTCTATAAATAGACATGTACCCCCACCTAAAAAGAGGTCGAATTCTAAAACTTCTTCCTCATTTTCATTTTTTTCTCAAGTGTGTAAGAAAGAGCTTAAAATTAGAATTTTCATGGCCGTTAGGTCAAATTGAAATCAAAGCTTTGTAATCGGTTTGCATATATGACTTCCGTGAACTTTGACTTGCGTGTATGACATGATCCATGCCTTGTATTTATGACTCTTGTTTCTTGGATTTGCATATTATATGATTAAGGACAATTGAATTAGATAATGTACCCAGCATCATCTTTCAATTTGAACATTCAAATTTGTATAAGGTCCAAATTTCAGCCTAACCTGTATCAATAAATTGGACGTCATATAATAAAATACATGTTATATGCGACTCAGTTTGCTTTGAATATATAACTCTGATGTGAGTTTTATTTACGCATCGTTGGATTCAATTTTTGTGGACGTTGGGTTATCGACCAAGTTCTGAAAATAATCTCTCCAACTCCAACAATGGTGGTAAAATTGCATACAACTTAACTATCTCAAACCCTGTTCAAGCAGAAGCTTTGTGCATGGGATAGATGGTGATAATGATGAAGAATAGATGTTGAATGTTTAAAAGCACATTAGACTTTCATGGTGCCAGCTTAAGCTAATTTGCTTGAAAACCATATATTTTTTCGTGGGTGAGATTTCTCATGTTATTAAACGAAGATTCAAACTAATGTAAATGATGGCAATGTTATATATGTTCTAATCTTAGAAAGGAAAATTATACCTTCTGGTCGGGGCTACCTTAAAAACGCAGTTTAATGATTAGAAAGACTAATGTGGTTTTATTTGAGAACCTGGTAGCTCTCTATGGTGCAAAATCATATAACATGAAAGGGGTTAAAAGATGTTTAAATTATAGCATAATCGACAAAAATTAGCCCCGCAAACGTAACATATACACAGTGGGATAAATGCATTGTTGTCGCCTAAAACTTTTGGTTATTTGTTTTAACTAAATAACAACAATCAAATAGAAGCACATTCCTCTAACAAGTCTTTGGTCCAAAGCACTTAAAAGTCTGTATTAAGCTGTTCAGTTATATTACATACTGAATATAATATAAATAATACAGAGATTCAAAACTCCAAGCAGTTTGGAGAAGCTATCTATCAACACTTTAGAGAAGTTCCTGTCTAGCATGATAATTTTCATTCCAAATCAAGGTTTGAGAACTCGGTTTCGGTCATTTGAATTTTTTTTAGTTTCGATCAATTTCGGGAATTTTGGTTTTAGTTTCGGTTTCGGTTCCAGTTTCGTATATGGATAATTTTTAATAAAATAAACCAAATAACCAAAGTAAACATAGTTAAATATACAATTCATAATTAACTTGATCGAAGAATTCCAAATTAGACAAAGCCTCGTTAATTTGGCCAAAAGAATAATTAGAAAATATGTGACTTCAGCCCAACTTTAATCAAAAAAACAATATAAGAAATAACAAAAACAGCCCACATAACAGCCCAGATCCATAACAGCTCCAGACCCATGTATTTTATTTGCTTATCTTTGTCGACTTTCTCCTGAAGTAAGCGAAGGCAAAGTCCAAAATAAAAATCGACACATGCCTGCAGCCTTTCTTTGATTTATGGCAAAGATGCTCGATTTGAGATTTTCTTTTTCGTTGGCACAAAACAAAAGGTCGATTGATTCTTGATATATAGCAAACATTCTCGATTCTCGACTTGGTTCAGACCGGTCTACATAGAAGCTAGGGCAAAATTCCAGGTTTTTTCTCTCGTTCGTTCTTCTTCCTTTTGCTTTTAGTTCCTGCTTCGTCACGCCTACTATTTTTTTTACCAGTCCAAAACCGGATTTATAGCCCAATTTCGGACCGGTCAATGACGGTAGCGGTACGGTACAACCGGAATTCAGGTGTATCGGACGATACCTTGAACCTTGTTCCAAACACCCGCACGCGCACGCACATAAGGGCAAGTCGTAGTTATCAATGACGCATGGTTTAAAAAGACGCAAAGGCTCCCTGAAGCATTGGTGCACGACGCGACAAATGAGGCGTACATTTTTAATTCACTGCACATATTTAGATTTTACACACATATGTATATATATACGTATAATGCTATTAGTTTAAAAACTTCATTTTTTTACTAAAATGTATGTAATAATTTTTTTAAGGCATTTTGCAAAAAACATCATCAAATATAACATCATAAGCATAAAATTTCAAGCATAATAGTCTTTAGAAGCCAAAATTCAAGATAGCAGTACATATTACCGATAAACTAGAAATCTGAATCGAGACCTGTCAAGATACGACCCAACCCATTTACCATACTTTTAAATGGGTTGGTCAACCCATTTATGAATTTTATTAAATGGGTTATGAGTTGGGTTGATCCATTTTTAAAAGAGTTATAAATGGGTAACCCATTTATCCATTTATTAAAAACATTAAATTTTAATGTAAATTTGAAAAATAATAATTTTGAACATACAATGTAGTTTTTCATGAAGACTGACAGTTGTACTTAGAAGATAACAGGCCACCGCATCCTTATATTTGAACTTCATCTAGTGCAGAAGCCGTTAATTTTTTTGTTCAGACTGCAATAACTTCTTCATACTAACTCAGAATCAGGCGAGACTTCGACTGATTAACTCCTATCTAAATTTCGGATAGTATGAAACACTTGGATATTTGATCTTATGAACGCATACTGTAGTTCTCCAAGAGGACTGACGGTTGTACTTAGAAAATAACAAGCTATCACATCCTTATATTTGAACTCCGCCTAGTGCAGAAGCCACTATTTTTTTGTTTAGACTACAATAATTTCTTCATATTGATTTGGAATCAGGTGAGACTTCGACCGATTAAGTCTCACATAAATTACGGACAGTATGTAGCACTCTGATTTTTTTATCGTGTGAACGCACACTATGGTTCTCCAAGGGGACTGACAGTTGTATTTAGAAAATAACAGACTACTACATCCTCACATGTGAACTCCGTCTAGTGCAGAAGCTGCTATTTTTTTGTTCAGACTGTAATAACTTCTTCATATTGACACGGAATTAGGCGAGACTTCGACTGGTTAACTACCACCTAAATTACGGACATTATGTAACACTCAGATATTTCATCGTCTGAACGCGCACTGTAGTTTTCCAAGTGGACTGACAGTTGTACTTAGAAAATAACAGGCTACTACATCTCCATATATGAACTCCGTCTAGTGCAGAAGCTGTTTTTTTTTTCTCAGACTGCAATAACTTGTTAACTTGGAATCAAGTGAGACTTCGATCGATGAATTCCCACCTAAATTACGGACAATATCTAACACTTAGATACTTCATCTTGTGAACACACACTATAGTTGTCCAAGGGAACTAACAGTTGTATTAAGAAAATAACAGGCTACCACATTCCATAATTTGAATTTTGACAAAAATTTAAATTTAAATTTAAATTTTTACCGCAATTCAAAGCATAAAATTAGAATTAGAATTATTTTATATATTTTTATTAGACAAATCAAATTTAAATCTTTAAATGAGTTAAATGGATAATCCGTTTATTAAACGAGTTGGTCATAAATGGGTTGAGTCATAAGTGAGTAAAAAAGAATGGGTCATAAATGGGTTGGGTCAAACTCGATTCAATCCATTTTGACTCAACTCAACCTGTTTGACAGACCTATATTTATCCGATTCAATAATCAGATTTTCTAAATCAATATCTGCAACATCAAATTCATAAGCGTCAGCATTTTCCTCATCTGTCTTATATCGATTGACACTTTATTCGGTGCGACCATAATAGAAACAGGTAATTCGAAGTTCGATGGAGATTAATTTAAAAAAACATCCATTCAAGATTATTTGTTTGATGCAATAAGACTTGGAGCAGATAGTTCGAAGTTCGTTCGAGATTAATTTGAAGAATGCGACAATTCGAGATTGTTCAGTGCAGGGGTGGTAATTAGACGGGTCGTATACGGATCCGACCCGATGGTAAGCTCATCGAAGGATACTTGAAAAATCTGAAATCTGTCCGTATTCGTATCCAAAAAATGGATAAATATCTGATATTCGAGAAAACTGATACATATGAGGATACAGAAAAAATTATTTGTCCGGTTTTCATCCAGATTATTGTTGGGTATTTTAATACAATGAAATATATATTGCTAAGTTATCATTTTATATTGTATATATTTAATGCATATTAACTACTTAAAACTATTTATTATCATTATATTTGATTATTTTTCATACTTTTATAATCAATGAGCTTGAATTGTTTTTTAATCTAAAATCAAACTTTTTTATTTATGTTTTTGGCTTTATCGATCATAAATGATTTTGGACACAGATGAGGTAATTGTCCGATATCTGTCCTTGTTGTGGATATTCAATATTCAAAAATGATTTTAGACGCAGATACGACACTATCTGCATCCGAAAATATATAACATGTCCAGGCGGGTCTTGATTTTAGTCGAGTTGGGTTTTGTCGAGTTTAACTTGTATATTTTAAAACCGTTACCCGACCCAAGAATAGATTCGGATCGGGTCGGTTCGGGTCCGATTGGGTAATTACATTGAAAATGCATATACTTATGCGTTTTTTGTCTAATCTTCCGAATCAGATTGGTTCTTCATGTTATTTTTCATCAGCTAGACCCCACCTGAGATCATCGAGTTCAAGTCGGATTCAAATTGGTTTGGTTAGGATTTGCGGATCTTGATTCTAATTGTCCATTGTGGTTCGGTGCTACAATAGTATATAAATAAATAATTCACAGTTTATTGGAGGTTAATTTGAAGTGCAATCGTATCGTTGTATGAAAAAATATAATACATTCACCATTGTTGAAGATTAATTTGGATTGTAAAAAATGAAAAATAAAAGAGAAGTTAAAAACAATAAAATAACGAAAAAGCGCGCCATTTGCCGCGTCTTTCCATGCCCGCCACGCCATACGGAAAAGAGGCGCAAATACCACACCGTGCCTTTGCATTATGGCGTGCAGCGTAGCGTGCATTTCATAACTATCCGATTCTAACTGCCGCTGAATTTTTTTCTGTTTAATAATGTCCTATGCAACATATAAACTAAACTTGTATGCACCAATCTAGGTATTGGGAACAGATGGATTAAACGCTTACATAAACAAATACCACTTAGAGCTTGAACCGCAACTTGAAGCTCTTGTAGGAAGGTATATTTCTAGTTAATCTAACACACTAATAGATTTTTTATACAAGAAACCATGGTTATTGACAGTAAACAGCATTAATTATTTTCTGAGCTTCAACGTGTACAGGCACAGCAGGAAACATTGGTCTAGATTCATTAATTCCGACAACCAACATCTAGTTTCACCAGAGGTTTGTATATACTATCATTTCGATGAAATCGTATTCTTGTCAGATATATTATAACTATGACTAATCTATGATGTGCAGGCAATTGATTTTCTTGATAAGCTGCTTCGCTATGATCATCAGGATAGACTAACAGCTCAAGAAGCAATGGTTAGTTTGTTGTTATTTACTTTTATCATAATTATTATTTGTTTTTTTTTTCTGCATGCTAATTAGTTTAGTTTTTGCAATTTTTTAGCTTGACTGTCACATTTAAATATCATTAGTAGCATAATAAAATAATGTCATTTCAGAAGCAAAGATACAATCATAATATTTTAAACAACCATTTGTTATGTGTTTTGGAATGTGGATGCACAATATATGTTCAAAGCAATTTTTATATTGTCCTGTTAATTCAATGTTTCTTGTTGCATCATTCGCTTCCCAAGTCATTTGCACGCAGTTGCACGTAATTTTCTCTGCATAGAAATGCCACATTGAGTTTCTTTAACACTTGTCTTCTTACCGTTCTTTTCTAAAAAGGCGAGAACCATGTTGATTTTGTTCCTCATTTTCCATTTTGTTTAATATATTGTTCACCCTTTATTTTCAATAAAATGAAATTTCATATTTGCTGAAATGGAGAGCCAATTAGTCAACTTACTGTACTTGATTTTCCATTTGCCAAAAAATAGATATCGACGATCGAAGATGCTGCTAGTTGCACATATCATTCATGGTTTTTATTTACTAAATAGGACTAGAGAAAAGAGAATTGGGCGAGTCAAACTAATAATGTATATATAAGCAACATTTACGCTTTTATGTGCTGTTCCTAAAGCACAACCAATTTGGTTTCATTTTGTGAAAACGAAGAGTGAGACTTCTGGAGTTGTGGTAAATTTACTTGATAATCGTGAATTGGTGTTAGAATCTATAAGATTTTGTTTGTTTTTGACATGTAATGCGTGTGCGTTGAATTGTTATTGGTAAAATCCATTCTTGAACATGATAGTCAACAATTATTGTGTTGCTGTTACTTGAGAGAGTTTATAGGTGGATGCTAACTCGTTTTATGTCCTTGCTATGTATATAATTTAAATTTTAGTTTTATCTAATGATTTGAAAGAGGGATACATACTTCTTAAATAAATTTAAAATGAAAAGGTTATACTGGTCTATTATAACAACAAAAAGTACATTCCATTGAACACATAAAAAAACATGAAATAAACAACCTACATTTGCAGGTAAATTTTAACAATATTGAATTTTAACACTTGCTAAAATTGAAATGGGAGAAATGTTAGTTATCAGAGCTGATCAAATATACTTCTTGTATGAATTGAATGGATAAGGGTGTAATTTTAGGAGTGCTTTATGGTTGTTTTGCCGTTACTTTACGATAATTCAGGGACTAGTCCAACTTTAACCATTACTTTGCGAGGTTGTGTGCATCTTATGCTATGACTATTTTTGTTCACTATGGTGCATTGTATTATGAATCCATATCTTATTCTTACCTCCTTCATATGCCTATGCATTGAAGAACATTCTATTCGTTTTAGGTTGAGTGATGCTCATGATTATGACATCCTATTTGAACTTTATTATTAACCACTGAGTTGAGTCAACCAATGAAATGGTTATCACATGTTTATTTCAATACTAAATCATAATTGTTGGTTGTTGATTAAATAATCCAATGAACTAATAATGCCACAAAGTCCATCACGACTGAACTAGTGGTTTGACGCTACTCTTTTGATTCGCGAGATCACATGTTCGAACCCCGCGTAGTGTGATTCGAACCACTGGACATATGTTGACTTGTGGTATGCTATATACTACATAAGACTTGCAGTGGCACTACCGTCTAAGTAACCAATTTCGAAAAAAAGAAGTAATGTCACAGAATAAAATAACAATACTAGAACCATATAGTTGCCTCTTACTGCAATTATCAAATCCCATTATTGAAATACGGAGTGCTTTTTTGCTTCCTCGCTGTATACCACAAAACTAGTTTTTTGGAGGATGATTAATCACAGACAAAGATGATTGAATATTATTGAATGCCGTCTAAGACTTTACTATCAATGTTACATAGGGGTTCATGTCCTACATGATATTACCTCTGTTTATCAAATAGATTTTGATGTTGATTTTCATAGGGGTTCATGTGCTTCATAAGCTTAAGTCCGATGTGATGCAAGCTTGCATATAACGTGAGCTATTAATTTTCTTTAATTATAAACATAATTCCATTTAAACCTTTTTTGTTTCTTTTTTAGATACGATGAAATGTGAAAATAATAGAGCATAAATGGTTTTATAAAAAATGTAAGAATATTCACCAATGCATTTTCAATGTTTTGCGCAAGTGTCATCCCATCCTGATTGACGGCTTTCCTTGGTCTCTACCGATTTAGATCGTCAGGCCCGCCACGATGAGGACGATGTGATCCCTCTTCTCGCATTTGTGCAAATTATTTTGTATTCATATTTACGTAAAATAGCTAATTACAGCATGTAAATAAATAATTAAATAATCTCATATAATAATTACATAATTATATATAACCAATGAAAAATTACTGTTAATATTATAGTTGAAGTATCCTGGATCTATTATGTAATACTAAAGCTGGAAATTTATCTTTTTTTCCTCATTGGTAATTTTGTTAGTCTTTTGCACCTTCAAAATTCTCATCTCGTTTATTCTCTCAATAATAGTTTCATTTTGAACCTTAACATTTTCTAAATTCTCGTCCATTTTCAATTTTCTCGTTTCCTTAATTTTTTCACTAACATATCTCATGTTAGTCCTTTGCATCTTTAAATTTTTCACTAGTTCTACTTAATTTTTTCATCAACGTTTTTACTTAATTTCTTCACATTTCTACATTTGGCATATATCCTTCACGGTTTCTTTTAAAAAATAAATAAATTACCAATATAAATTCAAACTAAACAATGATAATTTTTTTTTTAGAAACTCCCTGATACAGAGGACCTCTTAGAGGGACGACAGGGAAACCGACTTCAAGAGAAGATTAGGTTGTGCATGTCCTCTTCAACTCATGTCACATATAACCTTCATGGTACTGTTTTTTGTGAGAAGTGTGTGCAATGCATGATTCGAATTTAGGTCTATTACCAGATATAGGCGTCCCTTTTCCATTGCGCCGCACACAAACAATGATATTTTAACCATAAAAATATCATAGTAATATATTGAGAGCCTCATGTGCAATTTTTCACAACTTCTCCCAAGTGTCATTATGTATATTCTGATACATAATTAAATTATAGGGAAGCCAATACAATATTTTTGGAGTTTTTTTTTTAATCTGATAGGATAACAATGTTGGGAAAAGTATATCTTTCGTCCTGTAGGTAGTTTAACTTGATAAAGAGATTATTAAAAATAATGATAGTTTAACTTAGAAGAGAAATTATAAGTGCAAGATTATATCAAATCTGGTTCATATCAACTTGAAGGCTTATCCACGTTCTCTCTCTCTCTCTCTCTCTCTCTCTCTCTCTCTCTCTCTCTCTCTCTCTCTCTCTTCAAAGTATTGTTTTTTCTTTATACACACTCTTGAAAGCACCCATTACTCACTTTACCTCTATAAACAATGATCCTTATAGTTCATGTTTTCTTGTTGAGTTGATTGATTTGATGATGAAAATGAACATATGACTCATCTTTTTATAAGTTAGGAAAGAAAACTCTAGAACTATCTACTTGGAAAAAAATATCAAGAAAATTCTTTCTTAGTATGCTAAAAATTCTCTCATATTACTTTCCATATTAACATTTATAGAATGCCTTTATTCTAGAAAATTATAAAAATAGTACGAGTCAAATAATGACGGACCAAAATATGGGGTGAAAATCTGTATATGCTCCCCTACCAGCCGAACCAAGTCCCATGGCACTTAGGATTACTCCAAATCCAAAATAGAGTTTGTTATACCCACACACAAGCTGTTGATCCTACTTTTCATCAACTACACATCCCTAATCAACTGATTTATAACGGATGATGCTTTATGCAACTATTCCAGGTTACTTCTAATTGTTCACTTTGGAGGACCCATGTTTGATATCTTTATAAGTATGAATTTTCTACCAACCGATGTTTAGAACTTGAAATATTTTGTCAACATCTTGTTCTACTTACAGATGAGAATAAACACAGATGCTTGCATTTTCTTTCATACCGCTCTTTGAATTTTTTTTAGAAACTGGGCTTTTTCTAATCAGAATATCAGATGCAATAAACCATCACACATTCCTCATTTTATTTAGACCATGCTGCTATGCGGCACTTTCATAGCTCTGCCATTGATGAAATTCTATACAGCCTTTGGGGTATAACTAACTGAATGGTATTTGATTCTACGGAACCATAAGATGCACACCACATGATCCAAAGTGTAAACCGCTCCATTAAACATTTTGATCTTTTTTGTACTTCTACCCATGACACCTTCCCAAGTTATAATTTCTGACTTCTTGAAACGTATCAAAGTGCTTTTTTGTAAAGTGACAAGGACAACGGTTATATAACATTCAATCCTCTTGATAAATAGTGTTATCTCTGGAGATTGAGGAATACTCCAAAATCATCTGCTACGCCAAGCAAAGAGAAATTTAAATTTATGTTCTTTCTTTTCGACAATGAACTGTTCAGTTTTATGTGTTTCCACCCCTTACATTTGTAACATTGCATGTCCTTTTCTTTACCATTGATACTGAACCTGATATATTCACTGAATCCCTTATCAACATACCTGCTCCAATGGCTCTATTCATGAGCAACAAAGGTGAAAACTTGTGAGCTTCTAAAATATCTCTTGTGCGATAACAAAGTTGATTCTGCAAAGTAGCACAGGAGCTTGATCTTCTTCACAGTCATAATGTTATTTGCTAGTTGATTCAACAAACCTCCAATAATATTCATATCAAGAGCTTGAAATTTCCACCTCCAACCATCTTTAAATTGCACGATCTCCCTTGAAATTTAGCTCTGTCTGCAAACTTTTATCAAGCATTCTTGAGCTTTCCCAAGCCTTAAATGCAAACTCTACTTCTCTAACATTTTTCAGACTATTACTGGTAATATAAAGTATACTGCTGACACTTGTGAATTCCATATCCTCAAAGCCTGCATTTGAATTTTTCATCGCGTCACATTGTTTTCTGATTTTGATGTGCCTTGTTGTAGCAGTATGTCGTTAACCCTTTTTTTTCCAAACAACAATTTTTTTCATCAATTTCATTAGAAATTGTGAAATGTTAAAACTTCTGTAACGAAAATGGACACAATCAACTGAACTTCCCTTTGATACTATTTCTAAGGGAAAAATATACCCTTTGTCTCATAAGTGGTCAAATTTGATAAAAGAGGTTCTAACAAATAAAGGACGTGAATACTTTTATAATCTATAGAAGGTTGGATAATCTACTCAAGATCAGAGTTATCACAACACGCGCTATAGCGCATAGCGCAGGATGTATGCTATTTTAGCGCATAGCGCAAGGTGTGCGCTATTTGACTTATAATAGCGTATGTGTCATCTATAACACAAAATAGTACACTATTTTATCAAAGCGCAAAATAGCGCATAGTCCAAAATAGCGGGCTTTTTGTTTCTTTTTCCGTTTAGCGTATGTGTAGTGAATAAAGCCCAAAACTAGCCCAAAATATGTTCTTGAACTAGATCCATAGCAATAGAAGGAACAACTTTATCAAGTATAATCAAACTTTGGTAAGTCGTTTCAAGCGAAGGTATGTGGTGAATCCTATTTCTTTAGAAGAAAGAGACGATTCAAATGAATGGATGATCGGTTTAATGAAAGTGGATAATTCAGATGTAGAAGATGAGTTGATTTTTGAGAATGATTCACTGACTTGGGGTAATGTATCACTGATGTCGGAAGCTGGAGAAAGAGCACACATGGTTAGACGACACCAAACTAAGTTCAAATGAAAATAAAAGTTTTAGTTTCTAATTCAAGGTCTATGTATGTTGGTGATGAAGTAGAGGCTAACTTTGAAGGTGATTCAGAGGAAGACAACGTAGATTATGACTCTCGAAAGAAGAAGAAGAAATGGAGGATGATTTGGATAATGATGATAGTTGCGATTTGGATGACATTACTGATTAGACTTTAAAAACTTAGAAGTGTAACATAATTTCTAAGTTTTGTTATCGTAGACTTGAATCATGTTTGACTTAGTTTATTTGAATCTTGTCATTGTAGACTTTATAGTATGTTATTTTCGCTTGACTTTCATATTTCCAATATGTGACTTTTCTTATTTGTATTATTTCTTAGTTTTCGTCAATAGAAAATCTTGTGCATTTTATGCAAAATGGTATTTCCCGTGCATTTTTAATTTTTTATTATTATTTCACAGATTCACAACTCACAAATATAAGAATAAATTTCAAATTCTTTAGGACACAAATATGTTATATCTATCAATTATTTTGAATGTGCAATATCAAATCATCTTTTTTCTAATAATTGCATTTCACATCATTTTTTAATACACGCATGAAGTATGGTGGCGTTTGTATTTGGAGTCTTGAATGATTTGGATATGACATACAATCTACAAAAAATAGCATTAAATTTCGAATGAGCATAATATTTTGATTAATTGTAAAAATATGCAAAATTCAAAAAAAAAAGGAACAAAATAGCGCATAGCGCAAGTCTTCGCTATTTGCTATTAACTACCTTACTCAAGATATTGTCCCACCAATCAAGAGGTGTCATGATAACCATCTCAGGATGTTCAACATGACAAAACTCGAACCATATGATGTTTATGGGGAAGAAATTGGGTGTAAAAAATAAACTTTTAATACTGGAAAAAATTACGAGTACTAGTTATATTCTCCCTAGTTTATACACAACTTGAATATTCACACCCGTTTGTCTTTCTCAAAGAATCACTTTTCCCTAAAATTATACATGCTCTTGGAACACTCGGAGTTTACTTTTCCATACATTTTGTTTTTGAGTTTTAATCTCTCTTATGAATAAAATATCTACTATTTAATAACGAAAATTCAATCCATTAGTTGTCATTGTGTCCTTTTGAAATGCACAAAATACACCGTATATTTTTTCATCACGCGTGCATGTGTACCTTTCATATTTAAACTTCGATTAGGCAGAAGTTGCTATTTTTTTCGTTCAAATTGTAGTAACTTTTTCATACCGATTTGGAATCAGACGAAACTTTGACTAATGAATTTGCATCTACATTATGGACAATGCGGAACACTCAAATACTTTATATCATATAAACGTATGCGGTTGTATTCCATGACGACTAACAATTATACTTGGCAAATAAGTGACTACATCCCCATATCATTAAGCAAAAATCGCCATTTTTTCCGTTTAAATATTAGCATATTCTTCATATTTACTCGGAATCAGACACAACTTTGACAAATGAACTGGCATCTACATTACGAACGATAAAGAACAATCAAATACTTTATAATTTGTATGTACGTTGTAGTTCTTCATAACTGGTTGTACTTAGCAGTTAAAAGGCTACATCCTTGCATCCAGACCCCGACTAGGCAGAAGTCGCTATTTTTTTGTTCAAACTTCATAACTTTTCATACTAACTTGGAATCAGACGAAACTTTGACTAATGAACTTGTATTTACATTATAGATGATGCAGAACACTCGAATACTTCATATTCTGAGCGTACGCTGTAGTTCTGCATGATCACTAATAATTATATTTAGAAAATAATAGGCTACATCCTCACATCACTAAGCTGAAGTTTCTATTTTTCGGTTATACTGTAGTTACTTCTTCATACTGATTCAGAATCGGACGAAACTTTGATAAACGAATTCACATCGACATTAACAATTAGATACTTTACATTTTGAACATATGCTGTAGGTGACTAGCAATTGTACATAGCATAGTAATTAATGGCGCGCGATGTAAAAAGGCGCAAAGTTTCTCCGGAGCACTGGCACACGGTGCGGCAAATGGTGTACGCCTTTTTAATTTACTGCGTATGTTTAGAATTTTTTTATAATTTAATATATATAACAATTAATTTAAAAAATTCAACATAATTTATATTTAACATATGTAATAAAGATTTTTTTAAACATTTAGCAAAAAACATCATCAAATATGATAAACATAAAATTTCAAGCATAATAGTCTTTAAAATCTAAAATCAAAGATAATAATATATATTACTGATAAACTGAAAATCTAAATTTGATTTAATAATCGTATTTTTTAAATTAATATCTGCATAATCAGATTCATAAACTTCATCGTTTTCCTCGTCTGTCTCATATCGATTGACAATTTATTCAGTGCGACTGTAATAAGAACAGACAGTTCGAAGTTCGTTGGAGATTAATTTAAAAAAACATTCATTCGAGATTATTTGTTCGATGCAACAGTAATTAGAACAGATAGTTCGAAGTTGGTTCGAAATTAATTTGAAGAATACGTAGAGATTATTTGTTCGGTGCAAGAGTGGTAATTAAACCCGTCAGGGCGGATCTAGACCCGACCCAATGGGGCTTGATTCTAGTCGGGTTAGGTTTTGTTTAGTCTAACTTGTATATTTTTTGAAAACCTTGACATAAACCGATATTCGATTCAGATCGGGTCGGTTTTGATTCGATTGGATAATAACATTAAAAATATGTAAATTTTCTTGCTTTTTATGTCTAATCTTCCGGGTCAGACCTAGCTTTTCATGTTATTCATCAACTAGATCCGATTCGGGATCCATCAGGTTCGGATCGGTTTGGTCCGGATTTGCGGATCTCGATTCGAATTGCCCACCGTAGTTCAGTGCGATAATAATATAAATAGTTCATAGTTTGTTGGAAATTAATTTAAAATATAATCGTATCATTGTATAAAAAATATATAATACTTTCAACATATTTGGAGATTAGTTTCGATTGTGAAAATGGAAAATAAATAAGAAGTAAAAAACAATAAAATAATGAAAAAGCGTGCCTTTTTGCACCGCGCGCTATTCTCCGTTTCTTTCATGTGTGCCGCACCATATAGAAGGAAGGTGCAAACTTCGCGTCGTGGTACCATGCGCCATGGCGCGTCTTTCATAACTATGACACTTAGCAAAAAGCAGGCTATATCCTTATGTCCAAACTCCGATTAGGCAGAAGTCGCTATTTTTACATCCATCCCCATTAACTCCTTCACACCAACTTGAATTCAGCCTTAACTTTGATTACTGAACTCGCATCTACATTACGGACGATATAGAACACTCTGATACTTTATATTCTGAGCGTACGTTATAGTTCTTTATATTGACCAATAGTTGGACTTAATAAATAACAACTCCTATAACACTAGGCAAAAGTCGTTATTTTTCGTTTATACTGTAGTAACTTCTTCATACTTGTTCGGAATCAGAGAAAAATTTGACAAATGAACTCACATCTACATTAAAGACGATATGGAACAATCAAATACTTTATATTTTGAACATATGTTGTAGCTCACCATGACGACTAACAGTTACACTTAGTAAATGATAGACATCCCCATGTCCAAACTCCGACTAGGTAGAAGTAAATATATTTTTTGTTCAACCTCCATTAACTTCTTCATTCCAACTCGAAATTAGTCGAAACTTTGACTAGTGAACTTGCGTTTACATTATGAACAACACGGAACACTCAGATATTTTATATTTTAAATGTTTAGTGTTTCTCTATGGTGACTAACTGTTATACTTACCAAATAACATGAACATCCTTATATCACTAGGCAGTAGTCGTTTTTTCGATTAACCGTAGCAACTTTTTCATACTGATTCACTTCTACTGTAACATATAATCACTAGGCGGCGGCGGCAGCGACGAGACGACGAAAAAATCACTTCTACTGTAACATATAATAAAATTTTGTTTTTTGTTAATCTACAACAAAATATATAAATCTTTAAATTAGTTTTTA
Organism: Allium cepa; assembly: GCA_030765085.1. Lineage (NCBI taxonomy): Eukaryota > Viridiplantae > Streptophyta > Magnoliopsida > Asparagales > Amaryllidaceae > Allium > Allium cepa. The sequence goes on from CM060929.1 coordinate 782,030,460, forward strand.
TCACCATTAATGTATACAATGCATGTTGTACACACTAGTTTAGTTATAATATGTAATTAAATATTACATATTACAAATATTTGCTACTGTTCAACTTTCATACGCGTCCATCTCGCTTCCAACTATTTCTGCTATTGTCATTGCAAACTGGCATCCACATTCGCGATTGCGAGCTTATATCCGCATTTGCAATTGTGAAACCTTGTCAGTAAACACATCCTCGACCAAAAACAAGATCATTATAATACAATTTCAAATTATGTTACGGCAAATAAAATTGATGCATACCCCAAGTGCACAAATGGCTATCCTCTCAAATAACTTGCGCACAGTAAGTTACGGAATGTAACTTACTGTAACATATAAAATCACTTCTATCGTAACATATAATAAAATTTTGTTTTTTGTTAATCTACAACAAAATATATAAATCTTTAAATTAGTTTTTATCACCATTAATGTATACAATGCACGTTATACACACTAGTTTAGTTATAATATGTAATTAAATATTACATATTACAAATATTTGCTACTGTTCAACTTTCATACACGTCCATCTCGCTTCCAACTATTTCTGCTATTGTCATTGCAAACTGGCATCCACATTCGCGATTGCGAGCTTATATCCGCATTTGCAATTGTGAAACCTTGTCAGTAAACACATCCTCGACCGAAAACAAGATCATTATAATACAATTCAAATTTGTGTTACGGCAAATAAAATTGATGCATACCCCAAGTGCGCAAATAGCTATCCTCTCAAATAACTTGCGTACAGTAAGTTACGGAATGTATGCCATGGCGTCAGCTTGCATACAAATGACAATATATATAGCCTGTGTGTTCAATCATATGAAGGTTAATTTGCTAGTAAAGTGTTTATGACAAACAGTTTTTGTGTTGTACTTCTGACATATTTCTTATTCCTCAGAATCAATTCTTGTACTTTATTTCGATTCTCCATTCAGTCTTACGATCTATTTTCTCAGTCGTCTCTCCATCATTATGTTCATTGTGGTGGCTGTTGTGACTATATTTATGTTTGTGTTGATTTTTGATGTTAATATTATTTTATTAGGGCTCGACTAGTTAGGCTTTTCGTTGAGCTATTCAAATTTCCAGTTCAAACGCTTATTTCCTTGTGAACCCTTATTGCTACTTAACTCTGATTTGACTGTTTAAGACAAGTTCTACGTTGTTTTAAATCTTTATTTTATGGGGTTTTAGCCCAAATATTGCATATAATAAATTGACTGAGTTGAATGATCATCTGTTAACAATTTCAAAATGCAACATGGTTCGTACCCTTGATTGTCCCCAATCTTTGAATCAGAACGATTTTTAATTTTTGATTATAGTGCTTTTTTTTTTAATTTTGGTGTGCAGGCTCATCCATATTTTCAGCAAGTGAGAGCTGCTGAGAATAGCAGAAATCGCACGTAATATTCAGATATCATTTGATAATTAAACAATCAGAGCTTAATTTAAAGTGTGCTGGCAATGAGACGGGAATTTGAGTGAATGTTGCAGATGCTTTATAACAAAAGCCCTAACTTAACATTTTATTTGTATTACAATTAAGCCATCCTGCTGCTACTCTTAAATTGTATTTTGTTTTTCGTTTCACAAATGCTTTGCTATTTTTTGTTTTGCTAATATTGAATAAAACACGGATATAGTAGGAATGGGGTTCTACATCTAACAACAAAAAAAATTTAGTACGAAAGGGAGGAGAATGGCACTAGGATAAGTATGGTACTGTTAAATTTTTCCTTAGCGTATTATTTTATTTGAACTAAGTTGGTATATTAGTACAGTCGGTGTCATAATAGAAAGTTTATTAATTTTTAGGGTAAAGCATGAGAATGGCAACGGTAATTTGCTGATATATTCTTTTTCAAATCATTATTATTTTTTTACAGAAAAAACTATATTTTGTCAATTAGGTAATGTATTTATTTCTTAACAGGCCTTCCTTTAACATTTAGGGTTTGATATGTGGAGAGGGATTTAGATTATCCTTCTTTTGATCCCCACTATCATCCCACTAAATCTTTTTGTAAAAAGGTGAATTGAATCAAAGTGATTGATTTAGATATGTCCTATTTCAAGATCATAGTGATATCATATGTACAAAAGTTGCTTATCTCAAACTTTTAAGCTCTTCAAAATCATATTTTGAATCAACACTTAATGCGAGTATTTTACATGGCTTTTGATGGCTAGAATTGCAATTATTAAGAAGCCAAATGTTGATTTAATTCTCTGTAAAGATTAATAGTTAGAATAGAGGAAATTGGTATAAAATCCTAATTATTGTTTGAAAACATAGGCGAAGACCTTATGAAGTATTTTGTTTAAAGTATAACCTTGTACTAAATTTCAGTCCTGCCATCGCCTTCAAAATTTAATCATAATGACATCTTTTGTCTTGGAATCACAGGACCTTTAAAGTATGATGGATCGGTCCAGATTGAATCTGTAGAATCTTTAATGCTAATTTTATTTGGATTACAATGATTACAGAGATTCAATTTCGAAATCATCACCTTCAAAGTATAATGGTTCAACCTTGCGTAGATTCACTTTATGGGATCTTTATTACCAAATTGTATTTGGATTATAATGATTACAGAGATTCAATCTTGAAATCGGTGGGATCTCCCTCTTTTCTAGAAAATTGGATTGTTTAGATATTTGTTGAAGAATAACTATGTCCAGGAGTTTAGGCATTAAATTAGATCAAAAGAATACTTGTGTGAGATTTTTTATGGATGGTACTGATACATACGTATAGATTTATAATTATTGATTTGGTTTGCTATATGCTATTGACTTTTGAATGGTCGATGTTGCTAGTTGATTTGGTGTAGCTTTGATTGGTTTCTTCTTTTCTCCTTTTTTTTTCCCCATAGATTGAGTTTCATGGAACATGGTTCAGGGCCTGTCGATATTATGGATCGGTATCAAACAATGTTATTTTCATTTTTTCCTCTGTCATTTTATTACTTTTTCCTAAATCTTTTACTTGCTGTCTCTTATACTTGATCAATCGTGAATTCATTATCCATATCTTCATCCTTGTAAAGTCTAACATCGTCCGTCAAATATTCGAATGTAAAAATTCACTGGTAACATAAATGATGTTAGGAAAAATATAAACTATGAGGAAAAAAAAATCTGCTTAAATTGTAGACTTATCAATTTTTAATGTTATTTAATTATCAAAATAAGTAAGAAAGAATGGGATTGAGGTATATGTGGAGATAATCAAGCGAATAATTTTGGGGAGAGTCTAGCAGATGTTTCAAAGATAAATTTTGAATTTTGTTTCAGCAGTTAGTCTAGGATTAGAGAATAGTTTTCCAAAACTATCGTAAGAAAAACATGCCTATTGTTTGATAAATTAATTAATAAATGAAAATTAAAAGTATAATCTGGCACATGCACTTCTGTCGGTCTAGCTAACCTCTATTGCTAGGTGGTCCAAATACCTTAGTTTCATTATACATGCCTAAATGGCAAAGTAGAAAACGATTCTAATTTCTAAGCATAAGTGGAAAGGAGTGGAAAGGAGTGGAAAGAAGGACAAGAAAAATTAATTAAGTCGAGCCCAACGAGGAACCGATTGCTCCTCAACGTATACGAACAATACAAAAAGATTTGTTCAGATTAGCAAAGCAAGTCGACCTATTTATAAAAACAGCAATAATAATTGGGACCAATGTGAATAAAAATATTGTTCTGGCCGTGTATTCAAGCAACCCCTTGCTTTTGACAAATACCGATAGATAGCGACTTGTGATTTTGGCATTACTCTTCACGATAATCTTTGGCAGCTTTCCCATCCACATTATTTTGGCGCCCTTGCTTATTCATCCAAGTCACTAATGTCTTCTTGTCTGTCTTTTCAATTTTTCATTAATACATAAGAGGTAAATCCAACACCATTCAAATGTATGATTCACACAACTTATCTACATAGTCGGTCGATGCAGTATAAACTTTATACGACTGAACCGTGATTCATGACTGGTTGAAATTTCTATGCCGTATCAAATGCAAATGGTAGTCAAGTCTTATAAATGACATACAAGGACATCCAACCGTTTGCTCTAGTCACTGATATTTAAGTTTTATAACATATTTAATTTGCCGTTTAGTTTGAATATTTTATAAGATATCTAAGTTAACCATTTGTTGCTACTAATTAATTATTATAAGGTCGTGTTAACATCGACAGTGATGCGTAGAAAAGATGACATCTTACCTTGCTATTTATGAACACAAGCACAGCATTCCCTACCTAAATAATGGCCATGGAAGCAGCTGCAGATAGCAACGTCCACTGATCTAAACAATTTGATGTATTACTAGAGTTGGCATAAGTAATGAGATGTGCATGCATGCATTCTAATCTGGTGTTTGACGCCGATATACAAGGTAGTTGAGTGTAAGTAAAGTAGGTAGCTACATAATTGACCTAGATTAATATTTGTATTTGTCGGCACTTGGCACAGGTAGTAGGTCAATGTTCTTTGAGTATGAAATGAAGTTTTTTATTTTTTTATTTTATTTTTATAATGTAAACCCAGAAGAACCCAATGAAACAATAAACTTCTGAGTATGAAACGGACTTAAATGTACCGAATTTAACATTTCATTTTACCCCTATTTTCGAACGAGTGTAGTGGGGTTTGCATTAAAACCGCTTCAATAATACATAACCGCTTCTAATGTAATTTTTCTGTACAAGTTAGAAGTCAGGGGAAGATGAAATTTGTGCAGTTCTTATCATTCCTTGGGCCTCTTTAGTTCAGGCCCTTTAGCATTGGCGTGATTTCGAACGGCGGTATATTGCGGTTTGCGTTAGAAATGTTTCAATAGTTTATGTATTTACAATTTTCAATCTTTAGAAATTTGAGTGTAATGAAATGCATACTGCTTTATATTTAGCACGGCGCTTAACTAAAATCCTAATTTGAATTATCCTTTTTGTCTAAACTTATTTGTTTACATGCTTCCATTTTGGAAACTATTTTTTACATCAATTTTTTTTTTGAATTTCTTTCTTTTCTTACTTCTCTCATATTCAAATTTAAAAGCAACCGCTCCAACATGTATTACAAGATTATGAGTTATGGACGTAAACCCTAAAATGACATGTGAATGTTAGTAAAATTACTCATGATTTTACTTTTTTTTTGAAAAAAAGATGTAATTTATAAATGAAATTTGAAACAAAGCTAACACTAATTTTTAATAATGTATGTCAAAATTTCTCTTAGTTTATTGCAAACATGAATTATATTAAGGTATTTTCAACAATTGTTTTTTCCTTGTTTTCTTGTGAGTCTAGACCAATGCTTATTGTACGAAGATGGAGTATATCAAATTTGAAAACGTTTTTAAAGATGGATGTAACTCGCAACTTAATGATAATATTAATATTCCAAACTCAAATCCCTTGACCGTGTTGTGGTTTATTTGGACACCTCCACTTTCTGAATAAAGAGGGGATTTTTTTTCATTTTTTGGGAACATTTATAGAGGACGCCAAAAACATTTGTCCACTTTTAATATAAGAAAGATTTGGTAACTGCATTTAGTATTTTGGTGACATTCTACCAAATTTTGATTTTTTTTTTCCAATCATACCTCGTTGAAAATGATTTTCGGTGAACCCACATTGTTTTGTTTTTTCCAATGGAATGCTATCGAGTTTTGCTTCGCATAGTGGCAAAACGGTAAATCGTTTATTGATGGAGTCCTCGTAGAAATCTTTTTTGAGTGTCGTCCTACTAAAATTTGTCCCCTTTAAAAGTGTAGTACCTTTAAAAATGTCATTTATTTCACAATCCTTGTGCTTTTACGTGGTCAAGACATGTTAATATGTTTAATTGTTTGTGAGTACTTTATCCTATATGGTTTATTTTACAGAAAATTGCTTTGATACATGAGCTTTGTATAAAAAATATGTTTTAACAAAATATTAAATTTAATTAGTTTAAATAATCTAAATTTTGCATATACTTATTGGTTAACTTAATTCCACAAATTTATTAAAAGAGATTATAGCTAGCAGTGATTTGAAACTAAAAATAAACTAAATGTGAAATTGCTCACATATTATAACATCTTAATTTTCTAAATAATTTATGTAGATATTTTAAGCGAACTTCACCGTACGATGTTTTGAAATAGGCCAAAATTGCTTACTAACTAGATATTGCAAATCGAGTCCTTTTATTTAAGAATTCATTGTCAAATGGTCAAAGCACCATCATAATATCTTTGAATACCCTCGCGTCAAAACTTCGAAAAAGACATAGTTATTAGGATAATGGTTTAACTAGAAATCATGAAAATGATGACATTTAAATATAACATCAAGCAAAAATCACACCTAAATAAGAAAGTGACTCTGGATCGAAGAACATAAACAAAATATTAATCGATGAAATGCCTACGAGTGACTCCAACGACTTGGAACAATAGAAAACGATCGATTTATTATATAGGGAAGATGAAACTTATTAGTGAGAATATTCATTCTCACAACACTAATCTATGTTTAAAGTAATTACGGTACCAAGTGCTTAGTAAGCATAAATTAGCAAGTTTAAGTGACGTTGAATTTCCATTTAAGGAGGTAATCATGTTGCTGCGGCTTACACAATTACGTAGAGATGCCTTAACTATTTGTTAAAATATCTAGCCTAATTCCATATCATATTCAATCGAATCTAAACAAAATCTCAAACAACGATGAGCAAAACTTAATAATCACATTCCTATAAAGCTGCGCACAGAATATAACAAAGTCAAATTGCACAAAGTAAGATTATCTTAAACGCATGCATCCCGTGCCAATGCCAATCACACAAAAAACAGCTTACAATCACATCTTCGAGAACAACATTTCAAAATTCAAAGATGCCGCTAAAGATCAAATTCTCCTGCCAAAAGTGAATTCTCCCACATGTGTCAATGTCAGTAATCCATGCACGTTTAAATAAGCTTACAGATGAGTGACATAGGGCTAGATGTGACAACGGAGGAAGGAGATAATGATATGATGTCAACAATCCACGTGATGTCAAACTTGCTATAAAGGGAAAGGCATTGTAGAGAAAAAGATATCACATTGTTATTTTGTTATTATCTTTGAAAATTATATTGAAAAAAATGTACTCTTTACCCTCGGAATTTAAAAAGCTTTTACTGGAAAAGAACGAAAGAAGAAATGAATTATCCCATGGACGTAAAATTTCTTAACAACTTGAACACGTAAATCTTTTACCCTTTTTAGCATTTATTATCTTATTTTCCATGTTAAAATTTTCTTGGATTCGATTGAGTTTGATGTGGAAATCGAACCGTACATTTTAAAAAATAGTTAGAGTGTCTTTACATAATTCCGTAAGCTTTAGCAACACAATTACCTCCTTAAACGATAATTTAATATCACTTAAACTTGATAATTCATAATTATGTGCACTCTCAACATCGTAATTACTTCAAACTTAGATTGGTGATGTGAGAACGAAAATTCTCACTAATATTTTAGCGCTAGAAGAAGTGTCGATCCCCCAACATAATTTTTCACCAACTTCCCTAACACCTAAAAAAACAATCACATTGCTCTACCAAAAATGCATCCTACAAATTCCTCCACTCCTCCTCCCATAAAAGCGAAACATCCGGCCGTAAAATCCCAAGAACACCTTCTCACATCCTCATCCAAACCAATAATGGGACCATCACATGCTATCTCCACTGATCCTATCTTCGAAGCCCTATCTACCTTCACCATCCAAATCAATTAGAGGATAAGTGGGATTGAAAAACTAGTAGCCCAATACCTATCACCTAAACTTGCCAACTCTCGCAACTCCATAGTTCACCGTCAACATTCACCCATTGTGTAAACTGCACAAGCATTGAATAAACATGGAAATATCATTAGTGAGAATGGTGAGGCTAGCCAACTGGGCTTGGGAGGATTTCCAAAACAAGGCCCTAATTTACCCAAACATAAAACCAAACAACCAAACATCGACCTACTGCTATTTGGATGCTACCTTTGTTTGTAAAGGTGGCCCATCACGAATGAGCATCCAACATGAGGAAATATGGGAATTGAAAGCTCGTATAGATCAGTTAGTACAGTTGAGATAATAAAACAACAAAGGAAAAAGAGGGTGGAGAGCTCTTTACCATTTAGTGAGGCTATTATTGAATCAGATTTCCTTGATAGTTTCAAAGCTCCTATAATTGAAAAATATAATGGATCGTCCAATCCATATGATCATCTTTGTATATTTGAGTACTACATGGATATATTAAAAGTGGGGATATTAGCCCGCTATAAGCTGTTTCCAATGTATTTGGTTGGAGTAGCATCTAGGTGGTTCAAAAGATATTTACCTGGAGAGATTCACTCTTGGATGCAACTTTCAGTCGATTTCCATAGAGAGTTTAATTCAGGAAGAGAAGTTTCTCTAGACCCCAATACATTATCCTATGTTAAACAAATGGACTATGAAATCCAACTCAGATTCATCAAGCATTTCCAATCAAAAGAAATGATGATTGGAGTAACTAGTGAAGAAGCTCTGCATATGGCTGCCCACTTGAGGATAAAAAGGAACTACGTTTGTAGGATAAGAATAGTTGAAAACCTTGTAGGAGCATAAAGGCTTTAAAGGAAAGAGCTAGTGATTTATACAAATTGAAGAAGCTTGAGCAGCTGAAGGAATACCACTTGAAAGAACTATCCTATCCCAAAATGAAAGAAAACGTGAAGGAGGAGGAGGGTTTGGAGGGAGGGAAAAGAGCTACAATAACTCCCCGCTAAGACAAAGAGAAAATTTAAATTCACAATTCAAATACCTCTCATATACACTTCTGGGCAGATCTATGAGATACACCGAACTTAGCTGGCATGCAATGTCCCAAATAAGGGAAAGAAGCCAATGCTGAACAAAGAGGGAGCATATTATCGTTATTATGAAATAGCACGATTCAATGCTCAGCCCACTGCATAGTTATTGCAGTTCATTTGCCTACAGTCCACTTGCTTAGTTCTCGGCCCAGTAACCATATGAGTTCTTTACATTTTACTGTAGCGTGCATACATATAAGTGTGTATCTGTTTTACTATGTACTTCTTCTTCCTGAACTTGTATTCAGTATTGTATCTTATTTTCTGATATCAATCAATAATCAATGGATATGTCTTCAATCTGATTTCTATATGTTTGGAAATTTAATTACATGGTATCGAAGCGAGGTTTATCAATCTAGGCTTTATCATATTTCGACTCAAGTCTAGGGTTTTCTCAAGTTTCACCATGACTGAAAATAAAAGCATAGCGATGATCGATGTATTACCAATTATGTCCAAAATAACAGATCGGAAGCTAGCTAACTCAAATTATCTGGAGTGGAGTAAAACTATTCGGCTGTATCTTCGAAGTATAGATAAGGATGATCATTTGATTAAGAATCCTCCAGCTACAACTTCACAGGAACCTAATGACCTGATTTGGTTAAGAGAAGATGCAAGATTATTTTTGCAAATACGAAATTCAATTGATAATGAAGTGATAAATTTGATTAATCATTGTGAATTTGTGAAGGAGTTGATGGAGTATGTTGAATTCCTCTATTCTGGTAAAGGAAATTTAACTCGGATGTTTGATGTATGTAGAGCGTTTTACAGAGCAGAGAAAAGAGATCAAACTCTCACAAACTATTTTATGAGTTTTAAACAAACCTATGAAGAATTGAATGAGTTGTTACCTATGAGTACTGAAATCAAGATTTAACAACAACAAAGGGAACAAATAGCTATAATGAGTTTTCTTGCTGGATTACCATCAGAATTCGATTCAGCTAAATCACAAATCTTGTCTGGATCTTCAATCTCTTCGCTTCAAGAAGTTTTTAGCCGCATACTTCGAACTGAGAACACATCTGATTCTTCTAATAACAATGTTAGTAATAGTGCCTTGATTAGTTCAAGTAATAATCCTACTACTTATCACAATTCGTGGAAACCACCACCAGATTTCAGACCACCATGGAACTCCTCACAACGACCAGAATCATTGAGACCCCTACCAACACAATCATGGAGATCTCAAAGAAATATGGGGAGACCAAATAATAAAATCTGTTTATATTGCAAGAAGCCAGGCCACTTAATTTCTGAATGTAGAAAACTTCAGTACAATAATCAAAGAAATCAAGGAACTTCTAATACTAATAAAACAGTGCTCATGACTGCTGAGGAATTTGATAAATACTCAAAGTATCAAGAATCATTGCAAAAGCCATCTAGTACCTCTTCATCATCTGCATCAGTATCTACTCTAGCTGATACAGATAAGCAGAAAGTTAAATGGGTTATCGATTTAGGAGCAACTGATCATATGTCAGGTAACTCTAGATTATTTACAGATCTTAAAATGTATGGAAATGGTCACGCTGTTATTTTGGCAGATGGATCTCAGTCTAATGTCCAAGGTACTGGTAATATAAATATTTCACCACCATTAAAATCTGCATTATTCATACCATCACTATCTTATAACTTGCTGTCAGTCAGTCAACTAATCAAGAGTATGAATTGTAGCATATCTTTCTTCCCTGAAAAATGTGTCTTTCAGGATCTTATGACGAGGCAAACTATTGGTAAAGGATATGAATCTGGTGGTCTCTACATTCTGGACACTTTACCACTAGCATGTTCTAGTGTAGATTCAGCTATCAAAGATCATCAGCAACTTGGTCATCCCTCTCTTACTCTATTCAAACACTTATGCCCTCAATACAATTACATTTCTACTCTTAATTGTGAATCATGTCAATATGCTAAACTTCATCGTAGCAGTTTTAAACCTAGAATAAATAAACGTGCAAGTGCACCATTTGAACTTGTACATTCAGATATCTGGGGACCATCATCTACTGTATCTAAATTTGGTTTTAAATACTTTGTAACTTTTGTTGATGATTATTCTCATATTACATGGTTATTTCTAATGAAGCAGAGATCTGAAGTGTTTTCTATTTTCTGTAATTTTTATACTGAAAATCAAAATCAGTTCAAGACAAATATTCAAACTCTAAGGAGTGATAATGCTAGAGAGTACACATCTCATACTTTTAGCACATATTTAACTCAGCATGGTATATTGCATGAGACTTCATGTGTTGACACTGCATCTCAGAATGGAGTTGCTGAGAGAAAGAATTGTCATCTACTTGAAATCACTCGTGCATTATTATTCCATATGAAGGTGCCAAAAACATTTTGGGAAGATGCTGTGTTAACAACATGTTATCTTATTAATAGAATTCCATCTGCAGTTCTTGAATTTGAGATTCCATACAGAGTATTATTCCCTAATAAAGAATTACATCCCATTAAACCAAGGGTATTTGGATGCACTTGTTTTGTCAGAGATGTGAATCCTTAGCTTGGTAAACTTGATCCAAAGTCCTTAAAATGTATCTTTGTTGGATACTTAAGACTACAGAAAGGATACAGATGCTTTTGCCCCAGTCTAAACAAGTATCTAATATCAATAGATGTAAATTTCATGGAAGATTTGCCATATTATCAGTCATCCAATTCATCAAGCCAGGAGGAGAATGATATATCATCAAGTTCACAAAGCCAGGAGGAGAATGATGATTTCTTAGTTTATTCTTAGCCACAACAAGAACTTGAACCACCTAATACAACAGAAATCAGACCCACATTTGATCCTAATCTTGATCTTCCTATTGCTCTTAGAAAAGGAAGAAGGCAATGTACCTATACTATAACTGAATTTATATCATATAAACATATTCCCAATCATTAATATTCATTTATTACCTCGTTAGATTCTATTAGTATTCCCAAAACTGTAACTGAGGCACTATCTAAACCAGAATGGAAGAAAGCTATGATAGAAGAAATGAATGCTTTAGAACTGAACCATACTTGGGATCTAGTTACCTTGCCAGCCTCAAAGAAAGCTATTGGATGTAGATGGATATACACAGTTAAAATGAATCCAAATGGGACAGTAGCTAGATATAAAGCTCGACTTGTGGCTAAAGGTTATGCTCAAGTATATGGCATGGACTATTCAGAAACTTGCTCTCCTATTGCAAAGATTACTTCCATTAGACTGTGCATTGCTTTAGCTGCTAGATTTAATTGGAAGCTTCATCAGTTAGATATAAAGAATGCATTTCTTCATGGTGATCTTAATAAGGAAATATACATGATCCAACCCCCTGGATTTACAGCTCAAGAAGAAGATAATATGGTGTGTAAACTCAGAAGACTCTTTATGGTTTAAAGCAAAGCCCAAGAGCCTGGTTTGGGAAATTTAGTCATACACTTGAAAGATTTGGGATAAGCAAATGCAAGAGTGATCATTCGGTATTTCACAAAACATCTAAATAAGGTATAATTTTGTTAGTGGTGTATATGGATGATATAGTAATAACTGGAAATGATGAAGAGGGAATAGCCAGTCTCAAACAGTTTATTCATACTCATTTTCAAACCAAGGATCTAGGAGAGTTGAAATACTTCTTAGGTGTAGAAGTTATTAGAAGCAACAAGAGTATCTTTCTGTGTCAAAGAAAATATATACTGGATCTATTAACAGAGACAGGGAAACTTGGTGTCAAGCCTCAAACTACTCCAATCATACCTAATTTCAAATTTTTGCCTGATGAAGAATTGTTGGATAATCTAGAAAGATATAGAAGATTAGTAGGCAAATTGAACTACTTAACCATAACAAGATCTGATATATCATTTGCAGTGAGTATAGTTAGCCAATATATGTCTTCACCAAGTAAACAACATTGGTTACTTCTTGAACATATTCTTGGATATTTGAAGGGAACCTCTGGACATGGTATTTTATATGCTAATCATGGTCATATGAAGTTGGAGAGCTTTGCTGATGCAGATTGGGCTGGATCAAAAGAAGACAGGAGATCTACCACCGGATTTTGTGTGTTTCTTGGGGGAAACTTAGTATCTTGGAAGAGCAAGAAACAAAGTATAGTATCACGATCAAGTGCAGAATCTGAATATCATGCTATGTCTAAAGCAATGTGTGAAGTCATGTGGATTAAACATTTGTTGAAAGAATGCAATTTAGAGTTTGAGCAACCTGCTAGCTTGTGGTGTGATAACAAGGCTGCTATTCATATTGCTTCAAACCTAGTTTTTCACGAAAGAACGAAGCATATAGAAGTAGATTGCCATTTCATTCGAGATAAAATTCAAGATGGTGAAATTATAACTTAGCATATTCAAACGAAGGATCAACCAGCGGATTTGATCACTAAAGCTGTAAATGGAGAACGAATTAAATGCTTAAGTAACAAGTTGGGTTTGTTTGATATGTACAACCCAACTTGAGGAGGAGTATTATGAAATAACATGATTCAATGCTCAGCCCACTACATAGTTATCTCAGTTCATTTGCCTACAGTCCACTTGCTTAGTTCTCGGCCCAGTAACCATATGAGTTCTTTACATTTTACTGTAGCGTGCATACATGTAAGTGTGTTTCTGTTTTACTATGTACTTCTTCTTCTTCCTGAACTTGTATTCAGTACTGTATCTTATTTTCTGATATCAATCAATAATCAATGGATATGTGTTCGATCTGATTTCTATATGTTTGGAAATTTAATTACAATCGTTTTCATAGGGTGAATGTGTTGGGTTGTCTCGCATGTTTAATGGAGAAATGACGGTTTGGATTGGAGAAAAGTCCCACATCGCTAAATAACATGGAAAAGTGGTGTATAAATATGGGTTGGTAGGCATGTAACATTAGGGATTCCTTTTGTTACAACAAAGTGTGTGCCAACCCATATGCGTACGCCACGTGCTGGAGATGGAGAGCTTGTTCCGACCGTCGTTACTCAATAGTGGTATCAAAGCCGAAGGTTACGGACTGGGCCATGTAGACACGGAAGTACTATCAAAGGTTACCGCAAGGGGATGCGAGTCAAGGGGGAGACTGTTGGGTTGTCTCGCATGTTTAATGGAGGAACGACGGTTTGGATTGGAGAAAAGTCCCACATCGCTAAATAACATGGAAAAGTGGTGTATAAATATGGGTTGGTAGGCATGTAACATTAGGGATTCCTTTTGTTACAACAAAGTGTGTGCCAACCCATATGCGTACGCCACGTGCTGGAGATGGAGAGCTTGTTCCGACCGTCGTTACTCAACAGAATGGACACCACACCGACAACCGTCGTCACCTGAAAAGATAGTACAACCATTCCAACATGAAGCTGTCTTCAAACCTACGCGTAGACTTAACCGAAATCCAAGTACCATCATCGCTTCTATTCATGGAGGACCTTATCTCCAACGAAAGATCAAAATATCTTAGGAGAGATATGTCCAAGAAGCTTGAACCAAGAACAAGACCATATACAATATTAAGCAAAAATTCACTCCATATATTACATTTACCTCTGCGGACTCATCTAGAGTCACTTTCCCACATCAAGATCCTATGATTGTAACTATAGAAATTTCAAACTGCACTGTAAATAAATTTTTGCAAACTCGGGAAGCTCTGTAAATGTCATTTTTAAATCAGCGTAAAATAAGATAAAGCATCCAACCAAGGTGTTGAAGCCTTGCCCAGACCCAATTTATGGCTTTAATAACACTACAGGCTTTAATAACACTACAACTACAATCATAGGTATAGCTAGAATTTTTGTCATAGCAGGAGCTGCACAACTCCTCTTATGAAAGCTTCCTGATTATAGATTAACAATCTTTGTATAGTGCTTTTATGGGAAAACCTTAATGGTCAGATATGGGAGCTATCTCTCTCAAAAAGATTTACTTATGATATTCCATACCCTAGTAGAATTGGTTAGAGTAAGAGAAGACCAATTGCTAGCTAGGAACTATATAACATAACTCTGAAACCTAGCAATAAAATCATTTAAATTATATCGTTGTCTCCTATAATTCTTGTAATAATGATAACGTAATAAGTAATAAGCTAGTTCAAAGAACTGCAGCTGCACTCAGTGCCAAAGTCAATTCTGAAACAAGTCAATCTATGACCATTGTATCTGCAAAGATGGAAAAAGAGATTATCTGCATAAGATAGGGATGGATGAATATGATTCAGTTTATGCACATTATTTTTTTCAATGCTACACAAAACAAGGGATGCATCGCTTCATCAAAACCATATGAAGTAGAAGATGAGGCGGATCCTGGGCTAGGAATAAGGAGAAATATTTAAAGCTAATAGATGAATTATAAGATGTTTACTAGACCCCTCAGATCCCGTAAAAGTGGTGAAGATTGGAAAGAATCTAACTAGCAAAATGCATTTGGAATCGATAAAACTTCCTAAAGAGATCCACCGATGTATTTTCTTAAACACATTCAATTATGGTGGGAATAAACCCGACCATCATCTGTTACGTGCTCATATGCAAATCTTTTAAGGCAAAAGCCTTGTACCTTGGATCAAGAAAGGTACAATGCATTGCATGAAGAAGTCAAAAAGATTAGGGAGAATGGCTTCATCAGACTATCCAAAATGGATAGTGAATTTGGTCTTGATTAAGAAGCCTAACGAAAAGTGAAGAACTAACATAGATTTCACTAACCTCAAAGCTTGCCTTAAGGACAGTTTTCTCTTACCTAAGATTGATCAGCTAATTCGTGCAGCTGAAGATCACAAACTTCTTACTTTCATGGATACCTACTTAGGTCATAACTAAATAGCCATGTTTAAACCAGATTAAGGACACACGACTTTTATTATAAATGAAGGATTGTTCCACTACAAGATTATGTCATCTGGGCTAAAGAATGTTGGAGAAACATATCGAAGGCCGGTTAATATGATGTTTTCAGATCAAATTGGGAAGAATGTTGAAGTCTATGTCAATGATATGCTTGTAAAGACAAGGGTAACCTCCAAACATGTCTAGGATCCAAAGGAGATCTTCGCCACATTAAGGCAATATGACATGAAATTGAACCCTCTAAAGTGCACCTTTAAAATCTAATTAGGAAAGTTCCTTAGCTATATAGTAAGCGTAAGAGGAATAGAAGCAAACCCTTAAAAAAATTGACTCCATCAAGGAAATGGGTATTCCAGAAAAATCTAAAGATGTCATGAGCTTGAATGGAAAAGTTACTGCCTTTAATAGATTCATCTTGAGAGTTATGGATAAGTGTATTCCCATTTTTGATTAAGTCAGGAAAGGCCTAAACTTTGAATGGATCGAGGAGTGTAAAGCTGCATTGCAAGTAACTTTTCAATCCACCTATACTTCCAAAACCAATGCTGGGTAAGGACTTATTTTTATATCAGCTGTAACTAATCAGGTTATCAACGCAGCTATAGTCCAAGAAGATGCAGGGTACAAAGGCCAATATACTTCACAAACAAACATCGATCTGGGACAGAATTGAATTATTCCTTGATATAAAATTTAGCATATAAACTACTACCTATGGCATGGAAACTGCGATCGTACTTCCAAGCACATCTCATCAAAGTGTTAATAGATAAAGCACTAAAACAAATATTGTTGAAACTAGATATTTCAGGCCATCTATTGAATTTTGATGATTAGCGGTCGATCAATGGGAGTGGCGGTCGACCAGTTGGAGAGTTCGGTTGTGAATTTTAATGTGGTCTAACGGTCCAGATTTAAGGTACTTTAATCTAATGACTGACATTGATTCAAACCCCTATAAATATAGGCCTAACCGCTCAATTTTCTTCTTATATTTTCTGAAACAATGGCGAAGCTCTATCATTTTCTCTTTTCCATAAATTTTTAATTCTAAATAAAAATTATAGTTTATATATGTTAATACATATGGTGGACTACAGAGGATAATTAAGAAGAAGAATAGGTTTTAAATTCAGATCCGAATTTAAATTTAATTCAAATCTCTTCTCAGATCTGGATTTCTGATAGCTATATGTATGTTGCGGTATATCTATTCAAATAAGAAGAATAAGGGGTATTAAGCTGGAATAACGGGGATTAGATCTAGAGATTTCGAAAGCTAAAAAGGTGAGTGGGAAGTTATATATTATTGTATAATTTTGGATTTATATCGTTGTAAATCCATTCCTATATGCTTAGATGTAGAATTAGAGTTGTATGCCTAATTATATACATGAATTAAATTTACAAACCCTGCCTACATATTCTATGGTTGGTAACTTGGATTTAATATTGCATGTACTTGAACCTGGAAAGTATAAGGTTGTAGTAGTCCTTGAATTTTGTGTTGGGTAGCAGTAGTCCCTATATTGGATAAATTATATTGTAATTTTAGATTTATAACTTAGATGAGTTATGCAAGTAAATTAGAAGTTATCATAATAAATTATTAAGTTTAAGTAGTATTTTAATTCATTAGAATATGGGCATTGCAGTGTAAATTTCTATAGATTATCAGTTCAGATTCATAAATAAAAGAGTATCGTTTGAAATATAAAGGGATTTGGCTAAAAGTAAGAGATGTATAAAATAGCAATATTTACCGTATTTTGTACCGTCTATTTCAAAAACTACAAAAATATAATTTCTTCTAATTCCAAACATAACAACAAATTCCATATTTAGATAAAATATAGAGATTTACGGAGTTAACCTTTCCTTTTGTAGGAGAAGTAATTCCAATGCATTAAAATGCAGAAATCCCTAAGTATGATTTATGAATTATAGTTGTGATAATTAAAACAGTTAAATTATGAATATATATATATATATATATATATATATATATATATATATGCAATAAGGACAGGGTAGAAATCAAATAGTAAATGATAAAAGGTAGGCGGGTAATAAAACGAATAAAAGCAAGAAGTATATAAAATATACGGGTATGGGAAGTCCACTAAATAAGGAATAATAGTAGGTACAAAAAGGATATAAATAAAGATTCATTAATAAGAGAAAAGGGTTAATAGTAAAAGATACTTAAAAATTTTTTAGTCCAAGTAAATGGTAAATAATATTAAACCAAGATAATGACATAAGGAGTCGGTTAAATATTGAAAACAGAATATGAGTAGTTAAACATAAGGCGTAATAATGAAATAAAAATCAATATATTTATACACACACACACATGGCCCTAAGTATATGTTGATGACGGGTATGAATTATTAAAGTTAGCTAAAGCTTAACTTTGATAAGAATTTCATAGTAATTAAATTGGCTGGAATGTAAGGACAGTAATATTACACACCAAAAGTCTACCTACCATAAGGGGGTACCGACAGTTGTGTATACATTATACTGATGTGGGACATATCCAACTGTAGGACCCATAGAATTATATAAATTCGTGTATAGGTGAAGGAATACCTAATTAGTGTCCGCTTCAATCCTTAAAGGGGGATATTATCTTCATTGCATTAGGTAATCTAAATAGGATGGTGTGCAAGCTCGATGCTATGTTAGTTTGTTTGGTACCATATTAGGGAGTAAGAGATGTACATAGGTTGAGAGCGTCACCGATCCAAAGCAGTTAGTGGAAGGATGAGAGTTACACCTAACGAGCTACACCTCCTACTGGTGTAAATTACATTAGGTCATGCACCGCCATACTTTTTTGCTAGTTTCTTTATTAGAAGGAAAGTCTAGATAACCCTTAAGAGAAGTCTTTTAAATGATTGCAGTAGTCTGAGGAGCCGAGGCCTTAATAGTCCATGGAGCTGAGTCTATAATATGAAACAACTAGCTAAATCCCCAGGACGAGATAGAATACAGCTAAACTATTGTGATGCCATTATTATACACTACGGGAGTTCCTTGGTATGCACAATGACGAGGACCTGATACTGTGTTGATGATGGATTCTGACGAGGTGTCAGGTTACAAACACTAGCAGGGATAGTATCTTGGCCAAAAGGAGGACTGTGATACACACACATACATACACATACACATACGTACGTACGTACTACCTAGGGTGGATGGACGCGTACTTGGAGTCGAGATGACTAAGTAAAATAAAAGACAAAACAGAGATGGAAGTTAATCAGCACAAACTAATGTTATACATGAAGTATGTAATTTACCAGTCACCAGAACGTTGTTCCAACCCCCTCCTCATTAAAACCCATGGGATACCTTTAGGGTGACAAGTATTGGTGCAAGGTAAGAATGGTGGAATGACAGATTTCCTTATATATGCTCAATATTGACAATGACACTTGTGTTAGGTTCGTACAATATACCCTAGAGGGAAGGTGTGAATAGGGCATTTAAAGAATTTCGCAGATAAACAGATAAATAATGCGGAAATGTAAATGAAAAATGTAAATAACATGTAGATATGCCCAGCTTCGGCCTAAAGCCTACTACTGGCCCCAAAGTTACTACTAGGATTATATAATCGGCACTTACAACACCTGTAAACTCACACTCTCTACTAACTTGAATATACTAATCCTATATCTAGTAACCCTGCCTGGACTCAATATCCTAAAACCAGAATCCCTGAACTACAATATGTAACTCACTTGGAAACAATCTAGAGTTCAATAAAAAGAAAATAGAAAAAATGATAAAAAACAAGTCGATGACAAATTTAAAACAATGTAAAATAGATTCCCTTCTTTCTTCACATGAGTGCATTACTGGAGATGTAGCTTGCTTCGACTATGCACTGCTATTTTAGAGTTGTTTGGCTGAGACTTGCATGAGCTTTCTTTGATGCTCATGCTGGCTGCTGTTTGAGGGAGATGCTGAATAGGATGGTATTGTTGTTATTGTAAAAGTGTCTCACGTATATATTTGGAGTTTTCTAATAGAGAAGTCTTTGTCTTAAAATGATGATCTCATTTTGATATTGAAATGCTTATTTTGTGCATTGTAGAGTAGATATGATGTCCTTCGCATGGGTAAGGTTTATGTAGAGATTGAGATGATAATGAACAGAATTGTACAAAGGAGATGATATTTGATGATCGAATGTTTGATAGATGAAGCTTTGTTTTTATATCTGATGATTTTCTTTTAATGTAATGTGCAAATTTTTATAGGCTCATGAAGGGGATGTGTAAACAAATATGTGTGAGGATATATGGAGAAGGAATCGATTTGTCAGATAGTTTGTTACCCTGTATACAGAATAAAGTCTGTATATAATCGTGAAACAAATATGCGCAAGGATATATAGTGAAAGATTTGATTTGTGAGATAGTTTGTTTCCTGCATACAAAATAAAATCTGTACATAATGGGAAATAAACTATGTAGTATCTTTAAAAATATATCGTTTTATTGTTTGTACAATACTTTACTTCCATTCTCTATTTATTTCCCTTCTTAATATATACTGGTTCTAATTGTGTGTAAATTTCCTTGCTTCTGATTTGTGTTTGTTAACCCGTTTTTGAGCCAAAGAAGATTTCAACTAGACTTAGAAGATTAAAATGAAGACAAAATGACTTGAAACTTGGCAGGCATGCTTAGAAGAGGGAAAGAAGAGATCTTGGAAAGTTTTACCCTGAGATTACCTAAGGAAATCACTCGGCATTGACTCATTTCACATGGTGCTGACTCATTTTTTCACTTCGGATCGACTCATAAACTTCATATGACCTATTTTCTACTTCCCTAGAGTGTGCTCAAGTGTTTTCATGAGATTTTGACGACCTTTCATCAAGTTTGAAGGGATAACAACTCAAATAGCAAAGTAATCCAAGTGATGTAGGAACTATCACCAACGCTAACCAAATTACTAGAGAAATGGTGTGAAACACATCTACTAGAAGATATAAAGGAAGTGAAAAAGGGAAGGAGTTATTTCTACTTAAGGAAATGACTCGATACCGAGTCATTTGATTGGGTACCGAGTGATATAAAGAAAATCAACTCGGGTGACTTCGAGCCTTCTTATACAACCCTGGACCAACATCTGGACTCGGTTCTAACTGAACTTCTGGCCCAACATGGCCTTTTCCTTTATAAATACAAGCTTACCTACAACCAATATAGGATCTAGATTTTTTAACTGTGGAGACTTTGCTACTTCTTCACATCTAACCTCTCCTCCATTAGAATCGCCCAGGAAATAACTATTTTCTATTCTAGGACTTAGATCAGAAAATTCTTTGTACTAGTGACTCACAAACAACCTAGAAACTCTATTATAGATATGTGATTCACTTGATTGTGGTTAGATCAGAGATAGTTAGCTGTAATCTAGAGAGAATACAACTAGTAAAAGAGATTAAAGTGGACAATGGCTGGGGATTACATCGAGCCACTATAAAAATTATTGTGTGTTATTTACTTTGCTGCAATTTCTACTTGTTTGACCTAGGATTTCTACTGCTTTTACATGTATCTTAAAAGAACTAGTGCTTTCATCTGATTTTTGGATGTTGAATCATTTTTTAGGTAAACATTTTGGTGCTTTCACTAGGAACAAGAGATAGATATGAAGACTTAAAGCTTGAATCTGAGATTTGGAGAAAATGAAAAGACCTAACACTAGATCTAAGGCTGTAGAAAGCCAACCAAAGCTTAGGGACTACCAGGAGATGTCCTCAAATTTTCAATCCATCTACGTGACCAAAGAAGAGATGGAGAGAATGATGAAGGAGATGCAGGATGGAACGAAAACTAGACAACATGAAATTCTTGAAGGATTCTTCCAAAGAATAGGACAATAATGAATAGCCAAAGATATGGGAATTCAGAACCAAAAACAAGGAACCTATGTAGGAGCATCTGGAGTTGGAATGGAGCAAACTGAAACAATGCCTCCGTGACTTGAATAAATTTATTCAGGGGCACAATTGATTTGGATCTAGGATTAGCTTTAATGCTTGGAATGGGCGTTGCTGGAGCCAGAATGGCAAATCAGAATATGAATGCATGATAGTAGGAACTGGAACCAAAAGCTCACCATTGGAACGGAGGTTAGAATAAAGTTATGTGTGATACCACACCTCTATAACCATACCACCTGAGAGTATTACAGATAAGGCTATATGGGCACACATGTGAATATTTCCTTGGACTAACACTGGTACATATTAAAGCATCTAATAAATAATTAATCCATATGTACATAGTACCGGTACTAAGTAATAGACACGTGTGCCTCTAGGACAAAATAATACATATTATATCATAAATAACGGAGATCACAAAGTGAATTGGAGTGATAATATGTAATATAAATATAAAGAGAAAGACGTATGCATGGTTTGTAATTACAATAACTTAGAAGATTAGAAAAATATCCCATAACATAAATATTACCAAAGCCATGCATAAAATTGTCATCATCCATATAAAATAACATCATTATTATCTAATCAAATCAATATCAAATAGGTGAAACATCCATATAATAAAACATTGTCATAGAAAATGTGATCATCCAGTGAATCAATGTCATACAAGTATCATATAACCATCTTAATATAATACTCCTCTTAGCCCAATAAAACAAATGTTGGTCATGGTGTCCCTCTACTTGAAATATCTCGGACTGAACTGAGTATTATAAAATAACACATAGGCCAGACTATGTTTAATCAAGGATCCTAAATAAGGAGATACAGTATTGACAAGGAGGAAGAATAATATAATACAATATAACCACTAAAGATTCTCAAACATCAGATGATGTGTCAAAGTGTGTGTGTATAAGCAATCTCCATGGCATCACATTACTCAAATATCTCAAATCCGTATAAAGCAGTTATAACTTATATCTAAAGATGTCATCACCTATATAAATAAATCAATAGAAATCAAGAAGACTATATCCAATGAGTGAATCATCCAGACAATACAACCTCGTCATATATAAATGAAATTATTGAGTGAATAGGACTAACACATATCAATGCCTTAATGTAAAATCAATAAAACCATAAATCAATAGATAACGTGAGATAGCCCATCAAGTCATCCAAATAATATCCAATATTATACAAACCATAAAGATAATCCAACACAATCCAAATTATGATTAATAATAAAGGCTATCTCAAAATATCAGATCATCAAACAATATGGATATAACGGGGACTGACTACACTTTAGACTCATCTAGTCTCCAGTATAGCCACCTCATGGGATAGTGAATATTATATGCCAATCTACATCACATGCATAACCTTAAACCAGAAAGGGAGACTGATAGCACATAGCATGCTCCAAGGACCCAGGACTACTTGTCTCCTGCAAAGCACTATCTATCCCTACACTCTTCAGTTACCTCGAAAGACATCATGACCCCATCCATTAGCGGCTCATCTATGCATAGCCCCAATCATGACCCTGCTTTGCCCCTATAGGTAACAGACTGCTGGCCTATGCAATACACGGGGTTGTAAGACACCTACCCTACCAACTACCAATCTTGTGATGTGCATCCAAAATATCCAACAACGATGTCGTGGATCTAGGGCGCGACCCCACGATTAGGTCGCCAGGGTGGATACTGGCTAATCCAGTTCAATCTCAGACCATAAAGGGAGCTAGATACAAGTGGATGACATATAGTTTTCATATCCTATATCAACATATAGCTCAAGACGTGAGCCGACATACGAGTCCATAAAAGTTACCACGTAACAATAATATGCTAGAGCTCATATCCCTTGCTGAAACATGGCTCTAGCCAATGGCCAGCACATGGCTATAACGTACTCACTGCAGCTAGTATCGCCACACAAATATGAACATATCCCCGTTTGAGTGACATTTAATTACAAAGAATAATCAAACAAATAACATAATATCATCATATACCGCTGCTTGTTACTTGAATAATTATTCAAAGCTCATAAACTACACTCAATCCATACTAAATATCTCTATATGACGAGTCTGACGAATAACCAAAAAAGTGTTATGGAAAGTCCCATACTAAACGGTGTCACTGCACCGTTTATTCAAATTTCTCATCACACAGAAATAAATCACACAAATCTAATGTAAAATAACACATCACATATATAGAAGGCTGTCATCATTGTATTATATCAAATCAGTAATCAAAATAGTATCAGCGGTGAATCATTCATATCATTATAATCGAATTAAAAAAGATAAGAAATTAGATATCAAAAATCAGCATAAAATAGATTATGCAAATAAATATAAATAGCCAAATCATTACTTAATAAAAAAATGTTCATAACATATAAATTTTATATAACAAAACTTATGCTAAAAGAAGAACAATAAATACATATTCCAATTTTTTTTAAGTAATTGTCTAACTCGTATATATTTAATGCTTATAATGAATGATTTAACTTCTTACTCTAAAAATTAGTCGAATATTCATATTTACAATGACATTAGAAATCTTATTCTGCATCACCAAAGTAATTTATAAAGTTGGATATTATGTATATAAATTATTTCATAATAACTATAATCAAATACTATTCTTAGATAATTATAAACTGGAAAACTCAATTTATTATACCCAGAATGAATTAAATATATTTTCCAAAATTCGAATTATATGTTTTACTTCATGATGCATATATTCCAGATTATAACCATAATAATACCATATAATATCATTTAGAAACCATTTCATAATTTTTATGATTACAAACTATTCTCCAACAATATTTATATTTAACAAAATTGATTTCAAGAATGAAGGATAAACATTAAATAATAATCACATATATAACCCTAAACCAGAAAGAGAGACTGATAACACACAACTTGCTTTAGAGACTCAAGACTACTCGCCTCCCATAGAGTTCTATCTGTCCCTATAGTCTTTAGTTACCTTGATGGACATCATGACCCCATCCATCAATGGCTCGTCTATACACATTCCCAGTCACGACCATGCTTTACCCCTATAGGTATAGATTGCTCGCCTATGTGATACAAGGGGATGTGGGGCACCTACCCTACTAACCACTAATCCTGTGATGTTCATCCAAAATATCCAACAATGGTTCGTGGATCTGGGGCACGACTCTACGATCAGACCGCTAGGGTGAATGCTAGCCAATCCGGTTCACTCTCGAACCATAAAGCGAGATGAACACAAGTGGTCGATATATAGTACTCATATCCTATATCAACATATAGCTCTAGACTGACAAATGGCTCCATATAAGTCGCCATGTGATCATAATATACTAGAGATCCTATCCTTTGTCGAAGCACGGCTCTACCCAATAGCCAACACATGGCTATAATGCACTCACTGAAGCAGGTATCGCCCTACATACATGAGAATATCCCCTTTTGAGTGACATTTACTTACAAAGAATAATCAAACGAATAATATAACGGTGTCTCATACCACCGATTTTTAGAATAATTATTCAAGGCTCATAAACTACACTCAATCCACACTAAATATCTCTATATGACGAGTTCGATGAAAGATCGTAAAATTGTTCCCAAAAAGTCCCAAACCGGATGGTATCACTAAACCGTTTATTCAAATTTCTCACTACATAGAAATAAATCACACAAATCCAATATAAAATGTCACATCACATATATAAAAGGATGTGACTGGCATATTATATCAAATCAGTAATCAAAATAGTATCAATGGTGAATCATTCATATCATCAGAATAAATACAAAGATGCTTAGAAATCAGATATCAGAAATCAGTATAAAAATAGGTTATACATTTAAATATAAATGACTAAATCATTGCTTAATAACAAATTTTTCATAACATATAGATTTTATACAACAAAACGGATTCCAAAAGGCGAACAATAAATACATATTCATAAATTTATTGAGTAATAGTCTAACACATGTATATTTGATTTAATACTTATAATGAATGATTTAACTTCTTATTCTAAAAATAGTCAAATATTCATATTTACAATAACATTAGAAATATTATTCTACTGCACAAAAATAATTTATAAAGCTGGATAATACATATACAAATTATTTTATAATTTACTATAGTCAAATACTATTCTTAATAATCATAAACTGGAAACTCAATTTATTATACTCAGAACCAGTTGAAATATATTTTCCAAAACTTGAATTATATGTCTTACTTCATGATGTATATATTCCAGATCAATAACCACAATAATAACATCTAATATCATTTAGAAACCATTTCATAATTTTTTATAATCGCAAACTATTCTCCAACAATATTTATATTTAACAAAATTGATTTCAAGAATGAAGGATAAACATTAAATAATATATATATATATATATTATCTTGTAATGGCCCGTTTTTCCGTACCCTTTGAATCGACATTAAACCACACATGTCTAACTCAAATTGCATGAAAAGACGGATCATTAAGGGTAAAAAGAAAATAAAGACAGAATTGAATCTCACACGAATGGAATAACATATATTATTTCAGTAATAATCTTTACAATGGAAAATTTTAAAATACAATATCAGAGTCTAACCTAGATTCATCCTGGACAGTTATAACACCTGCCCTTACAAATTCTGACAAACAACAAACAAAAACAAAAACAAATGCAATAGTTGTAGCAGATAATAGAATACATCCGTACAATGATGAAGATCTCCAGCTCACCTCTGGAAACTCCAACCGTCTTCAACTCAACTTGAAACTACGCGGATCTGGCCTGAGTATTAAAAATACCCGGATCAGGCTTGATAAACCAGTGTGAGATACTCGAAATTTAAAATGTATAGATCATGACGATGTTATCAAAACCTTTGAAAAGAAGGGTATCTCACAAGACCACGCCCACATATAAACACGGACTAATTTTTACCTTATGATAACCAAAACACTTCATACCAAAATACAGTTGATATTATTTTTAATGACATTCTTTTGAAAACACTTTTCAAATAAACTTATTCAAATAAGGTATCAATATCTGGACTAAGTCTAAGGTAATACCGGACTAGGTCAACGGACTATACCGAATGGAATATATGATACCATAAAGGGGGTAGCTGAAATGTTTGCAAGCCATTACAGTTATTTTGGGAATACAATCAAAACCGTAAATCTCGTATTGGGATTGGATTTCCAACATGATAGAAAACTAGTGGAAAGATCAATCTGTATCCACGGCTTACATCCAAGACTCAGACGCCATTATACAACAACACAAATGGCTAAAAGTGGATACAATCTACGAATAACTTCTAAGGACTCGGACTTCGTGCATCCCTGCCATGAGGCCCAGACGTATTTGATACTTGGGGCTCAGAACATCTGATAACCCAAATCACTACGAACTGAAATGCGAGTATACATATGACCACATAGAATCCCATCATAATCGGGGTGTGAGACTCGCGAGGCTACGATTACCTTTCACATATCACATATCACATCTCTGAATGCCACAATGTCATTCCTTCGATCACTATTTGACGCCCACAAGCATACAACCTCTAAGCACATATGTCTCAGAGAAGGGTGTTAAGCTAAGAGAAGTCTCTTTCTCCTCCACCAAGCAGATATACATTTGTAAAAGTCAAACGTTGTGTCTCAGAAATGCAATGTCAAACATTCATCCATACAAGTTCGTTCTGAGATTAAACGAAACCGAAGGCACTTTCCTCGACCATTACTAGACAAGAAGCCCTTGCAATCCAAAAAATCTCCACAGCAGGAAGACCACTGCTATAAATAACTCTATAATGGGAGCTACCCAGAGCATGTTCAACAAGAAGTCCTCATGCTATGAAGATCCACGGTCTTCAATAATCATCATCTTCAACATGTCTTCTCTTTCGAACGTATACACTGGTTTGAAGTGGATTTCGGATAGGAAACCCCAAATCCAACTCCGGATCCTTCGAACCCAATTTATGATAAAAAAGATGTTAAGTTTATATGTGAATATCTATCATAAATTAATTACTTTATCTTTTATTTAATCAAGTATCTTTCCTAGATATATTCATTTCAATTTATTACATTTTCTCTTCAAATGTATATGGAATCATTAAGCCTCATTTATCAAATCATTTGATTTGTTTAAACCTTTCTTAAATCCTGGAATAATTTCAAATCATTTTCTCTTTTACTTAGGAAAACCTTTCCAAATCATTCATTAAATCTTAATCAAAGATTTCTTATGTTCAATTTATAACTTTTAACTTAGAGAAAATGTTCCCAAATCATTCGTTAAACCTTAATAAGATTTCTTTCTTAACTTCAAATCATATTCTTGCAAATCGAAGATTTTCATAACGAAGCACTATTGCCATCTTAAATATGGTAACTTCACCTCCAAGGACTAGTGGCAAGTAATCCTACATCATGAATATCTTTGTCTTCAATGATCTATGTCTTCAATATGTTTTATTTCGAAAATTAGTTTGAGGGGGTTTTCGGTTAGGAATCACCTAAATCCGATCCTAGTTCCGTCGTGCTAATCATCGATAAAAAGATGTTATGTTCATATGGGGTTTCGAAAATTAGTTTGAAGTGATTTTTGAAATAGGAATCACCCAAATCCGATCCCGGTTCTTTGGATAGGAATCACCCAAATCCGATCCTGGTTTACCAATCATCGAATAAAAGATGTTAGGTGATTAATTAACATTCAAAGAATTTGTTTCTTTTCTTTTATCTTGGAAAAACTTTAAATATGATCTTTTAGAGCATCCGGGCTTTCCTTTCGATCTCTTCCACCCCTCGCCTAAAAAGAGAAAACATAGGTCAGGTAAGTTCAAGGCACTAGTTGCTCCGTCCCTAGTCTTAGTTAAACACCTTATTTTATCTTTCCAGATCTCACAGGCGGGATAAATGTACTAGCCGTTTCCGCATACTCTGTTTGTTATTGCATTCAATATTCTTCACTTTTTGTTTAAGTGGTATAACAATTTCTCTTAACCATTCATTCAAACTCTTATTAAAACTTCCGAATTATCTTTACATTACTTAATTATCCCTTGAAAATCATTCACAAAATATTTAGGAAAAAATGGTTAAGTTTAAACTCATATTCAAAAGGTTATAGAATTCGCAGCATAAAAGTGCTGCTGCAGAAAGTGCTATATAAGCTTATTTGATTTAAACAACTTTTTAATATTTGAAATTCATATTTTCCATTTCAAATATCCTTTAAACCATTTTAGTAGATTTATAAAATTTATTTCATATTTTTAATCATTTGAAAATACATTTTTAAAGAAATCCCCTTCTGGATTCCGAACTGCAAAACCGTGATGTTTTTAGAAAATTGTTTTGGACGTATTTCAAACTCTACTTGATGAAATATTGATTTTTTTTCTTCATTGGAAAACTACAGATATAATAGACCAGAAAATTCTTATCTCGAAGAATTTCGAGCAATATTTCACTTCGTACACACATTTTACTTTTATGCCGCGTCTAGTTTTGACTTGTTTCTCAATTTCTTTTCAAACTTCATGGAAACACTTTTAAATGTTTATAAAACATTTCTAAATCATTTTAAATTCATTTTAAACAATATTTTTATATTTCAATCTCATATTCCATTTCATTTCACTTTATAATATCATATTATTATAATATCATTTCTAACCTTTTTAGATCGTTTAAAACCATTAAGAGACTAAATAATTTCCGTATACATATTTATATGTATTTAATTCTTATTTAATTAACTACGTTTAATTACTAATTATTTATCTTATCATTTATCAAACAGTGATCAACCACATAAACAATCAGATAATCAACCAATTTGCTATCGAGTTATCAAACATTTATTCATTCAACATATAACAAACTTCCTATGTTATTAACTCGAAATATTTTAAGGAATTAGTTACTTAAAAATATGAGTACTCACATTTTAACTTAACCAATTCTTCCTACCAACATTCATATGCAACAACACTTCACTTAAACTTCAACTAATCAACTTCTACTCCATTTCTTTTGTTTAATGCTATCGACCTCTTCTTCTAAACTTTCGAAAATCCGGCGCTTCCGCAGCACCTTGAATTTTCTTCTAGCTCCTTGGAATGAAATCAGCGGCACTTCCTTCTCTTTTTCTTGTTCTGAAGCTTCACGACTTGCTCCATTTTCTTGCATAGGTTCGGCCACACCCTATTCTAGCTCTTCCTCCATCATGTTTTCACTTCTTAGATGTTAAACCTTGTTTTAATGGTATTCTAAGGTCTTTGGCAAAGTTTGGTGGTGTTTGGAGTTGATTTGATATGATTTTGAAAAGTTAGTAAGGAAGTGAAAGAGAAGAAGAAGTCATTAAAGAGAGCTTCAAGGAGGAGGAAGAAGAAGGTAGAAATAGCTTGAAAAAAGTGAGAAAGTGGTGGATATTTATAGAAAAAGAAATGAAGTGGTAAGTTACCAAAATATCCCATTACCAAATTACCAAAATAACTTTACTTACTTCTTAAGTAACTTTATTTTTTCAACATTTAACATCACATTTCAAATCATTACTTTATATCATTTTTCCTTAGATATTATGAAAAGAAAGCAATAATTATATTTCTTTGATTTGATGTTTACTTTATGCTTTGAAATGAAAATTTTGTCTTTTTGTGCTTACTTTTTCTTAATTATATTCTAGAATTTTATAAGTATGTTTAGTAAAAGTAAAATTGATTAGTGAATTAATAAATACTTATAATATTTGAATATATGTTCCTATATAAAAAATAAAGGTGCGACGACGTTGCGACAATTGTTAATCGACAAAATGTTTTAAAGTCACATTTTGACGTTTTAGTTAAACTACTTATTTATGCAAACCAAATTTAAAAATAAACTTGTATAATGCTATTTGAAAATATAAGCACTCATAAATAAATTAAAATAATTTATTTAACCATTGAAACTTATTTTTTTGAAATCAGCATTTTGGCACTTTTGTCTTTATAAGCAAATGTTACTATTTTTGTGTATACTTCTCTTTCCAAATCCTATCTATTATTATTTGAATCATATAACCTTATATATTTTATATTTAAAATCAGTTTAGATAGTATATTTTAAACTGGTCAAATTCTGGGTCGTTACATATCTAAATAAATTACTAGACATTATAATTAACTTTAAAAAAATTACATATCACAGAATGAATATCTATATCATGAATTAAATATAATTGAATAAATAAAATATACAAATAAATATTTTAGAAAACTCAAAATTAATCTATTTAGTCCACTAATAATTCCTTTCATTTGATTGGTCTTAATCGACAAATAACATCAAGTAGTTGACTAAATGCTTGTAAGGTAGAAAGGTTTATTCAGGTTTTGTTTGCTTTGATTTAGTCTAATATTTCACTTTCCTTATCATTATTCTCCCTTATACTCTCATATTTCTATTACTTTAATAATTCATGATTAAATATGATAATAAAACTCAATTCAACTATATAGACCAATGATTACAACATTTTCAAAGTGCAACATAATCACCAAATTATATTCACCAAATCAATTCAAAAATAATTATAAATAGAGAAATCACCTTAGCAACATATGCTTCTTTCTTTGCTTCCAACTCATTGTTTAAAGCCAAATGAATAAGTAAAGCTTGGTGTGGGGACATATATGCAAACTTGCAAGTCAAACGAGATAATCCCATTGTGGCAAACTAAAAAAATCAAGAAATGCAATAACTTAACAGCACTCATCTTTTTCTCCCTTCTAATACTCTTCACCCACAACATTTAGGAATTCACAAACCCATTATTAATGTGCACGTCCACCTAGTGATACAGAGTTAAGAACCTCAAAAGCACCTCCCATCTTCGCCAACGACTTTCTTTTCACCAACTCGACTAGCCAACATCATCGCCAACACCCCCGGGCCACTTAATCAAAACACATTGTTTATGTATCACTGCTAAAGGCAAAAATTGAAATAACCAAGATTTTCGATCACACATGCCCATTTTCGTACCGGAGATGCTCCGCTCGACCATGATTCCAAAGTCACTATTAGTTCGACCTTCCATTGCCTATATCTTCGCCAATATTCATACCTAGTTTGGGACCTTTGAATTTGACGATCACCGCAAACTCCTAAATTCTCACCAAATATTCTCCTTTATTTCAAGAATTTAATGCCGCGGACGACAGGTGGAAGTTTGTTGTTCGCTAACGCACCTGTCTTACCAGTTTTCTTTCTCCGATTACTTAAATGTTTATACTGGACTTGGTATCCCAGTATACGCTATGCACCTCCCATTTCTCTTCCCGAGTGGGTGAAATTGTTTTTCAAAGTGAAGGGCCATTTTCCTTAAACAAAACAACTCCGTTGATCAAATCTTTATCCCTTAAGTATATTGTGATAGTATGGTGATGCTTAGTATCTCATATTTGAATTAGAGAATTTCTATTTACTTATTTATTTATTTGATTTTTAATCTAATTTTTAAAATGATAGAAGGTGGCTAAATTTTGGAATTCCCTCTTCTATTTTTCCCACGAACTAATGAAGGTGTATTCATAAAAGGAATTTAATTATCTAGAAATCGAAATCTTTGGAGAAATGAATTCAATAAACGCGATTTGAGAGTTTTGAGTTGTTGGGCTTGATTTTCTTAGATTTAAGCTTTAGTAAATATCAATAAACACATATATAGATTTATTTATTTATTTCCTTTCTTTTCATTAGTTCATACAACAATTTATATCCAAGCCCAAATACATAATTACTTTTATATGAAACCACTTTCTATAGTTTATAACATTATTTGTTTTACAAAAAATTATTTCCTATAATTTCATTTATTTAATTTATCATTTTATTCAAATCATCACCAATTGATTTCCAAACCATATTAAATAATTTACTCGCTTATCAAAATTAAACTTAATACTTAAACATTCTAATTTATTATTATTTCAAAAACACTTCATTCATACTTTTAAATTCCAAAATAATTACTTAAATAAATTATTAAACATTGTTGTATTAAAATATTCCTTATCATTTCCTAAATCATCACTAATTATCTTTTTAAAAAATTCCACCATCTTAAAATAAATTCAAGATATTCATTTGAAATCACTTAATTCTATTTTTAATTGATTAAATATTTGTCATGAATTACCCTTGAAAATCGGGTCATTACATTATGGATCAGAAACTTCCATTGGATGACAATCCCATTACCAAGATGGACTAGAGTCAATTCAATTCCTTTACCTTAACTTTCAATAAATGATGCGATATAACTTCATGCCGCTTACATGTGTACGGGATCCCGAACGGTCCCTAGGTACGTTCTGAGTTGGATGCCTGAGATGACTATTTAGAATATCTGCATAATTTTAACCTCGGACAGTTTACACATGTACGAGATCCTGATCGGTCCCTAGGCATGCTCTAAGTTAGAAGTATGAAGGTGACCTTGATAGGACTAGATGTTTGTGAGATGCCCTGACTTAGGCTCTATGAGTGATGATAGAATGTAATTAGGAAAGACTAACTAAGATTGATGCCCCCGAAATTGATTGGAATTTTATAAATCACTTGAACATGATGACTGATATTGATCACTTCAATTCCCGTTCGAAGACGCGGGACCAAAGTGCAAGGTACAATTCCCCTTGCTGGATAGCGAGCAGATAGACTTGTACGATATTGATCACTTTAACTCCCGTTCAGAGAGACGGGACTGGAGTGCATGGTACAAGCTCCCTTTCCGTTGAGCGAGTGGATAGGCTTGTACAAAAAGTAAGTCCCCTTGTCGGAGAGTGAAGGGCTTGCTTGGTTGTTGATTTCCTTTACCGAAAATTAGGCAGATTCAACAAGGATCCTAAGTGATCGAAACCCTAGATTGGGCGACAAACGATCCAGAGAGATCGAAACCCTATATAGAATGTCAACCGATCTGGAGAGATCGCCTCCTAATTAGAACGTTAAATGATATAGAGTGGTCAAATCCTAGATTGGAAGTTAAATAGTTCGGGGAGATCAAATCCTAGATTGGATCATGAACGATTCAAAAAGATCGCGCATTAAACTGAATGCAAAATGATTTGGAGAGATCGAACCTTAGAATGGAAATAGATTTGATAAAAGGACGCGTTGTTCTTAGAATAAAATAGATAAATCCCAGATAAACATGGGACGATTTGGATATGTGATGTAGTAGCTTTGAATGAAATTGGAATGATTATGATATATAAATAACACTTAAGTGGAGATTAGAGTCTATGGCTTCAATAGGTTCAGAACAGCCTGTGATTTTCAAGAGAATCTGAAGGACTGGTTGATTCACCAATATTAAGATCAATGGATAACCGGAGAGCTCAACTATCGAAGACTGACTAATTAAACTTGTTCTTAAGCAAAGCACACCTTATATTTGAAAGATGTACTTTAGGGGGCAAATTTAACCGCTTTTTAGCCAAAGATGATTTCAATTGGACTTGGAAGATTAAAACGAGGAAAAAATGACTTGAAACTTAGCAGGAATGCTTAGAAGAGGGAAGGAAGAGATCCTGCAAAGTTTCACCTTGAGATTGCCTAAGGAAACACTTGGCCGACCAATTTTTTTCCACCTCAAATCGACTCACACACTTCAAACGGCCTATTTTCTACTTCCTTAAAGCATGCCTAAGTGTTTTCATGATATTTTAATGACCAATCATTATGTTTGAAGAGAGAACAACCCAAATAGCAAAGTAATCTGGGTGATGTAGGAACTATCACCAACACTAACCAAATTACTAGAAACAAGGCATGAAACACATCTATTCAAAGATACAGAGGAACTGCAAACGGGGTGGAGTCATTTCCACTTAAGGAAATGACTTGGTACCAAATCATATGACTCGGTATCGAGTGATATATTAAATT
Organism: Allium cepa; assembly: GCA_030765085.1. Taxonomy (NCBI): domain Eukaryota; kingdom Viridiplantae; phylum Streptophyta; class Magnoliopsida; order Asparagales; family Amaryllidaceae; genus Allium; species Allium cepa. Next base: position 782,065,315 of record CM060929.1, read on the forward strand.
CGGGTGACTTCGAGTCTTCATACAACCCTGGACCAACATCTGGACTCGGTTCCAATTGAACTTTTGGCCTAACACGACTATTTCCTCCATAAATACAAACCTGCTTGCAACCAAAATAGGATTTTTGTTTTCTGACTTTGGCGACTCTGCTACTTCTTCACATCTAACCTCTTCTACATTAGAGTCATATAGAAAACAATTGTTTGTTGTTCTTGGACTTAGATCAACAAATTCTTAGTACTGGTGACTCACAAACAACCTAGAAACTCTATTGTAAATCTACAATCCACTTGATTGTGGTCAGATCTAAGATTGCTATAATCCAGAGAGAATACAACTAGTAAAAGAGATTGAAGTGGATGTAGGCCAAAGATTACGCTGAACCACTATAAAAATTCTTGTATGTTCTTTACTTTTCTGCTATCTCTACTTGTTTGATCTGGAGTTTCTACCGCTTTCACATTTATCTTAGAAGAACTAGTGCTTTCATCTGATTTTTAGGTGTTGATCCATTTTTTGCGTTAATAGCATTTGTTTCACTTTCTCTATATATACCCTTTTTGATTACGTACTGAAATATTTCTCCCTCATATCCCTATTTTTTTCCTTTTCTTTGTGTATGTAGCCTTTTACTATACTGAAAGGTAACTTTTTCCATAACTAGTAAGTATACAACACTAAACAAACACATTAGATATAATATATATTTATTAATATCTAATGGAAATTAACTACAGTATCTGATAATATTTCATTTTTGATAGTAATAAATATACATTATTTTACAAATAAAGAAATATGGCTTTGAAATATAATACGTGTAAAACAGGCATATGAGATGTAGTGGACAATTTAAATAGAAACAAAATATTGCTTTGATGATTTTTAAACTGTAACACACTTTGAAAGCAAAATCAATTATAATAATATATTTGTTATCATCAAACAAAATGTATACTCCATAATCTCTCTCTTTTGATGATAACAAACAACAAGTTAAGATTTGACATGTGTAACTTGTGTTGAGTGTGTACTTGATATCTTTAATAAAAATCATAGCACAATGTATGTTTCAATGCATACAATATGCCCCTACCTATGTGGCACATGTGTTCTAGAATAAAATATCAACTAATAATATTTCTTTCAATGTTAACAATGATTCACACTATCACCAAATCGCAACCGCTCTCTCCCCGTTTTATTTTCACCAAAAGTATAAATATCAATTTAGCATGGTGAGAAAGTGATATTAAATGATGAAACTCGATGAAAATATGACAATAAATATCTAATGAAAAATCAATCATAAATCATAGTAGTTATATTGATCAAAGTCATATCCTGTGGGTGACTCATCATAAACAAGATCAAGATACTTGCACCTATGCATTGCTATGACCGTTAGATAGGGGAGAAGCATTGCTTGATAGGTGTATACATCGGCGCTAAAGAATTTTCAACACAGGTCGGATACCCTTAGGTGACGTAACTCTACGCCCATATCACATCCATTTTTCATGCGTAGCTCTTTATCCATTTAAATGTAAAATTTGTAATATAAAATTTATTTTACTTTTCATAGGGAGCCTGTACATGACTAGCCCCTTATACTCACTTTTAAGCTAACAATCTTTATCGCATTTGGTTTGTGTCATTCTAGCCAGCACAAGCATTAAACTGAAAAATATGTGTTGATTAAATATGAATATCAAATGGTAGATTCGGTGATGGTGTGAGATATGCAATGATTAAAAATAGAACTTTAAAGTATGTTTGATTGTCAAAAAAATCATTGTGTCATTATTTAATCAAGTACAAAATGTAATATCCTTAATTATCTATGTAATCAATATAATACTTTTGAAATTCACATAAGGAAGTTTAATCGATCATGATATGATTTTAAAAGTAAGTTCTTTGTAAATATCTCAAAAATATTTTTAGTTTTATATTCTAATCTTGAACAAGCAATATGAATTTGTTTTTGAGCTATTTCTGTGAAGAGGAGCATATGGAATAAGGGTTTGCATATTAATATGTCAAAAAAAAATCAAAGGCTCATTTAAAAAAAATTCATCTCAAAGCTGAAAAAGCTTTCTCCAACAATCAGCTCAAGTTTTGAATATCAATAACCCATCTCAAGAAGTTCATCACAAAGTTTAAAAATTTAATTCCAAGTCCGTCCAAAAAAAAAACATTTCAATCATTAAAATAACATCATCTTAAGAAGTTTCAATATTTTAAAAGAAATTCCCTAGTCAATACTCTACCATCAAAAGAAAATTTTCATTGAAAAACTCATGTCAAAGATATATCTAAAGGCATCATTTCAAAATATTTGCATCATCAATAAATATGTAGAGCAAACAAAAATTCTAAGAAAGCAAAAACGTATATTTGGATTTTTTGATTTTTCAAAAAGTAAAATTTAAGAAGGGAAAAAACATGTTTTTGGATTTTTGAAAATAAAATAAAATAGAAAACAAACATGCAAACTCTCCACATGTGCATGAAAAATATGTTAAATATCAGTCAATTCGTGAGATGTACAAGCTACGAAAATATCAAACTGGAGGAATCACAAGGGTTAAAAGTCATACTAGATATTCTGAATAGAAATGAACAAAAATATCTCATGATACCACTTGTTAACTAGGCTGCTCATGGTGGAAAACAATATACCACTTGTACTCTCTACGTAACAGTGGAGATGGACAATGGTATCCCAGAAACGCTGCTTTTACATTCGATATCGTAAATAGCCATCAAGTTAAGAATGAAAAATAAGCATCATCAAAACAACTGTATACTTCACAATGTTTATCGAATTGGCTCCAACATGCGAATTTCCCAGCAAAAGTAGTCTTTGAAGTTGCATTAAGTTTAGCTTGAAAGTGCATCTCTCTATTTTATTGCTGTGATTCAAAGTGCATGGATCTCCATTTTGTTTTCCTAGGCTAAGGAGCATTATAACTATCGCTTAAATGTGTAGAACAACTCGAAATCTACCTTTATCGCAGTTTCTCCTTAGCCCATCTTTGTACCTACATGTCAAAAGAGGAAGTGAGTGGTCTAGAAAAAGATGTAAGACCACATTTGTTTGCAATAGAAATCTTTGACACCCAAATTTGTTTATATGGCGAACCGTTGATATTAACAATCGTAGCCTTGGGAACCCAAATTTATTTGATTTTTTATTTATGTTCCTATTTCGATAGTTATTATAAGTATGTCCAATATTATCACATTTCACACATTTGAAAAACACAATTCTCCCCCTAACAGTGTTTCTAGTCGTTTGTTTATATATTGACTCATTTTCAAATCCAAGTCCTATTTTTATTCGTGAAGAGTTGATTTCCTAATAACATATTAAATGATTTTTATCCAATGGAATTTTTTTGAACAATCAATTCAAGTTCATTAACTTTGGATTTTAAAAGATTATTTTCATTTATTACCTTAGAACAATGACTAATAGCAATCTCTCTTTTTTCAGAATCATTCTGTTTTAAGACCGTATTTTCATTTTTGAGCACTTTTATTTTGGTCTTAACTTCAAGCATCTCACTTTCAAAAAGTTGGCGTTTTTCATATTTAAGTTTTTCAAAATCCTTGAGTTTATCAATTTGTTTTTCAAATTCGTGATTTATTTGAATAATTTCGTTTTTCCTATTTTTTAAAATCACATTCTCATTTTCAAGAGTTTTGAAATTTCCTTTAATGTCTTTTAATTCCACTTGAAAGTTCGCATATTTACCGCATTCAATATTTATGATCTTTTCAATTTCATTTTCAAGTTCATCTAGAATTATTTCAGTTTTCACCAAATTTTATTTTTCAAAAATCGCAAGTTTGGAATTTTCAGGCATCATAAAAATTTCCATCTCCTTTTGTAAAATTTTAGTTCTGCAAATCAACACACTTTCATTTTTCTACAGAAACAGAATTTCATTTTCGAGCTTTTGAGAAAATTTCATTAAAGAAAACAAATTCTTTTTTATATTAAAACATTTTTCTCAATTTAAGTTTTCAAGTTTCTTACCGTTTTCAAGCTCTTTTTCCAATTTATCATTTTTCTGACGCAATTCAAACTTTTTAGATTTCAATTTGTTATTTTTTAGCTTGAGGCAATCGATAGTTCTGGTTAATTCATGACACAAGAGAAGTAAATCTTTAAATGAAAAATTATTTATTTCATCATCTGTTGAGTCATTATCATTGTCATATTCGCCATCATCTTCAAAATCATCTCTTGTCAATCCCATCAGACACAGTTCTCCTCTTCTATCAGCTTTGGAGAATTGTTCGTTGTTATTGACTTTTCTACCATATTTTCCGTCGAGAGTGCTCTAAATTTCCTATGCAGTCAAACAATGAGAGATATGGCTAATTCAGAGTTATCAAGTATAGATATAAGAATATTCATAGCATTAGTGTTAAGGGAGAAATTATTCTGATCAAGCATATCCAATCCATTTTAAGTGATATCCCAAATATGAAAATTAATATATTTTAAATAAATTTCCATCATATGATTCTAATGTGAAAATTTTGTTTTATTAAACATAAGAGGATTGAAAATGCACCGACTCTCGCTAAAACAATCATAGTTAGGGTAAGACATTATATTAGGTTTTTTCAACATACTTGCTCTGATACCACTTGTTAGGATTAGGCAATATACCCTAGAGGAGGATGAATAGCGTATTTAAACTATTTTGTAGATAAACAAATAAATAATGCAAAACGTAAACGCAAAAAGTAAATAACACATAGATATACCCAGCTTCGGTCTAGAGCCCACTACTGCCTTCAAAGTTACTGCTAGGACTATATACTTGATGCTTATAATGTCTGTAAATTCGCACTCTCTGCTAACCTAAACATACTAACCCGATGCCTAGTAACCCTGCCTAGACTTAATAACCTGAAACCGGAATCCCTGAACTACAACACGTAGCTCACATAGAAAAAATCTAGAGTTCAATAAAAACAATATACGAAACAAAAGCAATAATAAAAAACAAGACGATAAATTTGAAATAACATAAAATAGACTCTCTCTTTTTCACGTGATTGTGTTGTTGGAGATGTAGCTTGCTTTGACTATGCACTACTATTCTGGAGCTGCTTAGCCAAGACTTGCAAGAGCTTACTCTGATGCTTACGTTGGCTATTTGAGGGAGATGCTAAATAGGATCGTATTGTTGTTGTTGTAAAAGTGTTTTGCGTTTATGCTTGGAGTTAGCTGATAGAGAGGTGCTATGTCTTGAAAATATGATCTTATTTTGAAATTGAAATGCTTATTATTTCCTATTGTAAAATAGATCTGAAGTGCTTCACATGGGTAAGGCTTCTGGAGAGATTGAGATGATGAACAAAATTGTATGAACGAGATGATATTTGATGATATGATTTTGTTTAATAGATGATGCTTTTTTGTATCCGATTATTTTCTTTTGGTGTAACGTGCTGTTTTTTAAAGGCTCATGAAGGGGATGTGTATGTATAGAAACAAATATGTATGAGGATTATGGAGAAGGAATTGGTTTATGAGATAGTTTGTTTCCCTATGTGCAAATAAAACCTATATGTAATGGGGAAACAAATATGTGTGAGGATATACGAAGAAGGATTTGATTTGTGAAATAGTTTGTTTCCCGTATACAAAATAAAATCTATATATTATGGAACTAAACTATGTTGTATCTTTCAAAATATATCGTTTGATTGTGTATATAATTCTTCACTTCCATTCTCTATTTGTTTCCCTTTATATGTATAAATTGCCTCTGATTATGTGTGTGTTTCTTGCTTTTGATTTGTATTTGTTTCACTTTCTCTATATATACAGTCTCTGATTACATACTCAAATATTTCCTCTCTCGGATCCTTTTTGTCATTTTCTCTATATGTGCAACCATTTATTATACTAAAAGGAAACTTTTTCCACAACCAGTAAATATACAACACTAGAAAACACATTAGATATAATTTATATTCATTAATATCAAATGGAAATTAACTGCAATATTTGCCAATATTTTCTTATTGATAATAATAAATATTTATTATTTTACAAATAAAAATATATATGTTTGAATGTAATACGTATAAAACAGGCATATGAGATGTAGTTGACGGCAATTTAGATTAAAAAAATTGTGTTTCGATGATTTTCAAACTGTAACACACTCTTAAAGCAAAATCAATTATAAAAATATATTTGTTACCATCAAACAAGACATATACTCCATAACTTGATCTCAAAAGTTTCAACCTTGGTTCGTAATTATATGTTTCATTTTACTTTACTATTGCACTATGAGTTTATATCGATAGTGCTCAGATATTCATTTATTTAGAAAAGGATACCAAACCAACTATCTGTACTTTGGTGGACTTGGGTTTTCGATTTACTGAAAATTCAAGCCAATTAGGGTGTGGGTTGTTATACAAAGTTTCAAGGGTATGTTGACATAACCCAGTGTATATTTAACTTTTTCTTCTTCTGAAATTCAAAGACTTCGATGCATTAGAACACGGTAAATGTTTATATAAGATGTTTGGAGATGAAATCAACTGAAATGAAAGATGAATTTCAAAAGATATTTAAATGAGGTTTTTAACAGAAATTAAAAGACTCGGTTCGCTTATTGAACACTTCTTGCATCTTTTTCTTTGAAGCGCTTGTGTTTCATTAGTCTTGAGTCAAATATTTCTTTCATTTGCTTGATATCATTTTTCGTATATATAATTTATGCTCGCTTTTATTCACTAGGTATCTTATTTGTCTCCGTGTTGTATCTTCATACTGCATTTGAAAATTTTGCACAACTTTAAGAAATGTTAGTAGTAATATTTATATGGTTAACATCATTAATATCAGTACTTAGGCTATCAATACAACACTCTGTGTAGCATGTTAATGTTAATATATTGATAGTAGGAACGAAAATATAAAGAATTTCACTTACTCACTATAGTGTGCAAATAGTTAATAAAATGATAACTAGCTCAAGGTCCCAAGAACTTCGTGCATTCTCCATTACACGCAAGAATGTTATGCAGTGATGTTCGAGGAAACCAAGATTTGAAGGACTTCACTCGCTCGCTATAGCATGCGAAAATGGTAAGCAATGGCATATGAAGCAAGATTAAAGATATGTGAACTTCCTTCACTACAACATGTTACACGTTGTGTGGGGATGTATAAAAAAAACAAAGAACCAACGGCTACTTGAAAATGATATTGCTAAAATCTAATCGATGATTTCAAGATCACATTCTAAGTATGACATTTATGTCCTGGAAATTTTGTTTTGATGACACAAAATAGACACAAAACAAAATTTTAAGGCAAATATACTATCCATATTTCAAATCGATACAGATAGAAGAGATTGTTACTGAAAACTAGCTAGAAGAAGCAATTAAAACTAGTAAGAAAAACACTCGAAAACGAGCAATTTACAATACTCAAAGCTTAAAATTCCACATAGACGACGCTTGAAACAGAGCACCCATTATGGTCAAGCATAGCACTCGAGACGGGAGAAGTAGAGTTCAAACAAGAAGCTCGAAATAGAGCTCTACACATTGCTCAAATATGAAATGATAGTGCTTCCGCAAAATGTTACCCGGTATCCTAACCCGACTATATTGAACTAATTGCACAAGATGGATTCGACTATTATCCGGTTCAATGACCATGGAGCAATGGTTGTGGGATTCAAAAATAATGTACAAATGGTTATATAAAGCCAGAATTGGATGGAATTTGTAGACAAATAATGCTAGAAGCTTGAGATATGGGATATAGCTTAGTCAAAAAAAGGGATCATTATAGTTTGGCAACTAGGAAAGGATCGACATGGTTGAGCATTGATGGATTGACGTAGTTAAATGAGGATGGATTGGCATGGTTGAATAAAAAGGAGTTGGCATGGTTTGTTGAATTAGGTAGGCATGCTTTAGGTAATAAAGGAAGGCTCGACATATACGATTGAAATGGATCGGCATAGCTATGTAAAGGAAGGATCGACCTATTTTGAATTAGATGGTTTGGAATGTTCTATGAAAGATAGGGATCAGCTTGCTATATTGGAAAACATGGTTCAACAAGTTTCGTTGAATATGGGTCGGCATCCATCCTATTAGAAGGATCGGTAGAAAACAATAACATAAACAATCTTGAATCAAAGATCATGCAATAACTCGAGCTCTGTTATTCCTAATGACTTGAAAATTAGAGATTAAACATATTAAAGCATGCAGAATCATCCATAGGGTAAGCTGCACAAAAATTGAATATTAAAGGGATCGATATTGATCCTTCTTCATGAGGATTTGGGCCTAGCGACCCCTTTAGTGGGCACATGTTGGTTAGAAGGTCCTGTAGTCGAAGTTTCAGAAAGATTGGTGGTCCTCTTCAGCTATAAATACTGGCCTGAGGGGTCATTCTTAGGGGCTTTACGTTGCTGGTTACTTTTTGCTTTATTGTAATCAAGTTTTTCTTATTCCTTGTTGCTATAATCAGATTATTAATTCGTTAATAAATATAATCTTCAAAGCGGACATAGGCATAAAATGCCGAACTACTATAAATCTATGTGCTTCTGATTATTGCTTTTATTTGGTTGTTAGTTTATTCTATTCCTCAGTTTTAATTTTACTTTCTTCATTTACTTCACTACATAAATCTACTATTGGGTGTTTGTGACCAATTTGGTTGCAAACATTTTGGTGCTTTCGCTGAGAATCTTCATTCTCAATATGCGAGGATCCCCCCTGTTGCTACTGGATTGGACAAATCCCCTGAAGGAGATCTGTAGTTATCTTCACAAAGTTGCTTATACTACTCAAATTTGTTAAAATCTAAGAAATGAGATTGATAATGGTGAGACATACTAGCTCTACTTCTCAGAATATGGATGGAAATAGAACTACTAGCATTCAGCAAGGAGACCCGAGTAACTAGCTACAAATTTGAATGCTGATCCGGTTGAATTTCAGAACCCTACTGATTGTATAACCAGAGCTGAATTTCATAATCAAAAGAGAGAGTTGATGGAAAGCAGTCGACAACTAAATCAGCAAAGTCCGACCAATATTAACCTAATGAACTAGATTACTCAGCAGCAACGTGGGAAGACCATGAGGGATTCCACTTCTTACTCAGCATCGGAAAGTTGAAGCTCACCGGATGAATATCACAGGCACATCCATCGCATAGTTGAAGTGGATTGCTTAAAACTACAGGGTGTCGCTTGGCAGACCATCACGGTCTGCCATGATCCTCCTTAGGGATCGATACCGATCCCTCCTCTAGAGGAGGGATTCCCCTTTACACTTGGGGAATCATTTTGGAGTTATTCTCGAAGGATTGGATGGTGGATTTTGATTGAATGCGGACCATGTACCTCTCTGGAATGATGACGAGATAAATATTCAACATGCGCATCAAGAAGGTGGTGAATCAAGAAGGCACAAAACAGCCTGTAGACATCAACCAGACCATTCACGTGAGGTGGAGCGCGTCCACCACTAGGTGCCACCCATCTAGACGCCGAACATATCAACAGTGGTCAAACAGTATGCAAGAGAGGACCAAGGCTTGAATAACGAGGACTGGGGAATTTTGAGAAGCCATACCCCATTTACTGACAATGTTCTGCATGCGAAATATCCGAGAAGGTTTAACATGCCATCAATGCCTGCCTATGAGGGAAAAACCGACCCCAGGCAGCATATTATGAGATACAAATGGCTGATGGATTCTGTGAGAGCCAATGATGCGACTAAGTGCAAATGCTTTCCCATAACCCATTCCGGAATTCCGACGATGTGGTTCACGAGGCTAGTCCCATGATCAATTTCTAGATTCTATGAGCTGGCAACCAAGTTTGTGGAGCAATTTTGAATACACGCGACTCGTCCTAAAGATGTGATGTCCCTTTCCAGCGTGATCCGGGCTCCAGGGGAATCATTGAAAGATTGTTTGGAGATATTTCATACAGCTACCAAGGAGGTCATAATCCAAATGATCACACTATACTTATGGCTGTGACGAGAGGGATTGATTCGAAATCCGAGTTTGTCTATTGGCTAGTTGGTAAACCATCTGCCTTGTCGGAGTGCTTTTATTCAAAGGCAGCTCAGTTTCTGAGAACGGAGGAAGCCAGGTCCTCCACAAAAAAGAACGTTGCGACACCGGGTGGAGAAGTAGTATAGAGTAATATTGCAATAAAATAGTCTGATGATAGTTCTGAAAAAATCTAGTGAAAGTTCAGAATAAGTCGAATTTTCGAAGAGAGATGGAGGTAGGAATCAAGAGCGAAAGAGGGATTCTGGGAGGCTAAAGCCTACGATTCCTATAATGACAACTACACGCCACTAAACACGTCCCTGGAGAATATCTATCTATCAACTTGCAATACCATGTAATACAAGAAGCCGCCTTCAAAGGAATCAACGAAGAAGCAGAAGTAGGCAGGGATATATTATTGATTTCATGAGTGCTATGGGCACAACCCTAACGTTTGCAGGTATCTCTTGGATGTTATATAAAATATTGTGGAATAGAAGTTAATCCCGAGATGATTCAGGCTATCCATGATATAAAATCGCTGAGAACTATTAAACAGGTGCAGAATCTGAATGAGAAGGTTGTTGCCTTAAGTCGATTTATCTCCAGAGCTACCGACAAATGTATTCCTTTCTTTGATTTGATTAGGAAAGAAAAAAGAAACTTAGAATGAATGCAGGACTATAAAGACGCATTTCAAACTCTGGTGAATCATTTAGAGAGACATGTTATCTTGTTCAAATCGGTGGATCATGAGGAATTGTACATTTATTTGGCTGTATTAGCACACACTATAAGTGCTGCATTGCTCTGTGAGGGAATCGGATCCAGAGGCCGGTGTATTATGTTAGCAAATGATTAGTGGAAGCTGAAAGGAACTACCCAAAAATAGATAAATTGGCATAATGCTTAAAAATTGCGTCATAGAAGCTCCGTTTGTACTTCCAGGCACATCCGATCAATATTTACACCGAATAGCTATTACGATAGATCCTATAGAGACCTGAGACGTCTGGAAGGTTACTAAAGTGGAATATTAAACTCGGTCGATTTGACATTACTTATTTCCCTCGAAGGTATATCTAGGGTCAAGCATTGACAGACTTTATAGCAGAGTTTACCGTGCAAGATGATATTTCGGAAGGTAGCGAAATCCCCACCATATGATGGAAATTGTATACTGATGGAGCATCTAATGATCTTTATTGCAGACCTAGGATTGCGCTTGTAACTCCTGAAGATTGGTCAATCTGTTATGCATTAAAGCTTGATTTACCGGTGACAAACAATGAAGCTTAGTATGTAGCTTTGATTGTTGGACTTAAACTCGCTACAGAGCTTGGATTTAAATCCCTTGAAATCTTTTGCGATTCCCAATTGGTGGTTTACCAAGTTAGGGGAGACTACCAGGCTAAGGGACAACGGTTTGCCCCATACCTTACCCGAGTTCCAGAGTTGTTGATAGAATTTGGATACTACTACATTTCACATATTTCATAAGATCAAAACAGAGAGGCTGATTCACTAGCAAAATTTACTAGCACCGGTGATGCGCAACAGATGGGCTTGGTCCCGATAGAAGTACTAAATATCCAAGTATAAACATGATGGAAATCGATCAAACATTGGGAGCAAAATCTGAAAGGGAATCGTGGATGACTCCAATCAAAGACTATTAGTACGTGGAGCCTTAATGGATAAAAGAAATGAAAAGAGACAAGTCATTTGCAAAGCTTCACGGTATATTATACAAGAAGGAATTATGTACAGGAAAGGTTTCTTGGTCCCTCTACTCTGGTGTATCCCTCATGATGAGATAAAGAGTGTTCTAAAATAAGTTCATGAAGGAGAATGCGGTGATCACACTGGATGGCAAACTCTGGCAAAGAAAATACTCTATTACGGGTACCATTAACCAACCTTAAATCGAGACGCCGCTGATTATGTAAGGCGATGTGATAAATGCCTCATGTATGCAAAATTCGCAAGAGCTCCGCCAATAGAAATCATGCAAATGGTTAGCCTATGGTCATTCGCTATGTGGGGTATAGACATTATCGGTTCATTAATATTCTATAAAGGTGGCACAAAGTACGCTATCGTTGCAGTTGATTGCTTCACAAAATGGGCCGAAGTAGAACCTTTAGCCATGATCACAACTAAGAGAGTATCAACTTTATTGTCCGAAACATCATATGTCGCTTCGAACTTCCATGGACTAATAATGGGACTTAATTCGACAGTGTTGAATATAAAGACTTTTGTCAAAAGAAATCGTATTGAAAAGAGATATGTAGCAGTTGATCACCCTCAGTAAAATGGATAGGTTGAAGCTGTAAATAAAATCATGAAGTCTATTCTAAAGGAATGTTTGGAGAAGGCTAGTAGCAAGTGGGTGGATGAACTTCCTATGACACTTTGGGCTTATAGGACCACTCACAAGTCCGCGGCTGGCCATACTCCATTCGCCCTTGCCTATGGTTCTGAAGTCGTTATTCCTGTTGAACTCGAAGTTCCTTCTCATCGATTGACTTACTGTGATCTCAAAACAAATAAAGATCACCTCTTGGAATCTCTACACTTTATAGATGAGAAATGTGAAGAAGCTGATCTGAGGGTGGCCACACATCGGGATTGAGTTGCCAGATATTAAACACTAAAGTTCGACCGAGAACCTTCGAAATTGGTGATCTCATCGTGAAATGTGTTTACTACCCCATCGCACATGAATCCAATCTGGGAAGGACCACATGACATTGAACAAAGACTTTGAGAAGGAACTTTCAAGCTAGCGACTTTTGATAGTAATGCACTTCCAAGGGCATGGAATAGCGAACATTTACGACGCTATTTCACTTAGTTTTCCTTTAAATTTCAGTTTTATTTACTTTTAGAATGTTCTCTAGAATTTGATTTTCGAATGTCTAATAAGATAGTATTTATGTTTTCTATTGCATTGTATGCTAATTACATAGCAAAACTGATTAATGTCGATATGTGTGAACATGCTTTCAGAGTTTGAAATCATTCAATCATGCTTATTCCCACTGGGATCAAACAAGGTAGTCAATCAACTTGTTTGTTTAACAACTCTTATTCATAATCCAAAGGATGGGATACATAATAAGGAGTAAATATGGCTAATAGTCTGATGATCGAATAATTCCTTCCCAATCGTGGAAATGGGATAGAATCAGAGCGAATCTGATACGACTGATCGGTCACTAAATCAAACCCCAAATCCTGGGTGGCAAATTAATCAATTAAAACGAGTATGACCTGACTGCTCTTTAAATAACTCTAAATCCCCAAAGTGTGGACTGGAGTATAAATATAAATCGGTTGTGAACCGGCAACCTAAAAAAGTACTCTAGTTCCCCATAGTGTGGACTGGAGTATGAATATAAATCGGGAGTGAACCAATCACCCGGGAGATAACCCTAAGTCCCTTAAGCGTGGACTGGAGTACAAATATAAATCGGGCGTGAATCGACCGCTCGCAAGACAGCTCTGAGTCCCCAAAGTGCGTACTAGAGTATAAACATAGACTAGGTGCTTATCGACCACCCATCGACTGAATCTTATCCCCGCAGTGTGCAAACGAACATGAATGAATAGATGAGTGGAGTTTGACCGTTCTCCATTCCACAGACTCTGGCTTGAAATCAACGGGAGGAGTATAAACTTGCTAAGGATGGAATTAGACCGTCCAACACTGGCCCCACCAAATCAAAATCGGGGGCAGGAGTATAGTAGCTCAAAAACCGCTAAATCCGATAGCGTAACACTAAGGCCCGAACCTGGTGTTTAACCGGACTCGAGGCCACAACCACTTGGAGGCCTCGGGACAGAGTTGGTGGATTGTTACCAGAATTTATGAACAATGAATTATAGGTACATTGAATGGAACATAATATTTCATTTTCTTAAATAACAATTCACATGAAAGCTCAATAGAAAACAAATTTTTTTATTCACATTACAGGTTTCAAGATCTTAGTACAACTTATTCTAGAAAATCAAGTTTCATACCCGTACAACCACAACTAGTGAAAGAGGCGACTTTGCAAACTATATACATTGAGTCGAAGCAGCAGCTAGTTCTTCGACTTCCTCTATTTTTTGGATTTCTCGGGAGTAGAGGCATTTGTGCTTATCTTTCTGGATCCTTTACCGCCTTTTTCAGGAGAGCTTGCAGAGATAAGAGGAAGTTCTCCGAGAATCGACCCTTCATATGGAATAATTTGCAGTGGCATAAGATGAGGATCATCAATGTCCACCCGACGGGTTCAGTTTTAACTTTTCTTTTCAGCAACTTGTCCTTTCCAATCTTCTCTTTCAAGCTATTCTTAGCGTTGTGTTCGAAGGTGCCAATAATCATTACGTCATCAGACTCGTCTGCTGGAAGCGGCTCTTCGGCCTTGCCATCATCAAGAGCCTTGACGACTTGAGCATTGGGCCTCTGTACATCAACAGCTGCCAGATCCTCAACCGGTTTCTCCTATTTCTCTACAACAGCACCACTTTTAGGATTTTTACTAGGGCCCAGAGAACTTGCAAAATTCGTTAAAACAGGGAGATTAGCTCAAAACCATTGCACGTAAAGAACAAAACATTTCATATACTAAGGCGTAAAATGTGATACCACATCCAGTTAGCTTTTCGTGGTTGCTAGGGTACCTCCTTTTGGAATAGGGGACAACATCATGGATTGGTAGGCGGGCTTGTCTAGATCATCGCCAAAATCCTGCTCCATGTCAAGGGAGTATGATGTTCCTGCTGCTTGGTGTGAAGAGGGAACCTTAGGATCGACCCCTGAGGATCCCGCAATATGTTCTCCTTGCTCATAGGTGCAAAAATGTGGAAGTATCGGAGTTTTGCGGCAGTCAAATCTAAGGGTTCGTTTTCATGAAGAATTTCCCACACTAACTCTTGTCGTTGAGCTCACCTCCATCCATTTCTCTCTTTTTCATCTCGACAACATGCTCCCAAGCTTCAACAAGTGATTCGAGGTAACCCTCATCAAGAAAACTTAAGTCACGGTGGACGAGGACTTTTGCATTATACTCGATGATCAACGGATCGAATAGGACCTTGATCTTGTTCTTACCGAACTCTTTAGCGGCCTCCACTTTGGATTCAACTTATTTAGTCATTTTTTTGCGACCCTCTTCTCGAGCTTCCTCTTTAAGAGCTTCGATCTTAGAAAACAGCTTGTCGAGTTTAGCTTTTGGGTTCCTAGCCTCAACAGCTTCCTCGTAGTACTTCTGCGATTCTTCTTAGGCTTCGATTTTCCACTCCCTTTCCTTTTTGAAAAGTTTTTCGATTTCTTCGACGTGACGAGCCAGAGCATCTTTTTCCTTTTGCAAAGAGTCTTTTTCTAGAGCAAGTGCTTCGCTACGATGAAGGGCTAGGTCAAGTTCCTTTTTATGAGAAATTTCCAAATGGCTCACCTCCTCTGCCGTTTCCTTAGCATTTTTCTCTACTTCAACAAGTTATGTTTTCAACTCGAACAATTCGAAATCCTGATGTTTAATTATGTTCTTATCGTGTATGGCCACTAACTTGAGGCGGTCTATCTCATATTATCGCTCAATGGATACTTCAGAGAATTTTTCTGCCAAGTGTAAGAGTTCTTTTGCTTGTGTTAACGATGTGTTTGTGTTGCATGAACGCATAGTTAATGCAAGCAAGAGAACTCTCCTTGGTGTGCCCTAGAATTACATGAATGGAAGGAAGGAATTTAAGCCCATCAAAGCAAATTTTTGGAAAAGTGGCCTTAAGCTCAGCCAACTTCCCTACTGTAGAAACATCGAGAGCAATAGCGACCAAAGACAGATCAGAAGTTGCAATTAGATGTTTTCTTGATCAATGTTCTTAAGATTGTTTAGAGCTCGAGCAGCTGAATGCTGCTCATGAGATGCAGTGATATGAGAGCCATGGTAAGAAGGCTGGTCTCCTCTATGAACAGGAAAGTTAGACTATTATCCTTTGGGTGACGTTTGGGACTAGGATTTGCATTCAGAAGAAGAAGATTCCCTTGAATGATAGATTTTATCTCTCCCTCATCTCTCTACTTGCACTGGCCAGACTCCGAATCTCGGCTAGATTGACAATATGATGAAGAACTTCTTAAGCGATCAAAGCTTTAGATTGAGACATAGCACCTACAAAGACCAAATGGGAGCATATTAGTAATTGTTACATGAAGGATTAACAAAAAGTGTGTAGTGAAGTGCATGTAGTTGTGAGTGTCCTAGCGTTTTCCTCCAGCATGCCGGTGGTTGTAGCCTTGCTCATCGACATTTTCTCTCCTTTATCAGAAGGTCGAATGCTTTCACCACTCCTAGTGGGAGAATTAAGTCCTTCAATGTTGATATTCAGAAAGTCGTAGGTCATGATGTCATCCGAAATTTGAAGATTTTAAAATCACTTTAACGAACTTTCCAAGTGTTGAAAAGATGATTCCTCTTCAACATGAGTAATAACAAACTCTCGATCCACAGTGGTTTTTCTTCTATGAAGCTGGTATGCCTTTTCTTTCTTTTAGTGGGTGTTTGGGATTGTTTACCCTGCAATGGTTCGACCATTGGCACTTTCCCCGGACCTGCATCAACATCATCTTCCTTATCGACCCGAGAATCCTTAAACTCACCCTCTTCAGTGTTACCCCGAGTCTACCCAATAAGAGGCACAAATGGTTTGATGGTATCCCTTCTTTATTCTGCAACATTCCTCGGCATTGCTGCACCTCTGGGGAGCCCGATACTACAATCATCCTCCGACAGCCCGAACAAGGAGAGTAGCTCATCAGTTACAAGAAGTTTAATGTCCTTATCCTCAACAAGGGTAGCACGGATGGCAGCGGAAACTCTTGAAAAAATGATGCCTTCAGGACGTGCATGAACACCTGAAAGAATTCAGGACACTGGTAGATTTAAAGGAAAAGTTATGACTTGGAATAGTGAACTTGAGAAAGAAGTGAAGGTAATACTTATGTCCTTCTAACCATTGTCTCGCAAAGTCTGGAGGACTTCACACATAAAACCATTCATGCTTAAACAAAAAGTGTTTGTTCCAAGCGCCCATCAGAACAGGGCAATTTGGCGAGGGTTTAAGAAAATATACGAAGGGCTTTCCGACCACCATTTGATATTGTAAATAAATCTCATATCTTCGGGAGTAGGTGGACGAAATAAACATTCATGAATAGCAAGAAGGCTCCATGTATAAAAGTGTAACTATCTTAATGGAGTTGAGTGGGGGCTATCCTAAGGTATCTTAGCATTTCTCGGATAAATGGGTTAAAGGGAGGTACGCATTCGGTACAACACATAAATTTATTGCACGCCGTTTACCCTACTGTGGGCAAGTGAGGCCTATCATTTCTTGAAGGAATCAAGATGCCCCAAAATGGAATTTCATGAATAGAACATAGCCGGCGGAGCGTAGCCTCGCTAATTCGGGAAGCTTGTGAGACCACTGGGTTATCTTGAAGAATAGCGCCATCTATAGCATTAGGAGCACGGTGTTTGACGAGTAGTTTTCTATCAGTTTAGAAAATATTCAAAAAAATTGAAATAAAATAACCGCAAGCGCACGGCGTATAATTTTAGTATGTGACGAATACGGGTCGATCCGCAGGGAATTGTTTTAGATTTTAAAAATCAATTCAATCAAATTAGACCAAAGTGAGAGGAAATTTCTAACTAAAAAAATAAAGCTAAAACTAGAATTAAAATGAGATTTAAAAACTGTTGGATTAGAGAATAATTTAGAGGCAAATCCACTCTCATATTTTTGTAAATCAACAAGTTTATGATATCTAATTATGATATCAAATGAATTAATCGTTGCATTTATCATAAGTATGATTTTTTTTATGTTATTAATCAACATAACTCAAACCATCAAACTATAATACAATAATTATACTACTTATAAATTCTCATGAAAATGAAGCCAAAGCAAAAACTATTTAAGTATGATCTATTTACTATTGTAACTAGTAATATAGATCATCAAATTTCATTTATGCTTTCATTTTAAAATAAAAAATTAATTAGCAAATGATGATGTAAATTGTGTTTATGTTGAATAAAAATAGCTCATTTGCGTAAGCAATATAAGCTATCAAACCCACCTGTATAAACTTACATCGGAATTCACTTTCACGAAGCACAAGCTAAAGAGATCATAAATCATAAAAATGTTGAAATTACATAATATTTGAGAGCTTCATTACCCATAAATTGAAGGGGTTTAGCTACTCAATTGTTTTATCAAATCAACACATGTAAGTTTCAACATAAAAAAAAGCAAAAGAAATAAAACTAAGCAAAGAAAGCAAAAGATATTAGCTACTAACTACTTGCATAAAAATTAAAGCTACACTACTTGCGTGAATGTAGATCTAAGATATAAACATGAAATAAAAGAAAGCATAGGGACAAACATCAACATAAATGCAAGGAAAAGCATGTAGAAAAGAGAGGAGAAAGTGGCTTGGAAGCCATTTTTATTTCACTTTGATTTGTGTTTACAACTTGCTAAATTCCTAAGTAAATATATAAGAGAGTAGAAGATATTTACATGTACATAAAAAGGCTATTTATACATGCATAAAACCCTAATTAAATTTTTAGGGTGCTTCCTAAAATGCCCTTTAGGAAGTGTGGTCACCAAGTAACTCTTAGTCACTAATTAATCCATCATTTAATATGCATGAAGCTTTAACCTCCATTTAGTTGTCCACTAGCTCCTAATTGTATATTTTGGTAAGTGGGTGCGGTCCTCCATGATCTTGAACTTGAATTATTTTCTCTTCATTCCTTTGTATTCCCTCATGCATACACATATGTTCATGATGCCCTCTTCCATATGCATCCAAATTTCCTATAAAAATTATAAAATTTCCAAGTAAAAATTCTCAAATTGATACATGCATAAAAATAACCATTTTACCCCTGAATGAAGATGAATATGTGGTGATTTGAAAATAATTTGATTTTTGTTTTAAACATGTTAAAATGCCCAAATTTGATATTTATTTAAATAAAAATAGATAAAATATGGATGTAATTATATGCACATTAACGTGCACATCACATGGCTTATGTTCTCCACTGGAAGGACCAGATTATTTGAGAAAAGATCGGTTCATGGGTTAGAAACTTCTATTTGTTCTATATAATGGCTAGGAGAAAGCCAGTCGGATATAGTCGCGGAACTTGAATTTGCTTCAGAATCAATTCGTTGCATTGCCGGATCAAAAGACATATCAGCCGAATTCTTCAAGCGTCTGAAACCTATATTAGCTATACTTAGTAGATAATCAGGATTAGAAAAGAAAACATATTCCCCTCATGATAAGTGTGAACTAGTGTAGTATAGTGCAATATATAACAGATATAAACAGTTAGGAATCAAAAGAACGAAATAAAATGACGAGACTCGAAAGTTCGACCGAAGAGACCGTCATCGTTGACCGCCTCAACTGAGCAAGAAGATTGATCGGTTATGAAATATTTGGGATCGACTATCGGCACAACGAAGTGTGGATATTGTCGCTTAAGTTCATTCGTAAGTTTTAGTCCATATTGAAAGTTCCGAGAATTTGATTGCTCAATCTTAAGTTCAACAGTGGATATGCATGTTATTTTGTTCGTCATCATCACATGTTCAAGGTCATTAAGGCAATTTAATAGTGATTGTTCAAACCAATCAAGATAGATTAGTTTACAAGTTCAAGAAACCAATTTTTGACTCTATGCCGCTCCCAAAGAGTGTACCGATCCCTAACTGAAAAACCATATACTGAACCCTCATCTCAACCATGGAATACCGACCCCTATTCCACCACCATAACTGATCCCTCAACAAGTCGACACCCTCGAATGATCCCTCTCCTCCACTAAGACCAGCCAAACCCTATAGAAAGGCCGATCCTTATGAATAGGTTGTTCCATATCCCACCATAGTTCAACTGATCCCTCTCCTAGATGATGGTCTAACCCTAAAAATATCAATCCTTCTCCTATTAGCCAAGTTTACTGGACCCTTCGCACCATTCAGTACCTCTGGTCCCTACCTAACCGACCCTTACCACTGCCATATTATCATATACCGATCCCTCTATTCCTAACCTTACCTCCATAAAAGTCCTACGTCGATCCCTCGTGGATGCTCGATACACCTCGCATATCAATCACCATTGCTCTCGAGAGCAGATGCGATCATATCCAAAGGAGGGGTCGGTATAGATGCGTCATGCCATCAATCCTAACTTATTAGTCCAAACCCTATGTACTAATGGTTTTTCTCTCTCTCAGGCCACTCGCCATCACCACCTCTAGTTCCACTATGACCATTAATAATATAAAACCCATAGCCTCATTAAACGATTAAAGGAGTAGGATGTTCGAATTAAGATAAGGTCGAGTGTTTGGAGATTATCACATTGAAGAAGAAGGAGAGACGAGTTTTTGGGCTAATTGGAATCATGGACGGATTTAAGGCCAGAGGTTGGAGTATTTGGTTTCAAGAAGAGGGCTTGGTGCAAAAGCAAGTAAATGAGATAAGTGAGGAAGGAAGGGAAGAAGGGCCGATATATATCGGAGATAGATCGCCCAAAATGCTGAGCGCGTATTAAGGAGAGAAGGATTGGTATAGAAGATTACCGACCCCAATTAGCAAGACTTAAAGGAAGGATCGACATAATTCATGCCGAGCCCTATACATCCTTACAAAAAAGGGAAAAAGGAGAAAAAAGGAAAAACAAAAATTGTGTTATGGATTGGGCTATGAGTATGAACATACAAAATATTATAGAAATTGGCAACTACATGTAAGTGTTCGAAGACATCCGGAAACCGACAGCAAAAACTTGTATGTCAATGTGCACATAAATGATCTATATGTTAGATTTTTTAAAAGAAAAATAAATTGAAATCAAACCTGAAACCTTCAAGTTCAGGGCTAGACCAAACAACGAAATCTAACAAGTCTCATAGAACCGGACTTATATATATAGACAAAATATGGCATCGGATTTATATTATTAGAAATTGAAAAAGCATCCCGACAATCAATGAAAAATTCACGCCTTGGGAAAATGATTCGACAAAGGAATAGCAGTCACTCAGGAAGCTAGATGAACCTCTTTTCGACAATTCAGACTTATTTTGATTCAAAGCACGTCATGTTACCCACAAGACGTATTTTGGGGGGTAAGTGTTACTGGTATCCTAACCCGACTATATTGAACTAATTGTACAAGATAGATTCGACTGTTATCCAGTTCTATGACCACAAAGCAATGGTTTTGGGACTTGGAAGTAAAGTATAGATGGTTATATAAAACCAGAATTTGATGGAATTGGTAGATAAATAATGCAGGATGCTTGAGATATGGGATATAGCTTAGTCAAATAAAGGAATCAACATGGTTTGGTAACTAGGAAGGGATCAGCATGGTTGAGCAACGAGGGATCGACGTAGTTGAATGAGGATGGATCGGCATGGTTGAACAAGAAACGGGTCAGCATGGTTTGTTGACTTGGGTAGGCATACTTTAGCTCATAAAGGAGGGCTCGACATAGATGCTTGAAATGGATTGGAATAGCTGCATAAAAAAGGGATCGACCTATTTTGAAATAGATGGTTCAACATATTCTGTGAAAGAGAGGGATTAGCATGCTATATTGGAAAATATGGCTAAGTACGCTTAGTTAAATATTGGTCGACATCCAACCTATTAGAGGGATTGATAGAAAACAATAACATAAACAAGCTTGAATCGAAGATCATGCAATAACTCGAGCTCTGTTACTCAAAATGACTTGAAAATTGGAGATTAAACATATTAAAGCATGAAGAAGCCACCCTAGGGTTTGCTGTACAAAAATCGAATATTAAAGTGATCGGTACCGTTCCCTCTTAATGAGGATTTAGGCCTAGCGACCCCTTTGGTTGGCCCATGTGGGTTAGAAGATCCTGTAGCCGAAGTTTCAAAAAGGTTAGTGATCGTCTTCACCTATAAATACAGGCTTGAGGGATCATTCTTGGGGGATTTACGTAGATGGTTACTTTATTCTTTATTGTAATCAAGTTTTTCTTATTCCTTGTTGATGTAATCAGATTATTAATTCATCAATAAAGATAATCTTCAAAGTGGATGTAGACATACAATGTCGAACTACTATAAATCTTTATGTTTCTGATTATTACTTTTATTTTGCCGCTAGTTCATTCTATTCCTCATTTTCAATTTTACTTTCTTCATTTACTTCTTTACAATAATTTACTCTTGGGTGTTTGTGCCAATTTGGTTACAAACACAAAGAAACTATCATACACAAGCTCGACTCCATGTTGATTAATCGAAAATCAACCTTTAGTATTTTATGATACGATTGATTTGACATGTTTTCGCTCAAAATACTTTCCAGAACTTGTTAGAGCCATGAACTAAATTTTTAGATTGATACTTCGATCCAAGCTACAAATTAGAAGCCTATAAATAACATGGACCATCTCAAAAAAGAGGTCAATTTTTAGGTTTCGAGTTTTGGACTTCAACGTTCTTATTCTATCAAAAAACTTCTCATTTTCTTTATTTTCTTAGCTATAATTTCTTCAATTTGGATTTTAAATAAAAATGTAGTTTATTTGAATTGAACCGCTACAAAATTCGGAATGTCATTTCGTTTACAGTGCACTTTTATTTTCCACATATGATCTGAATTGCATTATTATTACCTTTTGAATCGCACATGATTTATTTGAAAGTACGTTAAATTTACTCATAAGAATATCTTTAAACTTCGTCCTAAACTAAAAATCTACTTGATCTACGCAAACAAAACAAAATTTAATTGTGATTTAATGGATATTTTAAAAATTAATTAGTTTAAAGGAAAAACTTTAAACTAAATTTTAAATCTTGGATGCAACTTTTAAAATTTAAGCAGAAGGATGGTAGCGCCTTTTTTCAATTTTCCGACTACAACTGTTTCCTCCATCTTCGACTGACATTAGCCACCATCCACTTTCAGTGTAACCACCCACATTTCGAATGGTTTGAATCAACAATAATCCACACATGTCCAACTTAAACAATCCTAAACACAGATAATAAATAGGGTTAATTTATAAAAAATTAGAAAAGAAGAAAACAAATACAGAATCTCGCAGCAGAATGACAAAATATAATAATCAAATAAATAGTTCATGAAGCTGTTTATAATATACATTTGATTATAATTCATACAACATTTATCAGAGCTATACATACAGCAGAGAAAAAATAAATAGTGTAGCAGAACAACATGATGCTTGATATAATAATATTAATAATATACCAAATTTTTGTCTTCGTCCTCCAAAAATTAATCTTCAATGCGCTGAAAACTCAGGGCTAACCCGAGCATAAAGTAAAACAATACACTCAAATCAAGACTAAAATATCCTTATGTTAGTCAAATTAATATCACATATAACATGAGTGTAATAGCATCAGAGATGTTTACGGGGTTTCCATCTCCTATCCAGTGTATGCGTGCAATAACTCAAGAGATGTTACGGGATTTTCCATCTTTTAAGGATCCACAAAAATATGTGTATATTGTTGAATATGCTATATATATATAATGTCTAATCAGTAAATAAATATTTTTCTTAGAGTTAAGGCTTTACATTAATCACCCTTAATCCTTTTTTAAGCAATGTCGTGCGTTTGCATATAACGCCCTAGTAGCACGTCGGGGGATAAAGATGCACCGTGATACGAAAACACTAAATCAAAATTGTAGTGGTCTCGTATAGGAATAAAAGTATGACAAGGCACATGAGGCAATGCCCAAGGTAAGATACTACCAGTTCGGGTCGTAGGTCTGGTGGTAGCGCATCGTAGCCACGATCGCCCACGGCATCCATCCATCCTATATCGAGTCAAAGGGAGGTTATCCCAAAATCAAGGTGCACCAGTCGAAACCAACATCAAGAGTAATAGTGTGGACTAAGTCAAAGAAGAAAATCGAAGAACGGATGTCCGCTAGGGGTAGCTAGCCGGCTTGGCCCTGTCAAGCCTCCTGTTTTAGTCATTTCAAATTGGCAGAAGTGCCGGGGTCTATACATCATCATTCACTTTCTTCAAATCCAGCAAACGACGCCAATCCAGCCACTTTGTTCTAGAGTCTTCTCTGCATACAAGGTTGTTAAAGTGGTTCCAATATTGACCGAGAGTATGCCAATAAGAGGCCACACTCTCTTTAACAACCAAACATCGTTTTACACACTAGTTGGTTCTTTTACATGTTGAAAATGATTCATACTTGATATCAAAATTTCGTATTCGTTTCAAAATATCATTTATTCCAAAATCATCATATTTACTTCAAAATATCATATCTAGTTCGATATGTCATTTTCACTTGAAAATATAATTTTATTCAAATTTCTCAATTTTACTTTCAAAATGGTTTCGAATTTCAATTTAGGTTATGACTTCATTTTAACCCAATTCGCATTCAAATCCACAATTTAAATATAAACATTCCAACCTTAACCGGTTTTAATTTTTAGAAAATAGTTTTAATAGTTTAAAAGTTAAAATTTCGATATAAAATAGTTAATAAAATGGTTTAGATATTAAAAAAAATTATACAGAAAATAATTTGGAAAATCAAAATAATTTGAATATTTAAAAAGATAAATTTTAAATTATTCATATTAAAATAATTTATTTGAAAATAGTTTCAAAGTCAAATTAATTCAATTCCAAATCTTTCAGTTCAATCATCTTCAATTTCAATACCATTCAAATCTGCTCAATTTTGATTTCAATTCGAATTAACTTCGATTCTAATTCAATTCAATTTCAATTTCCATTCCAATTTAAATCGATTCAATTCCGATTTCAATTCGAATAAATTTCCATTTCAATTTCAATCCGATTCTCGATCTAAAACCATTTCAATTTTTATAAAGTTCGAGTTCAATTTCAGAATATCAAATTAAATCACTTAATTCAAATTAAACTTCAATGTTTGAATTTAATGTTCAAATCTTTAAAATAATTCGATTCCGAACCAAATTTGAAATACCCATTCAAATTACTTTAGTTTGGCAATCTTACAAAGTTCAAGTAAAAGTTCAAATCTGTTAAAACAAATCAATTTTCATAATTCAAATCATATTTCAATTATAACTTCAACTTCCGAATTCGATTCTTAACAATTTTTATTAACCAATTTCAATTTCAACATTTCAAGCTCGAGTTCGAAAATAATTCAATTTCCATACTTCAATTCAATTTTATTTTGATAAAACAAAATCATTTAAATAAGTTCAATCCAAGAATTTTAAAATCATTTAATTTAACTAATTCGGTGTCCATATATAATTTTCTATCATATGACCAAGTGATTAGTTATTCCAATTTAAAATTCAGTTATGGATATATAACATTTCAATCCAAAATAAATGTCATAGGCATATATCATTTCAATCTATTTCTTAATTTATTCAAAATAATTCAATTAACAGTTTTATATACTATCAATAATTTACAAGGTGATAACAGGATATATCATCCAAAATATCAACCAATAGGCATCCATCACAATCAACATCCCAAAGGATAAAATATCACAACAATTAACTAGTTATCGACATCGGGTATCTAACTGGCAATTTAATTTCAATTTCTAATTGAACAGTAATTTAAATTTTTATCAGTTCAAATCATATATCCATTTGATTGTCAACTAAATTACCAACCAACAGTCAACAAAATTAAATTACTCCATGATATCAATTTAACGAACATAAAAATATTTTAGTATTTTGTGAGCGTATAAAACACTCACCTTTATTTGAAAGTGAAAATATTCCAGCTTCAAATAAATTCCAATTTGATTCCATAGCGTTTGCGACATCGATACGATTCCAACACAAAAGACGGCATTCAAATTCGACCTCATACGAACGATATACGAATGAATTAGCAAAACGAATAATTAAAACTTAATTAACATAATACAATTAACCAACTCAATCACCTTTGTTCCGTCCGTTCATCTAGTTCGTAGAAAAGAGCCCATACACACGTGACTCCTTCATCGACGCGCCGTAACCCAGGCCATCAGAACTCCCTCCGACTTCGCTGCATCAACCGCCTTGGCCAACTCTACCCACGGCCAAAACCACGTCGCATCATTTGCCACCGATCTCACGCAAACTAAAAAAACTCATGCCAATTTTGGAGCTGGATGGGGCGATTTCACGATGCTTCACCGTGATCCAACCGTACAATGTGTAAAGCTCGTTAAGCTCTACATTTTCCCTTTTGGAGTTGTTCGATTTCGATGAGCGGATTTTGAGGAAACGAGGAGGGAAGGTAGGCAATTTTCTGCCATTAACGTAAAAGGAGAGGGGCAGCGCGTTTCTTTAGTTAGGATTTTGACGAATAGAAAATAAAGATGGCCTATTATATAAATCTCCGAGCCGATCTATCCACGAACGTCCCGAACTTCAAATAAAGCGTGCCGCTTGGCGTTCTGTATGTTATACTCATATTTCGAACATAATGGAACTAGTTTTCAAAAGCCAATTCCATCATATTCAGAGGATAGCATTTCAAAATCAAATTGTTTTAATTAAATTCTGATAGTAAATTCTATGCATTTCAAGCTCACACGTAAACGATAAGTCCCATCACTATGAAACTTGAAATCCTACAATAGTTTACTATTACGGATCCGATGAAACTGATTTCATTGAAATCCAAGGTAGTGGGAAAAATGGCTATTTTTACACGTTAATTAAAACAAGTAATTTCCAAAATTAATTTAATCACCTTTAAATTCAATTTTAGAAGTTAACATTCTTCATTCTTATTTAAATAAATTTAAATCAAATTTTGACATCATTTTCATTCACAATAAATTTAGAATTTAAATATTTAAATAATTTTCAATATTAAATCTAAAATTTTTAATTATTCAATAAATCACCATATTTGAAATATACATTTTTTAACTTATAAAATTTAACTTTTAAAATGAATTCAAATAATAAAACTACTTTCGTTTTACAATAATTCAACATTAATGCAATTACTTACAATTCAATATTATTTAATTTACTTTCTAATATAAGTTACAATCTCTTATCTTCTTGAATTTTGCTATTCAAAAATTTATCCAAGTTCATATCCAATAAATCACGTTAATAGTTGATTAAATTTTTATTTGTAACCATTTTGGTTCAATAATCATATCAAATTTAATAATTTAAAATAGTTAAAAATACGGGTCGCTACATTCAGCCACTGCTTTCCATAGTCGTCGTTGTCCAAGAATCATTGTTTGAAGCCGTCGTTCTTCTAGTCGTCGGCCGTCCAAGCTTATCTCTTGCCGTTGTCGCCGTGGATCTCACCACAATGTAGATCTCGCCTCCCTTTCCATTCTCACTCCTCCACCCAAGCAATCATCGACTGAAGCCGTCCATTCAAGCCTCTCCCATGTCGCTATCACCCTAAATCTTGCTTATCACCCTAAATCTCACCAAAATCAAGATCTCACCTCCCTTACCATTCTCACGTGTAGTCGACGTCACCTCTATCGTACTATGCCACCATGCTCAACCCTAAATCAACATCTCTACCAACCAACACCATTGTCTACATCCCCAAAAAAACCTACAAAAAAATAATGCTAAATTGAAATGAATCAAATATGCCAAATGATAGCTGAAAATAGCATTTGCATTTTTAAAGTACATTATAATGAATCAAATGTGCTGAATGATAGTTAAAAATAGCATTTGTATTTTTAAAGCGCATCAAATTGAATGAAATGTGCTGAATAATAGCTAAAAATAGCATTTGTATGTTCTAATGCATCAGATTGAATGAAATGTGCCGAATGACAGTTAAAAATATCAATTTTTTAAGGTGCATTACATTTATCGAATATGCCTACGGATAGCTAAAAATAACATTTTTATTTTTAAAGTACATTAGAACGATCGAATGTGGCGAATGATAGTTAAAATAGTTTAATGTAACATTTTAGTTATGAAGTTCACTATCATGTGTAAAATATTCAAAATGATATTTTAATATAACATTTTAATTACGAAGTCCGCTAGTATGTTTATAATATGAAAAATTGTAGTTTAATGTATCATATTAATAATGAAGTCCATGCCATGTTTATGATATGCAAAAAAATAGTTTAATGTAGCATTTTAATTACAAAGTCCACTTACATGTTTATGATATGCAAAATGATAGTTTAATGCAACATTTTATTTATGAAGTACATTAGCTTTTTTAAAATCTTCAAAGTGGTAGTCTAATGTAGCATTTAGTTTAAAAGAATAGTAGCATGTTTATGATATCTAAAACGACAGTGTAATATGACATTTTGGCTATGAAGTACAATAACATGTTTAAAACTTGCAAAATGATAGTTTAATATTATATTTTAATTACAAAGTCCATTAGCATAGTTATGATATTTGAAATGATAGTTTTAAGTAGCATTTTAACTATGAAGTACACTAGAATGTTAAAAATAAGCAAGAAAGTGTTTATATTATCTAAAATGTAATTTTGATGTGACAATTTAGTTATGAAGTACATTACGATGTTTAAGATATACAAAATGATAGTTTAATGTATCATTTTAGTTACAAATGTCAATAGAATGTTTATGATATCTGAAATGATAGTTTAATGTGGCATTTTAGCTATGAAGTCCAATAGCATGTTTTATGCAAAATGATGTATAATATAGCATTTTAGTTATAAAGTCTAGTAGCATGTTTATGATATTTGAAATGATAGTCCAATGTGTCATTTTAGCTATGAAATCACCTAGCAAGTTACGATATCCAAAGCTTGTCGGATATGTACAGATACAAAAGCAAACCGGATGGCAAACCTAATTGGTTATGCATTAATACAAAAGCTAACCGGATGCCAAATCTAGTGAGGTACATATGGAAATCAATCTATAACCAAGACATATTATTTAACCGAGCGTACCATCGAATGTAAAAGCTAACTGTAACAACCCGCATATTTATCGATTTTATATTTAAATATTTTATTTAAATATTTTATCGTTAGTCGGATTTTAGTCCGAAAAGCTACCTTTTGCATACGGTCGAATTAGGACTCGGGACCACTCCCATTGAGTTTAAAATGCCATTTGCGACCTTTTTGAGTATAAGCTTCGATATGTTTGGAGAAAGATTATTTTTGCTACTTTTTACTTTGGGTTTGGTTTTTGGGCTCAGCCCTATGTTAACTTATACTCCAAAACTGAACCACTCTCCCCATTCTCCCTCACTTCTTTCTCTTTTCAGTTTTCTTAGCTTTAATGGTGGGAGTGATTGGAAATTAAAACTCCAAAACCCTAGTTTCTCTTGTAAATCAAATTCCTAGCTCCAAACTCAAGAAGAACCCATTGGTAAGCTTCTCTTCTTCTTCTCCAGCTTATTCTCTTACCAATTTCATAAATTCCTAAACCTAATTTTGGGAATGTTCTTGTTTTTGAGCATAGATTCAAGCTCAATTGGGTTGTGTTGAAGAGAGGTTGATTCTCCATTTGCTTTCAAGCTTCTTCTTGTTCGATTTTGTGAAAAGGTGAGATTTTTATCTCACATCTATGACTATAATTATCTTTGGTTATTGGGTATGAATTCCTAACACTTCTTCATGTGCATTTGCTCTTGTTTTGGATTGGTTTTGTGAATATTCCAATTTTTGAGTTTTTAAGTCAAATTTGTGTGAAATCCTTTTATGGATGTTTGATCATGCTTTTGGTGATGCATCGAGGAGCATATAGGGCCGGGTTGCCGATTGGCATAAACCCTTAGAGCCAATGTTCGTCCGGTTGCATTTTGGAAGAGTTTGCTCTTCATTTGAATAAGGCTGAAAAACAGCCCAGGCATGATTCAGTCGACTGAAAACTCTGTTCAGTCGACTGAACCTGGAACCCGAGAGTTTCCAGGCATGATTCAGTCGACTGAAAACTCTGTTCAGTCGACTGAAACTGGAAACAGAAAGTTTCCTGAACCTAGAAAATTTCCAGGCACAGGGTCAGTCGACTGAAAACTCTGTTCAGTCGACTGAACCTGCTGTTTGAGTCCAATTTGCCTTTTTGGATTGAATTTCCAATTTAAATCGATTCGTGATGATCCTATTTATTGTCATCATTCATTATCATCTTTGATGACTTATTTTCTTTGGGAATTTTAGATATATCCACTTCGATGGATCCTTGATCGATTTCATTGGATTTTTATTCACATCTTCGAATGTGATCTTTGTGATTGATTGTTTCTACAATCCCCCTTGTGCTTTGTCACTTTAAAAATATAAAGGTTTTCTATACTAGTAGTAAATATCAAAACTCTTTCCTCAAACGATTTCAATACTATTTTACTACCAAATTCGTTTATAAAACCGTTTTCCAATCTATTAGTATATATAAACCTTTACCTCACTCGTATGAGAAATCTAATTAAACGGCTTAGTAAAACAAGTGGTATGAAACGCTTGCGTTTACTTTGTCGGTTAATTCTTGGACTTGTTCGATTGAACCTCTTTTGACAATTTTCTAGTGGAGATCTACAATTTGTTCGTAAATATTTAAGTTAAGCTAGTGGTTATGGGACATGATGCTAAGCTCATATATTTACTAGCTTACTGTAATCGACACTTCTCGATGATCATGACGATCATTTTGTGATTTAGACTAGCAATGTGCGATGTCTCTTTGTCTGCGTGGGAGACTAAACCCCGTTCGTGTGTCAAATTTGTGGGGTAGCAACCCACGGTCTTCGGACCATTCGTGTGTCAGGTCTTCGGACCATTCGTGTGTCAAATTAATGGCTAGCTACCATGAGATAGCTTCTCGTTCCTGTGTTACAGCTGTTGGTGAGTTTTCATGCTCCCGTTCATGTGATAGGCCTCCCCCCTTATTTTGTGTGATTTCTGGATTTCGTGTGTCGAATTATGGAATTTTCTTCTTCGCCTATTTTTGTGATTTCTATTGATATGATTTACCAATTCTTGTGCATAGGTGAATTCGTGTGTCATTGACTGGATTTCTTGTGTTGATTTCTGGAATTTATGTTTCACCAACTTTGTGATTTCTATTGATATGATTTATCAATTCTTGTGCATAGGTGAATTCGTGTGTCATTGACTGGATTTCTTGTGTTGATTTCTGGAATTTATGTTTCACCAACTTTGTGATTTCTATTGATATGATTTATCAATTCTCGTGCATTGGTGAATTTGTTGTCATTGACTTTTGTGATTGACTTTGATATAATCGTCAATATTTGTGGTTGGATGAACGAAATAAGGAGTATGACATTTCCTTTGATTCTTGTGTAGATTTTGAGACATTGAATAATCCCTTGATGATTTTCAACTGCTTATATATCACAGCTTGGCATTGTGATTATTATGTGTTTAGTCATATCTCTTATTCTATATCGTTTCATCTGATATTTATAGTTAGACTGATCCGTTTATTATTTTCTTATTAAATAATACTCGGGTCAGACCGAGATGTTACAGGTGCTTCAGCTTGACTTCTCTCTTGGGATTGATTTCTCTGACTTTTGGTTGACTACTTAGATTAGTAGTTTTTGTTGTATACATTTGAGATATAGACTCCTTAATGTATACTTATTCTATTGTGTAGTTCGTGTAACTATTCTTTTGTGGTATTGTGGATCTTTTTAGACCACTACTCTGATGAACACTTCTATGTGTTATATATATTCATATCTTCTTCCGCCTATGTGATATGAATTATCTGTGATTGATTTATGTTATGTTTATTTCTATATTTGTTTCCGAAGATTTTATATAGCCACTGTGTGATAGCTTTGAGTTTGTATCTGTATGTCGGATTTCCTCTAGAGATGAAAAGTTATATTTTTTTTATCTGGCATACCGGTACTCGCACAAAGCAATTATACAGATGGTCGCTCCTCAACAGCCTTATTCTCCGTGCTAGTCGACAGCATTACTCCGTAGTGTTCTTGGCTAGCGTGGGTATAGAGGTGGGGCGTCACAGCTTGGTATTAGAGCCAAACTTCGGAACAATATGGAATATTATAACAAGGATCATCGTCCTAAGTTCATCTTAGGAGTCGTGCTTTAGGATTTTATTCGGGTCTACGTACCGTTCTATCCTATTTTCTTTTATGATTCCTTGTTTTGTCTATCAAGATTGCTTGATATTCAATTTGGTGAATGACCTTTTTCTTCCTCTTCTTTCTTTCTAAAGGAAGAGAAATGTCTAGACCTGGCCGCCCCAGAGCCGTGCCATCTAGCACTCCGTCCCAGGATGGAGTTTTTATGACTGCTCAACAGCTTCTTGATTTAGTGACAAATGCTCAAGCAGCTGGAGCTAACCCGGAACCTACTCACCCAAAGTCGGGATTTGCATGCCTGTGCAGCGATTACACAAATTTGGATGGGGAGCCATTCAAGGGTTCCGAAACTGTTATTGAAGTACAGGCCTGGCTAAGGTCATGCGATCGAATCTTTTCTCGCATGAGTCTTATTGACCTTCACCGAGTTCAGGTGGCCTCTAGTATGCTCCGAGAAAGAGCATTGGACTGGTACGAACTTCTTATTTCTGAGATTAATGAAGCGGATCTCACCTGGAAGAAATTCCGAGAATGCTTCGAGTTGAAATTCGTACCAGAAGCAGAAAAAGTGACATTGGCTCGACGATTTATAGACCTTGTTCAAGGTGAGTCATCCGTGACTGATTACGTCGCCTCCTTCGAGTCGCTTTCCAAATATGGGGTTGAATACATCAACACCCCTCTTAAGAAGAACCAGAGGTTCGTCTATGGCTTAAACAAGAGTCTCAAGAAGCCATTACTTCTAAAATTAGAAGTTTCTTTCGACCAACTCGTTGATATCGCTCTTCGTCTTGAAGAGGCGGATAGGGAGAATGATGTTGAAGTGGTGGGTTCCAAACCAAACTTCAACAACAAGAAGAGGCCAAACAAATTCAGAGGTCCTTATCCCAATAAGAAAGGGAGGCAAGCAACTCCTGTTGCAAAGACCTTTTCCTCTACTGAAGGAAAATGCTATAACTGTGGTTCCAGAGACCATTTTGCGAACAAGTGTTCAAAGCCTCGTACTTGTCGCTATTGTAAAAGCCCGGACCATTTTATGCATGTGTGTCCCAAACTTCAAAATAGGAGGAAGGGGAAACTTAATGTTGCTCAAGCCCCTGGCAACACATCTCGTGGCCAAGGTATTTCTCATTCTATCCTTGATGGAATTATTTTATTTCGTGATCATCCTATTCGAGTTCTTTTTGATACGGGTGCGTCCCATTCTTTTATTTCAAAAGAACTTGTTGATACTTTTTCTTTGGATGTTTTGTGCTTAATGACTTCTTTGAGAATTGCGAATCCGGTTGGTGGATCCGCAACAATCAGTTTATTGTGTAAAGATGTCGAGTTTATTTTGTGTGATTTTTCTTTCTGAGCCGATTTGCATGTCATGCGTTATTTAGGCTTTGGAATGATTTTGGGAATGGATTGGCTTAACCGTTATGAAGCTCATATCCTATGTCCTGAGCGGACTATTCATCTTCGACATCCTCAATTTGTTAATCAGGTTTCTGTTATTCTTAAAGATTCAGATTCTGCTTTGGTTGCATCTTTATATTCTTTAAATCCTCGTGATGACGATGATGATGATGAGGGTGATATTATTTCTCTTATTCACGTCGTTTGTAAATTTTCCGACATATTCGAGCCCGTTTTAGGATTACCACCTAAGCGAGCAATTGAGTTCAGAATTAATCTCATTCCTGGAGCTCAACCTGTCACTCGTCCTCCTTATCGTTTGTCCAATAAAGAAAATGAGGAGATGCGCATACAATTATCCGATTTGGAAACGAAGCAATCTATTCGCTCTAGTTCCTCGCCTTGGGGAGCTTCGGCTATTTTCGTGAAGAAATCCGATGGTACACTTAGGCTTTGCGTTGACTACCGCAAGCTTAATGATCTTACTATCAAAAATAAATATCCTTTACCTCGGATTGATGATCTATTCGATCAACTTAGTGGTGCTAGAGTCTTTTCACAGTTGGACTTGGCTACCGGTTTTCATCAGCTTCGTATTGCAGAGGATAGCATTCCTTTGACATCGTTCCGTACTCGGTATGGATATTATGAATGGCTTGTTATGCCATTTGGGTTAACGAATGCCCCGACTTATTTCGTTGACTTAATGAATCGAGTTTTTAAAGACTTTCTCGACCGGTTTGTTCTCATCTTTATCGATGATATTCTTGTGTATTCTAAAACCGAGGAGGAGCATGAAAAACATCTTCGGATTATGTTGGAAACTCTTAGGAGTAATCAATTAAAGGCAAAATTTTCTATGTGCCACTTTTGGCAATCTCGTGTGAAGTTTCTCGGTCATATTATTTCCGAATCCGGAATTTCCATGGATCCTTCAAAGATTGAAGCGATTCAAGATTGGAAGAGACCGGAGAGTGTGACAGAGATTCGTAGTTTTCTCGGCTTGGCGGGCTATTACCGTCGTTTTATCAAAGACTTTTCTAAGATTGCCGTGCCTCTCACTAGCTTAACGAAGAAAGGTGTTAAATACATTTGGTCAGACAAATGTGAAGCTTCTTTTCAGAAATTAAAAGAACTCCTGTCTAATGCTCCTATTCTTGTTATTCCCGAGGGGAATCAAGATTTCGTTGTTTATACCGATGCTAGTCGCATTGGTTTGGGTGCCGTTCTTATGCAAAAGGAACGTGTTATTGCTTATGCTTCTAGGCAATTAAAGCCTGCTGAGACTAGATATGCCACTCATGATTTAGAGCTCGCGGCTATTTTTTTTGCTCTTCGGATTTGGCGTCATTATCTCTTAGGAGAGAAATTTGTTCTTTACACAGATCATAAGTCTTTGAAATATTTATTCTCTCAAAAGGAACTTAATTTGCGTCAACAGCGTTGGCTCGAATTTCTTGCATCATATGACCTTGACATTCTTTATACTCCCGGTAAGGGTAATCGTGTCGCCGATGCTCTTAGCCGTAAACAACAAGTTGTTGTTTCTATGATGATATCCGAATGGAACGATCTCGAGATCTTATCCACTTGTGAGATTCGAGACCGCGTATCCGAGTTATGCTCATCATTTGTTTTATGTAGCCTTGAGGCTCATCCTTCTCTTTTGGACCGCATTCTTGAAGCTCAAAGGCTAGATCCCGAATTGGCTCTTCTTGGCCAAAATATTAAGGATAAAATTGATATTGAAGGTTTGAAAGACTTTGATATCGATTCTCGTGGCGGCATTCGGAAATTTGGTAGACTTGTCGTGCCAAATATTGGTGATCTTCGTAGAGATATTTTAGAAGATTCTCATCATTCTAGATTTACCATTCATCCCGGAAGTAGTAAAATGTACGCGGATATGAAGCGACTTTATTATTGGGAAGGAATGAAACTTGACATCGCTAACTTCGTTAAGCGTTGCATGACTTGCCAACTCGTTAAGGCCGAACATCAAAGGCCCGGTGGGCTATTGCAACCTTTAGAAATTCCAATTTGGAAGTGGGACCAAATTTCCAAGGATTTTATAGATGGCCTTCCCCGTTCTCGTTCGGGTCATGATAGCTTATGGGTGATCGTTGATAGACTTACTAAATCCGCCCATTTTATTCCCGTTCGGTCTAACCGAACCGTTCCTCTTTTGGCCAAACTCTTTATCAAAGAGATTGTTAAGTTACATGGAGTTCCTACTTCTATAGTTAGTGATCGTGATCCATTACTAGTGGATTTTGGAAGAGTCTTCAAAAAGCTTTAGGAACGAAGCTTAATTTAGCACCGCTTATCACCCCCAGTCCGAAGGACAAACCGAGCGTGTTAATCAAACTCTTGAAGATCTTCTTCGTGCTTGTGTGCTTGATTTCGGTGGAAGTTGGGAAGATCATATTTCTCTTGTTGAATTTTCTTATAATAATAGCTTCCAATTTAGTATTGGTATGGCACCTTTTGAGGCACTCTATGGAAGGCCATGCCGATCTCCTTCTTGTTGGCTTGAGGCCGGTGAGAAGCTGGCTTTAGGTCCAGATTTTATTCGTGATTCCACAGAAAAGATTGATCTTATTCGTCATAGGATGAAAGAAGCCCAGAGTAGACAAAAATCCTATGCCGATAACTGGAGAAGGAAGTTAGAATTTTCTGTGGGAGGTCTTGTGTTCATTCGTGTTTCACCTATGAAAGGTGTTGTACGTTTCAGTCGATCGGGAAAACTAGCGCCTCGATATATTGGGCCATTTCCTATCACGAACCTATTGGTTCCATGGCTTATCGCCTTTTATTACCGGCTCAGTTTTCTGCTATGCATGACGTGTTTCACGTTTCTCAACTTCGGAAATGTCTTCGAGATTCCGATTCTGTTCTTGAGCCCGGTATTGTGGAAGAGATTGAAGTTTCGCCTAATTTAACTTATGAGCAACATCCTATTCGTATCATTGCTTCGGAAGTCAAACGACTCGAAATAAAGATGTTCCGCTTGTTAAAGTTCAATGGTCTTCAAATCCTAAGGATTGTTCTTGGGAATCTAGAGAGTACATCGAGCGTACACATCCGGATTTACTTTCTCGTGCTCTTTGAGGTGAACTTCTTATTTCAAACTTCTTTTGTGTTGAATATGCTTTTATGGTTGTTACTATATATATATCTTCTTCTTAAATATTGCGAGGACGCAATTTCTTTAAGGAGGGGAGTCTGTAATAACCCGCATATTTATCGATTTTATATTTAAATATTTTATCGTTAGTCGGATTTTAGTCCGAAAAGCTACTTTTTGCATACGGTCGAATTAGGACTCGGGACCACTCCCATTGAGTTTAAAATGCCGTTTGCGACCTTTTTGAGTATAAGCTTCGATATGTTTGGAGAAAGTTGATTTTTGCTACTTTTTACTTTGGGTTTGGTTTTTGGGCTCAGCCCTATGTTAACTTATACTCCAAAACTGAACCACTCTCCCCATTCTCCCTCACTTCTTTCTCTTTTCAGTTTTCTTAGCTTTAATGGTGGGAGAGATTGGAAATTAAAACTCTAAAACCCTAGTTTCTCTTGCAAATCAAATTCCTAGCTCCAAACTCAAGAAGAACCCATTGGTAAGCTTCTCTTCTTCTTCTCTAACTTATTCTCTTACCAATTTCAGAAATTCCTAAACCTAATTTTGGGAATGTTCTTGTTTTTGAGCATAGATTCAAGCTCAATTGGGTTGTGTTGAAGAGAGGTTGATTCTCCATTTGCTTTCAAGCTTCTTCTTGTTCGATTTTGTGAAAAGGTGAGATTTTTATCTCACATCTATGACTATAATTATCTTTGGTTGTTGGGTATGAATTCCTAACACTTCTTCATATGCATTTGCTCTTGTTTTGGATTGGTTTTGTGAATATTCCAATTTTTGAGTTTTTAAGTTAAATTTGTGTGAAATCCTTTTATGTATGTTTGATCATGCTTTTGGTGATGCATCGAGGAGCATATAGGGCCGGGTTGCCGATTGGCATAAACCCTTAGAGCCAATGTTCGTCCGGTTGCATTTTGAAAAAGTTTGCTCTTCATTTGAATAAGGCTGAAAAACAGCCCAGGCATGATTCAGTCGACTGAACCTGGAACCCGAGAGTTTCCAGGCATGATTCAGTCGACTGAAAACTCTGTTCAGTCGACTGAAACTGGAAACAGAAAGTTTCCTGAACCTGGAAAATTTCCAGGCACAGGGTCAGTCGACTGAAAACTCTTTTCAGTCGACTGAACCTGCTGTTTGAGTCCAATTTGCCTTTTTGGATTGAATTTCCAATTTAAATCGATTCGTGATGATCCTATTTATTGTCATCATTCATTATCATCTTTGATGACTTATTTTCTTTGGGAATTTTAGATATATCCACTTCGATGGATCCTTGATCGATTTCATTGGATTTTTATTCACATCTTCGAATGTGATCTTTGTGATTGATTGTTTCTACAATCCCCCTTGTGCTTTGTCACTTTAAAAATATAAAGGTTTTCCTTACTAGTAGTAAATATCAAAACTCTTTCCTTAAACGATTTCAATGCTATTTTACTACCAAATTCGTTTATAAAACCTTTTTCCAATCTATTAGTATATATAAACCTTTACCTCACTCGTATGAGAAATCTAATTAAACGGCTTAGTAAAACAAGTGGTATGAAACGCTTGCGTTTACTTTGTCGGTTAATTCTTGGACTTGTTCGATTGAACCTCTTGTGACAATTTTCTAGTGGAGATCTACAATTTGTTCGTAAATATTTAAGTTAAGCTAGTGGTTATGGGACATGATGCTAAGCTCATATATTTACTAGCTTACTGTAATCGACACTTCTCGATGATCATGACGATCATTTTTGTGATTTAGACTAGCAATGTGCGATGTCTCTTTGTCTGCGTGGGAGACTAAACCCCGTTCGTGTGTCAAATTTGTGGGGTAGCAACCCACGGTCTTCGGACCATTCGTGTGTCAGGTCTTCGGACCATTCGTGTGTCAAATTAATGGCTAGCTACCATGAGATAGCTTCTCGTTCATGTGTTACAGCTGTTGGTGAGTTTTCATGCTCCCGTTCATGTGATAGGCCTCCCCCCTTATTTTGTGTGATTTCTGGATTTCGTGTGTCGAATTATGGAATTTTCTTCTTCACCTATTTTTGTGATTTCTATTGATATGATTTATCAATTCTTGTGCATAGGTGAATTCGTGTGTCATTGACTGGATTCCTTGTGTTGATTTTTGGAATTTATGTTTCACCAACTTTGTGATTTCTATTGATATGATTTATCAATTCTTGTGCATAGGTGAATTCGTGTGTCATTGACTGGATTTCTTGTGTTGATTTCTGGAATTTATGTTTCACCAACTTTGTGATTTCTATTGATATGATTTATCAATTCTCGTGCATTGGTGAATTTGTTGTCATTGACTTTTGTGATTGACTTTGATATAATCGTCAATATTTGTGGTTGGATGAACGAAATAAGGAGTATGACATTTCCTTTGATTCTTGTGTAGATTTTGAGACATTGAATAATCCCTTGATGATTTTCAACTGCTTATATATCACAGCTTGGCATTGTGATTATTATGTGTTTAGTCATATCTCTTATTCTATATCGTTTCATCTGATATTTATACTTAGACTGATCCGTTTATTATTTTCTTATTAAATAATACTCGGGTCAGACCGAGATGTTACAGGTGCTTCAGCTTGACTTCTCTCTTGGGATTGATTTCTCTGACTTTTGGTTGACTACTTAGATTAGTAGTTTTTCTTGTATACATTTGAGATATAGACTCCTTAATGTATACTTATTCTATTGTGTAGTTCGTGTAACTATTCTTTTGTGGTATTGTGGATCTTTTTAGACCACTACTCTGATGAACACTTCTATGTGTTATATATATATTCATATCTTCTTCCGCCTTTGTGATATGAATTATCTGTGACTGATTTATGTTATGTTTATTTCTATATTTGTTTCCGAAGATTTTATATAGCCACTGTGTGATAGCTTTGAGTTTGTATCTGTATGTCGGATTTCCTCTAGAGATGAAAAGTTATATTTTTGTTTTATCTGGCATACCGGTACTCGCACAAAGCAATTATACAGATGGTCGCTCCTCAACAGCCTTATTCTCCGTGCTAGTCAACAGCATTACTCCGTAGTGTTCTTGGCTAGCGTGGGTATAGAGGTGGGGCGTCACACTAACCGAAGGCCAAGCCTAATTGGGTACATATGGAAGCAAAAGCAAACCGCATGACAAATCTAGTCGGTTACGTATGGATGCAAAAGCAAACCGAATGCCAAACCCAATTGTGTACATATGAAAACCAATCTGTAACTAAGACATACTGTTTAACCGAGCATACCATTGAATGTAAAAGTCAACTTGACATCAAACCTAATCGGGTACGTATGGATGCAAAAGCTAACTGAATGCCAAAACCTAATCAGGTGCATATGGATGCAAAAAGCAAACCGAATACCAGATCTAATCGGTAACATATGAAAACCAATCTATATCCAATACATATTGTTTAACCAAGCATACCATTGAATGCAAAAGTCGACCTAATGCCAAACCTAACTAGGTATGTATGGACACAAAATCAAATCAACCGCCAAACCTAATTGGGTACATACGAAAACCAATCTATAGTCAAGACATATTGTTTAACTGAGCATTCCATTGAATGCAAATGCTAATCGAATGCGAAACCTAATCGGGTACGTATAGACACAAAAGCCAACCAAATGCCAATCCTAACTTGGTGCATATGGATGTAAAAGCTAACCAAATGCAAAACATAATTTGATATGTACAGATGTAAATGCCAATCGAATGCTAAACCTAATCGGTACCTATGAATGCAAAAGTCAACCGAATGTCAAAACTAATCGAGTACATATGAACATAAAATCCAACCAAATTTCAAACCTAATCAGGTACATATGGATGTAAAAGCGAACTGAATTCCAAACCTAATTGGATAAATATGGGTATATAAGCTAACTAAATGCCAAACCTAATCGAAGACGTATGGAAATAAAAGTAAATCGGATGCCAAATCTAATCGAGTATATATGGAAACCAGTCTATAATCGAGATGTATTGTTAAACCAAGCATATCATAGAATGCAAATGCTAATCAAATGCCAAACCTAATTAGATAAGTATGGATGCAAAAATTAATCGAATGCCAGACCTAATCGGGTATGCATCGGTACAAAGCTGAATACCAAACCTAATCGGATACGTATAGATGCAAAAGCTAAATGGAAACATATGAAAATGAATTATAACCTATGTAAATTGTTCAATGGAGATATCTTATTTAACTGAGAAACATAGACAAATTCCAATAGCATGTTTATGAGATGTGAAATGATAGTTTTATGTAGCATTTTAACTATGAAATCCACTAGCATGTTTAAAGAATGAAAATGATAATTCAATGTAGCATTTTCATCAAAGTCTAATAGCATGTTCGTGATATGTGAAATGATAATTTCATGTGATGTAATAATTATGAAATCCACTTGAACGTTAAAAAAATGCAAAGTGATAGTTTAATGTAGCATTTTTTGTTAAGAAGTCTACTAGCATGTTTATGATATTTGAAACGATTATCTGATATGGCATTTTAGCAATGAAGTCCACGAGCATGTTAAAAATATGCAAAATAATCATTTAATGTAGCATTGCAGTTACAAAGTTCAGTAGCATTTATATAATGATTAAAATGATAGTTTGATGTGGCATTTTAGGCATGAAGTCAACTGTCATATTGTTAGAAGATGAACTTTTGGGTAACTACAAAAGTATGAAAAGTATTTAATATAACTTTAAACTACACAACAGTATGTCTATTCACTACAAGAAAAATTGCTTTTAACAGCAATGGGGAACAGCGTTTAAAAGTTGATTGCTGTTGTCGAACCTTT
Source organism: Allium cepa (assembly GCA_030765085.1). Lineage (NCBI taxonomy): Eukaryota > Viridiplantae > Streptophyta > Magnoliopsida > Asparagales > Amaryllidaceae > Allium > Allium cepa. Next base: position 782,106,969 of record CM060929.1, read on the forward strand.
TATATGTAGGAAAAACTAAAAACAACACAGTAAAACGCTGAGATTTTTATTCAGCAATTTGTGAAATGTCGTTCCCTCTAAAAATTTCATTACCGCGTAAATTAATTTCCCTCTTCTAGCCAAAATAAGAAACCTAAATCACCTACGCCTCCAAATCTTAATTGCTTCCCTCTTCTAGCCAAAAATAACTCACACAATCCACGTTTACTTCTCAATTCAGGATCAAAGTCAAACCAGGCGATGGTACTAAAATCACAATCACACAATCCACGTTCGCGTCTCAATTCAATGAAATCGCACCTAAGAACCACACTGCTGAAAATTGCAACTGCGAGAATCGGTCTTTGGAACTTGATGAGGTTGCGGTTGGCTGGGCGGTGCTCGAAGAGGTGGAAATAAAGATTGGTTTTGTTGGCAAAGTTGATCAAGTTGAATAAGTTGAATTGGTGGAGATTGCTGAAGGTTGGTGGGTTCGAATAAGGGGATTTCGGTGAGGCAATTTGTGAAGTTGATGATGATAGTTTAGGGTCTGTTAGGTGGCAAGTTGCGGTGGGTGATTGGAGGAGTTCGCTCGATATTCATAGGAAATTGATGAATCTGGGATAGTGGTACGTAGGCAAGCAAGCAGTGGTAAGTGGTGCTAAGGGAGAGATGATGGAATCGCTTTAGTTGGTTTGTTATTGGTTAACGGGACTACTGCTGTTGACGGTCGGGGTCACAGATAATTGCAGTGGTAATGGTGGAGGATTTGCTTAATGGTTGAGTTTGGTATCAGAAGTGAAGATGTTGTGTTGAATGAGGGTGGTGGTGTTGCTCTGGTATACGGCAGTGTGATTGAAGTGGTTGTGAACTTTTGATTATTGGCAGTAAATGTAGGAGATAGATTTTAGGGGGAAGGTGATGCAGAAGTTATCGAGGTAGACTTGCAGTTCCAAGTTTTGCAGAGGGGAGTGTTGATTGGCAGAAGCTAGGTGGTGCTGATGGTGGAAATGGAATTTAAACCCCACCAGTTGCACTTATGATCTTAAAAAATGCTTTGTCAATTTTTTCTGCACGTACAACAGGTAACCACTGATTTAGAGATTGCTAGGATATGCTTCTGTATTCTTAAACTGTACATTTGAATTTACATTCTCCGCTCTTCTAAATATTTGAATAGGCTGTCTATTTATTATGTAGTATCTTGGTCCAGCTTTTATTTTTCTAGATTAATTTCACATTTATCCTATTATTGTCACTCATTCCATTTTTATTTCTTTTTGGATTGCAGCACGATGTAGTGTTCCAACTAGGGAGGCCAAAGGTGTTTTAGTTCAACAAGCTTTTCAAGTTGCCGTTTCTTTTCTCTTGTTCACGGTATGTTTTCGCCTTTGACATTGCATATCATTTACATTTTGGGAAGTATTTGGATAAATCACATATTAATTTAGCAGACAGGATGTAGATTCTGGATCTCTTTGAAATCTGATTCATGAAATATTTCCAATTGTCTACTTTACATAACCTTTCTTGTTTTTACTTTTGATTAATTGATGTTATACAGTTCGAAAAAAACAATATCTGTATTGTTTCTTGATTCAACAATTTAAAAAGTTACAGTAAAATTTTCTCTATTTGAAATTTAATTTGAAGTAGTCATAGATCTACATACGTGAATTGAACATCATAAAGTAAAAGTTCACTTTATTTCAGCATTTGCTGAAGTAGTTCAAATACAACCTCCAATTGTTTACATAATGACGACGTGAATAATCATCTTAAGTTTATACTAAGTCACATGGAGATGTCCAAATGTTGCTTAAAGGCTACGCAAGTAGCTCAATCATGTTAACTAATATTTATTTTACCTTAATTCTAATTCTACATGTAAAACCTTTCAAGATACCATGTAGATCCATGCATTTCATATAGTAAAAACTCAGTCGTTCCTAATTAGTTTTTGTGCTGAAGCACTTTCTATGATGTCTTCATTCTTTTATTTATTTTATACAGATTTTTGAAAGCAAGAAAATTTGATATTGAGAAAGCAATAATCATGTGGGCCGAATTGCTCAGGTGGAGGAACGAATTTGGTGCTGACACTATTCTAGAGGTAATTATAGCTTATTTGCCTTTTTTACTTGCCAAGTTTGATTGAGAAGCACCAGTTTTTTCAAGCTTAGAAGATTCTGCTAACAGAGGGTTTTATACATACATGCATGCATGAATTTATTACTCTAGACTTTTTCTATAAAAAAATGCTTTACGAACTCATGTTTAATTCTTACACACGTTAGTAATTTTGGAACCTTTATGTTTTTATTTTATATGCAAATTGATGTGGAGCATAACCGATTCAAGTATTTTTGACGTATGCATACTTAGGGCTGTTACAGTTGATATATTCAACTTTCAAATCATGGTAACAATATGCATGACAACCATTACAAAACTAAAATGGTAATCATTTCAAAGCTCAAAATGGCAACCTTTTAGCTTTTACTGATGATGGTTATACTTTTCAAATTGATGGTTGGTCACGTTGTTTGTAACTGTTATCAAAATTTGATATTAGCAGTCAGTTCATATAGTAAGTAGTTAATATCTCAAAAGTTCCTTATAACTTTGTTTATCTAGTTTTAAGGCTAGTGGTCATCCCTAATTAGTTAGAATATCAACTGAAGGAAAAATTCATCATTAAGGCTTGTTTGCTGAAGTATAATCGAAACAAAACATGCTTTTTCTACCACTGTGACAAAGGTTTGAAAAAGTGAACTGAAATGATCGTAAATCGAGCAAATTAACCTTTTTAGTAAATCATACCGTGAACTTGTTGCACCTATTCCTATGAGTATCAACAATGCAACTTCTATTGGAAACCAACTACAGTTCATTGCACATCGTCATCTAATTTGAATGAGCATGTTGGTATAACTAAACTGAACCTCTTTTAGAAAGGGAATGAGTCATCTACTTCAGCACCTATGGACATTGTTCCAAATTGAAACAGGCGTTCTGCATTCCATAGCAAAAGTAATTCAACTGTGTGTGTATATGTAAAATTTCATTCACATCTAATTCCTTTCTGTCCTAGAAACTGTCTCCAAAGATGCCATTTCAGCTTGCCTTGGTTGTTATCGTAAAAATGTTGAGAGCTTGTGCTCACCATCATCGCCAAGGACAGGTTACAAGTTATGTATGTTATTTTTGAGATCATTTTATGCTTTTTTTTCTTCTATTAATCGTTGAATCCTGTAGCCAAATATAGTGGCACTTTATATTTAATATTATGGCCTGATAATTGAAACACAACTTTGCATGCACTAAACATTACTCAATTACTATTTCTCTCATATTTTTATTATTTGTTTGCATATTAAACTACACATATACATGTATATATAACCGGTCCATTTTAATAATATATACATCAAATTACAGCTAACATAATAAAATATAAAAAATAAAACCACTACCTAATATTATAAAATTTAACCGAGTTAATTTTGTTTTATGAAAATTAAATTATATTATAAAAATTAAACGAGTCTAAAATAATAATATTAATTAACCAAGTTTATAAAAATCAACTAAGTTTTATAAAAATTCAATAAGTTTATAAAAATTAACCAAGCAGTATAAAAATATAACTAAATCTTCTATAATAATAATAATGTAGTTAACTAAGATTTATAAATCTAATAAGTTTATAAAAATTAATTAAGTATTAAAAAAAAGTAAATAATAATTATAAGTTAACTAAGTTATATAAATATTAAATAAGTTTATAAAAACTAACTAAGTATTATAAAAAATTTCAACTCGGATTTAGTGAATTTAATGAACTTGTGAATTCGTGATTAATATATTGGTCAAAATTTCATAGATTAATTATGATAAAATTCAACAGCATGGTTTATGTCATAATTTCTCTTGTCTACCGATATCATCTTCCTCAAATTTTGAATAAACATTTTCTATGTTTTGAGCTCTTCAAAAACATTATTTTAGTGAAAACTAGATAATGAATATGGCTTGGTTTTTATTTTTTTAGCATGGCTGACAAACAAAATGACACTTGAGCTTTCTTTTGGTATGCTTTGCAACAGTTTCACCTTTCAAATTTTATGGCATATTTTAGTCAGGATTCGGTCCAATATTCTGTGAATATGTTATAGGAATACCATTAAAGTATCAATTAACCTAAGTTTTGCGTTTATTGCAGCTTGTATGTTATTTCATTGAAATATCTGATTGTAGAGAAGAAGTTAGCGAAGGGGCACAATGTTTTTTTATTTTAACCATGTTAATATGTAAGTTCTACAAAGTGATTGTCAAACAACTAGAACTAGAACTAAGTTAACTGAGTTTTATAAAAATTAACAAGTTTAATTTATAAAAATATAAAATATAACTTAATCCTCTATAATAATAATAATAATAATAAACTAAGATTTATAAGAATAACAATAAGTTGACTATGATTTACTTCTTGACCCGATCACCACTTATAAGAATATCAATATCACTTAGTAGACAGTTCTTTTTCAAATGACTACCGGAGAAATATGAAGGCTGTCAACGACACTGATATACAATCCTATGCAATAGAGTAAATTTCATTTTATATAGGACATGTTGAAAATTTTAGTTCCAATATTCTTACTTTGTTTTAATTGTGCTTCAAAGGTTCGAATGTGCTGACTCCTTGTTCCCTACTGCGTCAAGATTCCAAGTCTCTAGGTCGTAGGAGGTATGTTTCTGAACTATTATTTCAACATTTCATTTTATCAGAATCGTGCTCTGCAAAACATTTTTGAATTTGCAACCCAATGCAAGAATAAAAGAGCAGGCTATAAAGAGTATTTTTTAGAATAAAATTGAAAAGGACATGGATTCTGAATTCAATCAGGTTGGTGACTGACTGATTAATTTACATTTTAGGCTTTTGACTGCAAATGTACCACTTGGTATTCAAATGCTGCTTCTCCATTATATCACTTTCACCACTCTGCACCACTGCCTCACATCCTACTTGCATAAGCTTGACAGATATGCTTTTGCTTTACTCTACCTTCACTGTGATTGATGCATTATTCTTGCATCACAAGCCAAATTTCTACTCAGATTTTGGTAACGTTGACATACAACATCAATGTAATTCATTGTTATGTTTTTGACGAATTTTCTAAATATGCTATTCCAGCTAAAAATATTATAGGGAATAGAATTGGCAACTAGGTTGCACTATTCAATGTGAAAACTGAATTAGAGGGTGTGATGATATCCCTGACATTAGAATGTCTGATTTTGATGAAATACCAAGTGATCATACTGTGAATTCGGTGAGATGGTGTGATGTTATCCTTGACATTCTTCATTTGCAACTTAGAAACTATCTATATTCATTTCAGTTTTTGCTTGATTACAATAGTTGAGGGCTTCCATACATAGATATCAAGCTGGAAAGGCTAGATATGCTCGTTTTAGGCAGACCAACGACTTGTTGGTTGATTCAGGTTGGCACTGTAGCTTTTGCTTGCGATATATTAGTGAGTTATATTCGAAATGAAGGCTTATAACTATAACAATCGGATAAGGTTTTCTTATTTCTTGAATAAATAGAGAATTCAAGCCGTGATATGCAAGGTGTAGATTTCTTTGACATGCTTCCCGAGGTGTATGTTTTGACAACTGATAGCAAAGTTAGGTCCCATACCTAGTACTTACTCCACTGTTAATTTAACTACGTATTTGCTGCAAAATGTTGAGAAGAGTAAAATGAATTGCCTGCTTATCTTTTAACGCTTGATATTGTATGTTGGGCTTTCGGGTTCCAGGCCCATAAACATGTTTTTCAATTTTCATTGTATTTAAGACAACTGAATGTAGAAACTAAATGTACATTCAAGCAGCATATCATTCTTTGCTTTGATTCAATCAATAAAGTCAGTTTGCATTTCTTCTTCATCAAATCAAAAGATTATTCACATCATAGTAAATTCTAACATGGTATAATAGCCAACCTCAATAGCTTAACAGCTTTTCAAACTTGTTTGCATTTGTAATCTAATCAATCAGAGAAGTCTCATAATTTGGATCATAAAATATAACAAGTTAATTAAGTTATACAAAAAAAAATTAAATTATAAGAAACAATTAAGTTTTATAACAATTTAACTAAGTTAACCAAGTTTAATAATTAAATAATTTTCTAAAAGGTAACCAAGTTTTATAAAACATAAATAATTTATAAAAAGTAACTATGTTTTATAAAAAATTAACTAAGTTAAAGTTTCATAAAAATTAAATAAATTTCTATATACTATCAAAATTTTATAAAAATTAAATAAATTTATAATAACTAATTAATTTTAACAATATTTTTAACTAAGTTATATTTTTATAAAAATTAACTAAATTTATGAAAATTAATCTATTCTATAAAACTTTTATATAAAAATTAACTAATTTTACAAAAATTGACTTACTTTTACAAAATGCAAAGCAAGTTTTGTAAATTATACATTTATAAAATTAAACATATTTAAAAAAATTAACTATGTTTACAAATTATTTATATATTTATACATTGCATTTGAGCAAGCTGCTATCACAAACAATTTATGTATCTACATTGAATTCAATTAAATTCAAAAAATAAAACATAAAGGTATGCAATAATAATCCATTTTTAAACTTATTTCTAGCTATGGTCAAAAAAAATTATGCACACGTCTATTGGATGTGCATGCATACTGGTATTAAATATAGATAAAATTGACAGCTCGATCTCTCTGCCATTACCACTAAACAATATTTCATCCTCAACCTTTAGAAAATAAGGAAGGTTCATGTGATCCAATACCACCTCTAGAATTCATTTTTTAATATCCCCTCGTTGGCTTTAACCAACATTTTGCTTTTGTTAGAAAATTTAAAGCCCTTAGCTGGGCTCTATAAATGCTGTAGCAGGCCCCCAAATATGGTGTTCTATAGTCGTGGTTACATAATATGTTTGTTAACTTTTAGAACTTCACTTGATTTGACCATTATGTTTTTACACTCTGTGTAGTAATTTTAATTTGCATTCATGAACTGTAATCTTTTTGTCTATAGCCATTAGCTAATAAAAATTCAAATTACTTTTTTCTTTTGAGTCATATTCTATTATTTATTGTTTGCTAATATGCATTTCCACTGACAGAGACATTAGTGCACTCCTCTCTTGAACCATGTCAAGATGCAGATTTCACATTTCCAGTAAACTTTAATTTCAGTGAACACACAATCTATGTACGATGCCGTCCCTATCTAAAAGATTTCATGGAAAAGGTTGCTAGCCTCTTTGAGATCACCATATTTACTGCAGGCCAAAGTATTTATGCAGATAAGCTTCTTAATATTCTTGATCCTAAAAGGAAATTGATTCGACATCGTGTTTTTCGTGAATCATGTGTCTACGTGGATGGTAATTATATGAAAGATTTGTCGGTTCTTGGTCGTGATTTGGCACGGGTTATCATCATTGACAATTCCCCTCAGGTAAATGATTTCCCTGTGATTTTATGTCAGTATATGTTACCAAATTTATGAATTCTCATATGTGAACTATTAATTTGACCTTTAGAGAATTCTGATGATTGAGCTGATATTGAAGGCTGCAACATCATCAGTTGTAAGCTTGCTTATCTTGCTCGTAGTTATTTTTTGAAATTCTCTTTTGCTTGTCTCATATCTTAGTTTCTTGTTGGGTGGTTGATATTGTGCCATTAGTTTATTCCGTGCTTGTTTCATTTGCATTGCCATTTTTTCCAATGTTTTATGCAGTCATTGAAGAATATTATTATTTGTTCAGTGAGGGGGAAAAAAACTAATTTTATGTCCAGATCCATTTGCCTGAGCCCTCTATTGTTGTTGTGCTTGATCGGCAACTATTTGGTTCAAAGAGTACAGGTCGGAGTATGGGCATAAGCTGTTGATCAATAAGCTTTCTAGTCCAGTGAAGACCTGTTGATTTTAGACGGGAAAAAAAGAATCTATCACTACTAAGAAAAAACTAGAAAAATATATTCATACCGAATCTATGCTAGTATCTTCATTTGTCATGTCTCATGGTGTAGGCAGAAGCTTGCAGGATTTAATCTTTTGCGTGCAAGTAGCTACAAATACGTGGATGACATCTTAGGTGAGAGTGAACACAATGTCTGCATGTGTAGTGTTGTATTATGACAGCGATTCATCTTTGTCAACTCTCTCAGATATATGGTTGATGTTGATATTGCCACTGAATTTCTCATCTTTCCTAATTTAGAAGTTTTATGCTTTCATGATACAGTTTGAATCCTACTAACACATGATTATTGTAGTCGGATGTATTGTTGTTGTGATGCTTTTTCTATGCATTAAATGATCAACGTAGGCAATAAAAGTTACCTATTTAAATAGCATGAACCAGCACAAGTCTCTAACTCGGAGCATTGTACTTAAACTTGCAGGCATTTGGGTTTCAGTTAGAAAATGGAATCCCAATAGAGAGCTGGTTTGAAGACCGGAATGATAAAGAACTGCTTTCATTACTTCCATTTTTGGAAAGCTTGGTAGGAGTTGAAGATGTTCGACCAATAATTGCCAAGAAATTCAACCTGCGTGAAAAGGTAGCTGCTTCCTCTTCTTCACTGTTGTCGCTTGACTTAAGAAGGTGATGGCCCAAAAAAAGACTACTTTTTGTACGGGTTCAAACTTGGATGACCGTATGTACTATTACTATTCTTGTAATTCAATTTCTTGTATCTTAACGTTGGTTGTCTTGTTTACAGGCTACCGTTGTTTTTACATTTTTTTTATGAAAACCTGAACCTGTACTAAGATGTTGTAGAGTTTCGGAAGTAGATTTTCAAGTCATAAATTGGTTAAGGCCAAGTATAATTGTAATAGTGTAATATTTTATTAAATTTGGTTCGGTATCTATATTTAACGTAGCTCTGGTACTATCAATATTTTAGTGGAGATTTATAATCTTGGGAGTACCTTTCTTTTCTTTTTTATTCTTTTATATAAATAGAAGACAGCGTTTGATTAATGCTGTCAATGAAGAAACAACAGAGTTCAATTCGTGCTGTAATTATCTTGAAATAGTCAATAACAGCGTTTTTTACATGCTGTCGAAATAGTTGATGATTCAATAACAGCGTTTAGAAAAAGCTGTTGCAAACAGTTAAAGTAGAATTAAAACATCTTCGACAACTAAATTATTAACGCTGTTGAAACATAATACAGCACGTTTGAAAACGATGTAAAGACATTATTGACAGCTTGTAAGAAACGCTGTCAAAGAGATGTTTCAACAGCGTTTATAGAAAAGCTGTTGTAAGTTCTGTATATAAGACAGCATGTCGTTATACAGCGTTTGAACTAACGCTGTTGTATCGTATTACAGCGTTTATCAAACGCTGTTAAAAGCCTTTTGTGGTGTAGTGATTCCTGTTACTTTCAATTATACTACAATGCAATATACAACTAGCATAATGCAAAAACTTAATGTTCACAGTTTGTACTGTTGAAATTTTAAATAACATATGTTGCTGAATGTTGAGTGCCTAAAATTGTTCAAAAACATTTTATACACCTGTAAATACCATGATATTTATGAATGATACAAATAATTAACTATTAAAATAAAATGCGAAACACATTTAGCATTACACTTTAACAAGTCTAATAATAGCCAGAAGCTTACCAGAAATACAATCCACATCAAATAGAACATCTGAAACTAACAAGAGCGACATTCAACATCAGATACAAAAAGAATAAAATATTAACAGAATAAATTACATAGTACGCACAGAAATGCTAGTTTCATATGTCATCATAATATAAAAGATGTAATAAACGAATAACAAAACATTAATAGCCTAAATTGCACAGTATGCACTCAAACTTTGTTTATCTCAGATGACTCAAAAATGCTTATGGCAGCATCTCCTATTCTCATCATCTCATAGCATGACAAGGATGGTGAACTCAACTCAAGCAATCCAGAATGGTGGTGGGATGATCTCGGTTTTCATTTGAGAGGAATGTTGAAATGGAACGCATCTTCGAGTCAGCATCTCAGACGAATAACAACGATGAGTCTTGGGCAGACGGAGTGGCGAACTTTGGCTAAAGCAAGGCGACGCAAATGTTGGTCTCAGGCGAGGCTAGAAGGGAGGCAGCACGACTTTACTCAAGGTGCCATTCCCACTTGTAGTTGGCATAATTTGAGATCCAGATTGAAGAATACAATATTATTTAACTTTTGGGAAATTTTGGCCCACATCTCTCTCTTTAAAATAAATTAGTCCCATATCCCTCAAAACTATAAAATTCAAATTACACCCTTAAAGTAAAAATTTGTCCGTGAAACTTAATCGTCTCATTTAACCGGGATTGAAAAAACTCGTTGAACATTAATCGACTTCAATTTCTTCAATCCAACCTTTGTTTGCTCGGTAAATAATCGTTCGCACGAATCAAAACCAATCGAAATCGAATTGATTTCCAAACCCTAGAATCGCAAAAACGTGGTTGTGAATTGTAGGTTTATAAAAGGAGAAGTATATGCACTGAAATCGCCACAATAGATGGCTACTGTGAAGAACATGCGAGCTTACAACAACAAGAGACTAATAATACTGATCTACAACTAACAGTGCATCAAATAGAGGAAGAAAAAAAAGAAAAAAGGTAAATAAATCAAAATTTTGACATATTTAATTATGTTTGTTGGTTTTTTGAATTTAAAAGTTCGCTTACATGTAAAATTGTTAAAGCAAATATTTAACATATGCAACTTTGGATGTTGGTTGGTTGAAATTAGTGGATTTGTTTGCATATAAAATTGATGATAGAAAATATTTTGTTGCTTTGTATATAACAGTACATCATTAGTAGATTATTATTATGTTGTAAAATATAATAGGCAAATCTATGTCGGGAGGAATATTAGGCAGGCAAATATTTGCCTGGTAAATCCTAGCCAGGAAAATATTTGCCTGACTAATATATGCCTAGTTAATATTTTTCCAACATAGATTAGCTTTATTAAACATCCATTGAAATCTATCATATTTTGCTTTGTATATAACATAGATCATTCTTCAAAATACAATAGTAAATCTCTGCTAGGAGAAATATTAGCTGGGCAAATATTTGCCTAGCAAATATTGGCCAAGCAAATATTTACATGCTTAATATTTGCCAGTTAATATTTTCCTTTCAAAGATTGGATTTACTGAACATACATTGAAATGTACCATATGTTACTTTGTATATAACATAGATCATTCTATAAAACATAATAGACAAATCTATGCTAGAAGAAATATCAGGCAGACTAATATTTGCAAGAAAAATATTAGCTAGACAAATATTTGCATGACTAGTATATGTCTGGTTAATATTTTTCCAGCATAGATTAGATTTGCTGAACATGCACTAAAATGTATCATACGTCACACATTAACTAGCTTAATTTTTTTTTTACTTCCTAGATTCAAAACTAGAAAGAATGTTTAGAATACATATATTACCAGAAAAATTAACTAACCTAATTTATAGTTATTTCAGTTCACATATTCAACATTAGCAACAATGGTGACAAAAAAGGTCATGCCAGCACCAAGAAAACAATTAGCATACATGCCATATCCACAAAAAAGAAAATCTGCTAAGAATTTCTTGAAGAAGATCATTCTGAATCTACTTTAGAAATTAAGACTGATGATTATGATCCATTAGTTGAATAAACCGAATCATCTTCACCTGAAACAGAAACAACATATTTAAGTCTTTCAAAAAAAGGAAGCAATAAAAGGTGACAATCATGTCCTCTAAACAAGCAACAACACTGAAACCAAAGATGGAGATTATAAAACAATAAAAGCTCACAATTCTAGAAACCTACCAAAGTAGCTTTAAAGCTTTCCACTCCCTATTCCAAAAATTAAAAAAGAACAATCTTCTAAAACATACACACATCGATCGACTGACGATGACTCTATTTCACAAGATATTCCAAGATTTCTAAAATGATAATATAACAATTAAAGATATATACGTAGAATCTGCTTCTTGTGATTTAATAATAATATAGCCATATTCAGCAAAAGAAAACTGCTTTCATTTTGGATACATGAAAGTAACAATGAAACAAACTGACATTGCTAAAATATTTGAATTGGATATCAATGATTTGACAATTTATACAGGTACTCATTTGGAAGAAGTTGAATTGAATGCTGCTGTAAAATGCTTCAAGGATCAATATTTTACTGATGGAAAAATGATAAAAACCAAAGATATAGAATCAAAATTAATGTTAGCTTCAAAAGGAAAGACAAAACAAGATCAAATTGATGTTGCACGGTTTATGATAATGATCTACTATCAACATATTTGCTTTCTAATGCAAACCCATCATTTCCCTTAGCGGTGCTGCCATATATTTATATAGTAAATGAAATGAAAAAGTTTCATGGCCATCAACAATTTAGAATCATTTGATTGATCTAATCAAGAAACAAAAAAGATACCCTCAGAAAAATTAGAGCATGTGTAACTATTTTACTCCTAAATACTAATAACACATTTTTAGTTTTAAGATTATATTATAGACTAAAATATAATCTGATATTGTTTTGCAGTACCGGTTCTATGACATGACTGAAATAACACAATCAAGGTTAGGAAGAAAGCGAACCTACATTCACAAAATGAAAACTGCAGGAGGTTACTTCAAATATTATTTAGAAATTCATCAATCGAAATGTAATAATTCTTCTTTATAATAACATTTAGTTAAATATTTATTAATACATATATTCTAGTAGTACATTTAACTATAGTATGTTTGTTCCAGTAACTTTCAAGCAAAAAAATTCCTATTAAATAATTGGGATATTTGCCAGCCGAATATTTGCTAATAAAATACGAAATTAAAATTTCTAATTTCTAATTCACAAAGAAAAGAAGAAAAACAAAAAAAAGGAAAAGGTGCTAAAAATTACCAAAGCTCTCTTAAAGAAAAAGCTCTAGTTGTTGATAAAAAATATAAAAACAACTGAAATATCTAAAATTGGAAATGAAGAAATTAAAAGAGGATAATGTAGTTCTAAAAAAAGAGAATGAGCTTCTACAAAACAAAATAAAGATTTGAGAAAAAAGAAAAAAAGAAGAAAATGGTGAAGATCATAATGATGGCAAAGTGATAATGATCAAATAAATGATGATGAAGAAATAGATGATAATGATTATAATTATGAAAAAGATGAAGCTGATGAAAAGGATAAATTTCAAGTTTCGACAAGAAGGCTCGAATTTGATTTGGGTTTTGTGGTATCGAATCGATGGCTGGAATGGATTGTCGTGACAATCGGTGACTTGTTGAGGATGGTCAAGGGGTGCCGGACCATCGTTGCCGATGGTGAACGTGCACCTGGTTTCTGTGTGCATTGATGTTTGGAAACGAAGGAGTTTTACTCGGGTTGAAGCTTGGGTTCGAGGGTCGTTTGCTCGAGTTTATTCTTGAGTTGCTCGCGAGAGAGAAGTTTGGCCCAGTATTTAAAATTTCAACCAAATATAAGTTTTAAATTTAGCAAAGCCTTTTGCAAGTGGAAGAAATTCGAGTATGGACTCGAGCTAAACCAGGTAGAACCTAAAGCAGGAGAAAATGCAGTTTTTAAAGGTTTTACAAAATAAGTTTTTAAATTTAAACTGAATCTAATTTTAAAACTATTTTGTAAAATAAATGTTTTCTTAAAACATTTGATTTGGAAGACTTGTAATTTGTTTACTTAAAATTTGCTAAGTTAAATTGAAAGATTTTAATCTTAAGTTTAAATTTAAAAGTTTAATTTAAAAAGTGGAATGATTTAAAATGTATTTAAATTATGATAGTGAGTCATAAATAAAGATAAAGACCTATCTTTAAAGTTAATAAAGATTTGATAATTAATGACTAATTATTTAAATGAAGTAATTAAGAGTAATTAAGTTGTAATTAGCAACTAATTAATTACTTAATGGAAGTAATTAAGGATTAATTACTTAGCGTAGTTAATTACGGATTGATTGATTAAGTAAACTAATCAAGGATTAGTTAAGTAATGAGTATGATTAATTAAGGGATAATTGATCAATGAAGTGGTTATAAGATAATTAATTTGAGTAATTAATTAAGGATCAATATAATTAATATGGATGAGTTGATCACTTATTGTAATTAAAGGATAATTAATCTAAAATGATTAATTAAGTTGGATAACTAAAAGATGATTAATTAATCGGTTTGTAATTAATTAATGTTAAGTAAGGATAATCTAAGTGATTAAGATTAGTAATTAATTTAATTAGAGATAAATTAAATTAATTTTGGAAGTGATCAATCTTGCTTATGAATGATTGAATGATGTTAAATGCCTTGTATTGGTTGATATCTCTGATATGAAATGTTTTATATGATAAGTTTGGGTAGCCAGTGATAATGTGGTTATTTATCGGTGGTGACTTGCTGTGTAAAAGCGATATCCGGTATTTAAATTTAAATTGTATTCACTTGAATAACTTGTGTTAAGATGACGTTGAATTCGAAGAGACTAGAGTCGGATGTTAGTAAATACCCGAAACAACTTTGATTCTTTATAGATTGATACGTGAAATCAATAGACTGGAATGGAATGACTTAAGTGAATTAGACCATATAATCTAAGTTCTAGTACTTAAAAATTGATGTGTGAAATAAGTGATGTCTATATCAAATTGTGAATTTGTAAATTGATACGAGTTGCCTTGGGTTTTATTTAAGTTTTATGTTTTTGTATTCCACGCTAGATGGGTTTACTCACGCTGGTTTCCAGCCTGACCCGGGTGTTTCTTTGATGTAATGCTCGGGTCAGACCGAGTATTACGTATTTTCAGGGAAGGACGTTCTGGAGCTCAGGGGGCGAGCTGGATGGTAGGAACGCATGGAGTGTATTCCGCTGTAATATATTATAGATATTTGGGACATGTTAATTTTAACGGTCCAGTGTTTGTAAATGTTGTAACTCTGATGTATTGATATAAATAACTGATCAGTTTTCCTTTGTATAACTGCTATTTTATTTGATATTATATTTTGATCCGCTGCGAATGTGAGATTCTATGTCTTGTTTTCTGTTTTCTTCTTCTATCTCTTCTCTTCTTTTCCTAACTATCTGAAGGTTCGAAAATTTTGGGTTGTTACAATAAATATGTTAGTATTAATAAAAGGGATGATGATGATAATGATGTAGTTTTAGATGCAGATGTTCAAGGTCTTAATAAAGACAAAATTATTGAAGTTGATGGTGCTAACAAGACAAGAAAGAAGGTAATATTATGACGATCCGCCTTTCTTACTACCAAAGACGACACTTAATACATTCTCGTATTCTTGTGCCGATCATTTAGTCATTCGAAAGACAGGTCATTAAGGGTGAAAGAAAGATAGAACACAAGGAACTAAACAACATAGAATCTCACAATGCAATGAACAATATATATTACTCAACATAATATATTACAAAGTCATTTCAAAAATGTACATCAGGGTCATACTAATATAAATTCTAACCTCGGACAGTTATAACGGCCTGTCCCTTCCTAACAGATATGATATGCTTATAATACAGTGGAAACAAGAAAAACAAATAGATACTGATGAAGCCACCTGCTCCAACTCCTCCAAAATGAATCTGGGGAAAACCTAAACTACTTGGCTGCCCATTTAAATTTGAGCACCCAAGAGTTTAAGAAAAGAAAATAAACTCTGGGTCAGACATGGGTCTGATGTGAGTAAATCATAAGTCTTTAACTTTGTAAAAACCTTTAAATCAAAGGCATCTCGTATGACAATGCCGCACATAAACACAGAAGAGTTTTTACCTTATGATAACCAAAACATTTGTATAAAAAATCCAATGATATTATAATATTATCTATGGTTTCAAATAAATATCAAAATAGCTGAAATTGTTACTATATTAAATTCTGACATACTAGGCTCTAAAATCAAAATCGTAAAAGCATATATTGGAGATTGGATTTCATACCATGGTAAGGTAAGGTAAGGGACTTCCTACCGATGGTATACCCTTATAAAATGCACTAGAGTCTGACAAAACTTCTTGTACCCTTGCTACGCAGAGCCGACTTCCCCTTTAACATGGCGAACCAAATTACCTCATCCCTTTTTCATACCGAGGCCTTATACTACCATGGTGTTTGCGTGCAAAACTACTCAAATATGTACGATCTAGAATGGGATGGCGGCTCCTAATGGTGGTTGATCACTTAGCTCTGTTGCATACCATATTTTAGCCGTTTCCTGGTCTGTGAGGTCTGTGAGGTCTGTGAGGTTTGTGAGGTTACATCTTTACCTTCTTCCTCTTAGTAGACCATCTTGGAATGCTAACAATGCCCTCCAGGCAGAGTAACAATGCCAGCATTCATTCACGCAAGTTGTTTTGGGAGCGAACAAACATTCTACATTACTACCTTTCATTTTGGAATCATCCTCAGCAAGAATAGTATAACTACATATCATACTTCGAATGATTTAACATCATTCATTATTAGTTTGGAGTTTGGATAAATCCAGGGACCAGTGTCTCCAAAACTAAGCGATAATTTTCGGCTAACTCAATTCTGGTTCTTTTGGAAGTATGCACTAAGCAATCGAGCCCTCGTCGGAGAAGTCAAATATACCAAACATATCTCCTGAATTAAAATAGGTCCAGGTTTGATAGTCAGTTATTTAACTACCAAATAAACAAAGAATAACCAATTTCATTTGAGATTTTATTTATCCACGGCAACCACCAAGCCTTAAAACAAATCCTTATTTAATAAATCTCTTTTCAAAACGTTTGTCTAAAACATCATATACTTATCTCTCTAAGATAAGTATATTCACAAAACATTTGTGAATAACTTCTTACTTCCAAATCATGTTAAAAAGGATTAAACAAATGTTGTTTAAATTGGACATAAGGACAACCCAAAACACTATCCCTTCGGTGATAAGTATGGAACGGATGTTCCATACCACCACTTTTAAAAGGTCAGTTTAGAGAAACCCAGATCTCAAATTCTTTATATAATTTATTTTGAAAATCCTTTTTAAACAAGTCTATTTCATTCAGGAAATCTCTTTTTACTTTGAAATCAAAATCATTTCAAAATACTTTCCAACTTTCAAGTTCATTTATAAAACCCTTTTATAAATATTCAAAATCATTTATATAATTTGCTTTTATAAACATCCAAACTTTTTTTATAAATTTCTTATTAATATCCAAACCTTTTATAACTCCCTTTATGTATATCCAAAACATTTTCTAAAACTTAATTTATAAAATACCCTAAAATCATTTATAAAACTTCTTTATAAACCTTTCCATTTTAAACAACTTCCTAAATAACCTTAATCAAATTTGCTTCCTTTAATAAGCAAATCCATTTTATAAATCTTATATATATATATGAAATCTTCTTTGATTAAAAACTCAAATCCATTTACCAAAAACACCTTATAAATTCCCAAATTCCTTTATAAAACTCTTTGTAAAATCTTCTTTTTATAAACATACAAATCATTTGGAAAACTCTATGTAAACTTCTTTTTATAACATTGAAAACCATTTCCATTGTTTGAAACATCTTTAATAAAACCATTTGCTAACTCATCCTTTAAATATCTTGTTCAAAATGCAATAACTTCGAAATCATTTCGAAAATAAAATGAAATATTTATGTATAATCAGATAGAGGCTTAATGACCATAATGATGCTTTTATCCAGTTTTACATGGCATCACATAACAACAGGTACATAACAATCAATTAACTTAAGTAAATTTCCAAGTTAACTGTAATAGCAAAATGATGTTTTGTTCTGAAAATAGATGTTATTTAGCTTTCGTGATCATATGTGGTTATTTAAGAGTAAGCAACATAGAAATCCCTTGCTTTAAAAAAAATTTGAAAAAAAAAGTTTAAAACAAAATTGATTACTTAAACTCAAAGTGATTTAAAATAAATTAAACAATTGTAAATGAGAATCAAATCCTTGTTAAATAGTAATTAAACTCTAATTAAAAGTAATTAAACCTTATGAAAACATAACTAATTTTAATCAAAGATTAATTAAATAAAACTCCTTTTTAAATAATAATTAATTAAAAATTATCTTAAATATATAATTAATTAATAACTAATTAATCCTTAATTAATAATTAAATAATAATTAACTTTAATTAAGTGACAAATCATGATTAACTTAATTGACTAACATTTAACTTTTAAGTTTAAAAACCATTATTAATAAAGATTAAGTATTAATTAACACTATTAATTAATTAATCAATTAAATAATCATTAAATAATTATTCTCAAATTACTAAACTAAAGTTAGAAAACATTTTCTAAAAATATTTTCAAGGTAAAACAAGTTTAGATTAGAAAAATAATTAGATTTTTCGAACTGCGCGTACAACGGCTATCGCTGTACGGACCCATTATTTTCAAACTTGAAATATTTATTTTCTAACTTTTACAAATTCAAATTTGAATTCATGTCTTCTTTAAAACATGGAAATAAACTTTTGAAACCAAAATCAAAGATTTAAACATGAAAGCTTTTCATTTTGGAAACAACTAATCAAACTTTCAACCAAAAGCGGATTTTTAAGTCGCTTTTGGTTAGCGAATCGCTATCTTCATGTCATGAACCCACATACAAAAAATACAACATTCAAACATAATATCACATCATAATATAATAGCACTATCATAAACAAAGTATCGCCTTATAATACTAAGAAACTTTTTCAATATTCAAGTTAAAATATGTATCGTCTACTCAAACTTTGGCATAAGCAACTAACTCCAAATCAACATAATGTATGCATACAATTATATAACATCACCACATACTTAGGCAACATTTTAACTCATAAATTTTACTAACTTTAAAAAGCTAATAACTTGAGTTTTAAAAATGTGAACTTTGCTCGCCCAAACTTAACAACTTCAAACTAAACTTCAACTAGAGCTCGAATACAACCTAGAACCTTGCAAAAATGGACTCGATGAGTGGCTAAGCACCAAGATTGTGCTTGGCTTAGGGGAGTATGAGTCCGGCCTTGGAGTTTTTCAGGGTAGATGGGTGCTTGTATTTTGGAAGCGAGGTGTTATAGTATATGTAGAAGTGTTTTTAGCAAGAATTTTGAAGTGTTTTAAGTAGAAAAGAAATGATTTTTTCAAATTAGAAAATACAAAGAGAAGCCATGGATATATTTTCTCAAGCTCTTAGGAATTTTAAAAATGAAGAAGTGGATTGTAAAATGAGAAATATGAAAGGGAGTGGGTATTTATAAGCTTAAAAATAATAATTAAAATATGTAAAGTAGCTTGAATTAAAAATATACACATGCATGCCCTCCCATACCCCCAAATCATGCCATCCATGTTTTGTGTACTTGTAATGACTTTAAGTTATGGCTTGACATGATAACTTTCTTATTTTATTTTACTTTCTTTTAAACTTTTTCATACTTAGTACACATCACTTCTTATATGTATATAAATATAAGTAAGCATATATAAGCATGTTTATTAATACTAATCCTAACATTTATGTGTGTACATGGTGCATAAACGTGCATAATGTTTCTGACGACTTCCGGGTATCGAAAAGTCAAATTTTCGAAAACACTTTTCTGTCACAATTTCTATTTTTCTATGAAGTATCTATCTCGGTGAACAAATTTTGAAAACTATTTTATCATCATTAATAAATAATTAAGATAGGTTTATTTGCTAATAAAAATCCATTTATTAATTATATAAAATTTATTAAAATAGCCTATTTCAAAGTGGCAAAACCCTACATCGTTACTAACCTATTTTACCATCATTTGTTATTATTTTAAAGACTTATATTTTAATTATAAAACCTATTATTTTAGTATTTATAATTTATTAAGTATTCACAAATCAAGGCAGTAAAATTCTGGATCGTTACAAATATGTTAACGCTCCTAGTGTAGATGATGATGGAAAAGAAAAAATTAACGATAAAATCAATAAAGATACTAATATTGAAACTAAAGTCGATGATAGCAAAGATGGTAATATTAGCAATGATGGTGCATATGTTGTTGGTGCTGCTGATGGTGGTAGTGATGGTACTTGTGGTGGTAATGATAAGGACCAAAATGTTGATGACAAAGATGATGGTGATCATGATACTGGTGTTCGTAATGGTGATGGTATTGGTAGTAATGGTGGTGCTAGTAACAAAGATAGTGGTGCTGGTGATAATATTGGTGATGTTGGTGGTATTGATGATGCTAACCCAAATAAGGATGATATTGCTGTAGAAAATGATGATCATGACACTTCTGAAAAAACAAACCATTTTGAAATAGCTATAATACCAAAGGTATTAAAAAAGCAATGAACTAGAAGAAGCTACAGTAGAAAAAAAAAGTACGTAAAAAGGTAAATATTTACAAATTATTGTAGAAAATTAAAGTATGCAAATATTTTGCCAACTATATGGTAGTAAACAAAATAATTAACAACTAATTTTTTTGATAAACCAGGTGATAAACCAGGTGATAAACCAAAAGATCCGATTGCAGAAGGACATCATAAAAAAACAGTTAAAAAATAGGTATATATTTTAAAACAAATTTCATTTTTTTCATATAAAATAAGTCACCCAAAATATTTGACATATACTAGATATACAATTAAAACAGGTGCTGAAAATTTTAGCATACTGGGGAAAGACTTTCCAATATTCAAACTACAGCTATCGTGCGAAAGCCTGGAAAGGAGCCAAAATTCAACTCAAAATCAAATGGAGATCCCAAAAAAGTGGCTGTGGAATACCAATTAAAGAAGGGAAAAGTGGAGAAAAAATCAAAAAAGAATAAAAGAGAAGTTTCTCCATCTTCACTATCTAAGAGAATTAAAAATGAAAACAGTAGTGGAAAAGCAGAAGATCCAAATTTCTAGTACGAGCCAACAAAAAAAGAAAATACATAAAGAAATCCAAAAAAACAATGTCGATAAAAAAGAAGTTAAAAAGGTAATATTGTCGACATATCTGAAGAAGATGAATCTGATCATGATAAATCAGAAACAAAAGAAGATACCATGATAGAAGTTAAAAAAGCAAGCTCGCAAAAAGATGGCTTTCGGACAATCAAATCAGTGAACTAAAAGCTGTTTACCAATAAAGAAGGAAATAAGTAAGTTATTTAAATAAAACATAACATAACATACATACATAGATATATGTATACATCCAATTATTTGTCTAGCAAATATTTGTCTAGCAAATATCTGCCTACTCATCAACTTACAATAATACATAATAATATAATTTTGATATTATTAAAATAGGAAAACAACACTCTATGAAGTAGAAAAAGACATTAAGATAAGAGGATAATAGTTTAGATATGTTGTTTAACAAAATCATTGATTCAAAGGTATATAATTTTACAACACGTTTTCAATATAATATGATAAATATAGATAAAAAAAATAAGAAAATTAATATATGCAATTTAATTTCGATGCTGGTTATAGACTGGTTCATGAAAATCAAACTTGAGCCAAAACATAAAGATATTGTTTACTTACATTCATATGCAGCGGTATGAAATATTTAGAACCAAAAATACGTACCACTTTAAAACTAATTATATTTTCAGCATAATTATCCATTATTGACGATTACAAACCCACACATGAATCAACTAACTTGTCAAAGTGCTGGAAGAAAAAATAATAACGTGCAAAAAAAATATTTACACCGCTGCATCATGTTAATCACTATACATTGTTAGAGTTTAATGCAGTTGTAAAAACATGGAAGTACTACAATTCCACAAGGCCAAGATCAAAAACGCCATCTTCCCATACAAACTGCGAGCTACAAAAATTATAAGTTATAAATATGTTTGCAACTGATGTTGACAAATATTTATAGGGTAAATATTCGCGAACTGATATTTAACCAAAATCACCAAACAATTTATTTATTTGTTCATAATTTTTGAAGAGATAATTTGATAAACCTTGTTATAATAATTAATTCAAGAAATGTCAAGAAACCAACAGAATTAAAAAACAATTCAGTCAAATTCGTAACTTGCATACAACATGAATCTCATTCATAAGTAAAACTTATTATTTACAAATGCATTTTTCAAAACATTAAAAATATCAATTTTTTGAAATGATGCAGAATTGATTGTGAAATATTTGTCATGAGATTCATGGAAGGTCTTTCTGAACACAAAAACATTGAAGACAATCCTGAGTTGTATAATTTTGATTCGGTACAGAATATTAAAGCTTTGATGGTATATAATATAGTTGCAGACGAAAAACATGGATAGAAATCAGATCCCGATACACAGAAATGTATCAAATATTTGATGGCTATAAGTAATTTTGGATACTGAATGTAATAAAATTCTAGAAGTTGGATGTTGGTTATTAGCTTTTAGATGTTAGACATTGATTGTTATATTTTAGATAAATGATATACATTGATCGTTAGATTTTCACTGTTAGATGTTAGCATTTAGATGGCTACATGTTTGATGTTAGAGTTTCACTACTGTATGTTTATATACATTGTTTGATATCAGATTTTGAATGTTGCATATGTTTTTAACTGAAATGTGATATGAAATATTCACACAAAGTGTTGTTTTTAAATATTATAAAATTATAAAATATTGTATATTCGGTTCAATATATGGTCATATACTTTTGACCAGCAAAAATTTACCAGGCAAAAATTTACTAGGAAAATATTTTCCAGCCAAATGTTCTCCACCAAAAATTTCAAAAATTAGAAAGATCACTACATTTTCTTATAACTACATTGATGTATTGCTATAATTTTCATACAAAAAAAACTTCAATAAAACAACAACTACCGTATAGATACAAAGGTCATATCAAAGAAAATGGGAAAAAGTTATGTTGTTAAAAAAAATATAAAAAGTTCTCTTTTCATTCACTAACATTCCATTCAATAAAGAATACTTTTCTTAACTTACAAGAAGCAGATTCCAATTTTGGACTATGTGTAAATACAATTTTCAATCCCTTAAAGTAATGATTTGTTATATCACTAAAACATATAAAATTGAATGCCTATATTTTTCTATCGGGATGGAGAATGATTTCATTTTACTTTAATCTCTCATTTGAAATCAGAGACAAGTCGTGTTTTCCTTAGCAAAATCCATAAGTGCAGGATCGCCATCACCGTTTGAACATTCTAAATCATCCAGCTCTTCATCTTCATCTCTTTCCTCTAAATCCTTCATATTCATTCAAGTAGACCTGAACTTGAGGCCGTTAAAGGATGATGGCCAATGGTCTCGGAAAGCAGAGAAATATGTAAAGAGGTTACCGCCTTGAAGAGAAAAAATTAGATTACGGAGAGCCAATAAGTACAATGGCTATCTAGCTGGCACACATTTTAGTTTAAAAACTGATAGGATAATATATAAAAACACAATAAATACTTAAACTAAAAAGGATTGCCAACCGGACAAGAAAAATAGGAGATAACAGTAGTCAGTCATAGGAGAAAGCTTAAAGATATAATTTTTTTATTAAAGAAGAATATGAAAAGAAAAGAAAAGAAGAATATATAGACACCAAAAAATCTCAGCCATAGATCTACAAATTAGCCAACCAATCCTAGCCTTAGAAGAAATCTGGTCAAGGAATAGGACTGAAAACTAATTCAATGACATCAATACTAGAATGTTTTGTTTCTATATTAAGAACAGATTAAAATATAACTACCTTTTATGATTCAATGACAGACACGTTTGATCAACATTTTAAGCTAATAAGCAAATTAACCAACTGCATTTGGCTAATGCACACATGTTGCATAAATATTAAAAAAACTTGCTAAATATTAAAACGGCTTACTACTAAATATTTCTTTTGAGACGGAATGAAAAACAAATAGAGTAACTGCTGATAATCGAAAACAAACTCAAAGTCACTAAATATTTATATAACAATTATAAGTCGAGAAAATATTTATTTGAAAAATATTTGCCTTCTGGTATTTGCTATTCTACAAAACATCAGAATACCGATTCAACGACATCAATAGTGAAACGTTTTGTTTGAAATGATATAGAACTGATTGTGCGAGATTTACAATGAAAAACAAATAAATTAACTGTTGAAACTTGAAATCAAACTCAAAGCCACTAAATATTTATATGACAAGTATAAGCTGGGCAAATTTTTGTCCGAAATTTTTTTCCCTCGAATATTTGCAACTCTACAATATATCAGAATACTAATTCAATAACATAAATAGTAATATGTTTTGTTTGAAATGATGCGGAGCTGATTATGCCAGATTTGTTTGCAACATCCAATGAGTCTTTTCAAATCGCATCATTTTGTTATATTCTTTAGTTTGTACCCAAATACCATAAATAATACATGCTATATAACTATATCAATGTATCATCCACAACATTATCTTCCTTTTTTCATCACATTCCATTATGTCCATAATCTCAACCAGATGAATATTTATATTGGCCTTACTCACTTCAAACCCATCAAGAAAACAGACTCTACTTCCAAAACAACAACTATTACAACTCACTCATTTGAACAAATCATATCGATATTTACAACTAGGTGCATATCATACCTATTATTGTGTGCATCACCATTCCCCTAGCTCACTTGCATAGGAAAACAGAACATACTTGAACTATTTTATGATCATGCACTAATGCAGCATCATTCATTAATAGTATAATAACATGATTAAAGCTAGAAACATGTGGCATGCAACCATTCATACAAATTTATAAAAGTATTCTTCAAAACATTATTAATACCATTTAGGTTGAAGTGATGCAGAATTGATTGTGCAATATTTGTAAAAGAGTACTGTATTTTCCAATAATTGTATTGACATATAGCTATAATTTTCATACAGAAATAAACTTCAATTAAACAACAACTACTAACACAAATACAAATTTCCAATCGACAAGAGATGAGTTTACAACATTTTTCAGTTCCAGACTATGTGTAAATACACAACCTATTACACAACATATTAATGCATTGACATATTGTTATATTTCTCATACAAAAATAAACTTTAATAAAACAACATTCAAGTAGAAATGAGTTTATAGCAACATGAATATCCCAAATCATTTTCCTCTGATTCCAGCTTTGTACTATATGCAAATATATTTTTTAGTTTCCTTTGCTTGAGTAGATAGTTCTCATTTTCTAAGGCCCTCGTTTTCTCTTTGAGACCCGTGCATTCATTTTTATATATGTCTAGATGTTTAGAAGCAATCAACTTCAATGATTCTAACTATGACCATAGAATAATCTATCTCTCGTTTTCAATTAGATGTCTACAGCAACATCAATGTCACAATCACTATCCGAACTTTCATTTCTTCTTATAACTCGTCCTCTTCGTCTCTCTACTGCGAGAAGAAGCAGATTTTGGAGAGCCAGTTAGTACAGTGGCTATTGAGCTGGCACTCATTTTAGTTTGAGTATTGATAGAGTAATAAACAAAAACACCATCAATACTCAAACTAAATGGATTGCCAACCAAACAAGGAAAAATAGGAGATATTAGTAGCTAACCTTAGAAGAAAACCTAAAGATATAATTTTTCACTAAAGAAGAAGATGAAAGGCAAAGAAGAAGAAAACTAAGAAGATATAAACGCACAAAAAAATCTCAGCCGTAAATCTACAAATTAGCCAACCAATCCCAGCCTTAGAAATCTAGCCAAGGGATAGGAATGAAAAATGAATTAATGACATCAATACTGGACTATTTTGTTTCTATATTAGGGACAAGTAAACATATAGCTGCGTTTTATGATTCATTGATAGACACTTTCGACCAATATTTTAAGCTAATAGGCAAATTAACCAGCTACATCTGACTAATGCACACATGTTGCATAAATATTGAAACAGCTTACTAAATATAAAAACAGCTTTATTTTTGAGACAGAAAAAACAAACTGACTAACTGCTAATACTTGAAATCAAACTCAAAGCTACTAAATATTTATACGACAACAATAATCTAGGAAAATAATTTCCTTCTGATATTTTCCATTCTACAAAATATTAGAATACTGATTCAACGACACCAGTAGTGAAATATTGTGTTTGAAATGATATAGAACTGATTGTGCAAGATTTACAAAGAGAAACAAATAGACCAATTGTTGAAACTTGAAATCAGACTCAATGCCACTAAATATTTAGATGACAAGTATATGCTTATTTGCCCTCTAATATTTGTTATTCTTCAAAATTTTAGAATACTGATTCAATAACATCAATAATAAAATGTTTTGTATGAAATGATGCAGAACAGATTGGGCCAGATTTGTTTCCAACATCAAATGGGTCTTTGCCGATCACACCATTTTATTATATTCTTTAATTTTTACCCAAACACCATAAATAATATCGCTCTAAATCAACATAAATAATGCAAAAGCTAATTGGATGCCAAGCCTAATCGGGTATGTATGGATGCAAAAGCTAACCAGATTCCAAGCCCAATCGGGTATGTATGGATGCAAAAGCTAATTGGATGCCAAGCCTAATCGGGTATGTATGGATGCAAAAGCTAATTGGATGCCACGCCTAATCGGGTATGTATGGATGCAAAAGCTAATTGGATGCCAAGCCTAATCGGGTACATATTGATCCAATCTATACCCGAGATATACTGTTTAACCGAGTGTATCATTGAATGCAAAAGAAAACCGAAAAAATAACACTTTAAAATATTCAATGGTTGACAGTTTTAATCGACATTTAAAGCTAATGAGAAAATTAGCCAAATACATCTGACTCAAAGCTACTTCAAGTTTGAATGGCAAATATAAGCAGGGCACATATTTACTCGACAAATATTTTCCCCCTAATACTTACCTTACCATTCAAACAAATTTACTAGAATAACTTATAGTCGAAAAGAGAAAACTAACTAAATAAATAAGACAAAAAAGAACACAAATTTAATTCAGTCAAACAGAATACGACCGCACATTAATAATCTTCAAAACATAAAGCGTATAATGTATTAAAATTACATTTTATTTCTTAACAAATAAGACCTTTTGTTATGTCCTAATTTCTTACATAAATTGCAACGATTAGACTTATTCACCTCACCAGCCGACTTAAGCTAATCCGAAGATGGAGGCCTTCCAACACCATGTCTTCTCTTTGGTGGATGAACTTCAACATCTTCCAGTAAAACATCTTCCATTCGAAAATTACAAGTGGATGAATCGGATGAGATAAAATGCTCGAAAAAAGGATACTTTGAAATAGTCCTCAATATAAGAATAAACATCCAAATCGAAAACTAGTATACATCTAATAGCATGAGCACATGGAAATCCCTCGATACGCCACAAGTTACAACTACATTGTCGGACACTCAAATCTACATGATAAGTTTGAGTTGATTGAACTTCGTAAACATCAAAAGTAGATCTAATAACTTTCCACTAAACACCCTCGAGGTATAAATTCCTTATACGTTTGTTCATAACATTGTACAAATAACTATTCCAACCTTTTCTTATTTTATGTCCATCTGACATAAGTTTCATAAGCTTCAAACGAATTCTATCGAAATATCCGATGACAAGTAAATGTCTTTCCTCCAAGATCCAAAGATTAAAGTTTTTAGCATAGCTAGAATTCATTTTTCCATTACAATTTTCAACAAAAAAATATTAGCAAACTTTTCAAAAGATAAACCATTCAAAAAACTTGTTATTGCAGCTCAACCAGCAAGCCTAAACTGAGACAAAGCTTGATTAAATACGTCTAATGTAGCAGCATGGGCAACTTCAAAAGACAAAGAAATAATCCACTTCCTTTTTCTTGAGGACACATTTTTATTAGAAAAATTCTTTAAATTATTCTTTAAATGATAGTAATAGTAACCATGAGCTGAACCTGGGAAAAGTTGAGGAATGGCAAGCAAAAGACCAGGATGGCGATCAGATAAAAGGGGAAAATACGAACATCATTATTTAACATTCACTAAGTTCTGTCAAAAACCAATGCCAATTGAGTTCATCTTCACTAGATATAATACAACAACTAGTGAAAAAACCCTAATAGAAAACAAAATTAGATATGTCATAATTATAAAATAAAAATTACCAAACATATCAAAATTACAACAGCATAGAAATATCGAATATTTGCAACGAAAATATTTTCCATGCAAATACATGCTCAAATTTTCAAATATCAAAATAAGTAAAAAGATTAATTTTTTAAAGGCTATATCATACTTTGATTACCATTCTTAGCAGTAGCAGACATAATGCAACATTGTCATCAACCTTTCATAAAAGTCCCATCAAGGAAAATCAAAGGACGACAATGGTCTAACCCATATTTGCATGCTTCACGTCCAATAAAAATCCTCTCAAGTTCAAGACTAGCAGGATGACCTTGAAGTTCAATAATACTTCCAGGATTACAAACAAAAACAGCTTCACAGAAAGATTCAAATTGTAACGACTCGGAATTTTGGTCGTTAGTTTTTGAACACTTAATTTATTTTAAATGTTGAATGTAGATTGTTAATTGATTCTGAATATGAAGATTTGGGTGAATCCATAAAATTAGTTATAATTTCAAATATGAAAATTTAATTGGATTTGAATTATAGTATTGGACTTTTGGATGGAATCAAAAGTCGATAAGTTAAAACTGGAATTTATATTAATTTAATAATGGAATTTAATATATAGTAATAATGTAAATAATCGGATTTTGATTTAAAATGAATTCGAATGATTTCTAATATGAATATAAATTCTATATGATTTATAATTAAGTTAGTAAAGTTTAAAAGTGAAGTTTTAAATAATTTCGACGATTTTGAAAATCGCTCGATTTAATCGACGAGTTGAAATAGCTTTCTGAGGCACAGTCTTGAAATTTGACGAAACAAGTTCCATTGGATCCGTAATAGTTAATTATTTTCAGATTTCAAATTTCATAGCGTTTGGAGTGACCGGTTGATCGTACGGGTGAGAAACGCGTTGAAATTAAAATCGAAAAATTTAATATTTTAAATCGATTCAAAAGGCTATCTTCCGCATATGGTCAAATTAGCCTCTAAAATATGTTCCATTGTGTTCGGAATGCGGATAAAACATTATAAACGCATGGCGGCATGTTCCCTTTGGAGTTCGTTTGAAAATGATCGTTAAAATTGAAAATAATATTAAATTAATTCACTTATACGCATGTGTATACGCTCAGAACAGTGAAACCCTAGCCGAGATTTCTAGCCACCGCTATATTCGTTCAATGGCCAAAAAGCATCGAAATTTATCTCCAATTTTTGATCAATCCATCGTGTAATAGCAAAAACTTCCAACATGAAAAGGGTATAGCTCACGGAGCTCGACCTGTCCAACGGTTGAGATGGGTTTTGGCAAGGTGGATGGGGAGATAATTGTCTTCGTTCGTGCTCGGTTCGAACACAAATTCCTAGAGCTAAGGGAACCCGATCTCGTCGAGCTTGCCGGTGATGGCACGCCACGTGAAGGGCTTCCAGGCGACGTTGGTGGATCGTCGTCAAGTGGGTCATAGAGGGGGCACGGTTGAAGGATGAATGAGCTCTGATGGGTTCAATTGGAACGCATGAGAGGAGAAGGAGATAACGAAGGAGTTGCCGAGACTTTTTTTTAATTGTAGATGAACGGACCTGATTGCTTAAGGTTAAAAAAAGTTTATTTATATTAGTATATATTCAAATGTTTAAATTATCATATCTATTTCATACGAGGTCGAAATCGGACGAAACTAGCGGCGCCGGAATCGCAGCGATGGGATCTACGCTGCAATGTAGAGCCGGGGGCATTTGGAGCAAGTGAGTATTTTAGATTAAATCGAATGGGCTTGATTTAATTTTAAATTGGAATGTCCTGCGACGAAATTCATGGTGAGTTAATCTCACTCACATCTGGATTTCCATAATTTATTTAAATAGATAAAATTTAAATTATTGGTTAATTGATTGAATGTGATTATTATTGTGGGTTTGGATGTGAAATTATATATATATGTGTGTGTGTGTGTGTATATATATATATATATATTGGAGTGATTGATATTCTCGCATTATATAGCGGATGAGACCCTATGCACCCCGCATACTAGCGGATGACCCTTTATACCGTGATGTCCCCCTCGAAGTGGGATTTGGTATTTTCTTTGTTGGCTAACATCTGTGGATGTAGGAAAATAGGTTGAAGGGATCCAACTGGATTCCTCAAAATATTGAAATTATTTTCACAATCTGTGATATGTTTTATTGATATCCTGCGATAGATTGTATTGGATATCTAAGTTATTCGGTGCTATGGTTTGGATGAATATATTTTGGGTGTTTTAAATATAGAAATATAATGAATTAGGTTCTTAAAGGAAATGAAAAGGGAATTTTTGGATAAAAAATGAAATTGATGTTTCAGATTTAAATAAGGATTTTAAATCATAATAAATGGTGAATTTGGTGTTAATGGATTTTGGAATTGATTTTGGATAAATCAAGAGATAAATTGTAAAGGGAATTTAACTCAGGAAATCGGTTTGAAATCGATTAAGTGTTTTGGAGACTGTGATTTAAAGGATAATGATGGTATGGAAATTATAAACTGAGTTTATAAATAAACTGAAATATTTATCAGTGGATAAATTTGAAAGTATAAATTAACGGTGGGAATTTATAAGAAGATGGGAAATGTGTTTTAAAAATAAAAAGTGGTTTTATTTCTAAAGTGTTAAAAGAAATTTACGGGATTGTGACGTAAATTAAACTGTAAATAAATCGAGAAGGATTTATAAATGATTACACGCTTATATTGGAGTGGAAGTGTGGTTTCTCGAAAAGCTAAGTGTATTTTCAAAGGAAGATTCTAAGTACAAGTTAAAGGGTTTTAAAGTGTTTTAAAACAATGTTTTTAGAAAATTATTATTTAACTGTTTTAACTTTTTATAGTAAATATTTATTAAGTAACTATAGTAGTTAATCGTTTTAAAGATTAAAGTGATATTATGATTAAAGTAAAAATTTTAAATATTTATATTTTTAAATTAGCTTTATTTTAAAAATAGTTTGGCTAAAGTTTTATTTGAGAAATTATTATAAAGTTTCATAACCAGTGTTTTAAATAAAGAGTCTAAGTAGTTTTATTTCAAACAGTTAAGTATATATTTTTAGGTAATGTGATTTAAATTATTAAAATCTAAATTTAATAAGACTTGGTGTTTTTTAGTGGGAATAAAATGATGGGTTGAATGATTGTGTAATCTGATAGTTAAATAACCGACTATCAATATTGGCCAATGTGCTGATCGTTTCGAAGAGATCGGGATTGGGTTTAATAATCCGAAAACCACTTTGATCCGGTTTGAACGTAGCGAATGAATACCGTGAAGATGATGAATATGGTGATTTGGTTTGTCCAGACCCAGGGCAAATTGTATGGATGAATGCTATCAGACCATCGTCAGGAGGACGGCGAGCATTCTAAGTGAATGTGTGCTAAAAGGTATCGCATAGCCTCAAGCCCCATTGTAACGACCCGAAATTTTCGAACCCGAAAATTCCAGATAGTTATGAAAAAGAAGAAAGAGATAGAAGAAGAAGAACAGAACACCAAACATCTCACATTCGCAGCGGATAAAATATAATAATAAATAATAACAGTTTACAAAAGAATATTATAACTGTCGGTTACATTTAATATACATTAGAGTTTCACATAATATACAGTCACTGAATATTTACAATTATCATGTCTCAAATTAACAATAATATAAATATGGCGGAAATACTCCATACGCTATTACATCCAACTCGCCTCCTGAGCTCCAGAACGTACATACCTGAAAAATCTGTAATACTCGGTCTGACCCGAGCATTACACTAAAGTAACATCTGGGTCAGGCTGGAAACCAGCGTGAGTAAACCCAACTATCATGGAATACCAAAGCAATCAACTTATATAAACCAGGGGTAACATATATCAATTTAACAAATTCTCCATTTGCTATAGACAACACTTATTTCACATATCAATTTCTAAGTACTAAACTTAGATAAAATAATCCAATTTACTTAAATCATTTCATTCCAGACTATTGGTTCCACATATCAATCTATAAGGTTTGAAGTGGTTTCGGGTATTTCCTAATACCCGACCCCAATCTCTCCGAGTCTCAAGTCATCCTAACCCACATTATCCAAAAGAAACACAACATTGCATGTCAGAGATGTTAACCCTTTCAAAGCATTCCATACCATTCAATTATTCATAAGCAAAACTTAATCACCTCCCAATTAATTAAATTAATCCCAATTTGATCACTAACCTTATCCATTTATATTTCTTCATCCAATATTAATTGATTTCAAATCAATTAAGTAATCAATCTTCCATATCCATTCATCTTAATTAATCACCCGGGATCAATTATCTTTCAATTACATTTAAGTAATTATCTTAAATTCATTCTACGATATTAATCAATTTTAACTACAATCAACAAATAATATTAATTACTTTATAAATTAATTAACTATATTTGTTTCATTTATTCTTAGTTTCTTATATTAATTCATCCCTCACAAGTCTCTTATTATGGGTAATCAATCTTAATTAATAAATCTTTGATTTCATTCTTTAATTATATAAACTGAGGATTTCCAGTTATATTTTAATTTATCCAATTAGATTTAATAACATTATTTCAAACCTTCGTATTAATCACTTTAGTTAATTTCAAACTATAATTAACTATCCTTTATTTATTCCATTAAATAAATCAATTACTCTTTTATTACTCATCTTAATAAATCTCTTAATTTGTTTCGCAAAGTAATTATCCTTTCTCACATTAAGTAATTACTTAACAAACCATCCAATAATTGTTCTGAATTATTTATACTTAATTAATTACATTAACTTAATTAAGTAATCCAAATCTTACATAACTAAATTAAATGATTTGAGTTTAGAACTATGTAAACCCGAATACTT
This sequence comes from Allium cepa, assembly GCA_030765085.1. NCBI lineage: Eukaryota > Viridiplantae > Streptophyta > Magnoliopsida > Asparagales > Amaryllidaceae > Allium > Allium cepa. The sequence goes on from CM060929.1 coordinate 782,140,185, forward strand.
CGAGTCAACCAACAATCAACACATGAATCAGCCAAAACCAAAGTCAATCACCAATAGTGCACACCCAACTCAATTTAATCATTCAATCAATTATTCAAATTTAACCATTTAAATAAAAAAAATCCAACAGAGTGAAATTTACTCACCTTTGATTTTAATTGAAACAATCCACACCAGACCGGCTTATTTTTCTTCACGATCTAATATTATACAATTTATCAATATTCGATTTAAGCAAACAATTAACCAATGTTTAATAGTTTAATTTTAACTAATGATTTAATTCAACCAAATAAATCTAAATTTTTAACCTGATTTTCCCTTTTACCAATCTAAAATAGTTAAGCGGTTTAACTAATAAATTAATCATCGGTAAACAATTTCTTTTTTTTATAGAACTATTAAAAATTTCCTTACTGTAAATATAAAAATTTACATATTTATATATATTCATTTATTTAAATCAATTTAAATTTAAAAGCAATTACCTTGCTGCCTTACCAAAGCGACGAACCCACGTCACAACTTCGCGTTGACAACCCACAGCACCCCGCCCCCAAATCAACGCAGCAACCCCACCATCACGAACCCACCAAGTCACGGCAAACCCTAGAGCAGTTCCAGACCCCACCGTTGCTCTCACGGATCCCTGACCTCTTTGCTCTTCTGACCATGCTACTGCTGCGTCAAAACTTCCCCTCACTACTCGCCTCGTTGCTCGCGACTCACCCCCTCACTACCCACTTCCCATTGCTATCGGTCATCCTCCCCAGTTCTCACGCCCACGAAGACGATGCTAGAAACCCAAAATCGAACGCTCTTACGTCCTCTCGAGCATCCCCTCGCCCGACCTTCGAAGTTGCGAGCGCGTGCTACCCCAGATCGAACGACTCAATCCCACTGCCTCGCGACTGAAATGCCTTCTTGAATCGAGATGAAGGGAATTTGGATTATTTGAATTGAGGCGATTTCATTTCTTCGGCCTTTTTTTTTTGAGTTCGATCCCTTACTTGAGAAGAGAGAGAGAGAGGATCGGCTGAAAAAAGGAATTTGAGTAGCTTCTAGTGTACGCTAATATAATATAAATAAATAAATATTAAAAATATCTCGAGTTGCAAAACGCAAAATCCCGATCCCCAAATCAGGCATGCCGACAGACATTTATAAGGTTTTACCCGTGTTCCGAACACAATTATACGTGTTTCGAAAGCTAATTCGTTCATATACACGAGTTATAGAAGGAACCGATCAATTTAAAAATTAAATCGATTAAAATAGTTCTAAGCGTTTCGAGCTGCCAGGGTCAAATGACAACTCCGATTGCTACGAAAATTGAAATCCGATAATAACTAACTATTACGGATCTAATGGAACTGGTTTCGTCAAATTCCGAGACTGTGCCTCGGAAGGCTATTTTTAAATTCAATTTAAACGATATATTATTAAAATTGAACAAATTACTTTTAAATTAAATTTAAATTATCCTATTATCTTTAGTATCATCGTTATAAATTTTATAAGCCTTCAAATTATTTTTAATAGGCTTAAAATCTCAAATTCAACAATTTACCCAATTTCAATTATATAATTCAATAAGTTAATTATCTAATAAATATTAATATTTTGGAATTCAAGCTGAAATTAATCTTTCAAATGTTAAAAATCAATTTATCATTCCATTTTAAATCGTTAAAATTTCCGGGTCGTCACATTCCTCCCCCCTTAAAAGAATTTCGTCCTCGAAATTACTAGTTAGGAAGAATGGACCAATACCCGCTTACCCCTTTACAAAACTCACTATTCAATATCCTACCAACCATCTTTTATTAAAAACCTATTACCGCATCAACCAACTGCTCAAAACCTTTCATAGTTCCAAATCATATCCCTTTGCTCAATTATCTAAATTTCAAGTTTAAATCAAATTTTGAATTATCAAAATTTTCTCAAAAATTTTCTAGCTCTCTAAATTTCCGAAATTTTTTGCCAGCGTCTCCTTTGCGCGGCTAGCTCGGTACAACTACAAAAGGCCTCTACGGGCTCCCAAATTCCAAAAGAAAACAAAAGCAAAGTGGCTACATCAAAAACCCAATCCAATCTCATCTAGAAATGTAAATACGTACCTTTTTGTCGGGTAATACAAATTTATCTTTTGGAATCAAATCCAAATTTCCTTTCCCCTTTTAATACCTGCATATCTTACCAAGCAATAATATCCAATTGTAACCTTTCAATCATTTTATACATTTCCTCACATATGTTTCATACCTATTTCAAATTAGTATTTCTCATTTCCATATGAATTTAATTCATCTTTAATTTGAGCATTGAATTTTACCTTTCATTTATAACTGGTTCATAGTAGTTTCATCTACTAATTTATTTCAGTTTCATATTTGAAATCGTTTAATTGCTTAACAAAAATTTTCTTAAAAATTTTCAAAAATTTCCTAACTCCCAAAATTTTCGGAAAATTTTGGCGGAGTCTCCTTTGTACGGAGGAGCTTTTGCAATTTGACAAGAGATATAAATATATATACATCGACCCACCCGGTCGGGAAAAGTAAAAACAGTTCATATTTCCTATTTTTATTACGTAGGCGTACCTTATTTAGCATTTTAAGCATGCAGCTTACTTATTTTAGCAATTAGCGCAATCCAAATCCAGCCAAACGGCCTTCAGGTACCTGTACTTACTCAGTTTAAATATGTAAGTGCCACATATAAAGAATTCATTAGCATTCCACTTACTTCCAATAGCCAAACATATACATTTCATAAACAACAAGCACCAAACGTTTTCCATTAACAATTTATATGCTTTAAAGCTTAATTCAATTCCTTTCAACCAATTCATATATCGTTTCATTTAAGTTTTAATGGTTCACAACTCAATTTCTGACATTCCATTGGTTTATAATCCAAACAAGCTCATTTTCACTTCAAATGATTTAGAATCAAATTTATTTAATCTCTATTATCTCATAGAATTTAATTTCTTTGGTTTTACGCCAAACGATAATTATTTCATGCAAATTTTGACGATATTCACTTAATAGGGTACCTATTTTAGTTTATAACTATTTCTAATTAATTTCAGCTTATTCTGAATTTAATTTCATTTCATTTCTAATTTATTAACCAACCATTTATTTAGCTCGACACATTCCATTCTTGTATACTTCAAGCCATTCCCAGATTAAATTAATCCAAGCCTTTATTTAATGAATGTCCACTCTTATTCGAAGCCGAGCTTCCATAAATTTTAAACTTAAGTTAGTTTACTTTAATTTATTCCAACACCAACTTCCCTTAAATTCAGTTAGCCCATCAATTTTAAATTTTAATTTTAAATTCACCTTCTCACTTTATCAACATAGTATCCAAGCACATACTTACTTCATTTATACTTCAAATTAATATACCACCAAATTTAAGTTCATTCTGATAATTCAATTCCAATCACAACTTGATTTAGTTTTTTTTTTCAATCAGACTTCATCCATTTAATATTAAACTCAGTTAACCCATTTTAAAATTTTAATTTACTTACTTAATTCGTTATCGAATTTATTTTATTAATACAAAGTCATTTTCAATTTATTTCAATTCATTTTTGGTTTTGTTTGCAACCCAACCATTTCTATTATTATTCACTTCCAAATCATATGACAACACTTCTCTTATATCCAATTTACTTGCAAATTTCATTAAATATTATTCAAATCACACTTGAATTTTATTTGTAATTCAAATCATCTCATTTTCAATCCATCTCTATTTTATTCTTATTTTACAACATCTCTTCTTATTTATTTCATTATCAAATCCAAGTCGAATTCTATTCACAATTTGAATCCATTGTCAAATTCCATTATTAATTTACAATTCATTTTATTTACCCAAGTTCAATTTAATTATCATACACTATTAAATAATTTATTTAGCTGATTAGTTTACTTTCACTATTTAAATGAACATTCATTTTTATTACAAAAATCACTTCATTAAATTTCCTGAGTTCAATTTTATTTTATAATTCCAGTTTGGAATCTCTTTTACATTTTCCTAAAATTCCAACACCTTTATTTAAAAATTTAGAAATGCTTTTAAATTCACATCATACTTAATCAAATAACTCTGTATAAAAATAGTCTTTTATAACTCGATGTCTCAACCAGTCCATCCTTGTTCTCATAGAGATTTAGTCATACGTTGATCAGGCGTAAGACTGAAAATCTATAAGTACTTAGCAGACTCATTTTCAACATCCAGTGAAAATAATTTTGAAAATAATTTTATTGAAATTATAGAAATCAGTTTTTGAAAATATAGAGGAAATATCTTTGGTGAGAATGCTCTGGAAATCATCACCCCCATCCATGGTCACAGTTACATACCAGGGTTACGTTGTCGTCGCAGCAAAAGTCCATGTAACTGCAGGCTCTCCGCGGCCTCTCAATTACGCCATGGATCCCACACAACAGATCATAGTTACATCCAGGGTTACGTTGCCGTCGCAGCAAAAGTCCATGCAACTGCAGGCTCTCCGCGGCCTTTGATTTCGCTATCGAAATGAAACCTCTCCACTCCTACATAGGTCGCAGTCCACCGAGATAAACTCAAACGCAGACTGTTGGCTCTCAGCGGCACACACGACTTTCGCTATGTGGTATACCATAGTGTCGCAGTCTACCGATATAAAATCAAACGCAGACTGTTGGCTCCCATCGGCACACACGACTTACGCTATGGTATACTCAACTCACATAATCCTCAGGAACTAGTTTTGTCCGGACTCCTCACAGGATCAACTTTAGAACCCCCTTGGGCTCAAGGCAGCACCACCCTGTGGCACTCCTGAGAAGTTCATTTCAAGGAAGCGCCTTTTTCCCCAGAGCCATCATCAAAACACTTTATACTATACACATATAGTATCTTTCAAATCATACACCTAGTATGAATCTTATAAAAATCTCATTTACACAAAATCGATTATCCTAAAATCGATGATTCTCAAATAAGGCTTTCCAAATTAAATATTGATTTTGCCCAAAATCAAAAGCCTTTCCAAATCCAAAGGTTCTCAAAACCCTTTCCAAAATCCTCATAAGATCCCTTTTTATATATATATATATATATATATATATATATTCATATATAAAATTTTAAAACTTTGGATCACTTTAAACTCGTATAAAATTCCCTTTTATACTCCACACTTCCAAAATTCTTTTTCTTCCAGCAATGGATTCAACAAGGGAAGTTTTATCTTTATAACAAAGATATATAACTTTGTTTATTCAAATCAAATATTCAAATTTGATTACTCCTTACAATATCAATCTCCTTAATCCCCATTTGGATTATTACTTCAATTCTTTCCTCAGTTGAGTATTTAAATCAATAGCAGTTTGAACTCCGACCATTTTATTTTTAGAAAATAGCTTGAAAATCTTAAAAATAGATAAGTAGTTAAAAAAATAATCAATAGTTTGCAAAATAGTTGTAGAATAGTTGACTAATTGTAAAATGGTTGGAAAATAATTAAATAGTTATAGAAATCTTAGATAATTGCAAAATAGTTTTAAATTAGTAATTAATGTATAACATAGTTAAAATATAGTCATGAGTTTAGAAAATAGTTGAAAAATGATTAAATAGCTCCAAACTAATTGTAAACAAGTATAAAATAATTTGGCTTTAAGAAAGAAAGGTTATATAACTTGGAAAAATAAGTTTATATCAAAACAAGTTGTATTAAAAATAGTCCAGAGTCAAAACTGTTCACCTCACCCAACAATTCAATTTAAATTACCATTCCCATTTAAATTGACCCGATTCCAATAACTCCAATTTCTATTGGACTTAATTCATTCCCAACTCAATTGAATTAATTTCCAATTTCTTTCCAACTTCCAATCAAATTCCATTTGATCTTAAACAAATTCCCCTTTAATTTTAATTCCAAATTATTCACATAAATCTGGACTAATATCAATTGAACTCTCTTCAAGTTCAATACCCTTTCCAAGTTAATCCAATACAAATTTCCCATTTGAATTTTAAACTTGTACAACTTTAATTGTAATTTACATTTTTCAACTTCTATTTATAATCAATTACATTCACATTTTGCTTTTAACTTGGAGTTATACATTTTATTTATCCAATATATTTTTATTATTCCATAAACATTTTAAATCAAGATCCCAGAGTTTAAACAAATTTCCAAAATTTCAATATTACCTTAGAGTTCAACTATATCCACAATTCTTTGGCAAACTCAATTATCCCTTTGAATTTCAAAACCAAACTCAGTTCACAAACAATTCCAATTTAAAATAATTTGGTAGCAATTTCTCTTCTAGAAACTCGAAAATAAACATCGATAATGCTGCAGTCATCACCGACGTTATTTTCCAATGACCAAAAGGGTTCAATGCTTTTATCTCTTTAAAAACATTTCCAAATATTTTTATTTTATTTTATTTCAAATCTCCCAGATTTCAAATTCGACACAAAAATATTTTTGAAATAATACTATTGTTATTCCAAAACCTTTGGAAACCACTTTCAAATCCAAAGGAATTTTAAATTTTCCCAAAAATTCCAAATTCCCAATCCATCCGATACATATTTAAACATTACTCTGAAATTTCCATCTTACTTTATTTCAAATATTCTCTGGAATTCTATTTCAAATTATAATCTCATTTATTCATGAAGTTTATTTCAATTTATAAATTACATTTGCAATCTATATTTCAAACTCCATTTTGTTATATAAGCTTATTCTTCAACTTTGTTTATAAGTTTCAATTTGGTCATATTTTATATTACTCCTTAACCTAATTCTAATAATTTAACAACCAATCACCTAAATATTCATTAGAAGGAAATATTGCTTTATATAACAAAATATACTTTTATATAAAATCATTTAAAATCTTTAAATAAGAAAATAACAAGTACACTCTCATATATATATATATATATATATATATATTCAACTCATTTTAGAGTACTACAGACTCTATTTAATGAGTAATTACCACCAGAGCCAAGATTCTCGCTTAACCTTTCAGCTCTGATACCAAATGTAACGACCCGAAATTTTCGAACCCGAAAATTCCAGATAGTTATGAAAAAGAAGAAAGAGATAGAAGAAGAAGAACAGAACACCAAACATCTCACATTCGCAGCGGATAAAATATAATAATAAATAATAACAGTTTACAAAAGAATATTATAACTGTCGGTTACATTTAATATACATCCGAGTTTCACATAATATACAGTCACTGAATATTTACAATTATCATGTCTCAAATTAACAATAATATAAATATGGTGGAAATACTCCATACGCTATTACATCCAACTCGCCTCCTGAGCTCCAGAACGTACATACCTGAAAAATCTGTAATACTCGGTCTGACCCGAGCATTACACCAAAGTAACACCCGGGTCAGGCTGGAAACCAGCGTGAGTAAACCCAACTATCATGGAATACCAAAGCAATCAACTTATATAAACCCGGGGTAACATATATCAATTTAACAAATTCGCCATTTGCTATAGACAACACTTATTTCACATATCAATTTCTAAGTACTAAACTTAGATAAAATAATCCAATTTACTTAAATCATTTCATTCCAGACTATTGGTTCCACATATCAATCTATAAGGTTTGAAGTGGTTTCGGGTATTTCCTAATACCCGACCCCAATCTCTCCGTATCTCAAGTCATCCTAACCCACATTATCCAAAAGAAACACAACATTGCATGTCAGAGATATTAACTCTTTCAAAGCATTCCATACCATTCAATTATTCATAAGCAAAACTTAATCACCTCCCAATTAATTAAATTAATCCCAATTTGATCACTAACCTTATCCATTTATATTTCTTCATCCAATATTAATTGATTTCAAATCAATTAAGTAATCAATCTTCCATATCCATTCATCTTAATTAATCACCTGGGATCAATTATCTTTCAATTACATTTAAGTAATTATCTTAAATTCATTCAACGATATTAATCATTTTTAACTACAATCATCAAATAATATTAATTACTTTATAAATTAATTAACTATATTTGTTTCATTTATTCTTAGTTTCTTGTATTAATTCATTCCTCACAAGTCTCTTATTATGGGTAATCAATCTTAATTAATAAATCTTTGATTTCATTCTTTAATTATATAAACTGAGGATTTCCAGTTATATTTAATTTATCCAATTAGATTTAATTACATTAATTCAAACCTTCGTATTAATCACTTCAGTTAATTTCAAACTATAATTAACTATCCTTTATTTATTCCATTAAATAAATCAATTACTCTTTTATTACTCATCTTAATAAATCTCTTAATTTGTTTCGCAAAGTAATTATCCTTTCTCACATTAAGTAATTACTTAACAAACCATCCAATAATTGTTCTGAATTATTTATACTTAATTAATTACATTAACTTAATTAAGTAATCCAAATCTTACATAACTAAATTAAATGATTTGAGTTTAGAACTATGTAAACCAGAATACTTCGAGTCAACCAACAATCAACACACGAATCAGCCAAAACCAAAGTCAATCACCAATAGTGCACACCCAACTCAATTTAATCATTCAATCAATTATTCAAATTTAACCATTTAAATAAAAAAAATCCAACAGAGTGAAATTTACTCACCTTTGATTTTAATTGAAACAATCCACACCAGACCAGCTTATTTTTCTTCACGATCTTTAACCTTGTATAAATGTTATACAATTTATCAATATTCGATTTAAGCAAACAATTAACCAGTGTTTAATAGTTTAATTTTAACTAATGATTTAATTCAACCAAATAAATCTAAATTTTTAACCTGATTTTCCCTTTTACCAATCTAAAATAGTTAAGCGGGTTAACTAATAAATTAATCATCGGTAAACAATTTTTTTTTATAGAACTATTAAAAATTTCCTTACTGTAAATATAAAAATTTACATATTTATATCTATTCATTTATTTAAATCAATTTAAATTTAAAAGCAATTACCTTGCTGCCTTACCAAAGCGACGAACCCACGTCACAACTTCGCGTTGACAACCCACAGCACCCCGCCCCCAAATCAACGCAACAACCCCACCATCACGAACCCACCAAGTCACGACAAACCCTAGAGCAGTTCCAGACCCCGCCGTTGCTCTCACGCATCCCTGACCCCTTTGCTCTTCTGACCATGCTACTGCTGCGTCAAAACTTCCCCTCGCTACTCGCCTCGTTGCTCGCGACTCACCCCCTCACTGCCCACTTCCCACTGCTATCGGTCATCCTCCCCAGTTCTCACGCCCACGAAGACGATGCCAGAAACCCAAAATCGAACGCGCTTACGTCCTTTCGAGCATCCCCTCGCCCGACCTTTGGAGTTGCGAGCGCGTGCTACCCCAGATCGAACGACTCAATCCCACTGCCTCGCGACTGAAATGCCTTCTTGAATCGAGATGAAGGGAATTTGGATTATTCGAATGGAGGCGATTTCATTTCTTCGGCCGTTATTTTTTTTTTTGAGTTCGATCCCCTACTTGAGAAGAGAGAGAGAGGATCGGCTGAAAATAGGAATTTGAGTAGCTTCTAGTGTACGCTAATATAATATAAATAAATAAATATTAAAAATATCTCGAGTTGCAAAACGCAAAATCCCGATCCCCAAATCAGGCATGCCGACAGACATTTATAAGGTTTTACCCGTGTTCCGAACACAATGGTACGTGTTTCGAAAGCTAATTCGTTCATATACACGAGTTATAGAAGGAACCGATCAATTTAAAAATTAAATCGATTAAAATAGTTCTAAGCGTTTCGAGCTGCCAGGGTCAAACGACAACTCCGATTGCTACGAAAATTGAAATCCGATAATAACTAACTATTACGGATTCAATGGAACTGGTTTCGTCAAATTCCGAGACTGTGCCTCGGAAGGCTATTTTTAAATTCAATTTAAACGATATATTATTAAAATTGAACAAATTACTTTTAAATTAAATTTCAATTATCCTATTATCTTCAGTATCGTCGTTATAAATTTTATAAGCCTTCAAATTATTTTTAATAGGCTTAAAATCTCAAATTCAACAATTTACCCAATTTCAGTTATATAATTCAATACGTTAATTATCTAATAAATATTAATATTTTGGAATTTAAGCTGAAATTAATCTTTCAAATGTTAAAAATCAATTTATTATTCCATTTTAAATCGTTAAAATTTCTGAGCCGTCACACCCATCAACCGGAAATGGCTGAAATAGGGGAGATGCAGTAAGGCTAAGTGGCTAGCAACCAATTAGAGTAAGGTCATCCCTGTTTAGTTGTCCCTTTTATTTCGGCTGTGGGGGCGGTTGCTGATCCCAACCGCGGGATGATCTTTTTCGGATTATCCAATAAGGGGTAGCTCCGGTCTTGTATTGCAGGGGATCGGGAGGGGTTCTTGGTACGCTGATCTAGGCCAGGTACTGTGACGGGCGGTACCCCAGTAGCCCTACCATTGTATGAAATCCAATTTCCAATAAGCGCATGTATGGTTTTGATTGTGCCTAACTATGATGGAATGTGAGATGCAAGCATTTCAGCTAGATTCTGTTTTACTTTCTATAGACACTATTATATTATCAGACGAATTTGATAAATATGTTTTGGTTATCGTGAGGTAAAAATCCCGCATGTTTATTTGTGACATGGTCTTACGAAATACCTTTGCTTCCAAAGGATTTCGAAAACTTTAATAATCCAATTGAGTGTGTTTTCCACGCTGGTTTTCCAGACTGACTCGGGTGTTATTTTACTATAATGCTCGGGTCGGACCGAGTATTATAGGATACATGATTGGATGTTGTGGAGTCAGGAGACAAACTGGATGGCGAGACGTATCACTCATACTTAATGTATATTCCGCTGTACAGTGCAAGCTGTATAGTCAGCTCTTGTGAGGACAAGTTAATATAATCTGTCCAGTATTTTGCTATTGATTGTGTTGTACTCTGATGATGTAATGTATAGACTGATATAGTTCTTTATGTACAAAGATCTGTCATTTATCTACTATATATTGTTTCACTGCGATTGTGAGATTCTGTTATTGTTTTAGTTCCGTCTTTCTTCTATCTTCTTTCTTTCCCTCAACAATCTGTCTTTTTTGGCACTCGATCGTTCGGCATATTATACAGTGGCCTATTTATGTCGAATTTTCGAGGGTCGAGAAGGGCGGGTCGTCACACACATGATGGTAGAAATGCAAATCATTTCCATGGATTTCTTAAAGAGCTAATCTCTTAACAGTGTACGCATAGTAATAACTTAAACAATACTGTACTCGGTCTTAAATAAATGAACAATATTTTTCATCTTCATTAAACGATTCGATTGAATAAAATCAACAACTAAGTACTTAACCAAATTGCTAGAAACATGTGGATGGTTAACATCAACCATGCCAGTTCCATAAGAAGGAATAGGTTGCATAGTTTTATTAACATAAATAAGTGGAAGATTGAATTTACGAGAAGTATGAGCATGAAATGTGCAACCTTTACGTGAACAAATAATTGTAACATGATCCCCATCATTCTTAACAATATTAACTTTGTATCCATTCTTAATACAATATATCATGAGATATAATCGAAACTCTTCAACACCACTAGAAAATCTTTGACATACTCCAGTAAATATTGGTTCGCTAGAATTAATTTTTAACAACCGCTTCAAAAAAGAACTAGAATCAAATAAAGAAACAACCATTGAAGAATCACATGAACCACCTTCAATAAGAGAACTAACAATTGACAAAAATTAACATAAACCGAACTACTATCAGGCCTCTTACGCATAGATAAATCCTTTGATATAACAGAAACAAGTAGATAATCTTCACGACTATGACCAACAAGCAATAGTATACTATGCAAATCAGAATTAGTTTCAATTACTATTTTCCTATCATCTCTTTCATAAACCAATTCAATAAAACTAAATGTTAATTCATGCCAATGTTCACATATATTTTCTCCCAATCTCAACACGGAATCACTCAAACCTAGCCTTCTGCTATAAGAATCGACGCACAACATAAAATCAACAAGAACATCAGTAGAAGAAGACCTGCACAAATACAAATACAATATATTGAAAGAAAAGAACAAAAATTAAATATTTGACATTCAAATATTTATTAGGCAAATATTTGCATGATATATATTTGACTGTCAAATACAAAATGCATGACGGTTCGCTAAACTAAATATTTAACATTCTATCCTTTTTTGGAATTCAATTTAGCAAGATACTGTATACAAATTATAATAACGAACAATGAACCTAGCACCATCAATTCAAATTACTTGTTTGCACAACAATGAACAACAAATTACAACAATTCACCAAGATGCTATATTCAATTCAGAAATACTTGTTTGCACAACTGTTGTCAAACATAGATGACACCATTAATGAAGAAAGATTACATGGTTCAATTCAACAAGATGTTATAAAAAAAATCAATAACAAAATATAGAAATAAAAACAACGAACGTTGAAACAATTGTTTAATCACAATCATTGGTAAACAAAATCTTGAAACGAATAAGAACTCTCGCACATAATTTGATGTAGCCGATATCGACAATTTGATAAATTGAACCGAGCAAGATCGTGTTTGTATGATTCCGCAATGTCGACCTTGATTGACTACGAAGACGGTTTCGCGATGTCAATCTTGTTTGTATGATTCCGCGATATCGATCTTGATTTCGACGATTCCGATCAAAATTTTAAAATTGATTTTAGCCAAGAAAGAAGAAACGAGGAAACATGGATGTAAAACATAGGAGAAACTTTAAAGCGGAGAAACTTATATAACGTTTCAAAATAAGGATGTCATCCTAGTTTTCATTTATTTTTTTGTGAAGATTTTCCTTCGGCACAAATTATAAAGCTCGCGTCCTTCATATGTCAAAGTGATAGCCATGTCATTCAGTCGAAAAACCTAGCTATATATTCCCTTAAGCCTATTTTACTGTATTTTGAAACGATTATTTGGAATAGGTAAACAAAAGAATTATTTGTTAAGGGAAACACTGTAATAGACTAGTACATCTTAACATTTAATAATTTTCAATCAACTCGCAATCCATGTCATGGTGCAGCTTTAACGGACTCTTTATTTATTTATCTTGCCAAACCCACTTTCTCTCCCTTTCTTTCGTCTCGTGTTGGTAGTCATTTCTTCTTGTCTATTTTGTTTCAAGTCCTTTCCTTTTTAAAGTCTAACTAGTAACTAATACCTATAAAGAAGAAGGCTACGCCCGATTATGACAGGACTGTCATGTTATTAAGTTCAGTTATAATGATGAAAGTTGCAGTGTAACAACACGCAGACAATCATTTAAATTTGGATTTACAACTGACGTCGATTGATAAATAAACAAACTACTGGATAAATATCATACTTAAGATGAACAGAATCGTATTAGACTAAGGCAACATATTAATTATCATTAATAAACTGATACATAGTGGAATGGATGTCGATATATTTCTTATTTTGTATATTGGCAAAAAGTAAAAACGGAAAAGGATATAACATAAAAAATAAACTTAAAAAAAAAATAAAAAAAATCAAAGAACATGCTCTGAAACTTATGCGTGCACCATATTAAAATAACCAACAAAACAGACATTCTTGGAAAGAACCTCAGTTAAGATAAGATATAATAGTTAAAATACCTCAAAAGATGAGCGAAAGGAACATAGGGTTTGTCTCCCAAAAAATGCCTAACATCCGCGCGCACACTCAGAGCTTGCATATTGCATGTTCCAAGACGAGCGAGTGCTGAACCCTGCTCTTCCATGTTTTTTTTTTGTGCTTAAATTTTTATCAATCCCTTATTTTTCTTGATCGGTATTATCGACACTTTTTCAATTTCAAAAATAAGGTGGCCAGTAGGGAATCCGTAAAGCCTCGAAAAGTGTCTATTATTGTTGTGTACAGATTCTACCAATGGTATATTTTTTTTTATGATGGATATCGCTCTTTTTGTGTGTGTAGATTCTACCAATGTTTCGATTATATCCATTTGATGATAGTATGGATAGAATCAAAAGATTGATAGAATCTGCAAAAAATAAGCGACTTCCACCATCAAAAAAAATTATCATTGTATTACATAAAAACAATATGGTCTAAAGCAATAGCAGTGGTGATTGGACAGGCGTAGTAGTACAATTATAAACTGTGATGGTGGATTTGGGAAGTACCACGGGGATGCTATTAGCACTAGAGTCATTGACCATCAGTGATGGTGATTGTCACCATTAGCGGTAGAAGTATCGCCACCAGCACTTCCCATCCATCATCAACAGTTATAACAACACTACCATGCATGTATCCGGTCACCGCCTCGGTTGCACAACATAACATTGTTGGGCGGATTTTCACCCAGAAGATCTCAAGACCAAGAAGCCGCAGTTTCACCCGGGCTCGCGAGCAACCTCTACTTTGTTATCCCGTTTTTTGGTCAAAACTGGAATATCAATGTCGAGCGCGTCTCCACCACGATCAAGCTAAGAAGAAGCAACCAGCAAGCGTATGTAAGCCCAGAGTTCCACTCAAGATCCGAATACAAAGCCCTTTCAACAATACAAGCATAAGTCCACTCGGCAAAGCAATGCAAGGAAGCATTCAGCCAGCAACCAACCTAACACACACAAGCTCATTCGGCATGGCAAGCATTGGGTTTCATTCGGCTTTCCAGTTCATTCGGCTTTCCAAACCTCTGTTCATTCGGCACTCCAAACTCAAGCCCATCCGGCATTCCCCCACTGATGAACCAGCCAAGACCGAACCAACCTTCCACTGCCGGATGAGAACCAACACCGGTCCAAACTCCATCTCCATGCTACCACCGGACCACTTCCACGACCGAACCAACACACCATCACCGGTCCAAAACACACCATCACCGGTCCAAAACCCACTACCACCGAACCAACCATGACCGGACCAAACTCCAACTTCTCCAAACACGGCCGGACCAAGCTCCGCCGAACCAGAATGCTACCAGGCCAGATTGCTTCAGCCCGGGCCCACCAGCATCTATATACTTCCAAGACCCCTGCCCCCTACCTCACTCTATAAATAGAGGGGCAGGGGTACAACAATGGCAGACAAGTTTGAGAGCTCAAGCAAGGAAGGAACTTTCAAACTACTTTCATACACTTGTATACAACGCATTGTACTTGTAACCTGAAAGAAAGAAGATAATAACATATAAAGTGGACGTAGGCACATTCTGGCCGAACCACTATAAATCTGTGTGTCTTTTACATTTCAGCCCCTACTTTTCTCATATTTACATACTCATCTAAAATCATTGAAAATTACATATAATCAACTAAATAATACGACTTGGAGGTGTTTGTCCATTTTTTGTGCAAACATTTTTGGTGCTTTCACTGAGAATTGAACTCGAAGCTTCAGCTTCTCCCACTCAACCTTCTTCCTCATAACGACGTTCGTCGCTTAGAAATCATGCCTTCCAAGCAACGGAAGGATGTTAACAAAGGAAAGAACATCGCAACTAGCAGTCTTCCGGATCCAGTAGCCCCAGATCAAGAGGATCATCCAATTTCAACAGCAGCACCAGATGGATACCAGGCAAATCTGATAGCTCCTGCCACCGAACAACCAATAACTAGGGCAGATCTAGACAGAGTTGTGGCTGAAGTAACCAACCGCTTCACATCCCAACAAGAAGCTTTAGTGGACCAACTTATGTCACGCTTAAGGGATGCTGAAGAATCCAACCGCAACACTGAATCATGGGATGAGTCTCAATCTGGAGGATCTCGGAGACAGCAAAGGTATTCCTTCTTCGAAGAAACTATCGACAGGAATCATAGAAACCCCGCTGAACGGAGCCAAGCTGGAACCCAGCCCGAAGTTGGCCCCATGGAAATGCTCGAAGCAGAACCCCACCGGGTAAGATCAAGGCAGGGGGCAACTGTAGCTGGTCCTAGCATGCATCCGAGCAGCCAGAGACAACCACTGGATAATGCAAGAAGTGATAGATTGTACCATCCCTACAGGTCATCTGGACGAGATAGATCCCGCAGGGAAGAACTAAGCTCATTTTTGTCCGCTCCAAGTTCTGACGAACGAATGGCACGATTATTCAGAGAGTGTGTCCAACGAGAGCAAAGGGACCGGGGGATAGGCGCTAGGGTCACCAGCCCCTTTACCCGAAATATCGAAACTACCATCGCCCCCCGGGAATGGAAAATGCCAACCATGGAACCTTACAAAGGAACTTCCGACCCCATCGTACACTTACAGAGATACACCCAGCATATGCTCATGAGTGGAGCAACAGAAGGAGTATTATGTAAATGCTTTCCGCTATTCCTAGCAGATCTAGCTACCTCCTGGTTCTGCCATCTACCCCGAGGATCCATCAGCTCATGGGAGATGTTGAAAGAAAGGTTTATTAGCCAGTTCCTCATCCATGTGGAACAACCCAAGGATGCTTATTCTCTATCCAATATCAAACGGAAATCCGGAGAGACGCTGCAACAATATCTAACACGGTTCAACGCCACAGCAGCAACAGTTCAAGATGCCAATGAGAAACTTATCCTAACGGCCCTTTGTAGTGGCGTGCATCCGGATACCAAGTTTGCTAGGAGGTTAACAAAAGATAAACCAGCTACGTTACCTGACTTCTTCCATGAAGCTGGGAAGTATATGAGGCTTGAAAACGCTACCGCTAAAAGACAGTCAGGACAACAGGCTAAGACTACCCATGGCGACACTCCCGCTGCAACAAAGGACGTTTGAAGAAATGACTCTAGAGATAACGCTGGGGGCAAGAAGGGAGGAAAGCGTTTATATCAACCAGGACAGAGATTTGACTCTTGCCCCCCTCCCTTGCTCTAAACTTTGTCCTGGATGGCTAGAAGGATGTTTTTAATCATTTCACCAAATGGGTGGAAGCGGACCCTTTAAAATAAAATATCTTTGGCACAAATTATCAACTTCTTACATAAATTATCAACTTCTTGATCAAAAAATATTCTATGCAGGTACGGAGTCCCACTCAAGATCATATCAAACAACGGACTCCAGTTTGACAACAAAGAGTTTACCAACCGATGCCAAGAGCACATAATTCACAAAAGCTTCTCATCTGTAGCTTATCCTCAGGCAAACGGACAAGTCAAAGCTGTCAACAGAATTCTCAAAACCCTAACCAAGAAGAAGCTTGAAAAGTCAAAAGGCGCTTGGGTGGACGAACTTCCTACGGCACCCTGGGCCTGCCGCACCTCTCATAGAACATCAACGGGGCATACTCCTTTCTCTTTGGCATACAGATTGGAGGCCATGCCCCCAGTTGAAACTGTAGCGCCATCTCACCATGGGACCCACTGCAACCCAGAAGAAAACGAAGAACTCCTCCTCATGTCTTTGGATCTGATTGAGGAGAGGAGAAACGATGCAACACTTAAAAGCAGAAGCCCACAAGCAAAAAGTGGCAGCACAATGCAACTCCAAAATCAAGCATCGCAGCTTACAAGAGGGAGATCTTATCCTCATGCGGATCCTCCCGCAACACCGAATCATGGACCGAGTCCCAATCTGGAGGATCTGTGAGACAACAATGACCTTTCTTCTTCGAAGAGGTTAATAAAGAAATGGTCATGGTAGGAGCCGAGCCCGGACTCAGCCCGAATTCCGACCTGAGGAAACACTTGGAACCAAACCCAACGGGGGAGGTGCCAGGCAGGGGTCGGATATAGCTGAGCCTGTCATGCTACCTAACCATGAAAGCACCAGTAGACGGACCATATGAAATTCATCAAGATCTTCACAACAACGGAGCTTATATTTTGTCAACAGTGGACGGAGTGGTGTTCCAGAGGGCTTGGAACATCCGACACCTCCGTCGATACTTTGCTTAACACGTACCGCCCATATGAAGCGTATTAACACGGTGGACGTAGGCATTATCGTGCCGAACCACTTTAAAAATCTTATCTCTTGTTACCTTGTGCCTTCATATCTTGGCTGCTTGTTAAGCTTTATCCCTTTCTGTTGAACAAAATCCTATGGCATCTCCACTCAAGATGCACCGCGGCCTCATCTGGACTAGGCCTAACAGGTACGCTACGATTCTATGCACTCGCCAATGAGACACTTTTGCTCCGGCATCCCTCTGCTGCGGGTTAACTCATTGTGCGCCTGCCCTCAAAGCCAACTGTAATGAGCCGATTATAAGTCATCATAAAGGCCGACTATAGCCGATGGCAGCTCATTACGGCGTTCGGCTCGCCGGTAACTGTGAACCTACTTTAAGCCCCAACATAAGGTGTGGCCAGCCAGGGGTAGTTCACGGCCAACGGCACCCACGCTAGCCGGCCACGGTAAATCGAATAATACCCACGATTACGGACCATAATGGTTCGGGTAGTTACCGTGCGCGATCTCGGCTCCGATGTGTCTTAAGTGCGGCTGTGGTAAAAAAGAAAACTCCCCGCGGAGGCGTAAGATGGGTGACAAATGTCTCCAAGACCCACAGCTAGGGAAAGTGACTACAAAACCCGTTTGCCACGAACTTAAGCACATCGACGGCCTTCCGTGACTGGAAGTTTTACTTTTACTATATTTCCATTTCATTTAAATATTTTTCTCCTATCCTGTATAACAAACTCTAAAGTACAGGAAACCAAATAGGAAGCATTCACTCATGAGGCTCTAAGCCTGCGTGCTGGGTAGCAGGGCGCTCTGCTATACCCGTGAACAGTTACACAAGACACTCAAAGCTACCGCCTGCGAATAAAACATAAAGGGCGGTACTCTCTTCTCTTGTACATAAATGCGTAACTATAACTTATTCATACACTGACATTGCAAAACGTGAAATTATATTTCAAGCAAAAACTTAACATCAAACACAAGTGGAATCACAGGCATATACATAATTATACTTCTCACACAGCACATAAAGATAGCAACAACATTTAAACACGACAAAATCAGCTTATATTATAAGATCACACGAAGTTATTCTTTGCAAATAATTTTATTACAGTTGCATATCAAAGACTAACATGAACAGTGATAAAAAAGAAACAAAAAGATGGCAGATGCATCCACACTCCATCACCAACTCCCCCAGCCTACTTAGCCGCAGGATCGGAGCCCCCAGCATGTGGATCTGAAGTCCCACCTGTCCAGATCAGAAGAGGAATTCATTAAACGAACGATCAAGTTATGAAAACACGAAAAGAAAAGAAAGGGAAAAGAATAACTCACCAGCATCCGCCGCTTGATCCTCATCATCCAACTGCACGCCCGCTTCCTCTGCAGCGAGTAGCCGCATCCCCTCCTTCACCGCCGCTTGCTCCTCCTTTGAGAACTGAGCAGTAACCGCACTCAAGTTGAAAGCCTCTCCGCCTTCCTTACCCGCATTCACCCTGGCCTCCTCTAAAGCCTGGAGATACACCTTGGCCATGACCCGAGGGTAATCGTCCATCCAAGACAAGCCGCCCTCCTTCCAAGTGTGGAAGTACATATCCTGCAACATCTCATCCATCATCCCCTCGTTTTCCTCAAACTCCCTCACCCGGGCCTCGGAAGCTTGCAACTTGGCGATGGCGACGTCCCTCTCTGATTGGTATCTCAAGCAGTCAGCCTGGAGTGACCTCCTCATTTCCTCTTCCTTCAACTTGAGGGACCTCCTCATCTCCTCCATCTCCTCCTTCAACTCGGCCTGAGCCATCTCCGCAGCCTCGAGCCTCCCTGACAACTCCTCTACCCGCTCGAGATCCGCATTTCGAACCTCATCCACCGTTGCGATAGCTATGTTAATCCGTTCCCTGCAAGCGACCTCCATCTTCCGTAATTCCGCCCTACTGGCCTTCTCCATGGTCTCTTTCAGACGCTTGGAGGCTTCCTCATGCTGGGAAATCTGGATGGCTTGGTCGGCGAGTTGCTTGGCCTGATCGGCAACCTTTAACCTCAACCGAATGTTAGCACTCCCGATCTCTTCCCCGGCCTTGACCAACTTAGCATGATGCTCCATTAACTTCTTGGTCTCTGCGGCCACCCGGTCGATATTAGCTTTGGCCTCATCCCCCATGGTGACTACCCGTGTAGTAAGTAAATCAAGATCTAAAGATTTGGCCTCGTCCAGCACTCTTACCATGGGGTTGCGGGGAAGGAGGTGCTCGCCCGTGGTCTCATCGAATGAAATGTCCCGAAAACTTGGGTCTAAATCAGGATGGCCGGCAAAAGGGTCACGAGGCACGGGGCGAGGCACATCGGGACGCCTTATATGAATGACAGTAGAACTCTTGGAAGGAGGAGGAGGGGGGCAGGGCTCCGTGCTCTCCTCCGTAGTATCACAAGGAGGCTGAGTAGGGGGAGGCAGAGTAGGAAGCTGCGAAGCAGAAGAAGACTCAAATAAGGAACGGCTCCGCTTCCTTTTCTGAATGCCCTCTTCGATGACCCCAAGAAGAGGGCGGTACTTGACTACGTCCCCAGTGCGATCAGTAGAAGGTTTCGCGGAAGCTCTCCTCGACTTAAATTGTTCAAGGCGGTGTCGAACATCCGACGTTTTACCCGCCTGGCCTGCCCCTGGAATAAAGAACAAGTGTTACGAACATACAATAATCCGCAATTCAAAAAATATGCTAAGTTAAAAAGAAAGAAAAGTGAGGAGACACATCTATTATACAAACCCGGCGGAGGAGTGGGATACTGCAATAAGTCCTGGATCTCATTCCAGGACGGAAGTGAACCGTAAAAAATTTCTAAGTCCTTATCGAAAATAGAATCGGCAGAAGACAAAAGTTCACCTTGCATCGCCGGAATCACCCTAGCTGAGGAACCCTTAGAGGATGGGTCAGTGCCAGCCACAGCTTTGCCGGTTTCCTTTGCCTTCTCCGTTCCCTTCTCCGTTTCCGACTCTCCCTCCGACTCCCCGAAGGCCCGACGGAGAGCCTCATCCAGTTCGAGGTCTTGTTCAGAGGTTAGAGCAGCAACACCACTACCACCTTGACCGTCGCCATCTCCTCCACCCTCCGACCCTTCTCCAACTTCGCCTCCTTCCTCCTCTTCCACACCTTCCTCCTCCGGGACAGTCGGGCAAGTACTTGGAGAAGGGCCATCGGACTTCTTCAGTTTCTTCCCCCCAACCGCAGGACGCGCTGCGAAAGGCTCCCTCTTACCGCTCTTTACCGTAGCCCCCTCCTTAGCTTTAGCAGCCCTCTCCTCAGCCGTATCCCTTTGCTTAACCACGGACTGGCGCGGTAAGATCAAATTATACTCCAAGAGGGTTGCGTTCCTGATCAAGAAAGAGGCCGACCGGTCCCGTGCCGGAATAGCCTTTAGTTCAGCAACCATTCGCACTAAGGAATCGTCCTCCACGACTGCAATACCACCTGTCGCTAGCCAGAAATAGAAGCATGTCAGAAGAAACACTACAGTTAAAACACATGAAAAATATAAATGAAATCAATCTTACAGCCGGAAGCGAAAAGGCGGAAAGAAACAGCATCGTCCTTGACGAAGAACCACTCTTTCTTGAACATGGTGAACTTGGAATACAAGTCCAGAACTGGTTTGAAGGGCACGGCCGCCTCCAGACTAATATACGGAGACCCCTTCTTATAGCCTCTCAGGTTGTACAAGTATCGGATTTCCCGGTTAGAAGGAGGACGCCCGTACCTCCTCTGGAAGATAACAAAGAGACTCACCAGGATGGCATATGAGTTAGGCTGGAGCTGGAAAGGAGCCACCTTCAAATAAGTGGCGAAGCTTACTATCCAAGCGTTGATAGGGGGGATAGCGCCGCACATGCAATGGTATCTACTAAAAGCGAAGTAGCCCTCGGGAGGATTATATGGCATCACCCCATCTCCTGGCAGCAGCATAAGAGCCCTATCTATCCCAAAGGAACGGGATATGACGTCAAGTTGCTCCTCCTTTAAGGAGCTAGGAAAGCAATCAGGAGGAGAGACGAGAAGCTCCTGGGGACCATACCCATCGACTAGTGACCTCGGAGCGGGTCCGTGCTGTGCTGGATCTGGCTGAGCTGGGGGCACGGCAGAAGTTTCTCCGCTATCCCTGGATTTCTTCTTGCCCGATCGAGTTTCAACTTTGCGAGACATTTATCTGCATACACAAAAGTAAAAAGCATGATGTTAGAACGACAGTATAAACAAACAAGCATACATAAGTCCGGAGTTCCACTCAAAGTCCAGACACAAAGTTCGTTCGGCACTAGGGTCTTATACGTTCATTCGGCAGTACAAGTTCATGTTCATTCGGCAATAGGATCTGGCTTCCATTCGGCAATGGAATCTGTGGTTCATTCGGCAAAACAAAGCTTTCGTGCCCATTCGGCATAAGCCCATTCGGTTATCGAGTTCATTCGGTAAGAGGGTATATACCTGATTCGGCGAATATTTGATTCGGCAAAGATTTGGTTCGGTGGATTTATGATTCGGCTTCCTCTTGTTCGGTAAAGAAAAACTAAGGGGGGTGTAGCCTCTATATATAGGCGAGCTCTGGAATACCGGACGAGAACCTACTGCCGGACCAACCCCATGCCGAACGAGGACCAACAACAACCGGACCAACAACAACCAGACCAACAACAACCGGACCAACTATGTACCGAATGAAACCTTCCATACCAAACCAACCCCCAAACGAATAAGAATATATGCCTACTCGAAACCGAATGTAACTGTCTCTACCAGCAGAAACCAGAAACAGGGGGCATGCAGGGCGCTTCACTCAGATAAGTCCCGAACTCCAGAACTAACTAATAAAATAAGATTATGATAACGATGAATAAGTCGTAAAATCCTCACCAACGTGGATTAAATCGTTTACACGTGCACGCGACCTCGAATGGTCCATAGGCACGCTCTGAATGGTTATCAACCCTGCCATCGTGGGAATTTACACTTTGACACGCATTTTTAAGCCCATCGGTCAAATGGATATTTGATAATTGTGAAATGGCTAAGCTACTTACACATGTACGGTGTCGCGAACGATCACTAGGCATGCTCTGAGCTGGCGATAAACCACCTTGGCAAACGACCCAGGGACCCACTCTAACGTGAACCTGGCATCGATAATGCTAAGCCCCTTCGGGGCACGCTTGCTCGTCCCGAGCGACACAGTCCACTCCATCTCAAATATTCCGACCACGAACGGTCGTTATTTGAAACCACACTAAAACTATAAATCTCTTTGCAGGACATCCACAAGATATAAACATCCAGCCCATGACATTACAAGACGAGTCTTCCCACCAACGAGAAACAAAGCGCGACACGTGCAAGCACGTGCCCCACTTTGGGGGGCAAATGTTGGGCGGATTTTCACCCAGAAGATCTCAAGACCAAGAAGCCGCAGTTTCACCCGGGCTCGCGAGCAACCTCTACTTTGTTATCCCGTTTTTTGGTCAAAACTGGAATATCAATGTCGAGCGCGTCTCCACCACGATCAAGCTAAGAAGAAGCAACCAGCAAGCGTATGTAAGCCCAGAGTTCCACTCAAGATCCGAATACAAAGCCCTTTCAACAATACAAGCATAAGTCCACTCGGCAAAGCAATGCAAGGAAGCATTCAGCCAGCAACCAACCTAACACACACAAGCTCATTCGGCATGGCAAGCATTGGGTTTCATTCGGCTTTCCAGTTCATTCGGCTTTCCAAACCTCTGTTCATTCGGCACTCCAAACTCAAGCCCATCCGGCATTCCCCCACTGATGAACCAGCCAAGACCGAACCAACCTTCCACTGCCGGATGAGAACCAACACCGGTCCAAACTCCATCTCCATGCTACCACCGGACCACTTCCACGACCGAACCAACACACCATCACCGGTCCAAAACACACCATCACCGGTCCAAAACCCACTACCACCGAACCAACCATGACCGGACCAAACTCCAACTTCTCCAAACACGGCCGGACCAAGCTCCGCCGAACCAGAATGCTACCAGGCCAGATTGCTTCAGCCCGGGCCCACCAGCATCTATATACTTCCAAGACCCCTGCCCCCTACCTCACTCTATAAATAGAGGGGCAGGGGTACAACAATGGCAGACAAGTTTGAGAGCTCAAGCAAGGAAGGAACTTTCAAACTACTTTCATACACTTGTATACAACGCATTGTACTTGTAACCTGAAAGAAAGAAGATAATAACATATAAAGTGGACGTAGGCACATTCTGGCCGAACCACTATAAATCTGTGTGTCTTTTACATTTCAGCCCCTACTTTTCTCATATTTACATACTCATCTAAAATCATTGAAAATTACATATAATCAACTAAATAATACGACTTGGAGGTGTTTGTCCATTTTTTGTGCAAACAAACATCATGGTAGTAGTAATGAAGGAGGCGCTGGATCTTGCGTAGTGGTGTTGTTATAACTAGTCGTGGTTGGTTGAGATAGTGCTGGAGGGGATGTTGTTAACAATAGAGTCGTTAACTATCAGTGATGGTGGTTATCGCCACTAGTGGTAACATTACCACTACCAACACCACCCCAACCATCACTATCAGTTATAACAACATTACCATACAAGTCTTTCGACACCTCATTCTATCAGTATTACCACGCTGTCACGCCATGCGATTGGTGTGGTGGATGTTTGAGATTCTTAGAAATGAGAGCCTGAGGAGTGGGATATAATTTCGAATGGTACGTGTTTATTTGTTAAATTTATTTAAAATTTTGAATAAATTAAAATAGACTTATATGATTGTGTACTTAATTCAAATTTTCAAACGAAGAGCAGCACGGTGAGCCTTCATCTTGGCAACTCTATTATAGGACTCACAAGACTGAGTCATCGGATGGATCCACCACCAATATTAGGATAGATGATGCTTCCACCAAGTTTGCGATATGTAGACATGTATTTACATAATATTTATATACATACACATGTATAGAATTCTAATGAATATAAAAATGCAAAATAAGCGAAATACTGGGCTTAAACATTCATTACATGCATAATATGATAATAAATATATATGTATACAAAACCATATATATAGTATACTACATATAAGTATACATGTGTGTGTATGTGCATGTATTTTATACGAATGCTTGGTTAATTAATTTGAGTTATTTTATATTCCAAGAACCACATGTATATATGTTGTATGTATCCTAAAAATCACCATTTTAAATTGCATAATAAATTAAACAAATACATAAATCAAATCGCTCAATAAATTAAACAAATGTATATATAATAGAGTTAAATTAAAAAAATTGATTCAATAAATTAAACAAGTGTATGTTTGTATAGTTTAAATAATTCGATAAATCGTGTGTGTGTGTGTATAATTAGGTTAATTTATAATTTTGTTTCAATAAATTATATAAGAGTTTATTCATTTTAAATTATAGATTTTTTAAATCACACAATAAGTTAAACAAATATATAAGTTAAATCGCTCGTTAAATTAAAAAAATCAATATATAATTGAGTTAAAATATAAATTTTATTTCAATAACTTAAATAAGAGTTTATTCAAGTTAAATTACCTTTTTTCTAAATCACCCAATAAATTAAACAAATATATAAATTAAACCACTCAATTAACTAAACAAATGTATATATAACCGAGTTAAATTATAAATTTTGTTTCAATAAATTAAGCAAGACTGAATTCGGGTTAAATTATCTTTTTTCTAAATCACCCAATAAATCAAACAAATATACAAGTTAAATCACTCAATTAATTAAACAAATGTATAGTTAACGCAAATTTAAAATTTTTGTTTCAATAAACATTAGAACCTCATATTTTGATGTTTTGATATGACAACTATATAAATATATATCGAATACACTAACCAGTTATACATGAAATAATATCATTTAAATGAAGATAAAAACTCAACAAAATGATGACCAAAATGACGCAACAATATAATTTCAGTCATAGTGTCTTAGTTTAGAGTTCAAAATATTTTAAAAATCTCTTCTATGTGGTATACGCACAAAGACATTTAGCAAAAATCAATTTTCAACATATAACCACAAAAGCAACAGAATTCAGCCGACTAAATATACCACTCTAACCGACTGAATTTGTGCACGTATACATATTTTGACAGCTCACAAATTTAGCCGGTTAAATGGCAATATTCAACCAACTGAATATAGTAAAAATTGCACTATCTTGCTTAGTTTTAAAAATGATTTTCTCTGATAGATTTCAGATGGCTCGTATAATTTATTCAGCCGATTGAAATAAATAACGACTATTTTTTAATTGAAATTCTGAAGGGATGCTTCTCTCCATGAACAATTGCAACCTTTTGTTTACATCACTACTCCTCATAAACAGCTGCAACTGATGGATTTCTATATAAAGCAATCCATTTCAACAATTTAATCTACCGATTAACAATTCTTTCAATCTTAATCTTGAATTCTTCTCAAACATTCAAACTCACTATATTACTTTAAGTTTTTATCAAATGCTCATTCAAGAATATATTTTTATGATCAAATTACTTCCTTTTCTTCACAAGCACACGTTTATACCACAAAGAAGAAGATTATAGGAAGGGTGTACTATATCGACTAATTCGTGCTATTCAAGAGCATAATAAAGTCACAAGCTATTCTACTTTTGTAGACGAAGTACTATTCGGTTGTCTAGACAATTGAAATCCTATTTGGTTGCTCGGATGATTATATTACCCATTCCTCTGGATTAAGAGAGGGTGTTGATAGTTAAATTCAGAAGGAGTTTGGGACTGGACGTAGAATGAGAAGTTCGAACAAATACAAAAATATATGGTGTTATTTACTTATTGCTCTTTACTTTCATATTTATATCCACGCAAGTTTATAACTTAGTTAATTATTCGTATTATGCGATCCACATACACTTTCATTTGGTATCAGAGCAAGGCTATCATTTAACTGTAACACTGCTTTTGATATTCAAGTAATATGGATAATACTACATCATGTTTTATTGAAGTTCGGTCTACTGCATGACCACCACATTTAACTGATTAAATTATAATTATTGGTCAACTAGGTTGAGGATATATGTACAAACAAATGGATATGACACTTGGTATATCACTCAACAGGAATACACAGTACCTACCACTGCTTATGCACAATGGGTACACAAAAACTAGATGTTATTGCTAATGTTAAAGCTATGAATATGTTATTTTGTTCTATAGATAAAAATGAGATTAATAGAGTTAGCATGTGCATATGAAATTTGGCGTACTCTCAAAGTTACCCATGAAGGTCCAAACAAAGCAAAATTTTAATACTTAAAAATCAATCTCAAAATTTTAGAATGAAGCAAGATGAAACTATAAGTAATATATGTTCTAGGTTTCAAGATATATATCACTCACTTCTTGCACTAAAAAAAAATACAGTGATTTTGATACAGTTTCAAAAATCCTAAACTTGTTAGCAGATGAGTGGGAATGAAAGGTATTAGCTATTGAAGAAGCTAATGACATTTCAACCATTAAACCAGAAGAGTTAATAGGAAATCCATGTCATATGAAGCGAGTTTGCAGGAAAAATCAGTATAAGCTCAAGATAGAAAAACAATTACGATCCACGCAGAAAATGAAGACTCCAATGAAGATGATGAAGACTTTGTATTTTTAGCAAATAATTTTAGAAAATTTCTAAAATTCAAAAGGAATAAGAAGTTTGACAACAACAACAACAACAACAACAATCTGTTGACTTCTTCACTCAAATGTTATGAATGTGACAAGATGAGTCATATAAAAAAGAGATTGTCCAGAACGAAAGAAAAACCGCTTCAAAATGAAGAGTGAGAAATTTTAGAAGAAGAAAAACAGTCATTTTCAGTAACTTGGGATGATTCAGACTCTTCTTATTCATCAAATAGTGACAATGATTTCGAACAAGCAAATGTATGCTTCATGGCTATAAATAACAATGTAAGTGAACTTTCGTTCAATGATCTAGTTGAGATAAATTCCGAGTTATTATATAAGCTAGAAGATTTGAATGGAAAATATAAAGATATATCAACAAAACTGAATAGAAGTGAATTAGAAAATGACATGCCAAAAGATGAAAAGAAAATACTACAAGAAGAATTAGTAAGATCATAAGCTTCTTGTACTAATATATCAACACAGTTAACTATGTTAAGTGATGAAATAGAAAAACAGAAGAATAAAAATGATACATTAAAAGAAAATAATCACAATTTAAATTTTAGTAATAAAATATTAGAAATAGAAATAGATAGTCTTAAAACCAAGTTAGAAAAGATTACTAAGAATGTTTCTAATTTTTATAAGGTAGAGAGAATCTTTCTAAAATTATAGAAAATTCACAATCTACTTCTAGTAAAAGTGGATTAGGATATAAACCTAAGAAAAAATTTAAAACTTAATTATAGTACGCTATATACTAATTTAAAAAGAATGATAGTCAAAGGAAACAATTAATTATGTCTAGGACTATAAAAATTTGGGTCCCAAAGACTAACAATTATTTATGAAGAAATACGTATAAAAATAATTTTATTTCTAATGTTCATAAAAGTTCAAATTTCATTTATAAAGGGAACTCTAAACCTTATTGGGTTTGACTTCCTAAGACCTAACTCTTAGGACCCTAACAGAGATAGTATATACCAATATCATTTCGAAATTTTTTGCAGGTACTTGGTAAAAAAGGAGGAAAATGGATACTCAACAGTGGTTGCTTCAAGCATATGATGGGGAACAAAGACATGTTAACAAATATTATCTACTCAGATGGAGGTTCTATTACTTTTGGGGATAACTTTAAAGGATACGTCATCGGAAAAGGAGACGCGAGCAACAACGGTATATCTAATTTACCTCTTCTTACTAATGTTTTATTAGTTAAAATTTTAAAATATAATTTGTCAATTATTGGTCAGTTACGCGATAAAGGTTTTAGCATATCATTCTTAAAAGATAAATGTGAAATTTTGATCAAAATAAAAATCCATTTTTCGAAGGAATTAGAGAAAGAAATATTTACATTTTAAATATGAAAATAAATCACAATCTAGATATGTGTTTAGTAGCCAAAGATAATGACCCATTGCTATGGCATAAAAGATTTTGTCATATTAATTTTAAAGCTATTAGTAAATTTTCTAAAAATAATTTAGTAAAAGGTCTTCCAAAATTGAATTATAAAGTAAATAATATATGTGATGCTTGTCAACTAGGAAAACTAACTATAACATCTTTTAAATCCAAGAAGGCCGTTTCTACATTACAACATCTTGAACTACTACATTTGGATCTATTTGATCCCACTCAAGTTCAATCTATAAATCATAATAAACATGTTTTCGTAATTGTAATTGGTTTTTCAAGATATACATGGACAATGTTTCTGAAAAACAAAAGTGATACTTTTGATTCATTTAAAATTTTTACTACAAGACTTCAAAACTTAAAAAGTTTAAAAATATAAAATATTAGAAGTGATCGTGGTGGAAAATTTGAAAATGATCTCTTTGAACATTTTTGTAACAAAAAGGATATTATTCACAATTTCTCATTTCCTAGAACTCCACAACAAAATGGAGTCGTAGAATGTAAAAATTGGACATTACAGGAATGTGCTAGGCCTCTGCTTAGTGGTAGTTAACTACCAAAACAATTCTGGGCAGAAGCCATGTCTACTGCTTGCTGTCTTAAATCATGTCACTATTCGACCTTTAACTAAACATACATCATACGAACTTTTTAACGGTAGAAAACCTAATATATCATATTTATGAATTTTTGGATCGAAAAGTTTTATATTAAATACGAAAGATCAATTAGGAAAATTCGATCCAAAATATGATAAAGGAATATTTATTGGATATTATGAATGAAGCAAAGCATACAGAATATACAATAAACGTATGATTATAGAAAGAACATTACATGTATCATTTGACGAAAATTTCAAAAATTACAAAATAATGAAGAAGATGTTTTAGAGCAATAAGTTATACAAAACTTACCTCAAAATATTACACACTAAAATGAAGAATAATTCACAGAAAATCCTATTGGAAATGTAAACTTAGAACTCCACCATGAATTTTAATAGATCATTCAATTGAAAGTATTATTGGTGAAGTAAATACAAATGTCAAAAACGGGCATCAATTAAATCAAATGGGCCATATTGCTTTTGTATCTAATATAGAACCAAAAAATCCTAAAGAAGCTTCAACACATGATTATTTGATTTTAGTTATGCAAGAAGAATTAAATCAATTTGAACAAAACAACATTTGGGAATTGGTTCCAGGGCCAAATGATTAAACAGTTATAGGTACGAAGTGGGTTTACAAAAATATAGCTGATAAAAATGGAAATACAACTCGAAATAAGGTCAAATTAATTGCACAAGGATATAATCAAGAAGAGAGGATATACTATGAAGAAACTTTTGCTCTAGTTGCAAGACTTGAAGCAATTCGAATCTCATTAGCTTACTTATGTCGTCAAAACTTTAAAATTTATCAAATGGATGTAAAAAGTGCATTTTAAATGGTTTTATTAAAGAAAACCTTTCTGTAGAACAAACATCTCTTTTCAAACATGAAAATTTCCAGATTACATTAATAAACTTAAGAAAGCACTTCGCAGTTTATAACAAGCACCCCGTGCTTGGTATGAACGACTAAAAAGCTATCCTATAGATTCTAGATTTGAAATTAGAAAAGTTGATCAAACGCTATTTATTAAAAGAGATCAGGAAGATATATTAATTATATAAATTTATGTAGATGATATTATATTCGGATCTACTAATGAAAACTTTATGTAATGAATTTTTTAAAATAATGACAAATGAATTCGAGATGTCGCATATGGGGAAACTCTCATATTTTCTTGGTTTACAAATAAAATAACTAAGAAATGGTCCTATTATTAATCAAGAAAAATATTGTACTAATTTAATAAAATGTTTTGAAATGGAAAATACATCCTGTAAACCAACACCTACTAGCACTACAGTTTATCTTGATAAAGATAAAAATCGTAAAAATTCGGATCAAAAATTATATCAAAGTATGATTGGATCTCTACTATATTTAACCGCTAGTCATCCCGATATCATGATGATTTTTTTTATGTGTGCACGGTTGCAGGAAAATCCCAAAGAATCACATTCGCGAGCCATGAAATGAATTCTACGGTACTTAAGCAACACTAGAGACTATGGCCTCTTCTATCCGAAAGAATGTCCTATCGAACTCGTGTCATACAGCGAGGCTGATTTCAGAGGATGTTGAATAGATAGGAAGAGTATGAGTAGTACTTCCCACTTCATCGGATAGTCTCTAGTATCATGGTTTAGTAAAAAATAAAATTGTGTTTCACTATCGATGTGTGAAGCAGAATACATATCTGCTGCTTTGGCATGTGCGCAAGTGATATACATGCAGCACACTCTTTGTGACTACAGGAAATATGTTAATAAATCTCCAATTTACTGTGATATACAAATGTTATTAACCTATCAAAAAATCTAATAAACCACTCTCGTACCATATATATATATATATATATATATATATATATATATATATATATATATATCGATATTCATCATCACTTTCTACGTGATAACACAGAAAAAGACATGATATCTACTTCTTTTGAAAATTAAATCGCAGACATTTCACCCAACCACCGAATGAAAATTCACTTATTAAACTAAGATTTGAACTTGGCATTGTATCACTACATGAGTTACAGTATGTTCTCTACATATCAAAATTTTGTTATCACTTAATCACGACATGTGAATAATTTATAACTCCGTCTCAAAATAATGAAAATCAAAATACCAAAACTAAAAATCTATTACCATTTCCACAAGTCTAAAAACCACTAAAAGTTTGTATGGCTATTAACTTAACTATATATTGTCCATTAAAAAAATATTAAGAAACATAAAATTAGGAAACTAAAATAACTACCTACAAAATTGCAAACATTTTCAGCCTATAATTCATAGATCAAACTTAACAAATTCAAACTGTATATAAAAAACAATTTCATTTTAATCAAACTCATATAACATATCATAAATAAATTTGCAAATGGATTCCGGTTATGATTCAACTTACTCCACAATTGATTATAGTTCACTGTCTTCTTAAAGTAATCATTCAACTTCAACTAAAACAACTCCACCATCAAATAAACCATCTCCAATACAAATTACTCCATCACCTAACAACTATACCGGCTATTCTCCAAAAGGGAAGAAAGTCAAAAGGTCTATCAATTTTGAATCATCATCCACTAATACCAAGATTGATGAAACGTACCATTATCAGCAAGAGATAATCAGGGTCCAAAAGAAAATGTATTACGAGCAAAGAAGACAAGGAGTACAACTAAATTTTCTGGAAGAATGTGTTCTGGCTATATGCGGACATTCTCTAATGAAAAATAACATATGTAAAAATTCTCCTCGACTAATGGAAACACCAGTAAATAAATATGACATATCTCAAAGAAATTCTTAGGGAGCGGGACCATCAAACAATGATAGGAATTGTACTCTAGTTCATAGAAACATACGGTCGCTACTTAAGCCCATGAATGAGCAAAAAAAATTGAACCAAACTTATGGGAACACTTTCCAAAAGAAGAGTCGGAGCCAAGTGAAGGAAAATAAATTTTCATAACTATATATTCTTGCATTTATATATATCACATATATAATAATATTTGTATTATTATTCATTTATAAATTAATAAAATAATTTATTTATCTCATAAAAGGCTATATATAAATATACAACAAACCAAGGATTGATCAACACTCAAGAATAAGAAAATAGAGATACTCCAGATTCAGTTGACTGAACGTCATAGTGCAGAGGAATAAATATTCAAAGTCACTAACATTTCACTCAGGATATCGTCCCAATATATCAGTCTACTGAAATGCACCATTTTTTGCCAAAATATACTCGGCCGCCATCTTAGGGTAATTCAGCCGGCTGACTAGATAAGTTCGGCCATCTAAACTAATAGAATTTTGATGTTGAAAATAATCGGGCTCATATATCTATGCACCCAATCATTCATCACCTACCATCTCCTCGCTTCCTTTAAATTGCTAAAACCCTTATTTCAACATATCTTCACCAAAAACCTAATAACCCTAGTTCTAAAATTCTTCAAAAATCCTCAAAAACGATTTTTTTCAATGGCCCTAAAGGCTAAAAGATCTAGAGCAACAACTTCCTTCGTTGGACCTTTCGTAGATCAAATCAGACGATGGCTTCACGATGATGCAGAAGTTACTCGTTTCAATAACATGAAGAATTCTAAGATTTTCGAAGGCGCCTATATGAAATTTTCTGCTTTTGAGAGTTATGCTATGAGGGAAGTTGCCGACGCTAGTCACTTGGATTCTCTAATCGGCCATGACACTAACAACGTGAAGATTTATCCGCTTCTGATAAAACTCTTCATTGCAAATTTGAATTTAGATCGTCAAAATCGACATAACAAAGTGGACTATGTTTGGAGTTTAGTTTGTAGAGTCAAAATTTATCTTCCTCTTCAATGCTTAGGGATCATTTTAAGATTCCCTTCATAAGGAATAGAATTGATGATGTTGAGGTTGATGTAGTAAATCGAAATGAAATAAGTCATAAATTTCTTTCTAAAGACAAGATAGAATTAAAATCAAGTTCACTACACCCAAAAGACCGTCTTATCCATCGAACTCTTATCCGCTCATCAACCTCGAACAAGAAATTATGGAATGATTTATAAGCGTGATTTTCAAGCTCTCTAAGCTATTTGGTCGCATTAAAATATTGATTGAGGATAAATTACAACGGAAGAATTAGAAATCGTAAATCGTCGAAGAAATTATAAGACGATTCATTACGACGCTTACATTATGCACATTCTCCAAAATTTGGGGGTTCCCATTCCTAACTTCGAGTACACAACCATTGGAGAGCTCAACTCAAAGATTTTAAGTCTCATGAGTCTTCTTAAGAAAATTTTAACTCATAACATAATCTCCTTTGA
Source organism: Allium cepa (assembly GCA_030765085.1). NCBI lineage: Eukaryota > Viridiplantae > Streptophyta > Magnoliopsida > Asparagales > Amaryllidaceae > Allium > Allium cepa. Next base: position 782,174,385 of record CM060929.1, read on the forward strand.
TGAGTGGACTACAAATCGTAGCACTGGAATTCCCTAACCTATCGATCCAACTACAGCTTCCTCCTCTCAATAAGAACGACCTCCTCAAGGCGAGAATGAACTAGAAGAAATAACTTTTGATACTTCAACAAAACAATCTTTTGTCGCTCTTTATTAAAACCAAATTCGCATTGATCATCATCTATCCCGTATTGAGCATAATGTCTCTAAGACTAACAAAAGTCTCAACATTATCAATGATTTTATGAACAAAATTTAGGACAAGCTTTCATGTTCTTCATTAACATCAGTAGCTCCTCCTACATCTCTTCCTTTGAAAGCCACTATCGAAGGAGTGGAACATATAGAGTGGTCATCATCCGAAGAAGAAATTCGAAATGAGGTAGGAGAAGAAGAAGACGAAAAGAAAATCGGAAATTCCAGTAGTGGTGGGGATGTTTAAATAACATGCTTAGTGTTTTGGTATGTGTTATCCAGGTTTTTAACCCAGCAAAACCAATAGAAAACAGAACAACCTCATGTAAACAGGATGGCTTAGGACTTAACTAGAAAAGCTAAGACAAGGGATCAACAAGGGCCAAGCTATATGGCTAAGACAACGACTGGGATCGATGGAGTAGATAGATCAGCATTCTTTCTGTCCAATTAGCAGCCGAGCGCAAATAACTAGTGAACTGCCATAAAAACGAAGCAACTAGGATAAAAGACTATCGAAACAACTACAATTTCAAAATCCAGAAAAATCCTAAATGCTTGGATCATTAGCGACCCATTCCTCTCCACAAACCTTCGAACAAGCTAGCCACATAATACTATGAAAGACGCCCTCTGACCCATATAAATACCATTCTGCCTGCAACATAAACTGGATCTTCTTCGGACCAGTTGTTGAAGCTCTGTTGGAATTATTCTTCATTCTCTACCTCCCTTACAACAATCTCCAAAGGAATACACAGTGATTCTCCAGTGGATTCCAACTCTGAAGATTCAATCTAGCTGGAAAAAATTAAAGCCTTGTAAACAAACATTTCTTATAATAGCAATCAGTCTATAATAAAACTATAAAGTGTAGTCTTCATTAATAGCCAAACCACTATAAAATTCTCTGTCTACTCTCCCTTACTTTTCTTTCTTTATATATATGATCTGTAAAATTGTTCTATCAGGACAGGGCTGGTGATTTCAGATCCAGACCAGGGTGTTGATCCATTTTTTGGGTCAACATTTTGGTGCTTTCATTGAGAACCTAACTCAGAGTTAGATCTAGGTACCTACCTTGGATTAGATAGGTTCAGAAGTTAGATCCTCAATCTCTACTGAAAAGGTTTGCTATTGAGAATAGAAGAACCAATCAAAAGGATCGAAGAAAAGCAAGCAAACACATGCTAAAGTAACGGAGAACACTAACATGAGAACATCAACATTGGATGAAAATACCAACGTGCAAAACGCTAGAAGAAGCTCTAAAATCCGTGCCGTAGCACAGTGCCAAGCAATGGATGTGGAACTGCTACTCAAACAGTATTCTTTGAGGTAGGAGGACCAAGAAGATAAGATACAAACTGAGATCAACTACAATGCCAAGCTCCCATGGTATATTATGACCATTCCCAACTATGCAGTTTCCGATCCCATCACGGAGCTCCCATCATCAAATCATGAGTGGTCGTCGTCGAAAACCATCAAAAATCATCAAAATGGTAGTTGAAAAACTCACTTCAGGGTGGACTCGAAGTCAAACTCGGGTAATTGATTCTTTGACTCAAAGCAGATTCTAGAAGTTCTGACTTGAAGTCAAACTTAGGCAACCACCCATTTGACCCGAAGTAAACCGAGGAAATTCTGGTCCAAAGTCAGACTCGGGTAAAACCAAGATTTTCTCCAAGCAAACAGGCAAATGACTCCAAACGAACCATGTGCTAACTCCAAGCGAATGACAAATTTTCTTGGGCCAGACTCCAAGTAAAATGCCACCGATCCTTCAATGCCGATCCATCTTCTTTTGCCCATAACTCGAACATGCGAACTCCAAATACCTTGAAATTTGAAATGCACCTTATGGGGACTTTTTTGACACCCCTAACCGATCTCTCCCGGTTTGAATTTTTTTTGGGATCGTCACTGATCCATGACCCCATCATAAGTGATTCACCATTTAGTCGGCATAGACAATCATGCATATATTATTCTTAAGCATTATAAACAACCGTAATTTGAAAACGAACCGGTCTGACAACGATTAAAGCATCTTCCCCAATCGAACTCATTCACTGAAGCCGCTCAACATGCAGAATATCCAAAGAAGTTTATCATGCTAACTATACTTTTGTACAACTGATTGAAAATTTCTCTTTTTACAGGTATGACTAGCATATGGACGAAGCAAGGGCAATGTGAAGGTATTTCACGAACTAAAGCATTGTGATGGCTAACCGGTAGATCAGTGATCATTTGATCCAAAAAACCCTTCGCGAACGTGAAGGTATTTCACAAACTAAAGTGTCGTGAAGGCCAACATATAGGTCAGCGGTCATCAGATCCAAAAACCCTTTCTCAAACGTGAAGGTCTTTCACGAACTAAAGCATCATGAAGTTTAACCGGTAGATTGGCGGCCATCTGATCCAAAAAAAAAAACCTTTGCGAAGGTGAAGGTCTTTTACGAAGTAAAGCATCGTGAAGATGAACCAGTAGATCAGTGAAATTTATGTACGACGGATATCCGCGAAGGTGAACTGGAAGATCATCATTCATCTAATCCAGAGCCCCCTGAAGTCAACAAATTCATGCTCCGGGGCCGTAAATCGTCAATCATATCAATCACTCCGCATAATTAATAGAATCACTTCCAACTACTGATGGAACAAATAGTGCTAAATTCCAGAGCTTCAAAGTCGCTCAAAGAAGATAAGCCAAAACTGAACCGACCTTCTGATCAATCAGAGGCCAACTCAACTCAAGCCAAGATTCGGCACCTGGGAAAACCACACCCATTGGACCGGGGGAAACCAAATGAGTTGTGGAGAGACCATGGATACAATTCAAGCGCGCCAACAGCCCTGTGGCATTAGGCACCGCACACTCTTTAATAGCTATAAGAAAGGCCGAGACCAATCATACCACAGTTTTGTTAAGCCAGATAAAAAATTCTAGCACTCTAACAACCGCAGACTTAAGAACCTAGCTAGTCCAACAAGCGAAATACTAGCCTAATCCTCGCCCACTTCTTTCCCACTACTATTTTAATGCTCTTGATGATCAATTCCTCTTCCTCTTAGACTATATGCCAGTTAAAGACCCATTCTCTAAAGTCAGTTTGGACCAAGAGCTAAGAGTCATGCCCTAAACTCCCACACGCTCTTTCTTCAATCCATCTTCGTGTGGTCAGCTATAGATCTCTCCACTATGGTAGCCTAATCTATTTGGACGTGTACATCTTCCAGACACACGGAAGGATCATCCAAGCCATGATTAACCGAACTAAAAACTGTTTAGCCTCTTGAACTAAATAAAACCGTGCTCATGTAAGCAACCTTCCAAGTCGACAGGGTCACATCGACTCAAAAATCATTGTTTAGCTGCTTAGACCGGTCAAAATGCGCCTCAGTATGCTCTATCAACTCATCGAATCGAAGAAAGTGAATCGAATTAAATCGCCAACTCCTCACGTTTACCGAAGATTGGTAATACCAAGGAGTATCAAAAGTCATGCATTTCATATGTTGTGCCAAAACATGCGATCCTCATGTTGCCCGAAGATAGGCAACATCGAGTAGTATCAAAAGTCGCATATTTTGTAAGTCGTGCACTAACTCTTAAAAAACTTAAGCTCCCCATGTTGCTCGGAGATAGGCAACACCGAGGAAAACTAAAAGTCGCGCATCCAATAAGCCGTGCAGTAACTTTCAAAACACAAACGCCTCATGTTTCCCAAAGATAGGCAACACAGAGGAATATCAAAAGCTGTGCACCCATAAGCCATGCGCCAACTCCTCAACATTGCTCGAAGATAGGAAACATAGAGGAATATCAAAAGCCACGCAAACGTAAACCACGCACCAACTCCTCAACATTGCCCGAAGGTAGGCAACACCGAGGAACATCGCCAAAAAATTTCTCTCCTAAAGCGTGAACTCTTCACTTTGCCAAAGATAGGCAGCACCAAGGAGCATCAGAATCCGTTTGACGGCCTCATCGATTACGAACACCACCCGTCTCATAACTAGCGCCAACCACTTCTATGATTGGGAATAATAGGCACAACTCCAACAAAACTGGAGTTCTATAAACCAATAGAAAAGTTTCAATTGATGACACTTAATGATTAAAACCACCCTTAGTTAACCCGTGCAACGTGCACCTATCAAACACGCATATATTGCATACTTACCAGAATATCATAAGAAACTTGAATTGCATGCTAAAGTTGCAAAACATTCAAAAGAAGGAAAGTCAAGCTGCGACTTAGCCAAATTTCAAGTTTAATATGAAAATTATCTAAACTATAAGTTATCGGTCATTTGAAGTAAACAGCCCTGTGAACTGGGGGTATACACCGGTACATAAGTAAAAAAATTGAAAACAATAAGTTCACGAGTTTTGTTAGTCCAAACAAAAAATTGTTACTCCGAATAAAAATTTTGAGCGGCAATCACAAAAATTGGATAAGTGTAAACAAAATAAGCACAAGTGCATAGAACACACATGAACGAACAAATAAGAATACAGTCAGAATTTCAATGTATTGCTTATGATTTTCATTTATACAGGGTCAAAACATAGAGGCCGTACCCATACAACACTGGCCAACAAAAAGGAAACACAGACTCCAAGACAAAAACACTAAGTGCAGACTCTGCACTTGAACAAAATGACTTAAAAAGAGCAAAAGTCAGATCGGTCTCCACACAAGCTCTTCAGCGCTTCCTTCCACCGCACCTCTTTCCGCCCTTTCTTTGTAGTTTCTGCCTCATTTTGGGAGTGGTGTCACGGTCCAAATTACAGCGTTCGAAAATCGACATCCGTACTCCACTTATACTTGAATGCCGCAGATTCAATCGTTGAAATTCAAATCGTCCCGAAGCTTATAACACAATTAAGTATAACTACACAATGGAAGAAAACGAAATGAATATCATATACAACTCCAATGAATACAATATCCAGAACGATACTACAATGATATAATATGAATCAATAACAAAGATACAAGATAACAATGCTACAGCGGAATAACAATATGATATAGCAGCGGAACCAGAAAAAAAACTTCAAACAGCAACAACGACTTTAATTCCAAAACACCAGTGCAAAAACTCCAAGCCACAAGCTCGAACCACCATCACGTTGCACCAAGATGAGCAAGTCCAGTCCGTGAACCCAAAGACTCCAATATCCAAGATCTCCAAAGAATACCAAAGGGAAAGCTAAAAGCTACTGAATCGATATCTACAATCTTAAAAAAAACCCAACTCTAGACTGCCCGTGTGGGAAATTGTGGGCACCCAGAGTTTAGGAAGGGAACAATAAACTCCGGGTCAGTCATGAGACTGGTGTGAGCAACAAAAACAGTTTCATCTTTTAAAACAAACAAAGAATTTAAATTTTGAAATCCGCAATGCTTTTAGAAAATGAAACTACCATAAGGCCTCCCGCCACAAACACAATGCAAACGCAGACTTGGAGAAGATTTCTCCTTATGATAGTCAAATATGCTTGATACGCGAAAACCATTTGATATTATTATTAGTGCATAGTGGAAAACATTTTGAAAGTATAATATTAATCTTAGCAACCATACGTACCATTATAGTATGCCTACTATAGCTACCTTGTTAGATGGCAGGTTCTACAACTAAACCGTACAAGGCGTGTATTGGTGATTGGATTTCCAACAAATGGTCAGGCCAAGAAACTTCCCATTGCCACATGGGTACGCCTCTGGAGGGGCGCCCGGAGAACCTAACCGGATCTCTACCAACACAAGGTCGGGTTACCTCTGTAACTAGGTAACTACTGACACGAGTATGAACATACCCTAACGGGGAGCTACCCCCAAATAACCTTACCGCATTCTTCCTGTTTCGACCATTCCGGGTTTTGAGGTTCGACGAAGTCTCGTCCACAAAGCTACGCTTTACACGAAAGCCATGCTTTGATCAACAAATGATCAGCAGCACTTCGTATGCCACATTACCAAATTGGGAATGTATCACTAGTAACCATCAACTACATAACCTCTGAGCTCGTACATCTCAGAGAAGGGTGTTAAGCTAAGAGAATAAATCTCCGCCACCAAACAGAAATGTATTTGATAGAAACCGGTTTTACATCTCAAAGTGTAATGTCAGACACACATCCATACAAGTCTGTTCCGGGTTCGAGCAGAACCGTAGGCACTTCCGAAGAAGCCTTTGCAATCCAGATAATTTCTAATCACGTCCGGATTCCTCATCACAATGGGTGCTCAAATCTCTATACCGAGGCCATTTGGTGCAGAGACATTCGACAGGTCATCCTTTCGCTTTCGAAAGTATCCGGTCTTCACCACCGGTCATCAAATGCTATCCATATTGTCGTATCATTATTCGGAATGGGTTATATGACACAAGGTCCTCTCCCGGCTAAACCGAATAATGAGCGCAATATTTAAATACATATGGATATGGGAACTTAGTTAAGTCACAACTTAAAATCCAAAACTTTTTTTTTTCAAATGGTTTAAACGAATTACCATTTACAAATCTTTTAAACAAAAAAATTTAATTCCAAAAACCTTTCAATGGTTTAAACAATTTCCACACTTTAAACTTTTAAACAAAAGATTCACTTTTAAAACCCTTTTTAATTTAAAACAAGGTTCACCAATCTTTGACAAAGATTCATTTATAACCTTTCACAACAATTCCATTTTCAAGTTGGATTAACTCATCCGGTCTTTAAATTAAAGACTCGTTTCATAGCTTTCTAAACCATTCAATTTCAAATTTTGAAATCTTTTCATCGTATTTTTGGAAATTCTTTTCTTATATAAAAGCTATAATTATTTGAAATCACTTGTTTTCCGTTTCGGAAAACCCGATTTTATTTGCACGAGTTAAGGCCTTTCAAATATAAACTTGGGTTAAATTTAAATTCTCAAAACCATACCTTTAAAAGGGTTTAAAAAACACATTTATAGTTTGTATAACCTTTTTACGTCCTAAATACCAAATGTAGAATTCAATTTCAGATATTGAATTCCAATTTAAATCATACTATTCAAATTTCAAATCTTAATTAAGTTATTCAAAATAACTTTCATTTTTGAAACACTTTTTTTCAAAAGTTTTTCACTTTAAACCCAGTTCATTTTCAAAACCATTTGAATTTAAAATTCAAATTTAAAACTATTTTAAAAACCTGTGACTTAACCGATTTCCTCGTGCAATCCATATTTTTGTGTGTATAAGTGTAGTCCAAGGGTTTTGCCCAATAGTGCATCAATAATCATCACATCACAGATTAAAATGAATAACTATCGATAAGCGGTATAAACTATAACGCTTATCTTCATTCACAGATCCATAGATAAAGTAAATTTATCAATAATAAAGATTCATCGTTATTATTCGATGTGGGTTTCGGATAACCAACTGGAATCCTACACCTTGTCGCATCGAAATTCAAATGTCATTTACGGGTCAAGGGTTTGCATATTCATATAACAATATATTCATCACAGATATCACAGCTCAACACAAAGCAATTCATATTACATAGCATCAGAGTCACATAACATGGATGTCAATCCAATACACAGCATTCAATAAAAATCAAACATCTACAATTAAGATGAATAAATCGTGTGGTTTAAATTAATTAACCACATAATTACTTTCATTAATTTTCTTTAATCAATGATCAATTATCATTAATTACAATTGATTAAATCTTAATCGCCTTCATTAATTAATTAATTTACCTTTAATTAATTACTTAAATTAATTATCCTTTAATAATTAAGTAATTATCTCTTAATTACTTATTTATTAAATAAATTAACTTTTAATTAATTATCCTTAATTAATTATCTTAATTAATTAATAACATTAATTAATTGCCCTTTAATTAACTACATAAATCAATTACCTTAAGATTAATAAATGATCTTTTAATTAATCAAAACTCTAATTAATTAAAGATGAAATAAATTCACTTATTATCCCATAGATTAACTTAAGGTTAAACAATTTGTCTTTATTAATCACTTTACATTATTTAAGTTCCGTTTGATAACATTTTTTTTCAATCAACTTTAAAATTTAAAAGTATAAAATTTTCTTAAAACAAAACAATTCAAACATTTGCTTTGGAACTTTAATAAATATTTTAACTTATAAAACTGCTTAGTTTTAAACTTGGAAACCCTTATTTCCCTTAAATTTTAAAATCTGGAACAAATTTTCCTCATCAACTTTTTAAAACTTGGAAACTCAAAAATAAGAAACCGAGCCATACAAAACTTTCACTCGATCTAAATCTAGACATTCACGAGCAAAAACATTGCTAAAATTTAAACTTTAAAACTTGTAGAAAAACATTTGAACCCCCCGCTAAAATACTCGAGTCAATTCATCACGACCCCGAGCCACCATCACATTTTCTCGAGAGCGGCCTCGATTTCAATCTTCATCTTCTTCCTAACATCAACCCGCTGACACCATTTCGCCATTGTGCACATGCACGATGGCCAAAACTATCTTCGATCAACGCCGAGTCCTCCGGCACGACGACGAACGCGTCCCTATCCATCTCGAATACCCAACAAAATCAAAAGCATCGAGAAACAAAAATTGAGCATTCGAAATGCTCGAATCCCAGACTCGATCATCAGAAAACTTCATGCGCCACCAAGACGAATCACCAAAGACCACGCGAGCTTGACCAAAGCTCAGCCACTCACCCACGAACCTTCTCCCCTTGGTCCGATCTCCTGAAACATCTTGACGACGACTAATTTGCTCGAGAACGCCAACACTCCAAACATGACCACAAACCCTAAATCCTCATCGTATAGCTTCTCCGACGATCTGAAAATGCTGTAACCATTTTTCCGATGCTCCTTATTATCCTAGCCTTCACCACGATCAAACCCCAATCCCTAGTTCAACGTCGATCATCGAAAATTTCCATTTTTGTATTTTCTGTTCAATTCGAGTTAACTCCACAATTCCTAACCTAAAAATCTTGAAACTAGATTCTAAAATCATAGTTTTCTATTATGAATCACTTCATAAGATCCAAAAAGGAAATCGTAATTATCGATTTTTTACTTGAGTTTAATTATTACCGTAATTTCTTCTTTTTAAAGTACTTACTGAATGTTTTTGCTTAAAATTGTTTTTAGAATATGTATTACACTTTTATGGTTACTTTCCATTAAAAAATCACAGCTTAATATGTATTCGTTTGGGTGATATAAATTTTTGAACAGGTTTAAGAACCTGAAAATAATGAACAGAGAGATGGTTTTAAACAGACATGCACACACTAATTTTACACATATACGTATGCAAGCATGCTGACGTAATTATCACTAAAAAATACTTTCCACAATATACTTCAAGCATCAACTCGGATATCAAAACATATAGATGGGTTCAAGTAAGTTTGCTCACCTGGAACAGTTTGAAACAGAGGCAGCAAAGAAGGCTTTGAGCCTGGAATTTGATTTTAAGACTGGATTTTTATCCTGATTTGAAAACTGAAGCTTTGAAACTGGAAAAATGTTTTAATCTTGAACTGCTCTCAAGTTTGAACTATGTTGAGTTGAATCCGGATCATACTTAGTTGCTTCAGGCTTTGATTTGGTTTTCATTTCCAAGTTGCAATTTTTATTTTTAATTCTGAAACAGGACAGTGATTTGAACGTGCAATTTGAATTTGCTACTTTGCTTGTTGAATAGGTTTCTTTTTTTCATTTCAATTTTCGAATTCATGAAAGAAGATGAGAGAGCCTGACCATTTTCTTTTAGTACATGTTATCAAACTTTTAAGACAATTAGATGCCACTTGTTCCTCTTTGCTTACACTTGTTAGTTTACCATTTTCTTTAATGTACACTTGTTGATTGTTTAAGTTAATATTTTACAAATGTCATTTGTTACTTAAATTATATTTAAGTCCTTTAGTTTAAAATTTTAGTTTAAACCTTATTTTATTTAAATTTATGAAACATATTTATCTATTTTATTTTCTTTACATTCCATTTATCATTTATTCCTCTTAAATTCAAAATTAAATTCTATTTATTATCCATTTGGTTTCAATAAATTAATTTTATTTACAATTTAGTTCAAACAAATTTAAAAGAAGGCATGTAAACTTCTAAATTTAATCCTTATTGATTTTCAAAAGATATGTATATTAAATAATATGAAATTTAGTTTTAAACAACTCTTACTATATTAATTTTAAAAATATAATTCTCCAATATAATAACATTTGAATTTTAAATTCACATTTTCAAATTATAATCTTTTTATAAAATATTCACTTTTGAATTCCAAATCATTGATCTTTATTTATTTTAAAGTTAAAAACATTTTTTTCTTATTAATTAATCAAGTTATCAATTTGTTGAATTTTTTTAAATTGACTCCTTTATTTACAATCTTTATATATATTTATTCAAATCTCAAAATAAATTCATAATTAAATTTGTAATTAAAATATCATTCAAAATATTTATTTCAGAATTTCCAGTTAAAATTCTATTTAAAAGTCATATTTACATTCATTTACATTAATAAACAAACAAATATCTATTAAATTTTGGAAAACACCAGATTAAACCATAGTTAAATTCCAAAAATTATATTTATTTTCGATTCAATTTGATTTAAAAATAGAAATGTTACAGATTCCCCCCGGGGAAAATTTCTTCCTCGAAATTTGAAAGTAGGGTGACAACAAGGAAATATAGAAAGATCAAGAGATGAATCACCAGAGATCTACGAATATACAGGGATATTGGTTAGTTCAAAGGATAATTAACCCCTCGTAGAATATATCGAGACCCAAAAGAATAGACAGATATATGGACACAATCCCAAAACTTTTAGTTTAAACAACCAAAATATACTTACCAACCATAGCAACCAAAGCAAACAATTTATCCAAACAAACGATTCTGACCCATCTGGAGTTTGTGTCCCATGCAAATACATCAAAGCTTTTTCCTAGAGCTATCAGGAATCATCAAATAATTGAAAAGACGAATCAAAAGGAGATTGATAGAGAAAGTTTGTTTCCGCTATTGCAGGGTACTGACCATTTATAGTGGTACTCCCCTGTCCCCTATCTCGTCCTCTTCTCGCACTCATACTCACTATCAGTGCATAGTAAGAGAATTTACTGAGGCATTCGAACGAATATCTTAAGGATATACTCATTCTAGGGTATACTTCACACTATCTCTAATGAGTTACCTAATGTGTTATACTCCTGAGCTAAAGTTTTAACCTTCAGCTCTGATACCAAAATGTCACGGTCCAAATTCCAGCGTTCGAAAACCGATATCCATACTCCACTTGTACTTGAATGCCGCAGATTCAATCGTTGAAATTCAAATTGTGCCGGAGCTTATAACACAATTAAGTATAACAACGCAGCGGAAGAAAATGAAATGAATATCATATACAACTCCAATGAATACAATATCCAGAATGATACAACAATGATATAATATGAATCAATAATAGAGATACAAGATAACAATGCTACAACGGAATAACAATGTGATATAGCAGCGGAACCAGAAAAAAAAACTTCAAACAGCAACAACGACTTTAAATCCAAAACACTAGTGCAAAAAATCCAAGCCACAAGCTTGGACCACCATCACGTTGCACCAAGATGAGCAAGTCAAGTCCGTGAATCCAAAGACTCCAATATCCAAGATCTCCAAAGAATGCCATAGGGAAAGCTAAAAGCTACTGAATCGATATCTACAATCTGAAAAAACCCAACTCTAGACTGTCTGTATGGGAAATTATGGGCACTCAGAGTTTAGGAAGGGAACAATAAACTCCGGGTCAGTCATGAGACTTGTGCGAGCAACAAAAACAGTTTCATCTTTTAAAACAAACAAAGAATTTAAATTTTGAAATCCGCAATACTTTTAGAAAATGAAACTATCATAAGGCCTCCCGCCACACACACAATGCAAACGCAGACTTGGAGGAGATTTCTCCTTATGATAGTCAAATATGCTTGATACGCGAAAACCATTTGATATTATTATTAGTGCACAGTGGAAAACATTTTGAAAGTATAATATTAATCTTAGCCAGCATAGTACCATTATAGTATGCCTACTATAGCTACCATGTTAGATGGCAGGTTCTACAACTAAAACCGTACAAGGCGCGTATTGGTGATTGGATTTCCAACAAATGGTCAGGCCAAGGAACTTCCCATTGCCACACAGGTACGCCTCTGGTGGGACGCCCCGAGAACCTAACCGGATCTCTGCCAACACAAGGCCGGGTTACCTCTGTAACTAGGTAACTACTGACATGAGTATGTCATCCCCCGGTGGTAACCAACCTTTATCCTGGGATTCACCAACAACCACAAAGTAATAAATTTGCAGCTACCACATAGGTTAAGTATCTGGGCTCCATACCATGATACCACCTCTATCCAGAAGGAAATAAACATACCCACAAGGGGCGCTACCCCCAAATAACCTTGCCGCATTCTTCCTGTTTCGACCATTCCCGATTGTGAGGTTCGACGAAGTCTCGTCCACAAAGATACTCTTTAGACAAAAGTCATGCTTTGATCAACAAATGATCAGCAGCACTTCGTATGCCACATTACCAAATTGGGAATGTATCACTAGTAACCATCAGCTACATAACCTCTGAGCTCGTATGTCTCACTGAAGGGTGTTAAGCTAAGAGAATAAATCCCCGCCACCAAACAGAAATGTATTCGATAGAAACCGGTTTTACATCTCAAAGTGTAATGTCAGACACACATCCATACAAGTCTGTTCCGAATTCGAACAGAACCGTAGGCACTTTCGAAGAAGCCCTTGCAATCCGGATAATTTCTAATCACGTCCGGATTCCCCATCACAATGGGTTCTCAAATCTCTATACCGGGGCCATTCGGTGCAGAGACATTCGACAGGTCATCCTTTCGCTTTCGAAAGTATCCGGTCTTCACCGTCGGTCTTCAAATGCTATCCATATCGTCGTATCATTATTCAGAATGGGTTATATGACACAAGGTACTCTCCTGGCTAAACCGAATAATGAGCGCAATATTTAAAAACATATGGACATGGGATCTCAGTTAAGTCACAACTTAAAATCCAAAACGTTTTTTTTCAAATGGTTTAAACGAATAACCATTTACAAATCTTTTAAACAAAAAAAAATTTACTTCCAAAAACCTTTCAATGGTTTAAACAATTTCCACACTTTAATCTTTTAAACAAAAGATTCACTTTTAAAACCCTTTTTAATTTAAAACAAGGTTCACCAATCTTTGACAAAGATTCATTTATAACCTTTCACAACAATTCCATTTTCAAGTTAGATTAACTCATCCGTTCTTTAAATTAAAGACTCATTTCATAGCTTTCAAAACCATTCAATTTCAAATTTTGAAATATTTTCATCATATTTTTGGAAATTCTTTCCTTATATAAAAGCTATAATTATTTGAAATCACTTGTTTTCCGTTTCGGAAAACCCGATTTTATTTGCACGAGTTAAGGCCTTTCAAATATAAAGTCGGGTTAAATTTAAATTCTCAAAACCATACCTTTAAAAGGGTTTTAAAACACATTTATAGTTTGTATAACCTTTTTACGTCATAAATACCAAATGTAGAATTCAATTTCAGATATTGAATTCCAATTTAAATCATACTATTCAAATTTCAAATCTTAATTAAGTTATTCAAAATAAATTTCATTTTTAAAACACTTTCCTTTCAAAAGTTTTTCACTTTAAACCCAATTCATTTTCAAAATCATTTGAATTTAAAATTCAAATTCAAAACTATTTTAAAAATATGCGACTTAGCCGATTTCCTCGTGCCGTCCATATTTGTGTGTGTATAAGTGTACTCCAGGGGTTTTACCCAATAGTGCAACAACAATCATCACATCACAGATTAAAACGCATAAATATCGATAAGCAGTATAAACTATAACGCTTATCTTCATTCACAGATTCATAGATAAAGTAAATTTACCAATAACAAAGATTCATCGTTACGATTAAATGTGGGTTTCGGATAACCAACTGGAATCCTAATCCCTGTCGCATCGAAATTCAAATGTCATTTATGGGTCAAGGGTTTGCATATTCATATAACAATATATTCATCACAGATATCACAGCTCAGCACAAAGCAATTCATATTACATAGCATGAAAGTTACATAACATGGATGTCAATCAGTACACAACATTCAGTAAAAATCAAACATCTACAATTAAGATGAATAAATCGTGTGGTTTAAATTAATTAACCACATAATTACTTTCGTTATTTTTCTTTAATCAATGATCAATTATCATTAATTACAATTGATTAAATCTTAATCATCTTCATTAATTAATCAATTTACCTTTAATTAATTACTTAAATTAATTATCCTTTAATTATTAAGTGATTATCTCTTAATTACTTATTTATTATAAATTAACTTTTAATTAATTATCCTTAATTAATTATCTTAATTAATAACATTAATTAATTTCCCTTTAATTAACTACATAAATCAATTACCTTAAGATTAATAAATGATCTTTTAATTAATCAAAACTCTAATTAATTAAAGATGAAATAAATTCATTTATTAAACCATAAATTAACTTAAGGTTAAACCATTTGTATTTATTAATCACTTTACATTATTTAAGTTCCATTTGAAAACATTTTTTTCCAATCAACTTTAAAATTTAAAAGTACAAAATTTTCTTAAAACAAAACAATTTAAACATTTGCTTTGGAACTTTAATAAATACTTTAAGTTATAAAACTGTTTAGTTTTAAACTTGGAAACCCTTGTTTCCCTTAAATTCTAAAATCTGGAACAAATTTTCCTCCTCAACCCTTAAAACTTGTAAACTCAAAAATAAGAAACCGAGCCATACAAAACTTTCACTCGATCTAAATCTGGACATTCACGAGCAAAAACATTGCTAAAATTTAAACTTTAAACATTTGAACCCCCCTGCTAAAATACTCGAATCAGTCCATCACGAACCCGAGCCATCATCACGTTTTCTCGAGAGCATCCTCGGGTTCAATCTTCATCTTCTTCCTAACATCAACCAGCTGACACCATTTCGCCATCGTGCACGTGCACGACGGCCAGAACCATCTTCGATCAACACCGAGTCCTCCGTCACGATGACGAACGCGTCCCTATCCATCTCGAATACCCAGCAAAATCAAAAGCATCGAGAAACAAAATTGAGCATTCGTAATGCTCAAATCCCAGACTCGATCATCGGAAAACTTCACGCGCCACCAAAACCATTCACCAGAGACCACGCGAGCTTGACCAAAGCTCAGCCACTCGCCCACGAACCTTCTCTCCTTGGTCCGATCTCCTGAAACATCTTGACGAAGACATGATTTGCTCGAGAACGCCAACACTCCAAACATGACCATAAAACCTAAATCCTCATCGTATAGCTTCTCCGATGATCTGAAATTGCTGTAACCATTTTTCTGATGCTCCTTATTACCCTAGCCTTCACCACAATCAAACCCCAATCCCTAGTTCAACGTTGATTTTCGGAAATTTCCATTTTTGTATTTTCTGTTCAATTCGAGTTAACTCCACAATTCCCAACCTAAAAATCTTGAAACTAGATTCTAAAATCATAGTTTTCTATTATGAATCACTTCATAAGATCCAAACAGGAAATCATAATTATCGATATTATACTTGAGTTTAATTATTACTATAATTTCTTATTTCTAAAGTACTTACTGAATGTTTTTGCTTAAAATTGTTTTTAGAATATGTATTACACTTTTGTGGTTACTTTCCATTAAAAGATCACAGCTTAATATGTATTCGTTTGGGTGATATAAATTTTTGAACAGGTTTAAGAACCTGAAAATAATGAACAGAGAGATGGTTTTAAACAGACATGCACACACTAATTTTACACATATACGTATGCAAGCATGCTGACATAATTATCACTAAAAAATCACTTTCCACAATATACTTCAAGCATCAACTCAGATATCAAAACATATAGATGGGTTCAAGTAAGTTTGCTCACCTGGAACAGTTTGAAACAGAGGCAACAAAGTAGGCTTTGAGCCTAGAATTTGATTTTAAGACTGGATTTTTATCCTGATTTGAAAACTGAAGCTTTAAAACTGGAAAAATGTTTTAATCTTGAACTGCTCTCAAGTTTGAACTATGTTGAGTTGAATCCGGATCATACTTAGTTGCTTCAGGCTTTGATTTGGTTTTCATTTCCAGGTTGCAATTTTTATTTTGAATTCTGAAATTGGACAGTGATTTGAACCTGCAATTTGAATTTGCTACTTTGCTTGTTGAACAGGTTTCTTTTTTTCATTTCAAATTTCGAATTCATGAAAGAAGATGAAAGAGCCTGACCATTTTCTTTTAGTACATGTTATCAAACTTTTAAGACAATTAAATGCCACTTGTTCCTCTTTACTTACACTTGTTAGTTTACCATTTTCTTTAATTTACACTTGTTGATTGTTGAAGTTAATATTTTACAAATGTCATTTGTTACTTAAATTATATTTAAGTCCTTTAGTTTAAAATTTTAGTTTAAACCTTATTTTATTTAAATTTATGAAACATATTTATCTATTTTGTTTTCTTTACATTCCATTTATCATTTATTCCTTTTAAATTCAAAATTAAATTCTATTTATAATCCATTTGATTTTAATCAGTTAGTTTTATTTACAATTTAGTTCAAACAAATTTAAAAGAAGGCATGTAAACTTCTAAATTTAATCCTTATTGATTTTCAAAAGATTTGTATATTAAATAATATGAAATTTAGTTTTAAACATCTCTTACTATAGTAATTTTAAAAATATAATTCTCCAATATAATAACATTTGAATTTCAAATTCACATTTTCAAATTATAATCTATTTATAAAATATTCACTTTTGAATTCCGAATCATTAATCTTTATTTATTTTAAAGTTAAAAATATTTTTTTCTTATTAATTAATCAAGTTATCAATCTGTTGAATTTTTTTAAATTGATTCCTTTATGTACAATCTTTATATATATTTATTCAAATCTCCAAATAAAATCATAACTAAATTTGTAATTAAAATATTATTCAAAATATTTATTTCAGAATTTCCAAATAAAAATTCTATTTAAAAATCATATTTACACTCATTTACATTAATAAACAAACAAATATCTATTAAATTTTGGAAACACCAGATTAAATCATAATTAAATTCCAAAAATTAAATTTATTTTCAATTTCAATTTGATTTAAAAATGGGATTGTTACAAGTGGTGTCGCTGCAGGTAATATCAACAAACTCCCCATGGCAACGTCAAGAAGTTCCAAACCATTCCGAGTCAACGGGTCGTATTAATCCCTTGAGCCATGCACTCTCATAAGCTGTGAAAACACCGCCTAATGTTGCTCTGGCATCATCGACGAACCGTTAAAATTTTCTAAGTACTAGTGTTGTCCCGACAACATCGGGAAGCTTGTCTATTACAGAATTAATATGGATCGACTCCCACTGCTCAAAAGAACCAGCATTGCTTCGGTAGTGCTGCAAAAAGTCGACAAAGAATTCTGATCTTTGACCAAAGTTAATGTACAAAATGTCAAAATTCAAGACACCTAAGTCACAAGTTCCCAGAGATACGAGCTGCAACGTACCTTTGACTGGGGCATCCACGGAGTTATCCAGAACATCAAGTCTCGCATCAATTGTTCAGAATAAACAGCCTTGTGGACTGAGGGGCACATACCACATTAACACTTGGTCAAGATAAAAGATCGCTCCAAATTGCAATAAAAGAAGCAATTTACCGTCGTATAGAGATATACGGCAATGGAAAGCATTTCCAAAATCAAATCATCAACGCACCAGCTTCCAAAGAAAGAAGCAGGTGCTCGAACGAGGTCTCAAACCCTAACTTGCAAAAAGAAAAAAAGAAAAAAGCCAGCTATTACCCGAAGGCAAACAACGACAAAAAGAGATCGATCAAAATCGAGCAGCTAAGCCATTGATTCCCGAAGGTTAGAACAAACGAATAAGGTTGATATCTGCAACAATGCTATTAGTCCAGCATAATGCATATGGCCTGAAACAAGCAAGGTTAGGTGTCACGGATTCAAGACAAACAACATCGAACTCTACCAATCCATGATCAGTATAGGAATGAATGCGGTCTAACCGAGGGAAATGTGTTTACTTGCTCCACAATTTTATATTTTCTGTAAGAACATGGAGTTTGACATGTAGAAGTAAAGGGTCCTGCCCAAAAATGAAGGGTTCTGCATATAGTCGTCATACCATAACAAAAACCGCCAGGAGGAAGTTCAATTTTTTGTGAAAAATAACAACTATGGAATTGGTTAAGCAACGGACTTGCATCTCCAAGGATAATGCTTAATGGTTATAAACAAAACTAGGCAGCGGAAACGCCTGGGACTCTCATCCTTTCGAAACATGGCATCTCCCAGATTTAAGCAAGGTTGAGAAAACAACCACGTTAGGTTAAAAGGAATCTACTCAACTCTACAGGCTTAGATGAATGATACAACCCTCAACAACATGACTTTAACACTGCCCAAAGACAAGCGGTACTAATAAAATTCATCTACGATCCAACCATCGAAATGCTAGTTTTCGAAGGCTGAAACTAGTACCCAACTGGATTAAGAGCACCGCTGCATCGACGGGAAAATCGATCCCAAACTCCTGGGTGTCGGTGTTTTCTCCCCAACGCCAAGGCCTTCTTTTATCTTTAAGTACTGGTGTTACCCTGGCAACGCCGGAAAAAATTTCTATTTCCTAAGTACTAGTGTTGACCCGACAATGCTAGGAAACTTTCTATTTTATAAGTACTGGCGTTGCCCCGGTAACTCCGAAAAACGTTCTACTCACTAAGTACTAGTATTGCCCAGCAATTCCAGAGTAACTTTAATCTACAGGGCTGATGAGAAACACTCGTCGCAGCGAACCATCGATGCACTAGCTTTCAGAGATATAATTTGGTCCTCAACTGAGTTTCTACCTTCTCTTCAGAAAACTATGGTTGCCCAATGACAGACAATGACCGGAAGACATATCCTTTCATTTGTCAACTGGATGGTTCGACCTTTCATTACAGGAATCAGCTACTGCACATAAATAAAGCAATGTCGAAAGGAAATCCTTGGATTGAATTACCCGTGCACTAATTTCTAAGTATGAAAGCTGGTGCACGATCGAATTTTCTAAATTCAACTTAGAAAGAATTTAAACACGGTCGAAGATAGGAAGCCTCGAGGAAATGTTGCTTGGAACTAAGCAGCTAGGTTATCAATTCTCAAAGACAGGAGTTGACATATGAACAAAACTTCCATGACAATATCAGCAATCAAGAAAAGCATGCATGGCCAAGGATAAGTGAGAGCAATCATGGAGGGTTGGAAATAAAATCCCCGATCTTCCTCAATTTCAGAATGGGATTGAGAGCCAGAATGGGGGCAATTGAGCAATTCTCCCCGTAGATTTCCTTCTCCCATAATTGCCCATTACAGGCATTCGAAATAGCTAGTCCCTTAAGAAAAGATAGAAGCACAGATACTTGATCGAAAGAAATGTTTCAAAAGTCCAAACACGAATAAGCACAAGGTTGGTTAGATAATGGTTCTGTATCACAAAACGGAGCATTCTAGCAACAAAATTGCCAACAAAGAAATTAAAGGATTTAACGTCTAGAAATCAACCATTGCTCATAGTCTGGCGATGACGCGACGACCTACTTACGTTCTAACTAGATTATTTTGTTCCAACTTTTAGGAATATGCCATTACCCAAAGTTTGGTGATGCTAGGAAGAAAGCCAAAAATAAAACAATCGATACACCGGCTTTCAGACATGGAAGCAAGTGCTTGACTGAATCTTCAGCCTTACCTTTTGGCATTTCTTGCTATTTGAAGATTCACAAAGTCTAGGAAAAATGCATAGAAATGAGTCATCCGTGTATGAGCTTTCAAGATAGAAACCAACATATGATTAAGATCTCAACGTCGAATTTGGAAGAATTTACTTTAGCAAATGCCAGAAATGTGTTGAATCATGAGTTTTGATTCATGGCAAGCTTCAATGATCAACGATGAGATTAGACGATCAAAGCGGCAAAAAAAAGAAAGCTATACACACTGGTGAACTACAAAGGAAACTAGACTTCAAACCCGAGTACGCTATATAAATCTTTATTGTTTGAGTCGTAGTTATAGTTTATAATTGTTAAAATCAATCCTCAAGTAGTTTACACACACTATACAAATGTTTTAAATATAGATATATAGAAAGTAGTGTGCACAAGTGCTCACTATGCAAGCATAGTTCAGTCGACTGGACTGAATTCACCAGTCGATTGAATCCGTGTTCTTTGCACATACATGCACACGTGCACACCACTTTGAATATTCAGTCAACTAGATATTTTTGATCAGTCGACTGACCGTATGCAGCCGCCATATTTCCTGAAGGGTTGCTTCTCTTTGCGAAGAGTAACGATCCAATTCAAAGAGTTGGATGCAACTCTTGATTGAAACTCTTCGTGAATAGTAGCAACCTTATATGCTATGATTTTAATCATCCAATTTACTTCAATCTATTCTATTCTCCGATCTATATTTCTAGACTATATTTTTTCATTCTAAAAGCTTTCTAATCAAAGATATATTGCTTGAATCTTAGAGTTAATTATTATATACTTCAATTCAAAGCAATATCTTCCTTTCTAATCTTCACACACACAATATATACTTGAGGATTTAATTATAGGAAGGGTGTACTATCAAACACAAATCAGTGTTATCAAGAACACAAAGCGTCAACAACTTCATCGAAATTGTAGAAGTCCTATTAGTTTGTATCAGGAGGAAAAGTCCTCTTTGGCTGCTGAGGTGGAAAAATCATATTCGTCTACTCAGGTGTTGTATACCTATTCCTTCGGGTTAAGTGAGGGGTTATTGAGTGAAATTCCAAAGGGATGTCTGAGACTGGACGTAGAACGGGAAGTTCAAACCAGTTAAAAAATTCCTGGTGTGCTTATTCTTATTTACTTTACTATTATTATTTGTTTCTGCATTTAGATTATAATACATTCCATATTACACGATTCTAAGTATTAGCTATACGACATATGTACATTCAGTTGGTATCAGAGCACGATCATCTAATAACTGTTACACAGTTATTTGATATATTCTAGCAATATGGAAAATATAACAATAGTTTTATAGAAGGCCGATCCACTACACGACCACCACTATTCAATGGCATGAATTACACTTGCTGGGCAACACGTATGAGAATTTATACGCAAGCAAATGGTTTTGATCCATGGAATATCACACAATCTGAATATCATATACCCACAACTGAATATTCTATGTGGTCAAATACACAAAAATTAGATGCTATTGCAAATGCTAAAGCTAAGAATATGTTGTTTTGCTCCTTGGACAAGAATGAGTTTAATCGTGTTAGCGTATGCAATATTGCATATGAATTATAGCAAACACTGAAAATAACTCATGAAGGTACTAACAAGGTTAAACAAAGCATGATATTTATGCTTAAGAATCAATTTCAAAATTTTAGGATGAAAGAAAATGAGTCCATTAATGATATGTATTCCAGATTCCAAGATATGTATCATTCATTATTAGGACTAGAAGAATTTTTTTGATTTTGATATAGTATCAAAAATCCTAAACTCTTCATATGAATTAGAAAGAAAGGTCTTATCTATTGAAAATGCAAAAGATCTTTCCACTATGAAACCAAAAGAGGTAATAGGAAGACTAATGTCATATGAAGTGAATTTTTAGGCAAAGAAAGTTCAAGCACATGATAAGAAGAATCTAGCATTTCAAGCAAAAAAAGCTTATTCAGATACGGATGAAGAGGATATGGCACTTATTGCAAAAAAATTCAAAAAGTTTTTGAAATTCAAAAAGAATAACAAATTCAGGAGTAATAAAAGTAACTCCAACAACAATACAGATAGCAATAAACCATCATCTTTAGTCATGGAATGCTATGAATGTCATAAGAAGGGCCATATGAAGAGAGATTGTCCAGAACGTAAAAAGAACAAATTTAAGAAGGACAAATTCAGAAAGAAAGCTTTTCAATCACTTGGGACGAATCGGACTCATCAGATAGTAATAGTGACTATGACAGTGACAATGAGCAAGCTAATGTATATGTCATGTCCACAAAAGACGATGTAAGTGGTTTAAGTTTTGATGATTTAGTAGAAGTTATTCAGAATTAATAGATTTAGTAAAACAGATTGAAAAGAAGAATAAGGAAGTAATAGAAAAACTGAATAGATCAGAATTAGAAGTGAGTATGCTAAAAGATGAGAATAAAATTCTAGAAGAGGAACTTGAGAATACTCAAGAATCTTATTCTAAATTAACTTCCCAAATATCTATGATTACTCAAGAATTAGAAATTCAGAAAAATAAGAATGATGATCTATCAGTAGATATTAAAGATTTAAAATCTGGCTATAAAGTTTTAGAATTAGAAAATTCTAGTCTCAAAACAAAATTAAAAAATATTTCTAAAAATATTTCTAATTTTAATAAAGGAAGAGAGAATCTTTCTAAAATTATTGAAAATTCTCAATCTACCTCAAATAAATCAGGACTAGGATATAAAAAATTATTTAAACCGAAATTTGGAAAAGGTTTGAATAACATTAAAAATAGGTTTAAAAAGGATATTAAATCAACAGTTTCTAAGGAAATTAAAACTATAAAAATATGGATTCCTAAAATAAATAATAATTTTATTAGGAATAAATATATTAAATCATTCATGGAAACTGTTCATTATAATGATAATTATAATTTTAATGGGAACTCTGAGCCCAATTGTGCTTGGCTTCCTAAGATTTAAACCTTAAGACCCTAACGGAGGAAGTGGGTACCAATATTATTCTTTATTTTTTGCATGTACCACTTAAAAAGAGAGGAAAATGGATATTGGACAACGGCTGCTCTAAACACATGACTAGCAATAAAGATATGCTAACCAATATTATCTACTCAAATGGAGGATCAGTCACATTTGGAGATAACTCCAATGGCTATATCATCGGCAAAGGCAATGTCAACAGCAACGGTACCTCTAATTTACCTCTCATTACTGAAGTTTTATTAGTTAAATATTCAAAACATAATTTATTAAGTATAAGTCAATTATGCGATAAAGGTTTTAATATATCGTTTTCAGAAAACAAATGCAATATTACCAATAAAGATCAAAAGTTAATCTTTGAAGGTATACGAGATAGAAATATTTATATTTTAAATGTGAATATAAATAATAACTCTAATATGTGTCTGGTGGCAAAAGAAAATGATTCTTGGCTATGGCACAAATGATTTTGTCATACAAATATTAAAACTATGAATAAATTAGCCAAAAATAAACTAGTAAACGGTTTACCCGATATAAAATTCAAAATTGACAACATCTGTGATGCATGTCAATTAGGAAAATTAACAAAATGTTCTTTTAAATATAAGAAAGTAATATCTACAGAACAACCACTTGAACTATTACATATGGATCTTTTTGGACCTACTCAGATTCAATCGATCAATCATAATAGATATGTGTATGTTATTATAGAAGATTTTTTTATATACACATGGACTATATTCATGAAAAATAAAAGTGACACTTTTGAAAACTTTAAAATATTTGTCAAAAGAATTGAAAATATTAAATATTTAAAACTTAAAAAGATTAGAAGTGATCATGGAGGAGAATTCGAAAATGAAGCTTTTGAACATTTTTGTAATATGAAAGGAATTAATCACAAATTTTCTTTTCCTAGAACACTGCAACAAAATGGAGTTGTAGAAAGAAAAAATAGAACATTACAGGAATATGCAAGAATTTTATTAAATGGAACCACTTTACCAAAACATTTTTGGACAGAAGCTATAGCAACTGCTTGTTATGTTTTGAATCGTGTTTTTATACGACCACTAACTAAAAATACTCCATATGAACTACTAAATGGAAGAAAACCAAATATTCAATATTTTAAGGTTTTTGGTTCAAAATATTTTATTTTAAACACTAAAGATCAACTCGGTAAATTCGATACAAAATCCGATGAAGGAATATTTATAGGTTATTCAGAAAGAAGTAAAGCTTATCGAATTTTTAATAAACAAACTAAAATTATTGAAGAAACTCTTCATGTTTCTTTTGATGAAAACTTTATAAATAAAAATAAAGTTATTAATGAAAATATAAATAATATCTAAAATCACTTGGATGATGATGATATTATTCAAAAAGTTAATGATAATAATAGTAATAATATTATTAGAGAAGATGAAAACATTATTCATAATGAAGAAAATATAAGATCTCCACCTAGAGTTTTACGGGATTACCCTATTCAAAATATAATTGGAGAAGTAAATTCAAACATTAGAACAAGACATCAATTAAATCAAATGGGTTATATAGCATTTCTGTCTACTATAGAACCTAAAAATATAAAAGAAGCCTCAACAGATGACTATTGGATTCTTTCTATGGAAGAAGAACTAAATTAATTCGAAAGAAATGAAGTTTGGGAACTTGTTCCTAGACAAAGTGATCAATCAATCATTTGTACTAAATGGGTATTTAAAAATAAAGCTGATGAATTAGGTAATATAATTAGAAATAAAGCTAGACTAGTAGCGCAAGGATATAAGAAGATGATATTGATTATGAAGAAACCTTCGCTCCAGTCGCTAGATTAGAAGCCATACGCATTTTTATTAACCTTCGCGTGTTTTCACAGCTTTAAATTATTTCAAATGGACATAAAAAGTGCTTTTCTAAATAGATATATTAAATAAAATGTTTATATTGAACAACCTCCTCTTTTCATTCACGAAAATTTCCAAATCATGTCTATAAACTTAAGAAAGCTTTATATGGTTTAAAACAAGCACCACGTGCTTGGTATGATCGTCCTAAGAAATATTTAATAGACTCCGGTTTTGAAATTGGAAAGGTTGATTAAACTTTATTTATTAAAAAGATTAAAAATGATATTTTAATTATTCAAATATATGTAGATGATATTATTTTTGGGTCAACTAATGAAAAATTATGTCAGGAATTTTCAACTATAATGACTAATGAATTTGAAATGTCACACATGGGAGAATTATCATATTTTCTTGCATTACAAATAAAACAATTAGAAAATGGAAATTTTATTAATCAAGAAAAATATTGTAATAATCTAATTAAACGATTTGGTATGGAAAACACTATAGCCAAACCAACTCCGATGAGTACAACAATACATCTCGATAGAGATGAAGAAGGCAAAAGTGTCGACCAAAAACTATATCGTAGTATGATTGGATCATTACCATACTTAACTGCTAGTACACCTGATATAATGATGAGTATTTTTTTATGTGCTCGATTTCAAGCCGATCCTAAAGAATCACATATGCAATCAGTAAAACGCATTATTCGTTACTTAAGCAAAATCAAAGATTTCGGACTATTTTATCCAAACGAATGCCCTTTCGAATTAGTATCATATAGTGATGCTGATTTTGGAGGAAGTTAGATGGATAGAAATAGTATGAGTGAGACATGTCACTTTGTTGGACGTTCCTTAGTCTCTTAGTTTAGCAAGAAACAAAACTGCATTTCTTTATCGACGTGTGAAGTAGAATATATATCTGCCGCTTTAGCTTGTGCTCAAGTCATCTATATGCAACAAACACTAAAAGATTTCGATATATATATTTAAATAAATCAATAATATATTGTAATAATACTAATGCAATCAATCTTTCTAAAAATCCAATAAATCACACGAACTAAACATATTGATATATGACATCATTTTCTTCGTGATTGTATTGAAAAAGGATTTAGTAAATATAGAATTGGGGCATTTCACTAGGAGGACAAACTTTGTAGTCCAATTAGGTTATAGGACACACATCCATAGAAATTAATTTCAAGGCCAAAGTCAGTAGAATAATTACTTTTAAAGGACAAAGTCGGCAGTCCAATTACTTTCAAGGACATAATTTCATTGGTTTTTAGGCCTTAGAAATTAATTATTTTGCATTTTGTCCTTGAAAGTAATTATTTTAATTTTGTGTCCTAAAAACTAATTGCACTTGCTAAAGAGGCCCTTGTGGTTAATTTCCACTTTAGAATTTGTAAATTCAAAAAATCACCTAGCTGATATTTTCACTAAACCATTAAATGAAAATATATTTAATAAAACTAAGAAGAGAGCTTAGAATAATGTCAATAAAAGAGTTATAATAATATTTATTAATAAAAAGGCGAAAACGTGAAAAAATAAAATATACAATTTCTAACCATGACGGGATTCGAACTCCATCCATTCCTAAATTTCTAATGTCTATAACCACTTAAGCTATAGGTGTTTCTTATCATAACATAGAATCCACTTTTTGTTAAAAATGAAATTTTCAAAATTCAAAAACATTGAAGCTGACAGGGATTGAACTATGGTCTCTCTATTGGAAGTCTCATGTGTCTACCAGTTTGATAGTTATTGTTTCTTGTTCAGTAGTAAAAACCAGCTCATCTTATATTAAATTAGCTCGAAATTCTATTAACCATACATTTTCAAATCATTTTCTTACCTTAAATTTTATATATGGACTAAAACTAATTTCATATTCTGACCATATAAAATACAGGTTTCTACTCCTATATATACATGAATTCTTGAAATGTTGCATACACTTTTCAAATACAATTTAAATACAAGCTTCATATATTTTATTATCACATCGTAATGGTGTCGCAATCCTCAGATAACTCACACCTCTCCTATGCAACACCTTCCTCAGATAGCTTCGACCATTGATCACCTACTCCAACACCAGAATATAAACCGACACGTTAGTGGGAAAGCTATCGTACTGATTATACACCGGATAATAAGAAGGGAAAACAAGTTACGTTCATCTCGCCATCGACTAAAGAGAAGATCGACAATATTCATCACTACCAACAACAACAAATGGACCTACAACGTGAATTATATTTCGAACAAAAAGTGACGGAAGATGCTTAAATTTTTTGGAACGAATTGTAGTCAAATTTTGCAACTCTAAACCGATAGATGCATATGAACCATTACCAAAGCCATGTTCATCGCTCGACCCATCAGCTGGATATCGAAATCCATGGGATGCTTCTCCACGATACTCTCCTCGAATTCCAAATTCATGGGATTGCAAATTCAATCAATCACCAATGAACACGTCATCAAAGAAGGATGATAAGGAGAAATCTAAGACTCCAAAGAAATCACCTTCAAAATAAATCATATTCGGTGATGATCACTTTGTTTTTGAAATTTTATTATTAATGCATATCTTCGTGTAATCATCAATAAATATATAAATATAATTTTCAATTGGTATTATATTTTGTAAAATCATTATTATATTATGTTATGAAATCATCGTATAAAATAAACTTAGTTGCATTGCAATATAAAGCAAGCAAAAGTCACTGACAGAATTCAGTCAACTGGACCAAAATGTCCATTCGACTGAACTCGTTTTCAAAGCAAAGAGCTTCGGGAAAAGGGTTCGGTCGACTGAACTTTTTAATTCAGTCGACTGAACGACGTAATAGAGAAACAAAAAACCCTAGGTTATAAACCATTCACATACATTTTCTTTCATAAACTCATTTCAAACTCAAAATATTCAAAACCCTAAAACATTCCAAAATAAAAAATTCTCCAAATCATTCAACATCATGGCTCCTAGACATCAGAAAAGACAACGAAGCGCAACCTCAACCTCTCTAGAACCAATTGATGTGCAAATTGGTCAATGGCTTTACAATCATGTAGCGGTTGAACGGTGGAACAAAATAAAGGAAGCAAGATTTCTAGAAGGATCATTTGTGGTTTACCCTGAATTCAACGCATATGGAATTCAAGATTTGGCAAGAAGAAGTCGTTTGGAATCGCTATTAGACCAGAATCAGAACAAGGTAAAAATTAATCACACTATGGTGAAATTATTTCTTGCTAATCTCAATCTAGATCACCAAACTCCATGGAATAGAGATAATGTGTTAGGAGTCTAGTTTGTGGACGACAAGTATTTTTCTCTTTAGCAAGTATAGGACACATACTTCATACTCCGGTAGATGGAATACCACTGGAAGACTTGAATTGTGATATCAATATTCAAGACGAGATAAGACATCGTTTCCTTGAAGATAATATGAGAGAATTGAAATCTATTTCACTACGACCGACATCAAGAATTTTGCATCGTGCCTTAATGAAAACAATACTTCCAAGAACCAGGTCATATGAATTGGTATGCCCGGAGATCTATAGAGCATTGTACGCTATATATGGAAATGTTCAAATAAATTGGCCGAAACTTAATCTTGATGAACTTCTAATCCTCAATCAAGGGTAACAAAGTATAATCTCCCATGGAGAATACATTACGAGATTGCTTAGGGACCTTCAAGTGCCAATGCCCGACTCGAACACTTCAATTGTAAAAAATCTTATAATCGGATGATAAGCCTCATGAAATTACTCCCAAGACCCCTCTGTATCATGACATTCCAAGATTGGCAAAACCGTTCCCAAGAACATCAAGAAGAAGCACCACCACAAAGGCAAGGCGATGAAATTCAAATCACTACACCTTCCCAAGGAACGCGTGAAGTAATCGATCTTATAGCTCGCAATCAAGTGATATTAGATTCACATGTCAAACTCCTCGACAAGAAAATTCATAAGAAGTTCAATAAGATAAAGAGCTTCTTTGGCATATTATGGGAAGCTATCTCTTGCACCGCTAGTTCATCTACCTCACCCGGAAAACAACTGGACAATATCGGATGAGGAAACAGAAAGTGATATGGACAAAGATAAGGGGAAGAGGCCAATGATTCTCAGAGATGACGAAGAAGAAGAATCCGATGAATGATAGGGAAAATGGAAGTGAAAATTTTATTTTTCGGTAAGTTTTCTTTTGTGAAAAACTATGATATGCTTTATGATGTTATGTCTGTGATGTTGTGACCAACGTTTGAGCTTTCAGGATGTTTGTATTCGTAAAACAATGTCTGTGATGTGATATGTTCGTGAATGTTTGTATAATAATGTTTATGTTCATATTTGTAATGATTTGTAATGTCTCATTCTACGAATATTCGTTAGTACTCTATGATTATTGAATTAAGTATTCCTTTTTGTCGATGACAAAGGGGAGAAATTTGTGTACTAACTTTCTATGCAGGAATAGAAAAGTCGCCACACATTTAGGGGGAGGAATATATAATCTAAGTTATATATTTCCATATACAAAGAATCGTCAAAATCGGTTGTCATCAATCAAAAAGGGGAAGAATGTTGAATCATGAGTTTTGATTCATGAAAAGCTTTAACGATGAACGATGAGATTAGACGATCAAAGCGACAAAAAAGAGAAAGCTATACACACGGAGCGAACTATAATGTAAACAAGACTTCAAACACGAGGATGCTATATAAATCTTTATTATTTGAGTCATAGTTATAGTTATAATTGTTAAAATCACTCCTCAAGTAGTTTACACACACTATACAAAAGGTTTATATATATATATTGCATAAGTGCTTACTGCGTAAAAAAATACAGTTCAGTCGACTGGACTGAATTCACCAGTCGACTGAATCTGTGTTCTTTGCACAGACATGCACACATGTGCACCACTTTGAATATTCAGCCAACTAGATATTTTTGACCAGTCGACTGACCGTACGCAACTGCCATATTTCCTGAAGGGCTGCTTCTCTCTACGAAGAGTAATGATCCAATTCGAAGTGTTACGGATGCAACTCTTGATTGAAACTCTTCGTGAACAGTAGTAACCATATATACTATATATATAGATCTAAATCCATGATTTTAATCATCCAATTTACTTTACTTTAATCTATTCTATTCTCTGATCTATATTTCTTAACTATATTTTTGCATTCTAAAAGATTTCTAATCAAAGATATATTGCTTGAATCTCAGAGTTAATTATTATATACTTCGATTCAAAGCAATATCTTCCTTTCTAATCTTCACACACACAATATATACTTGAGGATTTGATTATAGGAAGGGTGTACTATCGAAGACAAACCAGTGTTATCACGAACACAAAGCGTCAACAACTTTATCGAAATTGTAGAAGTCCTATTAGTTTGTATTAGGCGGAAAAGTCCTCTTTGGCTGTTGAGACGGAAAAATCCTGTTTGGCTGCATATGTGTTGTATACCTATTCCTCCGGATTAAGTGAGGGGTTATTGGGTGAAATTCCAAAGGGAAGTTTGGGACTGGACGTAGAACGGGAAGTTCGAACCAGTATAAAAACTCCTGGTGTGTTTATTCTTATTTACTTTACTATTATTATCATCTGTTTTCACATTTAGATTATTATACATTCCATATTACACAATCCTAAGTATTAGCTATACAACATACGTACTTTCAAAATGCATTTGCTAATACATATCGCATCATTACAAAACTCAGATCTTTGGATCAAGCAACAGAGTCCCTAATTCCTGAAGATGGAAGCTATCGTGACTTATTGCTTAGGAGACCTAGTCCCCTAAAACATGTTGATTTGGTAGTCAAAATAATCAGCCTTACGAACAATGGCATTTACACCAACACTTTGTTGAAACGAGATCAATTGAGCATAAAAAGGGATTAACTACAGAACTGGCTAGACCAAGCTATTTTATAGTTCTAGACAAAGCTATGAAATAGAATATGTCCAAATGACCGCAGAAGTATTACTTACATGTATAGAATTACAGTAAACGAGTATGCTGCACATGAGCATAAGAAGCGCGACAGTGAGAAAAAACAATGCTCAAAATCAAGCAATTAAGCCAATAGTCCCCGGAGACAGAGGCTGGTGTGCATCGAATTCCAAAAAATGTAAAGGAAGGACAATCACACCCGAACAACTCATGCGCTAGCTTCCAAAAGCTAAAACCATGCCCGATCAAACTCCAACTACAACTATAAAGGAGCAACCAAGCCCTGTAATTTAACTGTAATCAATCATCCTAATGTGATAGGTATAATATGCGAAGCCTAAGTTGCGAAGGACCCAGCTTCTGGAGGAGTGGGAATATCTCCGCCAGACCAAAGATTGGTTGACCGAAAAGTCATTTCATTGACAAAACTAGGCATTCAATCCTATCAGGTATGTTTTATTTTAAAAAATATCCTCATATAACCAATGCGTGGAATCAAAGGGAAGTCGACATATGTTGACTAATCAGGTCTTGAGCGTTGACCGGGGCAGATGTAGTGTGTTATATACACGAGAAGAGTCTAGTATCTCGAATAATGCGAACAAACAATCTAGTGTAGATAGCTTGCTTACATTTGAAAAATGTTCCATATCGTCCTTTGAAATTATCTCTTCCATACTTACCTGTTATCGATCAATGATCGATAACGAAGCCGCTGTCTGAAACGATGCAGAAAGTTTTTCTTTTCAGGATCAGCAGAATGTAGAAATAGGAAGAGCAATACAATTAAATCATCCACTATATTCGATTGTGTAATAAATCATCGCATTGGAACTCAAAAACATCGACGGGAACCTAATTAAATTCTCCAAAAGAAGAAGTTAAAGACCAAGAGAAAGACTTCGCTCTAGAATGGCATACCATCGTTCAAGACAAAACATAGCTTCACCGTCGATTGAATTAAAACTATATAGGACAACTCCTAAGCTATATCATACACCCACTTACCGATCTAAACCCTTGCATGAAATACGGAGCAATGATTGCATCATCAATACCAGGAATTGAAATTCAAATCGAAATCAAAAGACGAACGGCCGTATGAAGTCAGTCAATTGAGAACAATATCTTGAGGTGGACCTTGACGATTCACATCGAAAATTCAATAGTCAAAGCCAGATTTGCGTGGTAACCTTAACACGATCAATTAGATTTCACAAAATGAAAACTCAAAAGAAATTACTTCCAGAGCACGCTTTGTTTCCAACGAAGGCATACTCTGAGAGGCAAATGTCATCCGGGTTTTAAACCTAGCAGAAACCAATAGAAAATAGAACAACCTCATATAAACAGGATGTTTTAGGACTTGGCCAAAGAAGCTAAGACAAGAGATCAACAAGGGCCAAGCTATATAGCCAAGAAAACGATTGGGAACGATGAAGCTGAAAGATCAGCATTCTTTCAGTCCAATCAGCAGCTGAGCGCAAATAGTTAGTGAACTGCCATCGAAACGAAGCAACTAGGATAGAAGACTATCGAAACATCTCCAATTTCAAACTCCATAAAAATTATAAGTGCTTGAATCATCAGCGATCCATACCTCTCCACGAATCTTCAAACAAACTAGCCAAAGAATATTATGAAAGAGGCGAAGGAATTGGCTCGCAAGTGAGCCAAGGCCATGGGTCGCCAGCGATCCATAGGCCATGCATGGTTCTCCAGCGACCTAGCGACCTATGGTACTTCCTCTTTTTGCGAGCCAAACTCTCATCGGGTCATTACTTGCCTACCTGCAAGTTGATGAAGACGTAGCCTAGCACATAAACTCTCCGACCCATATAAATACCATCCTACTGCAACACAAATTGGATCTTCTTCGGACTGGTTGCTGAAGCTCTGTTGGAATTATTTTTCATTCTCTACCTCCCACAAAACAATCTCCAAAGGAATACATTGTGATTCTCCAGTGGATTCTAACTCTAGTGATTCAATCTATCTAGAAAATAATCAAAGCCTTGTAATCAAACATTCCTTGTAACAACAATCAATCTATAATAAAACTATAAAGTGGACGTAGGCTTCATTAACAACCAAACCACTATAAAAATTCTCTGTCTACTTTCTCTTACTTTTATTTCTTTATATTCGTGATCTATGATATTGCTCTGTCAGGGCAGGGTTGATGCTTTCAAATCCAAACCAAGGTGTTGGTCCATTTTTTGGGTTAACAGAATGTTCCGCTTTATATTTTAGTTCTTGAAGTTTAGTTATGAAAAAAAAATTGTTTGTAATGTTTTATGTTCCGTATTTATGTTCCTAAGATAAGTATGTATGGTGTTGTATGAACTAATTTATGATGTTTGTATAATATGTTTATAATTTTCGTATGTATTGTTCGTGTTTATTTATCAAAACCATTCTTTGGTATTTAGTATAATATGGTTGAGATGTCTATTTTTTTCTTCAAATGTTAAATTGTTATGTAGTGTAATGTTCTTATCCATTTTGATCACCAAAATTATTATATGGTATGATTTTTATTAACTATGATCATAACAAATTTTTTTCTACATAGACATGTAAATCTTTTTCCATACTTAGATGTTTGAAACAAATACTATTGCTACAACAAAGATCTTTCCTCACAAAAATTATTCATATTACTCCTATTGATATCTATTTCCTTTTTGTTGGTGACAAAGGGGAAAAATAATTATACGGCCGAATCAATATGGGAAGTATTAAGTTATGTGGTGAACTATCTACATATCGATTAATTTAAAATAATCTTATATAGTTGTCATCATCATAAAAACGTGGAATGTTAGAACCTCGTATTTTATGTTTTGATAGTGACAACTATACAAGTATATATTGTATACGTTAATCAGTTATAAAGGAAATAATATCATATAAATGAAGAGACAAACTCGACGAAATAACGAAGCTACAATGTAATATTAATTATAGTGTCTTTGTTTAGAATTCAAAACACCATTGAAATCTTTTCTATGTGGTATACGCACAAAGACATTTTTCAGAAATCAATTTTCGAAATATAAAAAAAAGTAACAGAATTCAGCCGATTGAACATACCATTCCAGCCGACTGAATTTGTGCACGTACGCATATTTTGACAACTCATAAGATTCAGCCGACTGTAAGGAAATATCCAACCGACTGAATATAGTAAAAATTGCACTATCTTGCTTCTATTTGAAAATGATTTTCTCTAACAGATTTTAGATGGCTCCTATAATTTACTCAGCCGACTGGAATAAATAACGACTATTTTTTATTTGAAATTCTGAAGGGATGCTTTTCTCCATCAACAGTTGCAACCTTTTCTTTTCATCACTACTCTTCGTAAACGGTACAATTGATGGGTTTCTATATAAAGAAACCCGTTTCAACAATGTAATCTATTGATTTACAGTTCTTTCAATCTTAATCTTGAATTATTTTCAAACATTTAAACTCGCTATGTTAGTTTATGTTTTTGATCAAACACACATTCAAGAATATTTTCTTATGATCAAATTACTTCTTTTTCTTCACGAGCACATGTTAGACCATAAAGAAGAAGATAATAAGAAGAGTGTACTATATCGATTAATTTGGCTATTTAAGAGCATAACAAAGTCACAAACTGTTCTACTTTCGTAGACGAAGTCCTATTCGGTTGTCTAGGAGGTTGAAGTCCTGTTCGGTTTCTCAGACGGTTGTATTACCTATTCTTCCGGATTAAGTGAGGGTGTTGATAGTTAAATCCAGAAGGAGTATGGGACTGGACATGGAACGAAAAGTTCAAATCAGTATAAAAATCTCTAGTGTTATTAACTTATTGCTATTTACTTTTATATTTATATTACGCATAAGTTTATAACTTAGTTAATTATTCATATTTTTCAATCCATATATGATTTCAACAAATACAATAATTGAAATAAAAATTGCTTGTTATAAACAAAAATTTTTTTGTTGAATTATAGAGATCATCATTATATAGAGCTGCTACAATTTTAATGCTGTAGAAGAAGAAAACCGACAGTTGAAATTATAAGTCAGTAATCTAGAAAAAAAAGCTCTAATTACTTACATATGCATTTTCGCGACATTTTCCAAATAAGGACATTTTTGGTGAAGGTGACGAAGATTGTGATTGTGCATGGTTCAAGGGAGTAGGAAGTATTTGTGTTGTTAATACTTGGATGTTTGGTTTGTATATATTGCGATGATACTGCTTGGATATTTCACGCGTACTATGATGGTATGCTTGGATATTTGGTTTGTATAGTGATGATATTATTTGGAGATTATGGTGTTGGATAATATTTATGCAATTATTATGTTTGGTAATTTGTTTTGGTATACGAATTTGGCGGTATGTGATAGTATGATATATGAATTTGTGATATCAACATGTTATGTTGAGGTGGATATATATTGTATATACTTAAATGTGTGGTTGTGGTTAAAAATGCAGCAGAAATGCTGCAAATATGTTTCCACAAAGGCATTGGCAGGGTGTCTGAATAGTGTCAAAAAACATGAACAATTTAATTGGACGTCGTTCGATAATTAGACCATTATTAAAAAGACATCGGAATATCCGAGTTACACAATTTTATTATTAGTCGACCGTGCGTCGCAATTGCATCGAAAAAATGGTGTTGAAATGGTATCAGAGAAGGACTTTTGTATGGCGTTGGTAACAACTCTATGCAACACGTCTTCGAGGTGCCAGAATATATTTTTGACCTACATTCTACCGATGCCAAATATCGTGTTGGCACGGCGTTGGTAGGGCTTTCACTGACATCCTATCGACGCCGTTTTGGCATTGGAAAATTGCATTGTTTTTGTAGTGAAAATGCTTCAATGAACAAGAGATAATTATAATGGTAGAAGAGTACTGCATACCATCATATTTCTAAAATTTGAAATTTATTTTGTGCTTCAGACATTGTTTAACTGCTGCGGTTAAATAATGAATATTATCACTCGAATGATTTGAGCTCTTTTTTTAAGGTTGCTCTAGGTTCCTTTATTAATAACTAAATATTTACATATTTATAGTAAAGCCTTATTGGCCCAATAAACCATAACTCACAACATGGCTGGTAACATCTCCAACCACACATAGCAAACAGTCACACCTGACCCATATTCTGGAACGCTCCTTCCACTATAACCCTAAAAAAATTGCTTCATTAACTACCATTAATAGTTCTACGTCATATTTCCCCTTTTCACTCAATAATACTGGCGCATGCCCTTTCTACTTTCACCCGAAACTTTGCATCTTCACTTTTTTCAACACTGGACCTACTAATTCTAGACACATGCACTTCAGATTTAAGCAATTTAACTATTTTCCCTTCTTTTCTTTACTAACTTCCGACTTATTTTTAATTTCATGTTCAGTGATAGTTACCAAAACTAACGCTTAATATTTGTTGTGCATCTTTGTAAATTTCTCAACATTAGAACTCGATAACGTTGATGCTTTACCACTTTGGACCTAAAGGCTCGTTTGACAATTTCTAGCTTGTCGATAATTACAAATTATCCTTCTATGTATTCAATTTGTATAACAATTTTTGGGATGATGTAATTTAAATGCCAAACGAGTTCGGCTTCCATTTTGGTTGCTCAGCTATTAGAGGTCTGGACCTGAGGAGTAAGATTCTTATATCTTTTTGGGTAGATAAGTCTGGAATTGTCATTTAAGTTACTTGTGCCATTATTTGTACTGATGATGCCTAATCCAACTTTTGTTTGCAGATGAACCCGAACCTCCAAAAGATTAAAACAATAAAGCATTATGTTGCATGACACAATTGAACCTGTCCAAGAAGCCGTTGTGTGGTGCTGTGCGGTTAAACCGCTTAGTGATTTACTATAATGGAGGTGTAAAACGTTAAGCGGAAATAAAGCAGGATATAGCAGAAAATAACAGAGGTGTAAAACGTTATAGCGGAGATGAATTGGGGATATAGCAGAAAATAGCAGAGTTGTAAAAAGCTTCATTATCTATAAAAACTAACATTTAAAGTTAACTTATTTCAGGCTCATGCCACTTTTGTAGAAAAAAGAAACATTATTTAATCTCATGTAATAAAGTCGAAGAATATCATGATTTATGTAGACACGACTTGAGGACTGCAATAGTTTTTTAACTTATATTTAGCACTTATGCCTTAAAATTAGATATACCCTAACTTTATTGATTAAGTTTGAAGGGGAACTAGTCAAATAAACCTTTGTATGTTAATGTTGCTAAAGTAGGTGCCAAGAAGTCTTGATTTAGCACACGTAACAGAAAATAACGGAGCTTAAAGCAAATCTACTGTTTAGTGGAGCTACATTGAAATAGCGTAATGGTTGAAGAACGGTATGCGCTAAGCGAAGATTTTGTAGGGCTTTAACTGCATAGGTGTGGTGTGAACTTAGCAATAAGCATATACCCTCTTTTGTGATCACGTAACCCAGCCTTGCCAAGGCTAAGAGGTAAGCCTCTTTAAGTCTATTGCATGTATAGATAAAGGATCATAACCATTGCCTTAAAACAAAACCGAAAAGCTAGGTGATTTGATCGAATCAATAATTACTTTCCATTTTTCCATGAAATCCATTGCATTCATCATATGAATTATGAAGTCTCTATTCAGCGTATAATTTCCTTATATCTATTTTAAGACACATGTTCTCATTGTTTCTTATTAAAACCCTTCACCATCTCATATGCGGTTGAAAATCCCGTATGTAATGTTTCTCATTTGAATGAACACGCATTTGTTACTTGAAATTAATTCATCTAAAAATAAGCCTAGACGATTACTAAACAATGATTGAAATTAATTCATCTAGAAATTAAGGGTCTGAAGTCCTTAATATTAGCTACAGTTTTGACATTTGATATTGGGATGCTTAATGTATGGTTACTCTCCTTTATTATCTTACCTGAATCGAAGACCTCTTACACCATTTAAATAAGTTTGCTTCTCATGCCATTCCAATGCGTTTTATAAAATTTTGAATTAAACCCGTCCGGTTGTGCTTAAATGTTATCTTTCACCGATAACACTACCTCCTTAACATATGTCCCCTCTATGCTATCATTAGATAATTTCTACCGTAATCTGTGATCACTCTTTTACAACTAATAATTGGGTAGTAAGGCATTAATATGCTGTTATACTGGCTTTTGAAATAATTTGTAATTTTCTCTTTAAAAATGTTTACATCTCTTTAACCAACTCCATTTACTTTGATATCTAGATTCCATATGCTCCTGTGTAACAGACGGAATTTTCGACCCTCGAAAATCGACACTAATACGTCCACTGTATCTCATGCCGACAAATCGAATGCGAGAAAACCCGATTGTTTGGGAAAAAGAAAAGGGAAGATAGAAGAAGCAACAGAAACAACAATACAGAATCTCACAAACGCTGCGGAACAAATATAATATATCAACAGATCCTGTACAAAGGAAAAATATAAATATTATGTACATACCATCATCAGAGTACACTCATCAACAAATCAATCTGGATAGTTGTAATAACTTGACCGCACATACACAACGGAAATAACCAAGTGCGAAATATACATCCAGATATCCTCCAACTCGTCTCCTAAGCTCCAAAGCACTCAAACCTGAGTCAGTAATACTCGGTCTGACCCGAGCATTATAATAAAATAACACTCAAGTTAGTCTGAAAACCCAGCGTGAGTAAACACACTCAATTTGAATTATTACGTGTTATCTTTGAAAATTAAAGGTATCTCGTAAGACCGCGTCACACATAAACACAACGGTTTTTTCCCTTACGATTACCAAAACATTTTATAGAAGAACCAATGATATTATAATAGTGTCTAAGTACAAATACTTATTCAAATAACCGAAATTGTTACACTAATTAAATTCTAGCATACTAGGATCTACAAACAAAACCATAAAGGCTCGTATTGAAGAATGGATTTCCATAAAATGACTGGCTACTGGGGTACCGTCCGTCACAGTACACCTCTAGAAAAATATACCGAGGACCTCACCGAGATCCCCTGCTAGTAGAAGACCGGTTTTACCCCTAAGATGAATAGTACCGAATATGCTATCACCCTGGGTATTCCCACCTATAACGAGAGCTATTTTTTTTCCATGCACCGCCATATCCATAATTTATTATATATCTGAGGGTATCTAGAAAGATGATAAACATACTCTAATTGGGTGCGACCCACTTAGCCTTGCTGCATCTCCCTTGTTTTGGTCATTCCCGGTTATTGAGGCTCGAGGCTAACGTTTACCTTTTAGAATAGCATTTATACTTGGAATGCTAACACTGCCTTCGAGACAACGATGCAATGATATCATTCATCCATACAAGTTGTTTTGGGTCTGGACAAACTGAATCACCATCTTCACTGTCTTCACAATATCCGTTCGTAATGCTCAAACCGGATCTAAGTGATTTCTGGATAATTAAATCCGATCCCGGACTCTTCGAAATGATCAACGAGTTAGGAAAAATTTTGATAGTCAGTTATTTAACTATCAAATTACACATATAAGCAATTACTAGGCCCATTTAAATTTCTTTCAAATATTTATTTCAAAATATATTAACAAAGATGTATATATTCAAACCTCTTCAATATTTCGACATTTGAAAACCATTTCAAATTCTTATATCCCTAACATGGTATCCCAAACCATATCATCCTTTAGAAATATTTCCAATTATAATTTATGACTATTACTCAGAAAAATATTTCTATATAAATCCTTTCGTGTTAGAATATTTCCAAAACTATTTATTCTAATACATTAGGGATGTTCCGTCTTAACTCATCAATCTCTGGAATTTTATTAACTCCTTTTTTATTTCCAAAACATATCGATTATACTAATTTATAATCCATCTAACAATTTATCATTGCTTTAATGAATTCAGATTCAATTTCGAAGTTCCCGAGTCTACTATTTTTGAAATTTCCCAAATTTCCAGAATCCATCTATTACTCTTCACTTATAAACTCACATCCGTTAACAAGCTGGATTTACCATCTCCAGAGTATTTATAGAAAAATTCCAGTTTCTCCTTTAAATTATAGGTATAATAATAATAATAGATTTCAAAGATATGGTCAAATAATTATTTTAAAAAAATCAAGGTACTTTAAAATAATATCAATATCTAAATTCAATCTATTTATAAATTTCTAATCAATTTACAATACTTGTTTATAACTTAGAATTTACTTCAACAAGGTTTAAATATGTAAATAACTAACTTTTAAAAATATTTCAGTGTTAAAATGGTTTAAATTGCATAGTTTAAGTATTAAAATTCTCTTTTGAAAACAAACTTAACATCTCGAGAAATATATATCTTTGATTCCAATATAACCAATCCAATTTACCAATTTCTCTCGCGATTTATAACACATCAAACACATCCCTGTTCCATAACCTTTCACATTCTAGAAAATGAATTTATCATTTCTTTTTAACCCGATTACTT
Organism: Allium cepa; assembly: GCA_030765085.1. Classification (NCBI taxonomy): domain Eukaryota; kingdom Viridiplantae; phylum Streptophyta; class Magnoliopsida; order Asparagales; family Amaryllidaceae; genus Allium; species Allium cepa. The sequence goes on from CM060929.1 coordinate 782,215,039, forward strand.
TATATCCAAGTGATAATTATTTCACTTTATTTATAAACATTGTTTACAAATTTCCTAATCTCATTTCTAGTTTACAACGATTCCCTTAACACCTCAATTCATTTATAAATCAATCTCAAATTTAAATTTCCATTTATAACTTTATTCCTTAATTAACCAAAATTATATCCCAAACCCATCAAATCTCGAATTCCAACTCCTATTTTAAAATTTCTAGAATCCTATTTAAAATCCATAATAACTAATTTTATATTTTATTTCCAAATCCCCTTTTTCTTCTCCAAATCTATTATACATCTTGATTCTTAAAACCCTTTAACATTTAACAATTATCACTTAAATTTATTGTTTAAAAATCTTTATATACCTCATTTTAAAATCTCTATTTAAATTATTTCACGAAATAGTTAAGTATAAATTTAAAATCAAATCATTTATTTTGCCCAAACCAATCCCTCCAAAATTAAATATAATATCTTACTTCCAAAATTTCCTTTTTATTTTCTTTCCATTTTCAAAAATAATATTTACGTTATTTTAAAATACCAAAATTATGGGTCAATGCAACTATAACATCCAATAAATCGACCAATATCATAACCTATCATAGATTATTCAACACAGCATATATCACTTATATGTAAAATTAATTCCAACATTTTGAGGAATCCAGTTGGATCCCTCTAACCTATTTCCCGGCATCCATAGATGTTAGACAATTACAGAAATACCAATCACACTTCGAGGCGGGATATTGCGGTAATATTGGTTCATCCGCTATTATGCGGGGCGCATACGATCTTATTCGCTCCAATCGGCGGGAAATATATCCAACTACTATTATATATACTAATATATATATATAATAACATTAAACTGATAATAATTTATTAATCCATAAAATCAACCAATAAATAAATTTTTACTATTTAAAATTTACCAATTATCCAAGATGAGTGAGATTAACTCACATTGGTTTTTGTTATTTCTTCCACGTTTTGGTTCGTCTAAAATCAAGCAGGCGTTTGATTTTAACACAAAATTTCAATAGCTCAGGTCTCAACCAATCTAACTACATGTCGAAGAATTTTTCAATACGAATCCAACGTGATTGACCGTGTTAGATTTGGACCTAAAACGAATGAGATATTGGCTTTATACGATTTGAAAAATTAAATAAACAAAATCTAATACAATTTAAAACTATAATTACCCACAATAGTTGGGCCCACGAACAAAACTGGCCCACTACACTTCATCTTCTCAAACGAATGCGCAGAGTATCACTCGCCATTACCGTTCATGAGTAAGCATGGATATAGAGCTCCAAAGCTCGAAACCAGAATCCGACTATGCCGATATATTTCTCTTCGTAATCTCCATCCCTTCATACCAAAATTCTCGAGGTCGCACTCCCCCTTCGTCTCGCAACCTACCCTCGTCACTGTCGCTGTCAACATGTCGTCCCACTCCATTTGCAGCCGAGCTCTGCCAAAATGCCACCCTAGGAGGAATTTTCCCCCACGAATCAAAAAACAAGCTCAATTTCGCAAATCAATGAGCCAAACTTCCCTATATCAAAACCCTAGCTTCGGCTTGACCCTTGACCATTGATGATTATAGCTCGCATCACGACAAAAACATCTCAACTTGAGGATCTTGAGGAAAGACGATTTTTAAAATTGGTTATTTTTTTTCGTTTTGAATTTCTCGAAATATTGATTTTTGAACTTTTTTTTATATCTGGGACATTTTAAACGAAAGAAGAGAGGGAGAGGAATGCATTTCTAAATGAGGGAATGGAAAGATAGATTGTATACTTGTTTGAGAACTAATTTGTGTGTGTGTGTATGTAAGTATGGATTTTCTTTTGATTATTATTATTATTATTATTTTCTTCCGCCTGTCATTGTTTTAATTCAGAGAGGGGAGATAGGGTGGCTTGCACAAGTAGGGGATATAGTGGCTGAGATGAAAGAATGGTGGCTGATGTGAATATAGGTCAAGTAAACTTATATATATATATATATTAAAAAATATCTACCTAAAATTTTCGGATCCCAAACAAGGCATGCCACTAGACGTTTCTAATGTTATACCCTTATTTCGAACGCGATGGAACTTGTTTCGAGTCCTAATTCGATTGTATGGAGAAGATAGCATTTTGAATCCAATTATAATATTAAAATTTCCATATAGATTTCAACGCATTTCTATTCCGTACAACCAAATGATAACTCCAAATGCTACAAAATTTAAAATTCAATAATAGTACATTATTACGGATTCAATGGAACTATCTTCGTCGAATTCTGAGACTGTGCCCAGAAGGCTATTTTTATATGTTGATTTAAATGAGTAATTTTTTAAATTAAGTAAATCACTTACAAATCAAATTTAATTTTTTTTATTATCTTTCATTCTTATGAATATAAATTTTATAAGCCTTTAAACTATTTTTACCAAATAAAAATCCATGATTTAATAAGTTCAACAGTTTCAATTTATTTAATTCAACAATTAAATTGTCAAATAAATTGTTAGATTTGAAATTCAAGTTATAAAATGTATAAGATTAACTTTTAAATATTCATAAACAATTTAATATCTTTATTTCAGATAACCCAAAATTCTGGGTCATTACATTCCCCCCCCCCCTTAAAAGAATTCCGTCCCCGAAATTGCCAAGGTAAGAAGAATGGTCCAAAATCCATTAACTTTTCCAAAATAATTTGTTGAAACTTCATTACCACCTCTTCTAATTTCCCCAGTCATTCATAGACTCTAATAATATTATCCACTCAATCATATACAAAATCAGATTCTAGTTATCAAAAATTTGTTCAAAATTTTCTAACTCCTTAAGTTTTCGCCAGCGTCTCCTTTGCGCGGCTAGATCAGAACAACTACAAATCGTCACTACGACCCAAATTAGCAAAAGAAAACAAAAGCCAAGTGGCTTAATCATAAAAACATCAAATTCAACAATAATTTGAACATGTACCTTTTTTGTTGGGCAACCCAAATTTACTTTTGAAATCGAGAGTATCAATTTTAGCTCTTCCTCTTAATCACCTGCATTTTATTTACTAATGCTATCCAATCATATTTTTCAAAATCAATTTATTCAGCATTTTAATTTCCCATATTTATTTCATCAAGACCCGTGCGATGTACATACATCATCCGTATGCAATATCAAATAAGATCGCTCGCTCGATCACACAATCTCACTTTCGAACTAGCATCATTCACATGACTCTCTAGTGCCGACTCAGATCTGGTTTCTTGATCAGAAACCACCATTCTCCTTGCTAGCCATTACTATGATAGAGAATCCCAGAATAAATTAAAAATTCAAATCCAGGGTTCGCCGTCTAAAATCAAGTGAAAAATCCTAACTCGGATCGACATAAATTATCTTGATTTTTTTGCTCGAATACGTGTCAAATCGTTATGCAAAATAAATAATATACGAACAATTTATGTATTAATTTCAATTGATTATTGTGCACACTAACTCCCCATTATTCACATTTATTCTATTATCACTTTTATTTGATCTTCATTCAAATATTTGCTTGGTATATTCCCTTCCATACTAATTTCACTTAAGAATTTATTCCATCAAATTTTTACTTCATTTCTGAATTATTCCATAAAATTTCCTTAAATTTATAAACATTTTACAAAAGTTCCTATGTTTATTATCACTTCATTACTTAAGTTCATATTTATTTCTATTCAAAATTTAATTTCAATCCCATTTGAACTCAATTTATCATCTAATTTTAATATTGAATTTTTATCAACCATATCCCAACCATATTCAACTCACTAGTTAAATTAGTTGTTTCAATTAGCCCATTTCATTTAGTATTTCAAGTCTTAACCCATTCCTTATTTCATCGCCAAATTTATTTTTTTAGCCCAACTTAGGCTAAATTTCCAAATCCTACTTTATTTAACCGAATTAAAGTTAAATTTATATTCCATAGCTTAATTTTAAAATTTTCCTACTCGTGCATTCATATTCAACAATATTAAACATTGTTTGCTTACAATTTATAAATTTTTATAAACCATCAACTTATTTCCTCATATTCCCAAATAAAACCTATTAAATCAAAATTCAAGAGTTTAAACAATTTGTTCTAAGTATTTCAAATCATTTTTGAAATCATATATATAATCATTTTTGAAATCATATATATACACACATACAAAATTCCTTGGTATATAAAATTATCCCTTTGAATTTCAAAACTAAGACCAGTTTTACCAAACAAACTCCAATTGCAGATCATTAATGTAGCAATCCTTCACTTAGAAACTCGAAAATGAACAACGATGATGTCGCGATCATCGATGTTTTTTTCCAACGACTGAAGTGAGTTCTCTTTTAAAACCGTATTAAATTACTTCAAAATAATAATACCATTATTATTTTTCCAAAACACTTTGAAACATCTTTCAAAATTTCCAAGACATGTACTCAAAACTTCTCAATTTAAATCCATTTTAATTTATAAGTCACATTTATAAATTATATTTACAAAATTTCTCTTCCTTAAAACATTCACAAATGTTTTATCATTGTTAATTTTTATAATAAACATCTTTTATTAAGGCACAACAACCAATTAATGATAATAATCAATATTATCATTCCTAACAACCAAACACACTATATATAACATAATAATTTTCTGAAAAATTATTTCTTTATATATAAAATATAATCAGGGTAAAATTATTTCATTTACCCAGTTTCCAAAACTATACTATGTCAAATTTCTCTCCCAAGTGTTTAGAGATCCCTATCAATAATGTTAATTACGTATTGACCAGAATCCATAAGCCACTCAATAGATTAATCAAAACAATATAAAATAATTTTGTATCACTAGTAAATAAGCGCTCACAAACATACACACACACACACACTCAAACTAATTCGAGGGTGCTGCCGACCCTATCTCTAACGAGTTACCCCATCAAAGCCAAGGTTCTCTCTTAACCTTCAGCTCTGATACCAAATGTAACAGGCGGAATTTTTGACCCTCGAAAATCGACACTACTACGTCTATTGTATCTCATGCTAAGAAATCAAATGTCGGAAAACCCGATTGTTAGGGAAAAAGAAAAGGAAAATAGAAGAAGTAATAGAAACAACAACACAAAGTCTCATAAACGCAGCGGAACAAAATATAATATATCAACAAATCCTGTACAAAGGAAAATTATAACTGTTGTTAACCGCCTTTTGGCAAGGCCGTAAGCAGGCGGATTTAACTATGCCGAATTTTTAGTTATCGCGGATGGAATGCGATAGGCATGAGTCGATTGGACGAATAGATGATGTAGCGCTCTTGGAAGATGGATATTAGATTGGTTGAAGTGGCTCGGTGATTTAGTCGAGGAGGATCGGCACAAGTCGGTCGGCATGGTTGAAGTAGGCCGGTGTTGGAATTTGGACATGGTTCGGTCGAGGAGGTTCGGCGCAAGTCGGTCGGCATGGTTGAAGTGGCTCGGGTTTGGCATAGAGTTATACTCGGGTCGTCATCAGGGTGGATCGGCATTGGTGGGTCGGTTGATACCGCTCGGTGAAGGATGAAAGCTCATATCTGGATCGACATTGGTGGGTTGGTAGATACCGCTCGGTGAAGGATGGAAACTCGTATCTGGATCGATATTGGTGGGTCGTAGATGCTGCTCGATGAAGGATGGAAGCTCATATCTAGATCGGCATTGGTGGATCGGCATGTGCCGCTCAGTGAAGGATGGAAGCTCATATCTAGATCGACACACTAGAGTGTGGAGTGGCTCGGCATCAAGATGGCTTGGTCGAGAAGAGGTGGTCAAGTACGGTTTGGTTGTTGGTGGTTCGGCCATACGGCCTGGCCATTCGACCAAGTTGGTTCCGTAGGATGTATGGACCGGCATGGTTGAGTGGATCGACAAGTTGGAGTTCACGAGTGGTTCGGCATGCCGTGGGACGGTTGAGTGGATAGGATCGACATTGAGGAAAAGGGGATCAGATTGGCATATGGAGCTTGGGTTCGACATTAGCTTTACTGTGAGTTCTAGCCTAGTTTACCACGAGTATTGGATAGTTCTGCTTCAAGTCATGCCTGAGGGATATCGGGTCGGCTTAGTAAGGATTTGGTCTCGGTCGTACTGAAGTGGATCGGTGGATGTGGCTTGGCTTTCCTGGTTCGGCCGTGGTGTTGAGTCTGGCTCGGCTATGGCCATGATGGGCTTGGATCACTCAGGCAGCCCAATAACTCGGGTTGTGCCTATAAATACAGCATATGGGGGCTTTAAAAAAGGGATCTTCATTCTGCTTTCCTTTTCTTCCTTACTAAGGCTACTCTGCCATTGTTGTTCTGAAAACTCTGGATTGTAACTGTAATTGATTAACATCAATAGAAAGGAAATTCTGGAGTGGACGTAGGCCGGAGTTAGCCGAACCACTATAAAATATGTTGTTCTTTACTGATTTCATTTTAATATTTGTTTTTCTTCATATTAATATCCTCCATGTATATTCTATATGTGAGCTGTGACTGGTATTTGGTGCTTTCGCTTGGATTTGAGTGTTGGTGACCAATTTTGGCGCTAACAACTGTTATATACATACCATCATCAGAGTACACTCATCAAAAAATCAGTCTGGACGTTGTAATAACTTGTCCTCACATACACAGCGGAAATAACCAAGTATGAAATATACGTCCTGATATCCTCCAGTTCGTCTCCTGAGCTCCAAAGCACTCTAACCTGAATTTGTAATACTCAGTCTGACCCGAGCATTATAACAAAATAACACACGAGTAAGTCTGGAAAACCAGCATGAATAAACACACTCAATTTGAATTATTACTTGTTATCAAAACCGTTTGAAAAACAATGGTATCTCTAAGACCACATCACAAATAAATAGGACGAGTTTTCCCCTTACGATAATCAAAACATTTTATAGAAGATCCAGTGATATTGTAATATTGTCTAAGTACAAATACTTATTCAAATAGCCGAAATTGTTATATTAATTAAATTCTAGCATAATTGGCTCCACAAACAAAACCATAAAGGCTCATATTGGAGAATGGATTTCCATACAAAGACTGGGCTACTGGGATACCGCCCGTCACAGTACACCTCTAGAAAAATGTACCAAAGACCTCGTCAGGATTCCCTGCCAAGACAGGACCAGTTTTACCTCTAATCTGGATAGTACCGAATATTCTATCACCCGGGTGTTCCCACCCTTATCAAGAGCTCTTTTTTTCCTTCACACGCTGCCATATCCATAATTTATAATTTATTCGAGGGTATCTAGAAAGGTGATAAATATACTCTAATTTGGTGCGACCCACTTAGCCCTGCTGTATCTTCCCTGTTTTTGTCATTTCCGGTTGATGAGGTTCGATGCTAACGTTTACCTTTTAGAATAACATTCATACTTGGAATGCTAACGTTGCCTTCCAGGCAACGATGCAATGATTGCATTCATCCATACAAGTTGTCCTGGGTCTAGACAAAACCGAATCACTGCCTTCACTGTCTTCACGATATCCATTCGTAACACTCATACCGAATCGAAGTGGTTTTCGGATAATTAAATCTGATCCCGGACTCTCCGAAACGATCAATGGATTTGGCCAAATTTTGATAGTCGGTTATTTAACCATCAATTTGGCGGTCATAATTCCCATTTAAATTTCTTTAAATATTTATTTCAAAATATCTTAACAAAGATGTATATACTCAAACTCTTCAATATTTCAACATTTGAAAACCATTTAAAATTCCTATATCCCTAACATGGTATCCCTAAACATATCATCCTTTAGAAATATTTCCAATTATAAATTATGACCCATTTCTTAGAAAAATATTTCTATATAAATCCTTTCGTAGTTAGAATAATTCCAAAACCATTGATTCATATACTTAGGGATATTTCATATTATCTCATCAATCTCTGGAATTTTATCAATTCCCTTTTCATTTCCAAAAATTGTGGATTATACTAATTTATAATCCATATAACAATTTATCATACCTTTAACGAATTCAAATTCAATTCCGAAGTTCCCGAGTCTACTATCTCGACCCCAATTTCTAGAATTCCACTATAACTCTTCACTTATACACTCACATCCATTAACAAGCTGGATTTACCATCTCGAGAGTATTTATAGAAAAACTCCAATTTCTCATTTAAATTATTGGTATAATAATAATAATAAATTTCAAAGACATGGTTAAATAATTATTTAAAAAAAATCAAGGTACTTTAAAATAATATCAATATCTAAATCCAATCTATTTATAAAATTTCGAATTAATTTACAAAACTTTTTTATAACTTGGAATTTACTTCAACAAGGTTTAAATATTCAAATAAGCATGATGACCGCCTTTTTAACCCTCGAAAATCAACATGAATACACTCATTGTATAACACGCTAGACAATCAATTGCCGGAAAGACAGATTGTTGAAAGGAAGGAAAGTAGGTCGAAAAAAAGAAACCAAAACAAAAACAGAATCTCACCACGGACCGAATAACATACAACATAAAAATTTTTTTACACAAATCAAAACTGTAATATACATATCTCACATCAGAGTACACAAATCAATAATTACCAACCATGACAGTTATAACAACCTTCCCTCACAATTTGCTGGCAATTTCAACAAAACACCGAAGCGGAATAAAATCAAATACGAGCAATATATCTTTGCCATCCAGCTTGTCCCCGAGCTCCATAGCATCCTAACGAGAACCAGTAATACTCGGTCTGACTCAAGCATTATAAAAAAATAACACCTGAGTCGGTCTGGAAAACCAGCATGAGGAAACACACTCCATTTTAATTATTAAAGTTCAAAATCCTTTGAAAATAAAAGGTATCTCGTAAGACCATGCCACACATAAACACGACTGGTTTTTACCATACGATAACCAAAACATTTTGTATCAAACCCTCTGACATTATAATAGTTTTTAAGCACAAATACTTATTCAAATAGCTGATATTGTTATGTTAATTAAATTCCAGCATACTAGGTTCAACAATCAAAATCGTAAAGGCATGTATTGGCTAGTGGATTCCATATGAATGACTCGGTATTGGGTATCACCTATCACAATACACGTCTAGAACAACGTACCGAGGACTATGTTGGGATCCCCTGCAACACAAGACCAGTCTACCCCTAACCTTGATAGGTCGAATATGTTATAACCCCGGGTGTTCCCACCCTTTTTCGAGCTCCTTTCGTGAAACGTAGTAATAATATCAGAGGGTATGTAGAAAGATAATAAACATACACTAATTGGGTGCTACCCACTTAGCCTTGCTGCATCTCCCCTGCTTTTCAGTCATTCCCGGTTGATGAGGCTAGAGGCTACGATTACATTTTTAGGGAAATTTTCACTTAGAATGCTCATTGACCATCAATGATAATGTACTGATAGCATTCATCCATACAAGTCCGTTCCCGGTCTGAACGGAACCGAAGGCACTATTCCCACTACATCCATTTTGGAATCACCCTCGGGATAGTAGCGATTAGCACTTACACTTCACTGCTCCATCTTCCACTCTATGCTTTTGTCTTCATTTCGAAAACGTACTTGTTGGATCGAAGTGGTTTTTGGATAACTTATCCGATCCCGTTCTCTTTGAAACAATGTTTGATATTTTCCGGTAAACTCAACCCCGGTTCTTTAGGAAATAAACAGACGAAATAAGAATGAAGATCACCTCCTAACCGTTAGTGGACGGATTTTCTTATAAACGTCCTAGAAGAACGAAACGAGTTAATACGTACAGTATAGCACCTCGAACGGTAACTGTACTAGGGGTGGGCACGGTCGATTAACCGAGCCGAATGGTTAATTAACCGATTTAACTGACTAAATTATACAGTTTGATTAACCGAACCGAAAATGAATGCTTTATACTGGCCGAACCATTCAATTTTAACCACGATTAACCGCCTATACTAATCGGTTAACCGACTAAGCTTCATCGGTTAACGAACAATCAGTTAACCGTGATTAACCGAATAATTGACCGCAATTAACAGCTAAAAATTAATGGAAACTGATACAAACAAGTACAACCAGTAACTCAGTACATTGCTATATTACAACTAAGCATAATCGTACACTAAATATTAATCACCAACTCTACATAACAAACCAAGGAAAAAACTTAGAGTTCATCATATATTACATAACGAAACAGAAAATATTAATCAGACAATGAAAACTCAGCAATCATATTAACAAAGACCGGACTCCAATGACAACACCTCAATAATTACATGGATTACATACATTACCAAAGACCAAAGTTACTACGAAGTTATCACAAAGTTAGTAAGTTACTGCAAATTTGAAACTTAGCACCTTGGCAACTCAACAAGAAACTGATGATGAAGCTCACCGTGACACCTAACAGCTTAGCAACTCAATAAGAAAGTTCCAAGTTCCAAGCTAATAATGAAATTGAATCACTGATGATAAAACACGGACGATAGTCATTAAACCGATAAGCTTATATAAAACCCGGTAAAGGCTTGAATGTGTAAACTGGAAACTTTATTCAATTTTCTATGTATTGGCCGTTGTGTGTGTTTGGATCAAATCCACTTTGGATAAATAGCCATACCTATTTAACTAATTTCAACTTAAACTAGAAATTAAAATAAGAAACCATCAGTTTATGGAAATTGTAACATTTTGGCTTTTGTCTGCTTCTATTTATTAAACATAAAAATGCACATTAAGTTTAAAGTGTTAAACTATAGCTGTTGACAACATAGTTTAAAATAGAAATGTATTTCCAAGTTAATAATGTACTGTCACCATGAGCATATCATCACAACTAACTATGGACTTAAGGAACAATTTTAAAGAGCAATAACATTTAAAATTCTTGTATGTACCTCCATCACCTTCAATCACAGTGTCACTTAATTCAGAGTCGACCAGAGTATTGCTCTTTAAAACTATTTGTTTCAACTAGACTAGAGTAGCAGAACTTAATTCAAATAAGTACAGTAGATCAATAGAATCGAACACGGTAATTACTAATTACTGATTTAGAATTTAATGAATAGAAAAGTATACTCACATTCCCTCTATTCCTTTTTGAAGCCATTAATTTCTGAACCATCTCAAATGGTGGTCATCACTAGCGCAAAACGTTACAAACATCAGTGATTAGCAGACGAGATGAGCGTCATGTGTATCTAGGTTTCGCCTTTTCTCGCTTTCTTTTCTGATTATTAGAAATGAGAATTGGATCTAGAAAGGAGAATATTAGGGCACGCTGGCTAATAACGATCGGTTCGGGTATGAGCTGTTTACAAATAGGCTAACAGTGGTTTTGGACTGTATAAAAAAAGCTAAATTTTTTTTAATTGGTTAATGGTTAATCGACAGATCAGATTTTGTTAACCGTTACCGAACCGAAAATATTTGGTTATGGTCGATCGGTTAACCAATGATGTCGGTTTTTCGAAATTGTCGGTTAAGTCGGTTCGGTTGCTGTCGGTTAAGTCGATTAAATCGGTTAAGTCGATTAAATGTCCACCCCTAAACTGCACCATATAACTCCCGTGTTTCCCCTAGATACTCCCAAAATTATATTTTGGGTCCATATTTGATAGTCGGTTATTTAACTATCAAATAAAAAAATCATTCAACCAAATATTTCCTTTTCCACTAAAAAATATGAAATCTCTTTTGAATTTAATTTATATTTCAATCACTTTAATCTCTTTATCCAAATATATGTACTTATCTTATCGAATTTAGTCAATTTACAAACTATCTTTTCACAAATATTTGAAAATCCTTTAAATTAATATGGAAAGTACCACTGCAGTATCAAACCATGGATTCACAGCTCAATGGTTACGTCTCTATCTCAAAGAAATCCAAAACTTAACTGCAGACACTCACTGCCTTTGATTACGCCATGCGAGTATACCATTACTTCCTGAAAACTTTATTTAAAAGCTATCTCAAAATAAAGCTTGTAAGTTTCTAAAATAAATTTCCAAGTTTTATCTAGATAAATATACTTTAATAAAAGTTATGATACAAAGCCATATTAATATTTTGATAATTTATCTTTTAAAACAAAAATACTAACCAATTCTTAAATGATAATAATAAATCCATAGAAATCACTATAAGATTACTAATTAATAATTAAATATGCTTTAAACAATTTAAAATAATTAACTAACTAATTTCCCGAATATTTTTAACACTTTTGTAATTACCCAGTTAATAACTAAAAATCCTCTTTTTAAAACAATCCCCAGTTTCCTGATTCTAATTTCATTCCGTAAACTTGGAAATCTTACTTGAATCCAGTATAACCAGTTTTATATTTATTTCCAATTTCACTTCTATCCTTCCAATTTATTAAAAATATCGATTTTTAAATCTCCTTTATATTTATACTATTACCACTTAAGAATTTATTATTTAAATCCTTTATATACTTTATTCCAAAATCCATGTTTACAATATCCCGAAACAGTTAAGTACAAATTTCAAAACAATTATTTTAACAGCCCAAATTTCTAGATAAACATTTTACTTCAAAAATCTCTTTAAAATTCTTTTTCAATTCAAAACATATATCATTGGTATTTAAAAATACCAAAATCTAGATGAAGCCGGCCATAACATCCGATCAATCCAAATCACATGATAATTTATCATAGAATTGTTCAAACAAACATATATCACTACATATGAAACTAAATTCAACATTTTTTAGGAATCCAGTTGGATCCCTCCAACCTATTTTCCTGCAACCACAGATGTTAATACAACATAAAAATACCAATTCCCCTTCGAGGCGGAATATCGCAGTATATAGGGCCATCCACTATTATGCGAGCGTATAGGGTCTCATCCGCTATATATCTGCAGGAATATCAATCACTCCAACATATATATATATATATATATATATAATATCACATTCAACTGACAATAATTAATCAATTCAACCAATAAATCATTAATTAATTTAACTATTTAAAATTAATACCAGAAATCCAAAATTGAGTGAGATTAACTCACCTTGAGTTTAAATTTGCCAAACGTTCAAATTTTAAATTAAATCGAACACGTTCGATTTAACCCAAAATTTTAACTTACTCCAAACAACTCCAGGTCTATTCCAGCACGTAGTATTCATTGCTGCGATTCCAACGCCGCATGTTTCGTCCATTATCAACCTCGTTTGACAAAGGTACGATTTTTTAAGGTTTTGAACATAAATAATGCAATAAATCTTTTTTAACCTCTAAAAAAATCATGGTCGTATGATTTCGCTTCAGGAAAATCAAGCCACCCAACTTCTTCTCTCGTCTCGTACGAAGCTGCTAGCCGAGCCTAAGGTCATCGTTCCACTCCTCCCTGTCGCCCCAACTACAATCGTCTAGACTACGACCAGAGGCCACCAACCTAAATCCCTAGCCGAGCTCGACCTTCGACCTAAATCTAGATGAACTTGGTCATCCCCACCATGAGAAAAACATGCACGAATGGTCAGCAAAGCGACCAAAATCTAGCTCCAAACGTCGACTATAGCTCAGATCCACCGTTGGATCTGTAGAATTCGGCACACTCTACGACTTTAATGTTGAAGCTTTCTCACGAAAGTTTGTGGATTTGAAGAAAAACGAGGGGAAAAGGAGAAGTTTTCGACCATTGAAATAACCAAAGGCGGCTGCGTGAATAGGGCTAGGGTTCCACTATTGAGCATGTATATATATGCATGCCTACATAATATTTTATTATTATTTTCACAAATTACATGCTTTTTGAACGAACTTCGAACAATGCGTGCCGCCAGGCATTTATAATGTTTTACCCCTATTCCAAACACAATGGAACATGTTTGGAGACAAACTCGATCGTATGTGGAAGATAGTTTTTTGAATCGAATTAAAATATTAAAATTTTGATATAATTTCAAAGCGTTTCTATCCCGTACGACCAAACGGTAACTCCAAACGCTACGAAATTTGAAATCCGATAATAATACGCTATTACGTACCCAATGGAACAAGTTTCATCAAATTCCAAGATTGTGCTCCGAAAGGCTATTTTAACTCGTTGATTAAATCAAGCGATTTTCAAAATCGATGAAATCACTTGAAATTTAATTTTTTAAAAACTTACCAACTCAATTATAATTCAAATAGAATCTATATTCATATTAGAAATCATTTCGATTCATATTAAATCAAAATTCGATTATTTACACTATTTTCATATATTAATTCCACTATTAAATTAATATATAGATTCCAAATCTAACTTATCGACTTTAATTCCATTCAAAAGTCCATTACCATCATTCTAATTCAAATAGAGTTCAAAATCAACTTATAAATCATTCCTATTCACATCTTACTCCAGATTCCCATATTTACCCAATTTCAAATATTAAATTACCATTTATTGAATCCATTAATCGTTATATTTGAAATTTTAAGCTATTTCACCGATTCTACCAAAATTTCCATATTTGAAATCAGTTAATAATTCAAACTTAACATTTAAAAATGAATTAAACATTCAAAATTAAACGACCAAAATTCCTGGTCGTTACATTCATTCCCCGTTATAAAAATTTCGTCCTCGAAATTGCTAAGGTAGAAAAAATACTTCCACACCCATTTACTTACCCAAAACCCACTTAGTTAAAACCCTACATCCACTTCTCTAAACCCTTTTAGTTTTATCCAAGACAATTATCTTTCATTTCTAACCCAAAACCCTTGATTTCTAATACAATTCAAAAATCAACTCTTTTAGCTAACAAGAATTTTCCAAAACTTTCCAAAAAAAAATTCTAACACCCTAAATTTTCGAAATTATTTGACAGAGTCTCCTTTGTACGGAAAGCTTTTTACAACATGACAAGAGAGATAAAAATATATACATCGACCCACACGATCGGAAAACAAAATATATATCAATATATTATCATTTCTTTATTTTATTACGTAGTCATACCTAATATTAACATTTTTAAGCGAGCAACTTATTTATATGCATTTATGCAACCCAAAACCAATCCAATAGTTCCTTGCACCTGTACTTACTCAAAATAAGCACATAAGTTTCATAAACATGAAATTTTAAGAACATTTTATTCCTTTAACTTGCTAATCATATAAACTTCATAATCTGAACATGCCAATCATATATTACAAGCAATCATAAGGTTCCAAAACTAATTTACTTTCTTCCACGGATCCATATATCATTTCATTGAATTCGGAGTGATTTTCCACCAAATTTATTGCATTCAATTTATATTTACAACAAACAAACTCATATACATTCCAAATTGATTTGTATATGCTTTACTTGCATAAATTCACTTTTGTTCAATTTCAAATTGATTCACAATCAATTTATTTGCATTCTATTCATTATTGACTTTCATTATATGCAAATCCATTTTATTAAGCATTCAATTTATTCCTTTTTAAATTGACTCTAAATCAATTTTTTTTCTAATTTCCATTTGATTCCCATTTATGCCATTCACCAAACCTTATTTGCTTCACGTTATGTTAAACAACATTTCAATCCATGTTAATTTATTTACGAATCATTCATAAATAATCACTTAAGTTAAGTTTCCATTGCAACCGAATTCCATTTCTCCTTTAAATTGATTTTTATTCAACTTAATTTTTTCCAATTACTTAGTATATCCACTATTTCACTTGGGAATCATTTCATATAAATCGATTCTCGAACAATTTAGTTCAGGTTCATGTATTTGCATTTCTATTAACATTACTTCCAACTTATTTTACATCTTTTCCATTCACTTCATTTAATTTACATAGTGCTATTCACTTCATTTTATAGTGAACGACATTTCTTTTCATGCTAATTTATTTACAACCCATTTCATAAAATTATTTCTAAGGTTTATTATAAGCATTCCATATCGTTACTTAAGTTCATATTCAGCTTTTAAAACTTAAGTTCATACCCAATTTTAGTCAACCCATATTCCAAAATCGTATTAAATTCATTTACTTTTAATTTGAATTCATTTCTTGTTATTAAATACTTGTCGATTTTAACTTGGTCATACTTTTTCCACTTTTCCAGTTTGATAAGTTATACAACTTATCTATTCACAATTCCTTAAATTTTCCACTTAAGTTTATTCGCATTCAATATTTATATCATATTGTTATATAATCACTTCACAATTCATATTTACATCCCATTTACTCAATTTCAATTACCCTCCATTTAAAATTCAAATTTTGAATTTCCACTCTTTTTACCATAATATCAAACCATTTTCAATTAGGTTTACTATTTTATTCTCAATTCATAAGTTCAAGAAATTATTTACTTAATATCTCCTATTACTTACTTGAGTTCATTCACATTTTATAATCATAACTCTGGATTATATATATCACTTAATAGCTTAAGTACATCCATTTCATGCGATAATTATAACTTACAGTTATACAATCATCTTACATTTCAACTTTATATTCCATTCAGTTCAAATCCGATTTCAATTTTTATTTAACTTATCTTAGGTTAAATTCCAACCTATCTTATTCACTTTAATTTATTCAAGCTAAATTTTAATTCCAGGATTAAAATTTGTATTTTCCTTTCTTATCTATATCAACTCTCAATTACAAGTTCCACAACTGATTTCCCCTAACCTTACGAACTATTTAAATGGAAATCCCAGAATTCAATTGCCCAGTTTTATTTCAAATCATTTTGAAATCATAAATATACATTAATTCATTTTTGTATATATCATACAATAACTTCGAAATCTTAAAACAACTTAGGTTTCCCCAAAAATATTCCTCTTTGGAATTTCTAAAACAAATCTTGTTTATCAACAAGTCCAAACAAATAATCACAGCTAATCACTATGATAGCGAACCGTCACTTAGAAACTCAAAAATTAATACCGATGATGTGGTCATTATCACCAGAATTATTTTACAGCGACTGAAGTGAGTTCAGTACTCCCTTACTTTCGAAATTCACTTTAAAACAATTTCTATTCAAAAATATCTCAAAATAATACTCCATTATTCCTTTTAACCACTTTGGAAAACATTTCCAAGATTTAAAAATTCCCAAAAATCTAGTTCAACCCTAATTTAAAACATTTTCCAAAATTTTTGGGGTTTAAATTCTAATCTGAATAAAATTTTAGTTATAACTCCCCTTGTATAAATCATACTTATACAATTTCAATTTGGTTATATATAAAACCGTTTTAAATTTTATATCTTAACTGATTATAATATTAACAACCAAACATTCCAAGCATATACACTATAATAATTTTAGAAAATTATTTCTTTTATATCAAAATATAATTTTGGATAAAATTATTTCGTTTACCCACTTTAAAACAATACTATGTCAGCTTACCTTGTTTAAGAGTTTAGAAACCCATATTGAAACGGTTGTACTTCCCGTATCAACAAGAATTCATAAACACACAAACAATAAGTCAACACAATATAAAAACATTTTATATTCACAAACAAATATGCCCTCATATCTATTAATACACTCAACTCATTCTAGAGTACTTCTGGCTCTATCTCTAATGAGTAATCCCCTTTAAAGCCTAGGTATATCGCCAACCTAAGCTCTGATACCAACTATGATGACGTTCCTTTTCAACTCTCGAAAATCGACGTAAATACGCTCATTGTCTAACATGCCGAACGATCGGTTGCCAGAAAGACAGATTGTTGAAGGGGAAGAAAGTAGGTAGAAGAAAATGAAACCAAAACAAAAACAGAATCTCACCACGGAACAATAATATACAATTTAAACAGTTCTTTACACAAATCAAAACTATATCTCACATCTGAGTACACAAATCAATAATTACTAGCCTCGATAGTCATAACAACCTGCCCTCACAATTTGCTGGCAATATCAATAAAACACTACAGCGGAATAAAATCAAATACGAGTAATACATCTTCGCCATCCAGCTCGTCCCTGAGCTCTATAGCATCCTTACTTGTACCTATAATACTCGGTCTGACCCGAGCATTATAATAAAATAACACCCGAGATAGTCTAGAAAACCAGCGTGAGGAAACACACTCAATTTGAATTATTAAAGTTTCAAAATCCTTTGAAAACCAAAGGTATCTCGTAATACCATGCCACTCATAAACACGATGGGTTTTTACCTTACGATAACCAAAACATTTCATATCAAATCCTCTGATATTATAATAGTGTCTAAGTATAAATACTTATTCAAATGTTGAAATTGTTATATTAATTAAATTTCAGCATACTAGCCTCTACAATCAAAACCATGAAGGCACGTGTTGGAGAGTGTATTCCATACAATTGACTAGGTACTAGGGTATCATCTGTCACAGTGCACGTCTACAACAGCATACCGAGGACCACGCCGGGATCCTCGGCAACATAGTCCGGTCCACCCCTAACCTTGATAGGCCGAATATGCTATCACCCTGGGTGTTCCCACCCTTTTCTGAGCTCCTTCCATGAATCGTAGTAATAATATCTAATGGTATCTAGAAAGATGATAAACATACCCTAGTTGGATGCTACCCATTTAGCCTTGTTGCATCTCCTCTGCTTTTCAGTCATTCCCAGTGTATGATCGATTTCACCCTAGAGGGGGGGGGGGTGAATAGGGTGATAGTATAAATTATAAAAATTATTGCGGAAGCTTATAAAATAATTTCAACACAGATCACAGAACAATAGCAGCACAGACAATAGCAGAATAATAAATGCAGAAATAGAACGACACAGAATTTACCCAGCTTCGGCAAAACCCTGCCTACGTGCTGCCCCCAAGGTTTCTACTAGAAATTAGATAGTCCCTCTCTTACACACGTAAGCTCGCGACACCCGCTATCGACTAAATCTAACTCTACGCTCAAAACCCTGCCACAACTCAGCCACTGAGTTGCGAATTCTCAAGCTACGCCACGTAGCTTGTCCCCTAGTCACACGACTAGCAAATACAACGGTTTGAAAAGAGTTTTAAAATTAAAAACAAATTTTAAAAAACAAAAGACAATTAAAAACCCTAATTAAAAAATAAAATAAGCCATAGCCCCTTTTAACAAACAAGGCCCCTTTTATTAAAACACGCCGGCCCAATTGTTTTCTTTAACCCGATTCTCTTTTATTTTCTTTGTGATAATGTCGGCTTGTTCTTCTTTCTGAAATTAGGGCTTCGGCTCTTGTTCGTTCCTCTTCCTTTAATAAATTAGGGCTTTTAAAGAATCGAAGATGCCGACATTATATTGATCGATCGAATTTGTGATTTTCGTCCTTTGGCCTCTCGATCGACTGTCTCCTTGTACCTTGCTTCGGCTACTTCGATTGATCGAGTTCGATTACAATTTTGGAAAGTACTTTATCCCTTTTGCTTTCTGATTGAATGCTTGAGCTCGATGGTTATGACGATGATGATCTTAGGGTTTTTATATGGGTTCGATTCCCTGAATCTTCGATCGTATATATTTATTTGAATTTGTCAAATCCTTTGTACTGCCGCTTGATCATGCTTGGACGTTTGAGATGATTGCGACTTGTTCAAAAACGTATATTTTACGTTTCTTGGTTGACACGGTTTTGAATTCATTTTCGTGATGACCACGGCTTCCACTCCGTTCCTTTTTCTGTTGACTTGTTAAAAAACACGGCTTTGATATCATTTACCTTCGTATCTGCAGTTTGTTGTTTACCTTTTGTTTTAGCAATGTTATTCCTTTTTGTAACAACCAAGTTAAAATGCTTCTGCTCTTATTCTTTTACATGACTTGCTGTTATGTTGATGCATTATGCCTTTGCCTCTATTTGCTTGATGTCTACATGCATGTGGTCTTGGTACACTTCTTACTGTTATTTGATTGCCGAGTCTTGTTCGTCCCTGTGTATTGACTTCGACTGTTCAGTTGAGTTGTTGCAGTTCCACTACTTTGGTTATTTGGAACCTTATGGCTTCATGGTGTTGTTTACTGGTTTGGACCGTGACTTGATGTATTCGTATTCAAGCTGCATATATGTATACATGCTGTTTCATTTATTTGCTGGTCTTCATGTAGCTTGTTATGTGCATTCATGTGCTTGCTGTGTTGCTATATTGATCCCTCTGTTTGCTTTGGCTTCACTGCATAGTTTATTGGTACATAAAAAAAATGTTGCATATATGTGAGTAATTCTGTTCTTTCACATCCCTTCGTGCCCGACCTGATGCTGCACTTGGTCTTTGTTGTAACTGGACCTATTGCCTTCAGTTGCTTGTCGAATTTGCATGTATATATTGGGTTGTTTCATGTTATATCTGGTACTTGTTTGCACTGTCATTTTGCTGGAATGACTTCGACATGGTCTTTGAGTTGCTTCACAGTCTTATTGTCTGCTGTTGTTACTGGTGTCACTTGTCCATAAATTGGTCGTGCTGTAGTCCAGTGCCCCCATGCCTTGTGTACATATCTTGTTCATGCTGTATATATTTTTGCCTTGGTTCATGCATTGCTGTGTTGGCTTGATGGTTTTCTTCTTTGGTTGTATATTTGGTCTAGTCTGCACCTTGTCATTGTGTAGCATGGTCTGAACAAGTTATTGTTCAGGTTGCACATTTGTGAGTTGTTCAGTGCACTGTTGTTTGCTGTCCACCTGAGTTTGAGCATTTGTGGCATTTGTTTGCTGTGGCATTGCATTACCGAGTCATTTGCTTATGCTATTTGTTTGCACTGTCGACTTATGTGGTCTTGAGTCTTTACTTGACATATGTGCACTTGTTTTGGACTTGCAGTTTGAATTGCATTGAGTTGAGTCGAGTTTGCAGTGATGGCTTGACCTTTGCATTTTGTTTATTTTTCTAATTTTCACCTGAGTTGAATCCGGCTTGGATTTGACCTTGTGCTGAATGACATTGTTTTATTGCACTTGAGTTGAATCCTGTATTTGGGTTTAACCTGTGCTCACTTGTCCCTGTAAATCGATCAAGTGTATATTTCGATGTGCACGGCCTTGTGGCATATACAGTGATACACTGTGTATGTCACAAGCTGTTCGTGTATGATGAATTCAAATTTAAATGATGACGAACAACCCAAATAACTGAGGCAAATATTATTTTCAAAATCCATATTTTATTTTATATTGCAAAAATATTTCTTTTTCAATTTTACTGCGTTAGTGAATATTTTTGCAGATTGCTCAGATGCTGGATTCTAACTAGAATGAAGTTGAAGATGAGCTACGAGTGTGAGTGATATGTAGTGAGGAATTTATGTAAATATGAAATTGTGATGTATTGTAATCAAAATTGTATATGTATAGTGAGAGCTTGAATTTGTACTATTCAAAAATGTAATAAATATTTGTTTGAATAAAATATTTGTTTGAATTCAAATTCTGTGTTATTTAATTTTATTCAGCAAATATTTATTTAACCTGTGAAAATAAAATAGTACATTAACAAATACATTTAAATGAATATATATATGTTTATTATCATCAAACAAAAATCATATAAGTGCATATTCAACAATCTCCCCCTTTTGATGATAACAAACATATATTTAAGATTTTGAATATATTAAATGTATTTGATCATTGATATGCTCTAATTGCTCCCCCTATTTAAATGCTTCCTCTCTACACAAAGCTCCCCCTACAAATATGCATACAATTAAATAATATGCAAATGAGCCTAGATGCAAATAGAAAATATTTGACCTTTTCTTGATTTTATTTGACAAAATCTTAACTTTTCTCTCCCCGTTTTGTTATCAGCAAAAGAATAATAGTGTTAGAGAAAATAGAGATAAGGTGATCGATATTAATTCAACATTAAAACTCAATTAAATATAAATATTAAATTTCGATAAAAAATCAAACAAAAATCATAAATACTTTAATTGACGCATATTCCACTTTAGAATGATAGGAATGATTTCATCAAATAAAACCATATAGTTGTGTCTATTTGTGGTATATTTATTTCAGGAAATTTGAATATCTACTAACCATGCATAACCGTTAGGACTTTTAAATGAGATTAGTAGTATTCACAATTTTTTATTTTAAAAATGAATTCAAGTATCTTCTAACCACGCATAACCGTGAGGACTTTTAAATGGGGTTATAATCAACATGTTTATTTAATCAATTAATTTTGATATGCGTTTCATGCATGCATAACCGTGAGGACTTTTAAATGAGCATGGAAGCACATAACAAATTCCAAGTAATTCACCCATGCATAACCGTGAGGACTTTTAAATGAGAGTGAATACTTTGGTATTTATTTATTATTATTATTAAAAAAATTTAAAAAAAAAATGAAAATGAAAAACGAACGATTCCTGTTTAAAGTACCACATATTGACAAACTATATAGAATTTTGATGAGTGATGGTCGTTAGAAATATGATAGATATAGAGATGGTCATGGAATTTTTTACCAACAAATAGTTTTATAACTCTTGTTTAAATTTCTAAAGAAATTTACTAATTATACCGTCTCGAGTCATAATATATGATCAATATTAACACTCATCACTTTTTCAATCACTATTTTTCTTTTCGATAAACATTAGGGAGTCAGATTAGTCAAAATAGTCATTTAAAATCAAATTCAAAAATAATTATGAAATTAATTTTTCAAAATGACTAATCTGAAAATATGGTCAAAAATGATTTTCTCCAGGGGGTTTTAAAAGAAAATTTTCTGCTATTTGAAAATTATTTGAAATGAAGAATATGCAGATATTTTCTTTGAGAAACGATGCAGTTACTAAATGTCTCAAAAAACACGTTCAACCAGTAATTTTTCTATCAACTAGATTACCAGTGTAATCTGCATCTGAATTTCTCTTTCACTCAATATCATCATTAATTGAATTTGATTGACCAAACCATGAAGTGTGCACCAAAAATTTCAAACTCAATTTTAACAGCAATTTAAATGACGTTCTCTTGAATTTGAAATGAAGCCGTGTTAATAAAAAAACCGTGAATATAGAGTTAGCCGTATTATAACCAATTGTATTATCCAACAAAACACTATTTTTAATCCAAACTGATATATATGAAGTAATTCAAAGAATCTAGAGATTATTATAGTATTTTTGGCATAAGAATATACTTGGCCAACTATGTTGAATAAGTCAGAGTCAAAATCATCATCTTTTCATCATCTCAGTATTGGCTGATTTTAATTCAGAATATGGTGCAGATTGTCACATTTAATATATCGCTCAAATTAATATACCTTTACCTGTTTTACCTTTACGATATTTTTCATGGTTGTCTATTGTGATTCTGTCACCTTTGAACTAGGCTAAGGAACTTTGCTTCGTCGTCCGTTGTATTTCTGGAACAGCCAAAAATCCAGAGAACACTATTGTTGTTCCTTAGCCTGCCACCACACCTACACGGAAAAAGATTTATGTGACCTATTTGTTTTTATAGGTCCATGGTTGTTAGTGGCAGTAAATTTTGAAAAACAATTTTGTAAAGACCCAAAACTATTTGTAATTGTTCCCTTCGGCACCCAAATTTGTTTAACTTTGAGAGTTTTTATATTTGTGCCTTTTGGAACCCAAATCGGTATAGTTTTCACATGTTTGGGTCTATACCAACAATTATTGTGATCGTGTCCAAATTTTCTACAAATTGTGCACATTAAATTTTCTCGATTAATCTCATTTCTAACATTTTTAGATTAATTATATCAAGGTCCTTGTCTAACTGTATTAACAGTTTGTTTCCCTAATAGCATATTCAACGATTTTCCACTTTATGAAAATTTATCTAAAATCGTTGACAATTGTTGGACTTGTATTTTGAGAGATTCATTTTCGTTCAATAATTGTGTGCACTTTTTAATAGAATTTTTTCTCCAAGTATTTTCATTCTCTTTTAAAATCAGAATTTCATTTTCAAGTGATTTTATATTGATTTATGATTTTCTAATTTCTTCTTCGAATGTTGGACACTTATCACACTTAGGGATCCTACTTTGATAGGTTTTAACTAATTGGTCAAGTTGTTTATTTAAATCTATCAAAGTGTCTTTTTGTGATTCAAGTTTAGCGTATTTTTCCCTAAGTCGTTCAAAACAGCCGTTTACTTCATGAAAATATATAAGCAACTCAGAATGGGTAAGTTTTGATACCTCACTTGGCTCATCATCGTCACTGTCAGTTGTATCACCTCGAAGACACAACTCTACCTTTTCGCTTTCACTGCCAGTGCTTTGATCATCCTCGTTTATTTCATCCCAAGTGGCTGCAAAACTTTTCTTTTTTTGTTTCTTTCCATGGCTGATTTTAATTTGTGGACAATCGGGCTTGATATGACCGGGTTTGTTGCAATTATAACAAATAATCTTTTGTTCTTCTGAGTAGTCCAGTGCTTTACCTATTCTGCTTTTCAATTCCATATTTCGAGCTGGATTTCCATATTTGCGATTCCACTTTTTGAATTTCTTTATTAGTAGTGCCAGCTCTGCTGCTCCTTCATCATCATCGTTAACATCATTACTTTCGGCTGTTCCTTTGAGCGCTATTGATTTCTTTCGAGTATCTCCTCCTTCACGCTCTTCCTTGAATTTCATTTCTAGCTCATAAGTGGTGAGATTTCCGATGAGTTCTTCGATTTTCATTTGTTTCAAATCTTTTGATTCTTGAATGGCAGTAACTTTTGCTTCAAATTTTCGTGGAAGGACTCCGAGGATTTTTCGGACTATCTCCAACTCCGTGTATGATTTTCCAAGAGCTTTTGATTTATATACGATATTGGAAAGTCGTCCATGCATCTCTTTAACATTTCTTCCTTCGCCATTGTGAAGTTCTCGTATTTGCTGCTTAGCATGGCAAGGCGAGATTCTTTGACTTGAGATGTTCCTTCGTGAGCCACTTCTAGTGTGTGCCATATTTCCGACGCAGTTAGACAATGTGAGACACGATTAAATTCAAATTGATCCAATGAATAGATAATAGAATTCATAGCTTTAGCACTAGTATTTTGTAACTTATTTTCTAGTTCTGTCCATTGTTCCTTTGGTTTATCTACTTCCTGATTATCTACAGTTATAGTCGGTGTTCTATAACCTGTCTCAACAATATTCCAAGTGTCAATGGTTTTCAGAAAGATTTCCATCCTATTTTTCCAATAAGCATATTCACCATTGAACATTGGTGGTCTAAGTATGGATTGACCCTCAGCAAAAGCAGTATTAAAAGAAGCCATTTTAAAAATTCAAATTTTTAAAACAAAAATTGGTTTTTGTAAAATCAAACTTTTAAAACAAAAACGGCTTTTGTTCCTAGCTCAGATACCACTTGTAGGATCGATTTCACCCTAGAGGGGGGGGGGTGAATAGGGTGATAGTATAAATTATAAAAATTATTGCGGAAGCTTATAAAATAATTTCAACACAGATCACAGAATAATAGCAGCATAGATAATAGCAGAATAATAAATGCAGAAATAGAACGACCCAGAATTTACCCAGCTTCGGCAAAACCCTGCCTACGTGCTGCCCCCAAGGTTTCTACTAGAAATTAGATAGTCCCTCGCTTACACACGTAAGCTCGCGACACCCGCTATCGACTAAATCAAACTCTATGCTCAAAACCCTGCCACAACTCAGCCACCGAGTTGCGAATTCTCAAGCTACGCCACGTAGCTTGTCCCCTAGTCACACGGCTAGCAAATACAACGGTTTGAAAAGAGTTTTAAAATTAAAAACAAATTTTAAAAAACAAAAGACAATTAAAAACCCTAATTAAAAAATAAAATAAGCTATAGCCCCTTTTAACAAACAAGGCCCCTTTTATTAAAACACGCCGGCCCAATTGTTTTCTTTAACCCGATTCTCTTTTATTTTCTTTGTGATAATGTCGGCTTGTTCTTCTTTCTGAAATTAGGGCTTCGGCTCTTGTTCGTTCCTCTTCCTTCAATAAATTAGGGCTTTTAAAGAATCGAAGATGCCGACATTATATTGATCGATCGAATTTGTGATTTTCGTCCTTTGGCCTCTCGATCGACTATCTCCTTGTACCTTGCTTCGGCTACTTCGATTGATCGAGTTCGATTACAATTTTGGTAAGTACTTTATTCCTTTTGCTTTCTGATTGAATGCTTGAGCTTGATGGTTATGCCGATGATGATCTTAGGGTTTTTATATGGGTTCGATTCCCTGAATCTTCGATCGTATATATTTATTTGAATTTGTCAAATCCTTTGTACTGCCGCTTGATCATGCTTGGATGTTTGAGATGATTGCGACTTGTTCAAAAACGTATATTTTACGTTTCTTGGTTGACACGGTTTTGAATTCATTTTCGTGATGACCACGGCTTCCACTCCGTACCTTTTTCTGTTGACTTGTTAAAAAACACGGCTTTGATATCATTTACCTTCGTATCTGCAGTTTGTTGTTTACATTTTGTTTTAGCAATGTTATTCCTTTCTGTAACAACCAAGTTAAAATGCTTTTGCTCTTATTCTTTTACATGACTTGCTGTTATGTTGATGCATTGTGCCTTTGCCTCTATTTGCTTGATGTCTACATGCATGTGGTCTTGGTTCACTTCTTACTGTTATTTGATTGCCGAGTCTTGTTCATCCCTGTGTATTGACTTCGACTGTTCAGTTGAGTTGTTGCAGTTCCACTACTTTGGTTATTTGGAACCTTACGGCTTCACGGTGTTGTTTACTGGTTTGGACCGTGACTTGATGTATTTGTATTCAAGCTGCATATATGTATACATGTTGTTTCATTTATTTGCTGGTCTTCATGTAGCTTGCTATGTGCATTCATGTGCTTGCTGTGTTGCTATATTAATCCCTCTGTTTGCTTTGACTTCACTGCATAGTTTATTGGTACATAAAAAAATGTTGCATATATGTGAGTAATTCTGTTCTTTCACATCCCTTCGTGCCCGACCTGATGCTGCACTTGGTCTTTGTTGTAACTGGACCTATTGCCTTCAGTTGCTTGTCGAATTTGCATGTATATATTGGGTTGTTTCATGTTATATCTGGTACTTGTTTGCACTGTCATTTTGCTGGAATGACTTCGACATGGTCTTTGAGTTGCTTCACAGTCTTATTGTCTGCTGTTGTTACTGGTGTCACTTGTCCATAAATTGGTCGTGCTGTAGTCCAGTGCCCCCATGCCTTGTGTACATATCTTGTTCGTGCTGTATATATTTTTGCCTTGGTTCATGCATTGCTGTGTTGGCTTGATGGTTTTCTTCTTTGGTTGTATATTTGGTCTAGTCTGCACCTTGTCGTTGTGTAGCCTGGTCTGAACAAGTTATTGTTCAGGTTGCACATTTGTGAGTTGTTCAGTGCACTGTTGTTTGCTGTCCACCTGAGTTTGAGCATTTGTGGCATTTGTTTGCTGTGGCATTGCATTACCGAGTCATTTGCTTATGCTATTTGTTTGCACTGTCGACTTATGTGGTCTTGAGTCTTTACTTGACATATGTGCACTTGTTTTGGACTTGCAGTTTGAATTGCATTGAGTTGAGTTGAGTTTGCAGTGATGGCTTGACCTTTGCATTTTGTTTATTTTTCTAATTTTCACCTGAGTTGAATCCGGCTTGGATTTGACCTTGTGCGGAATGACATTGTTTTATTGCACTTGAGTTGAATCCTGTATTTGGGTTTGACCTGTGCTCACTTGTCCCTGTAAATCGATCAAGTGTATATTTCGATGTGCACGGCCTTGTGGCATATACAGTGATACACTGTGTATGTTACAAGCTGTTCGTGTATGATGACTTCAAATTTAAATGATGACGAACAACCCAAATAACTGAGGCAAATATTGTTTTCAAAATCCATATTTCATTTTATATTGCAAAAATATTTCTTTTTCAATTTTATTGCGTTAGTGAATATTTTTGCAGATTGCTCAGATGTTGGATTCTAACTGGAATGAAGTTGAAGATGAACTACGAATGTGAGTGATATGTAGTGAGGAATTTATGTAAATATGAAATTGTGATGTAATGTAATCAAAATTGTATATGTATAGTGAGAGCTTGAATTTGTACTATTCAAAAATGTAATAAATATTTTTTTGAATAAAATATTTGTTTGAATTCAAATTCTGTGTTATTTAATTTTATTCAGCAAATATTTATTTAACCTGTGAAAATAAAATAGTACTTTAACAAATACATTTAAATGAATATATATGTTTATTATCATCAAACAAAAATCATATAAGCGCATATTCAACACCCGGTTGATAGGGCTAGAGGCTACGATTACCTTTTCAAGGAAATTTTCACTTAGAATGCTCATTGACCTCCTATGACAATGTATCGATTGCATTCATCCATACAAGTCCATTCTGGGTCCGAACGGAACCGAAGGCACTATTCCTACTACGTCCATTTTGGAATCACTCATAGGATTAGTAGAGATTAGCCCTTGCACTTCACTGCTCCATCTTCGACTTCATGCTATTGCCTTCATTTCTCAAACGTACTCGTTAGATCTAAGTGGTTTTCAGATAACTTATTTAATTTCGGTTTCTTCGAAACAACGTTCGATATTTTTCGGTAAACTCAACCTCGGTTCTTTAGGAAATAAACATACAAAATAAGATCGGTGATCACCTCCTAACCGTTAGTGGATGGATTTCCTTATAAACATCCTAAAAGAACAAAACGAGTTTATACGTATAGTATAGCACCTCGAATGGTAACTGTACCATATAATTCCCGTGTCTCCAAGATTTTCCCAAAGTAATATTTTGGGTCCAGATTTGATAGCCGGTTATTTAACTATCAAATAAAACAATCTTTCAATCAAATATTTCCCTTTCCACTAAAAAACATTAAATCTATTTTCTATTTAATTTATATTTTTATCACTTAAATCTCTTTTTCCAAATATATGTACTTGTCTTATTGAATTTTGTCAATTTACAAACTATCTTTTCACAAATATTTGAAAACCCTTTAAATTAATATGGAAAGTACCACTGCGGTATCAAACCATGGATTTACAGCTCAATGATTACATCTCTATCCAAAAGAAATCCAAAATTTAACTGCAGGCACTCACTGCCTCCGATTACGCTATGCGAGTATACCATTAAACTTTATTTAAAAATTATCCCAAAATAATGCTTGTAAGTTTCTCAAATAAATTTCCAATTTTTATCTAGCTAAATATACTGTAATAAAAGTTATGGTACAAAGCCATAATAATATTTAATTATTTATCTTTTTAGAAAAAACACTGACCAATTATTAAAAGATAATTATAAATCTTTAGCAATCACTATAAGGTTACTAATTAATAATTAAATATGCTTTAAACAATTTAAAATAATTAACTAACTAATTTCCAAAATATTTTTAATACCTATAAAATTACCCAGTAAATATAAAAAAATACTCTTTTTAAAACAAGCCCAATTTCTCGATTCTAATTTCATTCTGTAAACTTGGAAATCTTACTTGAATCCACTATAACCAATTTTATATTTATTTCCAATTTCACTTCTATCCTTCCAATTTATTAAAAATATCGATTTGTAAATCTCCTTTATAGTTAAACAAGTTCCACTTAAGAATTTATTATTTAAAATCTTTTATATACTTTATTCCAAAATCCTTGTTTACATTATCCCGAAATAGATAAGTACAAATTTCAAAACCATTATTTTAACAAATTGATTACCCCAAATTTCTAGATAAACATTTTACTTCAAAAATCCCTTTAAAATTCTTTTCCATTTCAAAACATATATTACTGGTATTTAAAAATACCAAAATCTAGGTCAAAACCTGGCATAGCATCCAATCAATCTAAATCACATGATAATCTATCATAGAATTATTCAAACAAACATATATCACTGTATATGAAATTAAATTCAACATTTTCGAGGAATCCAAATGGATCCCTCCAACCTGTTTTCCACCATCCATAGATGTTAATACAACATAAAAATACCAATCAACTTCGAGGCAGAATATCGCGGTATAGGGTCATCTACTATTACCCAGGGGCATAGGGTCTCATCCGCTATATATATGCTGGAATATCAATCACTCCAATATATATTTATATTACTATATATAATATAACATTCAACTGAAAATAATTAATAAATTAAACCAATAAATCATTAATTAATTTTAACTATTTAAAATTAATACCAGCAGTCCAAATTGAGTGAGATTAACTCACCTTGAGTTTGAATTTGTCGAACGTTCAAATTTTAAATTAAATCGAACATGTTTGACTTAACCTAAAATTTTAACTTGCTCCAAACATCTACAGATCTATTCCAAAACATAGTATTCTTCGCTGTGATTCTAACGCCGCCTATTTCGTCCATTTTCGGCCTCGTATGACAAAGGTATGATTTTTTTAAGGTTTTGAATATAAATAATACAAATAAATCTTTTTTTAACCTCTGAAAAAATCGTGGCCGTATGATTTCACTTCAGGAAAATCAATCCGTCCACTTCTTCTTCTCTCATCTCATACGAAGCTGCTAGCGGAACCCAAGGTCATCACTCTACTCCTCCCTGCCGCCCCCACTACGATCATCTAGGCTACGGTTGGAGACCACCAACTTGAAGCGGAGACCACCAACCTGAAGCCCTAGCCGAGCTCCACCTTCGACCCAAACCTAGATGAACTCGGTCATCCCTACCACAAGAAAAATGAGTACGAACGACGAGCAACACGACCAAAATCTGGCTCTAAACAACGACTATAGCTCCGATCCACCGTTAGATATATAGAACTCGGCACGCTATACGACTTTCGTGTTGAAGCTTTCTCATGAAATTTTGTGGATCTAAAGAAAAACGAGATGAAAAAGGAGAAGCTCTCGGCCATTGAAATAACCAACGGCGGCTGCATGAATAGGGCCTGGTTTCCACTGTTGAACGTGTGTGTGTGTGTGTGTGTGTGTATACGTGCCTACATAATATTTGTTTATTATTTTGACAAATTACATGCTTTTCGAACGAACTCCAAACGAAGCATGCCGCCGGGCGTTTATAATATTTTACCCCTATTTCGAACACAATGGAACATGTTTTGGGGCCTAACTCGATCGTATATGGAAGATAGCTTTTTGAATTGAATTAAAATATTAAATTTTCGATATAAATTTCGACGCGTTTCTATCCCATACGACCAAACGATAACTCCAAACGCTACGAAATTTGAAATCCGATAATAATACGCCATCACGGACCCAATGGAACTAGTGTCATAAAATTCCGAGACTGTGCCCCGAAGGCTATTTTAATCAATCGATTAAATCGAGCGATTTCCAAAAACGACGGAATCACTTGAAATATAAATTTTTAAAAACTTACTAACTCAATTATAATTCAAATATAATCTTTATTCATATTAGAAATCATTTTGATTCATATTAAATCAGAATTCGATTATTTACACTATTTTCATATATTAATTCAACTGTTAAAGTAATATATAAATTCCAAATTCTAACTTATCAACTTTAATTCCATTCAAAAGTCTATTACCATCACTCTAATTCAAATAGAGTTCAAAATCAACTTATAAATCATTCCTATTCAAGTCTAACTCTAGATTCCCATATTCACGTCTAACTTATAAATCATTCCTTTTCTGTCCATTACTTTTCATACATCAGAGTTACACATATACCCAAACACTGGACATATACAAATCAACATGTCTCAGATAATCAGAAATAGATAACAGCGGAAATAGCCCATACGTTCCTACCATCCAGCCCGCCTCATGTGCCCCAGAACGTCCTTACCTAAAAATCTGTAATACTCGGTCTGACCCGAGCATTACACCAAAGTAACACCCGGGTCAGGCTGGAAACCAGCGTGAGTAAACCCAACTAACATGGAATACCAAGGCAAACAACTTATATAAAACCCGGGTAACTCGTATTAATTTACAAGGTCTTATCTAGACATCACTTATTCCACGCATCCATTTTCTAAGTACTAAGATTTAGATTTAAATAGCCCAATTCATTTGAATCACTTCATTCTTGCCTATAGATTTCACTTATCAATCTATAAAAATTCAAAGTAGTTTCGGGTATTTCCTAACACCCGATCCCGATCTCTTCGAGACTCATGTCTTCCTAATCCAAATTATCCAAATGAAATACACAACATTTCATACCAGAGATATCAACTCATTCAAAGCATCCAATACCATTCAATCATCCATAAGCAAAGCTTAATCACATACAAATTTAATTTAATTAATCCTGATTGAACTATTAACCTCAACCACTTAGATTCTTTACTTGTCATTAATTAATTTCAAATCAATTATCCAATCATCCTTACATTATTCATCTTAATTAATCAATTTGGATTAATTATCCTTCAATTACATTCAAGTAATGATCTTTAATTAATTTCACATATTAATTCTTCTTAACCAAAATCAATAAGAAATCTTAATTACTTCATGAATTAATTAACTATTTTAATTACATTAATCCTTAGTTACTTGTTAGTTAACTTCTCATAAGCCACTTATTATTGATTAATTTATCTTAATCAATCAATCTTTAATTACATCGTTAATTATATAAATTAACGACTTCCAATTATATTTTAATTTATCCTAATATAAATTAATTACATTAATTAAACCACAATATTAATCATCCTCGATTAATCTCAACCTGTAATTATCTACCTTTTATTTACTTCATTAGTTAGATTAATTACTCCTTAATTAACTATCTTAATTAATCACTTGATTAATTACACAAAGTAATTATATTTTATTAATTACATTAAGTAATTACTTATCAAACCATCCAATGATTATTCTGAATTACTTACACTTAATTAATTAACTTGAAACTTAATTAATTAATTCAAACCCTTAATTACTAAATCAATTAACCCAAATCATTAATTAATTGAATTAATTAAATATCCATTTTAATTACCCTACTAGTTTAATGAATCATAGATCATTAAGTCCTTATTAAGATTAAAATGAAAACATTTTCTTATTTATGATTTAAGTTTAAAACAATTTAAACCCCGAATACTTCGAGTCAAGCAACAATCAA
This sequence comes from Allium cepa, assembly GCA_030765085.1. NCBI lineage: Eukaryota > Viridiplantae > Streptophyta > Magnoliopsida > Asparagales > Amaryllidaceae > Allium > Allium cepa. Next base: position 782,248,253 of record CM060929.1, read on the forward strand.
CTCGAGAACCAACCAAAACCAAAGTCACCATATCATTAGTGCACATCCAATCAATTCAATCATTCAACCAATTATTTAAATTTAACCATTTAAATTTAAATAAAAATCCAACAGAGTGAGATTTTCTCACCCTTGCCTTTGCTGTTTTGCAATTTATTCCAAACTGGCTTGTTCCATGATTTAAACCTTGAATCAACATTTACAGTTTTATTAATATTCTAAATGAGTCGAACAATTAATTATCCATTTTAATAAATTTAATTAACTAAGAACTAAATTAGAACATCTTCCCTTAAAAAAAAATCCTTTAGTGACTAAATAATTCAAATAAGCTTATTAAATAAATTAATCACCCTAAATAAAAACAAAAATTACATAACCTAGTAAATTGTATTTTACATCTCTTCCTCTCCAAACAGCATATAAAAATAACCTATATAAGTTTAAAACTCAAGTTTTAATATAAATTCCTATATTTCCAAAGTTTTATATATTTACCGGATATCTATGCATATTTAAATTACATAAGTTTGTGTGAAAACATTTTTCTTCTGCAATAACAAATTGTAATTTGCTAATTGTAAACCTTTTCTATTTAACAAATGTATATTTGTAAATTAAAATCCTAATTTCAGAATTTCCTCTCAGCATTTAACACATTTATTTTCTATAACTAAATTAAAATAAAACGATACCTCCAGCTAACGGCTCTACTTCGGCTCTCTGCCGTGATTTCCCGTCATCACCGTGAATCGCCTTGACTTTCCAACTCACGAACCCTAACCACGCATTCTGCCGAAGCCTCCCCATGTTGAGAAGCAACGTCGCTTCGTGCTTATACTATGCTTGTACCCTAGTTCCCAGATTTCGCTCGAACTCGAGATTACTCGAACGCGATGCCGTCGTAGTCTAACCCTCTTCCCCAGTCGACGCGATGGATAAACGAACTATGCTTTCCCTCCGTTTTGAAATAAAGGACCGACCCTGTTGATTTCGACGAATTTGATTTTGGGCGTAGAGATTTTTTTATTATATAAATCAATTTCACGAATCGATTTAGAGAAAGAACGCAGATTCCATTTCTAAGGAAGAGGAGGATGCGCTCGTACGCTATACATAAAGGGTATGGCGTGCTCTTGAAGATTGGGCATAGGGTTTTGACTTTCCTTTTTCATTATAATACTTTATTAATATTCTCGAATTTAACAAGCTTTTACAAACGAACTCCAAATCACAAGTGCCGCCTGGCATTTATAAGGTTTTACCCGCATTCCGAACACAATGGAACTTGTTTCGGAGGCTAATTCGATTATATGCGCAAGTTATGAAAATAAACGATCAATTTTAAATTAAATCGATTAAAATAGTTTCTAAGCATTTTGAGCTGCCAGGGTCAAACGACAACTCCGATTGCTACGAAAATTGAAATCCGATAATAACTAACTTTACAGATCCAATGGAACTGGTTCCGTCGAATTTCGAGACTATGCCTGGGAAGGCTATTTTTAAATATCGATTTAGACGATATATTATTAAAACTGAACAAATCACCTTTATATTAAATTTCAACCATTCTATTATCTTCAGTATCATCATTATAAATTTTATAAGCGTTCAAATTATTTTTAACAGGCTTAAAACTAAAGATTCAATAATTTACCCAATTTCAGTCTATTAAATCCAATAACTTAATTGCTATTAATAATAATATTTGAATTCATGTTAAAAATTAACTTTTTAAATATTTACAATCAATTAAATATTCCAATTTAAACTGTTAAAATTCTGGGTCGTCACATTCCTTCCCCCTTAAAAGAATTTCGTCCCCGAAATTACTAGTTAGGAAGAATGGTCCTATACCCGTTTACCTTTTCCCAAAACCCACAATTAAACATCCTACCAACTATCTTTTATTAAAGACCCACTATCACCTCAACCAACTTTCCAAAACCTTATATAGTTTCCAACACCATAATTTACCCCACTTATTCAAATTTAAATTTAAAATTCAAATTTAAATTATCACAACTTTCTCAAAAAATTTCTAACTCTCTAAATTTTCGAATTTGTTTGCCAGCGTCTCCTTTGCACGGCTAGCTCAGTACAACTACAAAATGCCTCTACGGTCTCCCAAATTTCAAAAGAAAACAAAAAGCCAAGTGGCTAGATCAAAAACCCAATCAAATTTCATATAGAAATTTAAACACATACCTTTTAGTCGGGCAATTCAAATTATCTCCTGAAATCAAAACCAATTTTCCTTTCCCTTTAAAATACCTGCATATCTTACTTAGCAATAATACCCAATCGTAACTTTTCAAATCATTTGATACATTTCCTCACATAAGTTTCATACCTACTTCTATTCAAATTAGTTTTTCCATTTCCATATGAATTCAATTTATCTTCAACTCTAAATATTGAATTTTATTTTTCATTTATAACCGATTCATATCATTATTTAAATTAGTTTCATCCATTAATTTATTTCAATTTCCAATTTGAAATCGTTTTGTTGCCAACAGAAAATTTTCTAAAAATTTTTCAAAATTTTTTTAACTCCCAAAATTTTCAGAAAATTTTGGCAGAGTCTCCTTTGTACGGAGGAGCTTTTGCAATTTGACAAGGGATATAAATGTATATACATCGACCCACACGGCCGGAAAAATAAAAACAGTTCATATTTCCTATTTTTATTGCTTAGGCGTACCTTTATTTAGCATTTTAAGCAAGCGGCTTATTATTCTTGCATTTATCGTGTCCAAATCCAGCCAAACGGCCTTCAGGTACCTGTACTTACTCAATTTAAATATGTAAGTGCCATATATAGAAAATCTATTAGCATTTCACTTACTTTCAATAGCTAAACACATGCATTTCATAAGCAACAAGCACCAAACGCTTTCTATAAGCGATTTATATGATTTAAAGTTAATTCAATTGCTTTCAACCAATTCATATGCCATTTCATTCAACTTTAATGGTTTACAACTCAATTTCTTACATTCAATTTGTTTTTAACCCAATCAAGCTCATATTCAATTCAATTGATCCTAAAATCAATTTATTTAACCTCTACCAACTCATAGAATTTTAATTACTTTGTTTACGTCAAAGACAACTATTTTTATATAAATGCGATGATATTTGCTTACTAGAGTATCCATTTTAGTTTATAACTACTTCAAATTAATTTCAACTCATTCTGTATTTAATTCCATTTCATTTCTAATTTATTCACCAACCATACATTTGCGTTTCATTTCATTTCCGCATCGTTTCCATTTTAAAACTATTTCATTGAGCTTGACAACATTCAATGCTTATATTAATATCCATTTTCCAAATAAATTTAACCCAAACTTTTATTTAAGTAATTTTAGTTCAAATTAATTCGCCTCATAACTTAAGTCCATTCCGATAATCCAATTCCAATTAAAACTTTGATTTAATTTCCATTCAACTAACCCATTTATTCAATCCATATTTAAATTTTTAATTCACTTACTTAATTCATTTTCGAATTTATTTCATTAATACAAAGCCATTCTCAATTTATTTCTATTCACTTGGGTTTTGTTTGCAACTTAAACCATTTCTATTATAATTCAGTTTCATTTCATTTGACAACACCTTCCTTATATCTAATTTACATGCAAATTTCGTTAAATATTATTCATATCACACTTGAATTTTATTTGTAATTCAGACCATCACTATTTCGATCCAACTCTATTTTATTTTTATTTTTACAGCATCTTTACTTATTTAATTCATTATCAAATCCAACTCGAATTCTATTTTCAATTCGATTTCATTTCCAATCTCCATTATTAACTTACAATCCTCTTTATTTAACCGAGTTAAATTTTATTAACATACTCTATCAAATAATTATTTAGCTAATTAGCCTACTTCCAACCTTTAATTCAATATTTGATTTTATTACAACAAAATCACTTCATTAAATTTTTCTGAATAATTTTTTTTCATCATTCCAGTTTAGATTTCTTTAATTTTCCAAAATTCCATCCCTTTATTTTAAAATTTTAAAAATGCTTTTAAATTAACCTCATACTACTAAAATAGCCGTTTATAAAAGTATTTCTTATAACTCGATGTCTCAACCAGTCCATCCTTGTTCTCACAGAAATTCAGTCATACGTTGATCAGGCGTGGGACTGAAATTCTATAAGTACTTGGTAAACCCGTTTCAACACCCAGTGAAAATACTTGTGAAAATAATTTTATTGAAAATATAGAAAACAGTTGTGAAGTAGAGGAAATATCTTTGGTGAGAATGCTCTGGAAATCATCACCCCCATCCATGGTCGCAGTTACATTCCAGGGTTACGTTGTCATCGCAGTAAAAGTCCATGTAACTGTAGGCATCAGCGACCCTCAATTTTCGCTGTTGAAATGAAACTTCTCCACTTCTACATAGGTCGCAGTCTACCAATGTAAAATCAAACTCAGACTCTTGGCTCTCAGCAGCATACACGACTTTCGCTATGTTACCATAGGTCGCAGTCTACCGATATAAAATCAAACGTAGACCGTTGGATCTCAGCAGCACACACGACTTTCGCTATGGTTCACACTACTCATAATCCTCAAGAACTAGTTTTGTCCGGACTCCTCACAGGATCAACTTTAGAACCTCACCTTGGAGTTCAGGCAGCACCACCCGGTGGCACTCCTGAGAAGTTCATTTCAAGGGAGCGCCTTTTTCCCCATAGCGATCATCAAAACACTTTATACTATACACATATAGTATCTTTCAAATCATATACCTAGTATGATCTCATACAAAGCTCCTTTACACAAAATCGATTATCCCAAAATCGATACTTCTCAAATTAGGCTTTCTAAATTCCAATCTTGGTTTTTTACTCAAAAATCACAAGCCTTTCCAAATCCAAAGGTTCCCAAAACTTTTTTCCAAAATACTCATAAGATCCATTATATATATAAATATATATAAAATCCTTGATAAAAATCTTTGGATCATTTTAAACTTGTATAAAACCCTTTTGATACTTCAATTGTTTCCAAAAATCCATTTTCTGCTGGCTATAGATTCAACAAGGGGAGTTTCATCTTATATAACAAAGACATATAACTTTGTTTATTCAAAATCAAATATTCAAATTTGATTACTCTTTTAAATATCAATTTCATTCAAAACTGTACGATGTACACTTATCATCCGTATGCTATACCAATCTGACCGCTCACTCGATCGCACAATTTCACTTCCGAACTAGTATCGTCCACCCGAGTTCCTAGTGCGGACTCAGAACTGGTTTCTTGATTAGAAACCGTCAATCTCCTTGCAAAGCTATAACTATGATAGAGAATATCCAGCACCAATCAACAATCCATATCCAGGTTTGCCGTCGAAAATCGAATGAAAAATCCCAACTCGGATCGATAAACTATCTCGAAATTCAATGCTCGAATCTGGATCAAATCATTATGTGAATAGAATAATATACGTACATCCTACGTATTTATCTTCATTGATTATTAGCCAAATCAATTTCCTTTCTATTCACATTCACTTATTTACAATTGCCTCAGTTCCATTGGATTATCACTTCAATTCTTATCTCAGTTGGGTATTTAATCAATAACAGTTTAAACTCCGACCAGCTTATATTTAGAAAATAGCTTGAAATTATTTTTTAAATAGATAAGTAGTTGAAAAATAATTATTAGTTTGCAAAATATCTGTAAAATAGTTAACTAATTGTAAAATAGTTGGAAAATAGTTAAATAGTTATAAAGATTTTAGATAATTGCAAAATAGTTGTAAAATAGTAATTAATTTGTAAGATAGTTGAAAAATAGTAATTAGTCTATAAAATAGTTGAAAAATTGTTAAATAGTTCCAAAAATAATCGTAAAACAAGTATAAAATAATTTGGCTTTAAGAAAAGAAAGGTTGCATATATTAAATAGCTTGGAAAAAAATAAGTTTATATTAAAACAATCTATATTAAAAATAGTCCAGAGTCAACACTGTTCACTTTCCCATCAATTCAATTTAAATTTCCACTTCCATTTAATTGACTCAATCCGATTTGAAGAACTTCAATTCACATCGAAAATTTATTTAACCCCAATTCAAGTTGAATCAATCTTGATTTCTTTCCCAATCCAAATCAAATTCCATTTGATTTTAATCTTGTTCAACTTTAATTATAATTTCAAATTATTCCAATCAATTTGGACTAATATCAATTGAACCCACTTCAATTTCAAATCATTGCAATTTAATCCAATCCAAATTTTCCATTAAAATTTTTAAACTTATACATCTTCAATCTTAAATCAAATTAATTCAAATCAGATTCAATTTTGAACAAATTCAATTTCAATCTCAATTTTAAACCATCTCGAATTATATAAATTCGAGTTAAATTCTCAAATGTTGGTTTAACTTTTTAAACCAAATTAACCTTTATTTAAAGTTTTTAAACAATTTAATTTTTGAGGTCAAATTCAAGAATTCCATTTCAATCAATTTAATTTTAATTTGATTGTATTTCTGTTACCACTTAATTTAATTCCAATTCAAGATTTCAATTTGGTTGTATTATATATTACTTCTTAATTTAATTCCAATAATTTAACAACCAATCTCCTAAATATTTATTAGAAGGAAACATTACTTTATATATCAAAATATATTTTATATAAAATCATTAAAAACCTTTATATAAGAAAATAACAAGTACGCGCTCGTATATATAGACACACACACACACACTCAACTCATCCTAGAGTACTACTGACAATATTTAAGGAGTAATCCCCACCAAAGCCAAGGTTCTCGCTTAACCTTTCAGCTCTGATACCAACTGTAACGACCCGAAATTTTCGGACCTGAAAATCCCAGATAGTTATGAAAAGAAGAAAGAGATAGAGAAGAAGAAGAAGATCAGAAACACCAACATCTCACATTCGCAGCGGATCAAAATATAATATCAAATAATAACAGTTTACAAAAGAATAATATTCTGTCAATTATATTTTCATACATCAGAGTTACACATATACTTAAACACTGGACATATACAAATCAACATGTCTCAGATAATCAGAAATATATAACAGCGGAAATACCCCATACGTTCCCGCCATCCAGCTCGCCTCATGTGCCCAAGAACGTCCTTACCTGAAAATCTATAATACTCGGTCTGACCCGAGCATTACACCAAAGTAACACCCGGGTCAGGCTGGAAACCAGCGTGAGTAAACCCAACTAACATGGAATACCAAGGCAAACAACTTATATAAAACCCGGGTAACTCGTATTAATTTACAGGGTCATAATTTATCTAGACATCACTTATTCCACGCATCCATTTTCTAAGTACTAAGATTTAGATTTAAATAGCCCAATTCATTTGAATCACTTCATTCCAGCCTATAGATTTCACTTATCAATCTATAAAAATTCAAAGTAGTTTCGGGTATTTCCTAACACCCGACCCCGATCTCTTCGAGACTCATGTCATCCTAATCCAAATTATCCAAATGAAATACACAACATTTCATCTCAGAGATATCAACTCATTCAAAGCATCCAATACCATTCAATCATCCATAAGCAAAGCTTAATCACATACAAATTTAATTTAATTAATCCTGATTTAACTACTAACCTCAACCACTTAGATTCTTTACTTGTCATTAATTAATTTCAAATCAATTATTCAATCATCCTTTCATATTCATCTTAATTAATCAACCTGGATTAATTATCCTTCAATTACATTCAAATAATCATCTTTAATTAATTTCAGGATATTAATTCTTCTTAACCAAAATAATAAGAAATCTTAATTACTTCATGAATTAATTAACTATTTTAATTACATTAATCCTTAATTACTTATTAATTAATTTCTTATAAGTCACTTGTTATTGATTAATTTATCTTAATCAATCAATCTTTAATTACATCGTTAATTATATAAATTAATGACTTCCAATTATATTTTAATTTATCCTAATCTAAATTAATTACATTAATTAAACCACAATATTAATCATCCTCGATTAATCTCAACCTCTAATTATCTACCTTTTATTTACTTCATTAATTAGATTAATTACTCCTTAATTAACTATCTTAATTAATCTCTTGATTAATTACACAAAGTATTTATATTTTATTAATTACATTAAGTAATTACTTATCAAACCATCCAATGATTATTCTGAATTACTTACACTTAATTAATTAACTTAAAACTTAATTAATTAATTCAAACCCTTAATTACTAAATCAATTAACCCAAATCATTAATTAATTGAATTAATTAAATATCCATTTTAATTACCCTACTAGTTAATGAATCACAGATCATTAAGTCCTTATTAACATTAAAATGAAAACATTTTCTTATTTATGATATAAGTTTAAAACAATTTAAACCCCAAATACTTCGAGTCAAGCAACAATTAACTCAAGAAGCAACCAAAATCAAAGTCACCATATCATCAGTGCACATCCAATCAATTCAATTATTTAAATTTAACCATTTAAATTTAAATAAAAATCCAACAGAGTGAGATTTACTCACCCTTGCCTTTGCTGTTTTGAAATTTATTCCAAACTGGCTTGTTCCATGATTTAAACCTTGAAAAACATTTACAGTTTTATTAATATTCTAAATGAATCGAACAATTAATTATCCATTTTAATAAATTTAATTAACTAAGAACCAAATTAGAACATCTGTAACAACCTGCATATTTATCAATTTTATATTTAAATATTTCATCGTTAGTCGGATTTTTGTCCGGAAGGCTACTTTTTGCAAACAGTCGAATTGGGACTCGAGACCCCTTCCATTGAGTTCAAAATGCCGTTTGCAACCTTTTTGAGTATAAGCTTCGATATGTTTGGAGTTAGTGGAATTTTGCCACTTTTTCACTTAGGGCTTTGGTTTGGGCTGAACCCTTTAATCACTTACTAACTCAGTCCCAACCCCCTCTCCTCTTCATTCCTCATTTCCTAACACTTCAAGCTAAAGAAAAAATGAGGGAAAGAAGAGGAAATTAAAACTCCAAGCCCTAGTCTTCATTAGCAAATCCAACTTCTAGCTCCAAATTCAAGAGAACCCATTGGTAAGCCTTCTCTTCATCTTCTCCAACTCATTCTCTTATCGATTTCAGACATTCCTAAACCTAACTTTGGGAATGTTTCTCTTTTAAGCTTAGATTCAAGCTTCTTGTGTTGAGATTGAAGTGTGGTTGATCTTCCCTTGTCTTCACACTTCTCATTCATTGTTTTTGGATTCAAAGGTGAGATTTTTATCTCACATCTTAGTCTATAACTATCTTCGATTGTTAGGTATGAATTCATAATACTTATTCTTGTGCGATTGCTTTTGGTTTGGATTGATTTGGTGAATTTTCCAGTTTTTGGTATTTTGAGTTCAAATCTTTAAAAATCATAACTTTGATGTTTTGATCATGTTTTTGGTGATGAATCGAAGAGCTTATATGGCCGGGTAGTCGATGGCGTAAATCCTTAGTGCCGTTGCTCGACCGATTGCAATTCGGAAGGGATTGGCATTCATTAGATAGGCATGGGAGTGCTGGCAACAGGCTCCGGTCGACCGAGCTCAGGGTCCGGTTGACCGACCTGCTACCCGAGCACTCCCTGCCTCTGTTTTGGAAGTGCAGGTTACAGGCTCCGGTCGACCAAGCTCAGGGTCCGGTCGACCGACCTGCTACCCGAGCACTTCCATCTTTGGTTCGGTCAACCGACTCAGGGAGTCCAGTTGACCGACCTGCTCCTATTTGCCAATTATGCCTGTATTGTCTATTTGTTTGAATTTCCAACTTTAATCGATTCGTGTTGTTTCCCTTTTGTTGTTATCATTTATTATCGACTTTGATGATATTTTCCTCGGGAATTTTCGGAAATATCCATTTCGATGGATTTGATATCGATTTCTTTGGATTTTATTCACGTCTTCGTATGTGAATTTTTATGATTGATTGTTTCTACAATCATTTCTATGATTTGTCACTTTAAAATATAAAGGTTTTCTATACTAATAGTAAATATCAAAACCCTTTCATTAAAACGATTTCAACACTATTTTATTACAAAGCTCCTTTCTTAAATCGTTTTTCAATCTATTAGTATATACAAACCTTTACCTCATTCGTATGAGAAATCTAATTAAACGGCTTAGTAAAACAAGTGGTATGAAACACTTGCGTTTACTTCGTCGGTTAATTCTTGGACTTGTTCGATTGAATCTCTTGTGACAATTTTCTAGTGGAGATCTATAATTTGTTTGTAAATATTTAAGTTAAGCTAGTGGTTATGGGACATGAAGCTAAGCTGATATATTTACTAGCTTACTGTAATTGACACTTCTTGATGATCGATGATGGTCATTTTATGGTTTAGTCTAACAATGTGCGATGTCTCTTTGATTCGGTTCATCGGACGTTCCGCTGTACGACGTCGTTGTTCCATTTTACTGTGTTTTGGTTCATCGGACGTTACGCTGTACGACGTCGTTGTTCATATTTATTGTGCTTGGGTTCATCGGACGTTACGCTGTACGACGTCGTTGTTCCGTTTTATTGTGATTTGGTTCATCGGACGTTACGCTGTACGACGTCGTTGTTCCGTTTTACTGTGTTTTGGTTCATCGGACGTTACGCTGTACGACATCGTTGTTCCTATTTATTATGCTTGGATTCATCGGACGTTACACTGTACGACATCGTTGTTCCGTTTTATTGTGTTTTGGTTCATCGGACGTTACGTTGTACGACGTCGTTATTCCGTTTTATTGTGATTTGGTTCATCGGACGTTACGCTGTACAACGTCGTTGTTCCGTTTTATTGTGATTTGGTTCATCGGATGTTTTGCTGTACTACGTCGTTGTTCCTATTTATTGTGTTTTTGGATCATCGGACGTTACGCTGTACGACGTCGTTGCTCCGAATTATTTAATTTCTGGATTTCTAATTATTGATTTCTGGAATTTATGTTTCACCACCTTTTTCAGTTGGCATTGATATGTATGTCATTTATTGTGGCTTGGTGAATTAAATAAAGAATATGACATTCTTTTTATGCTATGAGATTCGTGAGATATTTGTATGATTTTCCTTTGTTGATTTTCTAAGGTATACTTGTCGAGGTATGACATTTTTGGTTACCATACCTTTTTATTATATTTCTTCTTATATCTCATTTTATCGGATAATTATAGCTAGACTGATCCGTTTATTATTTTCTTCTTAAATAATACTCGGGTCAGACTGAGATTTTACAGGTGCTTCTGCTTGACTCCTTATCGGACCATCATCTGATCTTTTGGCTAAATACTCTAGTTTAGTAATTTTTGGTTGTATACATTTGAGATTTAGACTCCTTGATGTATACATATTTTTGTCTTGCTCTTGTAACTATTCTTTTGTGATATTGTGGATCTTGTTAGACCACTACTCTGATGTACACTTTCACATGTTATATTCATATCTATTTCCGCCTTTGTGATATGAATTGTCTCTGACTGATTTGTGTTATGTTTATTTCTATATTTGTTTCCGAAGATTACATATAGACACTGTGTAGTAGCTTTGAGTTTGTGTCGGTATGTCGGATTTCCTGAAAAGTTATATTTTTATCTGGCATATCGGTACTCGCACAAAGCAATTATACAGATGGTCGCTCCTCAACAGCCTTATTCTCCGCGCTAGTTGACAGCATTAAACCGTAGTGTCCTTGGCTAGTGTGGGTATAGAGGTGGGGCGTCACAACATCTTCCCTTAAAAAAATCCTTTAGTGACTAAATAATTTAAATAAGCTTATTAAATAAATTAATCACCCTAAATAAAAAACAAAAATTTCATAACCTAGTAAATTGTATATTACGTCTCTTCCTCTCCAAACAACATATAAAAATAATCTATATAAGTTTAAAACTCAAGTTTTAATATAAATTCCTATATTTCCAAAGTTTTATATATTTACCAGAAATCTATGCATATTTAAATTACATAAGTATGTGTGAAAACATTTTTCTTCTGCAATAACAAACTGTAATTTGCTAATTGTAAACCTTTTCTATTTAACAAATGTATATTTGTAAATTAAAATCCTAATTTCATAATTTCCTCTCAGTATTTAACACATTTATTTTCTATAACTAAATTAAAATAAAACGATACCTCCAGCTAACGGCTCTACTTCGAATCTCCGCCGCGATTGCCCATCATCACCGTGAATCACCTTGACTTTCCAACTCATGAACCCTAACCACGCATGCCGCCGAAGCCTCCCCATGTTGACCAGCAACGTCGCTTCATGCTTATACTATGCTCGTACCCTAATTCCCAGATTTCACTCGAACTCGAGATTACTCGAACGTGATGTCGCCGCAGTCCAACCCTCTTCCCCCGGTCGATGCGATGGATAAACGAACGATGCTTCCTCCCTTTTCGAAACAATGACCGACCCTGTTGATTTCGACGAATTTGATTTTGGGCGAAGAGATTTTTTTTATATAAATCGATTTCACGACTCAATTTAGAGAAAGAACGCAAATTCCATTTCTAAGGAAGAGGAGGATGCACTCGTAAGTTATACATGAAGGGTATGGCATGCTCTAGAAGATTGGGCATAGGGTTTTGACTTTCCTTTTTCATTATAATACTTTATTAAAATTCTCGAATTTAACAAGCTTTTACAAACGAACTCCAAATCACATGAGCCGCCTAGCATTTATAAGGTTTTACCCGCATTCCGAACACAATGGAACGTGTTTCGGAGGCTAATTAGATTATATGCGCAAGTTACAGAAATAAACGATCAATTTTAAATTAAATCGATTAAAATAGTTTCTAAGCGTTTTGAGCTGCTAGGGTCAAACGACAACTCCAATTGCTACGAAAATTGAAATCCGATATTAACGAACTATTACGGATCCAATTGAACTGGTTCCGTCGAATTCCGAGACTATGCCTCGGAAGGCTATTTTTAAATATCGATTTAGACGATATATTATTAAAACTGAACAAATTACCTTTATATTAAATTTCAACCATTCCATTATCTTTAGTATCATCATTATAAATTTTATAAGCCCTCAAATTATTTTTAACAGGCTTAATACTGAAGATTCAATCATTTACCCAATTTCAGTCTATTAAATCTAATAACTAATTACTATTAATAATAATATTTGAATTCAAGTTAAAAATTAACTTTTTAAATATTTACAATCAATTAAATATTCCAATTTAAATTGTTAAAATACTGGGTCGTCACAAAATCTTTTATATACATCATTTTAAAATCTCCATTTAAATTATTTCACGAAATAGTTAAGTATAAATTTAAAATTAATTTTAAAATCAAATCATTTTATTTTACCCAAACCAATCCCTCCAAAATTAAAAATAATATCTTACTTCCAAAATTTCCATTTTATTTTCTTTCCAATTTCAAAAATAATATTTACGGTATTTTAAAATGCCAAAATTATGAGCCAGTGCAACTATAACATCCAATAAATCAGCCAACAACATAATCTATCACAGATTATTCATTATAGCATATATCACTTATATATAAAATTAAATCCAACATTTTGAGGAATTCAGTTGGATCCCTCCAACCTGTTTCCCTACATCCATAGATGTTAGATAATTACAAAAATACCAATCCCACTTTGAGTTGGGACATCACGGTAAGATAGGGTCATCCGCTATTATGCGGGGCGCACATGGTCTCATTTGCTCCAATCGACGGGAAATATACCCAACTACTAGTATATATACTAATATGAACATGACAACATCCAACTGATAATAATTCATCAATCCATCAAATCAACCAATAAATAAATTTTTACTATTTAAAATTTACCAATTATCCAAGATGAGTGTGATTAGCTGACAATGATTTTTGTTATTTCTTCCGTGTTATGGTTCGTCTAAAATCTAACAGGTGTTTGATTTTAGCCTAAAACTTCAATAGCTTAGATCTCGACAAATCCAACTACATGTCAAAGAATTTGTCAATACGAATCTAACGCGACTGACCGTGTTGGATTTGGACCTAAAACGAATGAGATTTGTATGATTTACAAAATTAAATAAACAAAATCTAATACAATTTAAAACTCTAATTACCCACAACAGCTCATCCCATGAACAAAATTGGCCCATAATACATCATCTTCTCAAACAAATGCACAAAGTATCACTCGCCATTACCGTGCACGAGTAAGCATGGATACAGAGCTCTAAAGCTCGAAACCAGAATCCGACCATGCCGATATATTTCTCTTCGTAATCTCCATCCCCTCATACCAAAATTCTCAAACTCGCAATCCCCCTTCGTCTCGTGACCTGCCCCTGTTATGGTCACTGTCGACATGTCAACCCCCTCCATTTGCAGCCGAGCTCTGCCTAAATGCCACCTTAGGAGCCATTTTCCCCTATGAATCCAAAAACGAGCTCAATTTCACGAATCCATGAGCCAAACTTCCATAAATACAAACCCTTGCTTCAGCCTGATCCTCGATCATTGATGATTATAGCCCGCACCGCAACCAAAACATCTCAACTTGAAGATCTTGAGGAAACACGATTTTTAAAATTGGTTATTTTATCGTTTTGAATTGCATGAAATATTGATTGCTTGCGCCAAAATTGGTCACAAACACCCAATTTCCGATGAAAGCACCCGTTCACAATCACAAATCGTAGATAGCAAGTATATAGAAAATATAAATGTGAAGAACACTCAAAATTAAAAAGGAAAGCTATAAAGACACAAGGTTTATAGTGGTTCGGCTATCTCCGGCCTATATCCACTTTGAAAGGTTGCTGCTTTATTACTTATCATCGTTGGTTACAATGAGTTACAACTGGTTACAAAAGTACAATTGAAGTGTAGTGATGATTCCGGTAGAGTCTGGACATAGAAGAGCCATAAAGTCACTTTTTAGTAGGTCCTAGGCTGCTATTTATAGGCGTAGGATGCAAATATCTCGCTCAGATCTCGAAAGACCTCTCCTCTCACATGGGTGGGCCTACATGATCGATCCTTGGTCGTTTGAACTCGATCCATGATCGATACGAAAGGATTTTGCCTCGATCAAGATTTGGTCAAATCGAGTCGAGATCGATCATGAACATTCCTGAGGTTGTATGCAAGCTCCTATGCAAATTTGTTAGCATTTGGACTTATAGATTTTGAGTTATGATCGATCCAAGTTTGGATTTGTTGAAGGCTGCTGAATTCGCATCGCTTCATCTTCGCATCGATCTGTTCGCATCGCTTCTGGACACGTGATGTCTGATGATGTGGCACTAACTTTTTGGATCGATCCACTTTTCAAGCCGAGTGGCCGAGTCTTCTACATTTACATGGTTTGTTCGTATCGATCTGGAGTATCCCTTTCGTATCGATGGTTCATACTTCTTCATATCGATGCTTTGTCACCATTTTGTATCGATACGAACCAATGCATTTCGTACCGATGACCTGGATACTGTTTTGCATCGATCATTCCTGACATCCTTTGTATCGATGATTTTAATGGTGTTTCGTATCGATCGTTGTTTGATCGGTACGAATTGAGTTGGCGACTGATACGAAGTACATATGGATATCGATACGAAGCGTTGCTTACCTGATGGATACGAAGTAAAATGAGTGTAAGTGGGTCGATACGAATAAGTTGGAGGATGATGGATGAGAAGTGGGATACACCTGGATGGATGCGAACAAGACTTCTTTCCATGGATACGAACCACCACTTACCTTGATTTGCATTGATCATATCTTGAGCATACGAACTCCGATTGACCTAAAATTTGAAATTTAGCCTTTCCTAGCCTTGTTCATCATTACAATTAGATCCCGTCTTGATTTGAGCTCGGTCAAATTTCGACGATATCCATCATAGCCTTGTTTCCAATCGATCTTTAATACCGATTCCCGTCCTTTTTAGCCTATTTTGTTAATATCCCGGCCTTGACCAAAAGGCGAGATAACATTGATTTTTGAACTTTGCTTTTTTTATATCTGGGACATTTTAAATGAAACAAGAGAGGGAGAGGAATGCGTTTCAAAATGTGGGAATAGAAAGATAGACCATATACTTGTTTGAAAACTAATGTGTGTGTGTGTATGTAGTTGTGGATTTTATTTTGATTCTTATTATTACCATTTTCTTTTACCTGCCATTGTTTTAAATCAGAGAGGGGAGATTGGGTGGCTTACACAAGTATAGGATAGGGTGGTTGAGATGAAAGAATGGTGGCTGATGTGAATATAGGTCAAGTCAACTTATATATATATATATATATATATATATTTAAATTCAAAATTATCTAGCTAAAATTTTCGAATCCCAAACAAGGTGTGCCGCCAGGCATTCGTAATGTTATACCCCTATTCCGAGCACAATGGAACTTGTTTCAAGTCCAAATTCGATCGTATGAAGAAAATAGCTTTTTGAATCCAGTTATAATATTAAATTTTCCATATAAATTTCAACGCATTTCTATTCCATACGACCAAACGATAATCCAAATGCTACGAAATTTGATATCCGATAATAATACATTATTATGGATCCAATGTAACTGGTTTCGTCGAATTCCGAGACTGTGCTCGAAATGATATTTTTATATTTTAATTTAAAAGAGTTATTTTAAAATTGAGTAAATCACTTATAAATCAAATTTTAAAATTTTCATTATTTTTCATTCATATGAATATAAATTTAATAAGCCTTTAAACTATTTTCACCGAATGAAAACCCATGATTTAATTATGTCAATGATTTCAATTTATTTAATTCAACAATTAAATTGTTAAATAAATTGTTAGATTTGAAATTCAAGTTATAAAATCTATAAGATTAACTTTCAAGTATTCAAAGACAATTAAATATCTCAATTTCAAATAACCTAAAATTCTGGGTCGTTACATTATGCTTCTTTTGTATGACATTTTAGCAGAGATGTAAGCTTTTTGTTTATCACCATTTAACAACCAATTGCAATTTTATTTAAAAGGAGTCCATATATTCACGAAGAAGGGCTATGTCGAGATTTTTTTTGAGCACTTGCAGTTCTTTCGCCTTGTCTACTTAGTATTTCTCTTTCAAAGCTTTTTGAAGGGGATCACATCTCATCCTAAGTTGCTCTACTTTCTTATTATTGTCACTCTTGTCTTTGCTCCATTATTTTAAGCGATCTTTGCATAACTTTTTCCTCTTCAGTAGTCTGTACACGGTTTCCCCTCTATGAAAAAGCTCTACACATCATCCTTACTTCAAAGCGTCTTCATTCGAACTCCAGCAATTCATATATTTAAAGCTTTTGTGTTCTGTTGTATCTGTTACGTTAAATTTACCAAAATAGGGGAATGATCACTACTACTTGACGTGAGATATCTCAGCTCACGTGTGGGGAATCGTTAAATCCAAGCTTTGTTAGCTAACACTCTATCGATCCTTGTCATTATATTCTTCTTTGGCACAAACCATCATAAATAACTAAGACCATTAATATTCTATTAACCCTACCTTAATCATACAACGATCGATCTCATAATTTTTTTCTATTGGGAACACTACTTCCTCCCAACTTGTAACTAGCATGTCTTATATAATTGTAGTCTCCTACAAACAACCAGGAATGAATGATATCAAAAGTATCTTGTTCCAAATTATTTCAAAGATTAGTTTGCAATTGTTCAAAATTTTGGTCATAAATAAATGAATAAACAAAATCCACAAATTCCAAACTCCGTATATTAATGGTTTATGTTGATCACTCATTGATATTAGTCAATAGTTTCAAATGTAACAGTTAACGAAGACAAGTATCATACATTTATAGTAGCATTCCACATAACCAATGATTCTCCATTTGTTATCAAATTGTATACTGCATAACTCGATATCATCCATCTTTAGCCTATGTTCATATGATGACCCACCCTTTTTGAACAAGTTAAGCTGACAGTAAACCATCCTTGTCTAACTTAAACTGCTCAAAATAAGACAGATTATCAATTTGGGATTTTAAAAATAGAATCAACACTGAATCACGAATAGAATAATATAGAATCTCATAGCGGAAATAAATAATGTACATGGTAGTTCATGTACTACACAAAATACATCAAAGTTTCAGACTTTAGTCACACAATACTAGAGATGCACATGAGTTTACTGATACAAGCCAAAATGTACGTAGATGACTAATAATGGATAGAGTGGACTCATCGATAAGTCTTCGGCTCCCAAAATAAGCACTGCTCACATACTTCAATACTCAAGCTGACTCGAGCATAAAGTAAAACAATATTCTCGGGTCAAGACTAGAAGTTCTCACGTAAGTAGTCTAACTCGAGTAAAATACACAAAGTAACTCAAGAGATGTTACTGGATTTTTCATCTCATAAGGATCCGTCAAACTATTTATATATACAATAGAATACACTATATATGTAGTGTCCATCAGTAATATAACTATCAAAATAGCGTTAAGGCTTTACATTCATCTCCCTTATCACATTTTTAAGCATTGTCATATAGTTTGCATATAAAATACTAGTAAACCATCGATAGATAGGGATGTGTCATGATATGACAACACTAAACCAAAATCTTAGAGGCCACGTATAGGGATAAAAGTATGACAAGGCATGTGAGGAAATGCCCAAGCTAGGATACTACCAGTTTACCCTTCCCGACTGGTGGTAACGCATCATAGCTATGATCTCCCACCGCATCCAACACTCCCATAATCGAAGGATGATCACCTACAACGATCAAAATAAGGATATTCTTACGAAGAAGTTTGTCCGCTCGAGGAAGCTAGCCCGCTTGGCCGATACGGCTCTTGTTTTAGTCATTTCAAATTGGCACAAGTGCCAGACTAATCCATCATCGTTCTCTATCTTCAAATCTTGTAAATGTATGTCAAAACCAACCACTTCGTTCTGAATCTTCACTCCATATACCCAGTTATTAGAGTGGTTCCAGTATCGATAGAGAGTATGCCTATATCCGGCCCTGGTCTCTTTAATAACCAATGTCATTTTCACACCGATTGGATATTTTTGTTATATCAAAATATCTCTTATTTTCAAATAACATATACACATTTGACTTCAACAAATTTGTATTTAAATCAAAAGATTCAACTTTTAGACAAATATTTTATTTTAAAAAAATTAGCCAAATTGCATTACTATTCAGATTTACAAAGTTAATTAAGTCATTAAATACAAAAAGTTTTATTAAAATATTCAATTTAATGAAACTTCAGAATTAATTTACTTAATTACTTAAATTAAAAATTTAATTGAACTTTATTTCAAAACAATTCAGGTAATATTTATATTTTAATTCAATAAAATCAATTAAAATTCTCTATTTAATTAAATTAAATATTTAATAAAAATTATTTACATATACAATATTAACAAATTTCATTAAATTTCAAATAATCAATTAATGAGTTTAAATATCATTAGTCTTCAGTATAACCATTTTAATTCAATTTCATAATTTTAAAATAGTTTAATTAATATTTCATTTTAAAATCTAAATTCACTTAATAGATTTCCAAAATTAAATATTAACTTCAATCTACAATCTAATTTCCAAATTTATGTTAAATTTCCAAATTATTTCTTAATATCAAATTTAAATATTAAATATCCAGAATAAATTTCAATTGAGCAATCGATGTTTATTATTTAAATTTTCTATCATAGGCCAAGTGATTTAAATTTGGGTATTTATCATTTCAACTCATATCCCAGTTCAAAATTTCAATGTCCAAATCAATGCATACAGCAACAATATAAAGGTGACAAGGTATTATTAAACCAATAAACATCCAACATTCAAAATTACCATAGTTAACGGGTTTCACATGCAATTTTGGATCCCAATCAATCATGTACCGCAACATCAACTATCCATGGTTTTCAGTTCCAGTATCAATCATATTTATTGACCAATTATTTATAAAAAAATCGCAGGATACTTGCAATATGAAAATCTAGTGTGAGCTTAAAATCGCTCACCTTCGCGGATTTGGAAAATAAGCATGAAAATACAGATTCAGATATGCACGCACGTACGTAAATGCGAATGCAACTATGGCCTAGACGGAAAGCAATCGTGTATAGAAACTTTAGCGAAGTGGACAATGTATGGAGCAAGGTGGGACGAGTGCAGGTTTCGGATGAGACGGACGTTGGTGGGGTGGCTTCGGCTTCGGGTGTGGTTGATGCTTGGTGTGGCGATTGATTAGGCGAAGGTAAGGAGCGGCTGGATGCTCGTAGAGGCTGGGTAGGTGGAGGATTGGGTATGGGCGGTTGCAGGTTCGGTTTTCAGGTGGAGCGGGTGGTGCAGATTTCGAGTTGGTGGAGGGAAGCTCGGGTACGACTGGGGTAAGGGCTGTTGGTGGGAAGCAGGCACCGGTTTTGTGGCTGGTTCATGGTGGTAATGGCATTGGGTTCTGGGAGCAGGTCGGCTGAGGTAGTGGTATGCGAGAGCTGGGCTGAAGGGGCTTCGGTGAGGGAAGGTGGGCTGGGTGAGGCTGGTGGCGGGTTTGGGTAGGACTGGGTTGCAGGTGGTGGATGGCTGGAGCAGGCGACACTGGGTAGTGTCAGTGATAGGATGCAGGTCGATGGGCTGCGGAGTTCGTGAATGGGTGGGAGGTTGAGGACTGGTAAGGTGAGGTGGCTTGGGTGGGTTGGTCAGTGAGGTCAGGTGGGGGAGGCTTTGGGTGGAGGTAGGTTGGTAGGGTGGTGGTCGAGTAGCTGGGCAGTGGAGGTGCGACAGGGGTTTGGGAGTGGAGGGTTGGATGAGTCGAGAGGGGTGTAGGGCTGGTGGGAGAAAAATAAAGAAGAAGGGAGGGAAAGAAGGTAGGTGGTTACATGGGTTATATATGAAAGTTCGTTTTGTTTTATATATTATTATTTTTCTCTAACTTTCAGAATGGAGGAAGAATATGGTAGTAGGAAGAAGAAGGAGGAGCACGAATACATAAAGGGAAGTGTATGTACAGTGGCTCATTAATGCAGCATTTTTAAATTTGGAGGTGCACACAAAGAATGTAGGCGAAAAATAATTTGGGTTGTGAAAGGATTTGAAAAGAATGAATGCAATTTTGACTCCGGGGCATAGTCACAGACCATTATATTGACCATCTATCATTTTGCAACGAAAGCCAAAATAAAAAATCAAGTATACATTGAAGATCAACACGACGATACAAATCCAACGAGGTATTCAAATTATGTTATGACGTTCGTACCAAAATTTCATCTGTCGCCGCCTTTACCGATTCGAAATTGGACGACTACGGCAATTCTTGATAAACGGAGCTACAAAGGTCGGAATTGGACGGAACGAACTTTGGTGTTTTAATTAGAAAATTTCTAGATCATTTCTATGTAAAAATATTCATACTTTAAAATTTGATTATTTGCATAAAAAAATGTGCTAACCAAGTTTTGGACAAATTTTGACGCAAAACATATTTCGTTGGCCTTGTTTCAATAGACGCATTCCAAATATCTAGTTTTTGTTGCTAAATTTTTATTTAAAATAAATTTTATTTCAAAGTCTTCGTTAAATTCTTATTTAAAACGTTGAAAAATCTGGGTCCTTACAATCTCCCCAACTCAAACTTTGCATCCTCGAAATGAATGAAATGAGAGAATAGAAAGATAAACAGGAAGATAGAATAGATTTGGACATGTATTACATACTCAAAATTAGCAATTCAGGATTTGAAGCATGGATACTCTCTTCCGTTTCCCAAGTACAATCTTATCATCTTTGCTCCATTGAACCTTGACGAGATTTACAACTTATCTTTTAAGTTACTTCATGCTTTTGCCTACTATACAGAGCAGTTTCCTCTTAACAGTTAGACTAGGTTCAACGTCCATTTCTTCGAGCAAAGCAGGTTGGATAATCATAAATGGGCCGTGCACATATCTACGGAGGTGTGAGACATGAAACACATTATGCACCCCCGATAGCTTTTCTGGCTAGTCAACTTTATATGCCAAAGTACCAATTCTTTCTGAGATGTAGAAAGGGCCAACAAATCTAGAAGCGAGCTTTCCTTTCCTTCTAAATCGGATTACATTCTTCAGAGGCGGAATTTTGGGAAATACTTGATCTTCGACTGCAAATTCCAAGTCTCTTCTCCTTCTGCCTGCATACTTCTTTTATCAATCCTAGGCAGTTCTCATTTTCCTTTTGATTTTCTCGACTTTCTCAGAAGCTTCCAAAATCATTTAGGGACTAAGAATAAGTCGATTTTCCGATACAACCCAACAAGATGGAGATTTACATGGCCGTCCATAAAGATCTTCTAACGTTGTCATTTTAATACTCGCTTAATAGCTATTATCATAGGTGAATTCAATGAGATGGAGATACGCTTTCCAAGATCCTCCAAAGTCTTAAACACAAGCTGGAAGAAGATCATCTAAAATCTAATTTACCCTTTTGGTTCGACCACCCGTTTGAGGATGATAAGCTGTGGTCAAATTCAATTGTGTACCAAGAGTCTCCTGAAAAGCTTTCCAGAAATTGCTAGTAAAGATAGGGTCCCGATCACATACAATGCTAGACGGAACACCATGCAAGCGAACAATTTCTTTCATACAAAGCTCGGCTAAACTTGAGGCAGTCTGAGTAGTCTTCATAGGGAAAAAGTGAGCACACTTTGTCAATCTATCGACAATAACCCAGATATTCTTATTACCTTTTCTGGTCCTCGGTGGTCCATCAACAAAATCCATAGAAATCTGATCCCATTTCTAATTTGGAATCTCAAGTGGCTGCAATAATCCTGCTGTCTTCCGATGATCAGCTTTGACTTGTTGGCAAGTGGCACACCTGCTAACGTGATTGGAAATATCTCGCTTCATTCCACTCCACCAATACAACTTTTTCATATTTGCATCTTTGTAACTTCGGGATGAATGGAAAGTCTGGATTGGTGATTTTCTCTAAGTACTTCTTTCCTCAAACCATCCACATTTGGAACACAAATTCGGTTATTAATTCTTAGAATTCAATTCTATCGATATGTGCACCTCATTCGCCTTGAGTATTATCCTTCTTGCTAAGAACATTTTCTTTTATTTGCTTAAGGATTGGATCCTTATCCTGCTTAGAGGTTATGTGATCCATAAGAGCTGGAGAAGCAACAAGTTGATACAACATGGCTACGCACCTGCTCAGATCATCGGCTACAACATTTGCCTTTCCGGGAGTATAATTGATGTCAAAGTCATATGATGATAAGAATTCGAGCCATTTAACTTGTCTCTGGTTCAAATTCTTCTGGGTAAAGATATACTTCAGCAATTTGTGGTCCGTAAAGAGTTCAAATTTTGTTCCAAGGAGGTGAAGTCTCCATAACTTCAAAGCAAAGACAACGACGAGCAATTCTAGCTCATGAGATGCATTATTTACCTCAAGAGTGTTCAACTAACGACTAGCGTAGGCAATAACTTTACCATGCTACATCAAAACAGTACCCAATCCTACCTGACAAGCATCCGTATAAACAATTAACCCTTCACCACCATTCAAAACAGTGAGTATAGGGGTAAAGGTTAGCCTATGCTTTAGTTCTTCGAATGCTTCCTTACACTTCTTACTCCAAACAAACTTAACATTCTTTCTAGTCAAAGTTGTGAGTGGTGAAGAATTCGAGTGAAGTTCTCAATAAATCTCCTCCAATAACCAGCTAAGTCAAGGAAGCTGCGAACATCTGTCGGTGTTTTAAGAGTTTCCCAATCATTGATTATGTTGATCTTTGTTGGATCAACCGAAATTCCATTCTTTGAAACCACATGCCTAAGAAATCTAACTTCTTCTCACCAGAAGCAGCATTTAGAGAATTTTGCCTTCAATTGATGATTTCTCAGAGTTTCAAGGACAAATTTAAGGTGTTCATCATGTTCCTTCTTAGCTTAGAAAAGACTAGAATATCATCAATGAAAACTAGAAAGATTTTGTTTAGAACTTCCTGGAATACTCTGTTCATGAGGTCAACAAAGTAAGCCGGTGCATTAGTTAAACCGAAAGGCATAACTAACCATTCATAGAAACCATCTTCAGTTCAGAAAGCGGTTTTAGGAATGCGATCTTCTGCAATTCTGAGTTGAAGGAAACCAGAAGCAAGATCTTGCTGAGAAGATATCTTTGCTCCATGTAGATGATCAAACATGTCGTTGATATGAGGCATCAGATATCTGTTCTTATGGGTAAGTTATTCAGCTCTCTATAATCTACACACATCCTAAGAGAACCATCAGATTTAGTAGTAAATACTACTACCGCGCCCTATTCCGAATGACTACGATGAATCAAACCTTTGGAGAAAAGATCTTCAACTTGGACTTTTAATTCGATTTTCTCTTTAGGCGACATTCTTCTTAGAGCAAGTACGATTGGTCTACCTCCAAGAATAATATCAATGCGAAATTCAATTTCGCGCTGAGGTGGTAAAGAAGTTACGTCTCCGAAAATATCCGAGAAGTGTTGGACGATAGGAGTAGTGTTAAGATCACTAAGATAGGAATCAATAGAAAAGATGAAACTTCTGGCAAAATCTTGAGGCAATCAACATTGGATTACTAGGGGTTCACCCTTATCGCTAAATAAAGAAACTGCAAAAGCTTTACAAGAAATGACCGCATCGAACTTTCTTAGCCAAGTTCCACCTAATAATATATCGAATGATTCGAAACCCAAGAAATAAAAATCTCCGGTGAAATGGTGTCTGCCATCCTTAAGTAGTTTCACTCCTTTACAAATCATTCTAAGGTTTACGGGTCCACCGATGGGATTTGATACTCATAAGGATTCAGATGAATGCTCGGGTTTCAAAATATGCTTAAGTTTGTCACATAAATCAACCGATGTAAAACTATGAGACACACTAGTGTCAAATAGAACATGAACAGGTAAATCATGCAATGAAAAAATATTACCTTAAAGTGTACCTTTATCATCTACTACCTTAGGAGTAGAAGTAGTCACTACAAGGACTCCTGACGGGGTTCCTTTCTTTTGTGTGGGACAATCGCTCTTGAAGTGGCCAGGCTGCAAGCAAATGTGGCAAAGATCTTGCCTTGCCATCTGAACTGGTGAGACAGATGCTCCTATGAAAACTGGGAAACTATTGGCCTAGTGATCTTTTCGATTGCCTTTAAACAGGTGATAGAAGATATATCAATGGGCTTCCTCTAAGCATGTCCGATCCCACTCATATTTTGCAAATTCTTCTTCTGCTGCTCAAAGTTAAACTTTCTCTTCTAGGAATTGTTAAAAACTGTTGAAGGAGTTACGGGGTGAATAACCGATGCTCCCTTCGAACTCGAGTTTTCATATCTGAGGGTCATATCCAAAAGACTAGTGAAACTGCCATGAAATGGGTAGTCAAACGATCATAATATTCTGGACGAGCGCCGGCTTTGAACTTCTCATTCTTTTTAAGCGGAGTCTCGATCAAACCTAGTCCAAAATTGGTTAGCTCGTTAAATTTCCTTTCATACTCTAAAAATGACATGCTTCCCTGCTTAAGATCAATAAAATTACGATATAGCTGAGATTTTCCAGCTTTAGGCATCCATTGGGTCATGAATACTTCCTTTAACTGCACCCATGTGATGTTTGCTTCTTTAGTGCGGGTGGTAACAAATTCCCACCAATCTTGAGCAGCTTCTTGCAACTGCTAAGTAGCCAGTTAACGCTTCTGGGCATCGGAAATCTCATGTACGGTGAAGTTTCTTTTCAAGCTCTTAAGCCACTGCTGAGCTTTAATAATGCCTTTCGACCTCGAGAATTTAATACCACCAAGCCGTGCGTACTCTTTGCAAAGCGTAGTGAACTTAACCAGTGGAACATGGGCAACTGGTGCGACTGGTGCAACTGGTGCTGCAACATCTAGCACGTGGCCATTTCCTCTTCCCCAATCTCGAACATTTTTTTTATTGCTCATCCTGAAAAGTCAAGGGTGGGTTTAGAATATGGAGAAGCACAAAACTTAAGGAAATCCTAATCAAAGCGAATTTTAACAAGGAAGATGTATTTGAGTTGACAGTAAATTTTTGAAAATAGATTGGATTATTAAAAATATTTTATATTTTCAATGTACGCTCTCTTAAGAATGATTCCACTCATTATAGGGCATTACTAACCTTATTCCTAATGAGTTTACCCCTAAGGCTAACGTTTTCACTAAACCAAAGCTCTGATACCAACTATGATGACCCGCCCTTTTTGAACAACTTAAGCTGACAATAAACCATCCTTGTCCAACTTAAACCGCTCATAATAAGACAAATTATCAATTTGTGGTATTAAAAATAGAACCAACGTAGAATTACATATAGAATAATATAGAATCTCGTAGCGGAAATAAGTAATATACATAGTAGTTCATAAAGCTACTACACAAAATACATCAGAGTTTCAGACTTTAATTATACAATACTAGAGATACATAGGAGTTTACTAATGCAAGCCAAAATGAACATAGATAACTAATAATGGATAGAGTGGAGTCTTCAAACAAGTCTTCGGCTCCCAAAATAAGCACGGCTCACATACTACAATACTCAGGTTGACCCGAGCATAAAGTAAAACAATATACTCGAGTCAGGACTGGATGTTCTCATGGAAGTAGTCTAACTCGAGCAAAATATACAAAGTAACTCAGGAGATGTTATAGGATTTTCCATCTCTTAAGGATCCATTAAACTATTTATATATATAATAGAATACACTATATATGTAGTGTCTATCAGTAATATAAACTATCAAAATAGCGTTAAGGCTTTACATTGATCCCCCTTAACACGTTTTTAAGCATTGTAGTATAGATTGCATATAAAACACTAGTCAACCGTCGGTGGATAGGGATGCACCGTGATACGACAACACTAAACGGAAATCGTAGTGGCCCCGTATAGAGATAAAAATATGACAAGGCACATGAGGCAATGCCCAAGATAGGATACAACCAGTTTACCCTTCCCGACTAGTGGTAACGCATCATAGCCATGATCATCCAACGCATCCAACACTCCCATAATCAAAGGATGATCAACAATAACAACCGAAATAAGGATATTCATACAAAGAAGTGTGTCCGCTCGGGGCAGTTACCACGCATGGTCGGTAGGGCTCCTGTTTTAGCCATTTCAAATTTACACAAGTGCCAGGCTAATCCATCATTGTTATCTTTCTTAAAATCCGTTAAACGTACGCCAAATCCAACCACTTTATTCTGGATCATCACTCCACGTACATGGTTATTAAAGTGGTTCCGGTATCGACAGAGAGTATGCCCATATCCGGCCCCGGTCTCTTTAATTACCAACGTCATTTTCATACCGCTTGGATATTTTTGATAAATCAAAATATCTCTTATTTTCAAATAACATATCCTCATTTGATTTCAACAAACTTGGATTTAAAATCAAAAGATTCAACTTTTAAACAAATATTTCATTTTTAAAAAATTAGCCAAATTGCATCATTATTCGGATTTACAAAGTTAATCGAGTCTTTAAATACAAAAGTTTTATTATTAAATATTCAATTTAATTAAACTTTGGAATTAATTTACTTAATTACTTAATTTAACATTTTAATTCAACTTTATTTCAAAAAAATCCAGTTTAATATTTATATTTTAATTCAATAAAATCAATTAAAATTATCTTTCTAATTACATTAAATATTTAATTAAAATTTAGTTACATATACAATATTAACAAATTTAATTAAATTTCAAATAATCAAATTAACAAGTTTAAATATCATTAATCTTCAACATAACTATTTTAATTCAATTTCATAATTTTAAAATAGTTCAATTAAATATTTCATTTAAAATCTAAATTCATTTATTAGATTTCTAAAATTAAATATTAACTTCAACGTAAAATCTAAATTCCAAATTTACGTTAAATTTCCAAATTATCTCAAATTTAAATATTAAATATCCAAAATAAATTTCAATTGACAAGTCAGTGTTTATTATTCAAATTTTCTATCATAGGTCAGGTGATTTAAATTTGGGTATTTATCATTTCAACCCATGTACCGGTTCAAAATTTTAATGTCCAAATCAATGCATACAGCAATAATATAAGTTGATAAGGTATCAATAAACCAATCAGCATCCAACATTCAAAATTACCATTGTTAACGAGTTTCACATGTAATATGGGATCCCAATCAATCATATATCGCAGCATCAACTATCCACGGTTTTCAATTCCAACATCAATCATATTTATTAACCAGTTATTTATAAATAATCGCTGGATACTTGCAATATGAAAATCTAGTCGTGAATTGAAAATCACACACCTTCGCGGATTTGGAAAACAAGCACGGTGATACGGATTTAGATACACACGCATATACTAGAAAGGGAATGCGGTTGCAGCCTAGACGGAAAGCTTTCGTGTACGGGAACTTCGGCGAAGTGGACTATGTACAGAGCAAGGTGCGGTCGAGTGCGGGTTTCGGATGAGGCGGATGTTGGTAGGGTGGCTTTGGTCTCGATCATGGTTGATGTTCGGTGCCACGGTTGACTAGGAAGAGTTTGGGAGCGGCTGGGTGCTCACAGGGGCTGGGTAGGTAGAGGTTTGGGCATGGGCGGGTGCAGGTTTGATTTTCGGGTGGAGTAGATGGTGCGAGTTTGGGTTGGTGAAGGGAAGCTTGGGTACGGCTAGGGTAAGGCCTGCTGCTGGGGAAGCGGGCACGGGCTGCGTGTCGGGTTCAAGGTGGCAGCGGCACTGGGTTCTGGGCGCAGGTCAGTTGTAGAATGCAGGAGCTAGGCCGAGGAAGCTTCGATGAGTGGAGGTGGGATGGGTGAGGATGGTGGCGGGTTCAAGTAGGACCGGGATTGCAGGCGATGGATGGCTGGAGCAGGCGGGACTGGGCTGTGTCAGTGATAGGGTGCAAGTCGCTGGGTTGTGGGTTTCATGAACGGGTGGGAGGTGGAGGACTAGTGAGGTGGCTCGGGTGGGTTTATCAATGGGGTCAGGTGGTGGAGGTTTTGAGTTGTGGTAGGTTGGTAGGGTGGTGGAAGGGTAGCTAGGCAGTGGGGGCGCGGTAGGGGTTCGGGAGCGGAGGGTTGGCTGGGTCGGGAGGGGTGCAGGGCTGGTGGGGAGAAAAATAAAGAAGACGGGAGGGGGAGAAGGAAGGAGGTTACATTGGTTATATATGAAAGTTTTTTTGTTTTATATATTATTATTTTTCTCTAACTTTCATAACGAAGGAAAAATATGGTAGCAAGCATCTCCAACAGATAACAAATTTTCGATGCGGAAAGGCGGGGTTTCGATGCGGGGATGTGTGATTCGGCGAGGCGCCTGGATGCCAGGCGCTTGTTGAATAGGCGCCTTATTGTGAGGCGCTTGGCATCCAAGCGCCTGTAAAATAGGCGCCTACTTAAATTCCCCCCAACGGTCGACTTCCAACGGCCATTTTTTCCCTTCAAATATAACTCCACCCTCTTCTTCCATTCACAACCAATTTCCTTCCTCCATTACAATTTTTTATTGCCACTAATCTCAACTGAAAATGCACTCCAATTTCAACGTCTATGCTGCAAGGTCCAGTTTTGAAGACTATGACTTACAAGACGTTACGGTTTCGATTGGCGGAGAAGTAACTAATGCAAGTCGGAGTGCTACGGAAGACTACGATCTTTGCTACGCTTACTGTGCACTCTCGATCGATCCTATTCGAGGGACCGATCAAAGTGGTGAGTCTTTTTGGGGCAAAATTACTAATTGCTACAATCGAAAGAATATCGATCCGAAAAGAACGCTATCTTCAGAAAGGTCATTATGGAAAAATAAATCGTCAAACGCAAACGTTCCATTCTCAAATGTTCAAGTTAAAGCAAACGAATCCTAGTGGATTTGGAAATGAAACGCATTTGGTAAGCTTTAATATAATTTCATTGTTTTACTTTTTATCATTGTTCTCTAATTATACTAGTTATTTTTTTTAACAGAGAACGGCGGCAAAAAAGTTGTTCAAACAAATCTATAAACCTGATGGTAAAAAAGCATCACATTTTTATCAGTTCATGCATGTTTATGACATGTTGGTCTAGCATGTTAAATGGAAATCATCGCTTCAGAAAACCGTTCAACAAGTTCAATCAAACAGTGGTCGGGGTAAAATGCCTAGAGTTGGAGAAAGCTCTAGTCCTAGGGAATTGCAAGGAAGCTACGGTTTAGGATCAGAAGAAGACCAACCCTAACCGAAGATCATTTTGTTAGGCCATAGGGAGAAAAAGCGGCCAAAAAGAAGTAGACTGCTGGAGGGGATCAAGTAGAAATTAAAAAAATCCTGCTTGAATCTGAAGATAGATTTAATCGGGCAATGGAAACTCGAGCAATTCAACACCAAGAAAAGTTATCAAGAATGGATCAACTTCTTGCTGAAAACCGGCAAAGAGATGAAGATGCAATAATGTTCATGGATACATCATACATGTCTGTAGAACAACTGCAGTATACGGAACAAAGGAGGAGAGAAATTATGAGGCATAAACTTGAAGAGGGTCATTAAATGAATTATCGTTTTTACAACCTTTGTATCTTTTAATTACCGTTATTTGTATTGTGTTCTGAATGCAAGCAATTATTAATATAAGTGTTTTCATTGAAAGTGCATTACATTGAAAAAAGATTATAACAACATTACGTAAATTAAGCATAAACAGATTACAATAACAATAATAAGTAACAACAACATAAACAACAGTAGGAAAAGTAAGAATGGAAATATAGTTTCATTGATTTCCAAAAAAGCTCCAAAGATGATCTGTGAAATCATTTTATAGTCTTCGATGCAGTTGAACACTATGGTAATACATTTGGCTTTCTACATGAAACTCGATTTCTAGTGCACTTCCAATCATATCGTTGTACCAAACAGGTGGTGGAGTTGGAGTGCCATCGTAAAAGTAATGTTCTTCCATGTCTCTTTCGTCCTCTATAATCATATTATGTAAAATAATACAATGTATATTATTTTGTTCATTTTAACTGGTGACCAAAGTCTGCCTGGATTACTGACTATGGCAAATCTAGACTGAAGAACCCCAAATGCTCTTTCAACGTCCTTCCTCTGGCCTTCTTGCATCGCTGCAAACTTTCATTGTTTATTGTTTTGTGGGTTAGGAATTGTCTTGACAATGGTACTCCATTTAGGATATGTACCATCGCCAAGATAATATCCATGATCGTACGTGTTACCTTCTAGAGTAAAGGTACAAGGAGTTGATTTACCGTTTGCTAAATCATTGAACATCATAGATCGTTCGACTACATTAAGATCGTTGTTCGAACCCGGCATTCCAAAAAATCCATGCCATATCCATAAGTCATACGACGCTACGGCTTCCAGAATAATAGAGGACCTACGAGACTTACCCTGATAAGCTCAACGTACGCCTTCGGACAATTCTTCCATTCCCAATGCATGCAGTCCATATTGCCTAACATTCCAGGCCAACCTCTACTACCATGCATATTTAATAACATTACTATATCCGCCTCGTTCGGTCTGCGTAAGTATTGATCACCGTAATTGTCCACGACAGCTTGACAGAAATGCTCCAAACACTATATTACCGTGCTTTCCGCCACTTTCAAATTTTCATCAAGCGCGTCCACCGGCCCTGCATATGCAAGCATTCTAAGTGCAGCTGTCATTTTTTGAATTCCAGTCAATCCCATTATACGAGATGCATTGGGTTTGAAGATAAAATATTTGTCATGCTGCTTGATACATTGAAGGATTCTAAGAAATAGAGGATGCCGCATGCGGAATCTTCTTCTGAAATCAGCATCTGCGTAAGTAGGATTTGGAAAAAGTAGTCTTCCATCAGTCTGTCGTTGTGCCATGAATGTCTACGATTTTTATACCGACGACCAACAACCGATACACCGTGTTGCCTGCTCGATTGACCAACCTGTAGTGCAGCCTTACTTATTAGTTCCTTTTCGCGACGAAAATGATCTTCCATCATTTCATCAAATTCATCGTCGCTATCATCAAAAAAAAAAATATTCTTCTGCCGCCATTTGTTATATTTGAAATTGTATGAAATATGAATGAGCAATAATACTTCTCAGCATCTAACAAGACTTTTATAGCTTAAATCACATGTTGGCTTTCTTAACAAAACAAACAATCACTTGCAGGTAGCATTAATTAAATTCAACCACCATCTATAAAGTAGATTCCATTTATGTCACGGCTGTAGTGTCTCGTCACATCTAAACACTATTGACTGTTGATGCAGTGTCTTGTCCCATCATACAACTGTACCCATGTTCTTAACATACACTATTAACTATTGATGCAGTGTCTTGTCTGCAATGCCACGTCTGCACTGTCTTGTCCCCTCCATACACTATTGACTGTTGATGTAGTGTCTCATCCCATCATACAACTGTAGCCATGATCTTAATGCAATAATACAGAATGAAACAAGACAATGTTACTTAAACCCCCAAACATTAACACAGTCAACGACAACACATACATAAACAATAATACACTCCATAATAATACGCTCCATAATAATAGACTCCACAATAATACAGCCATAATAATAATACACTCCATAATAATACACTCCATAATAATACACTCCACATTAATACACTCCACAATAACAATACACTCCACTAAGAAACTACCAGTTACGGTCAAATTGTAAGTTGTACATGATATTTCGGAGATGTCTTATTTCTCGTTCTAGCTCGTTGGCATATGTTATGGCCCTTGGGCACAGCCGTTCATTAACCCATTCTGCATAATTGCACCCTTCAGGCCAAGAAGGACACAACTAGATTCGACGACTAATATCTTCGCCATCAGCTCTAACCCCAACTTCAACCTTATAACCACAGTGGCAAAATACTGTGTAAGAGTCAACCTCTTGTTCAACCGAAGGTTGCAAATTTGGTACTTGTTCAACCTCCTATGGTTGTTGATGAACCAATTGTTCGTGTACAGGTTGAACATCTTCTTGAAGTGTGAGTAGGTCAAGATTTGGGAATTCACGAGCAACGTCCTCGTAATGCTGGTCTTGGTAATTGATATTTCAATCTTCATCAGTGTGTTCGCTTTCCGTTGGAATGTACCCAGCATCAGAGTCAATAGATGTTGACCAGGAAGGCATTGATATAAGGATTAGAAGATTAAAGGAGCGGAGTTGTGTGTTTAAGAAGAAAAGCTCTTACATATATATTGAAGCGTGTAAATGTTAAAAATTATTTATGTTTAAATATTAGCACTGTATTTTGATTTGACAATGCAGTAGAAAGTTAAATTACTCATAAACAAGACAATAATAAATATGCATACACAGAAACAATAATACACTCAACAATAATACACTCAAATTATGAATATCCAAATCGTTCTAGCCAATTTTGACGTATGATATAAGCCTCATGTCCAGTGAATGTGCTGTCATATTTGAGAAAGTAACGACCTTCAAATGTGGAACGGATTGGTTTAAACAAATTTTCAAATATAACCTCATTAATAACCGTATTGTACCGCATATAGGCGTTGCAGAAGTTTGCATAACCAGTCCTCAACTCTACCTTCGTACGTCTACTTCTACACTCAACATTGCTATTGTAAAGTTGAACAATAGTGTCCCAAAACTGAATTGCCATTATCTCTTCATCATCGTATATCTGATCAGTTTGTATAAAAAAAATTACTAACAGTTTAAATTCTGTAGTTGAAAATATTATGTTACATATTGATTGAATTTATCGAACCTTTAAATGTTGTGACATTAGAATATAACACTTTATCTTAAATAAAGAGGTCATGATCCGCATCAAAAAAATGAAGCATGAGATTAACATCCACGTGTCAAACATCCATAAAAATTTTGACAAACAAACACAACTGTGTTTGGTACTTCAACATTTTGACTTCATATACGCTTAATAATAAACAAGCGTAAATTAAAATCAACACAATTCAATACTCAACATAAAGTATAATCGACATAATGCCATTACATATAGACAGTCACATATAACAGTAGCATCATCATCAACATAATATGAAACCAAATAATGTAAGGTGTGAAAATAATAACACAGTATAAAACGTCTAAATGCAGCACATTATTCTTTGTGATCGAAACCGCTACCAATCTCCTCATCATCTCCACTATCGTCGTCCCTGTCATCGTTGACATCATCAAATTCGTGAGGCTCAGGTCCGGCATGGAGCTGCTCCTGAAGCTGCTGAATCTGGGTCTGTAATCCCTGTATCTACGCATTGAACTGAGTCTGCTGCTACTGGACCGTAGTCTGGTAACTCTGATACATCAGCTGTGCATAATCGAGCATCATACGCTCAAATGCAGCAATCATCCGTCTATCATAATCCATGTACTGAGAATACTGATATGCGCACAACAAAAATTATACATAGGTGGAAAATATAATGACAAGTAATTTAAAGAACGGTTAAAACTCGTACAAACCCGATGAGGCTGATACAATCCGACGGATGGTACACCCGTAATACCGTCATTTGTAGGATACTACAAGGGGGTACTCCACCACCTGACCATGTACATCATATAATCAAAACGAATGAGGAGGGGGGTCGAAAGTAGGAGGCTGTGTGTACTGAGATGACGTAGGATCAAAGGTGGCAGACGGTATTGGAACTCTAACGGAAGAGGTATGCGGACCAATATGATTGGAGTTCAAACCCCGAATATAATCAGGCAACGCGTAAGCACGTGGGGCTACTCGAGCCCAATATGAATCAAAGTCTCTAAGAACTATAAAAGGCTCACCATCCACCCATCCTGCACCCCTCATCGCAAGAATATCAGCTGGTCCAACCCTAATATCACCATACATATCATCCCATGGTAGTGGATCTGATAGAATGCAAACTATATCATACAACTGTAGCCAACACTACTCCCCTAAATACCATATGAATGGACATGTAGGAACCTGAAAGCAAATCCTGCGTCGCAACATGGAAAACTGAAAAGTGAGTGGATGATCAGGACCGGGCTCTAGGAACTGTAAGTGCTGATCTCATGGACGAACAATAATGTTACCACGCCGCCTCATATCCATCTGCTGTCTAGCCTCCATCAGCTCATTGTGCACCCCTTGTGCAACACGTGACAAATGCATAGGAGGACCCCAATGACACAATCTAGGAAAGTAAATATAAGGTGTGGCATTCGCCTCTACAATAAGTCGGGGCTGCATATTGGCAGTATACTCGTAGTACCAAAATGGAAGAATGTAGCAAAATCCATACATATGTCTAGACCGCTGAAGCGCATAAGTATTTAATGCTACGTACAAATAACCAATAATAGAAGTAGCGTAATCATATATATGTAGTCCATCCACATCTACTAATCCAACCAAAAAACCAAGCCTAATAGTACCCTTATTGTTACTAAAAAATATAGACCCAAAAAGGTATCATATGAAGGCATGGATAACCGGAGTGTGCATATTCTCAACGGCCACGTACTCTACTATATACCGCTGCAAACAAGGGAGAGTAACAGCTCCTCCTCTAACCTCATCATCGGCCAAAGTCGGTAAATAACCCGAATATGACTCGTACTCCTCAAATGAACTATCAAATGGAACAGGGAGACGGTCCAGTCGACCAACCTCTATGCCTGTGAGCATATAAAAATCTAGAGGAGTCAATCCTAGCTCAAAATCAGGGAAATGAAATGTGTGAGTGGTAGGCCACCATCTCTCGGTGAGGGCCTCTACCAGGCAACGATCTACACGTGCAAATCTAGATAAAGCTAGAAATTCACCAAAAGGTGACGCATGTAGCCTATCCAAAATCGACTGCGGTAATTGATCAAAATACTCAGACATACACCTATACCAACTACCTCGCATCGCTACGGGACGAACCTAAATATATGATTATTTAATGTTAAAATAAACAAAGAATTATCATAAATATATATTTACATGGTTGTTCATCAAGCAATAAAGAAATAAACGTATACCTGTGGCGTCGCTATAGCTACAGTAAGTCGATGCGAAACAGTAGGGGGCAAGTCGTGCAACGATCGAAAATCATTTGGAGTCACGGTAGCATCAGGAGGGACATGAGCAGATACGATATCGGCATCGGTCGTATAACGAACGGTGCGTCTACCAGTTTTGACCGGACGGGGCGACATTTGGAAGCAAAGTTAAATTAAAAAAATTAACTGAAAAGAGGATGGAAGATGTAGAAATGATGAGGAGGAGGGGAAAAGTGCCTGATATAGGCGTCTTTATCAGACGCCTGTTGAACAGGCGCCTGGGCATCAGGCGCCTATTCAACAGGCGTCCGATGTTTTATAAACACCGACGCCTGTTGAACAGGCGCTTGATGCCCAGGCGTCTGCCCACATTTCTGTTGCAGAAATGAAGGCTCTAACATTTTGGAGTGTGGAAAATCGTATTTCCGCGCTCCGAATTGTTGGAGATGCTCTAAGAAGAAGGAGGAGCATGACTATATAAAGGGAAGGGAATATACAGATGTTCATTGATGCAATATTTATTAAATTTTGAGGCACAAGCAAAGAATATAGGTGGAAGAGAATTTGGGCTGCGAAAGGAGTTGAAAAGAATGAAAGAAATCATGGCTCCGAGGAATGGTCGTGGATCACTATTTTGACCATCTATTGTTTTGCAATAGAAGTCAAAATACAAAAACAAATCTACCGCGAAGATCAGCGCAATGAAACGAATCCAAATATTTATTCAAATCTGTGTTACGACGTTCATATAAAATTTTTCTCTGTCGTTGCTATTACCGCTTCGAAATTGGATGACAACGACAATTTTTGATAAACGAAACTACAAAGATCGGAATTGGGCGGAACGAACTT
Source organism: Allium cepa (assembly GCA_030765085.1). Classification (NCBI taxonomy): domain Eukaryota; kingdom Viridiplantae; phylum Streptophyta; class Magnoliopsida; order Asparagales; family Amaryllidaceae; genus Allium; species Allium cepa. Next base: position 782,285,298 of record CM060929.1, read on the forward strand.
TGACGTTTTAATCAAAAAAGTTTCTAGATTATTTCTATGTAACAACATTCATACTTTAAAAATTGATAACTTGCATATAAAAAATGTGCTGACCGAGTTTCGGACAAATTTTGATGTAGAACAAACTTCGTTGGCCTTGTTTCAATGGACGCATTTCAAATAACTAGTTTTCGTTGCCAATTTCTTTTTAAAAATAAATTTCAAAATCTTCGTTAAATTCTTATTTAAAATGTTGAAAAATCCAGGTTGTTACATTTCAAGTAATCCTACCGAACTCGCTTTACACCTATACACATGACTTTTCATATCTACTCTTCTGTAGGGTTTGTAAAGACCTCTAACATTCATAATGTAGCCATTTAGCTAGTTTATTACCACTTCTCAGCTCCATTCCCTTGTCAATATAAGAATTTTTTTCTTACTACCTTTCTTCTTTCCCATATTCTCCCAGGTCGGATTATTTTGCGATCCCAGGTAGGGCTTGTGGGCTCCTCCTCTGTCTATTGTTTATGATCATATATGCCTATTGAGCTATTAGGGTTACTTGCCCCTCGCCCCTCCCCAGGCTTGAACTCCTGTATCTGAATACATTTCACACCATTAAGACCTGAACTAGGTTTATCGGAAACATCTGTTATATTAGGTGGATTAAGAAATTGAGAATGGGGTTCAACGATGAAATTCCTCCCTCAATGTGTGTGCTAGGTATGGTTTGTTGTTGGTGGGTGATGTCATGGCTTCTGAATTGGATGTAGTATAAGGGCAACTCCAGTGGTCTGTTTACATCCTGAATATGCCCAAATTTTGTTTCCAGTCGTTCAATTCAGCCTTAACATTCAGCGTAATGTTCAGGATCCAATTCAGGATCATGAACTGGGCTTGGGCGCCCAATTAATGGGCGCCAGGGATTGGGCGCCCATTAAATGGGCGCCCAAGCCCCCCTCCCCCAATCCCCAACCCTCCGCCGTCTTCCGACGGCTCTAACCGGCCCCTGCATCTGAATTCCAATTATAAACGGTCATATTTAAAATTACAACGGTTATAAACGGTCATATTTAAAATTACAATGGCTATAAACGGTCATATTTATGATTTTCCTACATATATCATAATAATAATCAGATTGTAATACACACATCTCTTCTTCTATCACAATTCTATTCTCAATTCCTTAATATTGAAAGTATGTCTCATCCGTTTCAATCATATACCGAGGTGATGAATATGGATAGCTGGGATTTAGATTCTCAACCCTTTCAAAATGTTCATCCCCAAACTGCCCCCCTCTATCGTTCCATTCTTCTGCTGCATGGTCTGGCGATGAAGATAAGGATTTGTGTTGTATTTACTGTCATTTTTCTAATGACTCGGTAAAGAGGAACGACCAAAGTGGAGAGGCGTTTTGGGAAAAAGTCATGACTGCGTACAATAAAAACATGTTGAATTGGGGGAGGGGGGCTTGGGCTGCAATCACGGGTCGTTTTGGGAAGATCAATCGACAAACACAATTCTACGAGTCGCAGATCCACAAAATAAGAACAGAAAATCCAAGTGGAATGGGTGGCGAAGCTGAATTGGTAGCGTTTTGTAAAACATGATTTTAAATTTACATTCATTCTGATCACTTTGTTAATATATGATTTTGTGTTTCTGTTTTTTGTAGAAGAGAATGGCGAACGATCAATTCTTGAAATTATTTCCAAGAGAAAATGGTACAAAGAAACCCTACTACTATCAGTTTGCAAACTGCTATGACTTGCTTGTTAGTCAACAAAAATGGAGCTCAAACACCGCAAAAAACTTAAGAGATGTCCAGACGAAGTCGAAGGGGAAGGAAAAAACAAGTAGATCTAATTAAAATTCTAGCCCAGGCAATTCTTCTCATATGGACTCAAATGTATACCCAGATAACGAAGACGAAGAAGAAGTACCCGCATTTGATGAAGACGCTTGACCGATGGGGAAACGAGCAGCTAAGAAGAAAATTGTTGTTCAATCTCAAATCGATTCTCGTTTAGCCCTAATGCATGAAAAACATGCAAGAGAAAAATGCAGAATGTCAAAAAGGAAGTGCAGAAAAGCTGGCCGTGTTAAAAGAACTGACAGAGATTGAGAAGGGCCGCTTTGAGCTAGAGCGGCAATGTCAAGAGACTTTAGTAATGGAAAAGGATGTCACTGGAATGGACCCAATTACAATGCAATATTGGATGGAGTACAATCAACGCATTGTTGAGAGTAGATCTGGAACAGAACATATGTAGTTGACGTATTAATATGATATTTTTAGTTATTGCAGTTTAAATATCCATGTACCTTCAGTTCATATTTGCAATCAAGTGCTATTTTCAATTTTACAATATTCAATGGTATATCATTTTTTCGATGCATTATGTAAATATCAATATAGATTTACTTCATCAAATATAAATGATATTACAAACATATAAATTGAAGCATTCTACACTTCGTTACAGAAATAAAAAAGGCAAACTTATGTAATTAAACAAAGATCCACCATCCCCGACTACTGATTTCCATGAGAATTCCAAATATGTTCCATTAAATCCCTTTGGAGTCTATTATGAATAGCTGCATTACGATATACTTCATGATGATCGTCATGAATTGCGTACTGTCCTTCATTTCATAACGTGGCTGTGCGAAACAACTCGGGGGGTTGTATTGCCCCCTCATATTCAAAATCAGGATTATCCATACCGCGTTCGTCTTTAATGATCATGTTATGCCGAATTATACAACAGAACATAATTGTAGCCATTTTTGATCTCTTCCATAATCTACATGGATTGCTGACAATTGCAAACCTTGCTTGTAGGACCCCAAATGCCCTTTCTACATCCTTCCTTTGTCCTTCCTGCATTGCAGCAAATTGTTTATGTTTTGCCGTCATTGGGTTTCCAAATGTCTTTACAATTGTACTCCATTTGGGATAAATTCCATCTCCTAAATAGTATCCATGCTCATATGTGTTATGACCAAGAGTAAATGATACGGGAGTTGACTTACCTTACGCCAAATCATTAAACAAATGAGATTGTTCGACAACGTTTAAGTCATCAAGAGAACCTGACATTCCAAAGAAAGCATGCCAAATCCACAAATCATGAGAGGTAACTGCTTCTAAGATGATAGTTGGTTTTTTCTTTGCCGTTATATACTCCATGAAAAGCTTTTGGACAGTTCTTCCACTCCCAATGCATACAATCTAGACTTCCAAGCATTCCAGGCCAGCCCTTGCTTTCATGCATTTCACGCAAGCGCGTTACATCTGCCTCGTTTGGAGAACGAAGATCTTCCGTCCCATAAATGTCCACAACAGACTGACAGAAGTGATCTAGGTTTTCCAATGCTGTACTCTCTGCAATACGATATGCGTCGTCAAGGGCATCGGCGGGTGTACCGTATGCTAACATCCTAAAAGCTGCGATCATCTTTTGATGGCCACTCAAACCTTGTTCCTTTGCAGCGTCCTGCTTAAAAACAAAATAATTATTATTCTGCTGAATACTTTCGAGAATTCTTATAAATAATGGACGACTCATTCAGAATCGTCGTCTAAACATCTATGGACCGTAAGTTGGATCACGGGCAAAGTAATCTTACATAAGTGTTTTTTGAAATGCTTGCTGGTTACGGTTGATATATTTCTGACCCACGACGGAACCACCATGTTTTCCAGAAGTTGATCCATATGCTTCACGGTATATCTCCATCAGTTCCTCCTCCTCTTGTTGATGCGCTAACGCATACGCTTCTTCTTCCGAGTCACTGTCGCATAGCAATATAGCTTTTAGTAAACTTCCAGACATTGTTTGATATTTGAGGATAGTTGTTTGATATTTGAATGTTTTGTTAGACTAAATTGTGGTGAACAAGAATGACATCCATATGGTTATATATATATATATCATCTAATTCTTGAGTGGAGAGAAGAGGGGTTCGGTTTGCGGTCACCATCACGTACTGTAGCCACGTTAATTTGTCAGTCAAGAATCTCTGCTTTGTTGAGTGGAGAGAAGGGGGGTCAGTGTGCGGTCAAATCACGTACTGTACCGACGTTCATTTGTCGGTCAAGAATATCTGCTATGTTGAGTGGATAGATGGGGGTCAGTGTGCGGTCAAATCACGTACTGTACCCACGTTCATTTGCCGGTCAAGAATATCTGCTATGTTGAGAGATGGGGGGTCAGTGTGCGGTCAAATCACGTACTATACCCACGTTCATTTTCCGGTCAAGAATATCTGCTATGTTGAGTGGAGAGAAGGTGTGTCAGTGTGTGGTCAAATCACGTACTGTAGCCACGTTCATTTTTCGGTCAAGATTCTCTGCTTTGTTGAGTGGAGAGAAGAAACATCCATTATATAAATTCAAAAATCATTATATGTTTACATCATTTTAAAACCTTACATTATTCAAACTACATTGTCCAACATGACATTTACGGCTCATGAATTGAAGTTGCTTATGAAGTACTACATTCAAACCGATGAGATGTGCGATAATCAGGAGGCAATGGTAATTACTTTTTGGGACACTCTGGCTGAACTCTACAACAACGATGTGGGCTCTCAAGTCAGACGTACGGCTCAAGAGCTCAGGACTGCATACAGAAACTTTACTAGGGCATGCACGCGTTATACAAAGATTATTAATGAGGTAATATTGGAAAATGTGTTTGAGACTACACGTTCGACTTATGACGGTCGATACAATTTAAAATATCGCACGCCCTTCTTAGCCCATGATGCGTACTTCATACGTCAAAACTGGCTAGAAAGATTTGGATGGCCTTAAGATAACAGTTTTGCTAGTTGGTTATGTAACGTTCGTTAATGTGTCGAGAGCTTTCTGAATTGTCTTTTCAAATGATAATGCTGTTGTTGGTTATGTAACGCCTAGTTTCTTCATATTTGTGGTCTATTATTACTGTGTCGTTTTTAATCAGTGTTCTATGTTCATGTGCCTCACTAGTAGTTTTTTTATTTTGCGAGTAGGTTTTATAAATTTTCTATCTACTGTCACTATTGGTTTTTTTGTATGTTTATAAGTAACTAGTTAGTGCTTATAAGTATGCACAAACATATAGAATTCACATTGTACACCAACATATATAATTCATAGTTAAACAGACATATACAATTCACATTATACACCAACATGTATAATTCATAGTATACATAGACATATAGAATTCAAAGTATACTCGAGCATTATCATCCAAAATCCAAGAAAGTGAAAGTATATAAACATAAAGAATACACAGTATACTCAAACAATGACATACGTACATAAGCTATAGGAACTGCAACATATAATAAAACGTCTACTACGCATAAACTAAAAGGTATACAACTAAAGGGATGCAACGTCGTCGTCGTCAGCATCATCACCATCATCATCATCATCTCCGTCATCGCCATCGTCATCGTCATCGTCATCATCATCATATCCAGAACCATTATCATCGCTATCACCACCATCACCATCTCCATCGTCGTCATCGTCATCCCCATCACCATCATCCCCCTCGTCCTCATCATCCCCATCGTGCTCATCTAAACCACCAGCATCATACCCACTGGGACCAGCATCACCTCCGCCTTGTGATCCGAAAGGCTCATATACAGCAAGTCTAACTGATAGCTGATCAATCTGGGCCTCTAGCATCTGTGCATGCTGCATGTACATATCATGCATGGTGTGTGTATGTGCAAGAGTCATATCGCGAAATACACCAAGTGAAACTCTGGCCTAGTCCAATCTAGCAGCATACTACATAAAGATGATATTTGACATAGTAAGAAACCAAACAGAAAATAAAGGAAAAATGACAATAAACAATAAACGTACCTCATACGGAGGATATAACCCGACTGAAGGCACGCCAGGATAGTCGGGGTGATCTGGAAAGACTAAAGGCTACTCAATCAAAGTACCCGTCACGTCATATGCTCTAAAAGTAGTATCAGGCTCTAACTGCATGGGAGTCTGGGAGAACTGTGACGGAATCAGGTCAAATGAAACCTGCGGTATCTGAACTCTACCGGCTGCCAGATGTGGTCCTATATGATCAGAATTGACCCCACAAACATAATCTGGTATGATGAATCTACGGGGTGCTACTCTATCCCAATAAGAATTGTAATCCCCATCGATGAAGAAAGTACTACTATCCACCCATCCAGCCTGTCGTAGAGCATCTAAGTACTGATCGCCGATCACCCTATGTCTACCAAACATGTCCTCACAAGATAAAGGATCATATGGTATACGACGATCACCTGTAATCTGATAAGCACGTCTCTCTCCCAAATACCACATATACATAAATGCAGGTTATGCAAAGCAACCCTACGTGTAGATAGTGAATACGAAACCATCAAGGAATGGTCGTCCATCAGAAGACCTGCATCTGCTAGATGAGTCCAATGTGAGGCCCAAGGAGTCCAAATGATGTTACCTCGACTACGCATATCAAGCTGTGACCTAGCCTCCATCAAGTCATGCCGTACACCTAAGGGGACATGATGAACGTACTGCATAGTCTCCTATCGTTTCATCCTAGGGAAGTAATGCTCAGCAGCCTGACTAGCCGTGTCCTGGATGCGGGGATGCATGTTTGCCGTGTACTCGTAGTACCATAACGGCAACATATACCAAAAAGCATACATCTGCCTGACATCGCCAAGCGCAAATGAAACTAGAGCGGTATATAGGGTGCCTAATATCACCGTGCCCCATTCAGTAGTATGTAGATGGTCTAATCTGGTAAGAGATGCTAAATAGCCTAGTCTAACCGTACCTTTTTGGTTCGAAAAAAAGGTCGAACCAAACAGGTACAACAAAAATGCTCTAGTAACTGCATCCATCATATCGGCTCTAGCAATATAACTGGTGATGTACTGCTGCAAGTAAGTCAATTTAATAGAACCACTAGCTACGCAGGTAACATCTATCAATGGTAAAAAAAACTGTAAACAAATTGGGCGACTCGTATAAATCATCAAATGGAAAAGGTCGAAGACCATGTCGTCCAATCTCAATCCCAGTAAACATGTAGAAATCAACTGGGGTGATACCAAGCTCAAAATCTGAAAAAAGAAACGTATGCGTGGTGGGCCACCACCTCTCAGCTAATGCCTGAATGAGAGGTCGATCAAAGGACTGAACAGGTATAATCGACAAAAATAGACCAAAAGGACTAGCATGTAGCCTCTCAATAATAGGACCGGGAAGATGATCATAAAACTGGGTAATGCACTTAGCCCAACTACCCCAACAGTGAATGTAATGGTCATATAGATAATTTATGAATTAACAATTTTTGATACAGTAAGGGTTATTTAATATGAGTATGTAATGTACATATTAAAATAACAAGTTATAGTAATTTGCAATTTATACCTGTATGCTCGTCAAAGCGGTTTCGACTCTATGCCGATAACCATCTGGCAGCTCATGTAGAACACGTAGATCGTCAGGTGAAACTCCAGGTGATGGCGGAACGTGTAATGGTCCAGCTTGCTCCGCTGGATGTCTGTGGACCTTTCTTCTGACGATTTTGGTTGGACGCGGCGGCATTTCCTTTAAATTTTCTAATTTTTAAAAAAAATTAAACTGAAAAAAATAAGAGAAGGGTGAGGGGGAGGGGAGGCGGTGCCCATTTTATGGGCGCCTTAGTTCAGGCGCCCATAAAATGGACGCTTGATTGTCAGGCGCTCATTAAATGGTCGCCTAGCCATTGGGGCCCAACCCAGCATTACGGGCTGAATATTCAGCGGACTGAATATTCAGCCCGTAATTCACTGGAGATGCCCTAATGCACAACATTCAGCGCATTCGATTATGCTCTTATATCTGTGTAGATAACTTAGGCCCCTGCCTCCTTACTTGTATTGTTAAGTGTGTTCTCCTCTCTGTTAGTTATCTTCTTACCCAGTTCCTTGGTCCCCTTCGACACTACTACCTGTGCTATCTAACTCATGACTTCTCTCTTCTTCTTACTTTAGGAAGACGATTCAATGTCCTTTTGAACACTTTCTTAGTCATTGTCAACTGTTCTATTGCTTCGTTAATTTCCTTTACTGTTTTTTAAGGCTGTTACTATCCTCTTGCTCACCAAAGTCGTCATCCATGTCAGGTTGATTTGATTTATTCACCATACTCTTTGGTTCTCCAACTTTATTTTTCTCTAAGGGTTTTTTTGCTTCTACATTCTGACCTTTAACCTCTTCTTTTTTTCTCCAAAGGTAACCGCACCTTTATCATCAGGCATTGTGATTTTTTATGTCCAAAGAAAATGTAGTTGTTACATCTAGACGGAGGATTCTCAAATTCAATCCTTTGTTTATGCACTTTCATCCTCATAGACGCCTTCAAGCACCTCTGGGAAATCACCATCTTCCTTTAAATTCAAAATTTCCCTAGCATACAATATACGACTTCTATTTGATGTAGGCATATCCATTTTAATTGGAAGATCAATAGAGCTTACCAAAGAAGAAATAGATTCTGCTCCCCATACATAGAAACTCAGCCCCGGTAGCATGATCTTGACTGGTAAGGACAACAGTAGATCCTTGTCTGTTCTTATGTTGTGGTTGAATCTTTTCATGACCATCAAATTCTTATCAAAAAAATATGCACCTTCACTAATTATTTTGTCATAATCTTTTTCATTATTGAATCATGTTGGGATCCCTCCTTAATTGGAGAGTTTCTAAAAAATTCTAGACGTTTCTAGAGAAATCTAGAATTTTCTAGAATGTTCCGGAGAACTCTAGAGAAGTGTAGAACTCTTTAGAAGCTTGTGGAAGAGTGTGGAACCCTCTGGAATATTGTAGAGATGTGTGGAACCTTCTGGAACCTTACGGAAGAGTATGGAAGAATAAAGAAGGGAATGGAAGAGTGTAGAGATTCCTAGAGAGTGTGGAGCATTCTAGAGAATCAATCTCCACCACTCATTATGGAGGTTGAGTAGTATAAATAGGAGAAGGAGCCCTATTACTAGCCATCCAAGAATCCAAGAATCCAAGGAAGAAGCCACTTCTTAGAGTGAGAAAAAACTTGAGAGTTAGAGAGATCCTCTTTGAGAGAAAAGAGTGATAGCTTGAGAAGTCTTTATCCTCAAGCTTGAGTGAGCCACCAAGTGTGAGTTACTTTTGTAATCATATTATTGTAATCCTACTATTATTTTGTATAGTGGAAGAATCTCCATATTGTAGAATTATAAACTCTTGTGCTTCCATTGCTACTTTTAATCTTAAAGTGGCTATTTAACTTCACGAAGCGGGGAAGACCGAGATTTCCCCAACAGTGGTATCAGAGCAAGGTTCATCCGTAGCCGTAATCAAGCTCGTGTAAGTTCAAGATGGAGGATATTGTCGCTCATGATGGAGACATGTTCAAGCTCACAGCTAACAACTACTCCTGTTGGAAGCCAATGATGGAGGACCACTTGTATTGTAAGGATTTGCATGAGCCCATCATCTACAAAAATAAGGTGGAAGGAAAGAGTGATGCTCAGTGGGAACTGTTGAACCGTAAGGCTGTTGCTATGATCCGTAAGTACATCGACAAAACTCTCTTCGAGCATGTTTCTACTTATACCAATGCCTATGAATTATTGACAAAGCTTAAGTCCATGATTCAGAAGAAAACGCCTCGCAACAAGGCCAATTTAGTTCGACGGTTGGTGAAATTGGAGTATAAGGATGGTCATAGTATGATTGAGCACTTGAATAACTTCAAGGGGCTCGTAAATCAACTAAAAAAAATTGATATGAAGATTGATGATGAGCTACAATCCCTTCTACTCCTTAGTTCCTTACCGGAAAGTTGGGACACACTTGTTGTCATGCTAAGTAACTCAGCTCCGGAAGGAAAGTTAACCATGGATACCGTCAATGACAGCCTTCTTGGTGAAGAAGCAAGGAGAATGGAACGAGATGAGTCTATCCATCCCGAAGCTAATATTGTTGAGAATCAGGGTAGGAATGAAACCCGTGGACGTAGTAAGAGCCGAAATCCCCATCAATCTCGAGGTAGATCCAAGTCACGCTCGAAGATTGCATGCTATTATTGTGGAAGGATGGGTCACAAGAAAATGGAATGTCGAAGCTTCAAAAGAGACCAAAAGGCCGGTAATGTTATGCCTGACCAAATAAGCCTAACGAAGAAACAAGAAGAAAAGAGTACTACTGCCATAGTATTAAAGGACGATCTGCTATATCTCGTTGGTGAAAGTAACATTCTAAACATTGCTTGTGATGAGAGTTCTTGGATTGTTGATTCTGGTGCTTCCTTCCATGTTACTCCACATGAAAACTTCTTCTCATCCTACCAAAGAGGTGACTTTGGCACGGTGCAAATGGGAAATCAAGACAGAAGCAAGATTGTTGGAATAGGAGACATCACTCTGACGACAAGCACCAGATGCAAGCTTGTTTTGAAAGATGTGAGGCATGTCCCGACCATGCGCCTCAGTCTTATCTCCGCTGGGAAGCTAGATGATGACGGTCTAATGAATTACTTTGGTGAAGGAAAGTGGAAGCTCACCAAAGGAAGTTTGACAATAGCTCGAGGAAAGAAGGTAGGATCATTGTATGTAATGCAAGCTAAGCTGTGCAAAGGAGAAGTAAACATCTCTACTGATGATATGGACACATGGCACAAACAACTTGGGCACATTAGTGAGAATGGTCTTCACATACTCACTCAGAAACAACTCCTCCCTGACGTGAAAGGTAAACCACTTCATCCTTGTGCTCATTGTTTAGCTGGAAAACAACATAGGGTTGCTTTCCAAAGATCTTCTCCGCCCACAAGAAGAAAGAACATTCTAGACCTCGTACACACTGACGTATGTTCGATGTCTGAGAGATCCATTGGTGGTGCTCTATATTTTGTCACCTTCATTGAAGATCATTCAAGGAAAGTATGGTTGCACCTATTAAAATCAAAGGATCAAGGGCTTGATGCCTTTAAAGAATTCCATGCTCTGGTGGAGCGTGAGACTGGACGGAAGATCAAGTGTGTACGATCAGATAACGGAGGTGAGTATAGAGGTCCTTTTGAAGACTATTGCAAGAAATATGGCATTAGGATAGAGAAGACTCCACCCAAGACACCACAATTGAATGGGCTAGCTGAGAGAATGAACCGAACCATTGAAGAAAGAGTTCCTTGTGTGCTCTCTCATGCGAAGTTACCCAAATCATTCTGGGGAGAAGCTATAATGGCTGTGGCCGACATTGTCAACCTCACACCATCACTTCCTTTGGATGGGGCCATTCCTGAGGAAGTTTGGACGGGCAAGAGGGCTTTATATAATCATCTCAAGGTGTTCGGGTGTAGGGCATTTGTTCACATCCCCAAAGATGAGAGAGCTAAGCTTGATGCAAAGACAAAGGAGTGTATTTATCTTCGTTCACCTTAGGATGAATTTGTGTACTGGTTGTGGGACCCAATTAACAAGAGGGTTATTCGCAGTAGAGACGTTGTATTCTTCGAAGACCAAACAATTGAAGATATCAAGAATTCAGAGAGGCCAAGATTAAGAAGCAGTAAGAACATTGAACCTACTGTGGTTCGACATGAAGATAACAACATACAAGAAAGCAGTGAAGCTGAAGATCTTGAAATTCATGATGAACCAGTTCAGGAAGAACCTCAATCTAGCACTCCAATCGCACCAGAGCCAAGACGATCCTCAAGGGACAGAAGACCATCCATCCGATATAACACAGAGGAGTACGTTACGCTCACTGATGAGGGGGAGTCTCAATGCTATAAAGAAGCAATGAGTGATTGTCATAAAGAAGAGTGGAGAATAGCCATGCAAGAAGAAGTGCAATCCTTGCATGAGAATAACACATATGAACTAGTGGAGCTACCAAAAGGGAGAAGAGCTTTGAAGAATAAGTGGGTGTATAGAATCAAGACCGAAGAGAACTGTTCAAAGCCTCGCTACAAAGCTCGATTAGTCATCAAAGGATTTGGACAAGGAAAAGGTATTGACTTTGAAGAGATATTCTCTCCCGTGGTAAAGATGTCATCAATCCGAGTTGTGCTTAGCCTAGCAGCCGTGCAAGAATTGGAGATTGAACAACTCGATGTCAAGACGGCATTTCTACATGGTGACCTAGAGGAAGAGATCTACATGGAAATGCCTGAGGGATTCAAAGTTCCAGGCAAAGAAAATCTAGTGTGCCGCCTCACAAAGAGTCTATATGGACTTAAGCAAGCACCAAGGCAATGGTACAAGAAGTTCGACGCATTCATGGCAGAACATGATTTTAAAAAGACGGAAAGCGATCATTGTGTCTTCATAAAGAGAAAGATCTAAGCAAGAGCTTTGCCATGAAAGATTTGAGGCCGGCTAAACAGATTCTTGGGATGAGAATAACTCGTGATAGATCAAAAAGACTGTTATGGCTATTCCAAGAGAGATATATCGAGAAAGTCTTGGAAAGGTTCAACATGCACAAATCAAAGCCGGTTAACACTCCACTAGCTGGGCACTTCAAGCTAAGTTCGAAGCAGAGTCCGACAAGTGAAAAAGACAAGGAGGAAATGAAGAAGAAACCATACTCATCTGTAGTAAGCAGTCTCATGTACGCAATGATATGCACAAGACCAGATATCGCTTATGCAGTTGGTATCGTCAGTCGCTTCTTGGCTAACCCAGGGAATGAGCATTGGGTTGCAGTCTAATGGATCCTCCGATATCTACGTGGAACTTCCAAAAGATGTTTATGCTTTGGAAAAGGAAAACCTGTGTTAGAAGGATATACAGATGCAGACTTGGCTAGTGACATTGATTCAAGGAAATCAACATCAGGATACCTAACCACTTTTGCAGGGGGAGCTATTTCATGGCAATCAAAGCTGCAAAAGTGTATTGCATTATCCACTACAGAGGCAGAGTATATCGCAGCTACTGAAGCTTGCAAGGAGATGTTGTGGATGAAGAACTTGTTGCATGAATTGGGAGTGGATCAAGAAAAGTATGTCTTGAAGTGTGACAATCAAAGTGCAATTTACTTGGCAAAGAATTCAACATTTCATTCCCGCACAAAGCATATTGATACAAGATATCACTGGATCCGAGAAGTCCTCGAGGAAAAGCAAATACATCTTGACAAGGTTCACACAGATGAGAACTGGTTTGACATGATGACCAAGGTAGTACCAACAAAGAAGTTTGAAGACTGCTGTCAAGGTGCCAGCGTACTACTACCCCCCAATTAAGTCGGGAGGGGGAGATTTGTTGGGATCCCTCCTTAATTGGAGAGTTTCTAGAAAATTCTAGACGTTTCTAGAGAAATCTAGAATTTTCTAGAATGTTCCGGAGAACTCTAGAGAAGTGTAGAACTCTCTAGAAGCTTGTGGAAGAGTATGGAACCCTCTGAAATATTGTAGAGATGTGTGGAACCTTCTGGAACCTTACTGAAGAGTATGGAAGAATAAAGAAGTGAATGGAAGAGTGTAGAGATTCCTAGAGAGTGTGGAGCATTCTAGAGAATCAATCTCCACCATTCATTATGGAGGTTGAGTAATATAAATAGGAGAAGAAGCCCTATTATTAGCCATCCAAGAATCCAAGAATCCAAGGAAGAAGCCACTTCTTAGAGTGAGAAAAAACTTGAGAGTTAGAGAGATCCTCTTTGAGAGAAACGAGTGATAGCTTGAGAAGTCTTTATCCTCAAGCTTGAGTGAGCCACTAAGTGTGAGTTACTTTTGTAATTATATTATTGTAATCCTACTATTCTTTTGTATAGTGGAAGAATCTCCATATTGGAGAATTATAAACTCTTGTGCTTCCACTGCTACTTTTAATCTTAAAGTGCCTATTTAACTTCACGAAGCGGGGAAGACCGAGATTTCCCCAACAAATTCTTATCAAAAAAATATGCACCTTCACTAATTATTTTGTCATAATCCTTTTCATTATTGAATCACACCATAAAGAAACCATTCTCTCGAAAGGAAAGTGAATTACCTATCTGCTTTCTAGAAATTTTCATGAATGCCTCCAAACTCTTGAAATATCGTGTAGGTCCTTTTACATAAATGAGAACGCATTTCCTCCATTCCCCTTCTGCCTCAGATATAATTTTGCTCAAAATGACTCCTTTTCTCCTGCCATTGACTTCAATTGGTTCTATAAAATGCAGTCTTACCTCCTCTGGGCTGTAACATCCCCCCTTTTACAACATCGCTGTAGATTATCTTACGCGCATTTAAGCCAATAGGAAATTTCATATTATTTACAATCGATTTCTTATAAGGTTGCCTTTGGAAATTATTACGATGCACAGTAGTGTAGGATTTTTTTGCTTCCTATTTTCCACGGTCTGCCATTCACCGACCGCCTACCACTACAGTCTCTATCGAATTCCATGCCTACTTCTTCCACTCCGCCTTTCCCTTTGCTTTCCTTTTCAGTTTCGATCAGGAAATCGATGGTAAGTAGTCAAGATTGGAAGATAATATTGGATTAGCAAGAGAGATTTGAAAAGAGAAAAGACAACTAGAGAGATATTAAAGATTAAGATTATGCTATAACGCTAGCCGACATTAGGTTTTCGTAAAAAGATTGCGTTGTACTAATAATTCGAGTTTTTTTCTTTCGTATTTTTCCTTCATTATCATTGTTACCAGTTATGATGTTTGAAAAGATTGCATTTGTAATTGGTTATCCACATGAGGCAGTTGAAGGTGTTGACCCTTTAAAGAGTGTAGCTTCTATGGAGGAGGTTTGTTTTGAAAGGAAGTTCGGGAGTGGAGGGTGAAGGAGGTTAAGAGGGATGAGGAAAGTAATTTGAAAGAAAAAACGTTGAGGGATTTTGATGGGATATAATGTCGTTGGCATTTACTACAATTACCTCGATTGTAAAAGCTATAATACTTGAAACCACCATAGAATTTGGGGTTAGTGGAGCCGCGGAAGATAGGAAATCTTGCTCGTATATGGGATATGGGTGAAACCTCTGAACTTTAGTGTTTAAGTTACATCAGTTGAATTATGTGAATCATCAGAAGTGATGATTTTAGTTGAATCGGATTAAGAAAATGAGGGATTATTTGAGATAATTGTTTGTGTAGATTTTCCCTACAACAACAATGAATACCTTCATTAGCTACCGTAGGAGTTGCAACAACATCTCGATATTCTAAAACTTAAAGTGGATCTCGAGACTCAATATATATGTCTTCGTTAGCAAACAAATAATCTTCGGATTTTGATAGAGATTCTAAAGACAACGATAATTGGGATGTTTCTTTAGATGAGGCTATTCGGTCCAAAGCCTTTGAAGTTTTGAACTTGGCATATGCCCACAACTAGGGCCGAGGCTTGATCTTACCTCTGTCATCCACGTAATCTAATCTTTTAGTGTCCAAACTTATTTGTTATGAAGAAAAGATTTATCTACTTTCAACATGTCGAAATTATCTATCAACATGTGTAATATCACCTATTACGAGACCTAAAAGTGAATTTCTATAATGTTGTAGCCATCGCCAAATTTTATTTTAAGCAATGAAATAGGAATGATATTTTTCCACAACATAGTTAAATAGAGCAAATAAATAATTTGCAATATGTCTTTTAACATTTTTAATGCAATCGTTTATCTCGCATGGGTAAATTTAAAAAAAACACGGAAAATGATGATATGTCAACATATGAATATAGCACATATAATTAACCAATTATATATCTAGGTTTATACATAGTGGGAAAAAAAGGCTAAATGTAAATAGTAAGACTCTTCATTTTTGAACTTCTTTATTCAGAATCCAAAATAACAACCTGTCAACCTGAAAATACCATTCTACTCAAGTGAGCACCATGAGCTTATAGGAAAAACAATAATAAAAAAGTGGTGGACAAATGGTTTAAATAATATTTGTTCACTTAAAAACAGATATATATATATATATATATATATATATATATATATATATATATATATATATATATAAAATAGCGAGACCATGTCATAAAATAGAATGGATTATTCCCTCACCATCATAGCACAAACATCATCATCATACATACAATTAATCATAGTGATGCAAAAAAGTTCCATGATAATTTAACTTGCATAAGCTAATAAAAATGTTCTATAAAAACATTTTTCCCACAACTCATTATACATCATTGTATATTCAATTCACTAATGTTGGCTAGACATCTTAATTAGGTGTTATCAAATTTCATGTTCATTCCTCATATCTACCATATAAATAGGTCATATCTCTCTCCAAATTTTGTTTAACACATTTATGGACCCTCTAGTTCATTTCTAAGGATCCACTAATACTATGCCACCTTAATCCACATAGGAATTAGAAGTGCACTCGAACATAACTTATCAAGAGACTCCATCCCTGCGGGTGGCCTTTGGAGCTCCCTTAATTTTGAGAAAAACCAAAGTTTTGTGTTTCAAATCATTCATTATGATGGGTTATTACATCCTACTTCAGATCCATATGAATAAATCTCCTGAATAATGTCAATAAAAATAGGGGTGTTACAGGCTCCCCTTCTTAAAGAATTTCGTCCTAAAAATTCTGTAAGGACTAACTAGCAAGCATAGCAATCATCTGTAACATCTCCTAACAACCATACTAGCCTATCTGACTAGCAAATAATCTATATAAATCTAATATAGACATACCATCAAAGCAGACCAGGATAAGCCTTTCGAATCCTATCTTCAGTGTACCAAGTACAGTTTTCCTCGTTGTCGCTCCAGTGAACCTTTACCAAATTGACTATCTCGGTTCTCAATCTCTTCTCGTCTCTCGCTATAACCCGAACTAGTTGTCTAACAAAAGTCAAATCGGGCTCTACTACCAAATCCTCTAATTCTGTCCGAGGAATATTAGCCTCTAGGTCGTGCATACACTTAGAAGATGAGACACATTGAATACATAATGGACACCTGCCTAATTACTCGGCAATTCTACTCTGTAAGCGAGCTTTCCTATCCTTTCTATAATCTAAAATGGATCAACATACCTCAGGGCCAACTTTTCCGACTTTCCAAATCGTACCACACCCTTCATCGGTGATACTTTAATAAAAACCTTGTCACCTATTGAGAACTCCAAGTCCTTATGCCTTTTGTATGTGTAACTCTTCTGCCTGAATTGAGGTTTCTTCGTCCGTCCTCGGATTAACTCAATCTTTTCCGATGCCTTTCTTACCAAATCTGGACCTAAAACCAATCTGTCTCCGGTCTCTAACTAACATGCTAGCGATCGACTTGGTCTTCCGTACAAAACATCAAAAGGCGCCATTCCTATACTAATCCGATAACTATTATTATAGGAAAATTCAATCAAACGTAAGTGATCTTCCCAAGATCCACCAAAGTCCAATACACAAGCCCTCAACAAATCTTCGAGTACATTGTTGACTCTCTTTGTCTGCCCATCCGTCCGTGGGTGATAAGCTGTACTCATCTTGATCTTGGTACTAATACCCCTTGTAGACTCTTTCAAAATTCGCTAGTGAATAATGCGTATTTGTCACTGACTATGCTACTAGGAACCAAAATTTGTAAGTATAAATTCAAGGAGAAATTGTGGGTTGAATGATATTTGATTTTGGGTCAAATACTGGTGACCGATGAACGTGGAGGCCTCGGGATCGTGGCTGTAGGTAGGCAGGGATGGACGAGCTTTGGAAAAATGATCAGGAAGATTCCTGATCAATGTGGTGGCTAGGCATGGATAATCTAGGGATTAAGCTCGTGTTTCTGTATTGGTCAGAAATCGAGCTACTACGGCGTCTCTAGTGGATCGAGTGTCACCGGAGCTTGGGGAAACGTTGCATAGTTGAACGGAGAGGCTGTGGTGGCAGTGGCGTGGCTTCTGACAATATAGATCGTCAGACCGAGTCAATTTCTTTGGCGACCATTATTGTTCCAATTCAGGTTGTGTAGTCGAATTATAGGTTCGTTGCCGATTTGTGTTGCTGGGTGTTTTGATTGGTCGAGTAGATGATCGTCGACTGGTTGATGTTCCTAGCATCGACCAGAGGTGATCGAAATAGTTGTGCATGTGCACAACGTAATTGGGTGATGTCAGTGTGAAGTGATTTGGGAAGAAGGGTTGCAACTCGGAGTCGACCTCGGGATGTTTGCATGTTGGCTCGAGTTTGAGCTCATGCATTTTCAAGTATGTATCGAATGATAAAAACTTAGACAAAATTCTAAGTTTAAATTGAAAATTTTAGGGGTTAGCTCGGGGACGACTCGAAGCAAACATGCATTCATCTCGGGGAGCACTCGGGTGTAGCAGAACAGTTTTCAAATTTTAAAATAAATTCAAAATTTAAACATTCTTTAACCCACGTTTTTAAAAATAATTGTTTGAGTTAAACTTGGATTAATAAAGGTTTTTAGAGATTATGTTTAAAGTAGTTAAGATTATTTTAATCAGGTAATAGTTATTTATAAAATTAAATCTTAATTTATTTCTAAATAAATAATGTAATTAAAAATAAATTAAGATGAAACATTGTTTTTAATTCTTAGTTAACCTTAATCTCTTATGTTAACAATGATTAATTATAAGGGTTACTAATTTAATGATTAATTAAGATAAATAATTTATAATTACTTAAATAATTATAGAATAATTAATTAAAGGTTAATTAATTATTAATTTAAGGTTAATTAATTTACAATTAAGGATTAATTAATTAATGTAATTAACTGAGTAATATTTAATTAATAAAAGTAATTAAGATTAATTAATTAGTAATTAAGGACTAATTAATTAATAATTAAGGATAGTAAATCATTAATTAAGGTTAACTTGTGAAAATGATTATGTGATTAATTAATTATAATCACACGATTAGTTCATCTTAATTATAGATGATTGATTGTTATTGAATGCTTTGTATTGATTGATATCCCTGATATGTGGTTGTGATACTATGTGATATGAACTGCTTTGTGCTAAACTATGATATCTGTGAATATATTACCATATGAATGTGAAAACCCCATTGGCCTGTAAAACGGCATTTTAATTTTGATGCGACATGGGGTCGGATTCCAGCTGGTTATCTGAAACCCACATCGAACCTTAATGGTGAATCTTTGTGACTGATATATCCATGTATTTTAAATTAAGCGCTCACTATTCGCTTTAGCCGGGAGAGGACTTTTTGTCATTTAACCCATTCCCAAATAGTAATACGACGAAATGGATAGCAATTGAAGACGGTGAAGACCGGGTATCTTCGAGAACGATAGGATAACCTGTCGAATGACTCTGCACTGAGTTGCTCTAGTATAGAGATCTCCATATGTGATGGGGAGTCCAATCGGGATTGTGGATGCCTGGATTGTAAGGGCTTCTTTCTTTATTGAATGAAGTGCCTTCAGTTCCGTTTGAACCCGCTATGAACTTGTATGGTTGTATGTCTGACATTACACTTTGAGATATAAAGATGATCTCTATCAAATACATTTCTATTTGGTGGCGGAGAATTTATTCTCTTAGCTTAACACCCTTCTCTGAGACGTACAAGCTCAGAGGTTATGTAGTTGATGGTTATCAGTGATATACTCCCAATTTCGTAGTGTGGCATGCTAAGTGCTGCCGAGTGTTGCTGATTATTTGTTGATCAAAGCATGGCTTTTGTGTAAAGCATAGCTTTGTGGACGAGACCTCGTCGGACCTCACAACCCGAAAATGGTCGAAACAGGAAGAATGCGGCAAGGTTATGGGGATCACGTCCTTCGGGGTATGTCCATTTTCTTCTGAAAAAGGTGGTACCATGGTATGGAGCCCAGATATTTAACCTATGTGGTTGCTGAAAATTTATTGCTTTGTGGTTGTTACTTTGGGGTTGACGACCCTCGGATAAAGGTCGGTAACGACCGGAAAATGGCATATTCATGTAGTAGTTACCTACTTACAGAGGTAACCCAACCTTGTGTTGGCAGAGAGCTGGTTAAGTTCTCGGGGCATCCCTTCAAGGCGTACCCATGTGGCATAGGAAGTTCCTTAGCCTGACCATTTTTTGGAAATCCAACGAAATAATACGTTCCCTGTACGGTTTTAGTTGTATAACCTGCCATGCAGCATGGCGGTAACCTGCCATAAAACATTGTAGCTATAGTAGGCATACTACAAAATGTGTATGCTGGATAAGATAAATATTATACTTTCGCAATGTTTTTCTACACTATGCACTAGTAATAATATCAAAGAATTTTCTCGTATCACGTATGTTTGACTATCATAAGAAGAAATCTCCTCCAATTGTGCGATTGCATTATGTATGTGGTGGGAGATCTTATGGTAGTCTCATTTTCCAAAAGCATATCATAATTATTTTATAAATTGTTTTTTCCAAACAACTGTTTTTATGCACTCACACCAGTCCCATGGCTAACCCGGAGTTTATTGTTCCCTTCTTGAATTCTGGGTGCCCATAATTTCCACAAGGACAGCCTAGAAGCAGGTTATCCGTGTTTTGGAGCTAGCTTGGATTCAGAAGTCTTTTGGAAGCTATCAGATTTTGGAAAGCTTTTGGTTTGGAAATCTTTTGAAGTATTTGGAGTTTTGGAAGGCCTTGTCGAAGTTGAAGTATGTTGGAAACTTTTTAAAGCCTCTGTTGTCGTTCTGCTGTGGTGTTGTTATCATTCTATTGTTGTATCATGTATATATCACTCTAATGTTGGTATTCGTCTGTTGTAATCAAATATTATATCAAATGTTGTATTTGTGTTGTGATAAATGAAATCATCTTTTGTTTTTGCTATTTTATTTTCATCTGATGTTGTTATAAGCTCCATCCAAACTGGAGTTCATTGTTGAATCTCCGGTAGTCGCATACAAGCGAGGTATTTGATGTCGATTTTTAATCACTGGATTTCGGGTCATGACAAATGGTATCAAAGCTATGGGTCGAGTAAGAACTTTAGCTATGAGTATAACACATTAGGTGGCTCATTAGAGATAAGGTTATAAATACTCTAGAGTGAGTGTATCCCTAAGATATCTCGTCCGTATGGTCTAAATCAAGTTTTTTTACTATTTACAAATAGTGAGAATGAGCACTCGAAGAGGATGAGGTAAGGAACGGGGAAATATCACTATAACTAGTCAAGTCCCTGCAACAGCGAAAGCAGCTATACCTACTCAACCTCAGCCGAATCTGGCTGATCTATATAGAAGTTTTTCCAGACTTGGTGGTAAGCCGTTCACTGGCAAGGAGTCTATTGTCGAAGCACAGGCTTGGATCCGATCATGTGAAATAATTTTTAGAGGGCTAAAATTAGAAGATGATCAAATGTGATTAATAGCTTCTTGGGCAACTCCAAGAGGAAGCTCTAGCCTAGTGGGAGACTGTTACAGTGGATGAGCCGAAAGATGAGTTCACTTGGGAACGATTTAAGGAGGTGTTTGAGAAATGCTACATGCCGTCTGTTGGTATCTTCAGAATGTACCAGGAGTTTATGGACTTGAAGCAGGGAAGTTTTTCGTTTAAAGAGTATTTGAATAAGTTCAACGAGTTATCTCAGTTTGGTCCGGAGCTGATGAACATCCCTCTGAAAAAAATGAAAGATGTATTCGGGGAATGAACAAGAAATTCCATGAAAGAATGACTGCCCAAGTGAAAGCATCCTTCTCTGATTTGATCGATATGGGTTATAAATATGCTACCTTGGACAAGCAAGAAGTTGCGGAGGAGAAAGGAAGTGCAAGCAATCCGAATTGGAAGAAAAGGAAGTTCGGAGGGAAGAAACCATGGTAAGACAAGGAGAAGAAGAATAATCAGGAGGATAAGGAAAAAGACGTTACTTGTTTTAATTGTTTGTAAAAGGGCCATTACTCGAGTAGATGTACGAAGCCTAAGAAGCAAGGAAAGACGGATCAATCTATACAGACAAGACGCAGGCAATGCTGTTACTGTCGTAGGCCAAGACACGAAGTTAAAGATTGCCCAGAAATGAAGAAAGCTCAAGTAGCGAAGGTGTATGCGATCGAAGATAAACCTTCAACCTCTAAAGCGCATAAAGGAAAAGGAGTTTTAGAAGGTAACCTTATTATTTATGATAGAGCTGTTAGAGTTTTGTTTGACACGGGAGCCACACACAGCTTTATCTCCCAACAAACCATAAATAAAACTTGAACCTGAATTTGTCGATGAACCCATTTGCGTAAAAAATCCAGTTGGTGGCCCTGTGTACCTTTGTCTACGATGTAGAGAAGTTCCTATCTCGTATTCTCATCATCAATTTCCTATCAATTCCTTTGTCCTTGACTTTAATGAATTTGAAATCTTACCCAGAATGGATTAGCTAGCGAAATACAAAGCCAAATTAGATTGTAATAATCGAACAATTTCAATCAGAACCAAATTTGGGGATTTCATTGAAATCTCTTGTGAGGATTCGAGTCCTAAGAGAGATAAGTTGATGTATACTTTAGGATATCCCGAAACTAAACTGGAGTCCATACCTATTGTCCATGAATTTTCAGACGTATTCAAAGAGGTATAATCCTTACCTCCACATAGAGAAATTGAATTCAGAATTGACTTGGTTCCAAATGCTCATCCTGTTGTTCATGCAAGCCGTAGGATGGCACCTAGGGAAAGAATAGAGTTGGTCAAGCAAACTCGAGATTTGTTAGAGAAAGGGTTAATATGACCCAATGATTTTGATTGGGGTTCAGCTGTTGTCTTCATAGCTATATCTAACGGATCCTTGAGATTGTGTGCGGACTACCGGGATCTCGATAAAATAACTCTAAAAAACAAATTTCTGTTGCCTAGGATCGACAATCTGTTCGATCGGCTTCACGACGCTCGATTCTTTTCAAAGATGGATCTAGCCTAGGGATTCCATCAATTGCAAATTGCTAAAGATTGTTGTTATCCCGCTTTTTGGCAAAGCCGTGATACCGAAAGATTGGTCGAAAACAAGAGACAGTTCGTTTCAGAGATTGGTTGCATTCCACTTCGATGTGGATATCGATGAATTTTTTCCGAGTCCGGATCGGGCCACAATTAACAAGACATGACAAGAAAAGCCGCGAGAGCTAACGTTTCAAGTTTCAAGTCAATCCGAGTTCATACACGCAAGATATGATCGATTCAAGATGGAGGAGATAGCCCTTGTTCGAATCCATAAGATGTACCCTAGTTCGAATCCATGGCCAGAAATCATGTTCGCATCCATCGGTTCATACCCATCTACTTCGAATCCATCAACTTCGAAAGTCCTTCGAATCCATAAGCCCAACCTTCCTTCGAACCCATCTGGTGTCCAGGCTTCATATCCATCCCATTACCTTCCTTCGAATCCATCGCTGTAACACATGATGGAATCCATCATGTTCCCCTTGCTTCGAATCCATAGATGTTGCTGACCTTCGAATCCATGAAGACACCTCTCTTCGAACCCAACCAGTGTTGTCGTTTCGTATCGATCAGCTGAAGTGAGATATGATCGATACGAACGAGTCTCAGTTCAAATCCATGCATAAGTAAAGCCTTCGAATCGATTAAGTCAAAGCGGCGAAATTCAAGTGATGACTCTATCAACTCGGCGAAAAATGTGGATCGACTCGAAGAATGCGCGCCACGTCAACCTACTAGCGCGTACTTGGATCGACTCGAATCAATTGATTAGAACGGAGCGAAAAGTCCAGGAAACGCTAATTCGAATCGATGATATCTCGCGATCTACAAGTCCAAATGCTATGAAATTTTCACAGGAGCTTGTATACATGTTGAAGAATGTCCACGCCAAGTTTCTCCTCGATTGGATGAATTCTTGATCGATTCGAACGTATTTCGAATCGATCCCAAAGTGGGCCCAAATTCCCTGAGGTTGGGCTCGTGGGCCCCCTCACGTTCCATAAGTGGTCTCCCTAAATTTAGGCGAAATATCAGCCTCCTACATCTATAAATAGAGCCCCAGGTCATTCAGAAAAGGGGATCGGAATTCTGAAGCGCCAAGACTCTACCGGATTCAATTCCATACTTCATTATCACTGTTGTAATCAGATTTGAAAGCTATCACCAATTGTAATCCGCTGTAATCGATTGGAATCGTCAAGAGAATATCAAAAAAGTCATAAACTTCAGAGTGGACGTAGGCAAGATCGCCGAACCACTATAAACTCTGTGTTTGTGATTGTTATTTGTGAATCATTGTGATTGCTATTGCTTAGATCTGAGTACTACATTGATTGTTGCTGGTTTGCGATCATAAACGGGTGCTTTCGCGATATTGGGTGTTTGTGGTCAATTTTGACGCAAACAATTGTATTCACTTAACTGTTTCCAGGGGTCCAGACAAATTCTACGAATGGTTAGTCATGCCTTTTGGACTAACCAATGCTCCCGATACTTCGTAGACTTGATGACCCTTGTGTTCAAGAAGTGTTGAATAAATTCGTTCTTATGTTTATTGATGATATTTTGATCTATTCCAAAACCGAAGAGGAGCACACTGAGAATTTGAGAATTATTTTGGAAATTTTGAGGAGAAACATTCTGTTCGCCAAATTTTCCAAGTGTCATTTTTGGGTCAAGGAAGTTAGAATTCTCGGTCACATTGTTAATGAAGATGGAATTTCTATTGATGCTAGCAAGATTTCCACTATTCTAGACTGGAAGCAACCCACTACTCCAAAAGAAGTTCGAAGTTTTCTGAGTTTAGCGGGATACTGCAAAAAATTTGTCCAGGATTTTTCTAAGATAGCCGGTCCGTTGACTACGCTAACAATGAAGAATGTTAAGTTTGATTGGACTCCGAAATGTGATGAAGTGTTTCAGGAGCTAAAGAGGAGATTGACTACTACTCCCGTTCTCGCTATTATTAATGGGAATCAAGGCTTATTTGTTTATATCGACGCTTGTGGGGATGGTGTGGGTGCTGTGCTAATGTAGAATAGTAGAGTGATTGCCTAGGCGAGTAGACAATTGCATCCATACGAGAAAAACTACCCAAAGCATGATCTCGAGCTTCTAGCTATTATTTTTGCTTTGAAAATTTGGCGAAACTATCATTTGGATAAGAATCTCTTTAAGCTTTCCTAACACATTTAAGAGTTTAACTTAACTTAATGAATATACTTAATAAACCCTCTTTCTTTTAGGTGAAAAAATTGAATTATTCACCGACCATAAATCTCTGAAGTATCTATTTATCCAGAAGGATTTAAATCTGAGACAACAACGTTGGTTAGAATTTCTAGCATCATACGACCTGGGTATTCAGTGCATACCCGTAAAAGCCAACGTAGTAGCGATGCTTTGAGTAGAAGGCATGCTGTTCTCGCTTATCTGGTTGTCACTCCTACTCTTCTTGAAAAGATCGTTAGCAAGCAGAAATAATATAAGTTTCTTCGAGAAATTTATAAAAGAATATGTCAAGGTGAGGATTCCCATTTCGGAATCGATAATTGTGGATAAGAATTAAAGGCAGGATGTGTGTTCTATATATCTCAGATCTAAGAGGGAAGTTTTGGATGAGTGTCACAAGTCTAAACTCAGTATCGATCTAAGAGTTAATAAGATGTATCGAGATATCAAAAGAACTTTCTAGTGGAAAACAATAAAGAGGGACATATCTTTTTATGTGAGTCGTTGTGCTACTTGTCAACAAATTAAAAGTGATCAAAAGAAGATTGCGGGTTTACTCCAACCATTGGAGGTACCAAAGTGGAAATGGGATCAAGTGTCTATGGATTTCATAGACAGATTTCCACAAACTCGCAAAGGTAATGAAGCAATTTGGGTTATTGTGGACCGTTTGACTAAGGCTGCCCACTTTATCCCAGTAAAATCTACTCGGACGGCAGCAGGTTTGGCTGAATTATATATGACAGAGATTGTTCGTCTCCATGGTATACCTAGCAGTATCGTGAGTGATCGTGATCCGATCTTTGCTAGCAGATTTTGGGAGGCTTTTCAAGCTACATTGGGAACCAAACTGAACTTCAGCACTGCTTACCACCCGCAGTCTGATGGGTAGACTGAAAGGATAAATCGAATTTTAGAAGACTTTTTGTGTGCTTGTATTCTTGACTTTGGTGGTTCTTGGGAGGACCATTTGCATCTGGTTGAATTTTCATATAATAATAGCTATCAGGACAGTATCGAGATGGCTCCTTTCGAAGCTTTATATGGTCATCCGTGTCAATCACCTTCATGTTGGATCGAGTCAGGTGATAGTCTCGTTCTTGGACCAGATATGATAAAGGAAGCTGCGGAGAAAGTTGATTTTATTCGAAAAAAATTAAAAATGGCTCAAAGTCATTAGAAAAGTTATTAGACCGCAGGAGAAGAGATTTAGAATTCCAGGTTGGAGATTCTGTTTTCCTAAAAGTTTCTCCAATGCATGATGTGTTGAGGTTTGGAAAGACTGGTAAGCTGGCACCGCGATATATTGGTCCTTTTCCTATACTGGAAAGGATCGGTCCTTTGGCATATCGAGTGCAGCTACCTAATTGGTTATCTGGCGTGCATGATGTTTCATGTTTCTCACCTCCAGAAATATATGCACAATCCATATAGTATCATTGAAGAAGCCGCTCAGCTGGATTTGGAGATCACACCAAATCTGGTAGTTAAAAGAGATCCGTTGAAAATAATTGACCGTGATGAAAAGCATCTAAGGAATAAAGTTGTGAAACTGGTTAAAGTGCAATGGAGTGGTGATCCAAATGACTATACTTGGAAAACTGAGGATAGCATGCAGAAGTCCTATCCCAATTGTAGAGCGGATATTTCGGCTTAATCTAGTAAGCCATTTTTCTATCTTTTTCTGTATTCGTATATTCTTTGTTTGTTTCTCTCTCTTTCAATTTTCAAGGACGAAATTTTCTTAAGAGGGAACCTGTAACATCCCATTTTTTATTTAATTAAAAGTTAGTAATTAATATAAAATTTTGGAATTGAATTAAAATTAATTTGAAATTTCAAAACAAATTAGATAAGTATTGATTCGTGTATATGAGTAAGATTGTAATTTTTTTATTTGAGTTTAAAATTCAAAATAATAAAAGTTTAAAATTATTTGAATTTAAAGATATATATATATATCTATGTATGTATATGGATAGATTTGAATTTGAATTTGAATTTAAAATTTAAATAAATGTCTTAATAAAATAATTTGGATTCAGAAATTATATGAATGAGACTATTTATTAATGTATAAATTTGTTTCAAATTTATATTCTTTAAAGGTTATGTGTGTGTGCGTATTTTTGAAAATAGAAATAAATTAATAAAGCATATTAATATAAACTAAATGCATTTAAATATACATATAAATTTTATATAAAAGATATAAAAGAAAAGGCCATGAAAAATTACAAATGTAACATATCACATGAACAAATTAACAAGTGTTAAAATTTTAAGTAAAGGGATTTACAAGTGTAATGATCATATCATTTAATTTACAAGTGTCATGTTTTGTTTTTTTTTTGAGAAAATTAGTAAAAATAGGAAACTAGTTATATAAACCATTTCAACTTCAATTTCTCATTTCTTTACCACTTTCAAAACTTTAACAAATCTGAGAAAAAAATCAAAAGCTTGTGAAACTAGAAAATTAAAAATAACAAAACAAAAAACAAAAGATTCAAAACAAATACAAATTATTTCAAGCTCTCGAAATCATCTCAAATTTAGCAACAAAGTCGGTAAACAAACAGCAAAGAAAGGATCGTATCAGTGACTTAACAATTCAAAGCTTCAACTAAAAAAAAAAAATCAAAGATTCCATCATCAATTCAGCAAGAATAATCTCAGAATTTAAAAACTCAGGAATAAATCAGTTTACAAGCTTTGTTTCTTCTTTTAACAGGTGAGTAAACTCTGTTGAAATCTAGATTTGAACTAGTTGTTGTGATCATATCTTAAGTTAAGTTGTAAAAATTGGTTGTATCTGTACAAATATGAGTATATGTGATTGTGCATGTCTCGATACATCAATATGAAACCTATTTCAGGTTTACAGGTTCTAAAACCTGTTTCAAAAACCAAAGATCCTTCTCAAATCATTTTTAGGCTTTATAATCTAAATGAAACTTGTTTATATAAATAGGATTTGAGTTTAAAAATTATTTTCCAAAAGAATTATTAAGTGGTTTTCTAGGAAAAAAGGAAAAACAATGTAAACTATAAATTGGGTAAAAATCAAATATCACGTTTATTTGTTTCAATTATATCATCGAAACCGTTTTTGGAAATAATGATTTTTGAAAGTGAAATCATAATTTTTAAGTGTAAATTCAAGGAGAAATTTGGGTTGAATGATATTGGATTTTGGGGCAAATACTGGTGATCGATGAATGTATAGGCCTCGGGATCATTGCTGTAGGTAGCCAGGGGATGGACGAGCTTGGGTAAAAGGATCAGGAAGATTCCTGGTCATTGTGGTGGACGGGCATGGATAATCTAGGGTTTAAGCTCGTGTTTCTGTATTGGTCAGAAATCGAGCTACTGCGGCGTCTCTGGTATAACGAGTGTCACCGGAGTTGGGGGAAACGTTGCGTAGCTGAACGGAGAGGCTGTGGTGACGGTGGCATGGCTTCTGACAATCTAGATCGTCAGAGCGAGTCAATTTCCATGGCGACCATTATTTTTCCAGTTTGGGTCATGTAGTCGAATTGCAGGTTCATCGTCGATTCGTGTTGCTGGGTGTTTTGATGGGTCGAGTAGATGATCGTCGACTAGTCGATGGTCGTAGCATCGACCATATGTGATCGAAATAGTTGTGCATATGCACAATGTAACTGGGTGATGTCTGTGTGAAGTGATTTGGGAAGAAGGGTTGCGACTCGGAGTCGACCTCGGGAAGTTTGCATGCTGGCTCGAGTTTAAGCTCGTGCATTTTCAAGTGCGTATCGGGTGATAAAAACTTAGACAAAATTCTATATTTGAAATGAAAAATTTTGGGGTTAGCTCGGAGATGACTCAAAGCAAACACGCATTTGTCTCGGGGAGCACTCAGGTAGTTCTCGGGTGTGGCATAATAGTTTTCAAAATTTTAAAATAAATTCAAAATTTAAATATTTTTTAACCCATGTTTTTAAAATTAATTGTTTTGAGATAAACTTGGATTAATAAAGGTTTTTAGAGATTGTTTAAAGTAATTAAGATTATTTTAATCACGTAATTATTATTTATAACATTAAATCCTAATTTAAATAAATAATGTAATTAAAAATAAATTAAGATGAAACATTGTTTTTAGTTCTTAATTAACCTTAATCTCTTATGTTAATAATGCTTAATTATATGAGTTATTAATTTAATGATTAATTAAGATAAATAATTTATAATTACTTAAATAATTAAAGAATATTTAATTAAAGATTAATTAATTATTAATTGAAGGTTAATTAATTATAATTAAGGATTAATTAATTAGTGTAATTAATTAAGTAATATTTAATTAATAAAAGTAATTAAGATTAATTAATTATTAATTAAGGACTAATTATTAATAATTAAGGATAATAAATCATTAATCAAGGTTAATTTGTGAAAATAACTATGTGGTTAATTGATTATAATCACACGATTAGTTCATCTTAATAATAGATGATTGATTGTTATTGAATGCTTTGTATTGATTGATATCCTTCATATATTGTTGTGATACTATGTGATATGAACTGCTTTATGCTGAACTGTGATATCTGTGAATATATTACCGTGTGAATGTGAAAACCCCATTGGCCTGTAAAACGGCATTTGAATTTTGATGCGATAGTGAGTTGGATTCCAGCTGGTTATCTGAAAATCCGCATCGAACCTTAATGGTGAATCTTTGTGATTGATATATCCAATTGTTTTTAAATTAAGCGCTCACTATTCGGTTTAGCCGGGATAGGACTTTATGTCATATAACCCATTCCGAATAGTGATACGATGAAATGGATAGCAATTGAAGACGGTGGTGAAGACGGGGTATCTTCGAGAACGATAGGATAACCTATCGAATGACTCTGCACTGAGTTGCTTCGGTATAGAGATCTCTATATGTGATGGGGAGTTTGATCGGGATTGTGGATGCCCAGATTGCAAGGGCTTCTTCCTCTATTGGATGAAGTGTCTTTTGTTTCATTCGAACCTGGAACGGACTTGTATGGTTGTATGTCTGACATTACACTTTGAGATATAAAGTTGATCTCTATCAAATACATTTTTGTTTGGTGGCGGAGAATTTATTCTCTTAGCTTAACACCCTTCTCTGAGACGTACGAGCTCAGAGGTTATATAGTTGATGGTTATCAGTGATATACTCCCAATTTGGTAGTGTGGCATGCTGAGTGCTGCCGAGTGTTGCTGATCTTGTTGATTAAAGTATGGCTTTTGTGTAAAGCATAGCTTTGTGGACGAGACCTCGTCGGACCTCACAACCCAAAAATGGTCGAAACAGGAAGAATGCGGCAAGGTTACGAGGGTCGCGCCCTTTAGGGTATGTCTATTTCCTTTTGGAAAAAGGTGGTATCATGGTATGAAGCCTAGATATTTAACCTATGTGGTTGCTGCAAATTTATTACTTTATGGTTGAGGGCCCTTGGATAAAGGTCGGTAACGACCGAGGAATGGCATATTCGTGTTAGTTGCCTAGTTACAGAGGTAACCTAGCCTTTTGTTGGCAGAGAACTAGTTAAGTTCTAGGAGCGTCCCTCCCTAGGCGTACCCATGTGGCATAGAAAGTTCCTTAGCCTGACAATTTGTTGGAAATCCAAAGAAACAATACGTGCCCTGTACAGTTTTAGTTGTATAACCTGCCATGCAGCGTAGTGGTAACCTGCCATAAAACATGGTAGCTATAGTAGGCATACTACGAAATGTGTGTGCTGGCTAAGATTAATATTATACTTTCGAAATGTTTTTCTACACTATGCACTAGTAATAATATCAAATAATTTTCTCGTATCAAGAATGTTTGACTATCATAAGAAGAAATCTCCTCCAATTGTGCGATTGCATTCTGTGTGTGGCGGGAGGTCTTATGGTAGTCTCATTTTCCAAAAGCATATCGGATTTCTTTTATAAATTGTTGTTTTTTCAAACAACTGTTTTTGATTACTCATATCAGTCTCATGACTGACCCTGTAGTTTGTTGTTCCCTTCCTAAATTCTGGGTGCCCATAATTTCCACATAGGCAGCTTAGAAGCAGGTTATCCGTGTTTTGGAGCTAGCTTGGATTTAGAAGTCTTTTGGAAGCTATCGGATTTTGGAAAGCTTTTGGTTTGGAAATCATTTGAAGTGTTTGGAGTTTTGAAAGGCCGCCTTACTGAAGTTGAAGCATGTTGGAAACTTTTTAAACCCTCTGTTGTCGTTCCGCTGTGGTGTTGTTATCATTCTTTTGTTGTATCATGTATATATCACTCTGATGTTGGTATTCGTCTGTTGTAATCAAATATTATATCAAATGTTGTATCTGTGTTGTGATAAATAAAATCCTCTTTTGTTTCCGCTATTTTGTTTTCATCTAATGTTGTTATAAGCTCCATCCGAACTGGAGTTCAACGTTGAATCTCCGGCAGTCGAATACAAGTGAGGTATTTGATGTGGATTTTCAATTACTGGATTTCGGGTCGTGACAACTAACCACTCATACGAACCATGCCTAGTTCAGAATGTTGTCAAAGGAATGCTATCCTCCGCCACTTTCAACTGATGTAACCCCGTCGCTAAATATAATTAGGAAAATACTCTGGCTCCACTCAACTGACCAAATAGATCATCAATCCATGGCAGAGGGTACAATTTTTGATCTTCCTCTCATTTAACTTATAATACTCGATGCATATCCTTAACAAACCATATGGTTTCTTCACAAACACTGCAGCTGCTCCCGAAGGCGAACTGCTTGGTCTAATAAAGTTCCTTTCCTCAAGATCCACTAACTGCATCTTCAATTCCTTCCCCTCTGTCGGTGTCATTCTGCTAGGTGGTCTACTGACACGTTCTGCTTTCGGTATAAGGTTTATTCGAAACTCAATAGCTCGTTTCGATGGTAATCTAGTAACTAGCTCAACAACATCTGCAAACTCTCGATCCACATGAATCGGACTAAGCTTTTCACCAACCTCTATGGTACTCAACAAAGCACAAACACTCTTACTATAATTCTCCAAAGGGAAAATGATTTGGTTACGACTATCTGGATGCCTCAATGATATTTTTCGATCCTAGAAAAATATCCTAGCCTCATATTTACCCAGTAATCTATACCTAAGATGATCTTGAAATTTATGAAATCAAAAACATACAAACTATACGCAAACTTATGTCCTAACAACTCAAGTTCTAACTGGTCACATCTTGTCCCAAGAGTTGCATACCCTCCTATTGGATTCGTAATCCTTAAGGAAGTAACAAGGTATGTGGGTTCTATACTAACCTATCAACCAAATACTGAGATATAAATGAATGTGATGCACCGGTATCAAAATGTATCCTAACTAGTATATTCTGAATCAAAATCGTACCTTCCATCACAGTTTTCCCTTTCTCTACTACAGTGGGTTTATAAGAAGATGGTGATCCAACAGCAAACACCTACCCTCTATCTATCATGACTGGATCTGGACACCAGTTCTTATAATGTCCAACTTGGTTGCAGTTGAAGCATTTCACATCCTTTTTCTCCACAGGCTTCTTTCCTTTACCAGCTCTGCACTCATGGGCATAATGGACCTTCTTATCGCACTTATAACACACCAAACCAGCCTTCGCCTTCTTAGCGGCCTCCTCTTTCTAGGCTCCTTTCTTCTTAAAGAATTTCCTTTTTTCCTTCGCAAACCTTAGGACTCAACTGGCTTTTCCCTGGCTGAAACAGTAAGCACCTCCTCGTGGAAAACGGTCATCTCCACCATCACATGATAAGGCTCTCTATTATGATTCATAGCCATCCTTCCTAGCCTGGCCTCAACCCTATAATGAATCTCTTATTCCTTCTGACATCCGTTTCAACCAAAGCATAACTATATCGAGATAGCTCATCAAACTTAGCAGCGTACTCGATCATAGGCAAATATCCTGGGACAAGATCCATGAACTTCCTCATCAATGCCTTCTTGGAAACCTCAGACCAGAACCTTTTCTCAAACCTCCTCCTGAAGTTAGCCTAAGTCAATTCTTCCTTCGGCACTCCCGCTGTCACACTGTTCCACCAATGAAGCGCTAACCCTTGCAACTGTCTAGAGGCTAGCCTTCTCTTCTCTCCATCATTTAAGCCTAAGTCTGTAAAGATCCTCTCACTGTTCAACACCCAATTCTCTACTTCAACAGCATCTTTCGTTCCAACAAACGGCTTTCGTCCTAGACCAACATAGTCTCTACTCAGCTTAACACAGTTATATCCAACCAGAACTATAGGATTAGCTCCACCAACATTCCCAGCAGCTTCTGCTTGCTAAATATTAGCCAAAAAATGATACACCATCACCGCACCTACTGGAGGATTTCCAGCATCTACATTGGCCTTAGCATTATGGTTAGAATTAGCCTGTCGGCCTTGGTTTCTCCAAGTATTAGGTCGAGCATTTCCATTGGTTGTGGTGCTTCCTCCACCTAGATTTCCTCTTCCGCTTCCTACCTCCATATCCTCTTTCTCATATATCTACATAAGAGCCTTAGTAGGATACAGAAGAACGGTTGAAGAGATTGGGGAATACTTACTTAGATATATACCTATATATCAAATACAAGTACATTACTATAGCGTTAACCCAAACCCTAATCTTATTTTTAAATTCATTGGATTATTTTGAAAAATCTTTTAGGTTTAACTTTTCTTTTTAAAGTTTCATAAACCTATGCTCTAATACCAACTTGTAACACCCCCCTACTTGGAGGCCCAAAACTAACAGCTCCGGATGATGCAGTCATCCATATTTATTAATCTTCGATGACTAAGTATGGTGCTTCTAGATACATTGATACATAGATTACAGAAATATGGAAAAAAATTGACAATTCAAAAACATATTTCTGCATTCAAATCAAAACCTTTTAGATTCATTACATAATCCCCAAATTACGTTACCACGTTCAATAAAATATAATTATTACAAATATGCCAAAAGCGACATATGAAGATGCCTTCTTGGTTGATCAGAGTATATAGTAAAGCTCATAAATCTGCCTTTACAAACAAAACACATACGGTGAAAAGAAAAACTCTAATTAACTATCTGCCACCTGCATGCCTCTGGAAGATTTATTCGTCTAAGAAGAGAGCCTGAAAACCTTAAATATCAAACTACTCAAAATCAATTGAGTACCCAAGAGTTTAAGGGGAGAAAAAACTTCGAGTTAGACATAAAGCCTGACATGTATAATAATCTAACATCTCAATCCTTTTAGATATCTTTTGAGACCACACCGCTTAGGGGAATGGATTTTCCCCCCTAGTATCCTAAACCTTTATAAAGCCATATACTATGCTCCTGCATCCACAATGGTTAAAACATACCTTTTCAAAATATTATGATGACATGCATACTTGAAAATAAATAAGATTTTACCATTCCCGGTTTAATCTGACACTCTATCGTTATTAAGTTTTTAGGGTCACTATTAGCCTTTTTAGTTTACATAGGTTTACTAATAACCTTGTTATAACTAATAAACACTCTGTCCTATTCATAGTTTTCATAAGATCACTAAGAACCTAAGGCTCCTTGCCAGTCAACTTAATTAATTCATGGGTCCTCTTGAACCTATTAATCATTCCAATAACTAATCACCTTATCCTAGTTTCCATGGGTTGACTAGGAACCTATGGACTTACCCAGTAACTCACTGAATATCCTAGTATCATGGGTTGACTAGGAACCTACTGATACTTCCGTTATCCACATTCTTATCCTAGTTTTCATGGGTTTACTAGGAACCTATTGACTGATGTCAATTCTTAATCCGTATATAGTTTTAATGGGTTCACTATAAACTACCAGCCCTTGCCAACTGTCCTTATGTATAGCTTCATAGGTTGACTATGAACCTTTTGGTATGCACCAATAACTACCTAATCATAGTCTTCATAGGTTTGCTATGAACCTCTTGGTATGCAGCAATAACTACCCTATCATAGTTTTCATTGGCTTATGATGAACCTTTTAGTTTATCTCCAATAACTACAAAGTTTAGGCATGCTATATTTCTAGTCACCCTGACTCCATGGATGCAATCCTACTCATTCAAGAGTTTAAGTAATTCATATTCACTATTTGAGTTAACCTACTGGTTCTTCTACCCCTTCTTCCCCAAAAAACAGTTATGGGTTATCATGTGAGTATACTCATATTTGAAGAAGTAAAACATTAATTAACAATGACACACGTGTGGGTTTAAGGTCCTAGAATTACATCTCATAAAACATTGTTAATACCTTTAACTTATATTTTTATCAAGGCGATACTTCTTCAAAATTACATACTTAAAACCCTTACAAAACTCCTTTATATAAGCCGTGGGTTCTCCTTAAAAATTAGAGTATGGCTTTTCAAATCTTTTAAAGCCAAACCTTTCGACCTTGTCAAAAGGTCTTCAAAACAACCTTTCGAATCAAACCTTTTGAAACCATTAAAACCATGCAGCAATTCAAACCTTTCGAAAGCATTCAACTATTAAAATATAAACCTTTCGAAAACTTACCGAGTTCAAATTAAATTATGCAGAAGGTCCTCTTTTAAAACCTTTCGACTACAATGGAAGCAACCTTTCGACCTTGTTGGAAGATCTACTTCGAAAGCTTTAGAACATTTCATTTAAAACAATAGACCTCCGCCTTTTTAGAGAAACTCCTTCGAAAGCTTGGGTTAAAATTCAATTATAGAAAAAAGGAAAATCATCTGTGTCGATGGCATTGACATCTTTCGAAAGCAATGGGAGAAGCGGTTGGTTTTTTAAAACAAGTAAACTTTTTATCTTTGTCAAAGCCAATGACTACGAAAGGTTGGGAAAAGAGGCTATAACCTTTCAACTATTTCGAAAGGTTCAAAATAAACAATGATGAGTGGTCGTAACCTTTCTACTGTGTCAGAAGGTTTTAAAACAAAATAGAAGTAAAGCAGCCGCAATCTTTGGATTTTGTCAAAATGTTTAAAACCTTTATTTTTAAACATGAGGCTTGGTCGAAAGCAAAGTAGGTGCAAGCTTAATTTTGTAAAACAACATACTCCAACCACTTTGGCCAGCAACCTTTTGACTACGAACCCTTCGACTTTGTCCAATTCATTACGCACCAAGTAACGGTACCATATGCATTGGTTTGACCTTGTCGAAAGCTATGAACCTCTCGACCTTGTTGAAAGGTCTGGGTCGGAAGGTTTTCTGCCGTAAAAGGCTGAAACATGCAAAAAGTATGATTTCTTTGTTTTTACTTAAAAAGGGTTAACTTTTCAACTAACCTGCCATTGTTTGTCAAATTCTCATTGGTTAATAATTTCTTTTTAGAAAACGCTGCCACTGATTTTCAAAAATAAATAATAATTTTAGTTTAAAAACGCCACTTCTCCTTAATTAAGCATATAAAACATTTAAGTGTCGTACCTTAAATGATTTATATATTCATCAAAACACATAGGGAAAAGTCTTAAAAATTCTAGAAAATCTATTTTAATATTTTTTCCAACATATAAAAATTTAAAACCCAAATAATCATTATTTAGCCATAATTAATTTATAACCCAGTAAATCATTTTGTTCACTAGAAAATTTACATAAAATCTATATAAACTCTGAAAATTATGAAAATTGAAACTCATCTCCAAAATCATGTTTTTTATAACATAAAATTTTCCCATGGCATTTAAAAATCATTTCATCTTTGTTTTTCCCTAAAACCATGTATATCCCTTATTAAACAACCTTGTTTAAACACTTATATATATATCATAAACAAGCATATCATCATTCAATATATAATAAAACATATTTATCCTTAAGTCCGAAAACATATGATGTATAGATCAAAAAAGAGATGTAGAAACTATTATTCATCTTAGATTGGATAAGAAAATTAAAGTTTGGTTGAGACTGATTCCTTCTAACTTGAATCCTATCTTTTAATTGATTTTCTCTTCTATTCTAATGGCCGGCCTTGCTTCTCACGGTTATGAATATTTTTGTTTTGACGAAATGAACATGCAGAACTAAGAAAGATAGTATAAGGGTGGGAAGTGTGGACGGCTATTTTCCCTAATGCCCTTGTGTTTAATTTCTTAACCATTTATATAAGTTCATTTGATTTTAAATAAGCACGACAACCTAGTTTATTAGTCCAGCTCAATCTTCTTATCTACATTATTCTATTTAATTTATTCTGATTAAATCTCCTGAATAATATCAATAAAAATAGGGGTGTTAGTAGATTACCACAAGCTAGATGAGGAGACAAAGTAGAACAGGTATCCACTCCCTCGTATTGATGATTTATTCGATTAGTTCCACGATGTGAAGGTGTATTTAGCAACGCAATTCCAGTAGTTGAGAGTATCAAAGGAGAGTGTTCTGATCACCATGTTTCATGCGCCATCTAGTTTCTTATTGTGGTAGGTTATGCCATTTGGGCTAACCAATGTTCCAACATATTTTGTTGATCTCATGAACTGCATCTTCAGGAATCAGCTCAACAAGTTTGTACTTGTGTTCATCCATGACGTTATGATCTATTCTAGGATAGAGGAGGAACATGAAATGCACTTGAGGATTGTTCTTGAAGTGTTGACGTAGAATAATTTGAAAGCAAAGTTTTTGAAATGTCAATTCTAGAGAACGGAAGTGAGATTCTTCAATCATGTTGCCTCTAAGCAGATCATCACGATAGATCCTACCAAGATTGCAATAGTCCAGGATTAGAACCAGTCCAAGAATGTTATAGATGTGAGTAGTTTCCTAGGATCGATGGGATACAATAGATGCTTTATCAAAGACTTTTCGGAGGTAGTCACGCCGTTAACTAATTTGACGTAGAAGAATTAGACTTTTATTTATGAAACAAAATATGAGCATGCATTAATGAGTTTGAAGGAGAGGTTGATGATTGCACCAACATTAACCATCTTAAGCGGGAATGAGGAGCAGGCAGTATATGTAGACCTCTATGGTACTGGATTAGGTGCGGTGTTGATGCAGAAAGGAAAAGTTATCATTTATGCTAGTCGACAGTGGAAACCGCATAGGAGGAACTATTCGACTCATGACTTAGAGTTGGTAGAGATAGTGTTTGCTTTAAAGATTAGGAGGAATTACTTATTAGGGGAAAGGTTCGAGTTATTC
Source organism: Allium cepa (assembly GCA_030765085.1). Classification (NCBI taxonomy): domain Eukaryota; kingdom Viridiplantae; phylum Streptophyta; class Magnoliopsida; order Asparagales; family Amaryllidaceae; genus Allium; species Allium cepa. Next base: position 782,323,641 of record CM060929.1, read on the forward strand.
ATGGACCACAAATCCTTGAAGTACCCTTTCACTCAGAAGGATGTCAACATTCGCCAGCAGCGATGGTTGGAATTCTTGACCTCCTATGACTTTGACATTTCCAGCATGACTGGCAAAGGAAATGTGATTGATGATGCATTGAGTAGAAGATATTCCGGTTTGGGAGCGATGTTCATGTAGTAGAAGTAGTTGGAGTATGTTGCTGGTTATGACTTCAAACCTCATTACGAGTTAGCGCTAGAGCTATTATCAAGTTTGACAATCAAATCTACTGTGATTGAGTGGATCAATACTAATTAGAGGCAAGCTGCTATACGAGTAGAGATCATGAAAAAAATAGAAGTAGCAGTAGAGTCTAAAGATATAAAGCAATTTGGACTCGACCGAGAAGGTTGGCTCCGTAAGGATGAAAGATTGTTTACCCTCATTGTTGGTGGATTGCAAGATGAGGTGCTGTGAGAGTGCTACCATTCTAGCCTAACTTACATCCCAACAATAATAAGATGTACCATGATATGAAGTAGTCCTATTATTGGGAGAGGATGAAGAAGGATGTACGGGCATGCTTATGCTAAAAGGATAGTAATTGGTCAATTAGAAGCATTCCTATTATTGGGAACGATTATGCTAAAATGGGTAGTAATTGGTCAATTAGAAGTCCAAATCATGGGGGATTTGGACAAGGGGCGCAACGAGATATTGTTTGAATGAAGGGCCAGTACCAAGAGCACTTCCCCTATAGATTCTATGGAGACATGATGATCTCACATTAGCCTGAAGTGGGTTGAGGGGCACGCTAATGCTGGATGTTGAGGTAATGAGAAGACGCAATAGGTGGATAAAAAGGTAGCATGGGCATGGTGGCAGTTACGCGTGCGATTTCCATTCGGCAGCTTCGTAATAGTTATGAGTTTCAAGCACTTAGTATGAGTGTCTTTTGTAGACGTCATTGCCTTTTGTGTAGGGAGCTATATATGTCGTCTTAGCCACAGTAAAATTTTGTGCAGAGATAGTTATATAGCGGTTTGTCCACAGAAAGGTATTATAGAGTAGCAGGTCAATCAAAAAGGGTAGATTTAGGGTTACATCCTAATTATAGGATTAGGAATTCAGCCTAATCAAAGCAGAAATCAAAGGCAAGTGCAAGCAATCAAAAGTTAACCCATATCCTATAAATTGAGCAATATTTAATCGTACTTATTATCTCTTTCCTATTTCCTTTATTATCCTTATTCATGCTAGAACTGTTGTATAGTCTATTACTTTATCTTGCTTAAAGACTCTAGTAATTACTATCATTCACCAGATTTTTAGTCTGATCGACTCCTCTATTTTCCCCTTCCACTCCTTAGGCGATCAAAGAGAAAGTCAATAGGTTACTACAACTTGGAGTACTCTTGGAGGAGATTTCTTATATATACTTCTTCTATTCCAGTTTTAGTCCTTCTGTTGTACTGGCACTATAATGAGGGATATTGCACTCTGATCTTATAGAGACTTTGGTTTTTGATTAAAGACATATATGGATAGTTTGACGTTTAGAGTACTTGGTATATGATGACTTTTTATAAATTTTGGTTTTGAACAAAATGTTATAATTGTTTCCACCATGTTATTATTATTTAATTTTTGTCTTATGAATCTTAGTCTCTGCTAGTCTTAGTTATACCTACAATGCACCACATCTTTTAGTGTGTCAATTCGGGTATTGTAACGTTGCGATTTCCGACTCACGAAAGTCGACATTAATACGTGCACTTTATCAACTGCCGAGCAATCGAAGGTCGGAAAAACGTACCATTAGGGTTAAAGAAGAGGTAGAAGATAGAAGAAGAAAGAAAGAAAAAGCAACAGAAACAATATCAGAATCTCACAATCGCAGCGGAACAACATATAATATATAAATGAATAATCTTTAAATCAAAAGAACTATATCAGTTATTACATTACATCACATTACATTACATTATTAGAGTTTATAACAACAAACAACGGAAAAGAAATACTATATACTAGTTGACATGCCATGCCATCCAGCTTGCTCCTGATCTCCACAGCAACTCCTGAATTCCATAATATCTTGATAACCTAACTCTAGATTGCCCGTGTAGAAATTGGTGGGCACCCAGAGTTTAGGAAGGAAATAATAAACACCAGGTCAGTCATGGGACTGGTGTGAGAACTTAAAACAGTTTATTTTCTTTAAAACAAATAAAGAAATATTTTTAAATGGATTCGCAATGCTTTTAGAAAATGCAACTACCATAAGGCCTCCTGCCACACACACAATGCAAACGCAGAATTGGAGGAGATTTCTCCTTATGATAGTCAAACATGCTTGATATGCAAATTTCTTTTCAATATTATTATTATAAGTGCAAAGTGTAGGAAAACATTTTGAAAGTAGAATATAAATCTTAGCCAGCATAGGTACCATTATAGTATGCTTACTATAGCTACCATATTAAATGGCAGGTTCTACAACTAAAACCGTACAAGGCTCGTATTGATTCTTTGGATTTCCTACAAATGGTCAGGCCAAGGAACTTCCCATTGCCACATGGAAACGCCTCTGGAAGGACGCCCCGAGAACCTAAACGGATCTCTGCCAACACAAGGCCGGGTTACCCCTAGCTGGGTAACTACCGATGCGAATATGCCATCCGTCGTTCGTAACCAACCTAAATCCCGGGATTCACCAACAACCACAAAATAATAAGTTTGCAGCAACAACATAGGTTAAGTATCAAAGCTCCATACCATAATACCACCTCTATCCAGAAGGAATGACATATACTAAGGGGGTGCGATCCCCTAATAACCTTGCTGCATCTTTCCTGTTTTTACCATTACCGAGGTGTGAGGTCCGACGAAGTCTCGTCCATAAAGCTACGCTTTATACAAAAGCCATGCTTTGATCAATAAATGCTCAACAACACTTCGTATGCCACATTACCAATTTGGGAATATATCACTAGTAACCATCAACTACATAACCTCTGAGCTCGTATGTCTTAGAGAAGGGTGTTAAGCTAAGAGAATAAATTCTTCGCTACCAACAGAAATGTATTTGATAGAAACCAGCTTTACATCTCAAATAGTAACGTCAGACACACATCCATACAAGTCCGTTCAGGAATCGAACAGAACCGAAGGCACTTCAAAAGAAGCCCTTGCAATCCGGATATTCACTAATCACGATCGGACATCCCATCAAAAAGGGTGATAAAATCTCTATATCGGAGATCAGCCGATGCAGAGACATTCGACGGTAATCCTTCCATTTTCAAAAATATCCAGTCTTCAACATCGGTCTTTAAATGCTATCCATTACGACATATCACTATTCCGAATGGGATTGATGACACAAAGGTCCTCTTCCGGCTAAACCGAATAACGAGCGCTTATTTTCAAAATAAGTGTAGCATTCAAATTCAAGCAATCATAAAAAATTACCCATTTAAAGGTAAATATTGATAGTCGGTTATTTAACTATCAAGGCCAACAACTAAATATCCAGCACCATAACAATCACTAGGCCGTTTTTATTAATCTTCCATAAATTAATAATTTGCCAGATATTCACTTCAATTTATCTTTGAAAAGATATATTCTCTAAACCCTTTCAATTTCTTCATTGGAAAACATTTCCAAATACTTATTTAATATAAGTAATTTACAAATCTATTTATTTTCAATACTTAGAAAATATTCTCTTAAACACATTCTTCTGAGTCAAAACGAATGTCGCGTAAAACATCGTTACGACAACTCAAAATCACTAGTATAGGGATTCGAAATTAAGATAGATATATAAATCCCAATACTATACAAAAACATTTCCTTTCGAAAATCATTTACTATAACAACACTGTTATAGTCCATCTTTTCCTTATTTCTCGAAAACGTCTATTTCAACAATGAATGTTGAAATCTATGGTTTCGATCCTTAACACATTCTAAAAAACTTCAAATCATTTTAATTCTATTTAAAAGATCACTTCCTAAAACATTTCTTTAACATATCATTCACCGTCCAAAATCGTGAATATACTTCGTTAACCAAATTCAACGTTTCTACACATTTTATTTTTAAAGGAAATCCACTGTCCAAAATCGTGGATATATCTCCTTCAATAAGCTTTCATATTTACTTATCAAATTCAACTGGTTTTGGATTTATAAAACAACGCTACAAATTCACATTTATATATTTTATAAAAAAAACTTCAACCTACAAAATCTCTTAATTAACAAATTCTATTTAAATCTTATTTAAATGCCAAAAATCCAATTTATAAGTTAATTACTTATAAATCTTTTATTTTATAAAATCTATTCATTTTATAACTTCACAATTTATAAATCTATAAATTTCATTCACTTATGAAATCCATTTATACTTCATTTTAACACTTATAAAAAATCGTTTTATAATTCCAATATTTTAATTAATAAATATCAATTTTATAAATCTTTTATATAAAGCTTTTATAGAAATTTAAAAATCTCAAATTAAACTATTTTATAAAATCATTAACTCCATATTTTCAAAAAAATTAATTTTCAACTATATTTCTCAAAAATCATAATTTTTATAACATTAAAATTATAACGTTTATTTATTTAAAATGAATCAATTCTAAAATTAAATAAAATGTATACTTTCAAAAATCACTTGAAAGCCCTTTTAAATTTGAAAATCATCACTTAAACACTTTTAATTTTTCAGAATATGCCCAATGCTGCATCAGAACCAAATATAACAATCACGGCATTCAAACATCATATATCAATATGATAACAGAATATATCACAATATATGTAAATAATCAATACGGGTTAGGAATCCAGTTGGATCCCTCCAACCTGTTACCCTTTATCTATAAATGTTAGCACAACACCAATCCCGTTCCAATACGGGATATCATGGTATATGGGATTTATAAAATATTATCCGCTATTATGTGGCTCAATAGGGTCTCATCCGCTATATAATGCGGGAAAATCTACTCCAAGTACATATATAACGCCAATTCCACTTCGAGATGGAATATCGCGGTATATGTGTTTAATAAATAACATCCGCTTATTATACAGCGTATAGGGTCTATTTCAATACAACAGATAGCAATTTATCATTCCAGCATATAATCAACCAATTTTAAATCTAACTATCTAAAATTTAAATCGAAACAATTTCGATTGAGTGAGAAGTTCTCACCTTGCTTTCAATAACAGTCGTAGAGTTTTATTTCGAATAAAATTAAACGCACGTTTAATTTTACCCAAACTTTTCACTAGCTCCAATCAACTCCAATCCAGCTCCATCGCATAGTATTCGTCTATACGAACCCGACGCAATTCGTTTCGTCAATTTCCGACCTCATATGAAAGAGTTACAGCATTTTAAAGTTTTAAATGAATTAATATAAACAAATTTTCTATTTCTTTTTATTTTTTTAAACCTCTACTCCTCTGGGCCGTTGGATTTCACTTGATTTCATCAGTGCCGTGCCCTTTTTCTTCTTTCCCTCTTCCAGTTTTCGTTCAAACGTGATAAGGAACCAATGCCGCCACTAGGGTTTAAATTTTCGTGACCCATACGAACAACTTCACGTCGATCAACTAGCGCCACTTCGAAGCCCCTCACACGAGCTATCCACAGTCGGAGCTTGGTTGAACTCGTCCCTGTATTTGCATGGATAACCATGCACGAACGTGGCACCTTTGAGCAAGGATTGCCGTCGATCCATCTCTTCTTTTTCGATCATGACCGTTAGATATGTCGATCTCGTCGTTGTCTACAAGTTTGTAGTTGGGAGTTTCTCGAATTGAAGTGTGGATTTGAAGAAATCAGAGGAAGAAGATGATGCAATTTCGGCCATTAAAATTATAAGTGGCGGCTAGGTTAAGGAATTATGGTTTTGAGCAAAATGAAATAATAGAGGGCCTTTTATAGAAAATTCCCAAACACTATTCACCCGAATTTTTTCCGAGCTCCAAACGAAGCGTTCCGCCTGGCGTTTATAATATTTTACCCCCATTCCGAACGTAATCGAATATATATTGGGAGCCAATTTGATCAAATTTGGAAGATAAGTTTTCGAATCGAATATTTAAATTAAAAATTCACTCGAATCGATTTCTGCGCGTTTTAGCTTGCCCCGGACAAACCGTAAATCCAATTGACATGAAATTTGAAACCATACAATAATTTAACATTACGGATCCGATGAAACTAGTTTCGTCTAAATCCGAGATTGTTTAAAAAATGACTATTTTTACTCGTCAATTAAATATTAAAATATTCAACTTTCAAAAATTAACTTTTAATTCAATTTTAAAAGTTCTAAACATCATTCTAACTCCAATATGATTTAATACAACTTTACAAATCATTTTTATACACATTAAACCCAATTTCCAATTATTTCTGTACTTTCAAATATTGAATTATCGATTTAATTATCCAATTAAATCTAGATATTCGAAATAAAATTTATTCGACTTACAAATTTTACTTATTAATATTTAAAATCAATTAAATATACGAATTTAGATTGACAGAATTTCTGGGTCGTTACTGGTATGCTAAGGGGCGTGGGGTGTTTCACTTGGTATCAAAGCCTAGGGTTACGGTATTCCAAAAATAAAGTATTTTCTTCAAAAAAACATGTTTAAAAGGTATTTTTCAGAAAAGAACTTTTATAAAAATTCCTTCATAACTCCAGTTCAATTTCCCTTTGATTCTTTCTTAAACTACCTTTTTCTTTTCGTAGAATGGCTGATGCCCAGAACCTTCCCGAGGGCATTCCAGTCCCAGCCTGGTTTCGTAGGTACTTACAAGCCATAACTCCAGAGGTGCACGTGCCTACGTCCAATCCTGCACTACCGGCTGGAAATCCACCCACCTACCGCTATCAATTTCTTTAAGCTTTGTATGGATTTTGAAAGTTTGGTGGGAAGACCTTTTTCGGAAAGGAGACTTTTGTGAAGGCGAGAGCATGGCTTAGGGACATAGAGAGGATTTTTGATCTTTTGGGATTGGATGGACTACAGGGAGTTCAGCTGGCTGCTTGGCTACTGAAGGAAGAGGCATCTTATTAGTGGGACGTGATCAAGTTGGAGGGAAGGAATATTACTTGGGATAGATTCAGGGAGCGATTCGATAGGAAGTTTTTATCTCAAGCAGAAGAGAGTGTTTAGATGGAGAGGTTTATCAATTTAAACCAAGGGAGTTTGTCTGTTAAGGAATACATCAATCAATTCAATGAGCTATCGTGGTTTGGTATGGATTTGGTAAACACACAGCAGAAGAAAGCTATAAAGTTTACGAAGGGATTGAATCAATCCCTTCAGGGATTACTACCGACTCATGTACCAATGAGAGCTACTTACGAATCTTTGGTCGAGATGGCGCTTATGTCAGATACGGTTAAGGAGGGAGAGTCTAAAGAGGAGGTTAAGTCCGAAGATCCAAAGAAGAGGTGGTGGGAAACGAATAAGAAGAAGAAGAAAGGTGACGGTCCTCAGAAGCAGATTAAGAAAGAAATAAAGTGCCATGGTTGTGGGAAAGCTGGACATATGGTCAAGGATTGCTGGAAGGAGAAGATGTAGGGTAAGTGATATACTTGCTGGTGGCCTGGTCATATGATAAGAGTTTTCTCCAAGGAGCGAGTGCATCAGTTGTGTAGATTTAGGCATTAGACACAACATCTTCCGGTTGCATTCCAGATAGAGGTAGAAAAGTCATAGTTGAAGGTTTGATTTCTATATTTGATTTTCCCATTTGGACTTCATTTGATTCTGGAGCATCACACTCTTTTGTCTCTAGCTCTCTCGTAGATTGTTTGCACTTGGACATATCATTAGTAGTAGACCCAATAATTGTTTCAAACCCTACAGGAAGATCGACACACTTATCTATGGTTTGTAAGGGTTTGAAAATCTTTATCATAAGTGTAGAATTTGATTGCAACACCTATGTTTTGGGATTTTTGGGGTATGGGATGATCTTAGGGATGGATTGGCTATCCACATATGGAGCTATCTTAGGCTATGAGAGGAGAGTCATTAGACTTGATACTTGCAGTGGTAGGACTCAAGAGGTAACTTGCGACCTAAAAGGGTCAGTCATGCTAAGTTTTCTCTATTCCCTCGACTCATCGTCATCGGAGTTGCATTCGGTTCCTGTCATCAGAGATTTTGCAGACGTCTTTGAGGAAGTTAGGAGACTACCCCGTAAGAGAGAGATTGACTTCAGGATTTATTTGACCGAGAACACTAAGCCAGTAGCGTTACCTATAAAGCACATGGCTCCTAAGGAGAGGAAAGAATTGAGCAAGTAGATTCGTGAGCTTTTGGAGAAGGGATTCATAAGAAGGAGCATATTGGAGGGGAAGCGCCAGTCGTCTTTGCCACTAAAGCAGATTGTTCTCTCCCACTTTGCGTAGACTATTGGGAATTAAATAAGCTCATCAAGAAGAACTAATATCTGCTCCCTAGAATTGATGATCTCTTTGACTAGTTGGGAGGTTCTTCGGTTTTCTTTTAGGTTGATTTAACCATGGTATTCCACTAGCTTAGAGTCGCGGATGACAGTATAGATAAGACTGCCTATAGGACACCGGATGGATTCTTCGAGTGGTTGGTTATGCCTTTTGGGATAACCAATACCCTAGCCTATTTCGTTGATTTGATGAGCTATGTCTTGAAGGATGTCCTAAATAAGTTGGTGGTGGTATTCGTGGATGATATTTTAGTATTTTCTAAGAATATGAAGGAGAATGCTATTCATTTGGAAGAAGTTCTTCGCATATTTCGTAGTCATCATTTAAGAGCTAAGTTTTCGAAGTGTCATTTTTGAAGAGAGGAAGTTCGTTTCTTAGGGCATGTGGTCTCGAAGGAAGGTTTGGCTGTTGACCCCACCAAGGTTATTGTAGTGCAAGATTGAAAGGCCCTCAAGAACATTACCGAGGTTAGGAGCTTCAAGAATTAGCTGGCTACTATTGGAAGTTCATTAGAGACTTTGCCAAAATTTTGGCACCACTCACATGCCTTACTAAGAAGAATAAATCTTTCATGTGGGACGTGCGAGGATTCCTTCATGAAGCTTAAGAGAGTTCTTACTAGTGCATCAGTGTTAGTTTTGCCCGACAGAGCTTAGCCATTCACTGTATACACTAAGGCATGTGGAACGGGTCTAGGAGCAGTGTTGATGCAAGAAGGTAGGGTAGTGTGTTATGGTAGTCGGCAGTTGAGGATGCATGAGAAGAACTACCTACCCACGATTTGGAGTTGGTTGCCATAAATTTTGCACTCAAGTCTTGGAGTCACTATTTGCATGGAGAGAGGTTTGAGCTTTTTACTGACCATAAGTCTTTGAAATACTTATTTTCATAGAAGGACTTGAACTTGAGGCAACAGAGATGGATAGTGTTTTTATCCTCATATGATTTTGAAATAGCTTATACCTCTAGCAAGGGTAATGTGTTTGCAGATGCATTGAGTAGAAAGAAAGCAACCCTTAGTCCTTTGTTCATAGAGTGGAGGAACTTGGAGTTTGTTTCTACTTTTGATTTTAAGCCCTCTTTAGATATTACTCCTGGATTGTTGGCAACATTAGAGGTGAGGCCTGCCCTTATTGATCAGATTGGCTCAAGGCAGAAGAAGGATTTGGAGTTCGTGGACATTATGGATAGGATTAGCAAAGGAGAGTTCTCGAGACATCTCCAATGCTATTCCATTGATAATAGAGGGCGGCTTAGGAGGGATAGGAGGCTTTGTATTCCTCATGCCAGTGGCTTATTGAGAGCAGTTTTGGAAGAGGCGCATTATTCCCATATGACTATTCATCCAGGTGGTGATAAAATGTATCGAGATATGAAAAGGATGTTCTATTGGGGTGGCATGAAGAATGATGTGGCAGAATTCGTAGCTAAGTGTCACATATGCCAAAGGGTCAAAGCAGAGCAGTAGAAGCACTGTGGATTACTTTAGCCCTTAAGCATGCCGGAGTGGACGTGGGACAATATTTCTATGGATTTCATTGATGGTTTACCCCGTTATATGGAAGGAAACACTAGCATTTGGGTGATTATCGATAGATTGACCAAGAGTGCTCACTTCATCCCAGTTAAGAGTAAGCGTATGGCTTCATATCTAGAATCTTATGTATTCAAGAGATAATCTGTCTACACGAGGTTTCTTCTATTGTTGTTAGTGATAGAGATCTCATTTTCACTAGTGATTTTTGGAAAAGCTTACAAGAGGCGCTAGGGACGCAACTTAGGATGAGTACCGCCTATCACCTCCAGACTGATAGCCAAATGGAGAGTGTAAATAGGGTTCTTGAGGATTTGCTACAGATGTGCATTTAGACTTCGGAGGTACTTGGGAGGAGCATCTTCCATTAAGTGAGTTAGCTTACAATAATAGTTGCCAAACAATTATAGAAATGGCACCATCTGAGGCTTTATATGACAGACTTTGCAAGTCCCCGTCATGTTGGATAGAGTCTACGGAGAAGTTATTACTTGGACCTGATATGGTTAGGGAGACCTCTGAGAAGGTGCATTTGATTCGGCAAAGGATGAAGACGACTCAAGACAGACATAAATCGTATGCGGCCAAGCGGAGGAGGGATTTAGAGTTTGAGGTTGGAGACTTAGTTTTTATCAAAGTATCCCTGCTTAGGAAGGTGGTAAGATTTGGATCAAATGGAAAGTTAGCCCTTAGATTTGTTGGACCATTTCCTATCATAGAGAGAGTTGGGAAGTTGGCTTACCGGGTAAGGCTACCTTACAGGCTCGCAGGAGTGCACGACGTTTTCCATGTTTCGCATTTGCGAAAGTGCTTACATGACTCGGCAGAGGTTGTGGAGCCTAGCCAATTGGAGGAGGTGAGGTAGAAAGGGAAGCATCTGTTCGACATATCCCCACGAAGATTGTTGGAAGAGACATCAAGCGACTAAGGAATAAGGAGGTTCCACTGGTGAAGGGGCAATGGGGAGATGATGTTGCACATGCCACTTGGGAAGCAGAAGAGTACATTCGTACTTCCTATCTTCGTCTTTTGATAGTAAGTTCCAGAATTCCTTTTTCCATTTTAGATTTGAATAGGTTCTTTCCTTTATTATCCTTTGGGAGGGTAGAACTTAGGATTTAACATATGGATGGTAGGATTCGATGTAAATATGTTAATAGAACATGTTATGAATAGTGTATGCTAGTGGTTGCAAGTGTTTGCTAGTGGATGCTAATGGATGCATATAGGTACACTAAGCACTATTATTCCTTAGGGATCGGCCTAACAAGGACAATAGAGCATATGCATATGGATGTGTGCGTAATTTTATTTTATTTCCATGGTAGCTATAAATGGTGTTTATCACTTGATTTTTGCATTTTGGTGATTTGTAAGACGCATATAGAACAACTAGTTATCATTAGAATTTTTTTGCATTCATTTGGATACATGGCAAGAACATGATTGCATAAAAGGAGGCCGACTGAATCAATAGACCGCCTAATCTTTTGCATTAGTTAAGTTGTAGAATTGGATGAATTTTTTTAGTACATTCTGATTTCGAGGATGAAATCCCTTAAGTAGGGGAGAATGTAACAACACAAAATTTAGCCCATAATAATTAATTTGTTAATTAATTAAATAATAAAATAACTTTGTGAAATTATTAGAATCAAGCCATGGAAGTTGCACCATTGTGTCCGTGGTAATTTTCTGGTTAATTTCCATATATAGAATGTCAAAAACCGAGCTAATATGACCAAGTTATAAAATAAACTAAATAAGTACAAATAGCAAAAAGGAAAAAAATGTACACAGGTCGACCGACAGGTCGACCTAGGCAAGGGGAGGTCGACCGCTCAATCGACCCGCCTTGCCTATTGGCGAGCGACCAAACGTTCCTTTATTCCAACGATTCGATGACGAGTAAACGCGTCATTTGCATCCTTTATTTCAAGTTGGTCCTTACAGTTTTGCATCCAATGCCTCCTATTCAGCCTATGACGTGATTGCATCCTATTCAATCTCCAAATCCAATGGTCTGAGATCCACTTTTACAACTATAAATATACCCTTAGACCTAACACTTTTTGTCATTCTAGATTTTCTCCAATTGGGTTCCCCTTTCTAGGAAGGACCCTAAACGGAATAATTTTTCCAAAGGGGAAAATCATTATAAATTAAATTATTTTACAACTCCAAGTGGATCTAGGAAGACCAAAGAAAAATCTTAGGACCGAATGTGAGTGATTGTAATTATTTTAAGATTTCTTTAAGTAATTTAAAATAATAGGGTTTTCAATAGTTGCAGTTTTACTATGATTTTTGGAATAGTCTTTTCAGTAATTTATTTATAGTTTTTTTAGAATTATATCCAGTCTATTTCCTTTCACCTATTCTTTTCAGTAATTTTAGTTTATTTATGTTAATTATAGCGTTTTCGTTTATTTAAAGTATTTTGGTTTGTTTACTGTTATTTTTACGTTATTTACATCTTCTTTCTACGCTTTGGAATTTCTTCTATTTTCTGTTTTCTTTTACTCCTCCTTTTTCTTCGCATATGGATTAGAGTATGATTAACACGAGTATGGATTAAATTGTAAGAAAATTGAAATAACAGAACATGAGATGTAAATTTCATAGGCTGTAATATAAATGGAATTGGACTGAAATTATGCCTAAATACGACGTTAATTAGACTGAATTAAAAAGATTGGCCTAGTTATAACCTAGAATTGTAACTAGAAAGTGTAAAAGATGAAAGAGCTTATTTCACACTTTGACCTTGGGGTAAGTAATAAGCATGATTGTAACGTAGGTTATAATCAGAAAAGAATGGAATGAGGTTTATTTTAAGACATAGGATAAATCAATAAGAAAAGATAGTAAAGATAATAAAAAGGCTTATTTAAAACTAAGTTAAGAAGCAAAGAAGAAAGTAGGACCTATACCTAATAGCATTCCCTATTAGATAAAACGGTGGTCTCACATTAGCCTCAAGCGAGATGAGAGCAGACTTATACTAGAACGGGTAGTAATTGGTCAATTAGAAGTCCAAATCACGGGGATTTGGACAAGGGTGCAACTAGATATTGTTTGGATAAAGGACCAGTACCAACAATATTTCCTCTATAGATTCTATGGGCACATGGTGATCTCACATTAGTCAGAAGTAGGATGAGGGGCACGCTTACGTTGGATGTTGAAGTAATAAGAAGACCCAATAGGTGGAGCAAAAGGTAGCATGGACATGGTGGAAGTTACACGTGCGACTTCCATTCGGGTGCTCAGTAATGCCTATGAGTTCCAAGCACTTAGTATGAGTGTCTTTCATAGACATCATGCCCTTCCTATAGGGAGCTATATATGTCGTCTTGGCCACAGTAATATTTTGTGTTGAGAGTTATATAGCGGTTGGTCCACAGAGAGGTATTATAGAGTAGCAGACCGATCAAAAAGGACAGAATTAGGGTTACATCCTAGTTATAGGATTAGGAATTCAGCCTAATCAAAGCCGAAATCAAAGGAAAGTGCAAGCAATCAAAATTTAACCTATTCGAAAATTTAGGAAATATTTAATCGTACTTATTTCCAATTTATCTCATTCCTGTTTCCTTTATTATCCTTATTCATGGTAGAACAGTTGTAGAGTCTATTACTTTATCTTTCTTAATGACTCTAGTAATTACTATCATTTACCCGACTTTTAGTCTGACCCACTCCGCTATTTTCCCCTTTCCCCCTTAGGCAATCAAGGAGGAAGTCAGTATGTTGTTGTAGCTTGGAGTTATCATGGAGGAGATATCTTATATGTACTTCTTTTATTCCAATTTTAGTTCTTATGTTGCACTGGCACAATAATGAGGGATAATTCTACTCCGATTTTATGGAGACTATGCTTTTCGATTAAAGACATATATGGGTAGTTTGACATTTGAAGTACTTGGTATGTGATATCTTCTTATGAAGTTTGGTTTTGAACAAAATGTTATAATTGTTTCCGTTGTGTTATTATTATTTAATTTTTGTCTTGTGAATCTTAGTCTCTGGTAGTCTTAGTTATACCTACAATGTACAACATCTTTTAGTGTGTCCTTTCGGGTATGGTAAGGGGTGTGGGGTGTTCCATTCATGGTGTGCCAAAAAAGTGCTGTAAGCGCCCGAAAACCGTTGTTCACCAGTAAGTTTTGCAAGAGCTTACAAGAGGCATTGGGGACCGAGCAGTGTCTTAGTAAGGCTTATCATGCACAAACAATGGGAAGACTGAGAGGGTGAACATATACTAGAGGATTTATTGCTGTAATGACCCTTATGTAACATCCTGCCTTTTTGTACACTTTAAACCGACGATAAACCACACATATCAGACTCAAACCATACAGATGGGCGGATTGTTATTGGGGTAAATAAGAAAAGCAGAGAAAGAAATAAAACAAAAAGAATTTCATGGCGGAATGACAAAATATAATAATCAAATAACAGTTCATGAAGTTGTTTTACAAAACATTTGATTATACTTATACAACTCATATCAGAGTTACACATACCGGAGATTATTAAATAATGCAGCGGAACAATATGAATGCAGTGGAATAATATAATAAATAACAGTAATGAAATCTCCGTCTTCGTCCTCCAAAAAAAAGTCTTTGAATCCTGAAATGCTCAGACTGAACTGAGCGAATTGAAAAGACAAAACACTCGAGTCAGAACTAAAAGATCTTATGTAAGTATAAGTTAAATCAACTGTAAGTCATATGAGTGGAACGATGTCAGAGATATTTACGGGATTTGACATATCCTATTCATTATCTAACGTGAGTGCAATAACTTAAGAGATGCTCGGGATTCACATCTCCTAAGGATCCGTTAAACTATTTAATATGTAGTAATATTTTTCTATTATAATAATGTCTATTAGTAAAATAAACTTACTTTTAAATAGCGTTAAGGCTTTACATTTTCCACCTTAACACGTAATAGTCTCAGTAATTCATCCAGTATCAACGCATCTCCAGATCGGGAGACCACCCTAAATACTCCACGGGCTACGGGAGAAAACCAAACTCGTACATAGCGCACTAGGGTAGGTGACACGACACAACTAGGCAATGCCAAGGTAGATATACCAATTACGCTTTCGGACTGGTGGTAACGCGTAGCAGCTACTACCACCCACCTCGAGCCACACTCCCAAAATCAAAAGGGACCTAATAAATCACGAAGTAATAGAATGGCTTAAGTTTTAAATTTAAATAAATTAACAAAAAGATTTGTTTTGTCTTCTTTTAAAATATAGCTTAATAAAGTAAGTAATTTATTAATAAAGACATAATTTCTTTTACAACTATTTTAATTTGATAATGAGTTATTTCTAAAAACAATATTAATAATATATTATTTTACAATTGGATTCTGAATAAAAATAGCATTTGTTATTTCAAATTTAATTTGTATATATAACTTGATTTTTAAATATTAGATTTTTGAATTTGATTTGAATTTGAATATAAAGTTTTAAAATCCAAAGTATAGATTTTTAATTGTTTTGATTTTTATATGCATAAGCTTTTATTTATAAGTATAATTTGTTTTTATTTCTTTTAAAAAGTTTCTATACATATAAAATACTAATTAACCAATTAATTAGGCATAACCTATATATTAACATTTAAATTAAATACAAACTACTTTATTAAGACAAGTGTTGTTTTCCTAAGCTTCATATAACAAGTGTTAAGTGTTAAACATCCTAAATTGACAAATGTTAAAATTTTGTACAAGTGTCATTTTCAAATTTGTATTTTCTTTTATTTCTATTAAATCATACTTTCATCTTATAAAAATGCCTCTTCTCTTCAATTTCTTTTTCCTTTTAAAAATCAAAGTTAAGAAATTTAAGGCATGAACTCAAAAAAAATCTGAAACATACAAACTCTTCATATCAAAATCCTGAAAATCACTTCCCTGTAACTAAATTTCAAGATCAAGACCTGGATCATTTTCCAAAATCTGTAAACAAATTATGTCCAAAACAAAATCGGTTTACAAACTCTTCATATCAAAGATCAAATCCCTGTAAACAAGTCCTCAGTTTAAAAATGCGATTCATTTCCCTATAATTCATTTCAAATGCAAAACCCGTTCTCATGAAAAACAAACTCCTCATATCAAATCTGTAGCCTTCCATTTTCAAACAGAAAGCAAAAGCATTTTTCTTTTCAAACTTGTAATTCATGTTCAAAAGAAAATCTGCATTTTTCTTAAATCTGGAAAATTGGTTCTATATACAAACCTGCATTTTCAAGGCAACTCACGATCTTAGAGTTCAAAGTATTAGAAGCATTTCAGTTTTTAAAGAGTTCAAAGTATCAAAAAGGGATGTTTTCAAAAATCTGGAGCATTTCAGTTAAAAGAATTCAAAAGCTTTTCAATCTGAGGCTCTGCCTTCTTTTAAATATGTGAGTAACTTATTAAAATTTAAAATTTAACAATTGGTTGCATGCTTGTATACTGAAATGAATAAGTATTGCATGTGTTTTTAAGTAAATATCTGATGTGAATATGTATTTGTGTGCATGATGTTTTAATTGCCCTGTTCTGTTTTGTTTTCCAAGCACAAATTTTTATTTAAATCCTTGTCTTTTAATTAGTTTCTGATAGAATGCAATTTATAAATCAAAGTTGTTTGATTTATCCTAGGTTAATCTTTAAAAAATTTAAGTAAGTCAAAAATGAAGCTTGTTGTCTATGGAAATATTGAAACATCAGTGTATCATGTTGATGTAAATCAAAAATTCAAACTGTGTAAATTATAAATCCAGTATTATAAATCGAAAACATTAACTAAATCATGATTTTTAACACTAAAATTTTGATTTTTAAAAATAAGATGAGGGTGCAGTTTGAGTTTTGGCTGGAATGGGATTATTAGAATTTTCTGGTGATCCAAGAGGTTGAAAGGATCGGGGTTCTTCCAGATGATGGAGGAGTGATCTGTGAAGCATGAAAAAATACTTGGAGACGATGCAATTCATGGTGGAAGTTGCGGCAGTGAAATCACTTCTAGAACCCTAGTTTTGACTTGAAATGATGAATCGATCTCTACGGGTTGTTCAGTGGATCGAGTGCTTTAGGGTTTAGGGAGATGGAAGCTTGGCCATATTCAAGGTCAGGGCCGGAAATATAGTACTTCTGGTGATCAGAGGATGAACGACGAAGGATTTCCAGGTTTTGGGGTTGGTGATGTTCAGTTTGTTCCAGGTTTGGAATTGGTCCCGATTTTGATTTATGGGTGTTGGACACGATTTGATAATCGTGGTGGGTTGCTGAGTCGATTTTTGGTGTATTGCGATCATCGCTGATGATCAATGACGACCGGAGTCACTGTGCATATGCATGGTGAAGAGATTTTTCTGGTGATGTTGGGTTGAGTTTTGAAACAGAGGACGTTGCTCGTGTTGCTCGAAGTTGTGGGGTAGTTGGCTCGGGGAGGATGGGCTTTGAACTCGAAGTAAATTGGGGTTGTCTCGGGTATTTCATTGTTTACAGGTTTTGAGAAAACCTGTAAT
Source organism: Allium cepa (assembly GCA_030765085.1). Lineage (NCBI taxonomy): Eukaryota > Viridiplantae > Streptophyta > Magnoliopsida > Asparagales > Amaryllidaceae > Allium > Allium cepa. The sequence goes on from CM060929.1 coordinate 782,341,241, forward strand.
ATCTGTTTTTAAATTTTAAAAAAAAAACTAAAGTTTTTTTTAAATGAAAGATTGAGTTTAATTAAGTTTTAAATCAAAATTTGAAATCTAGAATCCAAGTTTAAAATTTAAATCTCAGTTTTCAAATAAGGTAAAGTTTTTTTTTAAATTTGAATTGATTTAACTACTCTAAAAATAGTTAAGTAGTTTAAATTTATAAAAATATGAAGTTTTAAAAATATGAGTAACTTTTAAAGTTATGTTTAAATCTGGAAATCAAAGATTTAAATATGTAGTTCGGTTTTTGAAATAAAAGAAGTTTTCAAATTTGAAAGATTTAAACAACTTTGTATGTTAAGTGTATATTTAATTATATTGAATTTAAAAATGAATTTGGATTAAACTCTTATGGATTTCTTGTATAAGATAAGCAATTCTTTACTATGTAATTTAAAAGGGTTTTTAAATTATTTAAACTTTGTTTAAGTTAAATGGTATTCATTTTAAATCTCATATTCGAAATAAATTTTTAAAGTAAATTGATTTCAAATAAATTTGTTAACGACAATTTGGTCATAATTAAGAAATGTTTTAATCTTAAAATTTAATTAAGATTTAATGATTTGAAATTAATTTAATCAATGAGGTAATTAAGGAATAATTAGTTAATTTAATTAATTAATAATTAGGGATTAATAAATAATTGATTAAGGGTTAATCAATTTGTAATTATAGATTATTAATTAGATAATTAAAGATTATTAATTAATGATTAAAGAATTACTAATTAAGCAATTAAGTTAAAATCAAGGTTAATTCATCAAACAATTAAAGATTAATTAAGTTATAGTTAACACTTAATTAATTAAATAATTAGAGATTAATTAATGAATAATTAAAGATAAATTAATTTGTAATTAATAATGGTTAATATAAGTTAATTACTTATGGAAGTAATTAAAGAATGGTTAATGAAGGTCATTAACTTGAGATTATTTAATAATTAATTAATGTGATTAATTTTAATAATTAATTAGATTTATTAATTTAACGATAATCATTTGTGAATTGTTTAAGTGTAATCACTTAATGGATGTAATGAATATATTAATTACTTAATGTAATTAATTGAGTTTAATGGGATTAATTTGAATTAATTAATTAAGTTTACTTAATTTTAAACACTAGATGATTTGATTAAAATTACTTAATGTAATTTCTGTATTGTAATTACTTAGTGAAGTAATTAATGGTAATTACTGTATGTAAGTAATTGAAGATGATGTAAGAATGGAAGTAATTTGGATTAAATTACTTTGTAATTAATCAAGGGATTAATTACGAAATTAATTAAGGAGTAATTAGTTTATTTTAATGAAGTAATTAAGGTTAGTTAATTACTGAATATGATTAAACATGAGTGATTAATAATTGTGGATTAATTAAAATTAATTACTTACTGTAATTAATTTAAATAAAGAAATTAAATAAAATGTAATTAGGAATCATTAATTAATATAATTAATGATGTATTTAAATTTGAATAATTAAGATTAATTAATCAATTAAAGGTTATTAATGTAATTAATTTATTAATTAATTAAGGATTAATTACTGTAAGGGGTTAAGAATAATTAATTTGAGAAATTAATTAAGGAATAATTGCTTGAATGTAATTAAGGATAATTAATCAAGGGTCATTAATTAAGGTGAATAATTTGATGATGATTAATTGATTTGTAATTAATTAATGGTTATGTAAGCAAGATTTATAATGATGAAGTAATTAATTTAATTTACTTTAAATTAATTAAAGATGAAGTAATTAATTTAATTCACTTTAAATTAATTAGAGATGGAAGTAATTAATTTAATTCATTTTAAATTAATTATAGATGATGTGATTAAGTAAATCATTGCTTATGTATGAATGGATGATATTGATTGCCTTGAATGGTTTGTAATATCAGAAAGGAGATAAGTAATGCGGTGTGATATGAATGCCTTGGTTGCATTGTAATGATAATATGGATTATCTAGATGATAGTATGGATTATCTGTTTATAATGATAATGTGGATCATCTGTTTATTATGATAATGTTGATTATCTATTGTGGTTTGTGAATTATCTATCTATGTGTATATAGATAATTGAATTGTTTAAACTTTAAAACACCTTGGCACTAAAAGACACGTTTTTGGATTTCGATGAGATTGGGATCGGGTTTCCAGATTTGGATATCCGAAAACCTCATCGATCCAAATTAACGATAGGTCATGAATCTCAAGTGAAGATGAAGATTTAGAGTGTAAGGATTATCGTCGTTAACTCTGAGGGTGATTCCAAAATGAGTGTAACGAGATAATGCCTTCGGTTTCGTTCGAACCCGGAACGAACTTGTATATATTGAATGCTTTCAGAATATCATCAGGTGGACGATGAGCATTCTAAGTGATGTGCTCTATAAAGGTAATCGTAGCCGCAAGCCTCATCAACCGGGAATGGCTAAAACAGTGGAGGTGCAGCAAGGCGAAGTAGGTCATGCCCAAGTAGGACAAGATTTTCCCCTGTCTAGAGGTCCCTTTTTATTTCGGCTATGTGGACAATTGTGAGCTCCAACTGTCAGGGTTGTCTTGTTCGGGACTGTCCAGTAAGGGATGGTTCCGGCCTTGTGTTGCAGGGGAGTTAGGGTGGCTCCTCGGTATGTTGATCTAGGCCACGTACTGTGACGGGCAGTACCCCATTATCCCTGCCATTGTATGGAATCCAAAATCCAATAAGTGCCAACAGTTTTGATTGTATTATCCACTTTTGTGGCTAATAGCTGGAATTTGATAGATGTAATAATTTCGGCTATTTTCTATTTACTTGAAAACCCTAGACCTATTATAATATCACTAGATTTCCTATCAAATGTTTTGGTTAGCGTAAGGTAAAAACTTTTCCATGTTTATGTGTGGAAAGTGTTACGTGGTACCTTTCTTTTCAAAAGGTTTTGAAAGTTAAGCAACCCTAACCTGTTACTCACACCTGACCCTTGTCTGACCCGGAGTTTATCTTCTGTTTTCTTAAACTCTTGGGTACTCAATTTTTACGAGTAGCCAAGGAATTCAGGTTAGCTTTGACGAATTGTAGAGGAGCAATGGAGCAAGAGGCTTCTGCGTTATAGTTATATATAGTGTTCCGCTGTGTTGGTTACTCTGAGGAGTTCCTTGTATTGAATTGAGTTGTATAACTAGACAAGTGTTTATAACTGTCTAGTATGTGATGCGTAATCTGTGTAACTTTGATAAAGGTTGTAAACTATGTAATATTTGTGTTATTAATATAATTTATTCGTTCCGCTATTGAGATTCTGATGTTGTTTCTTCTTTCTCTTCTTTCTTTTCTCTTTTCTATCCCTTTCTTTCTTAAAGATGATGCGATTTACTGTGGTGAGAAAGTCGGGTCATCTCATTTGGTATCAGAGCGCTAGGTTGAGTGAATACCTAGGCTTTGGTGTGTTTTCTTCTTGAGAGAGCATATTTGTAATTTTGATACATATAAATATATTTATTTATTTCTACTTATCTGTTTGGTTACCTGTTCAGGTTTTCCAATATAAGTTATAAAGGTAGATTGGATAGTGGTGTGTGTAACACGACTACCATTCGTTGGAGTTTGAATGTTTGAGGTTGGAAGTGTATCTGTCGAGACTGTAGACCTAATACCGTCTCGAGTGAATTCTACAGTGATGTACGGATTTCATTGATCTCTGAAGGAAACCTGTTAAGGTTTGGAGTCTATCTTTGAAGTTTGGATGAGTAGAGTTTGGATCTGTCGGTTAGGCAGAAGCGAGTGATGGTATTTTGATACCGCAGGTAGTAGTAGCTTCGTGATAAGATGTAGTGACCATGGATGTTTCCGAAGAAGTTTTCCTTGGAACAAATTTAAAGAAGTAGGTCTGCATTGGTGATGTGGCTGTGTTCAGCATGGTGTTTCTCTTTGGTTTGAGGTCCGAGTTTCTCGAAGAGCTTTGGATTAGGGGGTCTTTGGCATCTATGGAAGCAGTGCATCTCGGAGTGTTCTGTGTTGGCAGGAAGTCTTCTAGATTAGCAGTTTTTCTGAAGTGGAGTTCATAAGCAACATAGTGGACCCATTTCTTCGATAGATTGGTTAGATTAATGCAAGCTGTTCTGATTGGTAAAGAGAGAACAGTTTTTCTTTGGAATTAGTCTGAGTTGATCGCAAAAGTGACTTGCATTTGTTTGAGTGTTCTCTTGGGTTATCAGAGTTTTTTCGGATGTCTTCAGGGAAGTCAGAGGTTTGTCCGCATCTGGAGATTGAGTTTCCTTATCGACTAGGATTCCAGGAGTGCTACCGGTGGTTTAGCTTAGTAGAAGGATGATTCTTAGTAATAGAGTTTGATGAAGCACCTCAGGTTTTGGTGGAGCATCTGAGTTTCTTTATGGATCCGATGAACCAAATTTTTGGGATGTGTTGTCCAGTTTGTGCTCGTGTTCTTCTTCAGCATTTTCATCTACTTCGGATCAGAGCCGCGCAGCGGAAGCAGTTTGGGAGTGTTTCTGTTTTGTCTTTTCCGGATAGAAGAAGTGAGTTTGTTCTTCTGATGTTTGAAGAGTGGAGTTGTTGATCTTGGTCTTGGTTGATCTTGAGGAAATCATTGTGTTGGGTTGTTTTGGTCTAGTTTGTTTCTAGAGGCGTCAGCAAGGGTTGAGCTGATCAGTAAGGTTGTAGGCTGCCCAGGATCGTCCGAAGAGTTTGTAGGATAACAGACGGAGGAATTTGGATTCTGAAGACGGAGTTTTGATTTTGGATAAGTTTTCTTCGATCAAAAGGGAGCTATAAGATTGGGTAAGGCTGGGAAGCTAGCTCTGAAGTTTTTCGGATCTTTCTTGTAAGGATAAGTGATTGATCTACAGGATTGAATTGCTAGTTTGGATAACTGGGATTCGATGAGTTCACGTATCTCTGAGGGAGTACGTGTTTTATCTATCTCTGATTTTGGAACCAGCAGTTTGGGAATTTTGGTTGTTGAGTCAGACTTGTCTGTAGTCTGATATCATGTTTAGTTTTGTAGATATAGATGAATAAGAGCTTTGTAGCTTTGTAGTTTCGATTGTTTGGATTCTGTAGAGCGAGTATCCCGGTATTTTCACTCGGGGAAACTCGAGGAAATTCTATCCAGAATTTTGACTGGATAGTTAGATTTGTTTGATTGGATGAATTGGTTGCTATGGTTGTTAGCATATGTTTGATATATGTTTGTGTTTTAAAATTAAATCTTTAATGAGATTATTAAATTACGTTTGTTTTAAATTTCGGGGACGAAATTCTTTTAATGGGGAAGGATTGTAATATCCCGAAAATTTTGGCAATATCAATTTAATAATCTGTATTTAAAATTAAATTGATTTGATAATTTTTGTTAATAAAATTTGAATTGATTTAAAAATCTTCTTTAATAAATATTTAATTGGAAGATTTTATCTTTTAAAACTAATAAATTGGTTTCTATTTATAATATAAATATATAGTTTATATTATAAACAGATTAGCTTTGTTTTGAATTTAATAAATAAAGCATATTTTCTAATTCTAAAATTTTTAGTAATTTGAGAATTTGTTTTTATTTAATATATAAGCTTTTCAAAGTTATTAAATAAATAATCTTGGTTTAAATTTAATAAATGAATCTTGGTTACAAATTCTAATATATGTATTAATAATTTGGAAATTTTGATTTAATTTAATATTAAGTTTTTCAAAGTTATTAAATAAATAAGTATATGATTTTAAATTGACAAGATAGATGCTTAAATGTTTAAAATGATATTGGCTTAAGTTTTAAATTTAAATAAATTAACAAAAAGATTTGTTTTGTCTTCTTTTAAAATATAGCTTAATAAAGTAAGTAATTTATTAATAAAGACATAATTTCTTTTACAATTATTTTAATTTGATAATGAGTTATTTCTAAAAACAATATTAATAATATATTATTTTACAATTGGATTCTGAATAAAAATAGCATTTGTTATTTCAAATTTAATTTGTATATATAACTTGATTTTTAAATATTAAATTTTTGAATTTGATTTGAATTTGAATATAAAGTTTTAAAATCCAAAGTATAGATTTTTAATTGTTTTGATTTTTATATGCATAAGCTTTTATTTATAAGTATAATTTGTTTTTATTCCTTTTAAAAAGTTTTTATACATATAAAATACTAATTAACCAATTAATTAGGCATAACCAATATATTAACATTTAAATTAAATACAAACTACTTTATTAAGACAAGTGTTGTTTTCCTAAGCTTCATATAACAAGTGTTAAGTGTTAAACAACCTAAATTGACAAATGTTAAAATTTTGTACAAGTGTCATTTCAAATTTGTATTTTCTTTTATTTCTATTAAATCATACTTTCATCTTATAAAAATGCCTCTTCTCTTCAATTTCTTTTTCCTTTTAAAAATCAAAGTTAAGAAATTTAAGGTATGAACTCAAAATAAATCTGAAACATACAAACTCTTCATATCAAAATCCTGAAAATCACTTCCCTGTAACTCAATTTCAAGATCAAGACCTGGATCATTTTCCAAAGTTTGTAAACAAATTATGTTCAAAACAAAATCAGTTTAGAAACTATTCATATCAAAGATCAAATCCATGTAAACAAGTCCTCAGTTTAAAAATGCAATTCATTTCACTATAATTCATTTCAAATGCAAAACCTGTTCTCATGAAAAACAAACTCCTCATATGAAATATGTAGCCTGCCATTTTCAAACAGAAAGCAAAAGCATTTTTCTTTTCAAACTTGTAATTCATGTTCAAAAGCAAATCTGCATTTTTCTTAAATCTGGAAAATTGGTTCTACATCCAAACCTGCATTTTCAAGGCAACTCAGGATCTTAGAGTTCAAAAGATTAGAAGCATTTCAGTTTTTAAAGAGTTCAAAGTATCAAAGAAGGATGTTTTCAAAAATCTGGAGCATTTCAGTTAAAAGAATTCAAAAGCTTTTCAATCTGAGGCTTTACCTTCTTTTAAATCTGTGAGTAACTTTTTAAAATTTAAAATCTAAAAATTGGTTGCATGCTTGTATACTGAAATGAATAAGTATTGCATGTGTTTTTAAGTAAATGTCTGATGCGAATATGTATTTGTGTGCATGCTATTTTAATTGCCCCGTTCTGTTTTGTTTTCTAGGCATAAATTTTTATTTGAATCCTTATCATTTAATTAGTTTCTGATAGAATGCAATTTATAAATCAAAGTTGTTTGATTTATCCTAGGTTAATCTTTAAAAGTTTTAAGTAAGTCAAAAATGAAGCTTGTTTTCTCTGGTAATATTGAAACATCAGTGTATGTTGATATAAATCAAAAATTCAAGCTGTGTAAATTATAAATCTAGTATTATTAATCGAAAACATTAACTAAATCATGATTTTTAACACTAAAATTTGGATTTTAAGAAATAAGATGAGGGTGCAGTTTGAGTTTTGACTGGAATGTGATTATTAGAATTTTCTGGTGATCCAAGAGGTTGAAAGGATCGGGGTTCTTCCAGATGATGGAGGAGTGATCTGTGAAGCTTGGAAAAATACTTGGAGACGATGCAATTCATGGTGCAAGTTGCGGCAGTGAAAACACTTCTAGAACCCTAGTTTTGACTTGAAATGATGAATCGATCTCTACGGGTTGTTCAGTGGATCGAGTGCTTTAGGGTTTAGGGAGATGGAAGCTTGGCCATATTCAAGGTCAGGGCCGAAAATGTAGTACTTCTGGTGATCAGCGAATGAGCTGCAAAGGATTTCTAGATTTTGGGGTTGGTGATGTTCAGTTTGTTCCAGGCTTGGAATTGGTCCTCGATTTTGATTTCTGGGTGTTGGACACGATTTGATAATCGTGGTGGGTTGCTGATTCAATTTCTGGTGTGTTGCGATCATCGCTGATATCAATGGTGGCCGGAGTCACCGTGCATATGCACGGTGAAGAGATTTGTCTGGTGATGTTGGGTTGAGTTTTGAAACAGAGGAGGTTGCTCGTGTTGCTTGAAGTTGTAGGGTTGTTGGCTCGGGGAGGATGGGCTTTGAACTCGAAGTAAATTGGGGGTGTCTCGGGTATTTCATTGTTTACAGGTTTTGAGAAAACCTGTAATATCTGTTTTTAATTTTTTTTTAAAACTAAAATTTTTAAAAATGAAAGCTTGAGTTTAATTAAATTTTAAATCAAAATTTGAAATCTAGAATCCAAGTTTAAAATTTAAATCTTAGTTTTCAAATAAGGTAAAGTTTTTTTTTAAATTTGAATTGATTTAACTACTTTAAAAATGGTTAAGTAATTTAAATTTATAAAGAAGGAAGTTTTAATAATATGAGTAAGTTTTTAAGTTAAGTTTAAATCTGGAAATCAAAGATTTAAATATGTAGTTCGGTTTTTGAAATAAAAGAAGTTTTTAAATTTGAAAGATTTAAAGAACTTTGTATGTTAAGTATATATTTAAATTATATTGAATTTAAAAATGAATTTGGATTAAACTCTTATAGATTTCTTGTATAAGATAACCATTTCTTTACTATGTAATTTAAAAGGGTTTTTTAATTATTTAAACTTTGTTTAAGTTAAATGGTATTCATTTTAAATCTCATATTGGAAATAAAATTTTAAAGTAAATTGATTTCAAGTAAATTAGTTAATAACAATTTAGTCATAATTAAAAAATGTTTTTATCTTAAAATGTAATTAAGATTTAATGATTTGAAATTAATTTAATCAAAGAGGTAATTAAGGAATAATTAGTTAATCTAATTAATTAATAATTAGGGATTAATAAATAATTGATTAAGGGTTAATCAATTTGTAATTAAAGATCATTATAAAGATCATTAATTAGATAATTAAAGATTATCAATTAATGATTAAAGAATTATAAATTAAGCAATTAAGTTAAAATCAAGGTTAATTAATCAAAAAATTAAAGATTAATAAGTTACAATAAACACTTGATTAATTAAATAATTAGAGATTAATTAATGCATAATTAAAGATAAATTAATTTGTAATTAATATTGGTTAATCTAAGTTAATTACTTATGGAAGTAATTAAAGAATGGTTAATGAAGGTCATTAACTTGAGACTATTTAATAATTATTTAATGTGATTAATTTTAATAATTAGTTAGATTTATTAATTTAACGATAATCATTTGTGAATTGTTTAAGTGTAATCACTTAATGGAAGTAATGAATGAATTAATTACTTAATGTAATTAATTGAGTTTAATGGGATTAATTTGAATTAATTAATTAAGTTTAATTAATTTTAAACACTAGATGATTTGATAAAATTTACTTAATGTAATTTCTGTAATGCAATTACTTAGTGAAGTAATTAAAGGTAATTACTGCATGTAATTAATTGAAGATGCTGTAAGAATGGAAGTAATTTGGATTAAATTACTTTGTAACTAAACAAGGAATTAATTAAGAAATTAATTAAGGAGTAATTAATTTATTTTAATGAAGTAATTAAGTTTAGTTAATTACTGAATGTGATTAAACAGGAGTGATTAATAATTGTGGATTAATTAAGATTAATTACTTACTGTAATTAATTTAAATAAAGAAATAAAATAAAATGTAATTATCGATCATTAATTAACATAATTAGTGATGTAATTAAAGTTGATTAATTAAGATTAATTAATCAATTAAAGGTAATTAATTAATGTAATTAATTAAGGATTAATGTAATTAATTATAATTAATTAATTTATGAAGTAATTAAGGATTAATAACTGTAAGGGGTTAAGAATAATTAATTTGAGAAATCAATTAAGGAATAATTACTTGAATGTAATTAAGGATAATTAATCAAGGATGATTAATTAAGGTGAATAATTTGATGATGATTACTTGATTTGTAATTAATTAATGGTTATGTAAGCAAGATTTATAATGATGAAGTAATTAATTTAATTTACTTTAAATTAATTAAAGATGAAGTAATTAATTTAATTCACTTTAAATTAATTAGAGATGGAAGTAATTAATTTAATTCATTTTAAATTAATTATAGATGATGTGATTAAGTAAATCATTGCTTATGTATGAATGAATGATATTGATTGCCGAATGGTTTGTAATCTCAGAAATGAGATAAGTAATGCGATGTGATATGAATGCCTTGGTTGCATTGTAATGATAATATGGATTATCTAGATGATAGTGTGGATTATCTGTTTATAATGATAATGTGGATCATCTGTTTATTATGATAATGTTGATTATCTATTGTGTTTTGTGAATTATCTATTTGTGTGTATATAGATAATTGAATTGTTTTAAACTTTAAAACAACTTGGCCTTAAAAGACACGTTTTTGGATATCGATGAGACCAGGATCGGGTTTCCAGATTTGGATATCCGAAAACCACATCGATCCAAATTAATGATAGGTCGTGAATCTCAAGTGAAGATGAAGATTCAGAGTGCAAGGGTTATCGTCGTTAACTCTGAGGGTGATTCCAAAATGAGTGTAACGAGATAATGCCTTCGGTTTCGTTCGAACCCAGAACGAACTTGTATGGATTAAATGCTTTCAGAAAATCGTTCGGTGGACGATGAGCATTCTAAGTGATGTGTTCTATAAAGGTAATCGTAGCCTCAAGCCTCATCAACCGGGAATGGCTAAAACAGGGGAGGTGCAGCAAGGCTAAGTGGGTCATGCCCAAGTAGGACGAGATTTTCCCCTGTCTAGAGGTTCCTTTTTATTTCGACTGTGTGGACAATTGTGAGCTCCAACTATCGGGGTTGTCTTGTTTGGGAGTGTCTAGTAAGGGATGGTTTCGGCCTTGTGTTGCAGAGGAGTTAGGGTGGCTCCTCGGTATGTTGATCTAGGCCACTTACTGTGACGGACGGTACCCCAATAGCCCTGCCACTGTATAGAATCCAAAATCCAATAAGTGTCAGCGGTTTTGATTGTATTACCCACTTTTGTGGCTAGTAGCTGGAATTTAATAGATGTAACAATTTCGGCTATTTTCTATTTACTTGAAAACCCTAGACCTATTATAATATCACTGGATTTCCTATCAAATATTTTGGTTAGAGTAAGGTAAAAACTTTTCCATGTTTATGTGTGGGAAGTCTTATGTGATACCTTTCTTTTCAAAAGGTTTTTGAAAGTTAAGCAACCCTAACCTGTTACTCACACCAGAGCCATGTCTGACCCGGAGTTTATCTTCTGTTTTCTTATACTCTTGGGTACTCAAATTTTTACGAGTAGCCAAGGGATTCAGGTTAGCTTTGACGAATTGTGGAGGAACAATGGAGAAGGAGGCTTCTGCGTTATAGTTATATATAGTGTTCCACTGTGTTGGTTACTCTGAGTAGTTCCTTGTATTGAATTGAGTTGTATAACTAGAAAGGTGTTTATAACTGTCTAGTATGTGATGTGTAATCTGTGTAACTCTGATAATGGTTGTAAACTATGTAAATTTATGTTATTAATATAATTTATTAGTTCCGCTGTTGAGATTCTGATGTTGTTTCTTCTTTCTCTTCTTTCTTTTCTCTTTTCTATCCCTTTCTTTCTTAAAGATGATGCGATTTTCTGTGGTGAGAAAGTCGGGTCGTCTCATTATATTCAATAATAAATTAAATCACTATTTAACTGGAAGTTTATATGCTATTAAATAACAATTTAATTCAAATAAATTCAATTTAACCGAGATGATGATTAAAATATGCCAAACAGTCATATTAAATTTCTAATCATGTTATAAATCAATTCAACAAACATAAGAAATTTTAGAAGTTATGAGTGGGTTAAAACACCCACCTTTTGAATCTAATTTGAATTTAAATCCAATTTAAACACAAAATTTGAACAGTCTCAGAATTCGTCCAAACCCATGTCAAAATGTCCGGAATTCCAATATGAACCTAGCGAGAAAACAGCGCTTGAATTGGACCCTGTATGCAAAAGTTAACGCGTTAGAAGTTATAAAATCAAAATTTAAAATAAATTAATTAATTATTAAACAAAGCCGCGTCACCAGAGAGAAAATTCAATCAGAACACGCACGCGACCCGCTTCATCCCCAGACCACCTCCGTTCGAACCCAAAACCGAGACTTTGACCACGCTTCCTCACCACCACAGGCCGCCGTTGGCCACGGCGCGACCACCAATGGCTTCGTTCCTCCTCGCTCTCTCTTCCCTTATAGGTCCGATCGACCAAAGCTCCACTCGCGGCCACGTGCAACACGAGATTCCAAACCCTAGGTTGAATTTTCAGCATGATCTAGCCGTCGATTCCACCAGCAAATACCACCGATAATACCGCTTGGTCCCCTCTACAAAACCCCTTAGATGATTTGACGATCGGCTGAAGTTGGTCGTTGCGTGATGAACGGCCATGGATAATTCATCGATTTCTGGCCATACCAAAACATAGATTGAAAAACGAATCATATATTTGACTTACGCTCATCGAGAGTTTGAAATCCATATATAATTCGATATATACTGAGGAATTTGAATTTTGAAGTAGAAATTTTTGATTTGCAATTGGCTTTGAAATTTAGAGTTTATCTGCCATTGAGAAAGAGAAGCAACTGGAATTGTACATGTAGAAAAATGAATATGAGAAATAGGCTAGGGTTTATAATGAGGTATATATACGCAAAGCTGAAATTAGGATGGACCGGATTGATTTGGATCGAAAGTTGAACGATAAATGGCCCGAAAAGCCCATTCCGACTCTGTAAAGAAATTGGGTCAACCCATATATCAAAATAGAATTTTTTGAATAATTTAAAGTCAATGGAATATGTTTCAAGTCCAAATTCCATCGTATGAAGAAGTTATGCTAAAATCAAGTTATTTCAAATTGATTTCAATTAATTGATGTGTTTCGAGTCCATACGATCAAATGACAAGCCCGATCGCTATGAAACTTGAAATCCTATAATAATTCACCGTTACGGATCCGATGAAACTGGTTTTATCGAAATCCGAGTCAGTGGCCAAAGAGCTATTTTTACATTAATTAATACATTAATAACTAATTAATTAAATTTTCAATTTCAATTCTATAATTAACAATTTTTATTAATTTTAAATTTCTTAATCATTTACACTAATTTAAACAAATCTAGATGTCAATTTAGAGTTGATAAATTTATAAATTTCATTGTTAACCTCAATTTCATTAAATTCAAAAATTTTAAATTTAATTTTCAATAATTCCATTTAATTTACTCTTCATTCTATTATTCAATTCATTGTTGTCAAATGGGTGAAATTAACATTGAATTCATGATCTATTACATTAATATCTTCAATTTCAGCTAAATCTACATTAACGTACTAGTTAAATATTTTAATTTCATTTAATTACAATTAATCCAATTATTATATTTTAAATTCCATTAAATTAATAAATATGGAATTCCATTCTTCTTATCCAACCAATTGTCATACCATGAATAATGTTAACATTATTTCCAAATATTAACTTAATTTACATTAACATAAAATTCAATCTAGATTTATTACAGTTAATTCCAATTTAATTTAACGGATTAAATATATATGTAACTTAGTGTAACGACCCAGAATTCCTGTCATTTGAAATTCATATATTTAATTGATTTTTAAATATTAACAAGTAGAATATGTAAGTCGAATAAATTTTATTTTGAATATCTAGATTTAATTGGATAATTAAATTGATAATTTAATATTTGAAATTTCAGAAATAATTGGAAATTGGGTTTAATGTGATTGAAAATGATTTATAAAGTTGTATTAAATCATGTTGGAGTTAGAATGATGTTATAGAACTTTTAAAATTGAATTAAAAGTTAATTTGCAGAAATTGAATATTTTAATATTTAATTGACGAGTAAAAATAGTCATTTTTCCATAAAAGCACCTCATATTTCACAATTTACACAAACCCTAGGTCTAAAAGCTTTAAGCCGCCACTTTCAACTTTAATGGCCATGAATACACGATCCTTCTTCCTCAATTTTCTTCAAATCCCTCAACCAATTCGTAAAACTTTCTTCTGCAAAGTTATAGAGAGCAGCGAGCTCTAGAAATTCAACGGCTACGATTGAAAATAACTCGATGGATTGACGGCAAATCGAGCTCGAACGGCTGAGGTCGTGCATGTTTTTCCACACAATGGCTCAGCAGAGCTTGATGTGTTCATGATCGAGGGTGGAGGCGTGGTCACACTTCGAAACCCTAGTCTCTGATCGTCGTAAATATCGACGTGGTGGCCGCGAAAATTCGAAGAAGGTTGACGGCTCTGGGTTTCTTTCTTGCGTGAATAACCTGGGACGCGCGCGTGGAAAGGAGAAACAAATTCACGGCCCTGATGATTGGAGCAAGAAATCAACGGCCCGATTGAGATTTAGGTTAAAATTAAATAAAATTGTAAATTATTATATTATGAAATTCGTATAAACTTTAAACTAGCATAACTTCTTCATACTAGGTCGGAATTTGACGAAACAAATTGAGTTGGCTTCGTATTGACGACACTACGCGATGGAGCTGGATTGGAGTTGATTTAAGCTAGTGAAAATTTTGGGTAAAATTAAACGCACGTTTAATTTTATTCGAAAAAAAAATGTTGAAACTATTATTGGAAGCAAGGTGAGAACTTCTCACTCAAACGAAATTGTTTCGATTTAAATTTAAAATAATTTGATTTAAAATTGCTAGATTGTATGCTTGGATGATAAATTATTATCTATTGTTTTGAAATAGACCCTATACGCCGTATATTAAGCGGATGTTATTTATTAAACACATATACCGCGATATTCCACCTCGAAGTGGAATTGCTATTATATATGTACTTAGAGTTGATTTTCCCGCATTATATAGTGGATGAGACCCTATTGCGCCGCATAATAGCGGATATATTTTATATGAACCCATATACCGCGATATTCCGTCTTGAAACAGGATTGGTATTGTGCTAACATCTATGGATGCATGGAAACAGGTTGGAGGGATCCAACTGGATTCCTCAACAGTATTGATTTATTTACAGATATTTGCGTTATATTATCATATTGATATATGATGTTTGGATGCCATGGTTGATGTATTTAGTGCCGTTGTAACATTGGGCCTATTTTTGGAGTTTTAAAAATGTTAATGTAACGATTTCGAATTTAAAAGGATTTTCAAGTGATTTTTGAAAGTATGCATTTTATTAAATTTTGGAATTAATTCATTTTAAATAAATAAACGTTTTAATTTTTATGTTATAAAATTTATGATTTTTGTGAAATATAACCGAAATGTGATATTTGAAATAAGTAGTTGATTAATTTGTAAAATGGTTTAAATTGGGATTTTTGAATTATTATAAACGATTTATATAAAAGATTTATAAAATTAAAATATTGGAATTATAAAACGAGTTTTTATAAGTGTTAAAATGAAGTATAAATGGATTTCATAAGTGAATGAAATCTATAAATTTATAAATTATGAAGTTATAAATTGAATGAATTTGTAAATAGAGAATTGTAAGTAATTTGCTTATAATTTGGATTTTGGCGTGTAAATGAGATTTAAATAGAATTTGTTAATTAAGGGATTTTATAAGTTGAAGTTTTTATAATATATATACATATGTATGTGAATTTATAAACGTTGTTTTATAAATCCAAAACTAATTGAATTGATTAGTAAATATGAAAGCTTATTAAAGGAGATATATCCACGATTGTGGACAGTGGATAATCCTTTAATTAAATATGTAGAAATGTTGAATTTGGTAAACGATTTATATTCACGATTTTGGATAGCGAATAATATATTAAAGAAATATTTTGGGGAAGTGATATTTTAAATAGAATTAAAACGATTTAAAGGTGTTTTAAAATGCACTAAATATCGAAACCATAGATTTCAACATTCATTGTTGAAATAGACATTTTCGAGAAATAAGGAAATGGTGGACTATAACACTGTTGTTATAATAAATGATTTTCGAAAGGAAATGTTTTTGTATAGTATTGGGATTTATATATCTATCTTAATTTCGAATCCCTATGCTAGTGATTTTGAGTTGTCGTAACGATGTTTTACGCAACATTCGTTTTGACTCAAATAAATGTGTTTGAGGGAATGTTTTCCTTAAAGAATAAAATATATACTTAATTTTGATTTAAGTATATTGGATATTTTCCAAATATTGAAAATAAATAGAGTTGTGAATTACTTATTATTAAATAAGTATGGAAATGTTTTCCAATATGAAGTGAAATGTTTTGAGATTATATCTTTTAAAGATAAATTGAAAGTGAATATTTGAAATCGATTTGAGAATCATATATTAATAGATATTTTGGAAATGTGAATTCACTATGGAATAAAAGGGAAATTTATTTTAAAAAATAAACATTGATTTATTTTTGAAGCATGGAAATAAATTTGCAGATTTGGAACGTAAATTTAAAGTAAATCGGTAAGGATTTATTTAGTTGGTTTAAATGAACCATTTTGAAATGAAAATGAATAAATATTTAGAAGTGTTTCCGCATAAGGAAAATGATTTGAAATTTGTTTTCAAAAGTTGTAAAGGTGAAAAGTGATTTGAAATTGTTTTCAAATGGTTGAAGTGTGGAAAAATATATCGTGTAAAGATATTTTTGGAAAATAAATAATTTGGGAAATTATTTGGAATCTGGTGATGTTGTGCATATCTATTGATAGTTAAATAACCGACTATCAATATTTACCTTTAAATGGGTATTTGTTGTGATTTGCTTGAATTTGAATGCTACACTTATTTTAAAATAAGCGCTCGTTATTCGGTTTAGCCGGGAGAGGACCTTTGGGTCATAAATCCCATTTTGAATAGTGATATGTCATAATGGATAGCATTTGAAGACCGGTGTTGAAGACCGGATATTTTCAAAAATGGAAGGATTACCGTCGAATGTCTCTGCATCGGCTGATCTCCGATATAGAGATTTTATCACCCTTTGTGATGGGAATTACAGACGTGATTAGTGAATATCCGAATTACAAGGGCTTCTTTTGGAAGTGCCTTCGGTTCTGTTCGAACCCGAAACGGACTTGTATGGATGTGTGTCTGACGTTACAATTTGAGATGTAAAGCTAGTTTCTATCAAATACATTTCTGTTGGTGGCGGAGAATTTATTCTCTTAGCTTAACACCCTTCTCCGAGACGTACGAGCTCAGAGGTTATGTAGTTGATGGTTACTAGTGATATATTCCCAATTTGGTAACGTGGCATGTTGAGTGCTGCTGATCATTTGTTGATCAAAGCACAACTTTTGTATAAAGCGTAGCTTTGTGGACGAGACTTCGTCGGACCTCACACCCCGGTAATGGTCAAAACAGGAAAGATGTGACAAGGTTATTAGGGGATAGCGCCCCCTTAGTGTATGTCATTTCCTTCTAGATAAAGGTGGTATCATGGTATGGAGCTCAGATACTTAACCTATGTTGTTGCTGCATACTTATTTATTTTGTGGTTGTTGGTGAATCCCGGGATTTAGGTCGGTTACGACCGGGGGATGGCATGCTCGTGTCAGTTGTTACCCAGCTAGGGGAACCCGACCTTGTGTTGGCAGAGATCCGGTTAGGTTCTTGGGGCGTCTTTCCAAAGGCGTACCCATGTGGCAATGGGAAGTTTCTTGGCCCGATTATTTGTTGGAAAATCCAAAGAAACAATACGAACCTTGTACGGTTTTAGTTGTATAATCTGCCATGGAATGTGGCGGTAACCTGCTATTGAACGTGGTAGCTATAGTAGGCATAAGTGCGGAATGCCTATGCTAGCTAAGATTTATATTATACTTTCGAAATGTTTTCCTACACCTTGCACTTATAGTAATAATATCAAAGAAAATTTGTGTATCAAGCATGTTTGACTATCATAAGGAGAAATCTCCTCTGATTCTGCATTTGCATTGTGTGTGTGTGCGGGAGGCCTTATGGTAGTCTCATTTACTAAAAAGCATTTCGAATCTAATTTAAAATTAATTTCTTTGTTTGTTTTTAAAGAATAACTATTTTAAGTTCTTACACATGTCCCATAACTAACCTGGAGTTTATTGTTCTCTTCCTAAACTCTGGGTGCCCATCATTTTCTACACGGACAGTCTAGAGTCAGGTTATCAGGTCATTTTGGAATTCAGGAGATGCTGTGGAGATCTGGAGGTAAACTAGATGGCATGGCGTATCAATTAGTATATAGTGTTTCTTTTCCGCTGTTTGTTGTTGTAAACTCTGATAATGTAATGTAATGTGATGTGATGTAATAACAGATATGATTCTTTGTTTTAAAGATTATTCATTTATCTGTTATATGTTGTTCCGCTGCGATTGTGAGATTCTGATATTGTTTCTGTTGCTTCTTCTTTCTTTCTTCTTCTATTCTTCTACCTCTTCTTTAACCCTAACGGTTCGGTTTTCCGGCCTTCGATTGCTCGGCAGTTGATACAGTGGACGTATTGATGTCGACTTTCGTGAGTCGAAAATCGCGATCGTTACACTTACAATAATTGTTGCCATTAACTCTCAATCACCCTTTATAAGTTTATCATTTCCAAAACAATATTATAATTACTTACAAAACATTGATTTTTATCCAACATTTTATATTAATTCATTAATTAATTCAATATTTACGTTTGTTTTCTTATATTCAGTTTATAGCCTAGTATAACATTTATACAAATTCCATTAATTGTAACTTCATTCAAATAGTTAATAATTAACTTAGATTAGCATTATTACATCTCATTTAAATTATTATTTCATTAATGAATCACAAATTTCTGTTTTTCCAATATTAGATAACAAAATTTTAATAAAATTAACAATTAAATTATCGAAAATTTATGGGTTGTTACACCTTATTTTTTCGTAATTACAATATTTAATTTAATAAGATTCTTTAATTTGATATTGAAAGAAATTAATTATTTTGACTTGTAATGTTAAAACAATTAGAATGTAAAATAGTAATGTTGATTTAATGCGATTGATAACCATTTTAATCCAATTTGAATCAATTGATATAATAGTAAGGTTATTGGTTTATAATCACAAATAATGAAATAAATTAAATGATGCCTTTAATAGTGGATTGTATGTAATTGATTGAAAGAGGTTAATATAGAACATAAAGTCATTTTGGTAAGCAATGTACAACCCTAGCTTGTAAATAATAAGATAATGAATATGAATTATTATTATAAACGATTGTTTTAACTATTTTCCCATTAATTTACCCATTCGAATACTGAATGGGTAATTAATGGAATTAAGGCAATTGAATGCTGGATTTAATGCTAGAAATATATGTTGCTAATCGAAGAAGGTTATTATGAATTAGGAAATCAATTAATCTGTATGTGAATTTATTATTTTTGTTTGTTAACAATAAACATAGAAATGTGTTTGAAATTGTAGGTTGTAATAATTGTTTAATTATCATTTCACTATTTAATCCATTGAATTAAAACTGAAAATCAATTGCAATTAATCTAATTAGATATGGCATTTAATATGAATCAAGATGTAAGTGTAAAATATGAGTGTAATAAGATGTAAACTTATGTTAGTTATATTCATAAGGTGATAATTGACTGAATAATAAGATGTAAATCATAATAAATGAATCTATTTGAAATTTACTTACAATAAAAAAAATTCTTGCAATTTGAACGCTATAATTAGTGCAGTATTTAATATTGAATCTGAAATTGAAAATTTATAATAAAAAAGATTAATAATTTCTATGAAATCTAGAATAGTGAAATTGTTAACCCTTAAAATTCGAATTTGACTTGAAAATTGAAATTTTGAATTTTTTTCTTTCTGGATACTAGACTAAATTCTGGGAAGGAATCCATTTTTCATTTCATAAAAATAAAATTCCTATTTCTCTAAAAATATAAATTACTGTGAAAAATTGACATAAATTTATAGTGCATATTTGTGTTCTTTTTGGTTAAGTCTTAGTAGGTTTGTTTTAGACTAATGGGTTCCTTAGTAAACCAAGAGACCCAAGAAACCTGAATTTGGACCCTTTCTTTTCCCATCCATTGACCCTCTATTTTCTATCTGACTAAAACCAAGTACGTACAAAAATTCCTCATTTGAGAAACTTTCTGCTTACTTTTTATCTTCTTCTTCAAATATAGAAAAAACTCCAAATCCTAAAACTCTTAAATCTCCAAATTAAATTTCATCCTTCCTCTTTTAAAACCCTACCTCTCTCTTTGTGCCACCACCTACCTCCATCACTACTCGCAACCCATAGCAGTATCCCATGGCCAAAGCCCTATCTTCCCTCTCCTCTTCTTTCTTTTTTCCTTCCCTTTCACCTTCCATTTTTCCCGCTTTCTTTCCCTTATTTCCATGGCTTCTATATTTCAGTAAACTACTTCAAATCAAATAATTCTTTTCTTGAAACCGTGTACGATTTCAGTGGCAACAACTTTGTTGTTAAACCCTTCTTCTTAAATTCCGTATATTTCTATATCAAAAACTCCACTTTTCAAGTCCTTTCTCGGGTCCACTGTTGACCGAAATACCCTATATTGTAACAAATCGCGGTTTTTTCGAGATCCGAAGGTCGGCATTCTTACGTCAACTGTATCAAATGCCGTATAATCGAATGCCGGAAAACCGAATTGTTAGGGTTAAAAAGAAGAAGTAGAAGAAAAAGACAGAAGAAGAAAGAAAACATAACAGAAACAATATCAAAATTTCACATTCGCAGCGGAACAACATATAATAGATAAATAAATAATCTTTAAAACAAAGAACCATCTCAGTTATTACATTACATTACATCATCATCAGAGTATACAACAACAATATACAACACAACACAAGAATGGACAGCTATACAAACATGTCCCTACAAGTGAATTATACAGCGGAATGATAATATCATATACAAGTAATACGTCTCGCCATCCAGCTCGCCACTTGAGCTCCATAGCACTTCTGAATCCAGAATGACCTGATAACCTGACTCTAGCCTGCCCGTGTGGAAGATTATGGGCACCCAGAGTTTAGGAAGAGAACAATAAACTCCAGGTCAGTCATGGGACTGGCGTGAGAACTCAAAACAGTTATTTAACTTTAAAACAACAACAACAAGGAAAGTGGAAAAATATCCGCAATGCTTTTGGAAAATGAAACTACCATAAGGTCTCCCCGCACACACACAATGCAAACGCAGAATTGGAGGAAATTTCTCCTTATGATAGTCAAAGATGCTTACTATGCAAAACAAATCATTTTTGATATTATATTAGTGCATAGTGTAGAAAACATTTCGAAAATAGAATATAAATCTTAGCCAGCATAGGTACCATTATATTATGCCTACTATAGCTACCATATTAAATGGCAGGTTCTACAACTAAAACCGTACAAGGCTCGTATTGTTTTGTTTGGATTTCCAACAAATGGTCAGGCTAAGGAACTTCCTACTGCCACATGGGATCGCCTCTGGCGGGACGTCCCGAGAACTTAACCAGCTCTCTGCCAACACAAGGCCGGGTTACCTTTGTAACTAGGTAACTACTACACGAATATGCCACCCCCCAGTCCTTTGGGACCTTTATCCGAGGGCCTTCGATCACCAAGCAACAACCACACAGAAAAATGAGATTTGAGCAACCACATAGGTTAAGCATCAGGGCTCCATACCTGACACCACCCTTTTCCAGAAGGGAATGACATACCCTAAAGGGCGCGACCCTCATAACCTTGCCGCATATTCCTGTTTCGACCATTTTCGGGGTGTGAGGTCTGACGAAGTCTCATCCACAAAGCTACGCTTTTTTCACAAAGCCACGCTTTGATCAACAAATGATCAATAAATAATCATCACACAACAACACTCAGCATGCCACATTACCAAATTGGGAATATATCGCCGATAACCTTCAACTACATAACTTCTAAGGGCGTTAAGCTAAGAGAATAAATTCTCCGCCACCAACGGAAATATATTTGAAAGAAATCTGCATTATATCTTAAAATGTAGTGTCAGACACGTAACCATACAAGTCTGTTCCGGGTTTGAACAGAACCGAAGGCACTTCAAAAGAAGCCCTTGCAATCCGGGTATTCACAATCCCGATCGAATTTCCCATCATAAAGGAAATCTCCATACCGTAGCTAACGGTGCAGAGACAATCGATAGGTCATCCTATTGTTTTCACAAATACCCGATCTTCACCACCGGTCTTCAATGCTATCCATTACGTCGTATCACTATTCGGAATGGGTAATCCGAATAATGAGCACAATAATTTAAAAATAAGTGTAGCATTCAATTTCAACCAATTCGCAACAAATAGTCACTTAAGGGTCAATATTGATAGTCGGTTACTTAACTATCAATCAATATTCACAACATAACCCCATTTCAAATAATTTCCCAAATTATTTATTTTCAAAAATATCTTTATAAGATATATATTTTCCACACTTCAACCATTTGAATACCAATTTCAAATCAATTTACACCCTTACAACCTTCATTTCAAAATGATTCATTTAAACCAATTAAATAAATCCTTACCGATTTATTAAATTTACGTTCCAGATTCGTAAATTTATTTCCACACTTCAAAATAAATCAATGTTTAATTTTAAACAAATTTCCCTTTCTTTTATAAATTCCATAGTGAATTTACTTTTCCAAAATATCTATGAATATACAATTTCCAAATCGATTTCTAATATTCATTTTCAATTTATCTTTAAAAGGTATAATCTCAAAACATTCACTTCATATTGGAAAAACATTTCCATAATTATTTTATAATAAGTAATTCACCAATCTATTTATTTTCAACATTTTGAAAATATTCAATATACTTAAATCCAAATTAAGTATATATTTTATTCTTTAAGGAAAACGTTCACTTAAACACATTTATTTGGGTCAAAACGAATGTTGCGTAAAACATCGTTACGACAACCCAAAATCACTAGTATAGGGATTCGAAACTAAGATAGATATATAAATTCCAATACTATATAAAACATTTCCTTTCGGAAATCATTTACTATAACGACAATGTTATAGTCCACCATTTCCTTCTATTTCTCGAAACATCTATTTCAACAATAAACGTTGAAATCTATGGTTTCGATAGTTAATACATTTTAAAACATTTTTGAATTGTTTTAATTCTATTTAAAATATCACTTTCCCAAAATATTTCTTTAATATATTATTCTCTGTCCAAAATCGTGAATATATTCCATTAACCCAATTCAATTTCTACATATTCTATTTAAAGGATTATCCACTGTCCCAAAATCATGGATATATCTCCTTTAATAAGCTATAATAATTAAACTTATTAAAATAAGTCGATTTCGGATTTATAAAATAATGTTTATAAATCCCATTAATACTTTATAACAACTTCAACTTATAAAATCACTTTATTAACAAGTTCTATTCATATCCCATTTACAAGCCAAAATCTAGTTTATAAGTTAATTACTTATAAATCTTTTATTTTACAAAATCTATTCATTTCATAACTTCACAATTTATAAATCTATATATTTCATCCACTTATGAAATCCATTTATATTACATTTTAACCCTTATAAAAACTCGTTTTATAATTCCAATATTTTAATTTATAAGTATCAATTTTATAAATCTTTTATTTAAATCATTTATAATACTTCAAAAATCCTAATTTAAACCATTTTATAAATTAATCAACTACTTATTTCAAAAATCACATTTCGGTTATATTTCACCAAAACCATAATTTTTATAACATAAAAATTTCAACGTTTATTTATTTAAAATGAATCAATTCCAAAATTAAATTTTATTATGAATTCTCAACTTAAATTTTCAAAAATCAAATTTTATTTATTTTCGGCATCTAACGATACCAAAATATTTTCGGCTAAATTTTAGCCTTCAACGATTTTAATCACAAAGATAATCACGCAGATTATAAATAGATCAATAAATAGATCAACATACAACATTGAAACCAATTCAATTATTTGAGGAATCCAGTTGAATCCCTCCAACCTGTTTCCCTGCATCCAAAGATGTTAGCACAATACCAATTTCGCTTCAAGACGAAATATCGTGGTATATGGGATTTATAAAATACTATCCGCTATTATGCGGCGCAATAGGGTCTCATCCGCTATATAATGCGGGAAAATCAACTCCAAATACATATATAATACCAATTCCATACAAGTTGGAATTATCGCGGTATATGTTTTTAATAAATAACATTCGCTTAATATATGGCGTGTAAGGTCTATTTAACACAGTAGATAACAAATTATCATCCAATCAAGCAATTTTAAATTCAACTATTTAAAATTTAAATCGAAACAATTCGATTTAGTGAGAATTTCTCACATTGAGTTTCCGATAATGGTTGTAGCGTTTTGTTTCGAATAAATTAAATTGCGGTTAATTTTACCCGAAATTTTCACTAGCTCCAAACGATGCTAAACCAATTCCATTGCGTAGTGCTCGACAAAACGAACCCAACGCAAGTCGTTTCGTAATTTTCCGACCTCGTACGACAAAGTTATGATAGTTTAAAGATTATACAAATTTAAATATAATTAATTTACAAATCTATTTTTAATTTTTATACCCTAATTCATCCTGGCCATCCACATTTGCTTCAGGAAATCAAGGCCATGCTTATCATCTTCCCAAACGCATTCGGCTACAGGCTATTGAACGCGAACCGAACCCAAAGCCGCCCATCAAACCCTAATAGCCGCACCCAATTCACGCACTTCCACCACGATCGACTACCACCATTTGAAGCGCCTCGACCACCTCCACCTTCGGCCTGAACACGGCAGCGCTCCGTCGAGCCTAGGTCTCGAAAAACGTGATTGAACACGGCCCCTTCAAACACAAATTGCCGTTGATTCGCTCGACTATAAACTATCGTAGCCGTTGAATACCTAGATCTTGTAGTGATCTACATTTTCCATGTTGGAAGTTTCTTGAATTGCTTTGCGGATTTGAATAAAAGAGGAGGAGAAGGAGAATGATTTTCGGCCGTTCGAAATTGTTAATGGCGGCTGGCTATAGAAATTAGGGTTTTTTTTAATTTCTTTGCAAATGGTGAAAGTAGAGGTCCTTTTATAGAAAAATTCCAATTTACTATTCACTCGAAATTTTCCGAACTCCAAATCTCGCACGGTGACTGGCGTTTCTAGGGTTCACCCTACGTTCCAGACACAATGGAATATGTTTCAGAGGCTAATTCAATCCTCTGTGCGAGTTATGGAAATAAACGATCAATTTTAAATTAAATCGATTTAAACTAATTTCTATGCGTTTTAGCTTGCCCCGGACAAACAGTAAATCCGATTGACACGAATTTGAAACCTTACAATAATTTGACATTACGGATCTGATGAAACTAGTTTCGTCGAAATCCGAGACTGTTTGAAAAATGGCTATTTTCACCAGTCAATTAAATATTAAAATATTCAATTTTCACAAATTAACTTTTAATTCAATTTTAAAAGTTCTATAACATCGTTATAACTTCAATATGATTAAATAAAATTTTACAAATCATTTTTAATCATATTAAACCCAATTTCCAATTATTTACGCAATTTCAATTATTAAATTATCAATTAAATTACCCAATTAAATCCAGATATTCGAAAAATAATTTATTCGACCTATAAATTTTACTTGTTGATATTTAAAATCAATTAAATATCTGAATTTCAAATGACAGAAATTTTGGATCGTTGCATATATTGTGTCAATCATATGTCCTTAAGGATTGAGCTAAATTATGTGGTTCTTTTTTCTCAAACCATTTATTTTTCCAGTGGCTTCAACTTTCTTTTAGATCAATTCTTCAAATTCCTTAATTTTCTATGCTAAAACTCAAATATATTTTGAAGTATTTTTGAATTCAGATTTTCAACTCAGCAAAACACCTCTGTTTGTTTTGACCATAGCCTCCTAAAGACGAAGCTTTTTAATTGATTCTTTTTTTGAAGTGGAGAGAAAAGAATTTTCAAGGAATTTCTAGTTAGTCACTTTTATGGATTCAGTAATATTTTAGTTCGAATACTTTCTTAAAGATGACTTAGTTCCAGATTTGTCTACCGTTCAAATTTGGGCCTTTAATTGGATTTAAAATTGTCGTCAAATCAAAGGTGAGTGTTTTAGCCCACTCGCAACTAGTAAATTATCTTATGTTGTTAAAGTAGATTTATGATGTGATTAAAATTTTATTAACCAATGTTTGGTATTTTAATTTGTCATTTAAATTTAATTTAAATTAATATTGAATTTAATAGCCATGTAATTAATATTGAATATAATTTGCTAGTTAAACACCTGAAGTTGATAATAAATAAATTGTTGTGACTTATTGGCTGATTTGGATGTTGAATTTGTGATGAATGTTATTGGTTGACATTTGGATGATTGGATGTTTATTTATATCTATATCTCTGTTATCCCTATGGGTTGAAATGATACATACCCAAACGATCATATAGATTATGGAAAATCATTATAGGTCTAAATCAATGAAACCCGAGCGGTTTTCATTGATTTGGAATCTTGACTTTGGACGCTGGCTGAAATGATATGCCCGTATTATTCCTTGAATTTGGATTATTTATTAGAATTAAATTATTTGAAAGGTATAAGTTAATTAAAACTTCAGATTTATGTTAATTAAAATGATTAAGATTGGTATTTCGAATTGTTTGAAATCTTTTAAAGAATTATATCCATGTTGTACACTTGATAGGATATGGAAATCCCATAACATCTCTGAAGCCATTGCTCTAATATTCTGTTCACTTATTTTGATTTGACCTACATAAGATCTTTTAGTTTTGACTCGAGTGTTTTGTCTTTTTATTACGCTCGGGTCAGTCTGAGCTTTTCTGTGTATTGAAGACTATTTTTTGGAGGACGGAGATGAAGATTCAGTATACTTTGCAATTTATTATTATTATCCCATGGTATATTGTACTCCACCGCGTTATTTGTTTATTTATGATGTATGTATATCTCTGATTTGAATTTTAAAAGTGTAATCAAATATTACTTGTAAAACAGCTTCATGAATTGTTTATTTAGTTATTCTATTTTTTCGTTCTGCTATGAGTTTATGTGTTTTGTTCTCTTTCTTTTCTTTCACTTTCTTATTCACCCTATTAAAAATCCTCCCTTTTAAATGGTTTGAATTAGACATATATGGATTATTGTCGATTTAAACCATCCAAAAAAGTGGGTCGTTACAGTTGGTATCAGAGCTTTAATTTTGACTTACCCTAGCCCGTTGGGATTAACTCATTAGTGATAAAGTAGTAATACCCTAGAATAAGTTTGTCTGAGATTTTATATATATATATATATATATATATATATATATATATATATGAGAGCACGTATTTGTTAATGCTATAAAATTGTTTTATATAAGTTTTGAAATGAAATAATTTTTCCTAATGTTATATGTTATATATAAAGGAATAAAATTTTATAACTATTATAGTTATTTGTAATGTGTTTGTTTTAGGAAATGATAAATTTAATTATTAACATTTATTGTTGATTTGTTGTAATTAGTCAATTTATAAGCATCGACTTTTATTGTTGATTGAATTTATGGACTAAATACTAGTTTAATAATGGCATATTAAAGAGAATAAGGTGAATGATTATACGAATATGATATCAAGTTTAGTCTTAATAAAGGGAATTTAAACTAAAAATTTGAGAACTAAACTCCGATTTCTTAGAAAATGGTTTCCTGATATTTTGTAATAAATAGTAGTATTATTCAAAAGTGCTTAATTAGGATATTTGATTATAAATTTGAAATGCTTTGTTGTGTATCTTATCTTTTTGTTGATTATGGTTTCACCTATTTAAATAAAATGGAATATTTGGATATTTTATATAGTTGAAAACTTCTGAATTAATATATGAGTTGAAAATCAGTAATTGTGTTGAATTATTAAGTTGAATATGAGAAATTTAATTTGAAAGCAAGTGAAACAAGGTTTAATTTATTATATCTATGTTTAGTAAATGAATAGAATTGTCACATACATTCTTGGTGTAACGACCCAGAATTTTTAGAAATTAAAATTTGAATATTTAATTAATTTTAAATATTAATAAGTGAATTTATAAGTCAAATAAATTTTTATTTGAATTATTGGATTTAATTGGATTTTTAAATCGATAATTTAATATGTTAAATTATGGAAATAATTGAAAATATAGTTAAATATGATTGAAAATGATTTGTAAAATTTTATTTTATCATATGGAAGTTAGAACGATATTTTAGAACTTTTAAAATCGAATTAAAAGTTAAATTGTGAAAATTGAATATTTTAATATTTAAATCGACTAGTGAAAATAGTCAATTTTTGAACAGTCTCAGAATTGAACGAAACCAGTTCCATTGGATCCGTAATAGTTAGTTATTACCGGATTTCAATTTTCGTGTCAATCGGAGTTATCGTTTGATCGTGGCAGCTCGAAACGCATCGATTTATTTTTAATTTAAATTTAACGAGTGAAAATAGCCATTTTTCAAAAAGTCTCGGATTTTGACGAAACCAGTTTCATCGGATCCGTAATGTGATATTATTGTAAGGTTTCAAATTTCAAGTCAATTGGATTTACCGTTTGTCCGGTACGAATTAAAACGCCTAGAAATCGACTTAAATCGGTTTAATTCAAATTGAGCGTTTACAGCCATAACTCGCACATACTTCCGAATTAGCTTCCGAAACCTGTTCCATTGTGTCCGGAACGCGGGATAAACCCTAGGTACGTCAGTTTCGGCGCGTAAATCGGAGTTTGGAATTTCCGGATGAATAGTGTCGAACGAAACTCTATAAATAGACCCACCTCTTCATAATTTGATAAAAAAAATAACCCTAACCTAATTTTTTAACCTAGCCGCCACTATCAGGTTGAAGGGCCAGAAATTGATCTCACTTTTCCCCTTTGATCTCTCAATCCATCAAGTTTTGGCTAAAACTTTCAACATGAAAGATGTAGAGGGTGATGAGAGCTACGATCTGAACGGTGGAGATGCGATTTGGAGCGACGACGGAGGGGAAAAGAAGGCCGTTCTCTTCAGGCCTGCACACGCACTTTGATGAAGAGGAGGTGGCCGAGCTCCATATGCTTCTGGCCGAGCGTAGCCTTGGTCGAGAGCTTCCTATTGCATGTAGTTTGATGAAGTATCGTTGAGAAATGGAGGAGCAAGATCAAACCCTAGTTTCTAAGTCATGGGTTCATGCTCACGTTGATAACCTGGAAGGAGATGCGTGAGGGAGAGGAAGATCATGCGCACGGCTAGGATCTGATGGAGGCAAAATCTAATGGTCCATATGTGATGTGGGTTTAAATTATTAAAGTTATGTTATAAATCTATGTATATAAACACGTGTAAACTTCAATAATTCATAACTTTTTCATACGAGGTCGAAAACGCGCGAAACCAGTTGCGTTGGAATCGTATGGACGAGCACTACGCGATGGAGTTGGTTTGGGGTTGTTTGGAGTCAGTGAGAATTTTGGGTAAAATTAAACGTCCGTTTAATTTTATTCGAAATAAATCGCTAAAACGGAATTTAAAACCAAGGTGAGAACTTCTCACTCAATCGAATCAGTTTCGATTTTATTTTAAATAGTTAGATTTAAAATAATTGAATGCATGTTTGAATGTTGATTGATATCTATTGATTGTTAAAATAGACATTATATGCCGTTAGTAAGCGGATGTTATTTATTAAAAACATATACCGCGAATATTTCATAAACAGTGAAATTGGTATTATATATAATATCAATATATATATATATTGGCATATGTATATATTGCAGTTGTTGATTTCCCGCATTGTTTAGCGGATGAGACCCTATTGCGCCGTTATTAAGCGGATAATATTTAATAAGAACATATACCGCGATAATTTCGTACTGGAGCGAAATTGGTATTGTGCTAATGTTTGTGGATGCAGGAAAACAGGTTGGAGGGATCCAACTGGATTCCTCAACAGTATTTATTTGATTTCAGATATTTTGATATTCGATGGATTTTCATATTGATATATGATATCGTTGTTGTCGTGATTGACTATTTGGTGTGTAGCATCATTGGACCTAGATTTTGGGATTTTAAAATGATTTTAAAGTGATTTTAGAAAGTATACGTTTTATAAAATAATTTTGGAATTGATCCATTTTAAATAAATAAACGTTATAATTTTTAATGTTATAAAAATTATGATTTTTGAGAAATATAGTTAAAAACTGATTTTTGAGAATACGATGCTATTGATTTTATAAAATAGTTTAATCGGGATTTTAGAATTTATTGTGAAAAGTTTAAATATAGGATTTATAAAATTTAATTATTTTATGAATCAAAATGGTGAAATAATAAAGGAGATTAAAGTCGTTTTAAAGAATAATATAAATTGATTTATATTAAGAGATTTATATATGGATATTTATAAATTGAAATATTGACATTATAAAACGAGTTTTTATAAGTGTTTGAATGAAGTGAAAATAAATTTTGTAAATGAATGGAATTTATAAAATTTTAAATGGTGAAGTTATAAATGAAATTTATAAATAGTAAGATTTATAAATTTTGTGAAGTTATTAAAGAATATATTTGGATGAATAATTGAATCTTAAAAGTTATAAGATTTATAACTATGAAGTTTAAAAGAACGATTTTGTAAAATAATCGTTTTATAAGTATTTAACTTATAATATGAACTTTTAGTTTATAATTGAGTTATAAACTGGAATAGGTTAATAAAAGAATTTATAAAAAGGAAGTTTTTATAAATAAATAGAAATGGAATTTATAAACGTTGTTTTATAAATTCGCAAATGACTTATTATGACAAGAAAATTTGTTGAAACCTATAAATGGAGTTATATTCACATTTTTGAATAGTGAATAATCCTTTGAATTAAAATGAATAAAAGGATGAAATTGTTAATGAAGTATATTCACGTTTTTGAATAGTGAATAACACGTTAAAGAAATTGTTTTGGATTTGGATGTTTTAAATAGAATTAAAACGATCGAACAATGTTTTAAAATGTGTTGAGATTCGAAACCATAGATTTCAACATTAATTGTTGAAATAGACGTTTTCGAGAAATGAAAAGGAAATAGTGGACTATAACACTGTTGTTATAGTAAATAATTTCCGAAAGGAAATGTTTTGTATAGTATTGGGATTTATATATCTATTTTAATTTCGAATCCCTATACTAGTGATTTTGGGACGTCGTAACGATGTTCTACGCAACATTCATTTTGGCCCAAATAAATATGTTTAAGAGAATGATTTCCTTAAAGAATGAAATATGTACTTAATTTTGATTTAAGTATATTGAATATTTTCTAAGTGTTGAAAATAAAAAGATTTGTGAATTACTTATTGAATAAGTATGGAATTGTTTTTCCAATATAAAGTGAATATTTTGAGAATTTATCTTTTTGAAGATAAATTGAAAAGAAACATTGAAATGAATAATTGAAATCGAATATTCATTGATATCTTGGAATTATAAATTCACTAAGGAATTTATAAAGGAAGTGGAATTGGTTTAAAAATAAATATTGATTTATTTTTGAAGTATTGAAATTATATATCTTGTAAAGATATTTTGTGAAATAAATAATTTGGAAAATTATTTGGAATCTGGTGATGTGTGCATGTCCAGTGATAGTTCAATAACCGACTATCAATATTTTCCCTTTGAATGGGTAGTTGATGTGATTTGTTTGAATGTAAATGCTACACTAATTTTTGAATAAGCGCTCACTATTCGGATTAACCGGGAAAGGACCATGGGGTCGTATAACCCATTCCGAATATGTGATACGTCGTTATGAATTGCATTGAAGATCGGTGTTGAAGACCCGGTATTTGCGAGAGCGATAGGATGACCTGTCGATTTACTCTGCACCGAGTAGCTACGGTATAGAGTTCTCCATATGTGATGGTG
This sequence comes from Allium cepa, assembly GCA_030765085.1. Classification (NCBI taxonomy): domain Eukaryota; kingdom Viridiplantae; phylum Streptophyta; class Magnoliopsida; order Asparagales; family Amaryllidaceae; genus Allium; species Allium cepa. The sequence goes on from CM060929.1 coordinate 782,373,350, forward strand.
AATCCGATCAGGATTGTGAATATCCGGATTGCAAGGACTTCTTTGTAAGTGCCTTCGGTTCTGTTCGAGCCTAGAACAGACTTGTATGGATTGTGTGTCTGAAATTACAAGTTGAGATGTAAAGCCGATTTCTTTCAAATATATTTCTGTTGGTGGCGAAGAATTTATTCTTTAGCTTAACACCCTTCTCTGAGACGTACGAGCTCAGAGGTTATATAGTTGAAGTTATCAGCGATATATTCCCAATTTGGTAATGTGATATGCTGAGTGATGCTGAAATGATCATTGTGTTGATTATTGTGATAGGATCGTTTATTTGATCGTCTATCTTGGTGATCATTGTGTTGATCATTTGTTGACCCAAAGCATGGCTTTTGTATAAAGTATGTTTTTGTGGACGTGAATTCGTCGAACCTCACACCCCGGAAATGGTCAAAACAGGAAAGATGCGGCAAGGTTATGAGGGGTAGCACCCTTTAGGGTATGTACATTTCCTTCTGGATAGAGGTGGTATCATGGTATGGAGCCCAGATATTTAACCTATGTGGTTACTACGAATTTATTACTTTGTGGTTGTTGGTTTTCGGGATTCCGTGAGAAAGGTCGTTTACGATTGGGGAATGGCGTGCTCGTGTTAGTAGTTACCCAGTTAGGGGTAACCCGGCCTTGTGTTGGCAGAGTTCCGGTTTGGTTCTCGGGGATGTCTTTCCAGAGGCATTCTCATGTGGCAATGGGAAGTTCCTTGGCCTGACCATTTGTTGGAAATCCAATTCCCAATACGAAACTTGTACGGTTTTAGTTGTATAACCTGCTATGGAATGTGGCGGTAACCTGCTATTGAACATAGTTAGCTATAGTAGGCATACGATAATGGTCGTATGTTGGCTAAGATTTATATTCTACTTTCGAAATGAATTTTCCACTACACTATGCACTAGTAATAATATGAAATGTTCCTTTTAATGCGTATCAAGCATATTTGACTATCATAAGGAGAAATCTCCTCCGATTCTGCGTTTGCATTGTGTGTGTGTGCGGGAGGCCTTATGGTAGTCTCATTTTTAAAAGCATTGCGAATTGAATTTAAAAATATTCCTCTATTTTGATTTTAAAGATAAATAAACTGTTTTGAGTTCTCACACCAGTCACATGACTGACTTGGAGTTTATTGTTTTCCTTCCTAAACTCTGGGTGCCCACCAATTTCCACACGGGCAGTCAAGAGTTAAGGTTTATAAGGATATTCTGGAGTTGCTGGAGGCAAGATGGATGGCATGGCATATTACTTATATAGTATTTCTTTTTCCGCTGCACTATTTGTTGTTGTTGTTGTACACTATGATGATATGATGTAATGTAATGTATAAAATGTAATAACTGATATAGTTCTTTGTTTAAAGATTATTCATTTATTATTATATGTTGTTCCGCTGCGAATTGTGAGATTCTGATGTGATTCTGTTGTTTTCCGTTCCGTTCTGTTTTTCTTTCTCTTCTCTGTTTTCTTTTCCCTCTATTTTAAAATTTTCTATCTTATGTTTTCTCTTCCCTCTATTATCTATTTTCTTCTTCTTTCTTCTTTTTCTCTCTTCTTCTTTTCTTAAATTCTTCTTAAAACCCCTAAGGGTTCGTATTTTCGTTCATCTTGAATTAAACAAAGGAGATTAGTGTCTATTCAAGGAGTACGGATTTACGGGTCTTTACATCTGGTATCAGAGCTTATGGTTAAGCGACAACCATGGTTCTGTTGGGTATTTCTCATTAGAGATAGAGTCAGCAGTACTCTAGAATGAGTTTGAGTGTAATAATAGCTATGAGAGCGTATTTGTTAGTGAATATGAAATTGTTTTATATTGTGATGATTGGTTTGTTGAGTGGTATATAGATTCTGGTTAATACGAGTAATTAACGTTGTTGATAGGAATCTCTAAACACTTGTACAGAACAATTCGACACAATATTGTTTTAAGTTGGGTAAATGAAATAATTTTACCTTGATTATATTTTATATATAAAGAAATAATTTTTCAAAATTATTAAAGTGAAAATAAGTTGATTGTTTAGTTGTTTGAATAATCTAAATTGAAGAATAATTGTATAAGCAAAAGAATTATAAGAGTTAAATTATAATTAAAGTGATTTACGATTGTGAAATAAAACTTATATATGTAAGAAGTGAAACTAATGGATATATATATAAATGTGAGTTGAAATAAAAAAACGAATTTAAAGTTAAATGGAAATTTACTTTAGAAATGGAAATATAACTTAAGTGATATGGAATGAAGTTGATATTAGTATCAAAGTAAATTAATAAAATTAAGTGATAAATGTGAACTTGAGTTATATAAATGAAATTCAACTTTGAAATTGAATTGAATTAATGGATTAAATATAAATCAATTAAATGTAAATTTAAGTTGATGTGAAATATGAATTTAAGTGTTAATTCATTAAAATCTAATGATATTAGAAAGTTGAATAGTTGAATGAAAATCAATTAATTAAACCAATTATAAGCAAAGTAATTTGGTTGTAATTAATATACATTGGTTGTTATATGGTTGTTAGTTGATTGTATATAATTCATTAAGTGTTAATGAAATTAAAAGCTAAAGTAATTGAAATCCAATTGGAAGTTAAATGAATCTTGAATAAAATTGAATTTGATTTGGAAGTGAACCAACTTGAATATGAATTAGCGAATATAAACTAATTGAAAAATGAATGTTAGAAACATCCATTGTTAATAAATCAAATGTGATTTAAATTGAAAAACCAATTCATTAAATATTAATGAGAATATAAATGAATATTGATATTGGTTATGGATTATAGTTAGTTGATGGTTGAATATATTGCTTTTCATACATTTGCTATGTTGGCATATATAGTTATTATGTTGCTATATGTTGTATATCGATACTATTTTCATATATGCATGTTCTCATGTTGTTTGTTGAGTGATTAGTAGGTGCGGATCGCGTTTGCTTCGCATTTGGAGCTCGCTTTTGCGCTATATTAGCCGTATATGCTTGCTAATAAAATATAAGGCACATATCTCGGATTACATACCGTACTTTTACACTTTTTTCCCTGCGGGATGCCTCATTACTTGATGAGATGTATATTTGTGATATATATACTGTCATTTTTTTTTTCGGATCGAGCCACGCAAAGGAGACTATGGCGAATTTTTCCGAAAATTTAAGGCGTTAGAAAAATTTTGAGAAAGTTGGAAAATTTTGAAAACTTTAACTTTGATTTTGGAATTGAAAGTTAAACAATAGTAGTTGTTTTTCAAAAGATAACTAAGTATGATTTGAAAACTTAGTAAAGTATTGTAAGAAGTTTAACTATGGATTTTGGAAAATTAATAGATTCTATAACTTTTCTTACTTGTTAATTTCGAGGACGAAATTCTTTTAAGTGGGGAAGATTGTAACGACCCAGAATTTTTAGAAATTAAAATTTGAATATTTAATTAATTTTAAATATTAATAAGTGAATTTATAAGTCAAATAAATTTTTATTTGAATTATTGGATTTAATTGGATTTTTAAATCGATAATTTAATATGTTAAATTATGGAAATAATTGAAAATATAGTTAAATATGATTGAAAATGATTTGTAAAATTTTATTTTATCATATGGAAGTTAGAACGATATTTTAGAACTTTTAAAATCGAATTAAAAGTTAAATTGTGAAAATTGAATATTTTAATATTTAAATCGACTAGTGAAAATAGTCAATTTTTGAACAGTCTCAGAATTGAACGAAACCAGTTCCATTGGATCCGTAATAGTTAGTTATTACCGGATTTCAATTTTCGTGTCAATCGGAGTTATCGTTTGATCGTGGCAGCTCGAAACGCATCGATTTATTTTTAATTTAAATTTGACGAGTGAAAATAGCCATTTTTCAAAAAGTCTCGGATTTCGACGAAACCAGTTTCATCGGATCCGTAATGTGATATTATTGTAAGGTTTCAAATTTCAAGTCAATTGGATTTACCGTTTGTCCGGTACGAATTAAAACGCCTAGAAATCGACTTAAATCGGTTTAATTCAAATTGAGCGTTTACAGCCATAACTCGCACATACTTCCGAATTAGCTTCCGAAACCTGTTCCATTGTGTCCGGAACGCGGGATAAACCCTAGGTACGTCAGTTTCGATGCGTAAATCGGAGTTCGGAATTTCCGGATGAATAGTGTCGAACGAAACTCTATAAATAGACCCACCTCTTCATAATTTGATAAAAAAAATAACCCTAACCCTAATTTTTTAACCTAGCCGCCACTATCAGGTTGAAGGGCCAGAAATTGATCTCACTTTTCCCCTTTGATCTCTCAATCCATCAAGTTTTGGCTAAAACTTTCAACATGAAAGATGTAGAGGGTGATGAGAGCTACGATCTGAACGGTGGAGATGCGATTTGGAGCGACGATGGAGGGGAAAAGGAGGCCGTTCTCTTCAGGCCTGCGCACGCACTTTGATGAAGAGGAGGTGGCCGAGCTCCATATGCTTCTGGCCGAGCGTAGCCTTGGTCGAGAGCTTCCTATTGCATGTAGTTTGATGAAGTATCGTTGAGAAACGGAGGAGCAAGATCAAACCCTAGTTTCTAAGTCATGGGTTCATGCTCACGTTGATAACCTGGAAGGAGATGCGTGAGGGAGAGGAAGATCATGCGCACGGCTAGGATCTGATGGAGGCAAAATCTAATGGTCCATATGTGATGTGGGTTTAAATTATTAAAGTTATGTTATAAATCTATGTATATAAACACGTGTAAACTTCAATAATTCATAACTTTTTCATACGAGGTCGAAAACGCGCGAAACCAGTTGCATTGGAATCGTATGGACGAGCACTACGCGATGGAGTTTGTTTGGGGTCGTTTGGAGTTAGTGAGAATTTTGGGTAAAATTAAACGTCCGTTTAATTTTATTCGAAATAAATCGCTAAAACGGAATTTAAAACCAAGGTGAGAACTTCTCACTCAATCGAATCAGTTTCGATTTTATTTTAAATAGTTAGATTTAAAATAATTGAATGCATGTTTGAATGTTGATTGATATCTATTGATTGTTAAAATAGACATTATACGCCGTTAGTAAGCGGATGTTATTTATTAAAAACATATACCGTGAATATTTCATAAACAGTGAAATTGGTATTATATATAATATCAATATATATATATATTGGCATATGTATATATTGCAGTTGTTGATTTCCCGCATTGTTTAGCGGATGAGACCCTATTGCGCCGTTATTAAGCGGATAATATTTAATAAGAACATATACCGCGATAATTTCGTACTGGAGCGAAATTGGTATTGTGCTAATGTTTGTGGATGCAGGAAAACAGGTTGGAGGGATCCAACTGGATTCCTCAACAGTATTTATTTGATTTCAGATATTTTGATATTCGATGGATTTTCATATTGATATATGATATCGTTGTTGTCGTGATTGACTATTTGGTGTGTAGCATCATTGGACCCAGATTTTTGGATTTTAAAATGATTTTAAAGTGATTTTAGAAAGTATACGTTTTATAAAATAATTTTGGAATTGATCCATTTTAAATAAATAAACGTTATAATTTTTAATGTTATAAAAATTATGATTTTTGAGAAATATAGTTAAAAACTGATTTTTGAGAATACGATGCTATTGATTTTATAAAATAGTTTAATCGGGATTTTAGAATTTATTGTGAAAAGTTTAAATATAGGATTTATAAAATTTAATTATTTTATGAATCAAAATGGTGAAATAATAAAGGAGATTAAAGTCGTTTTAAAGAATAATATAAATTGATTTATATTAAGAGATTTATAAATGGATATTTATAAATTGAAATATTGACATTATAAAACGAGTTTTTATAAGTGTTTGAATGAAGTGAAAATAAATTTTGTAAATGAATGGAATTTATAAAATTTTAAATGGTGAAGTTATAAATGAAATTTATAAATAGTAAGATTTATAAATTTTGTGAAGTTATTAAAGAATATATTTGGATGAATAATTGAATCTTAAAAGTTATAAGATTTATAACTATGAAGTTTAAAAGAACGATTTTGTAAAATAATCGTTTTATAAGTATTTAACTTATAATATGAACTTTTAGTTTATAATTGAGTTATAAACTGGAATAGGTTAATAAAAGAATTTATAAAAAGGAAGTTTTTATAAATAAATAGAAATGGAATTTATAAACGTTGTTTTATAAATTCGCAAATGACTTATTTTGACAAGAAAATTTGTTGAAACCTATAAATGGAGTTATATTCACATTTTTGAATAGTGAATAATCCTTTGAATTAAAATGAATAAAAGGATGAAATTGTTAATGAAGTATATTCACGTTTTTGAATAGTGAATAACACGTTAAAGAAATTGTTTTGGATTTGGATGTTTTAAATAGAATTAAAACGATCGAACAATGTTTTAAAATGTGTTGAGATTCGAAACCATAGATTTCAACATTAATTGTTGAAATAGACGTTTTCGAGAAATGAAAAGGAAATAGTGGACTATAACACTGTTGTTATAGTAAATAATTTCCGAAAGGAAATGTTTTGTATAGTATTGGGATTTATATATCTATTTTAATTTCGAATCCCTATACTAGTGATTTTGGGACGTCGTAACGATGTTCTACGCAACATTCATTTTGGCCCAAATAAATATGTTTAAGAGAATGATTTCCTTAAAGAATGAAATATGTACTTAATTTTGATTTAAGTATATTGAATATTTTCTAAGTGTTGAAAATAAAAAGATTTGTGAATTACTTATTGAATAAGTATGGAATTGTTTTTCCAATATAAAGTGAATATTTTGAGAATTTATCTTTTTGAAGATAAATTGAAAAGAAATATTGAAATGAATAATTGAAATCGAATATTCATTGATATCTTGGAATTATAAATTCACTAAGGAATTTATAAAGGAAGTGGAATTGGTTTAAAAATAAATATTGATTTATTTTTGAAGTATTGAAATTATATATCTTGTAAAGATATTTTGTGAAATAAATAATTTGGAAAATTATTTGGAATCTGGTGATGTGTGCATGTCCAGTGATAGTTCAATAACCGACTATCAATATTTTCCCTTTGAATGGGTAGTTGATGTGATTTGTTTGAATGTAAATGCTACACTAATTTTTGAATAAGCGCTCACTATTCGGATTAACCGGGAAAGGACCATGGGGTCGTATAACCCATTCCGAATATGTGATACGTCGTTATGAATTGCATTGAAGATCGGTGTTGAAGACCCGGTATTTGCGAGAGCGATAGGATGACCTGTCGATTTACTCTGCACCGAGTAGCTACGGTATAGAGTTCTCCATATGTGATGGTGAATCCGATCAGGATTGTGAATATCCGGATTGCAAGGACTTCTTTGTAAGTGCCTTCGGTTCTGTTCGAGCCTAGAACAGACTTGTATGGATTGTGTGTCTGAAATTACAAGTTGAGATGTAAAGCCGATTTCTTTCAAATATATTTCTGTTGGTGGCGAAGAATTTATTCTTTAGCTTAACACCCTTCTCTGAGACGTACGAGCTCAGAGGTTATATAGTTGAAGTTATCAGCGATATATTCCCAATTTGGTAATGTGATATGCTGAGTGATGCTGAAATGATCATTGTGTTGATTATTGTGATAGGATCGTTTATTTGATCGTCTATCTTGGTGATCATTGTGTTGATCATTTGTTGACCCAAAGCATGGCTTTTGTATAAAGTATGTTTTTGTGGACGTGAATTCGTCGAACCTCACACCCCGGAAATGGTCAAAACAGGAAAGATGCGGCAAGGTTATGAGGGGTAGCACCCTTTAGGGTATGTACATTTCCTTCTGGATAGAGGTGGTATCATGGTATGGAGCCCAGATATTTAACCTATGTGGTTACTACGAATTTATTACTTTGTGGTTGTTGGTTTTCGGGATTCCGTGAGAAAGGTCGTTTACGATTGGGGAATGGCGTGCTCGTGTTAGTAGTTACCCAGTTAGGGGTAACCCGGCCTTGTGTTGGCAGAGTTCCGGTTTGGTTCTCGGGGATGTCTTTCCAGAGGCATTCTCATGTGGCAATGGGAAGTTCCTTGGCCTGACCATTTGTTGGAAATCCAATTCCCAATACGAAACTTGTACGGTTTTAGTTGTATAACCTGCTATGGAATGTGGCGGTAACCTGCTATTGAACATAGTTAGCTATAGTAGGCATACGATAATGGTCGTATGTTGGCTAAGATTTATATTCTACTTTCGAAATGAATTTTCCACTACACTATGCACTAGTAATAATATGAAATGTTCCTTTTAATGCGTATCAAGCATATTTGACTATCATAAGGAGAAATCTCCTCCGATTCTGCGTTTGCATTGTGTGTGTGTGCGGGAGGCCTTATGGTAGTCTCATTTTTAAAAGCATTGCGAATTGAATTTAAAAATATTCCTCTATTTTGATTTTAAAGATAAATAAACTGTTTTGAGTTCTCACACCAGTCACATGACTGACTTGGAGTTTATTGTTTTCCTTCCTAAACTCTGGGTGCCCACCAATTTCCACACGGGCAGTCAAGAGTTAAGGTTTATAAGGATATTCTGGAGTTGCTGGAGGCAAGATGGATGGCATGGCATATTACTTATATAGTATTTCTTTTTCCGCTGCACTATTTGTTGTTGTTGTTGTACACTATGATGATATGATGTAATGTAATGTATAAAATGTAATAACTGATATAGTTCTTTGTTTAAAGATTATTCATTTATTATTATATGTTGTTCCGCTGCGAATTGTGAGATTCTGATGTGATTCTGTTGTTTTCCGTTCCGTTCTGTTTTTCTTTCTCTTCTCTGTTTTCTTTTCCCTCTATTTTAAAATTTTCTATCTTATGTTTTCTCTTCCCTCTATTATCTATTTTCTTCTTCTTTCTTCTTTTTCTCTCTTCTTCTTTTCTTAAATTCTTCTTAAAACCCCTAAGGGTTTGTATTTTCGTTCATCTTGAATTAAACAAAGGAGATTAGTGTCTATTCAAGGAGTACGGATTTACGGGTCTTTACATCTGGTATCAGAGCTTATGGTTAAGCGACAACCATGGTTCTGTTGGGTATTTCTCATTAGAGATAGAGTCAGCAGTACTCTAGAATGAGTTTGAGTGTAATAATAGCTATGAGAGCGTATTTGTTAGTGAATATGAAATTGTTTTATATTGTGATGATTGGTTTGTTGAGTGGTATATAGATTCTGGTTAATACGAGTAATTAACGTTGTTGATAGGAATCTCTAAACACTTGTACAGAACAATTCGACACAATATTGTTTTAAGTTGGGTAAATGAAATAATTTTACCTTGATTATATTTTATATATAAAGAAATAATTTTTCAAAATTATTAAAGTGAAAATAAGTTGATTGTTTAGTTGTTTGAATAATCTAAATTGAAGAATAATTGTATAAGCAAAAGAATTATAAGAGTTAAATTATAATTAAAGTGATTTACGATTGTGAAATAAAACTTATATATGTAAGAAGTGAAACTAATGGATATATATATAAATGTGAGTTGAAATAAAAAAACGAATTTAAAGTTAAATGGAAATTTACTTTAGAAATGGAAATATAACTTAAGTGATATGGAATGAAGTTGATATTAGTATCAAAGTAAATTAATAAAATTAAGTGATAAATGTGAACTTGAGTTATATAAATGAAATTCAACTTTGAAATTGAATTGAATTAATGGATTAAATATAAATCAATTAAATGTAAATTTAAGTTGATGTGAAATATGAATTTAAGTGTTAATTCATTAAAATCTAATGATATTAGAAAGTTGAATAGTTGAATGAAAATCAATTAATTAAACCAATTATAAGCAAAGTAATTTGGTTGTAATTAATATACATTGGTTGTTATATGGTTGTTAGTTGATTGTATATAATTCATTAAGTGTTAATGAAATTAAAAGCTAAAGTAATTGAAATCCAATTGGAAGTTAAATGAATCTTGAATAAAATTGAATTTGATTTGGAAGTGAACCAACTTGAATATGAATTAGCGAATATAAACTAATTGAAAAATGAATGTTAGAAACATCCATTGTTAATAAATCAAATGTGATTTAAATTGAAAAACCAATTCATTAAATATTAATGAGAATATAAATGAATATTGATATTGGTTATGGATTATAGTTAGTTGATGGTTGAATATATTGCTTTTCATACATTTGCTATGTTGGCATATATAGTTATTATGTTGCTATATGTTGTATATCGATACTATTTTCATATATGCATGTTCTCATGTTGTTTGTTGAGTGATTAGTAGGTGCGGATCGCGTTTGCTTCGCATTTGGAGCTCGCTTTTGCGCTATATTAGCCGTATATGCTTGCTAATAAAATATAAGGTACATATCTCGGATTACATACCGTACTTTTACACTTTTTTCCCTGCGGGATGCCTCATTACTTGATGAGATGTATATTTGTGATATATATACTGTCATTTTTTTTTTCGGATCGAGCCACGCAAAGGAGACTATGGCGAATTTTTCCGAAAATTTAAGGCGTTAGAAAAATTTTGAGAAAGTTGGAAAATTTTGAAAACTTTAACTTTGATTTTGGAATTGAAAGTTAAACAATAGTAGTTGTTTTTGAAAAGATAACTAAGTATGATTTGAAAACTTAGTAAAGTATTGTAAGAAGTTTAACTATGGATTTTGGAAAATTAATAGATTCTATAACTTTTCTTACTTGTTAATTTCGAGGACGAAATTCTTTTAAGTGGGGAAGATTGTAACGACCCAGAATTTTTAGAAATTAAAATTTGAATATTTAATTAATTTTAAATATTAATAAGTGAATTTATAAGTCAAATAAATTTTTATTTGAATTATTGGATTTAATTGGATTTTTAAATCGATAATTTAATATGTTAAATTATGGAAATAATTGAAAATATAGTTAAATATGATTGAAAATGATTTGTAAAATTTTATTTTATCATATGGAAGTTAGAACGATATTTTAGAACTTTTAAAATCGATTTAAAAGTTAAATTGTGAAAATTGAATATTTTAATATTTAAATCGACTAGTGAAAATAGTCAATTTTTGAACAGTCTCAGAATTGAACGAAACCAGTTCCATTGGATCCGTAATAGTTAGTTATTACCGGATTTCAATTTTCGTGTCAATCGGAGTTATCGTTTGATCGTGGCAGCTCGAAACGCATCGATTTATTTTTAATTTAAATTTGACGAGTGAAAATAGCCATTTTTCAAAAAGTCTCGGATTTCGACGAAACCAGTTTCATCGGATCCGTAATGTGATATTATTGTAAGGTTTCAAATTTCAAGTCAATTGGATTTACCGTTTGTCCGGTACGAATTAAAACGCCTAGAAATCGACTTAAATCGGTTTAATTCAAATTGAGCGTTTACAGCCATAACTCGCACATACTTTCGAATTAGCTTCCGAAACCTGTTCCATTGTGTCCGGAACGCGGGATAAACCCTAGGTACGTCAGTTTCGATGCGTAAATCGGAGTTCGGAATTTCCGGATGAATAGTGTCGAACGAAACTCTATAAATAGACCCACCTCTTCATAATTTGATAAAAAAAATAACCCTAACCCTAATTTTTTAACCTAGCCGCCACTATCAGGTTGAAGGGCCAGAAATTGATCTCACTTTTCCCCTTTGATCTCTCAATCCATCAAGTTTTGGCTAAAACTTTCAACATGAAAGATGTAGAGGGTGATGAGAGCTACGATCTGAACGGTGGAGATGCGATTTGGAGCGACGATGGAGGGGAAAAGGAGGCCGTTCTCTTCAGGCCTGCGCACGCACTTTGATGAAGAGGAGGTGGCCGAGCTCCATATGCTTCTGGCCGAGCGTAGCCTTGGTCGAGAGCTTCCTATTGCATGTAGTTTGATGAAGTATCGTTGAGAAACGGAGGAGCAAGATCAAACCCTAGTTTCTAAGTCATGGGTTCATGCTCACGTTGATAACCTGGAAGGAGATGCGTGAGGGAGAGGAAGATCATGCGCACGGCTAGGATCTGATGGAGGCAAAATCTAATGGTCCATATGTGATGTGGGTTTAAATTATTAAAGTTATGTTATAAATCTATGTATATAAACACGTGTAAACTTCAATAATTCATAACTTTTTCATACGAGGTCGAAAACGCGCGAAACCAGTTGCATTGGAATCGTATGGACGAGCACTACGCGATGGAGTTGGTTTGGGGTCGTTTGGAGTTAGTGAGAATTTTGGGTAAAATTAAACGTCCGTTTAATTTTATTCGAAATAAATCGCTAAAACGGAATTTAAAACCAAGGTGAGAACTTCTCACTCAATCGAATCAGTTTCGATTTTATTTTAAATAGTTAGATTTAAAATAATTGAATGCATGTTTGAATGTTGATTGATATCTATTGATTGTTAAAATAGACATTATACGCCGTTAGTAAGCGGATGTTATTTATTAAAAACATATACCGTGAATATTTCATAAACAGTGAAATTGGTATTATATATAATATCAATATATATATATATTGGCATATGTATATATTGCAGTTGTTGATTTCCCGCATTGTTTAGCGGATGAGACCCTATTGCGCCGTTATTAAGTGGATAATATTTAATAAGAACATATACCGCGATAATTTCGTACTGGAGCGAAATTGGTATTGTGCTAATGTTTGTGGATGCAGGAAAACAGGTTGGAGGGATCCAACTGGATTCCTCAACAGTATTTATTTGATTTCAGATATTTTGATATTCGATGGATTTTCATATTGATATATGATATCGTTGTTGTCGTGATTGACTATTTGGTGTGTAGCATCATTGGACCCAGATTTTTGGATTTTAAAATGATTTTAAAGTGATTTTAGAAAGTATACGTTTTATAAAATAATTTTGGAATTGATCCATTTTAAATAAATAAACGTTATAATTTTTAATGTTATAAAAATTATGATTTTTGAGAAATATAGTTAAAAACTGATTTTTGAGAATACGATGCTATTGATTTTATAAAATAGTTTAATCGGGATTTTAGAATTTATTGTGAAAAGTTTAAATATAGGATTTATAAAATTTAATTATTTTATGAATCAAAATGGTGAAATAATAAAGGAGATTAAAGTCGTTTTAAAGAATAATATAAATTGATTTATATTAAGAGATTTATAAATGGATATTTATAAATTGAAATATTGACATTATAAAACGAGTTTTTATAAGTGTTTGAATGAAGTGAAAATAAATTTTGTTAATGAATGGAATTTATAAAATTTTAAATGGTGAAGTTATAAATGAAATTTATAAATAGTAAGATTTATAAATTTTGTGAAGTTATTAAAGAATATATTTGGATGAATAATTGAATCTTAAAAGTTATAAGATTTATAACTATGAAGTTTAAAAGAACGATTTTGTAAAATAATCGTTTTATAAGTATTTAACTTATAATATGAACTTTTAGTTTATAATTGAGTTATAAACTGGAATAGGTTAATAAAAGAATTTATAAAAAGGAAGTTTTTATAAATAAATAGAAATGGAATTTATAAACGTTGTTTTATAAATTCGCAAATGACTTATTTTGACAAGAAAATTTGTTGAAACCTATAAATGGAGTTATATTCACATTTTTGAATAGTGAATAATCCTTTGAATTAAAATGAATAAAAGGATGAAATTGTTAATGAAGTATATTCACGTTTTTGAATAGTGAATAACACGTTAAAGAAATTGTTTTGGATTTGGATGTTTTAAATAGAATTAAAACGATCGAACAATGTTTTAAAATGTGTTGAGATTCGAAACCATAGATTTCAACATTAATTGTTGAAATAGACGTTTTCGAGAAATGAAAAGGAAATAGTGGACTATAACACTGTTGTTATAGTAAATAATTTCCGAAAGGAAATGTTTTGTATAGTATTGGGATTTATATATCTATTTTAATTTCGAATCCCTATACTAGTGATTTTGGGACGTCGTAACGATGTTCTACGCAACATTCTTTTTGGCCCAAATAAATATGTTTAAGAGAATGATTTCCTTAAAGAATGAAATATGTACTTAATTTTGATTTAAGTATATTGAATATTTTCTAAGTGTTGAAAATAAAAAGATTTGTGAATTACTTATTGAATAAGTATGGAATTGTTTTTCCAATATAAAGTGAATATTTTGAGAATTTATCTTTTTGAAGATAAATTGAAAAGAAATATTGAAATGAATAATAGAAATCAAATATTCATTGATATCTTGGAATTATAAATTCACTAAGGAATTTATAAAGGAAGTGGAATTGGTTTAAAAATAAATATTGATTTATTTTTGAAGTATTGTAATTATATATCTTGTAAAGATATTTTGTGAAATAAATAATTTGGAAAATTATTTGGAATCTGGTGATGTGTGCATGCCCAGTGATAGTTCAATAACCGACTATCAATATTTTCCCTTTGAATGGGTAGTTGATGTGATTTGTTTGAATGTAAATGCTACACTAATTTTTGAATAAGCGCTCACTATTCGGATTAACCGGGAAAGGACCATGGGGTCGTATAACCCATTCCGAATATGTGATACGTCGTTATGAATTGCATTGAAGATCGGTGTTGAAGACCCGGTATTTGCGAGAGCGATAGGATGACCTGTCGATTTACTCTGCACCGAGTAGCTACGGTATAGAGTTCTCCATATGTGATGGTGAATCCGATCAGGATTGTGAATATCCGGATTGCAAGGACTTCTTTGTAAGTGCCTTCGGTTCTGTTCGAGCCTGGAACAGACTTGTATGGATTGTGTGTCTGAAATTACAAGTTGAGATGTAAAGCCGATTTCTTTCAAATATATTTCTGTTGGTGGCGAAGAATTTATTCTTTAGCTTAACACCCTTCTCTGAGACGTACGAGCTCAGAGGTTATATAGTTGAAGTTATCAGCGATATATTCCCAATTTGGTAATGTGATATGCTGAGTGATGCTGAAATGATCATTGTGTTGATTATTGTGATAGGATCGTTTATTTGATCGTCTATCTTGGTGATCATTGTGTTGATCATTTTTTGACCCAAAGCATGGCTTTTGTATAAAGTATGTTTTTGTGGACGTGACTTCGTCGAACCTCACACCCCGGAAATGGTCAAAACAGGAAAGATGCGGCAAGGTTATGAGGGGTAGCGCCCTTTAGGGTATGTACATTTCCTTCTGGATAGAGGTGGTATCATGGTATGGAGCCTAGATATTTAACCTATGTGGTTACTACGAATTTATTACTTTGTGGTTGTTGGTTTTCGGGATTCCGTGAGAAAGGTTGTTTACGATCGGGGAATGGCGTGCTCGTGTCAGTAGTTACCCAGTTAGGGGTAACCCGGCCTTGTGTTGGCAGAGTTCCGGTTTGGTTCTCGGGGATGTCTTTCCAGAGGCATTCTCATGTGGCAATGGGAAGTTCCTTGGCCTGACCATTTGTTGGAAATCCAATTCCCAATACGAAACTTGTATGGTTTTAGTTGTATAACCTGCTATGGAATGTGGCGGTAACCTGCTATTGAACATAGTTAGCTATAGTAGGCATACGATAATGGTCGTATGTTGGCTAAGATTTATATTCTACTTTCGAAATGAATTTTCCACTACACTATGCACTAGTAATAATATGAAATGTTCCTTTTAATGCGTATCAAGCATCTTTGACTATCATAAGGAGAAATCTCCTCCGATTCTGCGTTTGCATTGTGTGTGTGTGCGGGAGGCCTTATGGTAGTCTCATTTTTAAAAGCATTGCGAATTGAATTTAAAAATATTCCTCTATTTTGATTTTAAAGATAAATAAACTGTTTTGAGTTCTCACACCAGTCACATGACTGACTTGGAGTTTATTGTTTTCCTTCCTAAACTCTGGGTGCCCACCAATTTCCACACGGGCAGTCAAGAGTTAAGGTTTATCAGGATATTCTGGATATTCTAGAGTTGCTGGAGGCAAGATGGATGGCATGGCATATTACTTATATAGTATTTCTTTTTCCGCTGCACTATTTGTTGTTGTTGTTGTACACTATGATGATATGATGTAATGTAATGTATAAAATGTAATAACTGATATAGTTCTTTGTTTAAAGATTATTCATTTATTATTATATGTTGTTCCGCTGCGAATTGTGAGATTCTGATGTGATTCTGTTGTTTTCCGTTCCGTTCTGTTTTTCTTTCTCTTCTCTGTTTTCTTTTCCCTCTATTTTAAAATTTTCTATCTTATGTTTTCTCTTCCCTCTATTATCTATTTTCTTCTTCTTTCTTCTTTTTCTCTCTTCTTCTTTTCTTAAATTCTTCTTAAAACCCCTAAGGGTTCGTATTTTCGTTCATCTTGAATTAAACAAAGGAGATTAGTGTCTATTCAAGGAGTACGGATTTACGGGTCTTTACACTTGGCTTGTAATATAATAATATATAAGCGTGAACTTTAAGACTTGGCTTGTTTAAATCAAAATTGTGATAAAGGAAATGCTGTAAATGAGATTAAATTGAAAAACTGTGATTATAAGCTTAATTAAAATTTGTGAAATGTGTCATAATTAAATTTGAAAGGTAAAGGTGAAAACTAATTGGATAAACAAATATGGACTAAAGTTAAATGATTATAAATAAAATCATGACTTGTATTTATGAAATAAATGGATGTTGCAATAAATGGTTATAATTAAAGTCGTGATAACTTTAAACTCGAATAACATCTTATAAAAGAAGTTAAGCTTTAATAAATTGGTTATAAAATTAAGAAAATTTCTTATGAAGTGATTCACAAATAAATGTAGTACTAAATGAGAAATATTTAATGCGGAAATGAATGCAATTTAAAATTTGATAGAAATATAAGCAATGTTATGAGAATGAATATATTAATGTTATATATTAAATGAAGAAATTCCGTGAAACCAAAATTTAAGTGTGAAGTGATATTTGTGTTAATCAACGAGATTGATAAAGAATTTAATTGAAATGAAATTGTGATGAAACAAATTGGAATAAATATGTAAGTTGTACGTATATTGTTTTACTCGTATAATTAATTTGATCCGCATTTGAGTACACAAGTTCGAGTTAAATTACACCATTTCATCTTAGGATTTTTCATTCGACTTCTTGATGGTGAATATTTGATATGGATTTTTGGTTTGATTCTAAAATTATCTATCATAGTATATGGATATGCAAGGAGAATAATGGTTTCTAGTCAAAAAGGCTTAACGAAGTTCGCATTAGGGAAATTGATGAACAATACTACTCTCGAAAGCGAACTTGCGTGATCGAACGAGTGATCGAATGTGATTTTCCATGACGATGACATATGTACATTTTATATTCTAATAATATTGATATGCTTTGACGCTAAAATTGAAAGTTGTTGGGTTGGATATCTTTGTAATTTAAAGTGAAAATTTTCTTTTATGCAAAACTACTATTACTTTAAACCCATTTTACAAAACTATTTTTCTTTTCTTTTATCTTATTCAAAACTATCTTTATTTTATATTCAAATTTATTTTAAACTATATTTTATATACAAAACAATTTTACATGCTATTTTATATACAACCTATTTTGTATACAAAACTATTCTAAATTCAAAACCTATTATAAAGCAAAGATGTTCAATCCCATATGGCTTTTCATGCAGTGAAATTGAGTTTTGGGAAATTTTTTGATTCTTATATAAGATGGACTTTATATAAGCATAAGGAGATTTTGAAGACTGTTGATTTTGGAAGGTATTTGATCTGAAGATATAAATCCTTTACACAACGGAACTTATATAAGAATGATTTGATATATTCAAGACTACTGATTCTGGAAACTACTCTATCTGAAAATGAAATCTTATACTTAATGGAATTTATATAAATATGATATTTGAAGTTATGATTTTGAAAGGGTACTATATATGATATGATATATTTTGAAGTAAATGATATAGGATGTACCTTTCATCAAAAATCGCGATCCTACACGATAGGGTTGCATTGGAACTCCGCACAGGGTGTCCATCAGAAATTGAGGTCCTACTCGGTAGGAACACATACCAGAACCCATTTGGTGGGTCACTTATTATACTCATTTGATATTGTTTAATAGCATAAATCGAGGGGCGTGATGCCTACAACTACAAGTGATTCCGCTAGGATAGCGACGTAACCATTGCGTAGTTGCTATCTATTGATGCATAGCGTAAATCGAGCGGTAGGATGCCTACCGCTACAAGTGATTCCGTTGGAATAGCGGTGTAACCATTGCGTAGCTGCGACTTATCAACCATGGCATAAGTTGAGGGGCAACGATTCCTATAGTTACTAGTGGTTCCATTGGGATAGCGGCGTAACCATTCCATAACTGCCATCAATGAGGGAATGTGCTTTCCACGTCTGTTTTGAATGTTTTAAGTATTTTCACTGGGTGTTGAAACATGCTACTAAGTACTTCGAAAATTCCACCCTTATGCCCGATCAACGCATGGCTTGAGTCTGTAAGAACAAGGATAAACTTGTTAAAACATCGAGTTATAAAAGTATTATATAAAGGATATTTTGGTCATTTTTTTCTTTTCTAAATACTTTAAAATGTTTAAAATATTGTTTATTTATGTACAACATGGTTTAATAGTAAATTACTAATGTTGTAAATGTTATGAGAAGTTATTAATTAAATAAAATATATTTAAAGTTAATGATTATTGATTACTAATGATTTTTAAAAGTATTTTGGGATTTAAAATTTATAAATAATGGTTTTAAGATGTACAATAACTTCTTTTTAAATATAAGTAATGATGTAAACTACTGTTTTCAAATAGTTTACATATATTTATAAAGATGTTATTTAAAATTTTTAAAATGATATTTATAAATGAAGGAAGAAATTCTACAGATGACTTTTTTTGTAAACCATTAAAGTATTAAAGATGATTGATTTGCAAATGAAGTTTTCAAATATATATTTCAAATAATATTTTTGTAGTTTCTTTGAATGTATACTTTAAAGCTATTATATCAATGGATTATATAAATAAGAAAATAAATGATTTAGGAAATTTATTATAATAATATACTTGAAAAATGAATTGGAATTGCTGTTTTTGAGGTGTGGTTTGAAATATTTGCTTGATTTCAAAGTACTTATAGTTTTATTGCGATATATAGGAAGTGAAATCTTATAAATATTGATTGCAAATTAAGATTTATAAATAAAATGAATATAATTGGAAATTTGAGAATTTAAATTCTGGTGTTGAAATTTGTTTTCAAGGGTTTTTTGGAATATAATATTAGTATTATTTTGAAGTATTTTGGATAAATATTATAAAATAGGACTTAAAAGAAATGTTTTAAAATAATTCTTAAAAAGGAAATAAGTTATGCACTTCCCCTCTTCTATTGGTGGAAAATAATTTCGGTGATGAGTGCACGCATCATCGACATTCCTTTTTGAGTTTCAAGGTAGGAAGGCTACTGTAGTAGTTTTACTACACCTTTTTTTTAGACAAATCTTAATTTTAATTTCAAAATGTGATTGGATATAAAGCTATGAGTGTGTGTGTGTGTGTGTGTGTGTGTGTATATATATATATATATATTATTTTAAATGGTTCAAAATGGAACCCTATTTTTTGTTCTTAAGTTTCTGTAAATTAGAAATGTTAATTTTTATAATGAATTAAATCTTGACCATTTTAATAATGGAAACTTCTAAAGTAAGAAATAAGAAATTAGATGTCAAGTGATTATGAAATATATGGGAAATTAGAATTTGTAGCTGTAAATCAAAAGATATGGAAATTTAGAAGATATAATTATTGAACATTTTTTAACTAAGATAAATAAGATGAACTTGTGTAACATTCAATTATATTCTAAAAGACATATAAATAACTTACCAAATGTTTAAAAAGTTGTAATGTTTAGTAGGAATATGTAGAGAATATCATACAAGCAAAAATTAAGTAATGGAAGTGTTCAATGGAATTACTTTATAAATAAGTATTTTGGTGTACAAGAAATGTTATAAACGTAAGTTAATATTGTGAAATGCTTGTAATTATATTAAATAGTAAAAAGTAAATACTGTTTAGGTAAAGGATTATAAACTCAAGAAAATGACTAAAATGATTCACTGATGAATATTAATGTTAAACGGACATCAAACATTTTATGTAAATAATACATGTGATATAGACTGCAATAAAATGTACGTAATACTTTAAAAAGGGACATTGATTATTTTAAATACTGAATGTGAAATAATTTATGTAAGTACACTAAAAAATACATTGTATGAATGAATGGAAAGAGACAATAACTAAATATTGGTGTGAAAGAAAACCAATTGAACGAATTTAAAAAAATGTGTTGAAATTCTTTGTTGTTTAGGCTTATGGGATGTTTGGAAACGGATACTTCTAATAGTTTAAGGTTGTATGGATAATCAATTGAGTAATTATCCAATGCTGTTGGGCGTAAGGTACATTTGATGGTTATTTATCACCTTGCACGATTAAAAGTTTCTGAACCATTGGTTTTGGTTGCTATGGAAGTATGATGGATTCTTTGGTTGCATAAATGGTTGTATAGTTTGTCGTATATGTTTTATATTGATTTTCTTTTGTTTCCAATTGAAACAAATATATTTCTCTTGTACAAAATTCTCACTATTTTGGATTATATATTAGTGAAATACAAGTCTATGGAAGCAATATCTACTGCTTTTGGTTTCATAAATTAAGCGTTGTTTTCCCAACAAATAGGTACATTTTCGAATTTCGGTTTATAGCGATATTATATTGTTTTTTCCATGGTTTGAGACATTTTATTTTGAAATATGATATATTATTGTAATTATTGAAATTATTATTTCTCCCAGACCTCTCCGTACAAAAAAGACTACCGAAATTTTCTATGAATTTCGAACCTAGAATTTTTTTTGTGAAAGTGTAAATATTTTCAAAATATTATTAACTTTTATATGAAGATTTGATTGTTTATTAATTAGTATATTTTATTTAAATTACTTAATTATGTAGATTAATTGTTGATAAATTAAATAGTTTGAATAAAATATCTTAATTCCTTAATTCCACCTTTTCCATTTTCGAGGACAAAAAGTTTTGAGTGGGCGAGAGTGTAACGACCCTTATTTTTCTGATAATTAAAATATTGAAATCAATAAGATTTTGTAATTGGATATCGAAAGAAATTAAAATTTATGACTTGTAATGATGAAAAAATTAGAATGTAACATGGTAATGTTGATTTAATGAGACTGATAACCATTTTAGTTCAATTTCAATCAATTGATATAATTATAAGGTTATTTAAATAAATTAAATAATGCCTTTAATAGTGAGACTATATGTAATTGATTGAAAGAGGTTATTATAGAATATAAAATCATTTTGGTAAGCAATGTACAACCCTTGCTTGTAAATAATAAAATAATGGAAATGAATTATTATTATAAACGATTGTTTTAACTGTTTTCTCATTAATTTGCCCATTTGAATACTGAATGGGTAAGTAATGGAATTAAGTAATTGAACGTTGGATTTAATGCTGGAATTATATGTTGTTAATTGAAGAAGGTTATTATGAATTAGGAAATCAATTAATTAGTATGTGAATTTATTAGTTTTGTTTGTTAACAATAAACATAGAAATGGGTTTGAAATTGTTGGCTGTAACAATTTTTTAATTATCATTTCACTATTCAATCTATTGAAATAAAACTGGAAATCAATTGCAATTAATCTAATTAGATATGACAGTTAATATGAATTAAGACGTAAGTGTAACATATGAGTGTAATAAGATGTAAACTTAGGTTTGTTATATTCGTAAGGTAATAATTGATTGAATAATAAGATGTAAATCATAATAAGTGAATCTATTTGAAATTTAATTATAATTAATGAATTTCTTGCAATTTGAACAATGTGTTATGGCGGTTTATCATTATCGCAGAGCATACCTGAGGACCGTTCGCGATCCCGTACATGTGTAAGTGGCTTAGCCGTTATGGAATCAAAAATAGAAGATTTACATTCAAAATGAGTCTTCCAACAAAAATGTTCAACAAAACCAAGTCTAAACATGAGAAATAGGAAAGAAAAGAAAAACAGGGACGTCAAAGTGTAAACATCTACACTGATGCGATTGATAGTCGTTTTAGAGCATGCCTGAGGATCGTTCATGATCCTATACATGTGTAAATGACTTAATCATGTTGGTGTGGAGTTTTCCACTTATTCGTCATTATTTCAATCAGTTGATGACAAGCCGATGCCTCGATCCTGAGCCGTTCCCAGTTGGTGCAGTTGGTGATCATTCTAGCTCCACCGTCGTGGCTCGCCTCCTCGCGTATTATAGTAGCTTGCCATTCCGAATATGCCCTTCTATCTCATCCCTTAAGTGCCTGTAATCATTTTTATTATGGCCGTCTAGTTCATGGAATAAGCAGTTCTTGTCTGATTTACTATCATTCTTGGTCGGATCCCTCCTCATTGGCTTTCGATAAGGAACCTGCCCATTGGTGACCTAGTAGATTCATTCCAAAGTTTCATTTAACTCCGTATAAGAGGTGAATCTCAGTTCTTTTCGTGGTCGCTTTGGTCCATCATCGTTATCTTCAGCTTTTCATTTCCCTTTGTCCTTGCCTCAATCCTTTCCAGACGGATCTATGCTTTTGATTGCATACACATAACTCCCTCTCCTTCCTCTCTTTCAACGTTTACATCCTCTAATCGTAGAAATCCTTCGGCCTTATGATAAAACTCCCCTAGATCCATAAGTGGATCCCTTGTCAATGAATTTTTGAACTCTGTTCCATCAGCTATGCCAGATACAGCTACCATTAAGATCATGAATGGATTTGGGCTATCCACCGATGCTGCTACTGCAATAAATTGTGTTAAGAAGTTCTTCAAAGATTCTCCTATCTTCTGCTTCAGTGCCGCTAGACTCATCACATTCTTGGGCCTCAAGATGTGAAATTTGAACTACCTCATGAACTTCTCAGTCAGCTCGGTCCATGTTCTAACGGAGCCGCTTTCAATTGCCTGAACCATAATGCTGTTATGTCTGTCAGATACAATGAAAAACACCAGGCCATGACTTGCTCCGATGCCCCCAGTACTTCCATATGTCTCGTGTATCTTGTCAAATGAACAGCTAGATTTTTCCTTCCATCATATATCTCCAATGTCGGTAGCTTGAATTCTGGTGGATTCCTGGCCTGCCTAATTGCGGAAGCGAAGGGGCTCCTGTTATCATCCTCCAAATCTCTATTTACCAGTCCGCCTCTCATGGCTCATATGACCATCTTCGCCAACCTATCACCGTCACCAAGTTGTAGTCCTTGTCCGTTGCCTCCGATCTGCGCACCGAGTTCGCGAGAGAATCCTAGAATCTGCTCTCTGGACGGGGATCCGTTCCTTTATTAATGCCATGTCGAACAACTGCATCTGGTATCCTTCCTAAAGTTGGATCAACATGCTCTTGTGGAGTACCCCCTAGGCTGCTCCTGACGGTCCTGCTCTATTCTGGATCCTGGTTGCTCCATGCTCCTAACCTCTGTCTCTAGCATTCCCTACTGTAGTGTTTCCTTTATTTTGCATAATAGTTTGTCCAACTTGTTGGAGTAGGTTCTGCATCATCTCTTCTTTCCTTTTCAGCATTCCCTCTTGCATGGCTTCCATCATCATCTCCATCTCGTCTCGGATGACGACGACTGAGGCTTGATTCGCTGCTGAGGAAGCCTCTTGACTTCCATCTTGCTGGCATCTTTCTGCTCATGGTCTCCTTGCTGATTGCTTCACCATTGCTTTCCAGATCTAAGTCCTTAAGCCTTCAGATCCAAGATCCAAGCTGTAGAATCCATGAATGCTAGCGTTCAATGTGAAAGTGCCAAAATGTTAGCGCCAAAATTGGTCACAAACACCCAATTGTCGATGAAAGCACCCGTTTACAATCAACGATCACAAATAACAAATATGTAGAGAAAATAAATGTGAATAAAACTCAAAATTTAAAAAGAGTGACACAGAAACACACAAATTTATGGTGGTTCGGCATTTGTCCTACGTCCACTATGAAATAGGTGATTTTATTGATCTTTGTTTACTGGTTACAACTGGTTACAGTGGATTACAACAGTGGATTTCGAGCACAACAGTGATCTTTGAGTACAAAAATAGTTTTGACAGAGTCTGGAAGTAGGAGAGCTCAAGGTCCCTTTTTGTAGACTTTATGATGCTATTTATAGGTGTAGGATGCAAATATCTCACTCAGATCTCGGGAGATCTCTTTTGGCACGTGAGTGGGCCCACACGATCGATCTCATGTCATCTGCACTCGATCCGTGATCAAGACGAAAGAATTTTGTATCGATTAAGATTTGATCCAATCGAGTCGAAATTTAGCATAACATTTTTTAGGTTGTACGTAAGCTCCTGTTAAAATTTGATGGCATTTGGACATGTAGATTGTGATTTATTATCGATGCAAGTTTGGGCTTTTCGTTTGCTGTTCTCTTCGTATCGATGTTGTTCGTATCGATGATTTCGCATTGATGCTTCGATATGTGATGCCAGTTGATGTGGTGCTTGCTTTTAGGATCGATCCACATTTCATGCTGAATGATCGAGTCTTCCCTATATATACGACTTGTTCGTATCGACCTAGTTAAGCCTTATTCGTATCGCTCGCAACTGTTTTATTCATACCAATTGTCATTGCTTTGTTCGTATCGATCGATTGCATCTCACTTCGTATTAATTGTGTGTGCTCCACTTCGTATAGATGTGAAATGATTATTTCGTATCGATGGGAAACATTGATTCAGTTTCGACCTGTGGCGGATAGATGAGAATTATGTTGAAAACGGATCGATACGAAATAGACTCCCGTGTTGTTTACTGATGGATACGAAGTGGACGCTGATTGATCGATACGAACAAAAGTTAAAATGATTGATGTGAAGCGGTATGAAGAAGGATGGATACGAAGAACACTACATCCATGATTGATACGAAACCGTGTGCATCTGATGGATTCGAACCAGATTGATACGAAGAAGGACTTTCTCTGGTTGCTTGATGGATACAAACAAGGTAATTGTTTGAATTGCATCGATCATATCTTGAGCATACGAATTCGGATTGACTTGAAATTTGGAAAACTGGGTTCTATAGCTTTGTTTGAATCATCAGATCAATTATAGCTCGATCCTCACTCGGATAAAATTTATCGACATCATAGTGAACCCGTACATAACTTGCAATCGAGGAGAACCGTCTTTGGTTTCTAATTAATCTTTTGGTATCACGGCCTTGGTAAAAGGCGGAATAACAAAGATTATAAATTCTTTGAAATCTAGAATGATGAAATTGTTAACCCTTAAAATTCGAATTTGAATTGAAAATCAAAATTTTGAAATTTAAAATTTAATTTTTTCTAGATGCTAGACAAATTCTAGGAAGGAATCCATTTTTCATTTCGTGAAAACAAATTCCAACTGCTCTAAAAATTGTAAATTACTGTGAAAACTTGACATTAATTTGCAAGTATATTTGTGTTCTTTTTTGGCTAAGTCTTAGTGGGTTTGTTTTAGACTATTTGGCTCCTTAGTAAACCAAGAGACCTTAGGAACTCGACTTTGGACCCTTCCTTTTCCCATTCATTGACCCTCTATTTTGTATCCGATTAAAACCAAGTATGTATAGAAATTCCTTATTTGAGAAACTTTCTACGTACTCTTCATCATCGTCCTTAAATCTACAGAAAACTCCAAACCCTAAAACTCCTAAATCTCCAAATCAAATTACATCCTTCCTCCTACAAAACCCTAGCCTACCTCTCTCCTTCTATCACCACCCACCTCCATCACCACCCACAACCCACGGCGGTAACCCATGGCCAAAGCTCCACCTTCCCTCTCCTCTTCTTTCTCTATTTTCCCTTCTTTTCCCCTTCCATTTTTGCCTCTTTCTTCCTCTTATTTCCATGGCTTCTATATTCCACTGAAGCACTTCAAATTAAATATATTTTTTAAACCATGTATAATTTCAATGGCAACAAATTTTTTTTTGTACCCTTCATCCCATTCCAAATATTTCTATATAAAAACTCCATTTTTCAAGTTCTTTCTCGGGTCCAGTATTGGCCGAAATTACGCCACATCATATCAATCATATGTCCTTCGGGAAAGAACCGAATTATGTGATTCTTTTTTGTCAAACCATTTATTTTTCTATTGGATTCAACTTTCTTTTAGATTAGTTCTTCAAATTCCTTAATTTTCTATGCCAAAACTTAAATATTTTCAAAGTATTTTTGAACTCAGATTTTCAACTCAGTAAAAAACCTCTGTTTGTTTTGACTATAACTTCCTCAAGAAAGAAGCTTTTTGAGTGATTCCTTTTTAGAAGTGGAGAGAA
Source organism: Allium cepa (assembly GCA_030765085.1). Classification (NCBI taxonomy): domain Eukaryota; kingdom Viridiplantae; phylum Streptophyta; class Magnoliopsida; order Asparagales; family Amaryllidaceae; genus Allium; species Allium cepa. Next base: position 782,399,882 of record CM060929.1, read on the forward strand.
AAGAATTTTCAAGAACTTTCTTGTTAGTCACTTTTACAGATTCAGTAATATTCTAGTTTTAATACTTTCTTAAAGTTGATCTAGTTTTAGGTTTGTCTGCCGTTCAAATTTGGGCCTTTAATTGGATTTTAAATCGTCGACAAATGAAAGGTGAGTGTTTTAACCCACTCAAAACTACTAAATTATATTATGTTTGTTATATTAGATTTATGATGTGATTAAAAATTTATTAATTGATGTTTGTTATTTTAATTTGTCATTTAAATTTAATATGAATTGATATTGAATTTGGTTGCTATGTAATTAATATTAAATATAAATTGCTAGCTAGACACCTGAAATTGATAACAAATAAATTGTTGTGACTTACTTGCTGATTTGGATGTTGAATTTGTGATGAATGTTATTGGTTAACATTTGGATGATTGGATGTTTATTTATATCTATATCTCTGTTATCCCTATAGGCTGAAATGATACATACCCAAACGATCTTATAGATTGTGGAAAATCGTTATGGGTCCAATCAGTGAAACCCAAGCAGTTTTCATTGGCTTGGAATTTTGACTTTGGATACTGGCTAAAATTATATGCTCATATTATTTCATGAATTTGGATTATTTATTGGAATATAATTATTCGAAAGGTATAAGTTAATTTAAACTTCAGATTTATGTTAATTAAAATAATTAAGATTGGTATTTCGAATTGTTTGAAATCTTTTAAAGAATTATATCCATATTGTATACCTGATAGGATATGGAAATCCTGTAACATCTCTGAAGCCATTGCTCTAATATTTTATTCACTTATTTCAATTTGACTTACATAAGATCTTTTAGTTCTGACTCGAGTATTTTGTGTTTTCATTATGCTCGAGTCAGTCTGAGCTTTTTAGTGTATTGAAGTCTATTTTCTGGAGGTTGAAGACGAAGATTCATTATGTTGTTGCTATTTCTTATTATTATCCCATAACATATTGTGTTCTGCTGCATTATTTGTTTATTTATGATGTATGTATACTTTTGATTTGAATTTTAAAAGTGTAATCAAATATTATTTGTAAAATAGTTTCATGAACTGTTTATTTGATTATTCTATTTTGTCGTTCTGCTGTGAGATTCTGAGTTTTATTTTATTTCTTTTCTTATTTACTCCATTAACGATCCTCCCTTTTGAATGGTTTGAATTATACATATATGGATTATTGTCGATTTAAACCATCCAAGAAGGTGGGTCGTTACAATTGCGGCTTGCATACTCGATACCGAAGGCTCATGGGACGATCACTTGCATTTAGTGGAGTTCGCATACAATAATATCTACCAGACTATTATTAGTATGGGACCATGTGAAGCATTGTATGGTCGACCGTGTAACGCTTCTTCATGTATGGTCGACCTTTTGAGCTAAGTGCACGAATCGGTACCGAGAGGTTTAGTTGGTATCGAGAGCTTTTTTTATTTGCGGAAACCACTCGGTGGAAGGCCGATTCTTTAAGTAAGGGCTACTAGTGATGAGCAAAAGCAAAATATCAAATTTGGCTAAGTGTTTGGCTTTGTACCGAGAGCTTTCGGAGTTTGGAATTGAGAGTATGGGATTGATGCCAAGAACTTTTGTTACAGTTCTCGAGGACCAAGTACTTAGAAGATGGAGCTCTAGGGAAAAAGGGAAAGAACTTAGCCAAAATTGGCTAAGTATACCTATCAATACTGAGACCTTTGTGTCGGTATCGAGAGGTTGGATCTTGCTAAAAACTGGATGCGACCTCCAAGTGGGGAAGAAGGAGCTCTACAGGTCATGCTGATGGAGTTTGTTTGCTTGCTTAGGTTTGATGGCAACGTAATAGCATTATAACAGCTTCGAATTTTGGTGATGGCAACTCGACGACGAATGGAGTTAGGTTCCAAAGATGGCAATTTGTTGTTGAAAGAAGTTGTGAGATTGTAACGAACCGCCTTTTCAACCCTTGAAAGTTGACATCGAATACATCCATGGTAATTCAAATTCCAAACATCCAATCGTCAGAAAGGCTGATTATTAGGGTAAAATAAAAAGGAAAGCAAGGAAATCAGTCACCGCGGAATCGACAACATATAATATAACAAAGACAGTAAAACTATTAGTCCCAAATACATAGTACATCAGAGTTAAAAATAAACCTTATCAGCTGGATAGTTATAAAATTCAAACCTTTCAAATTGCTGATAGGTATACAATATAATACAATGGAAAATAAAACACTATGATAGGTAAACCTCCAGCTTTTCTCCAATAACTCCATTTCCCCAAAGCCAACCTAGGAAATACTCGGTCTTACTCGAGATAGTAGAATAACACCCGAGTTTGAAAAAACCAGCGTGAGAAACTCAAGTAATATGATGAACATATAAAAATTCTGTGAGAGCACGCCGCTAATGTGGAATAGGTTTTTACCTCATAAAAATAACATCCATAAATATAGAAATTGAAAACAGATCAGACAACAATCTAGGCCAGGTAGAATGGAAATAAACAACAAAAACGGTACAAATAAAAGGGGTAGATACTAGTAAGGAAAAAAATGCCATACTGAATGAATATGGATAAATAATATCTAATTATAGACTTAATAGAATGGACACAAATAATTTAACATAGATAAGAGTATGAAGAAATTCTCCATGCACTAAAGGAAATAGTCCAAAGATTTGAATTAACAAAAAGGGAAAAAGAGAAACTTTTCCAACAATGACTAGGAGGTTGTGCCCCCCATTACCGTAAATATACCTCTAGAAATATACTTGAGAACTCTGATGGCTCTTGGAAACCTCCAAGCCGAACCCCTCCCAACTGTTACCGAATCTGGATATTTCACATCCTAATGCGCAATAATTGAATCCAATCTAGATTGGATGTGAAAATACCCTAATGGGAACACCCACCATTGCTTGGCCCCCTATTCGCTCTTTGGGTTCAGTCAATTTCGACAAGGGACAATAAGGCTTGAGCAACACATCATCTTAGCGTGACGAAATATAAAGCAGAATTAAAGTCGATAGTCGACAAGTCAACTATCAGGAATGATAAGATGGTTTTTCACTTGCGCTTGATTTTCACATCACAGTACTTTTAAATACATTTTAAAATTGCTCATTAACATATTCTTTGAAAGGGTTAAACTATGTTTTCTAAGTGTATTATAAACAAAGTCAAAACAAATGTCAAAATATTGCTTATTATAAACCCAAACAATTTACACTTAGCTTTATTTGAAACAATTCTTTATAAAAAAAATTCCGGTTTATGAACAATTTTATATAAAATTTAAAACAATATTTATTATCCAACAAGATAATAAATTAATTAAATTATTTTTATAAATTTTAAATCAAAGGTTAACTATCCCGAAGGATAATTTATATAATCTTCTACTATCTTTAAGAGAACTTTATTTTTCCAAAATAAAATAAATTGAATCTCAAATCCCTTTTCAAATTTAAACTAACACTAATTATCCAAAAAGATAATAAATCACGTTTTTATTCCTTTATAATTTTAAAAACAATATTAAAAATCCTGAAAGATAATTAATCACATTTATACTCTTTTATAACTTTAATTATCCCAAAAGATAATTATTCAAATTTATAATCTCTTTTAACAAATCAATCGATTATCTTTATTTAAGCAGTTAATTTTCTAAATGACTTTTATTAAATCAATCAATTAACTTTATAACCTTTATTAAATTAGATAATTAACTTTAAAACACTAAATCAGTTAACTAAGTTTAAAACACTTTAATAGATCGGTAAGTTAACTTTAAAACACTTTTATTAAATCAATCAATTTACTTTAAACTCTTTTATTAAATCGATTAATTAACTTTTTAAACACCATTAATTAAAAATATTAACTGAATTCAAATATCATTATTTAAAATAGTAAATTTGGTTCAAACATCGTTAATTAAAATAATTTAACTAAATTTAGAACATCATTCATTAAAATAATTTATTAAAACCGAACATCATTATTTAAAATGATTAATCATTTTTAAACATCATTAATTAAAATGATTTATTAAAATCAAATATCATTAATTTAAAATGAATAATTCGTTTAAATTTCAATAATCAAAATGATTAATTAAATTTTAAACATCTTTAGTTAAAATGATTTATTAACTTAAAACATCATTACTTAAAATGATTACTTAAATTCAAATATCATTAACTAGATGGATTAATTTACATTCAAACATCATTAGTTAAAAAGATTTAATAAACTTTAATCGTCATTAATTGAAATGATCAATTAACCTGAATATCATACATCAAAATGATTAATGAATTTAATATCTATTTTATGAAAATACAAGCTCATGCAACCCATACGAAGGTTTTAGGAGATGATTTTCAATTATTGGTGTTATAGCAAAAATTACTATAACGATACATAAACAATTTATATAGAATATCAAGATTAATTACAACTAAACATCAGTATAAGCAACAAAAGGGAATAAATAATTATTATTAGCGAGAAACCCCTTTGGGTCTCTTTACAAATATTCCTTACAAAAAAGATTACGAACAATATATAATCATATTGGTTAACAACAATTAAGTTAATATATCATCTGTTTTCCAAAACATGATTTTCAATGAAACAATTAATCAAACAATAACAACAATATCTAAAGTAGCAACCAAGCATTTAATAACAAATTTATAGCAACACAGATATTATATAGATAGTTTAAAGGCGAGTAAACTAACATAAATTCTAGTTATTGTCGAAGCGTTCGTGTTTGGACTAAAATCTAACGAGCATTCGATTTTAGTCCAAAATTCCACTAGCTTCGAATCCAACCAATCCAATTCCATTGCGAAGATATTGTTAATACGAGTCTAACGTGACTAACCACGCTCGATTTGGACCTTATATATAATAGTTATGAGTTTGATAATTTTTTGAGCCGATTAAAACAAGTAATAACTTAATTACACATATTCCAATTTAATATTTACCCTTATAATACATTTCCCCCTCAAAACACTACTCTCCCTAAACAGATAAACTTTTTACCTCCGACGTACACAAGCCGTGCAACTGACATGCCACCTTGGTCCGCGATTCAACGATCGGACATCACCATCGCACTTATCATTGCCTTCTCTCTGATCTGCACCCAACCACCCATGCTCCATCGTCCTTCAACGAAAAGTGACTTGGATTTTCAAATGCCACAATGAGGAAGTCGCGATATATGATACTCTTCCCTCAAGAAGTTTACCGTCGACACTCCTACTCACGAGAAACCTGACGCCACCTTTGGTACGCCCAAACTCGACCTCCTCGTTAACAAATCTCAAACCCTAGCTCCTCTATTCGATGTTAGCCATCTCATAACAATACCGAACACTTCTTAATGGGTATAGGAACGGGGCACTAAAGGAATAAAACTCAAAGATTCTCAATTTAAAATTTTTAGTTGAGCATACGATTAGATTTTGAATTTACAGACGATCGACCCTTTATTTATCTCAAGAAATGAAGAACGAAAGGGAGGGGAATGATTTGAAAATGAAAATACATGATGATTAAGATTCTTTTATAAGTGTTTACTTTACCTAATTTTGAAAAAATTCTTCAGCCAGCAAATTGTCCAAGCAAGGACAAACAAATGAAAATGAATATGATCGGCTGTCTAAGTTGACCTGTATTTATTTGTGGTTGTCGATATTTCGTCGCATAGATTTTTATTCGCATACGGGCCTTAAATGATAAAACAAAAATATGGTAGCGCTCAGAATAGTGACACGATCTCAAAAAAAAAATATACACTGGTTATTGCATTCTGTGAAATTTCAAAATATCATTGGTTGCTGAAATAACGTAAAACAACAATTTAATTATTTTTTAAATTGAAAAATTATGGAAAAATCTTGTAAACTAAACTAAAAGTACATGATAAAAAACTAGTCGCTTTATTACAATTTGATTTTCTTATTATTTATTATATTCAAATCGTTTACTATTGTAAATAAATTAGCAAAATGAATTCATCATTACCATTCATTAATTAAAAGGAGTTAAATAAGGTTATTAAATCCATTTAATTAATATTTAATTCACAATTCAAATGTTTAAACGATCACCATATTCGAATTCAAGTTATTAAATTCCAAAATCCAATTATTTTAAACACTTAAAATTAATTAAATATTTAAAATTCAATAACCAATATTCTATGTAACAACATTCTCCCCCCTTAATAGAATTTCATCCCCAAAATTCCTAAGGAATAAAATGTCACCAAACCCTTAAGGTTTGAAATCTTATTAAATATTTTAAGTCCCTAATTTTTTAAATTTTTTGACAACACCTCCTTTGCACAGCTCAATCGAAAAAACTACAAATTTCCTCTACGGGTCCCAAGCTAATGAAAAGAAAACAAAAGCTAAGTGGCCTCCTATATCAGGGGCATAAAATCATCAGCCAATTCCAATTTCTAAATCTATTGCGTACCTTTTTGCGTTTGATTTATATTTTAGCAAGCAGTTTATTATCTCGATGCAAATGCAGAAGTCAAGTAGAAATCTCTTGCTTCCTTATATTTACATAATCCAAAAGAGTTATACTGATAAAGAGAAACATACTAGCTATTTCTATCATAAATTTAAATAGCCTAAGCAATATAAAAATCATAGGCAACAAACCAAGATGATGCAACAACTAATAATGAAGCAATTGATAATAATGAGGCAACCCTATATGCTGAAAATAGCATGATATAAATCTACGTACAACTCTGGTATATGATAAAGCTACATACAACCAAAAACAACATATCAGCCATATGCAACAAAATACAGAGAATACTCCGTAATAAGACAATATATATCCAATCTTTTTAAAAGATAAATTTAGAACCAAATGCCAGGGTTTTATATTCAAAAATATATTTTAAAATTTCCTTAAAAAGAAATGTATCAAATCAAGATCTAATGTGACTAGGAGGGTGCTCCCCACTTTCGAGCATGGTATAACTTTAAACAAAAACAATGGGTCATCTAGTGTATCTTGGTAACCCTAAATACAATAGAGTAAATACACCTGGTGGGTCCCAAAATGGGAGAAATTCCCAACCGCGCTTTGATTTTAGTCATTCAACATAATAAATAAAAATATTTGTAAAAAACTTTGCAAATATTAATTGGAATGAATTCAAATTTATACCAAAATAATAATATTTCTCAAATACTTCAAGTCATACTATTAGTATTCTTTTTCCACAATCATTCCAAAAATTCTTTTAAAAGGATTTCCAAACCATGGGATTTAAGTCCTAATAAAAAACAATTCAAAAACCTCTGTTTATCAATTCAAACCATATAAACCATGGTATATAAGTCACACAACCAATGAAATCAAATCAAATTCCATATAGGAATAAACTAACACTTAACACCAATAAAATTAAGTGACTTATCAAACAAGATTTAGGATTTTTCTTAAGTCACATACTAAGTATACAATTATACTTAAGTTCGTATGATATACATAAATCATCTGTACGCAAAATTTTACCTGATCACTTGCTCGTACACATAGAGTTCTACTTCCAAAACTAGAAGTGCTCACTTGACCTCCCTAGGGCGGACTCTGATCAGGTTCCTCGATTAGAAACTTTTGTTCTCCTTGCATAGCCATAAATTATGATAGTTTACTTCGGTATCATATTGAGAATCTGAATCAATTGTTTACTGATAAGGATCAACTGAGAAATCCATTTTTAGACTGGTGTGAATCACCCGAAGTTATGTATTCGACTCTTAAATCAAGAACTGTTTGAATAAAATAATCTATGTATGACTTACATACTTGATTCGATTTTTTTCTTCATTATACCAATCTATTTCTAAATCACTCACATTTTCCATTTAGTATTTTATTCAACCGTAAAATATTTTTACGAATTGCTTCATAAATTTTGACCTAAGTTCATAAATATTTTATAAAGACAATTCTTTATAAAACAACAAATAAAAGCTTACTCTATTTAATTTACACGTATAATACTCTTTTAGGTCCCGAGAGTATACACAGAACAAAAAATTTATTTTGTTTATTTATTTATTCATTTCATTTGTCTCAAAATTTAACTGGAAGTGTAACACAATATGGGTCTTTTAGAACCGGGTCAACCCTTCGACCTCTTTTCCTTAAGGTGCTCTAAGGAAAAACGTCCATGGGTTGGCTCAATGTCACTATATAATTTACACAACTGTGGTTTTAATTAAATAAATTTACCAAAACCTATCTATCTAATTAGCCCATTCAAAAATTGAGTTAATTATTGCTTTTCTATCCAAGAGTTTTAAAATTTTTATTTTCAAATTGTTGTTCAAACTAACTTTTATTTTAAACCGATTTCCTTTGGGGAAACTTAAGACTAATTACCTAGATTTTCACATCAAAACCATTTTTGGAATCGTACTACTTATATTTCTTTATAAAATAACTTCAAACAATTTATTTACCAAACTCATTTTAGGTTTGTTCAGATTTGAACTCATTTCGATCGTACAATGATAAAGAGAATAATTTACTAAGTATCCCACAACGTTCGCCTAAGCAAAGATCTGATCGTCACTTAGAATATTATTTACATTACCATAATATGGATCGAGACAATTCCCTCCAAATTACCGTAAAGAAAATGCGTTCCTTCTAAAATTTATCTTCCAAAATATTTTTATTTTCGAAATACTTCCAAGTAATTCTATGTTATATATTTTTCAAAAACCTTTCGAAATTTTTTCGAACAACTCCGAGATTTAAATTCAAAAATTATTTTTAAAACACATTTCATAGATTAAATTTATATAAAAATTTCCTTTATATAAATCATTTCGTATTATAATAATTCTCCTTTATTGTAATAAAATTTTCTCAAATATTTATTCTCTAAATATCTTATTCTACCATTTAGATTATGTTAAATAACCATTATTAAAAGATTACTTTAACATAAAGTCTACTCCATACACCTTATAGTCAAATTGTGAAACTTAATTCACAAGGGGTTTGTTTTAATGTAATTACAATTATCAAACAATATATGCTTACAAACTAGTTTGAAAATGGATTAACGACCAACAAACAATATTCAATGATCCTAAATTAATCAAGCATGATTGATCAAACAATAGTGATAAAAATAAATATTATGATTTTCAAGTAAACTTTTTAAAAATTATTCCCTTATCTATAAAAATAGACGTAAAATATTTCAGTTACCAAATTTTCAAAAATCAATATTGTGTCCATCCGTCTTGTTCAAGTGTTTAGAAATCCTTATCGATCTCATGGCGTCTTTCATCTCGACCAGAATTCACAAAAAGCTCACCAGACCAATTAACACAATATATTTTTATAACAATAACTGATACGCCCTCATATATCTATAATACTCTCAAACTAATTCTAAGGTGTCATTTACCCTATCTCTAATGAGTTACTCACTATAGGGTATTACTAACCCTATCTCTAATAAGCCATACCCTACCAAGGTTCTTACTTAGTCTTCGGCTATGATACCAAATTGTGATGAACTGTCTTTTCAACCATTGAAAGTTGACACCAAATACATCCACGTAATTCAAATACCGTGACGTCCAATCGCCAGAAAGACATATTGTTAGGTTAAAAGAAAAGGATAATAGGAAAATCAAAATCTCACATTGGAAAAGACAACATATAATATAACAAATACAGTAAAAACTGTCATTCCAAAATACAGAGTACATAAGAATTAAAAATAAACCGTATCAGCTGAACAATTATAAAATTATGACCTTACAAGTTGCTGATAGGTATACAATATAATATAGAAGAAAATAAAAAAGTACGATAGGTAAACATCCATCTTTTCTCCAATAACTCCATTTCCACAAAACCAACATAGGAAAAAATCGGTCTGATTCGAGCGTTATTACAAAATCACGCCCGAGTCTGTCTAGAATAACATCCAAAAATTATTATAAAAATTTGTGAGACCACGCTGCTAATGCGTAACGGGTTTTTTACCTTACAAGAATAATATCCACAAATGAAGAAATTAAAAACAAATCAGAACAACAAACCAATCAATAAAGAATGGAAATAAACAATAAAAAAAAGTACAAATTAAAGGGGAGGGTACTAGCAAGAACAAATCCCTACCTAAATGAATATGCATAAATAATATCGAATTTCAAACTTAAAAGATTGGTCACAAATAATTTAACATAGCAAGGCAGTTATCCATGCAATTATGGAAACAATTCAAAGATTTGAATTTACATAAGAGAAAAATTGGAAATTTTCCAACAATGACAAGCAGGGTGCGCTCCCTTACCGAAAGTATACCTCTAGAAATATACTTGAGAACTCCATGGCTCTTGGAAACCTTCAAGCTGGACCCCACCAACTATTACCGAGAACCTGAATATTTCACATCTCAATGCGCAACAACCTGGATGTGAAAATAACCTAATGGGAGAAACCCCACATAACTTGGCACCTACTTGCTTTTTGGGTTTAGTCATTTCCGAGAAAGGATAACAAGACTCAAATGAGCAACACATCGTCTTAGAGTGACAAAATATAAAGCAGAATCAAAGTCGATAAATCAATTATCGGGAATGTAAGATGGTTTGTTTCACTAGCGCTTGATTTTCACATCACAACACTTTTAAAGACACTTTGAAGTTACTCTTTAAAATATTATTTTAAAAGGTCAAACTAAATTTTCTAAGTGTATTATAACCAAGGTCAAAACATTGTTTATTATAAACCCAAACAATTTACACTTATTTGGAACAATTCTTTATAAAAGATTTTCTGGTTCATAAACTTTTACTTATAAAATTTAAAACAATAATTGTTATCCTAAAAGATAATAAATTAATAAAATTACATTTATGAATTATAAATCAAAGGTCGAAAACGCGCGAAACCAGTTGCGTTGGAATCGTATGGACGAGCACTACGCGATGGAATTGGATTGGAGTCGTTTGGAGTTAGTGAAAATTTCGTGTAAAATTAAACGTCCATTTAATTTTATTCGAAATAAATCGCTAAAACGAAATTGAAATCAAGGTGAGAACTTCTCACTCAATCGAATCAGTTTCGATTTTATTTTAAATAGTTAGATTTAAAATATTTGAATGCATGTTTGAATGATGATTAATATCTATTGATTGTTAAAATAGACATTATGCGCCGTTAGTAATCGGATGTTATTCATTAAAAACATATACCGCGAATATTTCATAAACAGTGAAATTGGTATTATATATAATAGCAATATATATATATATATATATATTGGCATATATATATTGCAGTTATTGATTTCCCGCATTTGTATAGCGGATGAGACCCTATTGCGCCGTCTATTAAGCGGATAATATTTTAAATCCCATATACCGCGATAATTCCGTACTGGAGCGGAATTGGTATTGTGCTAATGTTTGTGGATGCAGGAAAACAGGTTGGAGGGACCCAACTGGATTCCTCAACAGTATTTATTTGATTATGGATATTTTGATATTCGTTGATTATCATATCGATATATGATGTCGTTGTTGTCGTGATTGACTATTTCGTATGTAGCATCATTGGACCAAATTTGGAATTTTAAAATGATTTCAAAGTGATTTTTGAAAGAAAACGTTTATAAAATATTTTTGGAATTGATCCATTATAAATAAATAAACGTTATACTTTTAAAAGTTATAAAAATTATGATTTTTGAGAAATACGGTTAAAGTTGATTTTTGAAAATATGGGGCTAATGATTTTATAAAATAGTTAATCGGGATTTTTGAATTTATTATAAAATGGTTTAAAAATAGGATTTATGAAATTTGATTATTTTATAAATCGAGAGAATGGTGAAATTATAAAGGAGATTAAAGATGTTTTAAAATAATAATATAAATTGATTTATATAAGAGATTTATAAATTGATATTTTTAAATTAAAACATTTGAATTATAAAACGAGTTTTTATAAGTGTTTGAATGAAGTGAGAATAAATTTCATAAATGAATGAAATTTATAGAATTATAAACGTGAAGTTATAAATGGAATTTTATAAGCAGTAGGTTTATAAAATTTATAAAGTTATTGAAAGAATAGATTTGGATAAATAATTGAATCTTATAAGTTATAAGATTTATAATTTGGAAAGTCTTTAAAAAGAACGATTTTGTAAAATAATCGTTTTATAAGCATTTAACTTATAATATGAATCTTTGGTTTATAATTGAGTTATAAAGTGAATAGGTTAATAAAGGAAGTTGTGGTAAAATAAATAGAAATGGAATTTATAAACGTTGTTTTATAAATCCGCAAACAACTTATTTTGATAAGTAAATTGTTGAAACCTATTAATGGAGTTATATTCACGTTTTTGACTGTGAATAATCCTTTGAAATAAAATGAATAAAAGGATGAAATTTGTTAACAAAGTATATTCACGTTTTTGAATAGTGAATAATATGTTAAAGAAATTGTTTTGAATGTGATGTTTTAAATAGAATTAAAACGATCTAACGATTGTTTTAAAAGCATTAAGATTCGAAACCATAGATTTCAACATTTACTGTTGAAATAGACGTTTTCGAGAAATAGAAGGAAATGGTGGACTATAACACTGTTGTTATAGTAAATGATTTCCGAAAGGAAATGTTTTGTATAGTATTTGGATTTATATATCTATTTTAATTTCGAATCCCTATACTAGTGATTTTGGGTTGTCGTAACGATGTTTTACTTAACATTCGTTTTGGCCCAAATAAATATGTTTAAGAGAATGATTTCCTTAAAGAATGAATATATACTTAATCTCGATTTAAGTATATTGAATATTTTCCAAGTGTTGACAATAAATAGGTTCATGAATTACTTATTAAATAAGTATGGAAATGTTTTCCAATATAAACTGAATATTAGAGAATTTATCTTTTTGAAGATAAATTGAAAATGAATAATTGAAATCGTATATTCATAGATATTGTGAAATATAAATTCACTATGGAATTTATAAAAGAAAGGGGAACTTGTTTAAAAATAAATATTGATTTATTTTTGAAGTGTGAAAATTATATATCTTGTAAAGATATTTTGGAAAATAAATAATTTGGAAAATTATTTGGAATCTGATGATGTTGTGCATATCCATTGATAGTTCAATAACCGACTATCAATATTTCCCTTTGAATGGGTAATTGATGTGATTTGTTTGAATTTGAATGCCACACTTATTTTTGAATAAGCGCTCACTATTCGGGTTAACCGGAAAAGGACCATAGGGTCGTATAACCCATTCCGAATATGTGGTACGTCGTTATGAATTGCATTTGAAGACCGATGTTGAAGACCGGATCTTTTTGAAAGCGAAAGGACAACTCGTCGATTGTCTTTACACCGAGTAGCTATGGTATAGAGACTCCCTATGTGATGGGAAGTCCGGACGTGATTAGAGATTATCCGGATTGCAAGGACTTCTTTGTAAGTGCCTTCGGTTCTGTTCGAGTCCGGAACAGACTTGTATGGATTGTATGTCTGACATTACAAATTGAGATATAAAGCAGATTTCTTTCAAATATATTTCTGTTGGTGGCGGAGAATTTATTCTTTTAGCTTAACACCCTTCTCTGAGACGTACGAGCTCAGAGGTTATGTAGTTGATGGTTATCAGCGATATATTCCCAATTTGGTAATGTGACATGCTGAGTGTTGCTGTGAAATGATCATTGTGTTGATTATTTGTGATAGGATCATTTATTTGATCGTCTATCTTGGTGATCATTTCTATGATCATTTGTTGACCCAAAGCATGGCTTTTGTATAAAGTATGTTTTTGTGGACGTGACTTCGTCGAGCCTCACACCTCAGGAATGGTCAAAACAGGAAAGATGCGGCAAGGTTATGAGGGGTAGCGCCCTTTAGGATATGTGCATTTCCTTCTGGAAAAGGGTGGTATCATGGTATGGAGCCCAGATACTTACTCATGTTGAAAACACTTTATGATTGTGTGAATTGATTGCGAGCGCTCGGTTAAAGGTCCCAAAGGACCGGGGGATGGCATATTCGGTCAGTTGTCACTCAGTTAGGGGTAACCCGGCCTTGTGTTGGCAGAGATCCGGTTTGGTTCTCGGGGATGTCCATCCAGAGGCATTCTCATGTGGCAATGGAAAGTTCCTTGGCCTGATCATTCGTTGGAAATCTAATTCCCAATACGAAACTTGTACGGTATTAGTTGTAGAACCTGCCATTTACTTATGGTGGTCACCACTGTTTAGATGGTAGCTATAGTAGGCATACGATAATGGTCGTATGTTGGCTAAGATTTATATTCTACTTTCGAAATGAATTTTTCCTACACTATGCACAAATAATAATATCAAATGTTCTTTTTAATACGTATCAAGCATCTTTGACTATCATAAGGAGAAATCTCCTCCGATTCTACGTTTGCATTGTGTGTGTGTGCGGGAGGCCTTATGGTAGTCTCATTTTTAAAAGCATTACGAATTGAGTTTAAAAATATTCATCTATTTTGTTTTTAAAGATAAATAAACTGTTTTGAGTTCTCACACCAGTCACATGACTGACTCTGAGTTTATTGTTTTCATTCCTAAACTCTGGGTGCCCACCAATTTCCACACGGGCAGTTAAGAGTTAGGTTTATCTGGATATTCTGGAATTGCTGGAGGCAAGCTGGATGGCATGGCGTATTACTAGTTTATATAGTAGTTCTTTTTCGCTGCATTGTTTGATGTTGTACACTCTGATGATATGATGTAATGTAATGTAACGTAATGTAAAAAATGTAATAACTGATATAGTTCTTTGTTTAAAGATTATTCATTTATTATTATATGTTGTTCCGCTGTGATTGTGAGATTTTGTTATTGTTCTGTTGTGTTCTGTTCCGTTCTATTTTCTATTCTCTTCTCTCTCTATTTTCTACCTTTTTCCCTCTTCTTTTGTCTTTTTCTTTTTCTTAAACATTGATAATTCGTATTTCTGTTCACCTTGAGTTAATCTATGGAGATTAGTGTATATTCAAGGAGTACGGATTTGCGGGTCATCACAGGTGGTATCAGAGCTTATGGTTAAGCGACAACCATGGTTCTGTTGGGTATTACTCATTATAGATAGAGTCAGTAGTGCTCTAGAATGAGTTTGAGTGTAATAATAGCTATGAGAGCGTATTTGTTAGTGAATATATAAAAAAAATTATATTGTGATGATTGGTTTATTGAGTGGCATATGAACTTTCGTCAGCACGGTCTGGACAACTATGCCGAAGGGGTTTATAAACATTTGAATAGAACAATTCGACACAGTATTGTTTTAAATTGGGTAAATGAAATAAATTTACCTTGATTATATTTTTATATATAAAGGAATAATTTTTCAGAATTATTAAAGTGTATATAAGTTGATTGTTTAGTTGTTTGAATAATCTAAAAATAATAATAATAATAATTGTATAAGCAAAAGAATTATAAGAATTGAATTATAATTAAAGTGATTTACAATTGTGAAATAAACTTATATATATAAGAAGTGAAACTAATGAATATATTTATGAATATGAGTTGTAAATAAAAATGAATTTAAAGTTAAATGGAAGTATAACTTAAGAAATGTTGAATGAAGTTGATATTGGTGTCAAAGTAAATTAATAAAAGTTAAGTGATAAATGTGAACTTGAGTTATATAAATGAAATTCAACTTTTGTAATTGAATAGAATGAATGGATTAAATGTTAATCAATGGAATGTAAATTAAGTTGATATGAAATAATGAATATAAGTGTTAATTCATTAAAATCTAATGTTATTGAAAGTTGAATAGTTGAATAAAAATCAATTAATTAAACCAATTGAAAGCAAAGGAATTTGGTTGTAATTAATATACATTGATTGTTATGTGGTTGTTAGTTGATTGTATATAATTCATTAAGTATTAATGAAATTGGAAGCTAAAGTAATTGAAATCCAATTGGAAGTTAAATGAATCTTAAATAGATTTGAATTTGATTTGGAAGTGAACCAACTTGAATATGAATTAGTGAATATAAACTAATTGAAAATGAATGTTAATAAATATCCACTGTTAATGAATCAAAAGTGATTAAATTGAAAACCCAAATTCATTGAATATTAATGAGAATATGAATGAATATTTATTGGTTATGGATGATAGTTGGTTGATGTTTGCATTTGTTGCTTTAGTTGCATTTGCTATGTTAACATATATAGTTATTATGTTGCTATATGATGTATATCGATACTATTATCTATATGCATGATTCTCATGTTGTTTGTTGAGTGTTTAGTAGGTGTGGATCGCGTTTGCTTCGCATTTGGAGCTTGCTTTCGCGCTATATTAGCCGTATATGCTTGCTAATAAAATATAAGGTACATATCTCTTTTTTTCCCTTCGGGATGCCTCATTACTTGATGAGATGTATATTTGTGATATATATACTGTCATTTTTTTTTTCGGATCGAGCCGCGCAAAGGAGACTATGGCAATTTTTTCCGAAAATTTAAGGCGTTAGAAAAATTTGAGAAAATTGGAAAGTTTTGAAAACTTTAACTTTGATTTGCAGTTGAAAGTTAAACAATAGTAGTTGTTTTTGAAAAGATAACTAAGTATGATTTGAAAACTTAGTAAAGTTATCGTAAGAAATTTAACTATGAATTTTGGGAAAGTTAATAGATTATGTAACTTTTCTTACTTAATAATTTCGAGAACGAAATTCTTTTAAGGGGGAAAGACTGTAACGACCCTGGATTTTTAGTAATTAACATTTGAATATTTAATTAATTTTAAATATTTATAAGTGGATTTATAAGTCGAATAAATTTTATTTCGAATAATTGGATTTAATTGGATAATTAAATCGATAATTTAATATGTTAAATTATGGGAAAAAAATTGAAAATTGGGTTAAATATGATTGAAAATGATTTGTAAAAATTTATTTTATCATATTGGAGTTAGAATGATATTTTAGAACTTTTAAAATCGAATTAAAAGTTAATTTGTGAAAATTGAATATTTTAATATTTAAATCGACTAGTGAAATTAGTTAATTTTTGAACAGTCTCAGAATTGGACGAGACTAGTTCCATTGGATCCGTAATAGTTAGTTATTACCGGATTTCAATTTTCGTAGCAATCGGAGTTATCGTTTGATCGTGGCAGCTCGAAACGCATCGAATTGTTTTTAATATTAATTTGGCGAGTTAAAATAGCCATTTTTCAAAAAGTCTCGGATTTCGACGAAACCAGTTTCATCGGATCCGTAATGTGATATTATTGTAAGGTTTAAAATTTCGTGTCAATCGGATTTACCTTTTGTCCGGTACAAATTAAAACGCCTAGAAAATCGTTTAAATCGGTTTAATTTAAATTGAACGTTTATTGCCATATCTCGCACAGATGTCCGAATTAGCTTTCGAAACCTATTCCATTGTGTCCGGAACGCGGGGTAAACCCTAGAAACGCTGGTTACGGCGCGTAAATCGGAGTTCGGAATTCCCAGATGAGTAGTGTTCAACGATTTCCTATAAATAGACACCCTCCCCTTCATAAATAAATAAATAAAAATAACCTAGGTCAAACTGCAGCCGCCACCCCTATATGAACGGCCAGAAAGTTGTTTCATTCTTCCCCTCCAATCTCCAAATCCGTTCATTAAATCAAGAAACTTTCTAAATGAAAGTTGTAGAGCGCAACACGATCTTGATATCCAACGGCTATGATCGCGAATGGGTTAGTAGATTGATGGCAAATCTCGTATTAGTGTCGCACGTTCATTCTCGAACTGCGTGCGCATATGGTGGCCGAGCTCAGGGAGGTTGTAGCCGTGGGTAGGGGAGGCGAAGAGCTTTGCTGTGGTGCCGATATGATGGAGTTTCGAGCGAGTAATTGGATCGAAAAATTTAACCCTAAATATCAAAGATGGGTTCGGCTACAACAGGGAGCACGCGCGTGAAAGGAAGATGAAGTCGTGCGGCCTGATGTTGCAGGGTTTGCATCCAAGAGCTATGATTCATTTAGGTTATAAAAAGAAATTTATGTTGTAAATTATATAAATTAAATCGTGTAAACTTCATAATATCGTAACTTTTTCATACGAGGTCGAAAACGCGCGAAACCAGTTGCGTTGGAATCGTATGGACGAGCACTACGCGATGGAATTGGATTGGAGTCGTTTGGAGTTAGTGAAAATTTCGTGTAAAATTAAACATCCGTTTAATTTTATTCGAAATAAATCGCTAAAACGAAATTGAAATCAAGGTGAGAACTTCTCACTCAATCGAATCAGTTTCGATTTTATTTTAAATAGTTAGATTTAAAATATATGAATGCATGTTTGAATGATGATTGATATCTATTGATTGTTAAAATAGACATTATGCGCCGTTAGTAAGCGGATGTTATTTATTAAAAACATATACCGCGAATATTTCATAAACAGTGAAATTGGTATTATATATAATAGCAATATATATATTGGCATATGTATATATTGCAGTTATTGATTTCCCACATTTGTATAGCGGATGAGACCCTATTGCGCCGTCTATTAAGCGGATAATATTTTAAATCCCATATACCGCGATAATTCCGTATTGGAGCAGAATTGGTATTGTGCTAATGTTTGTGGATGCAGGAAAACAGGTTGGAGGGATCCAACTGGATTCCTCAACAGTATTTATTTGATTATGGATATTTTGATATTCGTTGATTATCATATCGATATATGATGTCGTTGTTGTCGTGATTGACTATTTGGTATGTAGCATCAATGGACCAAATTTGGAATTTTAAAATGATTTCAAAGTGATTTTTGAAAGAAAACGTTTATAAAATATTTTTGGAATTGATCCATTATAAATAAATAAACGTTATACTTTTAAAAGTTATAAAAATTATGATTTTTGAGAAATACGGTTAAAGTTGATTTTTGAAAATATGGGGCTAATGATTTTATAAAATAGTTAATCGGGATTTTTGAATTTATTATAAAAAGGTTTAAAAATAGGATTTATGAAATTTGATTATTTTATAAATCAAGAGAATGGTGAAATTATAAAGGAGATTAAAGATGTTTTAAAATAATAATATAAATTGATTTATATAAGAGATTTATAAATTGATATTTTTAAATTAAAACATTTGAATTATTAAACGAGTTTTTATAAGTGTTTGAATGAAGTGAGAATAAATTTCATAAATGAATGAAATTTGTAGAATTATAAACCGTGAAGTTATAAATGGAATTTTATAAGCAGTAGGTTTATAAAATTTATAAAGTTATTGAAAGAATAGATTTGGATAAATAATTGAATCTTATAAGTTATAAGATTTATAATTTGGAAAGTCTTTAAAAAGAACGATTTTGTAAAATAATCGTTTTATAACATTTAACTTATAATATGAATCTTTGGTTTATAATTGAGTTATAAAGTGAATAGGTTAATAAAGGAATTTATAAAGGAAGTTGTGGTAAAATAAATAGAAATGGAATTTATAAACGTTGTTTTATAAATCCGCAAACAACTTATTTTGATAAGTAAATTGTTGAAACCTATTAATGGAGTTATATTCACGTTTTTGACTGTGAATAATCCTTTGAAATAAAATGAATAAAAGGATGAAATTTGTTAACAAAGTATATTCACGTTTTTGAATAGTGAATAATATGTTAAAGAAATTGTTTTGAATGTGATGTTTTAAATAGAATTAAAACGATCTAACGATTGTTTTAAAAGCATTAAGATTCGAAACCATAGATTTCAACATTTACTGTTGAAATAGACGTTTTCGAGAAATAGAAGGAAATGGTGGACTATAACACTGTTGTTATAGTAAATGATTTCCGAAAGGAAATGTTTTGTATAGTATTTGGATTTATATATCTATTTTAATTTCGAATCCCTATACTAGTGATTTTGGGTTGTCGTAACGATGTTTTACGTAACATTCGTTTTGGCCCAAATAAATATGTTTAAGAGAATGATTTCCTTAAAGAATGAAATATATACTTAATCTCGATTTAAGTATATTGAATATTTTCCAAGTGTTGAAAATAAATAGGTTCATGAATTACTTATTAAATAAGTATGGAAATGTTTTCCAATATAAAGTGAATATTAGAGAATTTATCTTTTTGAAGATAAATTGAAAATGAATAATTGAAATCGTATATTCATAGATATTGTGAAATATAAATTCACTATGGAATTTATAAAAGAAAGGGGAACTTGTTTAAAAATAAATATTGATTTATTTTTGAAGTGTGAAAATTATATATCTTGTAAAGATATTTTGGAAAATAAATAATTTGGAAAATTATTTGGAATCTGATGATGTTGTGCATATCCATTGATAGTTCAATAACCGACTATCAATATTTCCCTTTGAATGGGTAATTGATGTGATTTGTTTGAATCTGAATGCCACACTTATTTTTGAATAAGCGCTCACTATTCGGGTTAATCGGGAAAGGACCATAGGGTCGTATAACCCATTCCGAAAATGTGGTACGTCGTTATGAATTGCATTTGAAGACCGGTGTTGAAGACCGGATCTTTTTGAAAGCGAAAGGACAACTCATCGATTGTCTTTGCATCGAGTAGCTACGGTATAGAGACTCCCTATGTGATGGGAAGTCCGGACGTGATTAGAGATTATCCGGATTGCAAGGACTTCTTTGTAAGTGCATTCGGTTCTGTTCGAGCCCGGAACAGACTTGTATGGATTGTATGTCTGACATTACAAATTGAGATATAAAGCAGATTTCTTTCAAATATATTTCTGTTGGTGGCGGATAATTTATTCTTTTAGCTTAACAACCTTCTCTGAGACGTACGAGCTCAGAGGTTATGTAGTTGATGGTAATCGGCGATATATTCCCAATTTGGTAATGTGACATGCTGAGTGTTGCTGTGAAATGATCATTGTGTTGATTATTTGTGATAGGATCCTTTATTTGATCGTCTATCTTGGTGATCATTTCTATGATCATTTGTTGACCCAAAGCATGGCTTTTGTATAAAGTATGTTTTTGTGGACGTGACTTCGTCGAGCCTCACACCTCGGGAATGGTCAAAACAGGAAAGATGCGGCAAGGTTATGAGGGGTAGCGCCCTTTAGTATATGTGCATTTCCTTCTGGAAAAGGGTGGTATCATGGTATGGAGCCCAGATACTTACTCATGTTGAAAACACTTTATGATTGTGTGAATTGATTGCGAGCGCTCGGTTAAAGGTCCCAAAGGACCGGGGGATGGCATATTCGGTCAGTTGTTACTCAGTTAGGGGTAACCCGGCCTTGTGTTGGCAGAGATCCGGTTTGGTTCTCGTGGATGTCCATCCAGAGGCATTCTCATGTGGCAATGGGAAGTTCCTTGGCCTGATCATTCGTTGGAAATCCAATTCCCAATACGAAACTTGTACGGTATTAGTTGTAGAACCTGCCATTTACTTATGGTGGTCACCACTGTTTAGATGGTAGCTATAGTAGGCATACGATAATGGTCGTATGTTGGCTAAGATTTATATTCTACTTTCGAAATGAATTTTTCCTACACTATGCACTAATAATAATATCAAATGTTCTTTTTAATACGTATCAAGCATCTTTGACTATCATAAGGAGAAATCTCCTCCGATTCTGCGTTTGCATTGTGTGTGTGCGGGAGGCCTTATGGTAGTCTCATTTTTAAAAGCATTGCGAATTGAGTTTAAAAATATTCATCTATTTTGTTTTTAAAGATAAATAAACTGTTTTGAGTTCTCACACTAGTCACATGACTGACTCGGAGTATATTGTTTTCATTCCTAAACTCTGGGTGCCCACCAATTTCCACACGGGCAGTTAAGAGTTAGGTTTATCAGGATATTCTGGATATTCTGGAATTGCTGGAGGCAAGCTGGATGGCATGGCGTATTACTAGTTTATATAGTAGTTCTTTTTCCGCTGCATTGTTTGATGTTGTACACTCTGATGATATGATGTAATGTAATGTAACGTAATGTAAAAAATGTAATAACTGATATAGTTCTTTGTTTAAAGATTATTCATTTATTATTATATGTTGTTCCGCTGCGATTGTGAGATTTTGTTATTGTTCTGTTGTGTTCTGTTCCGTTCTATTTTCTATTCTCTTTTCTCTCTATTTTCTACCTTTTTCCCTCTTCTTTTGTCTTTTTCTTTTTCTTAAACATTGATAATTCGTATTTCTGTTCACCTTGAGTTAATCTATGGAAATTAGTGTATATTCAAGGAGTACGGATTTGCAGGTCATCACATTGAATATCATACATCAAAATGATTAATGAATATCAAAATCTATTTTATAAAAAGAAAAGCTCAAGACAACCCATATGAAGGGTTTAGGAGATGATATTCAATAATTGGCATTACAACGAAAATTGTTATAACGATACATAAACAGTTTAAGTAGAATATCACGATTAATTACAACTAAACATATATATAAGCAGCATGAGGAAATAAATAATAATTACTGGTGAGAAACCTCTTAGGGTCTCTGTACTAATATTCCCTGCAAAATGGTATTTATGGACAATACATAATCATATTGGTTCACAAAAATTAATTTAACATGTCATCCGTTTTCCAAAAAAAGATTTTCAATCAAAAAATTGATCAAACAACCAATCAAATAATCAATCCAACAACAACAATATCTAAACTATGAACCAGCATTTAATAATAAATTTATAGCATCACAAATATTTTATAGCTAATTTAAAGGTGAGTAAACTCATAGAAATTCCAGTTATTGCCGAAGTGTTCTGATATGGACTACAATCGAAGGTGCATTCGATTTTAGTTCAAATTACACTAGTCAACCAATTCAGTTCCATTGCAAAGATATTGTTGATACGAGTCTAATGTGACTGACCGCGCTCGATTTGGACCTTGTACACAATAGTTATGATTTTTATAAGCTTTCGAACCGATTAATATAACTAATAACTTAATTGCAATTAAATTAATTTAATATTTACTCTTATAATACATCTCCTCCTCAAAACATTATTATGCGCAAACAAATAAACATCCTGCCTCATACGTACGCACACAGTGCAATCGACACGCCATCCTGGTCCACAATTCAACGATCGGACATCACCGTCGCACTCCTCATCGCCTCCTCTTTGATCTACACCCAACCACCCATGCTCCACCGGCCTTCAATGAAAATCGAACTAGGATGGTCGAATGCCACAAAGAGGAAGTCGCGATCTGTGATACTCTTCCGCAACCCTCTAAAAATTCACTGTCGACATCCTTACTCACGAGAAACTTGACACCACCTTTGGTTCGGCCAATTCGACCTCCTCATTAACAAATCTCAAACACTGGCTCCTTTATTCAATGTCGGCCATCCCACAACAAGTCCAAACAATTCTAAATAGGTATAGGAATGAAGCTTTAAAGGAATCAAACTCAAAGATTCCCAATTTAAATTTTTTAGTTGAGCATACGATTAGATTTTGAATTTGCAGATGATCGATCCTTTATTTATCTCAAGAAATGAAGAATGAAAGGGATAAGAATGATTGGAAAATGAAAATACATGGAAATAGGATTCTTTTATAAGTGTTTACTTTACCTAATTTAAAAACAAAATAAATTTTCTTCAGCCACCAAATTGTCCAAGCAAGGACAGATAAACGAATATGAATATGGTGGGTTATCTAAATCGACTTATGTTTATTTGTGATTGCCGACATTTCGCTACATAGATTTTTATTCGCATATGTACCCCCAAATGATAAAACTAAAATATGGTCACGCTTAGAATAGCGGCATGATCCCAAAGCAAAAATAATATACACCGGTTATTGCATTTTGTGAAATTTCAAAAATATCATTGGTTGCCGAAATATTGTCAAACAACAATTTAATTTTTTCTCAAATTAAAAATTATGCAAAAATTCAGTATTAAAAATACAGTATCAAAAACCAATTCATTTTATTACAATTTGATTTTTTATTTTATTTACTATACTCAAGTCATTTACTATTGTAAATAAATTAGCGAAATGAATTCACCATTACCATTTTTAATTAAAATGAGTTAAATAAGGTTATTAAATCTGGTTAATTAATATTTAATTCTCAATTCAAATATTCAAACGATCATCATATTTGAATTCAAGTTATTAAATTTCAAAATCCAATTATTTTAAACGTTTAAAATTAATTAAATATTTAAAATTCAATAACTAAACTTCCATCTTATTACAGAGATGATTGTCCATAAAGAGACGGTTCTAGGGAGGTTGACGCGTGAATAAAACGTGAGAATGGTTGTCGTGGAATGGAGGAATGTGGAACGGTTCCTTAAGAATAATGGAAACTAGGTGGAGCAAGGAAAGGGCTTGTATGTGCATGCTAAGGGATTGTTGATACCTGGAGTGTTTTCTGATGTACTCGAAAGTAGGAGTATTATGAATGCAGTCATGGATACTTAGAAAGGCTACCTTGTACCATTTTAAAGGATCTGTATACCCTAGATCGAGGGAAAGGGTCTAGTATCAGCTTTTGACTAATGACATGTACATTGAAAATCAGGATTTAGTCCTTGGCATTGGAAAGGCCATATGAGTTATCATAAATCTAGATCATAGTGAGTGCTTGTGAGGATTGTTTGATGGATACTATGGTTACTTTGGTTGTTTTCTTCCATCATCTATCACTCTAGGCATATCACTAGAGATAGGTATTAGGGAAAGGGATACCTGGACACCCATCATCCTACTTAGTTTGCAATATACCTTTATGTTAGTCGTATAGTAGCATATTATGTTCGTTATATGATAACTCTTTGGTTGTAGGAACATGTCAGGTATGGTTCGAATTCCCTTGTTCCTTACTATATAGGCTTGCACAATATTTGAGATTCATTTACCGCTCCCATTAGACTGTTGTCTAACCTGAAGTTTTATGCTTTTCTTCTTATTATTTTGGGTACTATTAAATGAGCAGACTAGATAGAAGGTCTAGGTGTGACGCAGTGGCTATACAGAGGATAAGCTGAATGTAGCTATCTTGTGATATATATATGGATTTGTATGCTTATTCCGCTGTGCAACACTATGGAGCCTTGATAGTGTCTACTTTTTACTATTTCTATGAGATAGTTATTTGGGGTTATTTCAATTCGTATAAACTCTACTACTTTGTTGTATAAATCTATGGATTTGTATTTGATAACTGATTCACTTCGTTATTACTATCCCTCCCATTTTATATCTATGTTGTATATTATATTTTATTCCATGCGTTGTGAGATATTCGGTAGGTTTCATGATGTTCAACCCTTAATGATCGTTCTACATCACCTGGGCACGTCAGCAGTGCATTATATAGTTATATTGAATGCCGGTGGTATAGGACGGTCATCATATTTCTAGTCAAGATGCATCAATAAAAGGTTACTGATGTATCCATTGAGACTAGTGCATGTAATAATCTCCCAATGTTGGACACTGTATCACACTTTATCGTTTGGGGAACCAAGGGTTTACATATTTTTGATTATTGGATGGTTATACTATGACTCAATCGAGTGCCTATGTAGGTTAGATATATCTAGTCAAAACATAAGATTTCTGGGTGAAAATATGGCGTAGCCTTTAGACTTAAGAATATCGTCTAACTTAAATGAGGAGGATGTGCTTTAGTATTTAGTCAACTCATAGCATTATGCCTCACTATGACTCCTTTAACGCACATGGCAAATCATTTAGACTGAAACACTATTATACATAAAATTCATCTCCTTTATTATTGGAGGTTAGTATCACAGTAATCAAAAGTCGGCTTAAACCAATAATATATGGACATAGAACTTTTGATCATTCGATAATGATTATTGTTGGTGGTACTTTTTGCAACGCTAACACCCAAGAGCCAAAGGATAAGCTTTTGCTAATTGCATTATAAAAGAGGGATTTCGATAGATAGGTTACCTAGGACTGTAGTTAAATGTTGGGGATTACGTTGGACTCTAACGGTTAATGCCAAGAGGATTTTCTAGCAGACTAGGCCAAGAGTAAGTATTGTAAGTATGGCCGAGAGTAGAAGTAACGAAAGAAGTAAGGGACACCAAGATTTATAGTGGTTCAGGCTAATTCTCTACGTCTACTTTGTTCTTTTCTTTTTAGAGTTCCATATCAAAGCCAAAAGAAAGCCACAGTGCTAAATTGGCGTTAATGAGTTTTTACAAGTAACTCTAATATAAGAAAGTACAATATGTTCTTAGTATTAGAATTATTTGACTGTCAAAAGAGCCTTGCTGATTTGAAATTTGTGCTTATCTATACAGATCTCGGTGCCTTGTCATTGGCAGAGAGGTTTTCCTAGAGATTGCCAACTGTTCATATTTGTAGTGCTAGAATTTAAATAGATGTTGATATCTGGGGAACTTGGAAATTGATGCAAATCAATGACAAGGAATTCTATATATAGTTTTAGGCTTCTTAACCTGTTTTCTTTTATAAGATCTAGATTATCTAAGTCATTGGTATATTTAGAGGTTATCTTACTCGTTGATCTAAGTTTCTCGATGGAGTGCTTTCAATTTGAATTATTGCTTTAGGCTGACCTTTCGGTTTCTGCCGATAAATAAAAATAACTTAGAGAAAATGTTTTGTCATCATAAGATTTTCTATTTTAGGCTTCCAAGGTTAGCTGTTAGACCATTTTCTTTTGGTTGAAAACCTTTCCATATGAATTGATTGTATAGCCTTTCAGATTTGTATGTTTTGTTGAATTTATGACTTAGCAAAATTTGGTATTACACATGCTTCTAAAGTTTAGTTTGTATGAACGAATAAGAAGCGTACTTTGAATTTTGTAGGAGGTGTTGATTCGTATTTGGATATTCCATTATAATAGATGTTCAATGGAATATAATATCTAACCTCATTGTAGTGAGGATTTTAAAATCCAACTTTATCATTTATTGAGGAATTGAAAGTTTAACCTAACCTTATAGTGAGGATTTGAAGTTTAAAATGTCAAAGGCAAAAAATTAGGATAATTGATGTGGGCTGTTGTTGATTAAATGTTGAAGGCAAAGTGGATTATATGCCATAAGGTGTAGAGATTGAATACTTGAGGCTAAGTAGATTATATGTCATAATGCTTAGTTGATTGAATGTCAAAGGCTAAGTGGATTATATGTCATATGGCTTAATGTTAAAGGCTAAGTACATTATATGTCGTAAGACTTAGTTAATAGAATGCTAAAGGCTAAGTAGATTATATTTCGTAAGACTCACTTAATTGCATGCCAAAGGCTAAGTAGATTTTATGGCACAAGGCTTGTTTGATTGAATGTTGAAGGCTAGTCGCATTAAGAATAAAATGCGAAGTATGTTAAGTGTCGATGGCAATGTACATCAAGTGGCAAAGGCAAAATTATTTTTCATATATGGTGAATCTTTGGTTTTGATTATCTTTCGAAAACCGCTTTCCTAAATGAACTAACTTCTCAACTATGCATAAAATGTACTTGCCACATGGCATTATGCGATTTTTTCTTTGAAAAGGGGTTTCTCTATTCATAGAAAAGAGCATTTTGTCTCTTGACATGGCGAATTTTTGAAAAGCAGCATCATTTGCAACTGCCATTGAATTGGATGGCTTGATTTTCTTAGTGTTTATTAATTTGTTTAATAACAATGTATCAGAAGACATCTTCTTCTCTTATTCATTTTTACCGCAATCTTTTTTGTTTACATTGGAGTTCAAAGCAATCTCAAATTTTCCTCATCTCTCTGACAAAATTAGTAAGTTTTCTTCCTTTTATTTTCGTATTATAATCATAATTTTCTTCTCAATTGCGATGATATTTTCGTTATTATTTTTCATGATTTTCAAAAACTTTAGCTTAATGGCGTATGCCGTTAATTTTATGATTCCTCGGTCATTTTGAACCATTATTTACCTATAATTAACTCGTAATAATTGATTTCCATCTGGTTTTTTATTAGATTTTATGGATCATTAGTCCAGTGGTTTTATTTTTGGATTTTATATTTTTGTCAGAGACAAATAATCTTAGAAATAGATTTTTTTTTTGAATTATAGGTACGAATTTGACCCTACTTTAATTAAGTTGGTTTATTTGTAGCTTAAGCTTATAGTTATGTACTATGATTATGTACTGTAAGATTAAGGCTTGGTTTTCATTGTTTATTTTGAATTAAGTAGTTTAAAACATTTTATCCTCGTAAACTAAAATGAATTCTACCATGATTACTCAAGCTTTCCTCGACAGAATTTTACATGATTTGGTCTTGCAGAGTCGGGGCCATTGCTCCCAGATCTTAAGATATTTGTGATGCTCACCTAATGGTGTTTCCCATGGGCCTTGGAGTATCCAAAGAATGTGAAATCTATCACCTTAGCTCCCTTTTTTTGTTGATTTATTTAATTTTTATGATCTTAATCCATTTCAACTCCCCCAGTTTTGTGTAATACTCTTTCGATGCTAAAATCATGTATTCAAAGAGAGGTTATGCAAATTTGTCTGTAGTTGAGATTGATATCTTATTTGCGTTAAAAGATTTAAAATATGCTACTTTGGTTCCTACATATTATCTATATATCTGAGAAAAGCAATCTTTGTTTTCACCCGTTAGTAAGATTGTTATGAAAAATTACTTTATGTACATTTTGCTAGCCAACGGATTATAACCACTTTTCTAGTGGCTGGTAGGTTGTATTTATACTTAAGTAATTTCAATTATTAATTATGATTCCCACTCAAATTTGGAATTTAAATACTACTAGGGATACCCAAAAGGGTTCAACATACCGAGGAGCTTATAACTAATTTCAAGAATAAGGTGGGCTTACTGGAAATCCAACGTTAATGCTATTGAAAGTTAAAGAAAGATCATTTAAAGACTTGTGGTTTGATGCTCTCTATGCTTCACTTAGGGGTATTCACAACTGTGAATTTCTAGAGTTTCTTCTAAAGTGATAACCAAGATGTAAATATCCATCCCTCGAAATAACCAAAAAACATCATCTTACACCAACGACTGACTTTCGAATACCACAAAAGATTGATCAACGGGGTAAAATTAAAACAAAACACTAAATTGAGACACCGAAAGGATATCAGAAAGGAATGGTAATGTATAATATGCTGAATATACATGAATAGAGTATGATGGCAATATGTAAAATACCACTCTACCGGAAGCAACTGATAAATAAATATCAATATAGGAAGTCAGAATACATCAACTCCCAACAATACAGAGTTCTAAATAAATATCTGATACAACAAGTCTCATATGCAAATAGCATGCCTGTCATGCACCATTAAAATATCAAGTATACATATCCAAAATATCGATGCCAAGCCTTCTAAAAGCTCTAGCTGTACATCCTGATAGCGTATCCCCAAAAGCACCCGACTCTCAAACTACTCAATCAACCACCTAGGAGTTGTCATGACATAAATAGAGAAAGACAAAATAAGGGTTAGACATAAAGCCTGATACGAGAGGAACTATCTCAAAAAACCGTATATAAAAATTATATACAAATAGAACATGAACTACAAAGGTACAATGGGTCCTCTCCATAAATGTGGCTCAAGGATAATCCAGACTGCCCATAAACAAGTAAAGTTAACCCGTCGCAAAAGTAGGGAATCGTGTCATAATTTGTTCTTCTCCTGTAATCAACGAATCGATATAATTAATATATCATGACTGATATGTAACAATATACCTTGATAAGGTAACCAATATACAAATATAGAGACAATATAAATATCACAATACAAGCTTATCTTAGAGTACACCCAATACTATCAGCCAACTAATATAACACACATAATGTAAGATAAGCGATAGAAGGAAAATATATATTGGTACACGTCATTTCAAATGAGTGGAGTCCACGATAGACTAGCGCCTAAGATAAATAATGTGATGACCTGCCTTTCGATGCTTACAAGTCGACATTAACACATCAATGGTATTCCGGTTCCGAGCATCCAAGTGCCAGGAAGATAGATTGTTGGGGTGAAAGAAAGAAATGACCGAACATAATCTCACATCATGACGAAGAATATATAATATACAAATGAACTTTACAAAAGAAAACTGTAGTATACATTCATCAATCAAAGTAAATTAACTTATCATCAACCAAGTTATAACAACCTATCCTCACAAATGATGATAAATACAAAACAACAAATGCAAAGGAAATAAAAGATATATGAATACGTCTTGGTGGCCTCCAGCTCGTCTTCTGAAGCTCCATAACTAAATCTGAAAATATGCACAGGCTAACCCGAGCATTATAGAAAAATAACGTCTGTATCAATCTAGTAAACCAGCATGACAAACACAAATCATATGGAATTTTAATGTTATAAAACCTTTCAAAGACAAAGGTAACCTATAAGACCATACCGCATATAAACATAGATGGCTTTTTACCTTCAGATAACCACACCATTTTTATTTGAAAATTCAATGATATTATAATAATGTCTAGGTTTAAAATAAATATATAACATTGCTGAAATGCTTGCATTTTACATTCCAACATATTTGGTATACAACTAAGTGCACAAGGCTTGTATTGGAAAATGGATTCCAAGAATAGTAAGGTAATGGACTACCTTCCATACAGTACGCCTCTAGATAAAATGTGCCGAGGCTGCAAACCTTGCACCTCTATCAAAAAAGAACCAACCTACCCCATCATGGATAGTACCGCATACGATCACCACCTCATCTACCAATTTGATAAACTATTCCGAGGGATCAGCATACATACTCCGTAAATATCGATATAGATAAAGTGATGATCATAACTTAGTGGTAGTGAACCACATAGCCTTGCCGCATCTTCCTAGTTTTGTTCATTTTTGGGTGCGAGTCTTAAGGCTACGTTTTACCTTTTTAGCAAATCCCACTTGAAATGCTAATACTGCCCTCCAAGCCCGGACTGTTATAACAACCTGTCATCATAAATGTTGATAAATCCAAAGCGATAAATGTAGTAGAAATAATAGATATGTAAATACATCATCTATCTCATCTCCTGAGGCTCCAAAGCATCCATAACTAAATTTGGAAATATACTCAGGCTGACCCGAGCATTATAAGAAAATAATGCTCTAATCATTCCAGTAAACCAGTGTGAGAAACACGAATCATGTAGAATTTTAATACCATAAAACCTTTCAAAGACAAAGATATCTCGTAATACTACGCTGCACATAAACACGGATGAGTTTTTACCTTATGATAACCAGACCATGTATATTTGAAAATCCAGTGATATTATAATATTATCTAAATTTTGAAATAAATATATAATATCAAGGTAAGGGACTAACATCTAAGTCCACAAGCCCCGTATTAGAAAATGGATTCTGATAATGACAAGATAATGGACTAACTTTCATATGGTACACCATTAGATAAAATGAAACGAGGCTACAAACCTTGCACCTCTACCAACACAGAACCGGCCTACCCTTGTTTGGATAGTTTCGAATATGACCGACTGCCAAATTGACAAACTATTCTGAGGCCCAGCATATATAATCTGTAAATATCAATCTAGATAAAATGGATGATCATACCATAATGATAGCAAACCACATAGCCCTGCTGCATCTTCCATGTTTTAGTTATTTCTGGGTGTGAGGCTTGTGGCTACGTTTTACCTTGGCTTGAAGCTACGTTTTACTTTTTTAACAAATCCCATTTGGAATGCTAACACTGCTCTCCAGGCAACAACGCAATGCCAGCATCCATCTATATAAGTTGTCTAGGATATGAGCAAGCCAATGACACTACTTCTACTATATTCTTCTTAGAATTACCCTTAGGACTGGTAGCAAGTAGCCATTGCACTTCAAAGAACTCCATCTTTGACTCTAGCGTCTTTAAGATGTCTTTAATTTGAAAGTTATGCTAATTCAAAGTGGTTTTTGGATAACTCATACTTCTCCGATCTTGGTCTCTTCAAAACCAACAATCGATAGTTTTAAAACATGCCAAGATTTGATAGTCGATCATTTAACTATCAAATAAGCAGACAATCAAATAGGAGATTTAATTTCACATGGAAAACCAAGCATGATTAAGTACATAAGCAATCTCTAAGCCTCTTCAATTAATCCCTTTATTAATTAAAATCACTTTGTAAATACTTATATCAAAATAATTTTACAAAGAGATACATATGTACTACTCAATCACTTTTCATTTATACTCATTTAATGCTTGGAAAAATATCCAAATACTTACCTCATCAGTATAAGTATATTCACAAAATACTACATTGTCAATACTTAGAAAACGTATCCATTTAATTATCTCAATGGTATAAGTATCTTAACCATGACAAAAGACACAGGAATGTATATATATTTATGTCATAAACACAAGATATGAAAATATATGTTTATTTCACTAACACAAGGCATAAAAATATATGTTGATTTCATGAACACAAGACCCAAGAATATATATTTATTTCATGAACACAGAATAGTCACAATCCAATTATCCAGAACCCTAGAGATCTTACTCAAAATGATCATACTGATCGTACACAGAATCATAGCAAACAAATGAACAATTTGATATCACATAGAAGATCCAATACCAGGGATCATACACAAAACGGGAATAATAGGATCACAAGACGATCTCAAGGATAGCAGCCATGACCCAATCTTTTAGATTAATTTTTAATTATTACACATGAAAAGAAATCCAGTAGTAAACTTCCCAAGGATCTAGCAGCCACTTGCCACACACCAAAAGAAAGTAAGCTCCAAAGTGCCAAATACTATCACCTTCAGTATTTACTAGAACTTAACCAATACATCCCATTCCATATAGTGGAATCCTATTTACCAAAAGCTACTAAATCTCACTTATTGCGGATACCACCAGGAAACATGAACTAAATTCTCTTAAGGATCTAGTAACCACTTGTTGCACAACATAAGAGAATACAACTCTAAAGTGTTAAGTACCTTCCCAAATACGATCACAAGAGTTTAAACAAGGTATCCCACACTACCCAGTGGAATTTGAGTATTCATTAATGGGATACTAAATTCCACTCAAACATTTTATTCAATTTGTTGTGCCATATTGGACGAAGCATGATTCAAAAGCATTTAAACTAATCGATAAACATTAAATCGATTATTAGTACTCCCCAAATTATAGAATTAAGGTTCTCAAATCATTTTTTTAATTTTTCGCTTATCAAAATATTCCGTTATTCCAAATTGTTCCAAGAGTATTTATTTTGTAAAACAAGATTTCTATGTTCCAAAATCACATTGATTCTTTATATTCCATAAGGTTATAATGTTTACACACCATATTTTAAAAGCCACTTATAAAAGTATTCATTTATTCATGAATCGATAAATCCACTTTCGAAACCAAATTAGCCTTTTAATAATTCAAACCTCGTACACTTATATATCCAAAATTAAAATTCCAAATCCATGAATCATTTATAAAAGTAATTAGACTATTTTAGAAAAAAGTTTGATATTTAGAACTTAAATAAACTCTCTTTGCCAAACTACTTGTATACAAAAGAAAGCATTTATATAAATTTACAAAATAGATAGATTTAAGTTTACAAATTTCCAAATCTTTGAATAAAAAATGATTCAAAGTCCATAAAGTACAAGAAATTCACTGTTATATATCACAAGAATCTAACGAATATTTCCATAAGGTCTGATTTTAATATCCTCTCTAAATACAATTTATAACTTAACAAACTAATGGAAATATATATATATATATATATATATATATATATATATATCAAAATGATCACGATCGAACATTCAAAGCACACTGAAACAACATCACAAACATAGCAACAAATCATGGATCATGACAGATTTTCAGTTTTAAAACACCATTTTGACCCATTTAACCTTATAATTTTCAAAAACTTACAACATAAAAGTTGTTCCTTAAAGTGTCATCTTTCCAACAATTTTTTTTTGCACAATTTTGATTTACGGTTAAAAAGTTATGGTGATTTTAGTTTTAGGTTTCAATTTGGAAAATTTGATGGAGCAGAGCATGTATATCAGTTTCAAACCCAATTTTGAAAACATAAAATGCCGAATTTTAAAAAGTGAATAAGCATAAATTCTAGCTTATTAAATGAACTTTCTATCACAAGAAGATTGAGTCAATTTGGACCATTCCACACCGAGATATCACTGTTTTGCTATAGTGACTTTTAAAAATAAATTTCAGCAAACAACCAACGCATTCATCCCATCAAACAACCAATTCACAATTAAATTGAAAGCAATTCAATAAAAAACAATCCTATTCAATCCAAACAACACCTAATAGTTATTTTCCAAGATTAGAGATAGTAGTGTGAGTGAATAACTCACATTTTAACTTCCTGTAGTTTGCTCGATCCCCAAATAATCCTTGCTAAACCCTTATCTTCACCAAAATTACCTAAAACTAAAGAAAAAAATCTAACCAACAAGTAACTCTAATTAAAACAAGATTAAAATCACTCTTTTATGGTTCTAAAAGATAAAGATAGGGTTTAGAACACTTACCCGATGATTATTGAACAAAAGCTCTATGTTTGCAACTTGATTTGGGGTTCTAGGTTTACAATCAAAAAGAGGAAGAAGCTTTTGGTTCAGCTAAAGTAAAAATGAGAAATTAGTTGTATGTATCTCATTTCCCAAACTAGTATTAGCTATATGGGCCAAGTGAGTATGGTTTTAACCCATTAACAAAGTGTTACTAAATCCTAGATGTTACAAATTTTTATTTTTCTTTTACCACTTGTAAAATACAAATTTATCCTTGAACAATGTTTTATTTAACATGCTTAGATTTTCCCAAATTTCCCCCAAAAAACCAAACACAAGTTAAAATTTCACATATATTTTAATCATAGAATTATTCTACACAGTTAAATGTAACTTTTTATATAAAAGTCATTCTCTTTATTTTCAATAAAATAAAGTATACTATTTGTTGTAAAATTTAATTATAAAACAATAGATCTTAATATTAAAATTTAATTAGACTTCCAATTCATCAATCCCAAATTCATTTTAATTTAGAAATTATAACTAATGAAATTTCCAATTTTATCCTAAGATTAATTAAGATAAATCAAATCAATTATTCATAAAAACTGGATTTAATTTCAAAATTAAATTTCACAAAACACAATTTAAAATTAATTATCCATAACTAATATTAATTAATTAGGTAATTAGCAACAGGGTTGTTAAATTATTATAAAAGATAAATTTCTCATTTCTAGTAATTATTATATTAAATTTTCTATATAATAAATACTTTTCAAAGTACTTTTAAAACATTTACATATATGTTAGAAAAGACAAATAAAAAGGTTGAAGCGAAATAGAGAAGTTCAAAATCCGTTTCTAAATAAAAAGCCATCAAAAATCTTTAAATTCACATTAAAATCATTATTCGAACCAAAATCATTTTCAAATCAAAAACAACAAAGAATAGTGTTCTCAAAATGATATAACGAGGACAAAAGCAACCATAGACTTAACAAATGTTATCACAGTTTTTCACTCTAAAAAGAATTTAACGTCTACGATATATCAAAGTCACATCCAATATGAATAAGATATCAGACTTTTGACATTCAACAATTTATTCAACAAGTATATAAATGAAATTAAAATCAAAAGTGGTGAGAAACCCTTAGGATCTCTGTAACGACCCCATCGCGATGATCAGATTAGCATTACAAGAAATATCATCTGCTAATCCGAAGAATACGGTTTATTAAGGGCGATCAAATGTGAATATTCTTTATACTAACACGGACACGTCATTTATACCTTTTCACTTAACATCTGAACTGAGTTTGACGTGTACCGTATCAATACAAAGTAATAGACACAACAATTTCTCAGAATTAGAACAATATATCATATAAATAGCAGTCATAGATCATAGTGGAAAAATCTTAATTGCATATATACAAATTTTGAGTTTACAAAATGAAATACTAGCTCAATTGTTATACAAGTTTAACAATTTTCTAATCCTTCTTGTACATTTTATAAACATATTCACAAATCTCCTAAATGAGATAAACTAAAAAGTCAAAAGTACTTATTCCTTGCTATCCCAAATATCCAAAAGTCAACTTAACCTTATCCTAAAAAATCTCGGCCTGACCCAAGCAAAATAATACTCGGGTTAGACTATCTCTAAATATCCAATAGGGTGAGAACATAATATAACTCAAGAATAAACCATATATAAGTAAATACATATGTCCAGGATATAACACGTTAGGGAATTTATTTAACTCGGAACTCGGTAATAAGTTTAAGCCATAGACACGTACTATTCACTAAACACAAAATAGTAGAATTAACTTAGTTTAGGATCCATCACAACACATAAGAATGTATATTTATTTCACGAATGCAAGACACAAGAATATATATTTATTTATTTCACATACACAAGACACAAGAATGTATATTTATTTCACTAAAACAGAATAGTCAAAAAACCAAATATCCAGAATCCAAGAGATCTTAATCCTAAAACGATCGTAATGGTCATCCAAAACAATTGCAATGATTGTACTCAAAACCCGTGGCAAACAAACAAACAAATTGATATCAATTAAACCAATGCGATACTAGGGATCATACTCAGATTGGGAACACAGAATCACGGAATGATCTCAAGGACAGTCCGTACCGATCAAGGTAATCGTAAAAACCATTGTCGATAATTCTACATTTATTTAATATTATTATATTATTATTTTCGAAAAGAAATCCAGGAATAAACTTCTTAATGATTTATCAGCCGCTTGCCGCACACCAGAAGAGATTGAACTCTAAAGTGCCAAATACTATCACCTTCAGTAATCACGAGAATTTAACCTATACGTCCCATACCATATAGTGAAAGCCAAGTATTTACTAAAAGCTAATAAATCTCACTTATTACGGATACCAACAGAAAACTTGATTTATATTCTCTTTCGGACTCGCAACCACTTGTCGCACACACAGAGTGAATAAAACTCTAAAGTGTTAACTACTTTCCCTAATACGATCACAATAATTTAACCAAGGCATCCTATACTACCCGGTGGAATTCCAATATACGTTAATGGGTTAGTAAATTCCACTTAAACATTCTATTCAATGAGTTGTACCACATTCAATGAAGCGTTATTCGAAAGCATTTAAACCAATCGTAAATACTAAGTCGATTATCAGTACTCCCTACCTTATTGAACTAAGGATCTCAAAACATATGATTAGTTTACCACTTATTAAAATATTCTATTAATCTAAATGGTTCCAAAAGTATTTATTAATTTTTTTAAAAAATCTATTCTTTTTTATAGCCCAAAGCAAAATTTTAAGCCCGTTAATTTTATAAAACCACCATTATTTCTCTTCCAAACCCTTATTGAAACATAACCATTTTACAAGAAATGAACTAATTTTATATTTTCAAATTGTTTTTCTACTATTACTAATATACAAATTCTAAAGATTTAACTAATAACAAAGTTTAATTACGTACATTTACATTTATAGTTAACCAAAACTTGAATCTATATTTGTTTGGAAATTGGCTTCTAAGATAATATGGATACACAAAACTTTTATATGTATAAGTTCTTTCTTAAAAGTATAGGACCTGCTATTTAAAAGTTCATAGCTAGGTTCTACTATATAAATATATATAAACTTCTTTTGAAATCTAGAACACAGTCTGTTCACCAAAATATAAGTATATAAAATTATAAGCTTTATTACTTACTACATTAGATTGAAAACCTACTGTGCAACTTGAAGTAAGATATATATATATATATATATATATATATATATATATATGTAATACTACTAGCTTCAAAAATACCAGGCAATTAAATAATAACTTATAGTACTATGTATATAAAGTACATAAAATTGCTTCACTCTACTGACACATTCTACTATTGCATAGAATAATTGGTACATATATATTACTAATCGTAGGTTATAGAATTATAAATTCCTTTATCCCTATACACTTTTGACAACTAACTTAAACAAAAAGTAGGAGGCTGTCTATACACAAAATAATTCAATAGTTTATAAACTCATTAACTAAGTGTTAAAGCATATATCACATACAAGCAACACGATGGCCGAGAACATTGGAAAACTATGTTGCAAGACACTATCAAAATCATCACACAATCACATGAAGGGGGTGCACGTAGCCAAAGAAACCAACAACAGTATTCTTAAAAGCAATAAAATAATATAGTATGAGATTAACTCACCTAAATCACCAATGAAAATGAAATCGTCTTCAAGCCCTAGGATCTTAAATTGTTCCCTGCCTCGTCATGCAATGGCTTTCCCGTAGCTCTAGGCTATTAAAGTCAGCCGCTGCTTTGCCCAAATCATGGTGGTTCGTCATCATGCCTCTCCAATGATCGTCGAATTCACAAGCACGAGCGTGCCACCAGATCGGGTGCCACGATCCAAATTCCAGCGTTCGAAA
The DNA here is from genome assembly GCA_030765085.1 of Allium cepa. NCBI lineage: Eukaryota > Viridiplantae > Streptophyta > Magnoliopsida > Asparagales > Amaryllidaceae > Allium > Allium cepa. The sequence goes on from CM060929.1 coordinate 782,438,598, forward strand.
ATCGGGACCCGTACTTCACTCATACACGAATGCCGCAGATCCAAATGTTGAAATTTGACTCGTGCCGAAGCTTATAACACAACAAGTATAACAACACAGCGGAAGAAAAAGAAATGAATATCATTGATATACAACATTCGATACAACAATGATACAATATGAATTAATAATATCAGAGACAATAAACAACAGCAGAAAACGAATAGCAAAAGAGATAACTCCAATATCAAACTGCAACAGCAACACTAATGCTCCAAAGCCAAAACTCCAAACCACAAGCTCGAACCACCATCACGATGCACAAAGATAAGCAAGTCTGGTCCGTCGTCCTAACCAAATACTTCAATATCCAGAATCTCCAAAGAATACCAAAGAGAAAGCTGAAAGCTACTGAATTGATATCTACTATCTAAAAAACCCAACTCTAGACTGCCCATGTGGAAAATAGTGGGTACCCAGAGTTTAGGAAGGGAACAATAAACTCCAAGTTAGTCACGGGACTGGTATGAGCAAATAAAAACAGTTTTATCTTTAAAACAACAAACAAAATAATTTAGGTTTTGAAATCCGCAATGCTTTTTTGGAATGAAACTACCATAAGGCCTCCCGCCACACACACAATGCAAATGCAGAATTGGGGTAGATTTCTCCTTATGATAGTCAAATATGCTTGATACGAGAAAATTTCTTTTATATTATTATTATAAGTGCACGGTATGGAAAATCATTTTGAAAGTATAATATAAATCCTATCCAGCATAGACATTCCGAACTATGCCAACTATAGCTACCATCTAAACAATGGTGACCACCATAAGTAAATGGCAGGTTCTACAACTAAAACCATACAAGGCGCGTATTGGAGAATGGATTTCCAACAAATGGTCAGGCTAAGGGACTTCCTGGGCCACATGGGCACGCCTCTGGAGGGACGCCCCGAGAACCTAACCGGATCTCTGCTAACACAAGGTCGGGTTACCTCTATAACTAGGTAACTATTGACACGAGTATGCCATCCCCTGGTCGTAACCAACCTTTATCCCGGGATTCACCAACAACCACAAAGTAATAAATTTGCAGCTACCACATAGGTTAAGTATCTGGGCTCCATACCATGATACCACCTCTATCCAGAAGGAAATGAACATACCCTCAAGGGGTGCTACCCCCAAATAACCTTGCCGCATTCTTCCTGTTTCGACCAATCCGGGCTGTGAAGTTCAACGAAGTCTCGTGCACAAAACTACGCTTTTCACAGAAGCCATGCTTTGATCAACAAATGATCAGCAGCACTTCGTATGCCACGTTACCAAATTGGGAATGTATCACTAGTAACCATCAACTAGATAACCTCTAAGCTCGTACGTCTCACAGAAGGGTGTTAAGCTAAGAGAATAAATCTCCCCCACCAAACAGAAATGTATTTGATAGAAACCGGTTTTACATCTCAAAGTGTAATGTCAGACACACATCCCTACAAGTCTGTTCCGGGTTCGAACAGAACCGAAGGCACTTCCGAAGAAGCCCTTGCAATCCGAGAATCCACAATCCCGATCAAACTTCCCATTACTTAAGGAATCTCTATACCATAGCTACTCGATGAAGAGATAATCGATAGGTCATCCTATCGTTCTCGCAAATACCCGGTCTTCACCACCGGTCTTCACCACCGGTCTTCAAATGCTATCCATAATGTTGTATCATTATTCGAAATGGGTTATATGACACAAGGTCCTCTCCCGGCTAAACCGAATAGTGACCGTAATATTTAAAAACATATGGATATGGGATCTCAATTAAATCATGGCTTAAAGCCAAAACTTTCATTCAAAGGGTTAAAACAAATTACCATTCCCAATCTTTTAAACAAAAAGATTCATTTTAAAAACCTTCAGTGGTTTAAAAAATTTCCATATTTAAATCTTTTAAACAAAAGATTCAATTTTAAGACCGCTATTCAATTTAGAACAAGATTCACCAATTTTTGACAAAGATTCATTTATAATCTTTCAAAACAATTCCATTTCAAGTTGGATTAACTCATCCGGTCTTTTAAATCAAAGAATCATTTCATAGCTTTCAAAACAATTCCCGTTTCAATCTTTTATATATAAGAGATACACCTTTTAAAATCCTCTTAAATTTCAAAATAGGGTTTAACTATCTTTCACAAAGATTTAATTATAGCTTTCAAAGTCATTCTATTTCAAACTTGAAATCTTTTCATCATAATTTGGAAAAACAATTCCTTATATAAAAGCAATTATTATTTGAAACCACTTGTTTCCGTTTCGAAAAACTCGATTATAATTGTACGAGTTAAGGCCTTTCAAGTATAAAGTTAGGTTAAATTCAAATTCTCAAAAATCATATTTTTAAATGGTTTAAAAATCCATATAAACCCATTTATAATTGAATAACCTTTATAAACCCTAGTTTCCAAATCATAGAATTCAATTTCAAATACTGAATTCAAATTTAAATCAAATTATTTAAATTTCAAAACTAAATCAAATTATTCAAATTAACTTTTATCTTCAAAAACTCCTTTTCTAATACTTTTCAGATTTAACCCAATTTCATTTCCAAAATCATTTGGATTCAAAATTCAAACTTTAAAACCATTTCAAAATATTAAATTCAAATATTTGTGACTTAACTGATTTCCTTGTGAAATCCATATTTGTGTGTGTATAGTGTGGTCCAGGGGTTCTACACAATAATAGTGCAACAACATCAACCATTATAGATTAAAGTGCATAAATATCGATAAGCGGTACAAACTATAACGCTTATCTTCATTCACAGATTCATAGATAAAGTAAATTTATCAATAACAAAGATTTATCGTTATGATTCGATGTGGGTTTCGGATAACCAACTGGAATTCGATTCCTTGTCGCATCGAATTTCAAATGCCGTTTAAAAAGCCAAGGGGTTTTCATATCTGCACAAAATAATCACAAATATTACAATTCGGCACAAAGCAATTCATATCTCATAGCATTACAATTACATATCAAATATATCAATCCATCATACAACATTTAATAACAACCAACATCTTTGATTGAGGTGAATAAAACGTGTGGTTTTAAAATTTATTACCCACATAATTACCTTCATTAGTAATCTTTAATCAATGATTAATTATCATTAACTACAATTGATTAAGTCTTAATCACTTTCATTAATTAATTATTTCTTTAATTAATTATCTTAATTAATTAACCCTTAATGGTAGTTAATTATACTTAATTAGTTATTCCTTAATTAATTACTTTAATTAATAAACCTTTAATTAATTATTCTTAATTTAATTACCTTTATTAATTGACCACATTAATAAATTATTCCTTAAATTACTTATTCTTTGATCACTTGGTTAATCAACCTTCAATGATAAATTAATTACTTTAATTTAGTAATTACCTCCGAGCAATTAATTACCCCTAATTACTTAATTAACAATTAATTACTTTATTAATAAATCATTCCTTAAATACTTTCATTAATTAATTGATTATCTTTAAATCATTATTTGATTAACCTTAATTGTGTAATTGTTTTACCTTAGTTCTTGATCGATTAACAAAATTAAATCAATCACCTTAATTTGAAACAAATAATCCTTTAATTAATCATATTGATAAATTAATAACCTACCTTAATAATTAATTATAAAATTCCATTTGAAAGCGTTAGAAAAAATAAATAAACAAATCAATTTTAAATATCCAACATAAAATTTTAAAATTTTGAAACTTTTAAATTATACTTTCTACTCAATAAATAAATCATCATTTATCAAAAAGAACAATTCCAGAAATTCCTTTAACTAATCCAGTGAAGTTTAAAACCGAAAATATAACAATCCCCAGGCGAACCCGAGTGTTTCCCTAGGCTAAACCCCCATAAACTCGAGCTCTACTTTGAGTTTTTCCAGAAATTGACCCGAGTGACCTAGAATTTTACATTTTAAAATTTTCTTACTGTTTTTACTTTCGCACCGCATACCTACTTCGAGTTAAACTCCGTGTTAACACACAAACCCCCCCGAGACATGCTTCGAGTCGCCTTCCTTCTTCCCAAACACAAAAACCACCTGATACAATTGATGCATGTATACGTGCACAACCACGATTCCCATCGCCGATCAACAACGAGGCCACCAACACGTCATCGATGACATCCCCAAGCATCACGAGCACCAAAATCCCAATGGTTCGTCGGAAGTCAAAATTTGATCGTTTGACCCAAAGCTGAAATTGACCCAAACGCCTAAAATTCTTTGCCGACGACGATCTATCCCACCGGAGCTCATGCCAAACGATCCCAAGCTACTACACGACCTCCAGCAACATTCCTTACCTATGCGATCACCTCCGATCCATCCATCACTTCGCCATTACCCCGAGAACCACGACCACCAAAACACCCCACAAAACGCTAAATTGACTTCGTCCCCCAAATTCACGAAAAAGAAATTTTTTCTAACATTTTTCCTGACTTTGCAAACCATTAAGCTAGCTTCAAAACCAATTTCAACGTCCAAGATCTGTTTAATCATCAGGAATTGACAAAAAAACATTTTTGGTTCATCTCGAAACTGCACCTTAAACATGTAACTAAAAATCATCATACTTGTTTTAAAAATCTTGTTTTTGAATGATTATTCAAGATATAAAGTTAAATTAACAAATTAAAAATATTCGAATATAACATATAGTTTTCTTTTCACTATAAAATTGATATGCATGGCCCATGGTTGCACTGTTCAGCTTCAACAAATCCCAGGTTTGTGATTCTAAGTTTAAACAACCACAATTCATTTAAGATCCTAAGTTTAAAAATAGTTTGTATGAAGAAGTGTTAAATTTTCCTTATTTTTCTTTGCTCTATAACATAAATACAGAGGAACAAGCTACATAACAATTCCTAAAGTATTCACAAAATAACTTTCCCTAAAACTATTTTTGAAAAGGAATTTACATTTTTCTAATCCTTTTCTGTTTATTAATCGAAACCTAAAAGTAATTATATAGGGAGTAGTAGATTTTTTTTATAATGGCTTTGAGTCTGTAGATATAACAGAGAGTGTATATATGTGAATATACATACACACACAGCCAAACAAACTTATCATCTCTATATTTATCAACATGCAAACATAATCATCATATCAATTCAAAGACCAGGTCAAAGGAGTTTGCTCACAACAAAAATGAAAAGATTCAGGGTTTGAGATTTGCTCACCTGTATATTTACAACAGAGAACTCAACTTTTAAAACTGAAAACTGGAACTTGGATTTGATCCTGCCTTTTAGATCTGTAACTTGCTTGATGATGTTCAATTCTTATTCCCAGGTTTTACAGTTTGAGATTTTAAAAACTTTCAGGTTTCAAATTCTTGTTTCAGTTTGATTCTGCTTTGATTGTTTTGGTTGCTGAATTTTGATTTAGGTGCATAAAGTTTTTATTTCTTTTTTTTGATATGGTGACTTGTTTGTTATAATGAATCTGAAATCTTTGGTTTCAGGTTGAAGATGAGAAAAAAGAAAAAAACATGCATTAGCCTGAATTCACTCTTTTGATATTTATTTGTTTATAAAAAATAAGGATGCCACTTGTATCACCATGTTACACTTGTTAAATTATAAACATTTTATGCTTAAATCCTTCGCTAAAAATTAATTTACAAATTGTGTTTTAAACCTTAAGTTAATTTTTTTTATAAATTATTGTTTTCAACCCTTGTGTTAATAAATTTACACTTTTATATCTTATACTTTTATAACTTATCATACTTTTATGTTTATATCTATGCATTTTCTATACATTGTACTTGTACAACTTAAAGAAAATTGGTTTGAAATGAAATTATACATTACTAATAAATATTTATAAGTTAGTAAATACAATTTTTATTTTCAATACATTTATATTTTTAAACCTAAGATATTAAACTTAATAACAAATACTTATTTTAAAATTTTCATTTTAACTTAAGTAATCATACTTATTATGTTTTAAATGTTAAAAACAACTTTATATCCACATATGTATTTTCACAACTTAATTTCAAAATTCAAATTTTATCAATTTATTTTAACTAAAATTTCAGGGATGTTACATCGCGCTCACCTCACAGCTCGTGCCTACCCTTGCCTTGCACGAGATTTCGTTTTCCAGTCCTTAGTTGCGATTTTTGGTTCTTTTTTTCTTTTTTCCTGGTAATTGACGAAATAGGGGTATATGGCTTTGGGGAAATAGGGAGGTGTGGGTTTGAGTTTCCATAGGCTTGGACCATTTCAATTTAATTGAAACTAATATGTACTTCATTTTACAAAATACATACATACATATATATACATATACATATATATACATATATACATATATGTGTGTGTGTGTGTGTGCGCGTTTTGACAACCGTACAATTTCATTCAAGCCTGTATTATTCACTCTAATTGATTGTCCATCGAATTGATTTAAACAAATTTAACCATTTTATTGATATTTTCAAATCAATCACCCGAATACAGATTTAATTCTTCAATTAGATCCCCAAATTAAAATTAAAAATTAATTAATCATTCATTAATTAGGTAATTAAATACAGGGTCGTTATAGACTTTCCCCTTAAGAAAATTGCATCTCCATAATTTCCTTAATCAAAGAAATCTATAATTGCATTTCCAATTAAGTATTTCCATAATTTACATTTATTCAAAATTATTTTCACCAAAATTTTCGACTTTTACAACTAATAATAACTTCAAGTCTTCAAATTATTTACTTAATATTATTATCAAACTCCATTTATTATTAATATTTATATATAATATTTTTTTAATGTAAGAAATCCATTATATAAATTTATTCTTAAAATAATAATTTTTTAACTGTATTCTAATTTCAATCTCAAAATTAGTTAATTAATAATACTCTAGATGGAAACATTAATATTAAATTTTAGATAGCAAAATTTCCTAAAATTTTGAAAAAGATTCTAACGCCTTAAATTTACGGAAAATTTCGCCAGCTTCTTCTATGCACGACTAGCGTTTTGAAAATTCATAATATGAATATAATTACATAATATACATCTCATCTCAATGATGAGACATCCCGTAGTGAAAAAATAATATAAAAATGCGATACGTAATCCAAGATACATACCTTATTTTAATATTTTGCATGCATAGGAAGCAAAATCAAATGCAAAAGCGAGCTCCAAATGCGAAGCACTCGCCTTTGGTACCTACTTAGCACCCAACAAACAAATGTGTATAATATTCAAGCATATGGAAAATAAAATCAACAACATGAAATAAACCCAACTTGATTTTGGATTTAATTTCTAATATATACCTATATGTATATGTTGTTGTCCAAAATAAATCAGATCCACTCTAGTTTATGGAATAATCTACCAAGTGTTCTAGATTCAATTTGAAACTAAGTTTATGTATATGATCATTTCATATAACTTTTCAATACTGAAACCATAAAAATTATAATCATGTTCTATCAGGAATATTTATAAAAACTAAGCTATTATTTTCGAAAGTAAAATCCATAACTCCATTTATTACAAATCTCAGGCTACTACGAATGTACTCTTATATATATATATATATATATATATATATATATATATATATATATAAGTGAGTTATATTTTATTAATGCATAACTATGTATAGATGAATGTCACCGGAGTCTTCTTAGCGTTGTTCTAATTTGCAGCTTCCTAGCCATACTTTCATTTTTGTATGCTCATAGAAGGACAGTCCTTATAAGTATGTAATATAAAACTAGTTTATTTTAATGCTGAATGAAGAGAACTCACATTATTAAATTGAAAATTAACTCAAAGCCTAGTGAAAATCATATGGTTATGCAGTTTAATAAACAACCAAGTTGAAAGCACATGCAAATAAAGAGAAGTATACATTAAGCACCAAAACATTTGTGTACTAAGGTAAGTATAGGTGGTCACAGGTCTAACAAATAATTTCTGGCATGAATACTCAGGCCTATACAATAGCATTGGATCTCTCCTCCCTATCAACACAACAATCATGGGATAAAAAGGCTAATAAGATAGAATAAAGAGCTGCCTGGAGTTGAGAATTATCATTTTATTTCATCTTATACTTTCAAACCCAAAAATTTCTTTTCCAAGATTCCCTGGTATTCAAGAATATTTCTATATATTTACCATATCAATTATTCTCGATATTTTAAACCTTTAATTCAATTTTTTAATAATGATACTAAAATCCAAAATTTAATATTTTCATGTTAAAATGTCTCATATGATGTTTAGTAACTCTTATCAATAACATGGCGTTCCACGTATCGATCAGAATTCTTAAACAATTTCTAAACAAGTCAACACAAACAAACGAAATATAATTTTTTTCAATTAAATTTATTTTATCATCCATCACATCCTTGCATCCAACTAACAGTCATAACCAACCAATTAAGTCCTAGCAATCAACCAACCATGTATAGATCATCCATTTAACCAATTACAGAGCTAATCAATTACTATGCTCAGCGGAAACAATCTCCTAGCTTCTACTATGCAACTCAGATCAGTCCTAGATCATTCGAAGATTCTTAAACTCATATTTCAGATTTTCCAAAGTCATATTAAATAATTTTGACTTCATTACTTTCTAAAAATTTAATATTAGAAATTCCAGCTTTTCAATTTAAATTTTAGATAAAAATATTCCCCAATGATTATCCCGCTAATCATTTCATACTCCTATCCTTATATAGATAATTAGAAAAATTATCAACCATACTCCCTAGGGGACAAGACTATAAATCTCACTAGATCTATATCTGTGATTTTTATATAGTATAAATTTTTAACTATGCTCTGATACCAATTGTAACGACCCTACCGCGATGACCAGATTTGCAAAGAACATTACAAGTAATATCGAATGCTAATCCGGAGAATACATCTTGTTAAGGACGATCGAATGTGAATATATCTTTATACTAATCGACATGTCATTTACACCTTTTCACTTAACATCCGAACTGAATTTGATGTGTACGTATCAATACAAAGTAATAACACACCTATTTCTCTGAGTCAAAACAATATATCATACAAATAACAGTCATAGATCACAGCGGAAAAATCTCAACATACACATATACAAATTTTGAGTTTACAAAATAAATTACTAACTCAATTGTTAAACAAGTTTAATAATTTAAACAAGTTTAATAATTTTCTAATCTCACTTGTACATTTTATAAACATATTCACAAATTTCCTAAATTACATAAACTATAAATTCAAAAGTATTTATTCCTTGCTAGCCCAAACATCTAAAGGTCAACTTAACCTGTGACCTGAAAAACCTCGGCCTAACCAGAGCAAAATAATACCCAGGTCAGACTATCTCTAAATATCCAATAGGGAGGATAGAATATACTCAAGAATAAACAACATATAAGTAAATACAGATGCCCAAGATATAACACGTTAGGGAATTTATTTAACTTGGAACATGGATATAAGTTTAAGCCATAGACACAAACTATTCACTAAACAAAGAATAATAGAATTAACTTAATTTAGCATCCATCACAAGGCATAAGAATATATATTTATTTCACAAACACAAGACACAAAAATATATATATTTATTTCATGAACGCAAGACATAAGAATATATATTTATTTCACTAACATAGAATAGTCACTTAATCCAAATATCCAAAATCCAAGAGTTCTTAATTGAAAACCGATCATAATAGTCATCCAAAACAACCGCAACGATTGTACTCAAAACCCATGGCAAACAAACAAAAAAATTGTTGTCACTCGAACCGATCCGATACCAAGGATTGTGCTCAGACCGAGAACAAAGAATCATAGAATGATCTCAAGGACAGTCCATATCGATCAAGGTGATCGTAAAAACCATGACTCGATATCTCTACACTTATTTAACATTATTATATTATTATGTTCGAAAAGAAATCCAGGAAGAAACTTCTTAAGGGTCTAGCAGCCGCTTGACACACACCATAAGAGAGTAAACTCTAAAGTGCCAAATACTAACACCTTCAGTAATCACTAGAACTTAAGCAATACGTTCCATACCATATAGTGAAATCCAAGTATTTACTAAAAGCTAGTAAATATCACTTATTACGGATACCAACAGAAAACCTGAATTATATTCTCTTCTAGACCCGGTAACCACTTGTCACACACACGGAGAGAACAAAACTCTAAAGTGTTAAGTACTTTCCCAAATACGATCATAAGAATTTAACCAAGGCATCCTATACTACCGGGAGGAATTCGAGTATTCATTAATGAGTTAGTAAATTCAACTTAAACATTTTATTCAATGAGTTGTACCACATTCGACGAAGCGTTATTTGAAAGCATTTAAAACAATCAATAATACTACGTCGAATTGGTATTCCCCACCTTATAGAACTAAGGCTCTCAAAATATTTGATTAGTTTACCTCTTATTAAAATATTCTATTAATCCAAATGGCTCCAAATTTATTTTTAAACTATTCTTTTTCATAGTCCAAGCATAATTTTAAGTCCTTTTATTTTATAAAACCACCATTATTTCTCTTCCAAACCCTTAATGAAACATAACCATTCTATAATAAGTTTATATTTTTCATATTGTTTTTCTATTATTACAAATATACAAATTCTTAAGATTTAACTAATAACAAAGTTTAATTACATACATTTACATTTGTATTTAATCATAACTTGAATCTATATTTGTTTGGAAATTGGTTTCTAAGATAATATGGATACATAAAAAATTTATATGCATAAGTTCTTTTTTAAAAGTACAAGACATGCTATTTAAAAGTTTATAACTAGGTTCTATGATATAAATATATAAACTTCTTTTGAAATCCAGAACCTACTTTGTTCACCAAAATATAAGTATATAAAATTATAAGCTTTATTACTTACCATACTAGATTGAAAACCTGCTCTACAACTTGAAATAATATATATATATATATATATATAGTACTACTAGATTAAAAATACTAGGCAATTAAATAATAACTTATAGTACTATGTATATAAAGTACATAAAATTACTTGACTCTGCCGACACATTCTATTATAGCATAGACTAATTAGTACATATATATTACTAGTCGTAGGTTATATAATTATAAATTCCTTTATCCCTGTACACTTTTGACAACTAACTTAAACAAAAAGTAGGAGACTGCCTATAGACAAAAGAATTCAACAATTTATAAACTCATTCACTAATATTAAAGCATATATCACATACAAGCAACATGATGGTCGAGAATATTGCAAAACTATGTTGCAAGACACTATCAAAATCAACACACAATCACATAAATGGGGTGCATGCAGCCAAAGAAATCAACAACAGTATTCTCAAAAGAAATATAATATTATAGTGTGAGATTAACTCACCTAAATAACCAATGAAAATGAAATCGCATTCAAGCCCTAGGATCTTGAATTGTTCGCTGCCTCGTCATGCAATAACTTCCCCGTAGCTCCAGGCTATTAATGTCAGTCGTTGCTTTGCCAAAATCGTGGTCGTTCTTCATCGTTCCTTTCCGATGATCATCGAAGTCACAAGCACGAGTGTGCCACCAGATCACGCTCGCCCCAAAGCTCGCGCCTACCTTGCCTTGTATAAGATTTCATTCGTCGATCCTTAGTTGTGATTTTTTGTTTTTTTAATGTTTTTGCCTGGTAATCGAAACAGTAGGGGTATACGGCTTTGGAAATAGGGAGGTGTGGGTTTGAGTTTCCATAGGCTTGGGCCTTGAAACGTATAATTATCCTTTTGTTTTTTAATTCAAACATTTTATACTTTATTTAAAAGTATTTTTCAATTTAATTGAAACTGATTTATAATTTATTTTATAATATATATATGTATATGTGTGTGTGTGTCTTGACAGCTGTAATTTCATTAAAGCCTACATTATTCACTCTATTTGATTATCCATTGAATTGATATAAATTTTTTTAACCATTTTATTGATATTTTCAAATCAATCACCCAAATATAGATTTAATTCCTCAATTAAATCCCCAAATTAAATTTAAAAATTCATTAATAAAGTAATTAAATACAAGGTTGTTTCAGTCTCTCTACAAAATTTTCGTGCAAATCATTTCATATGACATCCGCAAAGCAGGAATTCAACCAAACCCACCGACCCAATAAAAAATAATAACAATCGTGTTATTGTTAATAAATAACAATCAATAGCTAACACATCGTTTATCCAATACTAATCAATCCACATATTAATTAACTTTAAAAATTATATTTTTACTTTATAAGCACAAAACTGGTATTTATTCTGCTTCATAGATGTCCAAAATAATCTATTCAATTCAATTATAACAGAATGGTGTTTTATTCTGCTAAATCGATATCACAAACGGAGTATAATTAATTTAACTACATTAATTTAAATCAACTTAATTATATTTTTACCACTATTAACTTATCAACAATGTATACTACACTAAAACTATTGACATGTTATACTATCGTTTTCTAAATATTGGTATAAATTTAATGAAAAAATCCATGGGTTAATTAGATTTAAAATGAATAAGATATCTCATTTTCAATTTAACACATTTAGTTAATGTAAATAAGCAACTAAGTAAATCACCCAAAACCAAACGATAAAACATTCAAGCATACAAACAACAATTTATCTCAACACGTATAGCATATATTGTTAAACCAAAGGTGAGTTAACTCGCTTTCATTCCAGCCATGCTTACGCATTTTTGCTCGATTTAGTTCAATTTTAGCTCAAAATCCTACTTGCTCCTTACTTGATGAAATCAATTGCATTGCGTAGATAACCCTCCTATGGGTGCAATGCAAAAGAGCGTGCCTTGATTGGACCTAGTATGCAAAAGATATTGAGTTTATAGGATTTTTGATAAAAAAATATTCATTAAATAACTTAATTAAAATGTTAATTACCCTTTAAAACTTCTTCCCCATACTCCGAACCCTCTCATGTACATGCGTTATGACACACACATTCAAACCTTGCATGTCCCCCCTAATCTCACTCGTCACTCTTCAAAAATGTGCAATGTCGATTCCAATGCATCATATGACATGTGTTCCCTGCCCTGATCACTGTCAATCAAAGCTCGGTCGACCAGAAAAAATCATGACTTTGGGATGTTTTTTCATGACTTAAACATTTTTCACCACCCAAACCCCAACCCCACTCCACCAAATTGCCAGTTTTGACTCCCCTTCACATGAGAAACACGATGCAATCAATGCCAGGCCCCTCATCGCCTAAAATGCCTCCACCCCTATGCTCTAGTTTGGCCATCACCATGTTGAGCTCTGGAAAACCCTACCACATCCCCCCAAATCAACATAGATTCAAAGCTCTTGCTCGTACAAACTTAACAAATCCGATGTTGCTTGATTTTATTGCATAAAGTCTTGGTTTTAATTTTTGATTTTGGTGGTCAGGTAAAATAAGTTTACATGAAATAAAAGAAAGGAAAGAGGGAAAGAGAAGTGGGAAGTGAAAGAGGGATGGAGTTTTATTTATAATGAATTTACATTATATTTTTAATTCTCTAATTAAAACGTTGCGCATTTCGAGCTCCCGTGATCATACCAAGCGCCTGATCACTGCGAAACTCGTCATCATATGTCTTATTATTCTGGTTCCGATGGCACTAGTTTCGTCAAAATCCGAGACAATGCTCCAAATTTCACATATTTCAAAATTGTTATAGATAAAAAAATTTAGGTCGCACTATCAATATTTATTCGAACTATTTATTTTTTAAATATTTTCCTATAACAAGTTCACCAATATTATTTTTAATTAAAAGGAGTTATTAAGCTTTAAAAATCAATTATTTAAATGATTAAAATTAATTAATATTCACAATCGAAGCGATAAAGTTTCGGGTCATTGCAAATAGAGTCCGTACCTAAATGTACCAAAGACCCCGAGTTGTGTCCAGTGTGATGAACTCTTGCATATCTCACTGTACGCCTATAATGAGCATAAGTGATATATGATTTACTCTAGATATATTAAACTTGAGTCTGCGTGGGACACCCATCAATAATTCAAATTATCATGATCCAGTGATTTCCATCTAGGTACAAAATAAATAATATCAGCACCTTATTATACTATAGACCTCGAGCCGGATCCAACTTTGGTGGAACTCATGTCGATCTCATCATCCCCTATAATGAGCATAAGTGATATATGATCTACTCTAGATATCTGAAATCTATGTGGACCTCGTTGTACCCTATAACGAGCATAAGTGATATGTTTCCCACTTGTAGATGATCCTTATCATCTCCCACACAGCCATCATGGATTTTTGAACAAATTTGCATAACATCTCGACAAAAGAGAATAACGGGCTTACCCCATATAATATGTCATCGGGACTACAAAGGAATACTGATGTCATGTGTGTGTATGTCAAATATAACATCACAAAATCAAATACGATTATCACAAAAGAAGATCGATATACGGATGGCCACTACTATAAGACCAATAATATGTGTGGCCTCTAATATAAGACCAATAAAGTGTATGATCACTAATATAAGATCAATAATATGTACAGTCATTAATATAAGACCAATAATATTCATCTAACGACACTTATCCCGGGGTTAAGCCTGAAGGTACATTTTACTCTGTTTAATCGTACATCCTCGTCTGAAGTGATTATGTGACCAATCACCGTACTGATCTCATGTCCGATCGTTGTTGATCCCATAGGAATCACTCAACATTCACATCCGGATCTTGGGCTTTGCCCTGCATTTTTCCGCCTCGAGTATACCATAGTCTGCCCCGAAGTTGCGCCAAAGCTCCGCACAAACCCACACCCATAACAGGGGAAGAATCCCCACTTAAATTGCATCTAACCTAGGCTTTATTGACTACGTTAATGTACCACTAGTCCATTGATGGTCTACCACTGGTCGACTAGTAGGACAGGTTCCACTGATCCATACGATTGTCGATTCGCGCACCTCACCTTTGTTGCTTCGCCCGGCGAGCTGCCTGGTTCCAGAAGCCTTCCTATACCCCATCGGCCCTCCTTTGGAGTTCATTGGTTTGTGTTTTCGTTGTTCTTCATAAAGTATAAGAAAACTAATTTCGATACGAAAAACCTCCTTTTTACATATAGGGTTCCACAGGACGATTTAAGCTGCTCGTTCTCCTCTAATACACCAAACTGGACTCAGTCGACCCTTTCAACACAGCTGATGCCCACATGTGTGTCGATGCACCTACTTGTGCATGCATATTAACGCACATACATTAAAACATGCTTTCAATTATATAAATCACATTTCATATTTCACTGGAGTAATTACTAGGTCTAGTGTCTTCTCATGCAACTTAGCGCATGCGATAGTCGCTATGCTACAAGAGACGCTCACCACGTATTTACATATAAATATGGATATTCACATGAGCATATAGATGATTGTGCACATAATTATCTCTAATGATTCTGATTACACCACAAGAGCTATCAAGATTATTATATAACTTCAAATACATGTATACGCATACATGTTCATGCATGCATATGCACATGTACATTTAAGTAAGTAACTCAATCATTACTAGATCAAATCTTACTTTAATTTACTTAGTCCATTCAATAGAAGTAAAATATCTTTTCATCCCATTTCTATAATATCTCTATAAAATATATCTATTGTACTAATTTATAAAATCTTCTTCTATATAAAATATAACCGTCCCTCATAAAATTATTTATTTATTTAGGTAATATTTGTAACTGCTAATTAAGCTACATTAAGCCTCTGATCACTTTAATTATAAATGATAACTTGCTTAATGAGCTTATAACTTTATTTATAAAGTATTTCATTATTTTGTAAAATCATTTCTTCTCTTAAATAACATTTATAAATACTAATTAAGCTTCATTAAGCCTCTAATCACTTTAATAATAAGTGTAAGACTCCTAATTCACTTAACTAGCTTAATTACTTTTCTAAAACTCATTCAAATAGCATAGTTAATGTTTTCTAATTACAAGAACATCAATATATTACTTAATTAATCACAATCAAACTAAACATCACACATTATCATCCAATTAAACCCAAATTTCATTGTAGGGCTTACTAACTTTTCAAAAATTATAATTTAGTCATATAATTAATTATGAGATGATATATCATGTTTCTAACAAGAATATAACCCTAAACTATAACATAAAAATCTCTAAATTATTCCATAATATTTCATACTGATAGGTAAACAAATTATGAAGTATAACATATAAATTATGTAGGAACACTCACTGCTTCTTCTCTAAACCAAGCTCAAAATCACAACAGCACATCTCCATGCTCTCTTTAATTTCCAGATTTAGCTCCAAACTTCAATTCATGCCTATTCCTTAACGGGTTTTGTGGACAATGAGAAGAGAGGAATTATAGTTATTTTTCCGGAATTTAGGAATTTTATTTTAGCTCGGATTAATGATTTATCGAAAGGAGATTAGGAGAGGATTAGGAAAGTAAATAGAGAAGGAGAGGGAAAATAATGTGAAATTAATAAGTGAGAGGAAACATGAAGAAGGTGGGAACTTATAGGCAAGCAATGGGCTTTAGCCCTAATCCTCTCCATCCAACACTATTTGTAACATCCCCTATTTGGAGGCCTGAAGCTAAGCGCTATAGATGCTGCAGTCATCCATAGTATTAACTTTCGACGACCAAATACGATAATGTTAATGGTATCCATAATATCAGAAGCACTTGAATATGAATAAAATCATCACAGATTAAAACATTTTTTTGATTACATTTCAAAACAACTTTTCATATCCAAGTTACATAATTCCGAACATTTCCTAGGTTCGGATTAAATATAACTACAAGAAAATATGCTAAAAGCGACATATGAAGATGCCCTCTTGGACGACTAGAGTACTAAATAATCCTAACCGACCTAATACAACACAGAGGAATAAAAAAAACAACGCCTAAATATAGATAACTTCAGCCTCCGGCTCGTCTTTAAAAGCTTTATTTGTCCACCTACTAAAACCTGAAAATCCTCAACCCTCAGCCTACTTAAATTAATTTTGAGCACCCGAGAGTTTAAGAGAAAAACATAAACTTCGAGACAGACATAAAGTCTGATGTGAATAATACTATACATTTCGATTATTTGATATTAACTGAGACCACGACGCTTAACGGAATGGGTTTCCCCCTACTAATATCCTTTCAAAATGTATCTTTTGCAACTTAATCCTATGACCAAAACTGGTTAAAATAATAATATCAACGTCATGAAAGCATATAACTCAGGTAACAAATAAACTATCTGTCCAAAAAATGTAGTTTTGTTTGGCTAACTACTAACATTTGCCTGACTCGGGCCTACCAGACAAAATAAACAAATAATCTAACTTCTGTTAGATACTCCTCTTCTGGATGGTCTGTCCGAATTTAATCCTCCAGGGTCAACTGATTCTAATAGTTTTACGGGATCACCAATAACCTATATCTGTACATATATATTCATTTCTGCAAGTAACATCATTTCAGTCTTACCTGTGACAAAGCCCTATACACTGGAATTTTAGATTAAATTAGCTATGGGCTAATAGCTAATGTATAGGGCGCGACCTAATACTAGTCACATCTGGTATTCTAATATCCGAGTCAATTCATTTAAGGTTAACAACCCATAAATTTTCCTTGAAAACCATTTATTTCAAATTTATTTAAACCTTTAAATCATCCTTTAATCAAGGAAAATATACTCTATACTTTACTCAAATCAGCTTGCCATGTTATATATACTTTGCAAAAAGCTTTGTTGATGAAAACATTTAACCTTTGAAAGTAACCCTTTCGATATTAGTAAAACCTTAGGCTGAAAGCCAAAACCTACCCTTTCGAAACCCTTCATAATAAAACTTTCGATACCATTGAAAAACACCACCTTCGATAGCTTTAAAACCTTGTACATCTTATCTTTAAAACACTTAACATTGCCTTTCGAAAGCATTATAAACCTTCCTTTCAAAGCTTTCAAAACCATTAAGGAATTATCTATTCGAAACCTTTATTTAGACCTTTCGTAAGCATTCAAATAATTTGTAAACATCAAACCATTCGAAAGCATTTGAGTTTAAGAAAAACATGTGGAAACCTTTCGAAATCATTTTATAACCTTTCCTTTCGAAACCCTTAGGTTCTACCTTCAACAAAACAAAAGGGTCATAAAACATCTAGGTCAAAAACACTCTTTCGAAAGCAATTCCTAAGTAAAGAAGTGATGGTGTCGAAGCCATCCCTTCGAAAGCATTGGAGAAGTGGCTAAGTTTTAAAAACGAAGTATCCTTTAGAAACCATTTTCTTCGAAAGGTAGAAAGAGGCAGCAAGGAGATTAGGCCCCTACGAAAGCATTTACTTAAAATAGAAGGCACGGCCTCATTTGAAACCATTCCTTAAATCAATTTGACCCTGTCGAAAGCCGACCAAGTCGAAAGTAATAATTTCAAAAGCAAAGCAGGCGCATTTCCATTTGTAAGTAAGGTAGCGCTTCAACCCCATCGAAACCCTTTGTTTCGACTCAATACCTTCCTCTTATATCCAATTCACTATGTATTAAATCGTTGATACTATGTGCATTGGTTTTATGGTGATGGAGGCGGGAGTACCCAGTCAGAACCTAGGCACCGAAAGTGGTGAAACATGTAAAAAAGCTTGTAAAATATGATTTTTTTTTAGCTTTTTAAAGTAGTTTTTTCAACTAACTTGCCTTGTTTGTCAAAATGTTATTGGTTGCTAATTTTCTTTTCTAAAAGTTCTGTTGAGATTTCAAAAATAAAAAATTTAATTTTTTTACAAAACACCCTTCTCCTTTTATAAATATATAAATTGTTTAAGTCCCATACCTTAAATAAATTTATATATTCATGAAAACACTTAGAAAAATAATAAAAAATTCCTATTAATCATTTTTAATATGTTTTCTAACATATATAAATTTCAGACCCAAAACATATATACTTTACCCGTTAATTATTTTAAACCAAAATATCTATTTTCTTGACTAGAAAATTAATATAAAACTCATATTAATTTACAAAATTATGAAAATTGAAACTCATCTCTAAAGTATCATTTCTAATCTATGTACATTACTTTTCGGCTTGGACTGAGCTTCCTTCATCCTATCTAAATTAACTTAATTTTCTCTGCAGCTTCTCTAACTAAATCTGGACCAAGAACCAATCTATCGTCGATCTTTAACCAACAAACTGGAGATTTGCATGGCCTTCCGTACAAAGCTTCAAACGATGTCATCCCTATACTACCTGATAACCGTTGTTATAGGAAAACTTGACTAAGTGTAGATGGTCTTCCTACGATCCCCCAAAATCTAACATACAAGCTCATAACAAATATCCAAGACTTTGTTAACCCTTTCTATTTGCCCATTAGTCTATGGATGGTAAGCGGTACTCATCTTGAGCTTAGTACCAAAGGTATCATATAGACTCTTCCAGAAATCACTAGTGGATAATGAATCTTGATCACTTAAGATACCACTAGGAATTCCATGAAGTCTATTTATATTCTTCATAAGTAACTTAACTAAAACAGGTGCTATCCTAATTGACTTAACTGGAATGAGATGGGCACTCTTGGTCAACATATCCCCTATGACCCATATACTTTCATTTCCTTTATTTGACCTTGGCAACCCGTCTATAAAATCCATAGAAATAGAATCCCACATCCAAACTGGAATATCTAATAGCTGAAGCAACCCACTTGGCTTCTGATGTTTGTTATTTAACTATTGGCAGTTCAAACACTGCTTTATCCATAAGCATGCATCCCTCTTCATTCCTTCCAAGAAGAAACTCCTCTTCATGTCTTGATACATCTTAGTTCCTCTCGGATGAATTATGAACTTCGAACGATCTCATTCCTCCAAAATCTCTTTCCTTATGTCTCCTACATTCGGAACACACAACCTTCCTTTCTTTCTCAACCACCCATTCTGGTCAAGACTTAAAAATTTCAGGTCATCGCTGTCTATTCGATCCCTTAACCTTCTGATCTGTTTAACTAGTAATGGATCCTCCTTCTGCTTAAAAGCAATCTTTTCGGTCTTCATCGGTCGAACTTCTAAACACGACAACGTAGTAGTCTCCTTACTAGATCTAGCTTCAGATCTCCACTGTACCCAACAAGTCTTCAATGATTCCCAATCTTTCCACTCAGCTATCAGTGCCAACGCTGCATTCTGATATTTTCTGCTAAGTGTATCTGCAACCTTATTACCTTTTCCTAGTGCGTACTCAATTCCAAAATCATAAGCGGCTAAAAATTCTCACCACCTCTACCGTATCATATTCAGCTCCTTTTGAGAGAATAAATACTTTACTGACTTATGATCCGTATATAACTCAGATCTTTCTCCCAAAAGGTAATATCTCAACACCTTCAATGCAAAAATAACCGTAGCTGATTCCAAATCTTGCGTTGGATATCTAACCTCACGCAGTCTAAGCTATCGGGAAGCATAGGCAATCACTTTACCTCTCTGCATTAACACAGATCCTAATCCAATTCCACAGGCATCTGCATATACTACTAAATCTCGATTCCCTTCCAGAACAACTAGTACAGGTGCATGAGTTAATAAGAGTTTTAAGCTCTAGAATGCTTCCTCACACTTATCGGTCCAAACAAACTTGACGTCCTTTTGCGTTATCTTAGTCATCGGTGCTGCTATCCGCGAAAATTCCTTAACGAATCTCCGATAATATCCAACCAATCCAAGAAAACTCTTTATGCCAGTCACTTTCTTGGGTCATTAATTAATGAAATTTATTAGGGATAATTTCTTATTGTAATTAATTAAATGGTTATTAATTAATGGTTAATTAATCAATGTAATTAATTAAGGATAATTAATTAAAGGATAATTACTGATTAAAGGATAATTAATAATTAATTAAGAATAATTAATCAAAGGATTAATTATAAATTAAAATTTAATTAATAAATGATTAAGGTGTAATTAATCAAATTGATTTTAATTAAGTAATATTAATTAACTAGGATTAAAAATTTATTCATAAGTGATTAATCTGATTTAATTTAAGTCAGATAATTTGATTTATTTTACTTACGGATGCTTGGATTCTATTGGATGTTTGGATGGTTGATATTCCTCATATGTGATGCTTTGTCATATCTGTGATATGTTTTCTGTGTAATTACCCCTTGGCCCATAAAACGACATTTGGAATTTGATGCGATAGGGAATTGGATTCCAATTGGTTATCCGAAACCCACATCGAATCGTAATGGTGAACTTTGTGGTTGATAAATTTATTTTATCTGTGAATTGGTGTATATAGATAAGCGTTATTAGAATATACCGCTTATTGATATTGCTGTGATTGTAATCTGTGATGATTGATGTTGTTGCACCAATGTGTAAAACCCCTGGACCACACCTTACACACACAAATATGGATTGCACGAGGAAATCGGTTAAGTCACATATTTTGTTGATTTTAAAGATTGAATTTTTGAATCCAAAATAGTTTTGGAATTGGAATTGAAAACTTCTGAAAATGAGTTTCAAATATAAAAGTTATTTTAAATAACTTAATAAAGGTTTGAAAATTTAAATAATTTGATTTAAATTTGAATTCAATATTTGAAATTGAATTCAATAATTTGGAAACTATGGTCTAAAAAAGATTATACAAGTTATAAAGATGTTTATATAGGTTTTTAAACCATTTGAAAAGCATTGTTTTAGGAACTTAAATTTAAACCCAAGTTTTTACTCAAATGGCTTTAACTTATGTGAATGATTATCAAACCTTGTTTTGAAATCGAAGAAATTGTCGACGGTGTGTTGATGACTACGGCATCGGTCAGAAGTCCATTTGGTGATCGTGCATGTGCACGGATATTGTTGTGTATCTGTTGATTTAGGGAAGATGGCGGTGGCTCGAGAGCAAACTCGAAGAAGCACGTGAAACAACTACTATCACTTAATTACATCATCAAATTAAATTTGAAGGTTCTTAGGGTAATTTAAATGATTAACTTAATATGATTATTCAAAACTAAAACAAGTTTAAAATCATTTAAATTTAGATTTGGGGTTTTGTTTTGTGTTGTTTTGGGAATTTGAATTTAACCCAAGTTTGAAAACTTTAACTTGTATAATTGAAATCATATTTTTCCAAAATGAAAACTGTTTGTTTTCAAGTGATAAAAGCTTTCATATAAGAAACGAATTTCCAACTGGTATTATAGGAATTTCAAGTTTGAATTGAAAAACAGTTTTCCAAGTTATGAATGAATCTTTGGAAACGGTTTTGATAGCTATGAGTTAAATCTTTTATTTAAAGATTAAATGAGTTAATCCAATTAAAATGGAAATTGTCTTGAAATCCATGGATGGATCTTTATGAAATTGGATAAACTTTGTGAAATAAATCTTTTTGTTTAAAGATTTAAAATGATAATTGGGTTAAACCATTTGAAAGAAATTTTTGAATTTTAAAGTTGTGACTTAACTGAAATCCCATATCCTTATGTTTTTAAATATTACGGTCATTATTCGGTTTAGCCGGGAGAGGACCTTTGTGTCATATAAGCCATTCCGAATAATGATATGACGTTATGGATAGCATTTGAAGACCGGTGGTGAAGACCGGGTATTTGCAGGAACAATAGGAATTTTATTTGTGTAAATATAAATATAAATGAAGGACATAACCAACTTTTAAAATTAAGACATATGCAGTCAGGGATGATTCTTCAACTTCAAGGGCTGATAAAGTAAAGGAGATTTTATAAGGTAACCTTCTCGTTTACGATTAAATTTTCAAGTTGTTCGACATGAGAACTACCCATAGTTTTATTTTTTAGCAATTCGTAAATAACTTAAATCTTGAATCTGACATCATAGTCAAATCTATTTATGTCTGTTTCGTTGGGTTTCGATATATTCTATGAATGGTTAGTTATCCCTTCGAACTAACCAATACCCCTTTATACTTCGTAGATCAGATAACCCAATTGTTTCGTAATTGAATGAGTTGATTCTCATATTTATTGATACTCTGGTTTGGTAAACCGAATGTAGAATAAATATTTCGATCTGATCTGATCTATCATCTATTCTTTCTCATCTCCCTAGCAAATTTCGGGGATGAAATTTCTTTAAGGGGGGAATCTGTAACATTCCTAAAAAATTACCAAGATTAATCTTCCAATTATTCACCACTTCAATCTTAGTTGTATCAACAGACAACCCTTTCTCTGAGACTGCATGACCAAGAAACCTCACTTCCTACTTCTAGAAATGGCACTTCGAAAACTTCGCCTTCAGCTGATGCAACCTCGGCATCTCAAGCACAGCTCTAAGATGAACTTTATGCTCCGTTTCATTCTTAGAGTATATCAAAATATCATCTATAAATACCAACACAAACTTATGCAAGTGCTCTCGAAAAATCCGGTTCATCAAATCCACAAAGAATGATGGCTCTAGTCCGAACGACATTACTAACCATTCTACGATCCATATCTAGTTCTAAAAGCCTTCAAAGGAATATTATCCTCTACTATTCTAAGAAGATGAAAACCTGTTGCTTGATCCAACTAAGAAAATACCTTACTCCACTTAACTGATCGAAAAAATCATCAATTCTAGGAAACATGTATCGATTTTTATCATCTTCTCATTCAACTTATGGTAATCGATACATAGCCTTAACGATTAGTTTGGCTTCTTAGAAAACACTGTGGCTACTCCCGAGGTGAACTACTTGGCCTATTAAAATTCTTGCCTTCCAACTTCACCAACTGCACCTTTATCTACCTCATCTCGATAGTGGTCATTCTTCTTGGTGGTTTACTCACCAGTTCTGCTCTAGGTACCAAATCCATCTGAAACTCAATGGCTCATTTCGGTGGAACCCTATTACAGGTTCAAAAACATTTGTTAATTCTCTAACCACATAAACTCAATTCAACGTGTCCTCTACTACCACAACACCCAACAAAGCATTCACATCACGACCAGGGTTTTCTACGGTATATACAATCCGATCACGATATCGAGGTGTCTAGGTGATATTTCCCTATCATAGCAAAATATCCTTGTATCGTACTTACTTAACCAATCCATACCCAAAATAATTCCGAAACCTACGAGGTCAAAAACAAGGAAACTGCAAACGAAGGTATGACCTAATAAATCAAACTCTAGGTGGTCACACTCCATCCCAAGTGTCGCATGCCCTCCTATTGGATTGGCAACCTTTAAGGAAGTAACTAAGTATGAGCTTTCTAGGTTAATCTTATCTTCCAAACAACGAGATATAAAAAATGCGATGCGCTGGTATCAAAAATAATGCTAACTGACATACCATGGATCTAAAGTGTACCTCCCAACATTACTTTTCCTTTTCCCTCTGCTGTTGGCCTCGAGGTAGTTGGCTCTAATGCAAACATCTTTCCCTTCAAATCCTTAGTAGACTCCTTGCACTGGTTCTTATAATGACCAACTTGATCGAAGTTGAAACACCTCACCTCTTTCTTCTTCGTAGCTTTCTTTCCTTTGCCTATCCAACACTCATGGGCATAGCGTCCCCTCCTGTCACACTTATAACAGACCACTTCTGCCTTTTCCTTCTTAGCAGCACCACCCTTTTGAGATTCTTTCTTATGGAAAAACTTTCTTCTCTGACTCTGCCCCATCTGGACTTCCTTTGCCTTATTTCCCTCTAGAAAAGCAAGCATCTCCTCACTCCTTAAAGCCATCTCAACCATAACATCACAAGGGTCTCTGAGATGGAGTAATGTAGCGTTTGCCAACTTAGGCTTCAATCCCCTAATGAACTTCTCGTTCCTCTTATTGTCAGTACCAACTATAGCATAGCCATACGTTGCTAGCTCCTTAAACCTCCTTGCGTACTCTAGCATAACCATATCCCCCCGCACCAACCCCGCAAACTTCCTAAGCAGAGCAGACTTAGCAATCTCCGACATAAACCTTTCCTTAAATATCCTTTGAAAATCGATCTATGTAATTGTCTCCTCATTAACTCCAACTGTAACGAAGTTCCACCAGTACAACACTACTCCTTGAAGCTGTCTAGAAGCAAGCATTCTCTTATGCTCGTCATTGAGCCCTAAATCTGCAAAGATCCTCTCACAATGCAGCAACCAGTTTTCTACTTCAATAGCCTCTTCAGTTCTGATAAATGGCTTTCCTTCCAGCCTAGCATAATATCTACTCAAAATAGGATAAATATTGACCACTGAAGCTTCCTGATTCCCTACTTCATCATTTCCTCCAACCACTCCAGCAGCAACATCCGTCTGCATCATTTTGATAAGGAACTGATACAGAGCTCCCATGTCAACTTGCGAGACTCCAACACGCACATTTCTAGCTTATGCTTGACCTTGGTTTCTCCTGGTATTTGGTCTGGCATTTCCATTTATTATGGTGCTTCCCATAAGGATAACTCTTCCACTTCTAGCATCCATATCTGTATTTAAGCCTCATGAGGTACAGAAGAGTAGCCTAAGAGAGATAGGAGAATAGAGATATAGCGTATGCTTATACATAGCAATTACAAGTACACTATTATAACGATACCTCATACCCCAATCTTACTCTAATTCCTTAAGATTATGTTTTCAAAAAAATCATTTTAAAGTCTTTCATAAACCTATGCTCTGATACCAAGTTGTAATATCCCCTATTTGGAGGCCCGAAGCTAAGTGCTACAGATGCTATAGTCATCCATAGTATTAACTTTCGCTGACCAAATATGGTAATGTTAATGATCCATAATATCAGAAGCACTTGAATGTGAAATAAAATCATTATAAATTAAAAAAAATCCTGATTACATTTCAAAAACAACTTTTCATGTCCAAGTTACATAATCCCAAATGTTTCCTAGGTTCGGATTAAATATAAATACTACAAAATACGCCAAGAGCGACATATGAAGATGCCCCCTTGATGACCAGAGTACTAAATAGTCATAACTGACTTAATACAACACAGTGGAATAAAAACAAAACAACTCCTAAACATAGCTAAATTCAGCCTCTTGCTCGTCTTCGAAAGCTTCGTTCGTCCACCTACTAAAACTTAAGAATCCTCAATCCTTAGCTTACTCAAATCAATTTTGAGCACCCGAGAGTTCAAGGGGAAACATAAACTTCAAGTCAGACATAAATCTTGGTGTGAATAATACAATATATGTCGGTTATTTATATTAAGTGAGACCACGCCGCTTAGTGGAACGGGTGTCCCCCCAATAATATCCTTTCAAAAAATATCTTTTGCAATCTTAACGTACAACCAAAGTTGGTTAAAAAATAATATCAATGTCATGTAGGCATATAAATATGGTAACAAATGGACTATCTTTTCAAACAACATTGTTTTTTTGTCTAACTACTAACCTTTGGCAGACTCGGGCCTACTGGAAAAAATAAACAAATAATCTAACTTCTGTTAGATACTCCTCTTCTAGATGGTCTGTCCCTAACTTAATCCTTTAGGGTTAACTGATCCTAATGGTTTGGCAGGCTCACCAATAACCTATCTATGTCCATATATATTCCTTTCTATGTGAAACATCATTTTAGTCTTAACTGTGAGAAAGCCCTACACACTGGAATTTTGAACTAAATTAGCTAAGGGCTAATAGCCAATGTATAGGATGTGATCCTATACCAGTGACATTTAGAATTCTAATATCTGAGTTATTTTACTTTGGGTTAACTATCCATAAAGCTTTCTTGAAAACCATTTCTTTCAAATTGATTTAAACCTTTAAATCATCCTTTAAACAAGAAAAATATACTCTATACTTTACTCAAATCACCTTGCCATGTTAAATATACTTTACATAAAGCTTTGTTGATGAAAACATTTAACCTTTAAAAGTACCCCTTTTGAATCCATTGGAAGTACCCCTTTCGATATAAGTAAAACCTTAGGTCGAAGGCCAAAACATACCCCTTCGAAACCCTTCATAATAAACCTTTCGAAACCATTGAAAAACACCACCTTCGAATGCTTTTAAACCTTAGACATCCTACCTTTAAAACACTTAACATTGTATTTTGAAAACATTAGAGACCTTCCTTTTAAACCTTTCGAAACCATCGGGAACCACCCCTTCAAAACTTCATCTAGACCTTTCGAAAGCATTAAAATCTTTTGTAAACATCAAACTTTTTGAAAGCATTTGGGTTTAAGTAAAACATGTGGAAACCTTTCGAAACCATTTAAAAACCTTTTCTTTTGAAACCCTTGGGTTCTACCTTCAACAGAACAAAAGTGTCATAAAACATCTAAGTCGAAAGCACTCTTTCGAAAGCAATTCCTAAGTAAAGAAGTGATGGTGTCAAAACCAACCCTTCGAAAGCATAGGAGAAGTGGCAAAGCTTTAAAGACAAAGTATCGTTATCAAAACCATTTGCTTCGAAAGGTTGAAAGCGAAAGCAAGGGGTTTCGGCCCCTTCGAAAGCATTTACTTAAAACAAAAGGCGCACACTCATTCAAAAACATTCCATAAATCAATTTGATCCAGTCGAAAGCAACCAAGTCGAAAGCATTACTTTCAAAAGCGAAGCAGATGCATTTTCATTTGTAAGTAAAGTAGCACTTCGGCCCCATCAGAACCCCTTGTTTCGACCCGGTACCTTCCGCCTATATTCAATTCACTGTGTACTAAATCGTTGACACTATATGCATTGGTTTTGATTGTGATGGAGGCGGGAGTACCCAGTTGGAAGCTAGGTGCCGAAAATGATTAAACATGTAAAAAGCATGTAAAATATGATTTTTAGCTTTTAAAGTAATCTTTCCAATTAACCTACCTTGTTTTTCAAAATGTTATTGGTTTCTAGTTTTCTTTTCTAAACATTCTTCCAAGATTTCAGAAATAAACAATTTAAATTATTTACAAAACACCTCTTCTCCTTTTATGAATATATAAAACACTTAAGTCCCATACCTTAAATTACATATTCATGACAACACTTAGGAAAATTTTACAAAAATTCCTATAAATCATTTTTAATATGTTTTCGAATATATATAAATTCAGACCCAAAACATATAATTTAGCCGTAAATTTTTTTAAACCCAAATATCCATTTTCCTCACTAGAAAATTAATATAAAATCCACATTAATTATGAAAATTATGAAAATTGAAACCCGTCTCTAAAATATCAATTCTGATTAAATCTATAATCGCATGGCATTTGGATGCCATTAATATGGTTTTCACATTAAAAATATCATAAAATCCATGTGAAATATCATAAATCATCAACAAGCATGTATATTTTTTTTTTCTGACAATCAAAACATGGAAAAACATTGCAAAATAATTCGGATTTAACCAAAAACAAAAAATAATAGAAAACATGAGATGTAGTCATTATTCCACTTAGCTTCGTGCTTAAGGAGTTTGAGATTTGAGAATGGATTAAGTTGATTTAGCTTCTTCCTTTTGCTTATCTTCTTCTTGTATCTTCTAATGGTGGCCGGCCTCTATATTTTGATTTTTGATAATGAACGTGTAGAATGAACACGGTTTAAGGGTTTAGGGTATCAGAATGCGACTTTTCCTATTTTCCCCCTTATTTATCATCCCTTATCTATATTTTCTATTTCATTTTAATTTATTAACAAGGCACAGCTACCTCTTACTAATCACAAATCTCAATCCACTAATCATTACATTGTTTTATTTAATTTAACCAATTAAATATCCTAAATAATGTTATTAAAAATTAAGATCGTTACAAACTCCTCTTCGTAAAGAATTTCGTCTTCAAAATTACGATAAGATACACAACAAATCAATCAGAAAGGTAGAACATACCATCAAACAAATTAGGATAAGCGTCTCTAATTCTGCTCTTAGTTTCCCAAGTACAGTCTCTCTCATCGTCGCTCCCATGGACTTTAACTAATCCGACTATCTTGTTCCTTAGCCTCTTCTCATTTCTCGCAACTATACGAACTGGCATTCTAACTATAATCAAATTCGGCTCCACTACTAAGTCTTGTAACATAATCGGTGTCTTTGGATCTCGATTACACTTTCTTTGATGGGAAATATGAAAAACATCATGAACTCCTGCCAAACTGTTCTGTAAGTCTACCCTATATGCAAATTTCTCGATCCTCTCTATAATAGAAATGGTCTAACCAATCTTGGTGCCAATTTCCCCATCCTTCCAAGTCTGTTTACACCTTTCATCGATGATACCTTAATGAAAACATGATCTCCATTAGAGAACTCTAAGTCTTTCCGTCTTCTATCTGTATAACTCTTCTGCTTAGTTTACGCTTCCTTCATCCTATCTCGAATTAACTCAATCTTCTCTGCAGCTTCTCTAACTAAATCCGAACCAAGAACCAATCTATCCCTGGTCTCTAACCAACAAACTGGAGATTTGCATAGCCTTCCATAAAAAGCTTCAAACGATGCCATCCCTATACTAGCCTAATAATTTTTGTTATACGAAAACTCGACTAAGTGTAGATGGTTTTCCCATGATCCTCTAAAATCTAACACACAAGCTCATAACAAATCATCCAAGACTTTGTTAACCCTTTCTGTTTTCCCATCAGTCTGTGGATGGCAAGTGGTACTTATCTTGGGCTTGGTACCTAAGGTATCCTACAGACTCTACCAAAACTCGCCAGTGAATAATGAATCTCAATCACTTATGATACTACTAGGAATTCCATGAAGTCTATCGATATTCTTCAAAAATAACTTAGCTAAAACACGTGCCGTCCTAGTTGACTTAACTGGAATGAAATGGGCACTCTTAGTCAACTTATCCATTATAACTCATATACTTTCATTTCCTCTATTTAAGCATGGCAACCTGTCTATAAAATCCATAGAAATAGAATCCCTCTTCCAAACTGAAGTATCTAATGGCTGAAGCAACCCACTTGACTTCTGATGTTTCGTCTTTACCTGTTGGCAGTTCAAAAATAGCTTTATCTATAAGCCTACATCCCTCTTCATTCCTTCCCAGAAGAGATTCCTCTTCATGTCCACATGCATTTTAGTTTCCCTCGGGTGAATAGCGAACTTTGAATAATGGCATTCCTCCGAAACCTCTTTCCTTATGTCTTCAACATTTGAAACACACAACCATCCTTTCTTTCTCAACCACTCATTCTGGTCAAGACTGAAATCTTTCTGGTCATCGCTCTCTGTTCCATCCCTTAACCTTCTAATCCGTTTAACCAGTAATGGATCCTCTTTCTACTTAGAAGCAATGTTTTCGGTTATCACTAGTTAAACTTCTGAACACGACAACATAGCAGCCTTCTTACTAGATCTAGCTTTAGATCTCCACTATACCCTACAAGTCGTCAACAGTTCCAAATCTTTCCACTCAACTATCATTGCCAACACTGCATTCTGATGCTTTCTGCTAAGTGCATCTACAACCTTATACCTTTTCCTAGTATGTACTCAATTCTGAAATCATAAGTGGCTAAGAATTATAACCACCTCTGCTGTCTCATATTCAACTCCTTCTGAGGAAATAAATACTTTAATGACTTTTGATCCGTATGTTACTTAAATCTTTCTCGCAATAGGTAATGTCTCCACACCTTCAATGCAAAAGTCACCGTAGATAATTTCAAATCGTGCGTTGGATATCTAACCTTATGCGGTCTAAGCTATCGGGAAGCATAGGCAATCACTTTACCTCTCTTCATTAACATAGCTCCTAATCCAGTTCCACACGCATCTGTATATACTACCGAATCCTGATTCCCTTCTGGAACAACTAGTACCGGTGCATGAGTCAATAAATGTTTCAAGCTCTGGAATGCTTCCTCACACAAAACAAACATCAAACTAACTCCCTTTCGGAACAATTAGTATAGGTACACAACAAACATCAAACAACAATAGACAATAGCAAGCAATCCATAAACAACAATCCACCAACAAACAAAATAACGAAATATACTAAAGAGTTTATACCAATACACTAAGTGACCAAAAATAATAAAAAAGTGCTTGTCAAATCATACTCCCATGAGTCTGTTCGACTCCCAAGATGGACCAAATGTTTAATGGTATAACTCCTTTCGTGAACACAACACATGAAAGACTATTACACCTCCCGCCATGAAAAGAAAAAGTTACATGAAATGTAGGATCATCGAACGCTCTCGTTTAGCGTTGGCAAGTATCATGGGCAGCCTCTCGATCCCTATACACCTTGCTTTCAATACCAAAGTTGTTATCATACCGACGAAGAATGGCATAGGTGGAAGGAGCAGCAAGCAGTTGATGCCTACAATGCAGACAAAGAGGGAGAAAGAAAGAGAAATAGAGAGGAAGAAGAGAGAGGTAGAAGAAGAGTTGTCTCGTGATCCCACGAAATGCCAAAGAGACTTTCTGAGTATCATGGCCCCTCTTTTCGTTACTACTGCTACACTTCGAAGCCCAAACATCTTCACAACAAGAAGTCCCTACTTCGCGCACTCGAGCTACAGTAATTCTGTTTACTTCTAATCGAGTCTCTGCTCCCTCGTTTACCCTTCAGGGTGCTCCTCCATGCCTACATGCCATATTCCCTAAGCTCTTTTGCTAGAGGGTGAAGTTCAACCAGGACATTGAGGATATTCCAAAGTAACGGCAAATCGGGATGTTCGAAACGTCTAAAAGCACGTCAACGAAGAATACAAGTGGAAAAGCAATGCCAAGCCCTCTCTAACGTAAATATAATCAATTATACTTACATCAAGTCCTTTGACTTCGAGAGGAGGAGCATGAACGGATCATCAAGAATAAGGAGGAGGACTTGTTTAAGGTCACAAGAGAGAGGGATGCAACCCTTCAAGCCAAAGTCAATTCTGATAGCTTGATGGAAGAAATGACGCTGGCTCATGATTATGCCGAAATAGTGATGCAAAATAACTTAAAGATTACCTACGAAGATGGGGCTGAACTGAAGAAGCAAGTTAAAGAGAAGGACCGGGTCCTTACTCAAAAGGTCAAAATTATATAAACCATGGATCAGACTATCTCGGAACAGCTAGACAAACTTTAAATCTTCGAGATGAAAATCATAAACTCTGTAAAAGAGAACAGAAGCTAGTAGATGATTTTGAGCACCTATCGACTGAAAATCTTGGCAATGATACCGAGCTTGCAGTTTCTTAATAGGAACTTAAAAAACATTAGGAGGTGAACTTAAATGACAATTTCTAACACTTCTATGCTAGTGTCTCACGAATCTATGACTGCCACAACATCCGGACTCAACGACTCAAAGTATGATTCATATAGTTATATATTTTAACAGGAGTCATCAAATATGTATATAGAGTCTAGTTTAGTGCTTTGTTATAATCTTTCCTCAAGAATCATCATTCACATTCAAATAAACTTGCATGCATATTTTAATCAAGATCAAGTTTTCAAAAAACGCATGGAGCGAGGCTCAAACCCGGGTCACTAGTTTAGAAGGCAAGTGCTCTAACCAAATGAGCTGTGGTGATTTTTAATTATCAACGGAATTCAGTCGACTGAACAAAATCAACCAGTCGACTGAATATCTATAAAATAGCTTATTGAACTTTTGCACATATGTATACACGTTTATATTTTCAAATTCAATCGACTGACCATGCTCAGTACATAGATATGCACTGTTTTTTTACTATCTTTGAATATTAAGTCGACTGATCAATTTTTCTCAATCGACTGACATGGTTCCAACTGCTACTTTTTGAAAAGACGCTTCCATTTCGAATAGCCTTCTTCCTCATGAAGAGTTGCAGCCATTGATATTCGTTGAGAACTCTTCACCAGCAGTTGCAACTCCTTAACTACATATATGTACGAATTTCAAGATCAAATTACTTCACTTACTTGCTTATACTTGAATCATATTTTCTGAATCAATTACTCTCTTGAATTCATACATTCATTGCTTATAATCAGAATTCTATATTTCTAAAGCAATTTGAAACTTCCTAATCTTCATATACACACAACTATACACATTATACTTGAGGAATAGATTATAGGGACGGTGTACTACAAGTGAAAAATATGTGTTATTAGAACACACAAGGTTAAGACAATCTACTTTGTAATCAAAGTCTTGTTCGACTTAGGCGGTAAAGTCCTGTTTGGTTGCTCAGGTGGTAAAATCTTGTTCTGTTGCTCAGGTGGTAAAGTCCTGTTCGGTTGTTCAAGCGTTAAAAGTCCTCTTCAGTTGTTGAGGCGGAAAAATCCTGATCGGTTGCTCAGGTGTTGTATACCTATTCCTTCGGGTTAAGTGATGGGTTATTCAGAGAAGTTCCAGAGGGAAGTCTGGGACGTAGTACGGGAAGTTCAAACCAGTATAAAAACTCCCGATATGCTTATTGTTATTTACTTTACTATTATTATCTGTTTCCGCATTAAGATTATAATTCAATCCGTATCACACGATCCAAAGTGATAACTAGCTACACAATAGTCACTTTCATTTGGTATCAGAGCCTAGGATTCTAGAGATCGTAACAACATCCTGGAATAAATGGATAGAAAGAGATCTAGTCGAGGCAATAAGAAGAGGAAGAGAAATAAAGAAAATCAAAGGAGCAAACAAACAAATGCTTCATGGCTAAACTCAAATCTCAATCGGTATGCTTAAATTCTTTATATAAAGATCTTCTATTAGCACATGACGAATTATTAAAGGATTGTAAAACTTTGAATAAAGTTAATAGAATTGCTTTAGCTAGGTTAAAAGATTGTGAGCAAGAACTTTCCAATTTAAAAGAGGAAAATAAATTTTGATAAAACAAACTAAATGTTTTGAAAATACCATAGAAGAACTTATTTTTGCAAAAAGATTTTCTACAAAAAGAAAATGAGCAGCTAGAAGATAAAAACAATGATTTTTTGGAGGAAATCAACATTTTGCAAAATAAAAATACTATTTTGGAAAATTCTTTAAATAATTCTAGTTCGTTAATTTTGTCTCTTGAAAAAGAGAATGAAGCTTTAATTAAAAAGAATCTAGAATTATCTAAAGAATGTGAAATTTTAAAGTTAATAATTATATTTTAAAAAAAGAATTTTGTGATTTTAAAGAAAATTTTGAAAGATTGAATACAAAAATCACAAATTTTAACAAAGTTAAAGATAACTTATCTTCCTTAGTTACAAATTAAAAATCTCACGATGATAAAAGCGGTTTTGGCTATAAACAAGCTAAAAGTAAGAATAGTACGATAAGCATTCTTGTATAGTAATTTTAGTGCTAGTACTAGTAACCAAGATAGTTTAAACCATTTATAGTCATAAAAGTACTTTGTTTAGAAATGATAGAAATTATTCTTTAAGTACTAAGCTAATGACTAATAGTATTAAGATATGGATTCATCTAATTTGATTGATCATGATAAACAACTTTATACTAGCAACTATTATAAGAATGTGATTTGTAATGAAAACTATATCTATAAAGGTTCAACCACATCCAAATGGGTATGGTTTCCTAAAAATAGGAAATTATAAGAACCTTGGGTATCACATGCTTTAAATGTTAATTTTTTTTGACACCTTACATTATAAGTAGTAGTTATTTTGTTATATATTGTTCTATGGCCACACTTATGTGAAATATAATTTATGTCATCATATAAACTCTCCTTTTTGTCGATGACAAAGGGGGAGAAAGATGTTGCTCTAACGCTATTTGCAGGAATAAACGATGCAAGCATAGATTAAGGGGGAGAAAAGATTAATTATTTACATGAATATATAGCATAGATTCAAGGGAGAAATCTATAGCACAATTGCAGGAATATATTCTAGAGGAGAGATAAGTCAACAAAGCTTGTCGAAGATTCATCCGTAGCAAATGGAGTTGTCATCATCAAAAAGGGAGAGAATATTAGATCATAGGTTTTGATTGCTGACATGAAACAACAATTCACGAATCTACGACTATGACAACATCCAAACTAAATGACTTAAAGTATGGTTCATATGGTTATATATTTTAACAGGAGTCATCAAATATGTATATAGAGTCTAGTTTAGTGCTTTGTTAAAATCTTTCCTCAATAATCATCATTCACATTCAAATAAACTTGCATGTATATTTTGATCAAAATCAAGTTTTCAAAAAATGCATGGAGCGAGAATATTAGATCATAGGTTTTGATTGCTGACATGAAACAACAATTCACGAATCTACGACTATGACAACATCCAAACTAAATGACTTAAAGTATGGTTCATACGGTTATATATTTTAACAGGAGTCATCAAATATGTATATAGAGTCTAGTTTAGTGCTTTGTTAAAATCTTTCCTCAATAATCATCATTCACATTCAAATAAACTTGCATGTATATTTTGATCAAAATCAAGTTTTCAAAAAATGCGTGGAGCGGGGCTCGAACCCGGGTCACTAGTTTAGAAGGCAAGTGCTCTTACCAAATGAGCTATGGTGATTTTTAATTATCAATAAAATTCAGTCGACTGAACAAAATCGGCCAGTCGATTGAATACTATAAAACAGCCTATTGAACTTGTGCACATATGTATACATGTATATATTTTCAAATTCAATCGACTGACCAAAAACAGCCGGTCGACTAAACCATGCTCAATACACATATATGCACTGTTTTTTTACTATCTTTGAATATTCAGTTGACTAATCGATTTTGCTCAGTCGACTGACCTGGTTCCAACTGCTATTTTTTGGTAAGACACTTCCTTTTCGAATAGCCTTCTTCCTCGTGAAGAGTTGCAGCCTTTGCTATTCGTTGAGAACTCTTCGCCTATAGTTACAACTCCATAACTACTATATATATACGAATTTCAAGATCAAATTACTTCACTTACTTGCTTATAATTGAATCATATTTTCTGAATTAACTACTCTCTTGAATTCATTCATTCATTGCTTACAATCAAAATTCCATATTTCTAAAGCAATTTGAAACTTCCTAATCCTCATATATACACATAATACTTGAGGAAAAGATTATAGGAAGGGTGTACTACGAGTGACAAATCCGTGTTATTAGAACACATAAGGTCAAGACAATCTACTTTGTAATCAAAGTCATATTCGGTTGCTCAGGTGGTAAAGTCCTATTCTGTTACTTAGGCGGTAAAAGTCATCTTCGGTTGTTGAGGCAAAAAATTCATGATCGGTTGCTCAGGTGTTGTATACCTATTCCTCCGGATTAAGTGAGGGGTTATTGAGAGAAATTCCACAGGGAAGTCTAGGACTGGATGTAGAATGGGAAGTTCTAACCAGTTTAAAACTCCTGGTCTAGAATGGGACGTAGAATGGGAAGTTCACATCAGAAATTTCAATCTGGTATTGGTACTAATGCCCTGGCTATTGACTATATTGAAAATGGTGTTTTGGTGCTGCCTTATTCCAGTAACCAAACTGTTAGAACATTATGGAATCAATATGCTGCAAACAAGTATGTTCTTCAAGACCATGATTCTGTTCATTGGAATGGCAAAGCTCACTCTATATCCTG
This sequence comes from Allium cepa, assembly GCA_030765085.1. Lineage (NCBI taxonomy): Eukaryota > Viridiplantae > Streptophyta > Magnoliopsida > Asparagales > Amaryllidaceae > Allium > Allium cepa. The sequence goes on from CM060929.1 coordinate 782,475,335, forward strand.
TATATATGATGCTCTTATAGGTATATATTCTATGCTTAGTTGTAAGTGGCACAAGGTTACTTGGGTTAACAAATCTTTAAGCAGTGACAACCTGATGCATTGGAAAGTTAGGAACAAGGCTCTGTTAATTAGAGATAAGTTGCTTGGTTTTGTTATGTCTGTTCCTTCAATCTGTGTACTATGCAATATTCATGATGAAAGTACCCAACATCTGTTCTTTGAATGTCCATATGTTCTACATCTCTAGAGCAATATGTTGAGTAAATTGGGGATGGTTGCTGTTCCTCTTGATTCAGCTGAACAATGGGTTTTGATAGAGAATGCTACTAAGTGGAAAGAAGAGAGAAACTTTCCTTTCTTCTTCATTTTAAAAAAATTAATGAAATCAATTTGGTATGAAAGGAATAGGAGGAATTTTGATGGATCTTTGAGGAGTCATGAAGTTTTATAGGCTGTCTTCAGGCATGATATTCTAATGGGTATGAGAACAAGTGTGCATGCATTTCTTGAGTGTCAGATTGAGCCATGAATCTCTTAGTGCAATCTGTTATCTACATTTGTTAATTTTCTTTTTTTTCTTTCTGTTCTTAGTTTCTCTTGTGTGCTTGTCTCTTCTCTTAATTGTTGTATCTTTGTTTCTCCTTTCTTTTTAATAAATCTAGTAGGGGTCCAGATTAACCCCGCTTGCTCTGCAAAAAAAAACTCCTGGTGTGCTTATTCTTATTTACTTTACTATTACTATTTGTTTTCGCATTTAGATTATAATTCATTCCATATTACACGATCCTAAGTGATAACTAGCTACACAGTAGTCACTTTCATTGATTGCTGACATGAAACAATAGTGTCATCATGAATAAAAATCTAATGTGGTTGGCAAATGACTATCCTGAAACTCTTATTAAGCTTGGGTGGAAGTTCTATGTTGGGCCATGCGGTGCGGAGGTAATCATTCTGGGGAAGAGTCGATGTCTACGTATCTTGATGTTGAGGATACAGAATTACTTGTTATTGAAAGGCCATCCTAGCTGAGGAGGATGCCAATAATCTTACTGCTGCCACTGTCGAAGCTCTCACCGGCATAAGCTCATTGGGTTAGCATCTAGTGTCCACTCGAAAATATAGAGAGACGATAATGATTATTCCCACTTCCATGGGGTTTAGCTCTGAAAGCGCCCATGTGACTCCAATTTCTATAGCAGTTACTTCTTATAATCCTTACTTTCCTTCCTCTATGGGTCAAATGAAAGTGCACGGGACTAAAAGGGGGACTTCATGGTTTCTTTTAAGGATTGAAGCCCAAGCTTAGGTATATCTCTTGTTTCACCAGTCTTCGAGAAGCTCAGTTCTCTTGTAAATCCGTCATTAAACTTTATCATTATGTTTGCCAACTTGTAGGTCAACCGCACCTTCCTTCTCCGCTACCACCTACTCAGGATTTAGGAACTGAAACAATCTTTGCAGCTTCGACTTCTTTTTCTATGGGACTTGTTGCTCCGGTCTCGACTTCTACTTTGGGCTTATTTCTAATTCCCAAAAGGCCGTTATAACACCCCTAATTTTAAGTAGCATTATTCAGGAGATTTAATTCTATGAATTAAATAGAATAATATAGAGGTTAGAGTGACAAGAGAATTAAGATTTGGAAACTAATTAGGGTCGTCCTTAACTAATGGATTTATTAGTGTAGTTTATAAATTAGAAAATTAAGAAAATAAGGAAAAGAAAAGTGGGAATTATCGTATACCATAAACCCTAAACCCCTTACGTCATTCTCATTCACATTTTCATAAACCAAAAACAAAAATAATGAGAGTTGAAGGTCATCCATAACCCAAAGAAGAAGAAGAGCATAAAATCCATTTAGAGGCTAAGGTTTAAGCTAAGAAGATTAAAGCAAGAACAAATTACAAGTTCCTTAACCAAACAATGTGAATAATGATCTAAACCACCTCATATAAGTCATCTTGAATGCTTTAATTCGGATTTGAGGTTTAAAACCATTTGACTGGTTGAATGATGATATATTTTGATTTAAATGCCATGTTATAATCTAAACAAGGATTTTGTGGAACAACAAAGTTCGGTTTTAAGGATTAAATTTTTCCAAATTATTTCCAAATGCTATGAATTTTGAATATGTTGTGAAAAACATTATTTTAAAGATGAGTTTAAATTTTCGTAATATTCCAAGCCATGGATAATTTATTATGAATTTTTGAGTGGAGTAAATGGATATTTTGGGTCTTAATTAGTTCAAGGAATAAATTAATTATTTTCGGGGCTGCAATTAATATATGTTAGAAAACATGTTTAATGTGAATTATGGTGATTTTTGGGGATTTTTCCTATATTCTTTGCTAAGGTAAATAAATTAACCGTGCTAAAGGGGCTTAATTGTTATTTAAGATTTTAGGCTATTTTGTTAAGCATAAAGTGCTTCAAATATTTTAAATTAATGTGTGCAACGGTTTTTCAATGGAGTATATGACAAATATTTCATAGCCAATGAAATTATGAGAAATATTAATGGTTAGGTAAAAAGAAATTACTTCAAAAAGAATATTTTCAGTTTTATATTGAATTACAACTTCGCCACTTTCATTTGCTTGCTTTCACTATACTCATTGAACCTTTCACACTTAATCGAAACCAATGGACATGGTATCAAGCACTTGGTACGTAGTGTATTGGAGAAAGGCAGAAGGAAAGGATGGTGTCGAAGGCATTCTTACAAAAGGGTTGAAGTTGCTTTTATTTGCTTTTGAACCCCTTCGATACCCTAGCCGCCGCATTAAAACATTTGCCTTAGTAAGAGACTGCTTTTATAACTTTTTAAATCAATGAATTCGAAGTGTAGGGTTTCAAATCGATACCCTTCCGCAATTATTGAAGCCACTTTTTTTTCAACTCTTACTTGCGAAAGGGTAGGTGCCGCTTCCATATCGTTTGACATGATTGAAATTGATTAAACACTTTTTACTCGAACCCAATGCTTTCGAAAGGTATGTTTTGATACTTTCGAAAGGAATGTTTTTTATGCTTTCAAAAGGTATATTATTGATGCTTTAGAATGGTATGTTTTTAGTGTTTAAAAAGGCATGTTTTTAAGTGTTTCGATAGGAATGTTTCCAAGTGTTCAAAAGATATATTTCGTGGTTGCGAAAGAGGATGTCTAAAACTTTAAGTAATGAATTCGAAAGGTCTCCCGCTAAATTAAAGTGATGAAAGGGGCATAGCAGCTTGTATTTAACCCATTAGTTAAATGGAAAGGGACAGAGGGCTTATTTGCTCTATGAAGTCGAAAGGGAGAATGACGGAGGTAACTCATGATGTCACAATGATCCAAAGGATACAGTTGAAAGCCTTAGTTTTCAAATTTGAGAACTCAATCTCATTATGAAAGTAAATACATGGCAATGTAAAAGAGTTTCAAATGGAATTTAATTTTGAAATTTTAGAGGAAGCTTTCCTTGCTAAAGACAGTGGGTTAAGGGTACTAAGCAAATTTCATTAGAAATGAATACATGGAATTAAACCATGAATGTTTTATTGTTGTGTTATTCGATCAATTATCATTAAAGCTTGTGTAATTATATTCACTTCATTTATAACCCATAACTGCATCTTGGAGTGTTAATGATAGAATAACAGGCTACATTGACCCAGTAGTGAATATACGTTGAATTTAACTCCTATGAGAGTAGAATTGCATCCAAGAGGTTTGATAGACCAGAATATAGGATGCACAAGACTGATCGAAGGATTATTGGTTTAGAACGGCTCCTAGTCAGCCCATAAAAATTATTTTACGGAAATTGTTATTGGGAGGGGTTAATATGTTCTTAATGATCCCATGAAAACTATGTCCGAAATAAGTTATTGAAAGAGATCCGTAGGTTCATAGCCAACCCATGAAAACTATGATATGAGAATTATTATTGGTAGAAACCAATAGGCTCATAGTGATCCCATGAAAACTATCATTGGATAATGGTATTGGTAGAAACCAATAGTTTTGTAGTGATCCCATGAAAACTGTGAAAGTGGATATGAATTCCATAAAGAATTGATCAGGTTATTAGTCGGCCCATGAAAACTAATTGGTTAATAGTGACCCTAGAAACTATAAATTATGATAGATAGTCAGGTGAATGGGGATGGGAAGCCCATAGCATATTTCATGTTTGTATACCATCATCATACATTTTATTATGTTTCTCATAACCATTATGGATTGAGGTGCACAGTATATGGTTAGTATAATTGGGTTATGGTACTGTTGAGGGGAAAACCCGTTCCGCTAAGCGGCGTGGTCTCCCTAGATATCTATATGGTTCGAGATGGTAGGTTATTGTGCACACTTTTTGTCTGACTCGAATATTATGTTTTCCTCTTAAAATCTCAGTTAATCAATTGATTTTGAATAGTTTGAGAGTTAAGGTTTTCAGATTTTCCTTTAGATGAACAAGCTTTTAGAGACATGCAGGAGGCAAGCTTGCTATTCGAAGTTCTTTGGGTTTAATGCCGTCGTGAAATTTGGATATAATGGTAAATTTACGTAGTGCCTATATTTTGACTCTGAGAAACCAAGGGGGCATCTTCATATGTCGCACTTGGAGTAATTTATAATAATTATGTTTCTCTAAACGTGGTTTACGAATTGGGATTATGTAATGAATCTGAAATGCTATTTGAAATAAAATGAGAAAATTGTCTTAAAATTAAGTTTAATATTTTTCATCTCCGTGTGTTCCTGGTATATCAATGTATCTAACATTACCGTATTTTATTAACCAAAAATAAAAACTGTAGATGGCTGCAACATCTGTAGCGGCTAGTTTTAGGCCTCCAAATGGGGATGTTACATGTTGGTCTCAGAGCATAAGTTTATGTAAGTTTAAAAGAAATTTGAACTTAATTTTTTTTCAAAACATAACCCAATGAATTGGAAAATGAGACCGGGTTTTGGGTTTAAGCTATAGTAACGTACTTGCATTTGTTATATATATATATATATATATATATATATATATATATATATATATATATATATATGAGTATGTATTCCCCTTTTTTTTAGACCTTTCTTCTGTTTCTTACTAAGGCTTGTTTGCAGATATACGAGAAAGGAAGATATGGAGGTAGCAAATGGAAGAGGAAATCTAGGTGGAGGAAGCACCACAGCTAATGGAAATGCTTGACCCAATACTAGGAGGAATCCATGTCAGTAGGAAAATGCTAACCCAAACACACATGCTAATGTAAGTGCTAGAACTTCTCTAGTAGATATGGGGATGATATATCAGTTCTTCGTCAATTTGATGCAAGCTGGAGCAGATGTAGGAGTAGCTGGGGAAAATGCCATGAATGTTGGAGGAGCTAATCTTGTGGCCCCAGTTAGAAATAACTATGTCAAGCTAAGCAAAGATTGCACCAGTCTTGGTGGGAAACTGTTTTTGAGAACAGAGGATGCTATTGAAGTAGAAAATTGGTTATTTCATTATGAAAGAAATTTTGATGACTTGGGATTAGATGATGAGCCGAAGGGGAGACTTTTTTCTAGGAAGTTGCAGGGGGCAGCACTTTACTGGTGGAATGGAATTACCATAGGAGTTCCCGAGGAAGAGTTGACTTAGGCATGTTTCAAAGGAGATTCAAAGAGAGGTTTTGGTATGAAGTTTCCAAGTTGGTATTGCTGAGAAATTTCATGAACTTAGTGCAAGGTGAATTGTCAATGATTGAGTATGCTACAAATTTGATGAGTTGTCCAGATATGGATATGCTACCATTGACACCGTCATCAAAAGAAATGAGAAGTTTATTAAAGGGTTGAAGCCTGAGGGTGACTGCTACATCTATGTGATCAAAGTACAGTTGTAGTGAAAATGGCAATTTGAAATGAAGTGATGCTTTCTACTTTTAGGAAAAATAAGCAGGTTGAAGCCCAGGATTCTCAAGGCAAGAAGAGAAAATTCTTTAAGAAGAAAGGAGCTTAGAAAGAAGGAGCTGCAAAGAAAGGGAATTCCGATGTAGTTTTGCTACAAGTGCGACAAGAAAGTACATTTTACTCATAATGTCGAACTAGATAAGGGAAGAAGTTTGCAGATAAGAAAGGAGTGAAGTGCTTCAACTATGACTAGATCAGGAATTATAAAAATCAGTGCCCAGAACTAGTTAGAGCAGACAAGGGAAAAGTTTTTGCCTTGGAACCATCATCTTCTAGACCAAATGCTATTGAGAAGGGAAAGATTGTGATGGAAGGTACGATTTTGATTCATAATATACCGGTTAGGGTACAATTTGATACAGGTGCATAGCATTCGTTTATTTCTCAGTGTTTGGTAGATAACTTATGTCTAGAACGCTCATACAATGTCACTTCCTTAAGGGTTGCAAATCCTGTAGGAGAGTATGCAACTCTGGGGATGAGATGTGACAAGTTAGAACTTGATTTGTTAGGTCATAAGTTTACATGTAGTTTGTATGTTTTTGATTTCGTGTGCTTTGAGATCATTTTAGGTATGGATTGGTTAGATATGTATGATGCTAAGATATTTTTTAAGATAGGGAATATCGCTAAGACACCCTAATAGTCATAACCAAATTATATACTCGGTGCAGAATTTAGACTCAGGTGCTTGTGTTTGCTGAATGGAATGAAAGTAGAAGAACAATTAGATCAGGTATTGGTAGCAAAAGAGTTTGCAGATGTTTTTGAGCCAGCCAGCACTACCAACGAAGTGAACCATTGAGTTTCGGATAGATCTTGTGCCTGGAGCAGAACTTGTAAGTAGACCACCTAGCAAGATGACACCTACAGAGATGAAGGAATTAAAGGTGCGGCTAGTGGATTTATAAAGAAAGAATTTCATTAGACTAAGCAGTTCGCCTTGGGGAACGGCAGCGATGTTCGTGAAGAAACCAGATGAGTCGTTACGGATGTGTATCGACTATCGTAACTTGAATGAAAAGACGATCAAGAGTATGTATCCTTTGTCGAGAATCCATGATTTATTTGATCATTTGAGTGGAGGCGGAGTATTTTCCCAATTAAAGCTGCCGATAACTTTATGTCGGCTAAGAGTGGAAGAGGACAGTATTCCATCGACGGCGTTTCGAATTAGGTATGGTTCGTACGAGTGGTTAGTGATGCCATTCGGGTTAATGAATGTAACAACCCAAAATTTAAGCTATAATAAGTAATTAACAAATTAATTAAATAATAAAATAAGTTTGTAAAATTATCAAAATCAAGCTATCACAGTTGCACCAACGTGTCCGCGGCAATTTTCTGATCAATTTACATATAAAGTTTGTCAATATATAAGCTCAAACAAAGAAGATACGAAATAAAAAAGAAACAATATATGTATATCAAGCTATGGGAGTTGCACCAATGTGTCCATGGAGATTTTATGATCAATTTCTATATATAGTTTTTCAAAATTCGAGCTCAAGCAAAGAAGATACGAAATAAACAAGAAATGAATATATGTATATGTATATATATGTATATGTATACGTATATGTGTGTCTATATATATACATACATACATATATATATATATATAAGGTTAGGTCGACCCTAGGGTCGACCTTACCCATTGCTAGGTCGACCCTTAGCATTCCTGGTCGACACGAAGGTCGACCTGCCTCTGTATTTAGACGACATTTCATCCAGCTTCGTATATGACATGATTTTCAACTTCTCTCCAATCTTATGCGTTCACGCTTCCATCCGATGGTTCCAAACGAGCCTATGACGTCGTTGCACCAGATTTTATCTTCAAATCTAAGCCACGATCCTTAAACCACATTATAAATAAGACCCTAGGCCTAGCTATTTTTCTCATTCAGATGTTCTCCTATTTTGGTTCATTGCCTGAGGCTAGACCTTAAATAGAATATTTTTCTAAGGAGAAGATCTTTTTGATAAAAATATTTTACGATCTTGAAGTGAATCAAGGAAGACCAAGGAATAGGGCTAAGAACCATTGGTCAATGCTTTGTAATTATTTTAGATTTTTAAGTAACTTAAAATAATAGGGTTCTCAATAGTTATAGTTTTTCTGCAGTTTTGAGACGGTTTTTATATAAGTTATTTATAGAGAATTTTTAAAGTTCTTTTTAGTCTATTTTATTCAGCTATTTTTATTTAGCTATTTTATTTAGTTATTTGTATATTATTTACATCTGTTTTAAATTAGAATTTAGTCATGCAAATGTTGGTTTCTTTTTATTCCTTTTTACACGAATATAACATTAAAAAGCAAATAATTCACAAATGTGGATTAAATAGAAACAAACATTAAATTTATAGAAATTAGATGTAAAATAGGGAAACCCTGTAATAAAAAGAAGATAGACTAAAATAAGCAAATTACATAGGTTATAATTAGAGATAACAGAAGAGGCTTATTTTAAGACTTTTAATCAAGTTAATGAGAAAATATAGTAGAGATAACAGAAAAGGCTTAGTTTAAAGACTTATAATTAAGTTGATAAGCAAATATAGCAGAGATAATAGAAAAAGCTTATTTTAAAGACTTACAATTAAGTTAATAAGCAAATATAGCAGAGATAACGGAAATGGCTTATTTTAAAGATTAGATTAAATTAATAACAAAATAGAGTAGAAATAATAGAAGAGGCTTATGTTAAAAATTCACACTAAGTTAATAAGCAAGAATAGAAATAGGGCCCGTACCAACAACATTCCCTTTCAGATTAGCACTGATGGTCTCACAACAGATTAGGTGAGGTTGGGAAAGACCCTTTCGGACTAGGGATGTTGGTTTCACAATAGTTAGGTGAGGCTTGGACATGCTAACTAGGATGAATAAGTGGCCAATAGATAGGGGCTCAACTCGGGGATTTGGGCAAGGGGTGCAACTAGATTTTGTTAATTAGGACCCGCACTAACAGCATTCCCTTTCAAACTACTACTGATGGTCTCACAAAACACTTAGGTGAGGCTAGGCAGGACCATTTCATACTAGAACTGATAGTCTCAAAACAGATTAGGTAAGGCTGGGCACGCTTATGCTGACAGGATGAGTAGGAGGTCATAAGAGGGGGGCGAGCATACGGCATCGATTAGGGTTGTAATTCACTACTGCATTTCAAGCGCTAAACATGTGTCTTTCGCTTTGGGACCCACAGGATGGGTCTAGCTCACAGTGGCACAAAAAAGATAGAAGGCCGATCTACGGATGGAATTAGGATTTCAGCCAAATTAAAATAGGATTAGGATTTTAGCCTAATCACAACAATCTAAGACATGTGCAAACAATCCAAAGAATCAAAACAACCAAAGCAAACAGTTAAACAGTATTTATCCCAGTTTTATCCTTTCTCTGTTTCGTTTTTATACTAGAACGGTTGCTAAGTCTATTATCTTTATCTTCTTAAAAATGATAGTAACTAGTTTCACTCACTAGACTTATAGTCTGATCCACTCCTCTGTTTCCACTTTTCCCCCTATAGGCCAACAGAGGCAAGGATAGTTGATTCAGATTTCTTGGAGATACATATCGGATTAGAAAATCGTTGATATATTTCAAATTAAAATTTAACCGCAAGCGCACGGCGTACAAAAGTTAGTACGTGGCGAGTACGGGTCGATTCGTTGGGAATTATTAGGAGTCAAAAATCTATTCAATCAAATTATAACAAATGGAGAGGAAATTATTAACTACAAGAAAATGAAGCTAAAGCTAGAATTAAAATGAGATTGAAAACTATGAGATTAGAGAAAAATTTAGTGGCAAATCCACTCTCATATTTTTTCTATAAATCAACAAACAAATAATTTATGATCTCTATTTTTAATATTAAGTGAAATAATTATTGCATTTATCATAAGTATGGTTTATTTATGTTATTGATTAACATAACTTAAACCATCAAACTACAATGCAACAAATAAACCACTTACAAATTCTTAATGAAAATGAAGCCAAAGGAAAAACTATTTTAAGTATGATCTATTTACTATTGTAATTAGTAATATAGATCATCAAATTTTGTTTTTACTTTAATTTCAAAATCAAAAATCAATTAGCAAATGATGATGTAAATTGTGTTTATGTTAAATAAGAATAGCTCATTTGTAAATGCAACATAAGCTATCAAACTCACTTGTATAAACTTACATCAAAATCTACTCTCATGAAGCACAAATAAAAGAGACCATAAATCATAGAAATGTTGAAATTACATAAAATTAGAGAGCTCCATTAATCCTAAATTAAAGGGGTTTAGCTACTCATTTGTGTTATCAAATCAACACTTGTAAATTTCAACATGAAAAAGCACAGAAATGAAACTAAGCAAAGGAATAAAAAGGGATTAACTAATAACTACTTGCATAAAAATTAAAGCTACACTACTTGCATGAATGTAAATCTAAGCTATAAACATGAAATGAAAGCAAGCATAGAAATAAACATTAACATAGAAGTAAATAAATGCATGTAGAAAAGAAAAGAGAAAGAGGCTTGGAAGAAATTTTTATTCCATGAAACATTGGGTTTACAACTTGCTTGCTAATTTTCCTTAGTAAAATAAAAGAGTAGGAAGATATTTACATGTACATAAGATGGCTATTTATACATGCATAAAACCCTAATTCAACTTTTAGGGTGCTTCCCAAAATTCCCTTTAGAAAGTGTGGCCTCCAAGTAACCATTAGCCACTAATTAATCCATCGTTAAATATGCATGAAGCTTTAACCTCCACTTAGTTGTCTGTTAGCTTGTAATTGTAGATTTAGGTAAGTGGGTGGGGTGCTCCATGATCACGAGCTTGAATTATTTCCCTCTTCATTCCTTTGTATTCATTTGTGCATGCATATATCTTCATAGATCCCTCTTCCATCTACATCCAAATTCCTATAGAAATCATAAAAAATGTCCAATTAAAAATTCTCAAATTGACACATGCACAAAAATGACCATTTTGCCCCTGAATGGAGATGAATATATAATGATTGGACAATAATTGAATTTTGGTTTAAATATATGAAAATGCCCAAATATGATATTTATTTAAATAAAAATAGATAAAATATGGATGTAAATATATGTTGCACATCAATACATTCCCAGAGTTCTTCATGTATTATTATTCTTTATTTCAGTTCTCTTTTCATTTGGCTTTTGATGTACTGGTACTTTGTGAGAGCGAAGATTTTCTTACGTACTCTGAGGATGTGACTGAGATTATATTTTTCATAAGACATGTGTATTTGGTACTTGAGACATACTGTTTTATGACATAATTTTACGAAGTTTATTTTGAATAACAAGTCATTATTTAAATGTTTCCGCTGTTATTATTTATTTGTCTTGTGAATCTTAGTCTCTGTAATATTTTAGCTATACCTATAATGCACCATATCCTTTAGTGTGCCCTTTTCGGGTATACTAAGGGTGTAGGATGTTTCACTTTGTATCAGAGCCTAAGGTTACCGGATTCCTAAAAACATGTTTAAAAGTAAAGTATTTTTAAAAGATAACATGTTTTAAAAGTATTTTATTCGAGAAAGAAACTCTTACCAATAGTTTCCAAGTATAAAAGAGTTGTATAAAAATTCCCTCAAAGTCTAGTTCAACCTTCTTCGATTCTTTCGAGCCTAAATTTTATTTTCTTTGCATAGTATGGCTGACTGGTTCTGTAGAGCTAGGATACCATAGGATACCAGAGGTACAAGAGCAAGCGCCCAATCTAACACCAGCGGGTGGAAATCCCATTAATCCACCTGCACCAGCCAATTTTTCTGAGCTATCCAAGGCCTTCGCTGGTTTAGGAGGCAAGATGTTTTTCGACATGGAGGATTTCGTGGAGGCACGAGCTTGGTTAAGGGATACGGAGCGGGTGTTTGGGCTGTTAGGATTAGAGGACTGACATAGAACTCAACTAGCATCTTGGCAGCTGAAGTAAGAGCTTAAAGAGGTTCCTAAATTAGAAAATTCTAAGAAGCAGTGATGGAAGAATAAGAAGGATAAAGACATAAGAAGGACCTCAAAAGCACCTAAGTTACAATTGTGGACAATCATGGATAAAGGACTGTAAGAAGGGCTCGATAAAGGGAAGGTGTTACAATTGTGGACAGCCTGGACACCTTAGTAGAGCTTGTCTTTTGAGGAAGGGGCAGGGAGCAAGTGCACCTAAGTGTATGTACAAGCTTTGGATGAAGCACCTTCTAGGAATGGACTAGATCGATGTAGGAAAGTCTCTGTAGAAGGTTTGATTTCTACTTTGGATTTTCCTGTTCGGACTCTTTTTGACTCCGGAGCGTAGCATTCTCTCATTTCTTTTTCCTTGGTCGATTGTTTGCACTTGGATATTTCTCTAGTAGCAGACACTATAATTATTTGAAACCCCATGGGAGGATCGACACATTTATCCATGATTTGTAGCGGTTTGAAATTTTTTATACTAGGCATAGAGTTTGATTGCGACGCCTATGTACTGGGATGTTCAGGATATGGGATGATTTTGGGTATGGATTGGCTATCCACTTATGGAGCGATATTAGACTGTGAGAGGAGAGTCATCAAAATAGAGACATGCAGCGGAAGGACTCTCGAGGTTTCTGGCGATCCATTGGGGCCAGTTATGTTAAGGTTCCTTTATTCTCTTGATTCATTACTAGGAGAGTTAGATTCCGTTCCAGTCTTTAGAGATTTCCCAGCCATTTTTGAGAAAGTTAGGGGACTGCCTCTAAGAGAGAGATCAAGCTTACGATCTATCTGAATGGCAATGCTAAGCTAGTGGCATTTCTCGTGAGACATATGACTCCTAGGGAGAGGAAGGAGTTAAGTAAGCTGATTGGTGAGCTAATGAAAAAAGCCTCATCAGACGGAGCATATCTGAGTGTGGAGCTCCTGTCGTCTTCGCTACAAAGGTGGATGGTTTACTTTGACTTTGCATAGACTATAGAGAATTGAATAAGCTCACGAAAAAGAACCGTTACCCACTTCCAAGGATAGATGATCTTTTCAATCAGTTGGTTGGCTCTTCGGTATTTTCTCAGCTTAATTTAGCCACCGGATTTCATCAAATTAGGGTCGCTGACGATAGCATTGATATAACAACATTTAGGACACTTGATGGATTCTTTGGGTGGTTGGTCATGCCATTTAGAATACCAACACCATAGTCTATTTTGTAGATTTGACGAGTCATGTTTTTCGAGATCTCCCCAATAAATTCATGGTAGTATAAGTGGGCGACATTTTGGTATTTTCCAAGAGTATGGAAGAGCATGATATTCATCTTGAGAAGGTTCATCACACACTTCGTGTTCATCAGTTGAAGGCAAAATTCTCAATATGTCACCTGTGGTGTAAGGAGGTGTGTTTCTTTTGGCATGTGGTCTCAAGAGAGGGTTTAGATATTGATCCTACTAAGGTGGTAGCAGTATAAGATTGGTAGGCCCCCAAGAATGCTATCGAAGTTAGAAGCTTCCTAGGTTTAGCTGCTTATTATAGGAAGTTTATTAGAAATTCGCTATGATTTCAACACCGCTTACATTCCTTACTAAGAAGAATGTGGCATTCGTGAGGAACATAGATTATGAGGATTCCTTTACGATGCTAAAGAGGGCCCTTACTAGTGCACCAGTTTTTGTTTTACCCAATGAAGCTAAGCCTTTTGCAGTATACATTGATGCATGCGGGACGGGTCTTGAGGCAGTATTGGTTGAAGAAGGAAGGGTAGTATGCTATAGAAGTAGACAATTCAGATTTCATGATAAAAACTACCCTACCCATAATTTGGAGTTAGCTACTATTGTTTTCGTGTTCAAGTCTGGATACATTACTTGCTAGGAGAGAGGTTTGAGCTTTTCACTGACCGAAAGTCATTGGAGTAACTATTCTCACAAAAGGATTTAAACTTGAGGCAGCAGCTATGGATGGAGTTTTTAGCATCATATGATTTTGAGATTGCCTATACACCTAGTAAGGGGAATGTAGTTGCGATTGTGTTAAGTAGGAAGAGAGCAATCTTTAGTCCAACGTTCGTAGACTAGAAAAGCCTAGGTTATTAGCCCTTTACGGACATTAACCCTAGGTTATTAGCAGCACTTGAGGTTAAGCTTACCATTATAGATTAGATTGGCTCAAGGCAGCGAGTGGATTCAAAGCTTATGGATATTCTAGAGAGAATTAGCAGAGGAGATGTCTCTAGACATCTCCAACACTATTCCATAGACAGTAAAGGGTGGCAAAGGAGAGACTGAAGACTTGTGGCCCCCACACTAGTGATTTGATGAGAGCTGTTCTTGAAGAAGCACACCATTCTCGAATGAATATTCATCTGGGTGGTGATAAGATGTATAAGAACATGAGGAGAGGGTATATTAGAGTGGCATAAAGAAGGATGTAGCAGAGTTTGTAGCTAAGTGTCATGTGTGCCAAAGAGTTAAGGCAGAGAAGCAGAAGCCCGGTGGATTGCTACATCCAATGGATGCACCCAAAAGGAAGTGGGATAGTGTTTCAATGGACTTCATAGATAGTTTACTCTGATCTAGGAAGGGGTATACCGGTATTTGGGTGATTTAGATTATTTGACTAAGAGAGGCCACTTCATTTCGGTAATGAGTAAGAGGACAACACCTTATTTAGCATCCTTGTATGTTTGTGAGATAGTCCAACTTCATGGAGTTCCCTCTAGCATAGAGAGCGATAGAGAACCTATCTTTACTAGCGAGTTTTGGAGGAGTATGCAAGAGGCTTTAGGGACACAACTTAGATTGAGTACGACCTATCATCTTCAGACGGATAGCCAAACGGAGAGAGTTAATAGAATTCTTAAGAATTTGTTGAGGATGTGCATTCTTAGTTTTGGAGGAATTTGTGAGGAGAATCTTCCTTTAGTGAAATTCGCTTATAATAATAATTTTCAAGCTAGCATTGGGATGGTACGTTTTGAAGCTCTTTATTGAAGATCTTGCAATTCGCTTTCGTGTTGGTTGGAATCCATCGAGGGATTGCTACTTGGTCCTAACATGGTTAGGGAGACTTAAGAAAAAATTGATTTGATTAGGAGGAGAATGAAGACGGCTCAAGATAGGCAGCAATATTTTGTAGATAAGCGAAGAAGGGATATTGAGTTTGAAGTTGGAGACTTGGTTTTCATTAAGGTATCTTGGCTAAGAAAGTTAGTGAGATTTGGATCAAGTGAGAAATTTGCTTCTAGATTTGTAGGCCCTTCCCCATTGTGGAAAGAGTAGGGAAGATGGCGTATCGGATAAAGCTATCGGAGTGGCTCGTAGGAGTTCATAATGTTTTTCATATTTCACACTTGATAAAGTGCTTACATGATTCAGTAGAGGTAGTGAAACCTAGTCAACTTGAAGAAGTTGAAGTGGAGAGAGAAGCATCGGTTCGTTGCATTCCTACTAAGATCGTTGGGAGTGATATCAAGAAGCTAATGAGTAAGGAAATACCTTTGGTTAAGCTGCAGTGGGGAGACAGCATTAAAGACGCTACGTGGGAGGCTGAAGAGAAAATACATATCTTTTATCTATATCTCTTTGTGGTATGTTTTGAATTTCCAATTTCCATCTTTAGTTTTGAATAGGTTCTTTCCTTTAGTATCCTTTGGGAGGGTAGATCTTAGGATTTAACCTATGGATGGTAGGACTAAATGTAAACATGTTACTAGAACATGTTATGTATGATGGACGCTAGTGGTTGTAAGTGTTTGCTAGTGGATGCTAATGGATGCATATATATACACTAGGCACTATTATCTCTTAGGGATCGACCTAACTTGGTCACTAAAGAATATGCATATGGATGTGTGCGCATTTTCATTTTTATTTTATTTCCATGGTTGCTATAATTGGATGATTGGCATATGATTATTGCATTTGGATGGTGGTTGTAGCACGCATATAGAATTATCAGTTGCCTTTAGGGAATTTGCATTCATTTGGATACATGACATGGACATGATTGCATAAAAAGGATGTCGATTAAATCAGTAGACTGCCTAATCTTTTGCATTAGTTAGGGACATTGACACTACACTATTTGCATGCATACATACATAGATACATACATACATACATATATATATATCATAAATTGCATTAGAAAACTTAAGGATAATGGATGTAATGGATGATGGTTGAGTATATGGTTGTAGAATTCGGATGAAAATATTTATTTCATTCTTCTGTCCTTGGAGATTTTGGGGACGGAATCCATTAAGGAGGAGAGAATGTAACAATCCAAAATTAAGCTATAATAATTAATTAACGAATTTATTAAATATGTGAAAATATCAGAATCGAACTACAGAAGTTGCACCAATTAATTATATATATATATATATATGTATGTATGTATATATAAGGTCGACCCTCTAAGGTCGACCTTCGACCTTCACCATTGCTAGGTTGACCTATAGGTCGATCCCTAGCATGCTTGGTTGACCCGCCCTTGTATTTGGACGACATTTCGTCCAGCTTCGTATATGACGTGTTTTTCAACTTCTCTCAATTCCTGTGTATTCGTGCTTTAATCCGACGGTTTCCAGCGAGCCTATGACGTGGTTGCACCAGATTTAATCTTCGAATCCAACGGTCTAAGATCCCTAAACCACACTACAAATAAGACCCTAGGCCTAGTTATTTTTCTCATTCAAATTTTCTCCTATTTGGGTTCAATGCTTCAAGCTGGACCATAAACAAAATATTTTTCTAAGGAGAAGATCTTTTCGATAAAAATACTCTACGCTTTATAACTGGATCAAGGAAGACCAAGGAATAGAGCTAAGGACCACAAGTGAGTGTTTTATAATTATTTTAGATTTTTAAGCAATTTAAAATAATAAGGTTCTCAATAGTTGTAGTTTTTTGCAATTTTGAGACAGTTTTTATATAATTTGTTTACAGTTAACTTTTAAAAAAAATTCAGTCTATTTTATTCAGCTATTTTCATTTGGCTATTTTATTCAGTTATTTACGGTTATTTGTATTTTATTTGCATCCGTTTTAAATTAGAATTTAGCCTGCAATTTTTAGTTCTTTTATTCCTTTTTACACGAATAGAACATCAAAAAGAGAATAATTCGCAGATATGGATTAAATAGAAATAAACATTAAATTTATTGAAATTAGATGTAAAATAAGAAAAACTGTAGTAAAAAGAAGATAGACTGAAATAAGCAAATTATAACGTAGTTTATAATGAGAGATAAAAAAAGTGGCTTATTTTAAGACTTATAATTAAATTAATAAGCAAATATAGTAGAGGTAACAGAAAAGGCTTATCTTAAAGACTTATAATTAAGTTAATAAGAAAATATAGCAAAGATAACAAGAAAAGGCTCATTTAAAGACTTAGATTAAGTTAATAAGCAAATAGAGCAGAAATAACAAAAGAGGCTTATTTGAAGAACTTACACTAAGTTAATAAGCAAGAACAGAAATAGGGCCCGTACCAATAGCATTTCCTTTCAGACTAGGACTGATGGTCTCACAACATATTAGGTGAGGCTGGACATGACACTTTCAGACTAGGACCGATGGTCTCACAATAGTTAGGTGGTGCTGGGACGTGCTAACTAGGGTAAATAAGTGGCCAATTGATAGAGGCGCAAATCGGGTGATTTTGGCTAGGGGCCCAACTAGATTTTGTTTGTTAGGACCTATACCAACAGCTTTCCCTTTCAAATTGGTATTGATGGTCTCACAAAACTCTTAGGTGAGGCTGGGCAGGACCCTTTCAAGCTAGGACTGATGGTTTCACAATAGATTAGATAAGTCTAGGCATGCTTATGCTGATAGGGTGAGTAAGAGGTCACAAGAGGGGGTGACAGTGAGTGTGTACCAACGGTGATCGAGCGTGCGACATCGATTAGGGTCGTAATTCGCTACCGCTTTCCAAGCCTTAAACATGTATCTTTTGCCATGGGACCCACAGGATGGGACTAGCTCACAGTGGCACAATAGACTAGAACGCCGATCAATGGGTAGAACTAAGGTTTCAGCCTAATTAAAATAGGATTAAGATTTCAGCCTAATTAAAATAGGATTAAGATTTCAGCCTAATTAAAACAGGATTAAGATTTCAGCCTAATCACGGCAATCTAAGACATGTGCAAGCAATCCAAAGAATCAAAACAACCAAAGAAAACGGTTAAACAATATTTATCCCAGTTTTATCCTTTCTCTATTTCCTTTTTATACTAGAACCGTTGCTAAGTCTATTTTCTTTATCTTGCTTACAAATAATAGTAATTACTTTCACTCACTAGACTTATAGTCCGACTCACTTATCTATTTCCTCTTTACCCCTCCATAGGCTAGCAGAGGCAAGGATAGTTAATTCAGATTTCTTGGAGATACATTCCCGGAGTTTCTCATGTATTCTTCTTCTTCTTTTCAGTTTTCTTTTTATTTGACTTTTGATGTACTGGTACTTTATGAGAGGGATGATTTTCATTACGTACTCTGATGATGTGGCTGAGATCATATTTTTCATAAGACATGTGTATTTGGTATTTGGGACATACTCTATTTTATGACATTATTTTATGAAGTTTAATTTTGAATATCATGTTATTATTTAAATTCTTCTGCTATTATTATTCATTTGTCTTATGAATATTAGTCTTTGTAATGTTTTAACTATACTTCTAATGCACCATATCCTTTAGTGTGCCCTTTTTGGGTATACTAAGGGGTGTGGGTGTTTAAATGAATGAGCTAGCTTTCTTTATGGATTTAATGAAACGGGTTTCCCGAGAGGACTTGGATAGGTTCATATTGGTATTTATAGATGACATCTTACTATACTCTAAAGACGAAAGAGAGCATGAAGTTCATCTTAGAGTGGTGCTTGAGGTGTTGAGGCAGCATCAACTAAAAGCGAAGTCTTCAAAGTGTCATTTTTGGAAGAAAGAAATTAAATTTCTTAGTCGTAGAGACCAGAGATGGTGACTTAGATCAAAAGTTTGTTGGACTTATTGGCTACACTGGAAAATCATTAAGGATTTCTCATGGATAGCAGAGCCTTTGACTAAGCTAACCCGAAAGGATGTAAAGTTTATTTGGTCCGGCAAATGAGAGGAGGCCTTCCTTAAGTTAAAGCACTCATTGACCAATGCACTTGTTAGTAGTTCCAGACGGGAATCAAGGATAGTAGCGTATATAGATGCATGTGGAACCAGATTGGGAGCTGTAATGATGCAGAAAGGTATAGTTAGGCTTTACGATAGCTTAGACCACATAAAGGGAGATATCCTACTACTGATCTAGAGTTGGCAGCGGTGATCTTCGCATTGAAAATATGGAGACATTACCTCTTAAGAAAGAGATTTGAGTTATACACAGACCATAAGTCCTTAAGGTACTTATTGACTTAGAAGGAGTTAAATATGAGATAGTAGAGGTGGCTGAAGTTTTTATTAGCTTATGATTTTGGTATAGAGTATACGTCTGGAAAAGAAAATAGAGTAGCGAATGCTCTTAGTAAAAAACAACAGAATGTGGTGTTACCCATGTTAGTAGAGTTGAAGAACCTAAAGGCTTTGACTAGTTGTAGTGTACAGTTAAGATCGACTGCTAGTTCTAGTCATAGCACTGCCATGTTATCCTGCTTGGAAGTTCGACCACTTCCAATCGAAAGGATTGCTTCTAAGTAGAAACAGTTCTATTGTTGGCTTAGAAGATTAGAAGGCTTGAGGTTGGATCAAAGATTGAGGATCTAAAATACTTTAGTCTTGACTAGAAGGGATGGTTGAGAAAGAAGGGATGGTTGTGTGTTCCGAATGTTGGGGAGCTATGGAGAGAAGTTCCTAGGGAATGTCATCGATTGAAGTTTACGATTCATCTTGGGGAAACTAAGATGTATCGGGATATGAAGCGGAGTTTCTGCTAGGAATGTATGAAGAAGGATGTTGGCTTGTGGGTAAAGCAGTGCGTGAACCGTCAACAAGTGAAGGCCAAACATCAGAAGCCGAATAGGTTGCTTCAACCTTTGGAGATATCAGTTTGGAAATGGAATTTGATATCTATGGATTTTATAGACGGGTTTCCAAGTTCAAATCGAGGAAATGAATGTATACAGGTCATAGTGGGCAGGTTGACCAAAAGTGCCCATTTCATTCCAGTTAATTCAACCAGGATGACCACTGTTTTGGCTAATTTGTTTATGAAGAACATTGTTAGACTACATGGGATTCCTAGTAGTATAGTTAATGACATAGATACTTTATTACTGGCGAGTTCTGGAAGAGTCTATAGGAAGTGTTAGGTACCGAGCTTAAGATGAGTACCACTTGTCATTCGCAGCCGGATGGGCAGACAGAGAGAGTCAACAATCGAGGATCCATTAAGAGCTTGTGTATTAGATTTTGGTGGGTCATAAAAAGATCACCAGCACTTTTTTTTGTTTTGAAAATGGGTAAGATTTTATTGAAGGCATTGCAGCCCAATAGTAAACCCAATACAGAGCCCAATACAAGCATTGTAGAGGTTATAAACAATCCCACAGTAAGCATACAACTCAAAATTACCATAATTAAAATTAAAGACATCTGCTTCTTTTACAACTTCAATTTCATGGCGGTCGAAAGTAGCTCGTATTTGGGTTTCCTGCCGATGGTCGATTCAGAACCTCTTCTTCAGTTCGAGCTTCATCTAGTACCTGTGAGGTATTTGCCAAGCTTTGATTCTCTTTCTTATCAATCGCATGTCGTTTTTCACAAGTTTACTGACTTCTATGTTACTCCGCTGTTTTTTTCTAAAATAATCGACAATCCCTTTCCTTTCATATGCTCCAAACGGTCGTAGTAACAGCGATGCTGGCCAGTTTGGTTTTTTCGTCTACGTCATTCCCCCTCTGAACCAGGTGAGTTATTTCTTCCTCCAGCATGCTTGTTTCCTTTGATAGGTTTATTTGTATTTTGCACAGTTTCCACACTTCGTTCGAGTATTTACAGGTAAAGAAAAGGTGCTCATGCGATTCTTCTTCTAGATTGCATAGTTCGCATTTATTTTCTGTTAAAATCCCCCATTTTACAAGTCTGTCTTTTGTAGGCAATCTTTTAAGAATTGCTTTGTAGGCTGTAAAAGCCATTTTTGGGCTATTTACATTATTCCAGATGATTTTGCTCCACTCGACTTTATTGTCTCGATTTCTTATCTCTTCCTATGCTGACTTAGTGGTGAACTCATTGCCTGTAGGCTTCCATACCCAAATATCATTTTCTCGACCGCTAAATATTGGCATAAATTGTATTCTTTCTTTGATGTTCTAGTTTACTGGCAACTGTGAGCAATTCCATTCATTGTTGTTGATAATATCTGTCACTTCTTTGTTGGGGCATCCATAATCCGAGAAAGTGTGAAGTCCCAGTATATTGATCAAGGATTCACCTGTTATCCAAGGATCTTTCCACAAATCAGTTTCTCTTCCCGTGGCTATTTCTTTCGTACTGCATGAAGCAAGTGTTTCCTTTATTCTCATGATAGCTTTCCAGTTTGCAAAAGCATTGTTGTCAATTTGCACGCACCAAAAATTTCCTTTAATGTATCTATTCCTCATCCAATTGCCCCATAATCCTTTTCCTTTAATTATTCTCCAAGCTTGTTTTAGAGTATAGACCAGCCTCATGTCTCTAAGTCTTCTCGGTCCCACTCCTCCTTCCTCTTTAGGTCTACACAGGTTCTCATATTTAATTTTGTGCATGCCTCCTTTCCAAATAAAATCTGCACAGACCCTTTCTATTTTCTGAATTGAGGCATCTGGTAGTTGGAAGGTTTGTAGCCAGAAGTTAATTTTGGAGTGAAAGATCACCAGCACTTGGTTGAGTTTACTTATAATAATAGCTACCAGGCTAGTATGAGGACGATGCCTTTTGAAGCTTTATATAAAAGGCCATGAAAATCACCAGCATGTTTGTTAGAGACCGAAGACAGGTTGGTCCTTGGTCCCGATACGGTGAGAGAGGAAAAAAAATTATTGACATTATATGAGGTAGAATGAAGGAAGCTTAGTATAGACAAAAGAGTCATGCAGATAAGAGGCGTAATGATCTAGAGTTATCAATTGAAGATAGGGTTTTCATTAAAGTATCACCGATGAAGGGTGTGGTACGATTCAAAATGTCAGGGAAACTGGCACCAAGATATGTTGGACCGTTCTTAGTTATAGAGAGGATTAGAAAAATCGCATATAGAGTAGAGTTGCCGAGCATTTTAGCAGGTGTTCATAATGTGTTTCATGTGCCTCATCTTCATAAGTATGTGCATGATCCAGAGAATACTATCCCTCCGACTGCATTGGAAGACCTAATAGTAGAACCAGATCAAACTTTTGTTAGGCAACTAGTTTAGGTTGTAAGGAGAGAGGATAATAGGTTAAGAAACAAGACAGTCCATTGTTGAAAGTTCAGTGGAGCAACAATGAGAAGGACCGTACTTGGAAAACCAAAGACAGGATTAGGGATACTTATATTGATCTGCTTTAAGGGTATGTTCTATATTTACTTTATATAGATTGTTTACTAGTAAGGTAGGTTTATATGGTAGTTAGAAGTTGTTACAGATGATTGGTATGCTTAGTATATAGTCCTTGCTGAATTTCGAAGACGAATTTTTTTAAGGAGGGAGGCCTATAACACCACTAATTTTAAAAAGCATTATTCATGAGATTTAATTAGATAAATTAAATACATTATAGAGGTTAGAGTGATTAGGGAATTGAGATTGGGAAACTAATTAAGGTCATGCCTTAACTTATGAATTTATAAGTGTGATTTATAGATTAGAAATTTAAGAAAATAAGGTAAGGGAAAAGTGAGAATAGCCATATACCATAACCCCTAAACCCCTTACCTCATTCTCATTCACATTTTCATAAACCAAAAACATAAACAAAGAGAGTTGAAGGCCGGCCATAACCCTAAGAAGAAAAAAAGCACAAAATCCGTTTAGAGGCTAAGATTCAAGTTAGGAAGATTAAATCAAGAACAAATCTCAAGTTCCGAATCCAAACAAGGTGAATAATGATATAAACCATCTCATATAAGTCATCTTGAATGTTTTAATTCGGGTTTGAGGTTTAAAACCGTATGAGTGGATGAATGATGATATGTCTTGATTTAAATGTCATGTTATAATTTAAACAAGGATTTTGTGGAATAAGGAAGTTCGGTTTTAAGGATAAAATTATGCAAAATGATTTCCAAACGCCGTGATTTTGGAATATGTTATGTATAAAAATATTTTGGAGACGAGTTTAAATTTTCATAATATTCCAAGTTATGGATAATTTAATATGAATTTCTGAGTGAAAGAAATGGATATTTCTGGTTTTAATTTAAGGAATTAATTAATTATTTTCAGATCTGAAATATATATGTGTGTGTGTGTGTGTGTTAGAAAACATATTTAATGTGAATTATGGTGACTTTTGAAATTTTTCCTAAATGCTTTACTAAATTAAATAAATTGATTAAGCTAGAGGACCTTAATTGTTATTTAAATTTTTTGGCTATTTTGTTAAGCATAAAATGTTTCAAATATTTTAAAATAATGTGTGCAGCAATTTTTCATAAGAGTAAATGATAAAGATATCATAGACAATAAAATTTTGACAAATATTGATGGTTATGTAAAAATGAATTACTTTAAAAGGAATATAATTAGTTTTATATTGAATTACAACTTTGCCACTTTCATTAGCTTACTTCCATCACCATACTCGGTGAACCTTTCGCACTTATTCAAAACCAATGCACATGGTATCAAGTACTTGGTACGTAGTGTATTGGAGAAAAGTAGAAGGAAAGGATGGTGTCGGAGGCATGCTTGTGAAAAGGCTAAAGCCGCTTTTATTTGCTTTTAACCCCTTCGATACCCTAGCAGCCACATTAAAACCTTTCACCTTAGTAAGAGGCTGCTTTTATAACTCTTTAAATCAATGAGTTCGGAGGGTAGTGTTTCGAATTGAAACACTTCTACAACCATTGAAGCCGGCTTTCTTTCAACTTATACTTGCAAACGGGTGGTTGCCGCTCCCATAGCTTTCGACATGACTGAAGTCGCTTAAATACTTTTTACTTGAACTCAATGCTTTCGAAAGATATGTTTTTGATGCTTACCAAAGGCATGTTTTTTATGCTTTTGAAAGGTACCGTTTTTAGGCTTTTTTATATATGTTAAGTGTTTAAAAAGGCATGTTTTTAAGTGTTTCGAAAGGAATGTTTACAAGTGTCTGAATGATATATTTTATGATTTCAAAAGAGAATGTCTATAATTTTAAGTAATGAATTTGAAAGGTCCTGCCACTAGAATGGATTTGCAAAAGGGGTATAGCCGCTTGCTTTTAACCTGTTAGTTAAATAGAAGGGGACGAAGGGCTTGGTTGCTCTATGAACTCGAAAGGGAGAGTGATGGAGGAGAACTCATGATGTCACAATGATCCAAGGATATAGTCGAAAGCCTTAGTTTTCAAATTTGAGAATCTAATCTCACTTTTAAAGTAAATGCATGGCAATGTAAAAGAGTTTTGAAATGACATTTAGCTTTGAAATTTTAGAGGAAGCTTTCCTTGCTAAAGATAGTGGGTTAAGGGTATTAACCATAATTCATTAGAAATGATTACGAGGAATTTAACCATGAATGTTTATACTATTATATTATTCGATCGGTTATCATTAATAATTGTATAACTATGTTACCTTTATTTATAACCCATAACTGCATCATGGGGTGTTAAGGACAGAATAATAGGCTATGTTGACCCAGTAGTGAATATACATTGAACTTAACTCATGTAAAATTATATCAAGGAGGTTAGATAGATTAGAATATAGGATGCCCAAGACTGATTAAAGGATTATTAGTTTAGACAGTCGCTTAATAAGCCCATAAAAACTACGTTATGGAAATTGTTATTGGCAGGGCCAATAAGTTCTTAGTGTTCCCATGAAAACTTTGTCCTGATAAGTTATTGAAAGAGATCGATAAGTTCATAGTCAGCTCATGAAATCTATGGCATGAGAGATGTTATTGGTAGAAACTAGTAGGGTCATAGTGATCCCATGATTGGATAATGGTATT
Source organism: Allium cepa (assembly GCA_030765085.1). Lineage (NCBI taxonomy): Eukaryota > Viridiplantae > Streptophyta > Magnoliopsida > Asparagales > Amaryllidaceae > Allium > Allium cepa. The sequence goes on from CM060929.1 coordinate 782,500,428, forward strand.
GGTAGAAACCAATAGGTTTATAGTGATCCCATAAAAACTATGAAAGTGGATATGAAATTCATAAAGAATTAAACATGTTATTAGTCAGCCCATGAAAATTAATAGGTCAATAGTGATCCTAGAAACTATAAATTTGGACAGATAGTCAGGTGAATGGGGATGGGAAGCCCATAGCATATTACATGTTTGCATATGATCATCATACATTTTATTATGTTATGTCTTAACCAATGTGGATGCATGTGCACAATATATGGTTAGTATAAACTGGGTTAAGATACTAGTGAGGGAAAACCTATTCCGCTAAGTGGCATGGTCTCACTAGATAGCTACATGGTTCGAGATGGTAGGTTATTATTCATACTAGACTTTTTGTCTGACTCGATGTTTATGTTTTCCCCTTAAACTATCAGGTGGTCAATTGATTTTGAGTAGTTTGAGAGTTAAAGTTTTCAATTTCCCCTTAGTCAAATGAGCTTTTAGAGACGTGTAGGAGGAAAGCTAACTATTAAGAGTTCTTTTTGTTTGATTACGTTGTGTAATTAAATTTAATGGCAAAGTTATTTAGTTCCTATATTGGACTTTGATCAAACAAGGGGGCATCTTCATATGTTGCTCTTGGCATGATTTGTAATAATATATTTCTCCAAATGTGGTTTATGAATTGGGATTATGTAATGAATCTGAAATGGGATTTGAAATGAAATGAGAATTTTTTTTAAATTGAGTTTAAAATTTTTCATATCCATGTGTTACTGGCATATCAACATTACTGCATTTTGTCATCGAAAAATAATAACTATAGACGATTGTAGCATCTGTAGCGATTAGTTTTGGGCCTCCAAATAGGGGATGTCACAATTATTGTCTTGGAAGAGCAGGAGGACATTTTCATGTCCCAAGAAGATGACATCATGATTGTCGGTGCTTCGTACCCGAATGATCCTATGACCATGGCAGTGAGGTGGAAGGCTGATTTCGATAAGATCAAGGTAAAGTATGAGCCTGGTGTCATAAAGCCCGCATCTTCGACTCCTACTAGCCCACATCCAAGATCCACCCAACTAAGATCAAATCCCCCAAGGCTAAGGCTATTAAAGCTCCTAGTAGTAAGAAGGGAATGAAGTGGAGGGTGCTTAGAGGTTGTCAGCGCGGTAGCTTATTTTCTGTGTTTTGTGTTGTTGAGTCTATACTTTTGTTTTGCTTTGTGTCAAACAGGTCATGTTTATGTTAGAGCGTTCCCTGTAGCGTTTTGTACATAATGGATAATGTAATTGTAAGATTTCTTTTTGATTATAACCTTTATTCTGCTTTACTAACCTTTATGCACCATGTATTGTTTATACATAATTCCCTATGCACATGATATAATTGCCTTTATTGCAATTATATATGTTTGTTTCTATGCATATAAATAATATTCCTGCAATTGCTTAGGTTGTATTCTAATTTTGGCCCTGTTTATAACAGCCAAGCTACTCCATTTGATGAAACAAAACCGTTGCTTAACTGACTCTGTGGTTACTTTTGGTTGAGTTTATTTCGACCAATTGGTAATAGTGAGTAATCCTGGATCTACGCTGCTCCTAACCATGGTGAGAAGTAGTTGGCATATTTATCTTCATTTTCGTTTGAATTCGCCATATGTTTCTCCCTATTCATGGGATTTACCATTCTAAGTGCCAGATTCTACGCGTTGACGGGATATAAATATCATGGGGTAAATTATTCGATTGCCCTTAGTCCAAGCGTTCTTTTCCTATCCTGATCTAGGATTGGGAAAGCCTCCTCATGCTTATTTTCAAGTCTTTACGACCATCCTTGCTTATTCTCAAACAAGCAAGTCCAGCTTGGTCAATAGTGCCATCATTGAAATTCAACTAGACTTGGTTTCAATCTTTGAAAACTAGCGTATAAATGGTTTGATTCCAAGAGTTTCCCCTTGATGTTGCCTGTTTCCAGTCGATGTCAAATCTTTGCAAATGGAGATCGAGCTATCTGAAAGTTAGAGTTTTTCTTCCCGATGTCATCTATCTCTAGGCAATGCTAGATTCCTTAAGGTTACAGATCTTTAAATCTTCTCGACATTGCTATCTCTGTGAAATGATGAATTCCTAAAGATGAAAGTGAATCGTGAAACCTTCTCGTCATCGCCTATCTCTAAGCAATGGCGAATTCGTGAAGGCTGACTGAGTAGGGAAACCTTCTTGTCGTCACTTATCTTTGAGCAGTGATAAATCTTGGAAGGTTGTTTTTTTGCCTTTCTGACACTGCTATCTCCTAGCAGCGCTAAATTCCTAAAGGTTGAGTCTTTCTTTCCGGGCATCACCTATCTCCAGGAAATGCCAGATTCCTAAAGGATGGGATTTCACCCTCCTGACGCCGCCTATCTCCGAGAAACGTTAGATTCCTGAAGGTCGACTTCCTTAATGTCAGAGCCAATAGGAAAAACCTTCCCAATGTTTCCCCTCTCTAAGCAATGAAGAATTTCAAAAAGGTAACTCAAATCATCTGGTTAGCAATTAGGAACATACTCCCCATCTAATATTCTAGGTCAAAAGAACAGGTCATCAATTGTACCGCTAATCGTGCAACATGGAATTTTTGTTTTCAAGAACATGGTTCCATTGGTTCAAGAAGAAAACTTTATTTGTGAATGAAAGGAGTGGCAAGTCCAATCTTATTTCACTGCCCGCATTGTCCTTAGGTGGCTTATTTGCAAAAACAAATAAAGAAAAACTAAGTGAGTAGTGCCACGGCAGATCGGTATTCCATGCACACGGGTTAAGGACTCCGTTAACAGTTGCTAGCTTGAGTGTTCTGTCTCCAAGCTTCTGGTCGATCGTGCAAGTATTCATAATTTGAGCTAAGTGCTACCATGCCCAGAAGGACTTGTTTGAAAAGAAGATCTCCTATCTCAAAGGTGTGGTTGCTAGCCTTGGCATAGAAGTGTCGCACTACCTTTTTCTAGTTGGCAACAACTCTTAATTCTGCTTCTTCCCTTTTCTCATCAACCAAATAAAGAGACTCAAGCAGGAGCTCCTCGTTCACGTTTAGGTTGAAATTCCTTTTAGGATTTCTAGTTCTGTCTGGATCATTTCTTTAGATCCGTATGCCAAAGCTAAAGGCAAGTGTCTAGCTGTAGACTTATGTGTTATCCTATAAACCTATAGTGCCAGTGGAAGCTCATCAATTCAGCTTACTTTAGCCCTAGTTGGTCACTTTTTCAAGGTGGATTTAATGATCTTGTTCACTGCTTCCACTCACTCGTTTTCCTACGGATGTGCCACCATAAAGAAGCTTTTCTCAATTTTCAGAAATCCTTGAATTCCACGCTCTCGAGCTGGGTTCCAATGTCCATGGTGATCTTTTGGCCTATGTTGAATCTGCAAATAATACTATTCATTAAAAATTGATTACTTTTTTGTTGTAATCGTAGCGAGCGATTCCACTTTAGCCTATTTCGTAAAGTAATACATTACAGCGATACCATGTTTGGCTCCTAGTTTCAATATTGGCAACACACCGACAATGTTGATTCCCCAAATCGCAAATGGTCATGGGTTAACCATTTGCATAAGCCCTAAAGAGCGGACTTTCAAAATCCTTATAAATTTCTAGCATCGAACACGCCATTTGGTGTAGTCAGCAGCATCTTAATTTATCGTCGGCCAGAATTATCTATAGCAAAGTATCTTCTTTGCCAAAGTCTGCACCCCGGTGTGATCACAATGATTGCCTTCATAAACGTCCATGAGGTTCCTTCTAGCCTCATCCTTGGCTACACACCGAAGAAGGGGAGTTGGGAATCCTCTCCAGTACAGTACCCCATCTTGCATCACGAACCGTGGTGCTTTTTAGAGGAGTTTCTTTCACTTATTCTATCTCCTGAGAGACTTACATTGAAAGGTAGCCTTTGATTGATGTCATCCATGACCCCTCCTCTTCTATATTCTCTAAAATCCAGTTCCAATTCATCTGATCAATGGTCGGAGCTGTTAAGACCTCCATCGAAACCAATCCTATTAACTGTGGTCCCTCAGAGCTAGCTACCTTAGCTAATCCCCTTCATGTTCTCCTCTATTTGGGTATGCGTTATAGTATAATGTTCTATTTCCTCCAGTAGCTTCAGAACCTTGGATGGGTAAGGGGCTAGTCTCACTTCCTAGGCTCGATAATCCTAGATTTGGCAAATCGGCAACTAAGAATCACTAAATACGTGCAGTGTTTTACATCCCCAGTTCCTTCATTATGTGCAATCTTGGTATACATGCATAACGATTAACCTTCCCTCTGACGTTACATATGTTACTCCTACCCCCAAGCTATAATCGTTCGAAGCACTTTCGATAAGTAGCTTCAAATGTCGAACTACAACCGCATCATCCTCTTCTGCCTTACCATCTCGCTCGGTAAACTCGATAATAAAGTCTGCCAAGGCCTGATCAATTATTGCTCTCATCGAATGGTAGGTAATATCATACTGGCTCAGCTCAATATTCCATTTCAGCAACCATCCCTAGGTCTAGGGTTGGTACAATACCTACTTCAAAGGCTGATCTATCAGTACTTTGATTGGACGAGCTTGAAAATATGGTCGTAACTTCCGTGATGCGATCAACAAGCAATATGTGAGTTTCTCCAACTTCAGGTAATTAGTTTCAGCTTTTGTAAGTTGCTTGCAGATGTAGTAAACTAGGCTTTAAATCCTCGTCTCCTTATCCACGAGTGCTGCACTCAGTGGGTGAGCAGATACTGCTAAGTAAACGAATAAATCCTCCTCATTAAGTAGTTTGGACAAGACTGATGGCATTTCCATATGCCTTAGTAATTCCTCGAAGGCATTCCGAGAATCTTGGTTCCATTCGAAGTTCTTTTTATCTTTCTTGAGGGTGTCGAAGAAATGTATGCACTTATTTGTCTCCCTCGAGATGAACCGACTCATAGCAAAAAAAATTTCATTCGAGGTTAGAATCTTCTACTTTATAGTCGGGGTTGTTACATTCCTTAAGACATCGATCTGCTCTAGATTGGACTCGATGCTCTGTTCATTCACAATAAATCCTAGAAACTTCCCCGATGCTACTTTGAAATGACATTTCAATGGATTTAGCCTCATTCCATATTTCCATAAAACATCGAACATCTCTGAAAGGCCATTAAGTGGTTTCCTGCTACTCATGATCTCACAAGCATGTTGCATATATATACTTCCATCTTCCGCTCGATTTGATTCTTGAACATAGAATTTACTAGCCTCTGGTATGTAGCTTCTGCTTTCTTCAGACCAAACAGCATTACATGGTAGCACTATAATCCAAAATCCATGATGAAACTAATGTTATCCTAATTTGGTATATGCATCTGGATCTGGTTATAACCCGAACAAGTGTCCATAAATGAAAGTAACTCATATCATACAATCACGTCTACTACTTGGTCAATTCTGGGTAATGGAAAGCTATTCCTTAGGCATGACTTATTCTAATCTTAGTATTTGATACTTGTCCTCCATTTTCTGTTTGACTTCTTGACCAATGTAGGATGGGATAACCAATCGGGGTATAAAATATCATGGATAAAGCAATTTGCCAACTGCTTATCCAATTCTTCCTTCAACGTAGTAGATTGCTCAGAACCCAAACTGCATCTTTTCTGTTTAACTGGTGTGAACTTTTGGTCTATATTCAGTGCGTGACACACTATCTTCGATGATATCCCACATATATCTTAATGTGTTCAAGCGAATACATCCATGTTTCCTCGAAGAAAATTCACCAATTCCTTTCTTAAGTTAGCGCTAAGCTGAGATCCAATCTTCAGGACCAGAGTAGGATCATCCATGTCGATTGGAACATTCACCATAAGCTTGGCCAATGCTGGTCGCCCTTCCCCTAACTGCTTCCTGGGATCCATAACGTTATTAAAATGGCTATGGTTCCTGATCTAGGGTCTAGGCTTTAATTGCTATGCCTGCAAGTCTTGAATGTGGAGAGTTCTCGCCACATTCTTGCCTTTCTCACACTACTTTGCTACTCTGAGTTCTGCAACATAACATTTTCTTCCAACGCTCTGATAAACATTCACTACACCGATTCGATTTTCCATTGGGAACTTTATTACCAAACACCAAGGTGCTAATGCTATTCTAAAGTCAGTGATAGTCGGTTGGCCCAAGAAGTCGTTGTATGTCGAATACTGATCCGTGATAACAAATTTTTAAATCTAGACTATCCTACGATCTCCTTTGCCTAGTTCTACAGGCAAATCGATCGTTCCAATCGGCTATTTTACTTTGTTCGTAGATCCTTGAATCTTCATTTTACAAGCTTTCACCTCCTTCATGTTGATCTTCATCTGATCGAAAGTTCTCCTAATGACCATACTCGCTAAACTCCCAGTGTCTACTTGGACTAGACATACAATTGCTGCTCCATTTCTCACTATTAATATTATTGGGTCGAAAATTGGTGCTTTAACTCTGTATGCATCTCTATTTCTAAATATGATATCATCAGTTATCATCCTTTACTGCTTGGCCGAAAATTCATCTTCTACTACGAAGCAACCCTCCTACAATATGTGCTTTAGCAAGCTCGTGTACCATCGCATTTCCCTCCAACATTTCTTTGCCAGATGGGGTCCTTCGGTTATGGTATTGATAACCAATTTTCCATCATTTCTCCTGGGTTATTCTCCTCTCGGTCTAGGATGATTCCTGTGGGCAGGCATCCCTTGGTGTCTTACAGCTTGGCCATCACTCTTCAAATTCCTACACTCATTCGTGTTGTGTACATGAGTTACATGGAAATGATAGAACTTCTCAAATTGCCTTTCTTGCTCGGTTGCCTCCCTCCTTTGCGGTTTCTTATATCATTTTGTTCCTTGGGTTACTAAGTATATGTTCTCTAATGTATCATTTAGAGGAGTGTAATCTTTTAGTCTCAAATTCCTCGGATGTTTCTTGTTGTCCTTACGCTTACTGTCGGGGCCATGATTTTATTACTTCTGGTTACTAAAGTTTCCAACTTTTGTTACCACATTACCAGTGCTATCTCCAGATTGTTTAACCACCACATTGCTTTGGATAACCTCTTTGACCATCCATCATTGGTATTCCATGAAGCTAAACTTGCTTCCACCAAGCGTAGAAACTGATTAGCCTTTGAACGGAAATCCTCCATGATTGTAGGTTGCATTATCTTCAACCACCACCCAAAATCTATGTCCGAGCGGATTTCTCGGACCAATTCCATGAATACCAAATCCTCATTCAGATTACTTAATTCAGTACAATAACGTTAGATCGGATCAAGAAACTTTTCAATAACTCTTTAGGCTCTTGAGACAAGCTCGATAAGGACATCAAGTCCTGGCTCATGTAGCATGCTGTCGGAACTGCTCCATGAATTTCATAGCCAACTCATCAAAGTCTATATAGGTCTCGGTGTCAACCTAGCAAACCACATCGATGCAACTCCTTCCAAGATGATGGGAAAGCATCTACATCAAACAACATCCATTGCCCAAGAATCATCGTATGCCATTCATATTTGAATAAATGTTGTATAGGATCAGTAGTTTCATTGTAGGATGGACCGGTAGGCACCATAAACTTTCTAGGATACTCTTCTCTCAGAATGATCTCTGTGAGTGGAGTTTTACTTGGTGCAAAACCCTAATCCTCATTCTTCTTACCTATACTTTCCTCAATCAACCTCTTAACCGTGTCGACTATGTATTCCTTACGGCACGGTACTCTGTAGAACGACTACACAGGGGCTGCACTGAGTGTTTGGTTTCACAAACGATCCAAACTTGCCTGGTGCATTCTAGGTTCTCCAGTCTTTGGGAGAACCACTCTTGTAGTATTTTGTTGGTGAATGGTGGTTTAGTTGTGGCCGTTTGAACTCCATTTTTATTAGCCTCAACATCTAGCTCAAGATCATCATTGTTGTAAGGACCCGCTATTTTGGACTATTCACATCCGCACATGTCGGACTTGAATAATTCAAAATACCGAATTGTTAATTTAAATTTGGCAAAATTGAGCATATACAGTAAATAAATAATCACAGAATCATAGACACAGAGTAATAATATGCAGCGGAAGCAAAAGATAGTAGTTCATGAAGCTACTATATACATATCAGAGTTAAATAAGGTACAATAGATATCTCGAATACAATAGACAAATACAATATCAGAATACATCACTGGAATCAACTGGATATCTGAAAGCTGCATAGATAGCTGGATCTCCAAGAGAAGCTCTAACTCCAAAGGTGAGTCTCGAAAGCTGGTACTCTCAGTCTGACCCGAGCGTAAAGCAAAACACAAAACACTCGAGTCAGGATTAACATTCTTATATCAATAAATCCAACTCAAGTGAAATAACAATTGAAATACAAATAACTCAAAGGATGTTGGAATAACCATCCTCTAAGGATCCGTTAAACTATCTACTATGTAGTAATATCCGCTAAATAGATAATGTCTATAAATAATATAAAGTATCAAAATAGTGTTAAGGCGTTACCATTACCCCCCTTAACATATTTTATATAAGCGTTATAGTTTATACAGCACTGTAAACTCCACCGTAAACTAGTGGGATATCAGGGAGTACTCCATAGGTATAACACAAAACAAATTCGTAGTGGTCGCGTATATAGGGATACAAGTATGACAAGGCACATGAGGCAATACCCAAGGTGGTGAAACTACCGTTTGCCTGATCCAGACTGGTGAAAACGCATCGCCACAATAATCGCAACACCGCGAAACAACACTCCCAAAATTTACGAGGGTGCACCAATCAATAACAAGAAATGAGTAGTTTACGAAGAATTGTGTTCGCTCGAGGTGGCTAACCTCATTTGGCCCGGCACGGCTCCTGTTTTAGTCATTTCCAATTTGACACAAGTGTCAAGGCTATCCATTATCGTTGTCTTTCTTCAGTCATCACGTACGTCATTCCAACCACTTCATTCTGGATCACACTCCGCGTATAGTTATTAAAGTCGTTTTCGGTTTAGACAGAGAGTATGTCCATAACCGATCTCGGTTTCTTTAATAACTTTCATAATTATTACACCGATTGCTCGTTTAATGAATTTCAAAACCAAATCAATTTCAATTTCAATTCAGAATTTGCAAACCAATATTCCGTTCGTCTTTCTATATCAATTTTCATACTTTACGATTCAGAACTTCCAAATTACCAATTCAAAATCTTACAATTCACTTTCAACTTTTATTTAAAACAATTCAAATATTGGTTCAAGTTCGTATATAAAGTTCATTTCGAAATCATTTAAATTAATTTAATTTATCATTCAAATCAATTTAAACTCATTTATCGATTCATTAAGTATTGTCAAGTTAATTTATCATTCAAAACAATTTCTATTTAAATTCCAGTTCATTAAATCAATTACTTAAGTTTAACTCCATTATATCAAGCTTACAAATTAAATTTAATTAGATTCGTCAAATCAAATCTTTAAATTACAAGTCTTACGTTAATTTCAATAAATCACATTTTATTTCTTGTTAAAGGAATTCAATTTCACTTATTAACTTACTTAAATTTTCCAAAGCTTAATTAATAAAGGAACCCAATTTCATTTATGCACGAAGTTCAAATTCACTTATTCAAAAGTTCAATTTTTCTTATCAAAGAGTTCAAAATTTTATTTTATTATCAATAATTCAATTTTATTTAATTATTAAATAATTTCAAAACTCAATTATTAAATAATTTCAAAACTAATTCAATAATTTCTTAAATTTAACAACGATCTTTCATCAATTACTTTATTAATATTTTGTTTCAAATTATTAAATATTAACATTTCCCCTTTCATAAAATTCAAATTCCAACTTCATTTCAAACCTTATTATTTATTCAAATAAAGTCTTAATTTTATTTTTAAATCAAATTATTATTGACCAATCGGGTTTTATTTAATTCTCTATCCTAAGTCAAGTTTTATTTGGGTATTTATCATTTCAACCCGATTCCAATTCAATTCAAAAATAGCACAGCAAAGGGAACTTGCAGTGTGATAATTGGGATGGTGTCAAAGTAAATAAACAAGCAATAGCAACCATAAATAACAATCCAATAATCAATTCAAATAATCCCGAAATAATCGTATTAATTTACATTGTTGTTTATGCAAATTAATATAATTATTTCTAGAGTCTACACTATCATTTCATGTAGATTAAAGATTATTACATTACGGTTCTTCACTTGTCATCTATTGTTCAATTTCATACTACAACGATTTAAACAACGTACATTTAAATGATTCAAGGTATAATTAACACTATTTCTATGTGTCAAATAATTAAACATTTAAGGGGTCATATTTTACAAATTTAACTAATCAAATTCAACACATATGTCGATTCAATTTTTTTAACTATCCTACGTCAAATTTAATTGCATAATATTTATCACTTTATACATTACAAATTTAACATCAAATATAAACAACAAACAATCAATTATCAACCAAACTGGATTATCATTGCACAAATTCAGATAATGGTGTCAGATGTCACATGTGAACCGATACAGTACTAACATAAATATCAGTGTTAAAAAACTAATAGCAGCATATTTCAATTGTTGTTTCAATTGAAATCAAATTTAATAAATAAAAGAATATTAATCGTGAGTGATTGCTCACCTTCCGAGGCTAGAGACGAAAAGACAATGGAATAAGTTACGGATCCAAGCACAAATTCCAAAGTAAAGCGAGATTGGCACGAATTGACGAACAAAACTGATGAACAGAAATGAACGGAATATAGTCAGTATTGGATCAATGAAGATAATTGTCATAAGCGGACTTATATATATAACCAGACTGAATTTATATAACTAACCCACTTTGCAGACTCTTACCCATACTTTCATGCAAAATTTATAACTTACTTTATAATATATATATACACATGCTAATAAAACAGATCATATCAAAAATATAAAAATAAATGCACTAACCTATATAATACACTAACAGTAATATATGTACGAAACAAATACATGTCAAAATTAAATTTGTAACCAAATATATATATATATATTTATAAACAATACTTACAGATTAATATACAGTATGTATAACTAGTATACTACAGTTTTGAAATAAAAGACATTACCTTAAAATATAATACGCTGCACTAAACTAACAGCATAAATGACTCGTATAATTTATATACATATATATGAATTAAACATAATATGGTTTTGAGAAACTTTTGTACGCACTACAAAAATTAACAAATACCACTTATACAACTTACAGTACTAAATATATAACATATATCTAACAACTTTAAAATATAGTATATGATACTTATTTTGACAAAGGATGTACACATAAACTAACAGTAGGTTAAAATTTTATAACACTCATATACAAAATCTGGAAACATATATGTCATGCAGTGCCAAAATATAGATCTATAAACAAGCAAATTTTCAAAGCAAGTAAACCAACTCAAATGCGTATACATGCGGACCGCAACTTATATATAAAACATGCGAACTGAATTTATATAACTTACATGCAGATCACAATTATCTACAACTTGAATATATAAACTAAAATATGTAAACAAACTTATATATATAATAAAATTAGATATATAAACTACGGACTATAAATGCGACCTACCAAAACTCCTATACTATAATATATATAACACAGTAGGTTTCAGAACTTACGGCTAAGTTGATTGTCGCGCTTGGAGAAGAAAGAGAAGGAGAGGAAGCTGGTCGGCCATGGTGATTTCTGGCTAGTCAAAGCTCACGGCAAGGTCAAGTGAAGGAGTTGGTGGCTCGGCTGGACTGCACGAGCTCGGCTAGCTACAAGCGGAGGTGATGTGGTGGGTCAGAGCAATGGGATCTAGGCAGAATTGTTCGGCAAAGGGAGGTGGGCGAAGGTAGGCTAGGCCGAAGTTAAGTGTTGAGTGGGTAGTTTTGGTCGGAGCCAGGGAAAAAGCGGGTGGAAGGGCTTGTGCGGCCGTCGCTGCTGTTGAGTTTGGTCGGAGGGAACGGGGAAAAGAGGCGGAGGTGGTTTGGGTGAGCTAAGGCCAAGGGGAAGGGGCCTGGAAAAATGGAAGATGATATGAGGGGAAAAATAACGGTGGCCGAAAATTTGGAAGCAGCAGGCTATAAAAAAAGCAACAGTGAAGAGAGTATGTATTTTGTTTTCCAAGTGAATCGCAGAGAAAATGAAGGGTCCGAAAGGAATTTGAACGAACCAACAATTGTTAATCATTGGGAATAGAGAAAAGTCCTGACTTAATTCAGAAAGGAATAAATGCTAAAGATCGTTGGATTAATATGGAGGAAATTCGAATAGACAAAAGACTTCAAAAAGCTCAAACGGTACCGATACGGGTCACCATTTCATAGATTGCGCCACGCACCGGTCATCGAAATTGACAATTGAATATAATGTGGAGATCAGCACGATGAGATGATCAAAACGGTATACGGATATCAGTGGTACGATTGAATTATAAAAATTCGAAATTACAACTAGCGAAAAATGCAGGAAAAACGTAGAAAAATTAGATCGACGGAGCTAAAGAAGTCCGAATTTGGAAAAATGAAGAATGATGTCTTAGAATTTTTCTATGTAAAAATATTTAGGTTTCGAAAACGTTTTATTTTCATCGCTTTTTAACTGATTAAATCGAAACGCACGAAATAAACTTTCATATTTTCGGACGAAAATTTACCAGTTGCTATATTTAACTAGACGCATTCCAAATATCAAATTTATATTTCAAAATTTTATCGTTTAAATTTCCATAAAATTTCAATGAATATAATTAATAAAACAAATAAAATTTATCAAAAATTTACGGGTCGTTACAATTGTCCAGTTGTAGCTCACCTTCAGAGCTTGAAACTTCCACAGCATTAGCACCATTCCTCATTCACTATCACATTCCTATCAATACCGAGATAAATTGTAACAACACAACTGTTAATTGCTTAATTAATTTAAATTTAATTGCGGATAATTAAATCTAATTTGTGATATATGAAATTTGATTGTGAAATTAAATTCAGTTTTTGAGAATAATAGATTTAATTTATTTAAGAAATGAGTTCCATTTCTTAAAGAGGATTTCATTTTATAATTGAAATATTATTAAATTGATTATTTAAATTTGACATTTAGATTAAAATGTTAATATAGAGATTTAAAGTTTAAATTAAGATTTTGTAATTAATAGTTTATTTTTATTAAAAAAATAACGAGAATAACCATTATTTGCGAAGTTTATAGTTAGTTTTTATAAAACCATATCGATATTAATAGAAATGAGGATTTTTAACTTGTAATTAGTTTTGTAAATTTAGAGAAATCAAGATATGTTAAGTAAAACATTGTTTAGTGTAAAATAATGTTCTATAATAAGTAAAATAAAAAGAGAATTTGGGGTTTTAATTCAAATGTGATAATATAAGAATCTTATTAGTTATAAAAGTGGTTGAAAAATAAATGAGTGTGTAAATTAGTGTAAATGTAGATTTGGGAATTTAGTTTAAAGGTTGATTGGATTAAGGAAACTAAACCAAAGAATCTAAGATTTTTGTTAATAATAGAAATTCTAAAATCTCTTAATGGTTTGGTTTCTAATCCAACCCCATTAACTAAAAGAAGCCAAACACAACTTCTCTTCTTATTCCTTTGCCTATACGTTCATTCTCAACCTTCTGCAAATAGAAAAAAAGACAGAAAAGCTAAATTTCCTCTTTTAAATCCAAGAAGCTAATTTGCAAATCAATATAGAAACAGATTCCTAATGAATCTAAAGAATCTAGGTAATGATTTCAAACTAGTGTAAATACAAATAGAATCTTGTATTTTAGTTTTTACAATAAAGTGAAACTAGGTTTTTGTTGTGTTGTTATGAATCGATTTCTAAGGTTTGCAGGTTTGAAATCTTGGGCTGAAGTTATAATCTTGGTTGCTGAATTGAAGAGTAGAGGTGAATTAATCACTCACATAACTATTTATAAACATATGAATTGCATGTTGAAATGATTAGTTGAATTTGGATGCTCGGTGATTGCGTGATTGTCTATTGTATTTACAGTAAATAGAGATAAGGAACCATGTGAAACTTTTTACTATGAATCGGTTTTAATCTATTTTGAATGTATTAATTGCTTTGGTCTATACATGGTTGTTTACATATGGAAATTAGAATCCATAGTACATAGATTCGTCGAAATTAACAAGGGTTGGATTGGAAAGGATTAACGTCGACGGTGGACGTGAAATCCACCTAGAACTTGCGTTCCAAGTGGTCCACCAGTCGACCGGTCATAGTAGGCTGGTCAATCGTCAAAGGCTTGGAATGCAGGTTCCAGGTCCTTTCTACTCCACCTTGATCTGTCGTTTGTTGGTGTACTTGCTTTTGGCAGTTTTTGGGTGATTTATCTTCTGGTTTTTTTGAGTTTAAATAAACTAATTCAAAGGATTAAATTAAAATGAGTTTTAGAATTTAATTACATAATATAAATAGTTTTTAAACAATCAATTTCATGAATGTTAGTGAACTAGAATATATGGATTTTAACATCTTTTCCTAACAATCTTACTTCCTTTTATAAATAATTTTAAATAAGTATTCATATATATATATATATATATATATATATATATATATCATTGTCAATTGATGTGGTTATTGATTTTGTATAGTTTTATGTATTCTAGAAATGGTTTTGGAATTATAATTCTACGTGGAGTATAAATAAATGCTATAATACATATATGGGTTTGAGTTATGAGTGACTATGGTTCTGTAAAATAAATGATAACATATGTAAGTAGCTTTGGAATATGGTTTCTAAACTATGAATCTTTTATGAATTTGGAATAACTTTATATATAAAAGTATTTGATATTAAAGATGAAATTTTGGGTGATTTTACCTAACGATAAATGAATGCGTGTGTATGTATTTACATATTTGAGAAGTAAATGAGTTTATGGTTTTAAAATAAAAAGTTTGAAAATAAATATATTTATAAGTATTTTAGAAACCTTTTCATATAAGTAAAAATAATGTTATTTTTTTTCAAAATATAAATTCTTACTAGATTTTATAAAAATCAACGTTTGGTTTTTTAGACACTATTTTGGCAATTTTGTGTAACTCATGGATTAGGAGAAGATTTTTAAATAAAATATTTTTGAGAACCTTAATTATATAATTTGAGGAATACTGATAATCTACTAGTGTTATTGATTGGTTTAAATGCTTTCAAGTAATGCTTCATCGAATATGATATAACACATTGAGTAGAATGTACGAGTTGAATTTACTAACCCATTAGCAAATGCTTGAATTTAACTGGGTAATATGGGATGCACTAGCTAAATTCTTACGATCGAATTCGAGAAAGTATTTAACCCTTTAGGGTTATATTCTCTTTTCATTTTTGGTGGACCGATAGATCCTTAAGAGAATATAGTTCGGTTTTCCAGTAGCATCCACAACGAGTGAGATTTACCAGCTTCAAGTAAATACTTGAATTTCACAAGGCGATATGGGATGTTTTGGTTAAGTTCTTGTGATTACTAAAAGTGATAGTATTTGACACTTTAGAGTTACTACCTTTTGGTATACTCATGGATTTATATTTGGCAAAGCGAGTGGGGTTGAATGGCCCATACTATTTATTTATATTACTAAGAGAGCCTTACAATATAAATAGGTTACAAGGATACACAAGATAGAAAGGCAGAAAGATTTAAAACAGAACAACATATAAATGAAAAGAAAGACACGACAGACTAAGCTAGGTCCACCTAATCAAAATAGCTGCATCAAAGGGATAGGAGGACATAGAGATAGAACAGTGTATTTTTCTACAAATGCCAAAGTAAATCTGCATACGATTCCTTTTCTTTTGATTGAAAATACTTCGATTCCTTTCCTTCCATATCTCTCTGACCATTATCATGAGAACTATTAAAAGCTCTCATAAGATGAAGATCGCTTCCACCTAGTAGCTTTATAAATGTTCATCATTCAATTTTACTATCCCTGACTGGAGATGCATATCCACCTCTTGTCTTTACTTTATTCTATATGAAGTGAGTAAAGGAGCATCTAAAATACAAGTGACGTATGTCCTCAACTGTAGAGGAATATAATATACAAGAGGTTGACAGATAATCCTTTTGTAGCCAAATTTGCCAAAGTGTGCAATGCATTTTTAAGTGCCTTCCAGAGCAAAAAATTTAGCTTTTTGTTAGCGTACAAGTTCCATATTCTTTTATACCAAGGAAAGTTGATCAGATATGAATCTCCCACAATCACAGAGTACACAATATGAATTGTGTGGTCTTTAAAGCCATCTGTGCATTTATATGCTTTATGTTGATTAAGGATATAGGGTTTATCATTGAATGAGTGCCACAAAACAGTAATAGTGTTATTATTGGGTGAAGGGGAGAGATCTTTCCATTGCTTATATCGCTAATAGCTCTTGCATTTAATGAAATTCCACTTTGAGTTATGTCTTCATATGATAGCATACTTTTTAGTATCATCCCTTTCTTTATCCAAGGAGTTGACCAAAATTTAGCTTTACTGTCCTGGTGTGATAACCAGGATTTTTGGACATTTGCTAATTGGTAATTAACAGGATTAAATTTATTAAATTACTGATTTGTAAGTTAAACAAATAAAAATATGTTTCTACTTAATATATATATATATATATATGTACATATATATTGTGATTAGGAAACATTGGTTTGAATTCAATGTAATAATTTTCAAAAGCTATTTAAAGTTCAATTCTATATTTTCAAAACTCTAGAAATAAACATTTATTAATTAAAAAGTATGATAGCTTGAAATAAGATTTAATAAAGGGTTTATTATGCTTTTTTTTTTAAATTATATATGAACTAAATATGGTTTGAAAATATATATAAAAATAAAAAAAAATAAAAAATGTGTAAATAAAATAAACATAATATAACAACATAAAGAAAATATAAAATACACGAATAAATACATGTGCAGGCTTATGGAGATATATGTTTTCAAGTGTAAACTAAGTTTAGCATGCAAAATACAAATGTCATAATTGCTTGTTTAAATGCATTTCCTCATTTTCAAAATATATATAAAAAAAAAAGAATAAATAAAAAACCAGGTATAAATATCTCTACTTCTAACTTATAACTGAAGCAAGCAAATTCAAGCTCAACTTAAAATCAAAATCCAACTTAGCTCAACAAAATCAAAGCCTGAAGCATTCAAGAACAGGAAGCAATAACATGCAAGAAGCTTTCAAAAAGCATGTGTTCTGTTCCAAGGAAAAGGTGAGTAAAACGTTAAAAGCTTTTGTTACTGGAAATATACATGCATCTATGCATTTGAATCGGGGTGAGCTTTTGTGTTTTGACATGAATTCATGATACCATTCTGAGTCTGAGTTTATATGTGTATTGAAAAGTTCATCATTTTAAAAAGAGAGCAATACTTAAGTCTTACAACTGGGTTACATATGCATATATATAAGCATAAAATCAGAACCGTGAAGGAAGAATTGATCTGGGCAAGCAATCATAAGGAATGAAAATCTGTTCGTTGTTTAAAAAAAACTTTGCAATGCTGATTTCAAAATCTCTTATCTCCCGATCTAATCAGAATTAGGTTATAGTGTAAAAAGAAAAACTGTTTGTTTTCAATTATACTTTGACCTAAAATCAGTTTTATAAGATACTATCAATTGTAACGAAGTTAAGGTGCATAACACAGTAAGTTAGCCAGCACTGCAAGGAGATCGAGTATTTTATTTTGGATTAGTGGTTATATAATCTTGGTCGGAGTTGGAAAAGGGAAAATTTGGAAGTAGTTTTGTGATTTTTAATCACGTATGAACCGAGATAGAAGGAGATGAACGGTAAATGATTTTAGATGAAATTGGAATGGCCATGGTGATTTAGGGGTTAGACGTTGGTCGTGGTGGGGGATCAGGAGAGGGACATTCGAGGAAAAATGGCGGCACATTTTTCTATTGAGGGATTTGCATTGTCATGCTCGATTTAGGGTTTAAGTGTGGTCGTTTTGAGTCACTGGTTTCTCGGCCATGGAGACCTGACAGGAAAATTAGGGGCGTGCGCTAGAGGGAGGTTTGGAGGATAAAGGAGTGGCGGAGCTCTGATGGAAGTCTGAGGGTTTATTGTTGGGTATAGTGACAGAACGAGGCAATTTTGGTGATCGTGGTTTTCTTCCCAGGTCTGGGTTGATGGTCTGATTTGCGAACCAATGGGTTTTCGAGGGTTCCAAGGGGTGGAATGTAATGCTGGGGCTGGGCGTGACTCGGGTAGGGGTCGACGGCGGAAGTGGTTGGTCGGAGAAGTCGTACACGTGCACGGCATGCGTGTACGGTTGGGTTATT
This sequence comes from Allium cepa, assembly GCA_030765085.1. Taxonomy (NCBI): domain Eukaryota; kingdom Viridiplantae; phylum Streptophyta; class Magnoliopsida; order Asparagales; family Amaryllidaceae; genus Allium; species Allium cepa. The sequence continues at coordinate 782,518,903 of CM060929.1, forward strand.
TGAAGAAAGGAAGGAAGAGATGTAGCAGGCAGAAATGAAGAAAGGAAGGAATGGGGGAGAGTAACAGGCCGGGTTGGTCCAGGTTAGGGAAGTAAGAAATGAGAATAAGGGAAGGAATAAGAAAGAGGAAAAAAGAAATGAAAAGCATAGAGTAAAAGAGAAAGAAAGATGGATGGAGTTATGATCGAGTTTGTGATCGGGATTTTTGGGCTTCGGTTCGAGCGTTTTAGAAAGATTTTTAACAAAATTTATTTTTGATAAAAAAATAACAAAGAGGAGAGAGGTTCGTGGGCATGGGCTTCGGCCTGTATTTTTTTAAAATAAAATGAAATTAACAAAGTTTTAAAAAAAAAGCAAACAAATTTTCCCAAGCATGTTTTCAAATCATTTTTTTAAATATTGAATGTTTACTTAATATTATTTAGTAAAGGTTATATAAATAACTTATTTCTAACTCAAATCAATTAAGTTTAGAATAATTTATTTATTTGATTATTATTTTTATTAAAGCTAAAGAAAGTAATTGAGTAGATAGTTAAAGAAAAGGAAAATGTCTTTTTAAACTTTTATTTAGACAAAGATCTGAAGTTATTTTACATATTAACAGTTATCTAATTCCAAATATTTTAATTAAAATTAAATAAAATCGGATTAAGTGGCTTGTAATTAGTTAATGACAATTAAATAGGATTTGTAAATAATTAATTTATTTTGTGTTAAATTAAATTAATTAGAAAAGATGTGATCAGGTTATCTAGCTTACAAATGTTAAACTGTATTGAATGTTTTTGATTTATTTAACATCTCTAGTATGATAAATTGTGATGTTCTGTGATATGAAATGTCTGGATTGATCCGTTGATGAATGTGAATCATTTGTTTAAATAGATATCTGTGCGATGAATTTCTGTGTGCATATGACATTCTGAAGTTTAAACAACTTGGGCTTAAAAGACAGCGTTTGTGTTTCGAAGAAACCGACGTCGAATATCAGTGATACCCGAAACCACTTCGATTAGTAATCTATAATTCTTTATAGATTAGATTTTAAAATCAATAGGCTGAAAATAATAAATTAAGCAAACTTGGACATTTAAATTAGGTAACAATACTTAGATATTATTTTGTGAAATAAATGTATGGTTATAGCAAGATAAAAGTCGTAATGTCGAACGATTAACCTGGGTTTTCAAAAAAGTTTTACAACTTAAATATTTCAAGTTATAAGATTTACTCATGTTGGTTTCCAGCCTGACTCGGGTGTTACTTTAATGTAATGCTGGGGTCAGACCAATTATTATAGATTTTCAGGTTACGACGTTCTGGAGCTCAGGAGGCGAGCTGGATGGCAGGAACGTGTGGAGTATATTCCGCCGTGTATTTGAGATTGTATTGATATTAGTTAGTGACAAGTTGTTACAACTATCCAGTTTTATTTGTGAATGATTATAATCTGATATAATGAAAGTATAATGAAAATTCTTAGTATAAATGCTGTTATTTGATATTATATTTTTGTCAGCTGCGATTGTGAGATTCTATGATGTTGTTTTCTGTTTCTTCTTCTACCTCTTTTTCTTTTTTACCCTAATGATTTGAAATTTTCGGCGTTCGATTGCTCGGCACTTCTACAGTGAACATATTAGTGTTGAATTTTTAGGGTCGAAAATTTCGAGTCGGTACATTTGGTAGCAGAGCAGAAGGTTAAGCGAGAACCTTGGCTCTGGTGGGTTTACTCATTAAGGATAGAGTCGGTAGTACCCTAGAATGAGTTGAGTGTAATATATATGAGAGGGTACTTGTTATTTTCTTATATAAAGATTTTAAACCAGTTTAAAAAAAATGATTTTTATAAGCTTATATTTTGATACATAAAGGAATAATCTTTCTAATTATTATATATAATTGGTTGCTAATTATTAAAGTTGAATAAGACCAAAAGAATTTAAATGGTAATATATATAACCAAATAGGAATTGGATAATATGAACTATACAATAGGCTAAGCAAGAAATGGATTCAAACCAGAAAATAAATCCTGAAATTTGTAGAAGTGTTTTCAGAATGTTGAATCGAGTTACCTTGATTTTATTTTCCAATAAATTATGAGATAATATATAATGAATTAGTTTCCAGATATGATAATCATGGTCATTATCATAAAATGGTTGTTGTATCTAATAATGAGATGTTTATTTTCTAATAATAATCAATGATAAAGCAAAATGGAATATTTTAAGGAAGTAACAACTTAGGTAAGTATGGCATATAAATTGAGAAGGATTTAAATTGTGAAGTTTTAAATCTAAATCTAGAAAATTTAAATTATTTCAAAGTATTAAAAGATATAATGAATATTTTTTTTAAATACATGAATCTTAATTTAAAACAAGAGATGTTTTAAAAATTTGTAAAGAAATATTGTTTAATTAAAAACCAGGAATGGTTTAAAATTTAAAGTATGACTTGGTGTGCAAAGGAAATAAATATGTATATATGTAGGATATACATAATATTAAAGTTGTTTGGAAATAAACCCTAAGTGTTGAGTTTTGAATTTTCCCCTGAAATGTGACTGAACCCAAAGAGAAATAAGTTTTGAATTTATAAGTGAGAAAGATATTGATCAGAAGTTTAAAATTTGAGATGGAGAATTCAACTTGAGTAAAGTTGACCGGATTAAATAAATTGAATTTAACTTAGGGGAAGTTAAATAAGTTTAACGGACAACCCAAATTGAAAATTTCAAGATGAAATTGAGATTTAATTTGGTTAAGTTAACTGGGTTGAATTGAAAAGAGAGTTATGTGTGATCTCAAAACAGGTTTGAGTTCTGGAAATTGGTAATGGATGTTGTTGATGGATGTTTTAGATGATTTGGATGTTTAATTACCTTGATTTATCCTGCTATCACCATGTTGTAATTAATAATCTATGAAACTGTGAATTGGATTGTTTAAATGAACTAAGAAGTGGATTGAGATAATATATATTCATTGCTGAAATTAAATGGAAATAAAACCTTATTTTTAAACTATTTAAAAGGTTTTGATTTTTGAAGTGAAATTGTAAGTATGGAATGGAATCACTTTGAACTTAAGATTTGAATGTTAAAAATGAATTTGCAAACTAAAATTATTAAGAATTGGTTTCAAAGTTTGAAGTTAAAATTAGGTACTAAATTTGACTTCGAAGATTTAAATTGTTTAAAAGGTTTGAACTCTTACTTAAACCTTGAAATAAGTTAAGTAAAGTAATTTAAATGAATGTTAAAAATTTGGACTCAAAATTTAATTATTCAAAAACTTAGGTTGTTAAATTAAAGGTAAAGGTTGATTTGATTTAAAGGATTAAATCAACATTTAAAAATTTAACTCGAATTTGTATAATTCAAGATTGTTTAAAGTTGAGATTTGAATGGAAATTAATTCAAATGGAAAATTGAATTGAATTAATTGGAAGTGAGATTAAAGTTGAATAAGTTTAAATTTAAATGGAAATTGATTTGAATTTGGAAAACGAATTGAAGTTAATTCAAATTGAACTGGAATTGAATCAATTTAATGGAAGTGGAGATAAAAAAATATTTAGGAGATTGGGAAATTGAACAGTTTGGCTCTGAAATATTTTCAAATAAATTGTTTTAATATAAACTATCTTAGATCTGTTTTTCCAAACTATTTACTATATACTCTTTCTTTTTAAAACCCAAACTATCTTATATTTATTTTATAACTATTTTTGGGACTATTTGACTATTTTACAAAAAATTTACAACTGTTTTATAAACTAATTACTATTTTACAACTACTTTATAACTAACTACTATTTTACAAATATTTTGTAGTTACCTAACTATTCTATAACTATTTGACTATTTTACAACTATTTTATAGCTACTTAACTATTCTACATCTATTTTACAAATAATAACTATTTTACAACTACTTATCTATTTTAAACTTTTTAAAGCTATTTTCTAAATTTAAGATTGGTCAGAGTACAAACTTATAATTGAAGTGATAACCCAAATGGAAATTGAAGCGGTTGTGAATAAGTGAATAGAAATCAAAATGGGAATAAAAAGGAAATTAATTTAGCTAATAATCAATGAAGGGAAATACGTAGGATGTACGTATATTATTCTATTCGCATAATGATTTGATCTAGATTCGAGCATAGAATTTCGAGATAGTATATCGATCCGAGTTGGGATTTTTCACTTGATTTTCGACGGTGAACCTTAGATATAGATTTTTAATCGATTTTGGGAATCCTCTATCATAGTTATGGCTATGTAAGGAGAATGACGGTTTCTGATCAAGAAACCAGATCTGAGTCCATACTAGGAAGTCGGGTGGACGATACTAGTTCGGAAGTGAAATTGTGTGATCGAGTGAGTGATCGAATTTGGTGTTGCATACGGATGATATATGTACATCCTACGTGCTTGAATGAATTGATATGAAATTTTGTAATGAAATGTAAAATGGTTTTTGGAAGGGAAAAATATATTTTGAAATATATAATGGATAAATTGGAAGTTGGATATCTCTATAACTGAAATTCATTTTATAAAAAGTAAGTAATATGATGAATAACTTTATAAAAGAAATCAAACTTGAATATTTGATTTAGTTTAAATGAAGGATATATATATATATATATTTGTTATATAAGATAAACTCTCCTTGTTGAATCTATAACCAAAAGAAAAGATCTTTGAGAAATATTTTATTCTTGTTAAAAGAATAAACTTATATATATATATATATATATATATATAAATGATTTTATGAAATTGGGAAAAGGGTTTTGGAACCTACTGATTTTGAAAAGCTTTTGATTTTTGGGAAAACTCAATTTTGAGAATTCGGAAATCCAATTTTGGAACTATCGATTTGAGATATCAATTTTGTGTAAAAGAGATTTATATGTGATACATATAGAGAGTATGGTTTGAAAGATACTATATGTGTATAGTATAAAATGTTTTGAGAATGCTATGGGGAAAAAGGCGCTCCCATTAGAGTGAAACTTCTAGTAGGAGATCCACGGGGTGGTCCTGCCTTGAGCCCTAAGGAGGGTTCTAAATTTGATCCTGGGAGGAAGTCTGTACAAACTGAAGTTCCCGAGGATTGTGGTTGGGTAGCGAAAGTAAAGGGCGCTGATGATTACAGAGACATTGGGTTATGCTATGACGACAGTGTAACTCGATGTAATAGCGATCTACGGCGCACCATAGTAGAAGTTGAGGGCCAGCGATTGCCTACGGTCTACGTTTGATTTCGCTGGGAGAATGACGTAACATCGATAGACTACGATCTATGAAGACACAGCGAAAGTCGTATGGCAGTGAGTGCCTACAGGCTACGTTGGGACTCGACTGATGTAATCTGCGATCTATGTAGTCTGTGTGGAGGAGTTTCGTTTGGCAGCGAAATTCGAGGGCGCTGATGCCTACAATTACATGGGTTTTTCCCGTGATGGCGACGTAACGCTGGGTGTAGCTGCGATTCGTGGCGGGTTCCATGGTGTAATCGAGGGACGCGGAGGCCTAAAATTTTCTATGGTTTCGCCGGGATGGCGATGTAATCATCGGGTTAACTGCGACCATAGAGGGGTTGATGATTTCCAAAGCATTCTCACTAAAATATTTTCTATATTTCCAAAAATGTTCTCTATATTTTCAAAAATATTTTTCAAGTATTTTCACTGGGTGTTGAAAGCGGGTTTACTAAGTACTTATAGATTTTTAGTCCTACGCCTGATCAACGTATGACCGAATTTATGTGAGAACAAGGATGGACTTGTTGTAACGACCCGTGAATTTCGTAATTAAATTTTGTCATATTAATAAGATTTTGGAATTAAATTTATAAATAAATATAATTGTTATAATTTGTAATGAAGTAAATGTTAAGAATTAACCTATGAAATATTATATTGATTAAAATAGACTTAATTAAAAAGGTTGAATTGAATAAATCCTATTTATTGGCACCTATTTTATTGATATGCAAATTTATAATTAATGAGTTATTGCAAGAAATTGAAATTTGAATAGAATTCTAATGAATGAAAGTAGTGAAAATATTATACTCGGATATAATTGTATATGAGAAATAACGGAAAGTATTAAATTGATTAATGTATATATTAGGCAATTGACAATTTATGGATTTGTTAAGATTACAAAGTTATAATTGAGTGTAAATAGGAAGATTTGGTAATAAATTAAAATAAGAAAAATGTAAATGTTATAACTTGGTTACAAAAATTTTATATACGCAAGTGGACGTAAATATGAATTAATTAAAGTGCGTATTTATTTATAATGGGATAGAACATAAATTTATGTAATAGGGATGATGCAGGTTGATAAGTATTCATAATGTTTGTGTTGTTGATAAACGTTACTTTAATGATTTTAATGTAAAATAACGGAGGTGTGAATGGAAATTAATAGAAACGTAAACTTATTTAAAGGTAGTAATTGGATGTAGATTTATGGAATGGAGTTAATGCAAATCAATGGAATTAATGAAGACGTTTACGTAGCTGTACATTGAAAATATGAAAAAAATGTAAGAATTGGATTAAATTAAGGAAATTAAGTATTAATAAATGGTCATTTAATAAAACCAATGTTCTGAGAGTAATTATAATAATAAGTTGTTTGAAATACGTATAAACTTTGATTTGGAAATCAATTGGATTTAAAATGAAGTTTGGTATTACGTTGATGAGTTTAAATGTTATATTATTATTTAAAGTAATAAATAGTGTAACAAAAGAATGAAATCAAGATAAATAAAATTAATTGAGACTTTAATTTTAAATAATAGGTTAGATGGTAATTGTTGTGGAGAATAACCATACAAGTAGTATAAAGAGTATATTGGTAATAAATGGTTATTTTGAATAAAGGTAATTAAATATTACTTTAATGGATATAAATGTAGTAACAGATAGAGTAAATGAAATTAGCATTATGAAAATAAATGTAACATTGTTTTGTAAGCAATAAAAGCCTATTAATGTGACTGAAGGTTAACGGTAACGATTTTTGTATGTTACCTAAATAGGTTGCTTGTAAATTTAAACTTTGAAATTTGTTACAACAATTCTAATTTAATATTACGTCGATGTTAATTAAGGTAATATTTGCATATAGTGTTAAGGTTATTCATATTGGACAAATTGTTGAGTTATAAGGATCGGGAATAAAGCTTTATTAATTTTATTGGAATTTAAAATTTAATAAAAGGATTAATTGCAATTAAATGAATTTAATCTTTTAAAATGGAATTTAGATAAAATATGAGGAAATTTATGTAATAGTTTGGCATCCAATGTTTAATCCATCCATAATATGACTATTGGTTGATTTAAGTATAGGAAGCAAGATTTATTAATTTAATTTAAGTATAGAATTCAATAATGTTATTTATTGCAAAATAAAATGGAATTAAAACGTTTAAATACTACGTTATTGAAATTAAAATAGGATTTGAGGATAAGAATATAATAAATCATGAACTAATGTAGTGGCAATCTTATTTTGTAAAAGATGTGAATAAGAAGGCTTAAAAATTTAATAAATGGGTTTTGAGAATTTAATTTATAAATTCTAAATATAATGAAGCGGAGAAATTAACACTGCAATTGATAGATTTATGAACTTTTAATTTACATCTATACTTTTTAAATTTTTTGTAAATGCTTAATAAATATAAAGGTGATAAAATTGTCAATTATAAAATTGTAATTTAAAAATTGTATTTAATTAATTAATTATTAATTTATTTAATTAATGAAAAAATAGCCATTTTGGCCACTAACTCAGATTTCGACGAAACTAGTTTCATCGGATCCGTATCGGTGAATTATTGTAGGATTTCAAGTTACATAACGATCGGGCTTGTCGTTTGATCGTACGGGCTTGAAACGCCTAGAAATAAATGAAATTGAAATTAAGTGAAATCAATTTGAAATAAACTGAATTTTGCATAACTTCTTCATACGATGGAATTTGGACTTGAAACCTATTCCATCGATTTTAAAACCATTTAAAACATATATTTTGATATATGGGTTGACCCTTTTCCGTTCCGGAATCGGAACGGGCTTTTCGGGTCAATTATCGTTCAAAACCCAAATCCAACCTAGCACATTCTTTCTATTTAGTTTTGCCTATATATATGTTGTTATAAACCCTAGGTCATTGCTTATTCCTCATTCTATACGTATGCTTTTCCTCATTCCAATAGCTTCAAACCTTAATCTTCCCAATCCAATTTCAATTTCAATTTAAAAAAAAAAAATTGCAGATCTGTAGCAACTTCTGGTCGCGCTTCGAGTTTCAGAGGCAAAAACGCTGCATCTACTTCGGGTCAGGAAGAAAATTACTCGGGTCGCTCCGGGTTGTTTTGGAAAAAACTCCAAGCAAGCACCGGGGAATTGAGGCGGTGGACCGAAGTTGAACCTGAAGTCGACTCAGAACCAGAATTTTCCAATATTCTAATTTTCCTAACTTTTTCATACGAGCTCGGATTCATGCGTGGTTTGTTTTGCTGGGATCGTATTAGAATTACGGACGTTTTGGCGTTTGTTTGAATGGATTCTGAGACTGGAAAAATTTTGGGTTTAAATTCAATTTAAATTCAAAAGGTGAGTGTTTTAACCCACTCACAACTTCTAAAATTTCTTATGTTTGTTGAATTGATATTTGAGGTGATTTAAAATTTATATATGGTTATTTGACATATTTTTAATCATCATCTCAGTTAATTTCATTTATTTAAATTAAATTGTTATTTAATTATTTCATATCATTTAAACACCAGTTAAATTGTTAATTAATTATTCACTGCATATAAACTGCCAGTTAAATAGTTAATTAATTTATTGTTGACTATAAATGCTATTTAATACCTGTCGTTTATTTTCCGTTCTATATTGATGCTATTGTTTGAATTTGATGATGATTGCGATAAATGGTTGATGGTTGATATTGGATGGATGGATGTTGTATTTTATATTGTTATAAACTGTAAGTTATTATGCATTTTCATTTCATTCGGGATTGCGGTTTGAAATGATACACAGCCGTATTTTATTTTTAAATTGCGGATTGAAATGATAAATATCTGTGTCACTTGACCATAGGATAGAAAATTATATACACACACCACGGTGTGTATATATATAATAATATTTTGAAATGATATCTATGTTTGTAAAAAATATATATGATTTTTGATATATTGATTCGGATATTTGATAAAGGTTATTTTATATATAGTTAAATTTTTTGGTTTTAAGCTATGTATAAAATTGGTTTAAAGTATAAAATAAAGTTTGATTTTATTGAATATAATATAGATAAGTATTTACTTAAATTATATTTAATATAGAGTTTATATTGGTTTTATAAATCAAGGTTGAGAAGATAGTTGAAATTGACTGAGATTTTATTTAATTAAGAATTATATTTAATAAGAGTCCATGTGGAACTTATTGAATTTTAGATTTTAAAAGATTGTTTAAAATTAAATTCGAGGTTAAGGTGATTTAAGTGAATATATCAAGTCTAAATAAATTGAGGAATATTAAATTGTTGAAATTTGAAGTTTCATTAAAGGATACTGGATTTATTAAGTAAGTATTTCAAACTAAATAATAGTAAAGTGAATTTGGCATATATATGAATTAATAATTTAGTTTTGAAACGGTGGAATATTTAAAACTTTGAAATATATGGAAATTTAAATGGTTTATTTGGGAATTAAAATCTGTATTTGGAATTGATTTGAGAAATTAAAAAGCTAATTTACTTTATAAAGTAATGTATTATTAAACCATGTAAGTATTGAAAATTATGTTTCAAAGCTATGGGTTTAAGGTATATACATTTGGAAGTACTATGATTTTTGAAAAAGATATATTTGAAATAAAAATGATATCATATTGATTTGGGTTTTAAAATAGAAATGATATCGTATTTATATGGTTTGAAATGGATATTTTATTCTGGTTTTAAAGTATAAACTATTTTGAAAAGACCACGGTGTTATAATAACGTTTGGTTGTTGAAGAAACCGGGATCGGAAGTTGTTATGCTCTCTGCCAACTCCGAAAACCACTTTAACAACCGTGTACACGGTGGAGATTCCGGAATAAAGTAGGATGGTGGCGGCGTTTCCTTTGAGGTAAATACGTGGACCCAACTCCCGTGTGTTGGCATAAGGTGGCTAAAACAGGAGCGATCTCAGGCCAGTGAGGTCATTCCTCTGATCGAACACATCCCTTCGATATTATACTATGACTTTTGGATTGATTCGGTGGTCATTTTTGATTTTTGATTTGGGGTGTGGCTCGAGGTGGGTGGTAGCTGCGTGCTATGCGTTACCACCAGCCCATGTGCGTAATTGGCATATCTACCCTGGCATTGCTAAGTTGTGCTGTGTCACCTACCATACCAAGCCTTACTACGAGTTTCTATTTGTGTCGTACCTATGGAGTGTCTTCTCGTAGTCTCCCGATCAGGAGATATGTAGGCACTGTATGAACTATTGTTATTATTTGTGTTAAGGGCTATATGGGTAACTCCTTAACGCTATTTAAAAGTAAGTTTATTTTACTAATAGACACTATTATAATAGTGAAATATACTACATAGTAAATAGTTTAACGTATCCTTAAGAGATGTAAATCCCGAGTATCTCTTGAGTTACTGCACTCATATTTATTTCTGTTGATTTAACTTACATAAGATCTTTTAGTTCTGACTCGAGTGTTTTGTCTTTTCAATTCGCTCGGGTCAGTCCGAGCATTTCAGGATCGAAGACTTTATTTCTGGAGGACGAAGATGAAGTTTTCTTTATTATTATTGTTATATTATATTCCACTACACTGTATTCCGCCGCATCGATTTTTTTCGTTCGTATGTGCAACTCTGATATGTATTGTATAAGAAAAATTAAATATTTTGTAAACAGCTTCATGAACTGTATATTTGATTATTATATTTTATCCTTCCGCTGTGAAATTCTGTTTTGTTTTATTTCTTTCTCGTCTTTCTCATTTACCCCATAACAATCCGCCCTTCCGTATGGTTGAATTGGCACGTGTGTTGATTTAAAGCGTGCGATAAGACGGGACGTAACAATGTGGTATCAGAGCTTGGTTTAGCGATAAAACTTAGCTTTGTGGGGTCCGACTCTTTATTAATAGGGTAGAAATACCCTATGGGAGTCGCTGAGTGTATATATGAGAGAGCGTACTTGTTAGTGTCATAAAAAGGTTTTATTATTGTGTTAATTTGTTCCGTTTTGTATTTATAAATTCTGGTTGGTGCATGAGACGCTATGACATCAATAGGGATTTCTAAACACTTAATAGGACAGACCGACATAATATTTGTTTTGAATATAGGTGAATGAAATTATTTTGCCTATTATATTTTCTATATATAAAATAAATTTTATAAAGATTATATTTGGTTGTAATATATTGGTTGTTAGGTAATGAAATTTTTAAATAATAGTTGAAATAAAATTGAAAATAAAATAAAAAGGAAATTGGGAATTTAGAACGTAAATTCCGGGGTTTTAAATATTTCTTTTGAGTGATTTTGAAAATATAATAATAATATTGTTAGAAGTATGTTCTAATATAAATATTTCAATATAATTTGGAAGAATTGTTTTAAAGAAGATTTTGGAAAAGGAATAAGTTGTACTCCCCTCTATGTCGCTGGGAAATAATTTCGGTGATGAGTGCACGCATCATCTTCATTTTCGAGTTTCGAAGTGGGAAGACCACTGTAGTAGTTTACTACAGATAAACCAAATATAAAATTTTAAATATAATTTGATATATAAAGTGTAAGTATATACATTTATCTATTATTTTAAAATGATTTGAAATTAACTCGGTATTTAAATTCTTAAGTTTCCATTAATTAATAGTTTCAGTTATTGTAGTGAATTTGAACGTAAGTAATTAATAATTAAAACCTCTAAAGGAAATAAGAGATTTAATGCTAAGTTATAAATAAAAAAAATTAAAGGATAGGTTATAAATGAAATAACAAGAAAGTTGAAACTGTAACTTATAAAACAAAAGATGTAATTATTGAACATTAGATTAAATTAAAAGAAATGAGGTAAAACTTGTGAGAGTTTCAATTACATTCTTAAAAAGCATATATAACTTACCAAATATTAAAAGTTGAAGTGTTTAATAAGAAAATGTAATGGGAAATTGTACCAGAAAATTTATATAATGGAAGGGTTCAATGAATCACCTTAATAAATAAGAATTTGGTGTGTAGTGTTATAAACTTGAGTGTAATTGAAAAGACTACTAATTGAAATAGAAAGGTAAGTATTATAAATGGAATTTAGCAATAAATGAAAGTAAATAAATAAAATGAAGTAGTATAAATGAATGATAATGAACTTAAGTAAACAGTTGAAGCTATTTATAAATAAAATTAGTAGGAAAATGAATACTGTAATAAGTGAAATTAAATAATAAATAAATGAATGTAATGAAAATAAAAGAAATTTTCATTATATGGATAAATGAAAACTGTAATAAAATAAAAAGATAAAACTTTAGATGAATGAAAAAGAAATCAAACAACAAAAGTATGAATGGAATTAATAAGAATAAACTTAATCTATTATTTGAGATTGTTGTTTGTTTGGTTTACGGTAGTTTGGACAAGGATACTTTAAATCTGTTTGGAAGGTATGAATAATCTATTCAGTGTCACCTGAGACTGTTGAGTAAAGGGTACGCTTAGTAGTTTATTTTTCTTTCCGTACAATTTAAAGTTTTGAGCCCGAACAACTATTTGTTTTGTTTGATATGAATGAATGATTGATTTGTGTTGATTTTTATGTAATGGTTATATGACTTGTTGCAAGTGGTTGTTAGTTGTATTAATTGTTTGTTTAGGGTTGAAACAACCTTAAATATTTCATTTTATATAATTGTTAACCTTTTTGGATTATATAAGTGAAATACAGGTTTTGGAAGCAATTGCTACTGCTTTTGGTTTCATAATTAAGCGTTAATTGCCCGACAAATAGGTACGTTTCTCGAATTACGGTTTATAGCGTTATTATATTATTTTTTCCGTTTGGGATATATATTATTTTGGAAAATATTTGTTGTATATTGTTATATTGATATTATATTTTCTCCCGAGCCTCTCCGTACAAAGAAGACTCTGCCAAAATTTTCCGTAATTTTGGACTTAGAAATATTTTGAAAATGTTTTCCAAACTTTATTAAATTGAGTATAAAAAGATTTAATGGTTATAAATAGGTATATTTTATTTAAATTAATTAATTTTGTAAATTTATTTGTTTATAAATTTAATATTTTAAATAAGATATATTGATTTCTTAATTCTTCTTTTCCATTCTTTTTCCTTTTCGGGGACGAAAAGTTTTGAGTGGGGGAGAGTGTAACGACCCATGAATTTCGTAATTAAATTTTGTCATATTAATAAGATTTTGGAATTGAATTTATAAATAAATATAATTTTTATAATTTGTAATGAAGTAAATGTTAAAAATTAACCTATGAAATATTGTATTGATTAAAATAGACTTAATTAAAAAGGTTGAATTGAATAAATCCTATTTATTGGAACCTAATTTATTGGTATGCAAATGTATAATAAATGAGTTATTGCAAGAAATTGAAATTTGAATAGAATTCTAATGAATGAAAGTAGTGAAAAGATTATACCCAGATATAATTGTATATGAGAAATAAAGGAAAATATTAAATTGATTAATGTATATATTAGGCAATTGACAATTTATGGATTTGTTAAGATTGCAAAGTTATAATTGAGTGTAAATAGGAAGATTTGTAATAAATTAAAATAAGAAAAATGTAAATGTTATAACTTGGTTACAAAAATTTTATATACGCAAGTGGACGTAAATATGAATTAATTAAAGTGCGCATTTATTTATAATGGGATAAAACGTAAATTTATGTAAAAGGGATGATGCAGATTGATAAGTATTCATAATGTTTGTGTTGCTGATAAACGTTACTTTAATGATTTTAATATAAAATAACGGAGGTGTGAATGGAAATTAATAGAAACGTAAACTTATTTAAAGGTAGTAATTAGATGTAGATTTATGGAATGGAGTTAATGCAAATCAATGGAATCAATGATGACACTTAGCTACACATTGAAAATATGAAAAAAAATGTAAGCATTGGATTAAATTAAGGAAATTAAATATTAATAAATGGTCATTTAATAAAACCAATGTTCTGAGAGTAATTATAATAATAAGTTGTTTGAAATACGTACTTTGATTTGGAAATCAATTGGATTTAAAATGAAGTTTGGTATTACATTGATGAGTTTAAATGTTATTTTATTATGTAAAGTAATAAATAGTGTAATAAAAGAATGAAATCAAGATAAATAAATTTAATTGAGACTTTAATTTTAAATAATAGGTTGGATGGTAATTGTTGTGGAGAATAACCATACAAGTAGTGTAAGAGTATATTGGTAATAAACGGTTATTTCGAATAAAGGTAATTAAATATTACTTTAATGAATATAAATGTAGTAACGGATAGAGTGAATGAAATTAGCATTATGAAAATAAATGTAACATTGTTTTGTAAGCAATAAAAGCCTATTAATGTGACTGAAGGTTAACGGTAATGATTTTTGTATGTTACCTATGTAGGTTGCTTGTAAATTTAAACTTTGAAATTTGTTACAACAATTCTAATTTAATATTACGTTGATGTTAATTAAGGTAATATTTGTAAATAGTGTTAAGGTTATTCATATTGGACAAATTGTTGAGTTATAAGGATCGGGAATAAAGCTTTATTAATTTTATTGGAATTTAAAATTTTGTAAAAGGATTAATTGCAATTAAATGAATTTAATCTTTTAAAATGGAATTTAGATGAAATGTGAGGAAATTTGTGTCATAGTTTTGCATCGAGTGTTTAATCCATCCATAATATGACTATTGGTTGATTTAAGTATAAGAAGAAAGATTTATTAATTTAATTTAAGTATAGAATTCAATAATGTTATTTATTGCAAAATAAAATGGAATTAAAACATTTAAATACTACGTTATTGAAATTAAAATGGAATTTGAGGATAATAATGTAATAAATCATGAACCAATGTAGTGGCAATCTTATTTTGGCAAAAGATGTGAAGAAGAAGGCTTAAAAATTTAATAAATGGGTTTTTGAGAATTTAATTTATAAATTCTAAATATAATGAAGCAGAGAAATTAACACTGCAATTGATAGATTTATCAACTTTTAATTTATATCTAAACTTGTTTAAATTTTTGTAAATGCTTAAGAAATATAAAGGTGATAAAATTATCAATTATAAAATTGTAATTTAAAATTTGGATTTAATTAATTAATTATTAATTTATTTAATTAATGGAAAAATAGCCATTTTGGCCACTGACTTGGATTTCGACGAAACCAGTTTCATCGGATCCGTATCGGTGAATTATTGTAGGATTTCAAGTTTCATGACGATCGGGCTTGTCGTTTGATCGTACGGGCTTGAAACGCCTAGAAATAAATGAAATTGAAATTAAGTGAAATCAATTTGAAATAAACCGTTTTGCATAACTTCTTCATACGATGGAATTTGGACTTGAAACCTTTTCCATCGATTTTAAAATCATTTAAAACATGTATTTTGATATATGGGTTGACCATTTTCCGTTCTGGAATCGAACGGGCTTTTCGGGTCAATTATCGTTCAAAACCCAAATCCAACCGAGCTCATTCTTTCTATTCTGTTTTTCCTATATATATGTTGCTATAAACCCTAAGTCATTGCTTATTCCTCATTCTATACGTATGCTCTTCCTCATTCCAATGGCTGCAAACCCTAATCTTCCCAATCCAATTTCAATTTCAAATATAAAAAAATTTGCGGATCTGCAGCAACTTCTGGTCGCGCTTCGAGTTTCAGAGGCAAAAACGCTGCATCTACTTTGGGTTAGGAAGAAAATTACTCGTGTCGCTTTGGGTTGTTTTGGCAAAAACTCCAAGCCAGCACCGGGGAATTGAGGCGGTGGACCGAAGTTGAACCTGAAGTCGACTCAGGACCAGAATTTTCCAATCTTCTAATTTTCCTAACTTTTTCATACGATGTCTGATTCATGCGCGGTTTGTTTTGCTGGGATCGTATTAGAATTGTGGACGTTTTGGCGTTGGTTTGGATGGATTATGAGACTAGTCAAATTTTGGGTTTAAATTGGATTTAAATTCAAAAGGTGAGTGTTTTAACCCACTCACAACTTCAAAAATTTCTTATGTTTGTTGAATTGATATATGATGTGATTTAAAATTTATATATGGTTGTTTGGCATATTTTTAATCATCGACTCAGTTAATTTCATTTATTTAAATCAAATTGTTATTTAATTATTTCATTGCATTTAAACTGCCAGTTAAATTGTTAATTAATTATTCATTGCATATAAACAGCCAGCTAAACAGTTAATTAATTTATTATTGAATATAAACTGCTATTTAATACCTTTTTTTTATTTTCCGTTCTATATTGATGCTATTGTTTGAATTTGATGATGATTGTGATAAATGGTTGATGGTTGATATTGGATGAATGGATGTTGTATTTTATATTGTTATAAACTGCAAGTTATTATGCATTTTCATTTCATTTGGGATTACGGTTTGAAATGATATACAACCGCATTTTATTTTTAAATTGCGGATTGAAATGATAAATATCTGTATCACTTGACCATAGTATAGAAAATTATATACAGACACTGCGGTATATATATATATATATAATAATATTTTGAAATGATATCTATGGTTTGTAAAGAATATATATGATTTTTGATATATTGATTTGGATATTTGATAAAGGTTATTTTATATATAGTTAAATTTTTTGGTTTTAAGCTATGTATAAAATTGGTTTAAATTACAAAATAAAGTTTGATTTTATTGAATATAATATGGATAAGTATTTTCTTAAATTATATTTAATATAGAGTTTATATTGATTTTATAAATCAAGGTTGAGAAGATAGTTGAAATTGACTGAGATTTTATTTAATTAAGAATTATATTTAATAAGAGTCCATGTGGAACTTATCGAATTTTAGATTTTAAAAGATTGTTTAAAAGTAAATTCGAGGTTAAGGTGATTTAAGTGAATATATCAAGTCTAAATGAATTGAGGAATATTAAATTGTTGAAATTTGAAGTTTCATTAAAGGATACTGGATTTATTAAGTAAGTATTTCAAACTAAATAATAGTAAAGTGAATTTGGCATATATACAAATTAATAATTTAGTTTTGAAATGGTAGAATATTTAAAAATTTGAAATATATGGAAATTTAAATGGTTCATTTGGGAATTAAAATCTGTATTTGGAATCGTTTTGAGAAATTAAAAAGCTAATTTACTTTATAAAGTAATGTATTATTAAACCATTTAAGTATTGAAAATTATGTTTCGAAGCTATGGGTTTAAGGTATATATATTTGGAAGTACTATGATCTTTGAAAAAGATATATTTGAAATAAAAATGATATCATATTGATTTGGGTTTTAAAATAGAAACGATGTCGTATTTATATGGTTTGAAATGGATATTTTATTCTGGTTTTAAAGTATAGACTATTTTGAAAAGACCGCGGTGTTATAATAACTTTGGTTGTTGAAGAGACCGGGATCGGAAGTTGTCATCCTCTCTGCCAACTCCGAAAACCACTTTAACAACCGTGTACACGGTGGAGATTCCAAAATGAAGTAGGATGGTGGTGGCGTTTCCTTTGAGGTAAATACGTGGACCAACTCCCGTGAGTTGGCATAAGGTGGCTAAAACAGGAGCGATCTCGGGCCAATGAGGTCATTCCTTTGGTCGAACGCATCCCTTAGATATTATACTATGACTTTTGGATTGATATTGTGGCCACTTTTGATTTGGGGGTGTGGCTCGAGGTAGGCGGTAGCTGCGTGCTACGCGTTACCACCAGACCGTGTGCGTAATTGGCATATCTACCCTGGCATTGCCTAGTTGTGCCATGTCACCTACCATACTGAGCCTTACTACGAGTTTCTATTTGTGTCGTACCTATGGAGTGTCTTCTCGTAGTCTCCCGATCAGGAGATATGCCGGCACCATATAGACTATTGGCATTATTTGTGTTAAGGGCTATATAGGTAACCCCTTTACGCTATTTAAAAGTAAGTTTATTTTACTAATAGACACTATTATAATAGCGAAATATACTACATTGTAAGTAGTTTAACGGATCCTTAAGAGATGTAAATCCCGAGTATCTCTTGAGTTACTTCACTCATATTTATTTCTGTTGATTTAACTTACATAAGATCTTTTAGTTCTGACTCGAGTGTTTTGTCTTTTCAATTCGCTCGGGACAGTCCGAGCATTTCAGAATCGAAGACTTTATTTCTGGAGGATGAAGGCGAAGATTTCATTATTATTATTGTATTATATTCCACTACACTGTATTCTGCTACATCGATTTTTTTTCGTTGGTATGTGCAATTCTGATATGTATTGTATTAGAAAAATTAAATATATTGTAAACAGCTTCATGAACTGTATATTTGATTACTATATTTTATCCTTCCGCTGTGAGATTCTATTTTGTTTTATTTCTTTCTCATTTTTCTCATTTACCCCATAATAATCCGCCCTTCCGTATGGTTTGAATTGGCACGTGTGTCGATTTAAAGCGTGCGAAAAGGCGGGACGTTACACTTGTTGAGGCATCAAGTTATAAAAAGTATTTTTTATAAAGCTATTTTGGCAATATTATGCATATTTTAAATTTCAAATTTTTTTTTTTAATAAAGAGAGTTTATAATAAAAATGTTCAAAGATTAATTTAACTGAAAATAAACATTGTAATAAAATTCTTGCTACGTCCCTTTTCCAGGACGAAAAGTTTTAAAGGGAGGAGGAATGTGACAACCCGGATTTTTGGGCATCTGTTAATTGGTAATTAATAGGATTAAATTCATTAAAATACCGATTTGTAAGTTAAACAAATAAAAGTATGTTTCTAATTAATACATACATACATACATACATACATACATATATATATATATATATATGTGTATATGTATATTATGAGTAGGAAACATTGGTTTGAATTCAATGTAATAATTTTCAAAAGCTATTTAAAGTCAATTCTATATTTTCAAAACTCTAAAAGTAAATATTTATTAATTAAAAGTATGATAGCTTGAAATAATATTTAATAAAGGGTTTATTATGCTTGCTTTTAAAATTATATATGAACTAAATATGGTTTGAAAATATGTGTAAAAATAAAAAAAATGTGTAAATGAAATAAACATAATATAATAACATAAAAAAAATATAAATTACATGAATAAAGACATGTGTTGGCCTATGAAGATATATATTTACATGTGTAAACTAAGTTTAGCATGCAAAATACAAATGTCACAAATGCTTGTTTAAATGAATTTCCTCATTTTCAAAATATAGAAAAAAGAATAAATAAGAAACCAGGTGTAAATATCTCTACTCCTATCTCTTTTCTTCTTTCATTTTATCAAATACAAAACCAAAGAAAAACTAAAATCAGAAATAAAAAGTAGAAGCTAAAAAAACTTCTCCAAACTTATAACTGAAGCAAGAAAATTCAAGATCAACTTAAAATCAAAATCAAACTTAACTCAACAAGATCAAAGCCTTAAGAATTCAAGAACTTTTTTTGAAGGTACAATATGCAAGCAGCTTTCAAAAAGCGTGTGTTCTGTTCCAAGGAAAAGGTGAGTAAAACTTTAAAAGCTTTTGTTACTGGAATTATACATGCATCTATGCATTTGAATCAGGGTGAGATTTTGTGTTTTGACATGAATTCATGATGCTAGTCTGAGTTTGAGTTTATATGTGTATCAAAAAGTTCATCATTTTAAAAAAAGAAACAGAGAGCAATACTTAAGTCTTACAACTGGGTTACATATGCACATATATAAGCATACAATCAGAACTGTGAAGGAAGAATTGATCTGGGCAAGCGTACGTAAGAAATGAAAATCTGTTCATTGTTTTAAAAAAAATTGCTATGCTGATTTCAAAATCTCTTATCTCTTAATCTAATTAGAAGTACGTTATAATGTAAAAAGATAAAACGATTTGTTTTCGATTATAATTTGACCTAAAATCGGTTTTATAAGATACTATCAAGTGTAAATAAGTTAAGGTGCACAATACAGTAAGTTAGCCAGCATTGCAAGGAGATCGAGTGTTTTATTTTGGATTAGTGGTTATATAATCTTGGTTGGCGTTGGAAAAGGGAAATTTTGGAAGTAGTTTTGTCATTTTTAATCACGTATGAACCGAGATAGAAGGAGATGAACGGTAAATGCTTTAAGATGAAATTGGAACGATCATGGTGATTTAGTGGCTAGACGTTGGACGTGGTGGGGGATCAGGAGAGGGACGTTCGAGGAAAAATGGTGGGACATTTATATTGAGGGATTTGCATTATCATGCTCGATTTAGGGTTTAAGTGTGGTCGTTTTGAATCACTGGTTTCTCGGCCATGGCGACGTGATGGGGAAACTAGGGGCATGCGCTAGAGGGAGTTTGGAGGATGAAGGAGTGGCAAAGCTCTGATGGAAGTCTGAGGGTTTATTGTTGGGTATAGTGACGGAACGAGGCAATTTTGGTGATCATGGTTTTCGTCCCAGGTCTGGGTTAATGGTTTGATTTGCGAGCCAGTGGTTTGTGGGGGTTTTTAAGGGGTGGTATGTAATGCTGGGGCTGGGCGTGACTCGGGTAGGGGGTCGATGGCGGAAGTGGTTGGTCGGAGCAGTCGTATATGTGAACGGCGTGCATGTACGGTTGGGTGATTTGAAGAAAGGAAGGAAGAGATGTAGCAGGCAGAAATGAAGAAAGGAAGGAATGGGGGAGAGTAACGGGCCGGGTTATGCCAGGTTAGGGAAGTAAGAAATGAGAATAAGGGAAGGAATAATAAAGAGGAAAAAAGAAATGAAAAGAAAAGAATAAAAGAGAAAAAAAGAAGGATGGAGTTATTCTTGAGTTTGTGATCGGGATTTTTGGGCTTGGGCTCGAGCGTTTTAGAAAGATTTTTTTTGATTAAAAAATAATAAAGAGGAGAGAGGTTCGTGGGCTTGGGTTGGGCCTGCATGTTTTAAAAATAAAATGAAATTAACAAAGTTTTAAAAGAAAAGCAAACAAATTTTCCCAAGCAAGTTTTCAAATCAATTTTTTTTTAATATTGAATGTTTACTTAATATTGTTTAGTAAAGGTTATGTAAATAATTTATTTCTAACTCAAATTAATTAAGTTAAGAATAATTTATTTATATGATTATTATTTTTATTAAAGCTAAAGAATTTAATTAAGTAGATAGTTAAAGAAAAGGAAAATGTCTTTTTAAACTTTTATTTAGACAAAGCTCTTAAGTTATTTCACATATTGAAAATTATCTAATTCCAAATATTTTTATTAAAGTTAAATAAAGTCGGATTAAGTGGCTTGTAATTAGTTAATAACAATTAAGCAGGATTTATAACGAATTAATTTAATTTATGTTAAATTAAATTAATTAGAAATGATGTGATCAAGTTATCCAGCTTACAAATGTTAAACTGTACTGAATGTTTTTGATTTATTTAACATCTCTAGTATGATAAATTGTGATGTTCTGTGATATGAAATGCCTGAATTGATCTGTTCATGAATGTGAATCATTTATTTAAATAGATATCCGTGTGATGAATTTCTATGTACATATGGCATTCTGAAGTTTAAACAACTTGGCCTTAAAAGACGACGTTTGGATTTCGAAGAAATCGAGGTCGGATATCAGTGATACCCGGAACCACTTCGATTAGTAATCTATAATTATTTATAGATTAGATTTTAAAATCAATAGGCAGATATGGAATAAATTAAGCAAACTTGGCCATATAAATTAGGTAACAATACTTAGATATTATTTTGTGAAATAAATGTTTAGTTGAAGAAAGATAAAACTCGAAATGTTGAACGAGTTACCTGGGTGTACAAAGAAGTTTTACAACTTAAGTATTTCAAGTTATAGGGTTTACTTACACTGGTTCCAGCCTGACTCGGGTGTTACTTTAATGTAATGCTCGTGTCAGATCAAGTACTACAGATTTTCAGGTTAGGATGTTCTAGAGCTCAAGAGGCGAGCTGGATGGCAGGAACGTATGGAGTATATTCCGCTGTGCATTTGAGATTGTATAGATAGTAGTCAAGGACAAGTTGTTATAACTGTCTAGTTTTATTTTTGAATGATTGTACACTGATATAATGAATGTATATTGACAATTACAGCTTTTCTTATTATAAATGCTGTTATTTGATATTATATTTTGATATACTGTGATTCTGTGCTGCTATTTTCTGCCTCATTTTCTTCTTTACCCTAATGATTTGGAATTTTTGGCGTTCGTTTGCTCGGCACTTCTACAGTGAACGTATTAGTGTTGAATTTTCGAGGTTGAAAATTTCGGGTCGTTACACCTGGGAGAGGAGAAGTTTTGTATGAGGCAACAAAATATCTTGAATTTTCATCATTTTTTTCCGTACCCAGCTATCTGCCTGTTTTGAGGCAGCTAGCTATATATCATCGTCTTTTAAGTTGTATTTGATACACCATTCAACCCACAACGTATTGGACCTAGTTTCAAGATTCTGAAAGTGCTTGGATAAGGCAGTTATATTCCAATTCTTCATATTTTTAGTGCCTAACCGTCCCTTGCATTTAGAGATTTCCACTTTTTTAAAACTATAGGAGACAATTATTCTGTACATACAGATCCAGACCATAAGAATTGTATCACTGCTAATCTTACCATTGCAATTAGTTTAGAAGACAGAAGAAATGTCCTACTCCAATACACTGTTATTGAGAGAATTATTGCATTAATTATTACAAGCTTGCCAGGTTGGGATATGAAGCGGTTTTCTTATCTAGAGAACACAGATGTTGTTCTTTCATAAAGAGGGACACAGAAAGATAGAAATACTCTAAGTGTGATGACCCGCAAATCCGTACCCTCTGAATTGACAATAATCCACACATGTCCGACCCAAAAAGCACAAACTGACGGAAAGTCAAGAGAAAGAAAAGAAGAGAGAAGAAGAGAAGAGAAGAAAGAGAGAAGATGGAACAAAACAGAACAATACAGAATCTCACATCGCAACGGAAAATATATAATATCATACCAATGATCCTTACAAAGTAGAAACTGTATATACATACATCAATCAGAGTTCAACAATCAAACAATAGCTATCATCCTGAATAGTTATAATAACCTTTCCTTACAAAAGCCAATAATAAACAATAACTAAGCACAGTTGATAATCAATAATCAAAACAGATACGCATATACGAAATGAAGATCTCTAGCTCTCCTACTGAAGCTCCAAAAGCACCAAATCTGAACCTGTAAATATACTCGGTTTGACCCGATCATTGAAAGGGAAGAACTCTCGGATCAGTTTGGTAAACCAGCGTGAGAAACACATTTAACTGAATTTATTAAATTACTAAACTTTTCCTTTATCAAAACAAAAGTATCTCGTAAGACAAGTCCACACATAATCACGGACATGTTTTTACCTTACGATAACTAAAACATTTCATATCAAATCCTCTTATATTATAATAGGGTCTATTGCACAAATAATATTCAAAATAGCCGAAATTGTAACCATTACTAAATTCCAGCATACTAGGCTCTACAAATAAATTGGCAGGAACGTGGTGGAGTTTGGATTTCCATACAAATGACCAGGTGAAGGGCTATATTCCGGCAGTACATCTCTAGAAGAATGTACCGAAAAACCATCACAAAGTTTCTCTACCAATGCAAGACCGGCCCACCTCTATAACTAGATGGTACCGAATATGTCATCCTCCGGTCATTGCCGACCTTACCGAGGGCCCTCTAGCATACAAACCACAATAATCAGATACACGACGCCATAGCGTGCAAAGATATATCTAGAAGTGGATGATCATATCCTACTTGGGAATGACCCATATAGCCTTGCTGCATCTAACCATGTTTTGGTCATTTCCGGTTGATGAGGTCTGACGAGGTAACGATTACCTTTCATAATCACATATCACATTACCTTGAATGCCACACGACCATTTCCGTTGACTATTAATTATCTTCCACAAAAATACAACCCTTGAGGTCATACGTCTCAAGGAGGGTGTTAAGCTAAGAGAAGTTGCCGTCTCCGCCATCACTGATGTACGTTTATAAAAACCAATGTACGTAATCTATAGAAATGCAATTTCAGACAAGCATCCATACAAGTTGTCCAGGAACAGGACAAACCGAAGGTATTTTCCTACCACATCCTGTTGGGAAATCCCTAGGATTAGTAGCGAATAGTCCTCGCATAGGATATTTCATAATGAAGAGACCACTGCTACTGGATGCATATTGGGATTTTAACCCCAAACGATCAACAAGCAGTCCCCCACTATGAAAATCTAGAATATCAATATCATCACAAGCAACCTGCACAATCGTCACATATACGTTGGTCCGAAGTGGTTTTCGAATAAACCGATCCCGGTCTCTTCGCACCAACAACGCAAAAGCGTTTCTCAACCTCACACAGCAACTAAGTCTCATAGACTTATCACGTCTCCAACTTTCAACTAGCTATCCTTCGGGCCAAGAAGGAAGCTCGATAGATTGGAGTAATACTCCGCACTATACGAATCAACATCCTCAACACAAAGGATAATCAAGTCTACACAAAAGGCTACATACTAAGTGTACGACTAAATAGTTCCCACATCAAATCGAGGAACTAAAATTTGGCAAAGTTTGATAGTCGGTTATTTAACTATCAAAACAAACAAAGAAATATTCAGCACCATAACAATCACTAGGCCCTTTTAATTAATCTTCTATTCATTAAATCATTTGCCAAATATTCACTTCAATTTATCTTTAAAAAGACATATTCTCAAAACATTTCAACATTTCAATATTGGAAAACATTCCCATATACTTATTTAATAATAAGCAATTCACAAATCAATTTATTTTCAACACTTGAAAAATATTCAATATACATAAAACACAATTAAGTATATATTATATTATATAAGGAAAACATTCTCTTAAACATATTTATTTGGGTCAAAACGAATGTTGCGTAAAACATTGTTACGACAACCCAAAATTAATAGTATAGGGATTCAAAAATAAGATAGATATATAAATCCCAATACTATACAAAATATTTCCTTTCGAAAATCATCTACTATAACAACAGTGTTGTAGTCCATCATTTCCTTATACTTTTCGAAAACGTCTATTTCAACAATAAATGTTGAAATCTATGTATTCGATACTTAACACCTTTAAAACATCTTCAAACCATTTAACTTCATTTAAAAATATTTACTTTCCAAAAATATCCATTTTATTTAACATATTATACACTGTCCAAAATCGTGAATATAAATCTCTAACCAAATTCAACACTTTTACATATTTAATTAAAGGATTATCCACTGTCCAAAATCATGTATATATCTCCTTTAATAATTTATATACTTATAAAATATATTTGATTACGGATTTATAAAACAATGTTTATAAATTCCATTTTCATTTTATAAAAACTACTATATATAAATTCCCTTTATTAACCAATTCCATTTATAACTCAATTATATACCCAAAATCCAAATTATAAGTTAATTACTTATAATTCATTTATTTACAAAAATCATTCTTTTCGTAACATCATCAATTATAAATCCGTGAATCTTATTTACTTATAAAATCCATTTATAACATCATTTTAACAATTATAAAAACTCTTTCGTAACTCAATTATTCTGATTTATAAAAATTCAGTTTTATAAATCTTATATATAAAGCCATTTACATTAATTCAAAAACCACAATTTATACTAATTTACAAAATAGTTAACTCTATATTCCAAAAATCATATTCTGATTTTATTTCATAAAGATCATAATTTTTATAACATAAAAATTATAACATTTATTTATTTAAAATAAATCAATTCTTAACGATTCAAAAATTCAATAAGACATTTATTTTCAAAATCACTTTAAAATCCTTCTAAATTTGGAAATCATCACTTTAATATTTTTAAATTCCAAAATATAGGCCCAATGCTGCAACAACACTAAATACAACAATCACGGCATCCAAAACATCATGTATCATATGATAAAAGAATATATCTCAATATTTGTAAATAAAACAATACTGTTAAGGAATCCAGTTGGATCCCTCCAACCTGTCACCTGCAACAAATATACATATTAGAATATGTGTACAATATCCGCTTCATGGCAGATGCGCATACAAAGGGTCATCCGCTCATACATGGGAACGTATAGGGTCATCTGCTCCACTAGGTAGGTAATATATCCAAATATCAACCAATATATCATATATCTCCAAATAATCATCAATCATCATATAATAAATTTATTCTCACTTATATAAAAATATCAGTGAGTCGGAAAGAACGAGTTGTACTCACATTGCTTGTAGTTGTGCTTTCTGCGTTTTATTCCGAATAAAATTAAACGGCCGTTTAATTTTACCCAAAATACACACTAGCTCCAATCAACTCCAAACCAGCTCCATCGCGTAATGTTCGTAAATACGAACCCAACGCAAGTCGTTCGTGAGAAACGGACCCCGTATCAAAAGGATATAACATTTTAAAGTTTATACGAATTTATATATAATTTACTTTCAATTTTCTTTATAATTTTAAACCTTTTTTTTCTTTCTGGCCGTTGATTTTGTTTTGAAGAAATCTGGGCCTTTTCTTTCATCTTCTCCATCGCGTTTAAGGCCATGAGCATGAAACCCAAAGGCGTCATTTTCTATAAATTATCGCGCCATCTCCCATCATTTCCAGGTCGATCGAGCTCCACCACTACGAAGCCGAAGTCGAGCTCCACCTTCACCGAGAATCTCGTGCAACTCGGTCATCCCCACGCATGGAAAATCGTGCACGACCGATAGGCGAACGCAGCCCCCTAGCGACCACCACGACACTCCAAATCAGATCACAGCCGTTGATCTAAAAGCTCTCATCGTCCCCTACGTTTTTGTAGTTGACAATTTTTCGTAATGGTTAACGGATTGGAAGGAAATCGACGAGGAAGGAGGCGAAATTCTGGCCATTAACAGTAAAGTGGCGGGTAGCCCTAACTAGCTAGGGTTTTGTGAAAAAATAGAAAAATGTTGGCCTTTTATAGAAAATATCCAAAACACTATTCACCCGAAAAATTTTCGAACTCCAATCGAAGCATGTCGCTTGGCGTTTATAAGGATTTACACCTATTCCGAATGCAATGGAATATTTATCAGGAGCCAATTCGATCATAGTTGGAAGATAGGTTTTCGAATCGACTATTTAAACTTAAAATTGACTTAAACGATTTTCTACGCGTTTTAGATTGTCCTGGACAAACGGTAAGTCCGATTGACAAGAAATTTGAAACCTTAACAATATTTTAACATTACGGATCTGATGAAACTGGTTTCATCAAAATCCGAGACTGATTGAAAAATGGCTATTTTTACTCGTCAATTAAATATTAAAATATTCAATTTCTACAGTTTAACTTTTAATTCAATTTTAAAAGTTCCATAACATCATTTTAATTCAAATATGATTTAGTTCAACTTTATAAATCATTTTTATCCACATTAAATTCAAATATCATTTATTTCTGTAATTTCAAATATTAAATCAACAATTTAATTATCCAATTAAATCATTATATTTCAAATATAAGTTATTCAGCTATTAAATTTACTTGTGCATGTTTAAAATCAATTAAATATACGAATTTCAAATAATAGAAATTCTGGGTCATTACATTCTCCCCTACTTAAAAGAATTTCGTCCCCAAAATTACCAAGTAAGAAAAAGTCACAAAATCCATTAACTTTTCGAAATAATTCGCTCAAAGTAGACTTACCAAAATCACTTAAGTGTTCAACTTTTCCAAAATCCAATGGTTAAACTTCTTATAAAAACTTTACTAAGTTTTTCAAATCCATTTATAGTTATCTTTCCAAAACCAACAAATATTGTTTAACTTTTCAACTAAATATCAAAAATTTAGTTATAAAAAATTTCCCAAAATTTTTTTAACGCCCTAAATTTTCAAAAAAATTCGTCATAGTCTCCTTTACGCGGTTCAATCCGGAAAAAATAACAACAATATATATCACAAACATACATCTCATCATCAAGGATGAGGCATCCCAAAGGGAAAAAAGTGTAAAAGTACGATATGTAATCCAAGATATGTACCTTATATATTATTAGCGAGCATATACGACTAATATAGCGCGAAAGCGAGCTTCAAATGCGAAGCAAGCACCATCTGAACCTACTAAACACTTAATAAACAAATGAGAAACATGTATATATGAAAGTAATATCAATATACAACATATACCACCACAATAACGATATATACCAACATAGCAAATGCAACCAATAAGCAACAAATCCAATCATCAAACAACTATCATCCAACAAACCAAAATCTACATCTAATTAATCCATAACCACATCAAAACAAATTCATTCACTTCTCATTGAATTGATTTTCAATTTAATCACAATTGATTCATTAACATTGGATTTACTAGCATTCATTCACATTCAAATTCAATTATTTAGCTTTTAATTTTATTAATTCAGTTCTATATGAATTTTTTATACAATCAACTAACATCCATCTAACAATCAATGCATATCAAACATTACCAAATTAATTTACTTTACATTCGTTTAATTTGGTTCAACACTTTTAATTTGCAATTAGTTTAACATTCAATTTAGATTGAATTCTAGTATTCACTATATTCGTATTTCTATACATCACTTTCAATATTATTATTAATTCACAACTTCTTAACAACAACATTTTTAGTGCTAATTCATTTTACAACTAAGTTGAATTTCTTTATATAACTCAATTTCACATTCATTTAATTCACTTTATTAATTTACTTCGATATAAAAATCAACTTCATTCAACATCACTTAAGTTATATTTCATTTCAATTTCATTTACATTTACTTTCGCTATACAACATAAGTTCATTCTCTAATTTATTTCAAATTCTATTTTATTTAACTTTTACTTAAGTCAAATTCCATATCACTATTCAAATTCAAATTTTGTTTTACTTAACAAAATAGTTTAACCATTTTAACATTGGTTTTACTTACATTTTCTCACTTTATAAGTTATAATCTTATTTATTCAAACTTGCAAATTCATGTTATATAATCACTTATCTTTTAAGTTTAATTTCTATTTCAATAATTTATCAAATCCAGTTAAAATCCATTTCTTTTTATTTAACTTTCATTTAGTTAAATTTCAAATCATATATTTAATATGCTAACTCAAATTTATTTCAACTTTACCAAAGCTAAATTCTTACTTCATATTAAAAGTCCAAAACTTGTTTTACTTATATTTATCAATTTTAACTTGGATTTTAAATCAAATTCGTTCATCATAACAAAACTTCAATTTTTAATTTACTTTGGTAGAAAATCCATCACACAGAAACCCGAAAATGATACTGATGATGCTGCAGTCATCACCCTTATTATTTCCCAACAATAGTAGTGAATTCAGTGCTTTATATTTTTTATATTTACAAATCACATTTACAAATCTTTTTACTTATACAAGATCATTTCAAATTTATTTATCTTACTTATATTTATAGTAATATAGCCTCTTTTATTTTTGAAAAATAACTTTCAAAATCAACGGGATTCAAATTTTCCCAATTCTTAATTTAAATCCATTTTCATTTACAACTTATATTTATAAATATACTCATGTCATTTTACTTCTTATATATAAGATTATTTCGCAATTGTAAATCACTTTAACTATAATTCCATCTTATAATTCATTTTCTTATATAATTTATTCTTTTACAGTTGTTGCTTTTATTAAGATAATTCAAACAGCTTTTATTTAACTTATATATATTTTTACATTTTCAAAAAACCAAATAATTAATTTATATACACTTTAATAATTCTGAAAAAATTATTCCTTTATATTTAAAATATAACTAAGGTAAAATTATTTCATTTATCCAATTTAAAATGATACTATGTCGACTTGCCTCGTTGAAGTGTTTGGAAATCCCTATCGATAATATAGCATCCCACATACCGACAAGAATTCACAAACAGCTCAACGGATAAGCAAACACAATACAAAACATTTTATATTCACTAACAAATACGCGCTTATATATATAATACACTCAAACTCAATCTAGGGTGCTACTGTCCCCATGTATAATGAGTACACATCAAAGCTTAGGAATATACAAAATCTAAGCTCTGATACCAACTGTGACGACCCGGTTTTTTCGGACCCGCCTCGGTAGGCTTTTCAACCATCCCGCTACCCTTCTGCTTTTCAACATGGGGGCACTCCTCCTTTTCAAGATGGAGATGACAACATGTGGTACCTCGGATATGCTTTTACGGCAAGCCTTTCGACCATCAACCAACCCTTTCACACTAGGGACATGTAGGGATAGATTCTAAGCTTTGTCACTGTTTATAAAGCAAGAACCTCCTATCATTCTGAACATAATCAAACAAATCCGATACCCTTTGAATTGACAATAATCCACACATGACCGATCCAAAAAGCAAAAACCGACGGAAAGTCAAGAGAAAGAAAAGAAGAGAGAAGAAGAGAAGAGAAGAAAGAGAGAAGATAGAACAAAACAGAACAATACAGAATCTCACATCGCAGCGGAAAATATATAATATCTTATCAATGATCTTTACAAAACAGAAACTATATATACATACATCAATCAGAGTTCAACAATTAAACAATAGCTATCAGCCTGAATGGCTATAATAACCTGTCCTTACAAAAGCCGATAATAAACAACAACTAAGCACGGTCGATAATCAATAATCAAAACAGATACGCGTTGTAATATCCTGGAATTTTTGACAACAACAATTTAATAATCTGTATTAAAAATTAAATTGATATTGATGTTTTTGTTAATACTAATTCAGATTGATTTAATAATCCTCCTTTAATAAATATTTAATTGGTTATTTTACCTTTTTAAAAATAATGAATTGGTTTCTATTTATAATATAAATATATAGTTATATTGTAAATAGATTAGCATTGCTTTAAATTTAATAAATAAAACATAATTTTCTAATTCTTATTATTTGTAGTAATTTGGAAAAAAAATTTTTATTTAATATTAGCTTTTCAAAGCTATTAAATAAATGATCTTGGTTTAAACTTAGTAAATGAATCATGATTTAAAATTAAAATATATACATTAATAATTTGGAAATTTTGATTTTGATTTTCAAAAATATTTAATAAATAAATATATTAATTTTAGATTGTTAAGACAAATGTTTAAAATAATTTTGGCTGGAGTTTTAAATTTAAAATAAATTAACAAAAAGTTTTATAGCTTAATAAAATAGGTAATTTATTAATAAAGATATAATTTCTTTTATAATTATTTTAAATTAATAATGAGTCATTTATAAAAATAATATCAATAGTGTATTGTTTTTACAAATAAATTTTGAATAAAAATAGCTATTGTTATTTCAAAGTTTAATTTGTATTCATAACTTGATTTTAAAATATTAGATTTTGAATTTGATTTGAATTTAAATTCCAAAGTATATATTTTTAATTGTTTGATTTTTATATACATAAACTTTATTTATAAGTATAGTTTGTTTTATTTCTTTTATAAATTTATATACATATTAAATATTAACTAACAAATTAACTAGGCATATATATATATATTAACTTATGAATTAAATACACATATTAACTTGTAAATTAATTTACAAAGACAAGTGTTGATCTCTTAAAGCCTAATTAAACAAATGTTAAAAGATTAAACATTTAAGTTGACAAATGTTGAAAATTATACGAGTGTCGTTTTGTTTTGTATTTTCTCTTATTTAATAAAATCTCAAACTACATCTATAAACAAGCATTTTCTTCTTACTTGTTATTTTTTTCTCATTTCCTAAATCAAAGGAGAACTTCAAAACATCTTCATATCAAAAAAAATTCAGTAATTCCTCATTATCAAATGCAAGTTAAATTCCTCATACCAAAATCCTGAATCATGTTTATTTTCCATTTTAAAAATTTCCTCATATCAAAAGCATATGCACATCTTTAAACAAATCTGCATATCTTCAAAAATAAAAAAGGTCTGCATTCTTATGTCTGCAATATGGAAAAAATGAAGTCTGCAAGCAACTACATTTCTTCCTCTACAATCAAACTTGCATTCCATTTCAACCTGAAATCAACTGTTACAAGATCTATGCCTGCATGCAAGTAATTTTGGTCAGGAAGCTTAGGCATTCCAGTTTCAACAGCATACAAACAGTTTTACAATCTGCAAATTGAGGCTCTGCCTACTTTTAAAAAACTGTGTGTAACATTTTAAAATTTTAAAAATCTAAATTTTGGTTGCATGATTTTATGTTGAAGATGAAATAAGCATTGCACGTTATTATAAGTAAATATCTGATGCAAATATTATATGTATGTATGATGTATATATGCTCTGTTGTACCCTGTTTAAAAATCTGCATTTTAATCCTTATCTCTTAGTTAAATTTCTGATAGAATGAAAATTTATAAAGTGAAGTTGTTGACTGTCTGAAGTAAATATTTAAAACTTTAAGTAAGTTAAAACATAAGTAGTTGTCACTGGAAAAAACAGAATAACATCAATGCATGTTCATTTTTAAAAAAATCCAAGCATTTAAATTCTGTAATTCAGTATCTTAAATCAATAACATTAACAAAAACTTGATTTTTTAAATCAAGAATTAGGATTTTTAGAGTATAGTTAAAGATGCAGTTAGATATTGAACTAAAAATGAAATTTAAGCAAACTCTGATGATTTTTGAATTGGGAGGTCTCGGGTTTCTTCTTGGTAGTAGAGGAGTGTTTGTTGGTGCTAAGAAAAATCATGGATGGTGATAAAACTTATCAGAGAGGTTGCAGATTTGGAAATTTATTTTAAACCCTAGTTTTGATGGGTTTCAAAGAATAAGTCATTTCGACTTATATAATTGATCGAGTGTTTCGATCTTTTGGTGATTGATGGATTGGCCATGGATGAAGTTGAGGCCGGAGGGGCTAGTCTCCAGGCGGTCGGAGCGGCGAGTTTTCGCCATTGACAGGTTTTGAAGGGAAACCTGTTTATGGTTTTCCAGGTTTGGGAATTTGAGTTCGATTTTGATTTCATGGATGGTTGTTCGATTTGAGGGTCGTGGTGATTTGTAGGGTTGATTTCTGATGTATAGCGATCATCTGCGGCGACCAATGGTGGCCCAAGTCACCGTGCATATGCACGGTGATGGGATTGCTCTGATGATAGTTTGGATAAGTTTGGTAGCAGCGGAGTTGTGTGGGATTGGTCGAAGTTGCCTATTGATTTGCTTGGGTAATCTTTGTTTTGACTCGAAGTAAATTAGCATAAGTCTCGGGTTAGAGTGTTTCAGGTTTTTAACAAAACCTGCACACTGTCTGTTTTTAAATTTTAAATCTGAAGTTTTTTAAATGTAGAGAAAGATTTAAACCTAGCTTAAATTGAAGTTTAAATTGAATCTAAGTTTAAATTTTAAATCTCGGTTTTAATGAAAAAACTATAATAATAATAAATAATAAAGTTTAAACTTGAATGTTAAACTACTTTATAATGACAAGTAGTTTCAAATTTTAAGTTTGAAGTTTTTAAATATGAGTAAGTTTAAAATAGGGTATAAATCTGGAAATACAAGATCTTAAAATGTATTTCGTTTTTTGAATTAAAGAAGATTTAAATTTGAATGATTTAAACAAAATGTAAATTGAAATTTTTGAAATTTTGAAATGAATTTAGTTTTTAAATTTTTATATATTTTATTTCTAAGACAAGCACTTGTTTGTCTTATAATTTTAAAAAGTTTTAAATTGATTAAACTTTGATTAAGTTTAAATCAATTTCATTTTAAATCTTGTATTTGAAATGAAATTTAAAAGTAATTTCAAAAGTAATTTGTTTTCAAATAAATTTATTTTTAAACATAATTTAGAAATGTTTTATCTTAAAATTAATTAAAGTTAATGTTTTGAAGTTAATTTAATTAATGGAGTAATTAAGGAATGGTTAATTAATTTAATTAATTAATGATTTGGAATTTATAAATATTGATTAAGGGTTAATCAATTTGTAATTAAGATCATTAATTAGATTATTTAATTTATGATTAAAGAATTATTAATTAAGTAATTAAGTTTTAATCAAGGTTAATTAATTAAATAATTAGAGTTTAATTAATGGATAATTAAAGATATTTTTAATTTGTTATTAATCTAAGTTAATTACTTAATAAAATAATTAGAGAATGGTCAATGATGGTCATTAACCAGGATTATTTAATAATTAATTAATATGGTTAATTTTTAATAATTAATTAGATTAATTAATTCAATAATAATCATTTGTGAATTGTTTAAGTGTAATTACTTAATGAAGTAATTAAGAAATTAATTACTTAATGTAATTAATTTAATTAAATGTGATTGTTTAATTTAATTAATCAAGTTTAATTAGTTTTAAACACTTGATGTTTTAATGATAATTATTTATGGATTGGAAATTACTTAGTGAAGTAACTGATTGATAATTACAGGTTGTAATTAATGGAAGATCTTTAAGATTTGGAATTTAATTACTTAGTAATTAATCAAGGGATTAATTAAGAAATTAATTAGGAATAATTAATTTGTTTAATGAAGTAATTAAGTTAGTTAATTACTGAATATGGTTAATCAGAGGGTAGTTATGAGTTAATTACTTAAGGTAATTAATTTTGGAAGATAATTTATTAAATTAAGGATCATTAATTATTATAATTAATGATGTAATTAAAGTTGATTAATTATGATTAATTAATCAATGATAAGTAACTAAAGGTAATTAAATAATGTAATTAATTAAGGATTAATGTAATTAATTATAGTTAATTAATTAATTGAAGTAATTAAAAGTTAATTACTATTTTTTGTTGATAATAATTAAATTGTGAAATTAATTAATAATAATTACTTGAATGTAATTAAAGGATAATTAATCAAGGGTGATTAATTAAGGTGATTTATAATGAATGATTAATTAATTGATTGTAATCAATTAAATGGTTGAGATAGCAAGATCTATATTGGTGAAGTAATTAATTTAATTTATTTTAAATTAATTGAAGATGAAGTAATTAATTTAATTCACTTTAAATTAATTAGAGATAGAGATAGTTAATTTAATTCATTTTAAATTAATTATATTGTGATTAAGTAAATCTTTGCTTATGTATGAATGGATGACATTAATTGTCTTGAATGGTTATGATCTCAGAAATGAGATAGGTGATATTGTGTGGTATAAATGCTTTGGTTGCATTGTGATATGGATTATCTATTTTGATATTGATAATATGGATTACCTGTTTATTTGATAATGTTGATTATCAATTGAGATTTGTGAGTTATCTATCTGTGTGTATATAGATAATTGAATTGTTTCAAACTTTAAAATAACTTGGACCTAAAAGACACGCTTTGGATTTCGATGAGACCGGGATCGGGTTTCCATATTTGGATATCCGAAAACCACATCGATCCAAATTTATGATAGGTCGTGAATCTTATGTGAAGAGTGAAGACTCGAGGTGTAAGGACTATTCGTCAGTATAACTCTGAGGGTGATTCCGAGATGAGTTTGATGGAGTAGTACTTTCAGATTCGAGATGAAGATTCAGAGTGCAAGGGTTATTGTCGTTAACTCTGAGGGTTATTCCAAAATGAGTGTAACGAGATAATGCCTTTGGTTTTGTTCGAACCCGGAACGAAATTGTATGGATTGAATGCTTTCAGAACATCGTCAGGTGGACGATGAGCATTCTAAGTGATGTGTTCACTAAAGGTAATCATAGCGTCAAGCCTCATCAACCGGGAATGGCTAAAATAGGGGAGGTGCAACAAGGTTAAGTGGTTTATGCCCAAGTAGGACGAGATTTTCCCATGTCTAGAGGTCACTTTTTTATTCGGCTGTGTGGACGGTTGCTAGCTACAACCGCGGGGTTGTCATGTTCGGGACTGTCCAGTAAGGGATGGTTCCGGCCTTGTGTTGCAGGGGAGCGGGCGTACTCCTCGGTACGGTGATCTAGGCCACGTACTGTGACGGGCGGTACCCCAGTAGCCCTGCCATTGTATGGAATCCAGAATCCAATAAGTGCCAACGGTTTTGATTGTATTTCCCACTTTTGTGGCTAGTAGCTGGAATTTAATAATGTAACAATTTCGGCTATTTCTTATATATTTGAAAACCCTAGACCTATTATAATATCATCGGATTTCCTATCAAATGTTTTGGTTAGCATAAGGTAAAAACTTTTTCATGTTTATGTGTGGGAAGTCTTACGTGATACCTTTCTTTTCAAAAGGTTTTTGAAAATTAAGCAACCTTAACTTGTCACTCACACCAGACCCATGTCTGACCCAGAGTTTATCTTCTGTTTTTCTTAGACTCTTGGCTACTCAAACTTTTACGAGTAGCCAAGGGATTCAGGTTAGCTTTGACAAATTATGGAGGAGCAATGGAGCAGGAGGCTTTGATGTTAGATATATAGTTTCCGCTGTGTGTTCTGTGTTTTCTCTAAGATGTTATCTTGTACTGTATTGAGTTGTATAACTAGACAGGTGTTTATAACTGTCTAGTATGTGTTGTACTATCTGTGTAACTCTAACAATGGTTGTAAACTATGTAATATTTATGTTATTAATGTAATTGATTCGTTCCGCTGTTTAGATTCTGATGTTGTTTCTTCTTTCTCTTCTTTCTTTTCTCTTTCCTATCTCTTTCTTTCTTCAAGATGATACGATTTTCTGTGGTAAGAAAGTCGGGTCGTCTCACACGTATACGAAATGAAGGTCTCCAGCACTTCTACTGAAGCTCCAAAAGCACCAAATCTGAACCTGTAAATATACTCGGTCTGACCCGAGCATTGAAAAGGAAGAACGACCGGATCAGTCTGGTAAACCAGCGTGAGAAACACACTCAACTGAATTTATTAAATTACCAAACTTTTCCTTTATCAAAACAAAAGTATCTCGTAAGACAAGTCCACACATAAACACGGACATGTTTTTACCTTACGATAACTAAAACATTTCATATCAAATCCTCTTATATTATAATAGTGTCTATTGCACAAATAATATTCGACATAGCCGAAATTGTTGCCATTACTAAATTCCAGCATATTAGGCGCTACAAATAAATTGGCAGGAACGTAGTGGAGTTTGGATTTCCATACAAATGACCAGGTGAAGGGACCACCTTCCGGCAGTACATCTCTAGAAGAATGTACCGAGAAACCATCACAAAGTTTCTCTACCAACACAAGATCGGGCCATCTCTATAACTAGATGGTACCGAATATGTCATCCTCCTATCGTTACCGACCTTACCGAGGGCCCTCTAGCATACAAACCACAATAATCAGATACACTATGTCATAATTTGCAAAGATATATCTAGAAGAGGATGATCATATCGTTACCGACCTTACCGAGGGCCCTCTAGCATACAAACCACAATAATCAGATACACTATGTCATAATTTGCAAAGATATATCTAGAAGAGTATGATCATATCCTACTTGGGAATAACCCACTTAGCCTTGCTGCATCTAACTCTGTTTTGGTCATTTTCGGTTGATGAGGCCTGACGAGGTAACGATTACCTTTCACAATCACATATCACATCACTTTGAATGCTACACGTCCATTTCCGTTGACTACTAATTGCCTTCCACAAAAATACAACCCTTAAGCTCATACTTCTCAAGGAGGGTGTTAAGCTAAGAGAAGTTGCCTTCTCCGTCACCGCTGATGTACGTTTGTAAAAACCAATGTACGTAATCTATAGAAATGCAATGTCAGACAAACATCCATACAAGTTGTCCAGGAATAGGATAAACCGAAGGTACTTTCCTACCACATCCTGTCGAGAAATCCCTAGGATTAGTAGCGAATAGTCCTCGCATTGGATATTTCATAATGAAGAGACCACCGCTACTGGATGTATATTGGAATTTTAATCTCAAACGATCAACAAGCAGTCCTCCCACTATGAAAATACAGAATATCAATATCATCACAAGCAACCTGCACAACTGTCGCATATACGTTGGTCCGAAGTAGTTTTTGGATAAACCGATCCCGGTCTCTTCGCACCAACAACGCAAAAGCGTTTCTCAACCTCACAAAGCAACTATGTCTCATAGACTTATCACATCTCCAACTTTCAACATGCTATCCTTCGGGACAAGAAGGTAGTTCGATAGATTGGAGTAATACTCCGCACTATACGAATCAACATCCTCAACACAAAGGATAATCAAGCCTACACAGAAGGTTACGTACTAAGTGTATGACTAAATAGTTTCCACATCAAGTCGAGGAACTAAAATTTGGCAAAGTTTGATAGTCGGTTATTTAACTATCAAAACAAACAAACAAATATTCAGCACCATAACAATCACTAGATCCTTTTAATTAATCTTCTATTCATTAAATCATTTGCTAAATATTCACTTCAATTTATCTTTAAAAAGATATATTCTCAAAACATTCAACATATCAATATTGGAAAACATTCGCATATACTTATTTAATAATAAGTAATTCACAAATCAATTTATTCTCAACACTTGGAAAATATTCAATATACTTAAAACACGATTAAGTATATATTTTATTATATAAGGAAAACATTCTCTTAAACGCATTTATTTGGGTAAAAACGAATGTTGCGTAAAACATCATTATGACAACCCAAAATCAATAGTATAGGGATTCAAAAATAAGATAGATATATAAATCCCAATACTATAGAAAATATTTCCTTTCGGAAATCATCTACTATAACAACAGTGTTATAGTCCATCATTTCCTTATACTTTTCGAAAACGTCTAATTCAACAATGAATGTTGAAATCTTTGTATTCGATACTTAACATCTTTAAAACATCTTCAAACCATTTAACTTCATTTAAAAATATTCACTTTCCAAAAATATCCATTTTATTTAACATATTATTCACTGTCCAAAATCGTGAATATAAATCTCTAACCAAATTCAACACTTCTACATATTTAATTAAACGATTATCCACCATCCAAAATCTTGGATATATCTCCTTTAATAATTTCTATACTTACTTATCAAATATATTTGATTACGGATTTATAAAACTATGTTTATAAACTCCATTTTCATTTTATAAAAACTACTGCATATAAAATCCCTATATTAACCAACTCCATTTATAACTCAATTATATACCCAAAATCCAAATTATAAGTTAATTAATTATAATTCATTTATTTTAAAAAATCATTTTTTTCATAACATCATCAATTATACATCTGTAAATCTTATTTACTTGTAAAACCCATTTATAACATCATTTTAACAATTACAAAAACTCCTTTGTAACTCAATTATTCTGATTTATAAAAATTCAATTTTATAAATCTTATATATAAACCATTTACAATAATTCAAAAACCACAATTTATACTATTTTACAAAATAGTTAACTCTATATTCCAAAAATCATATTCTGATTTTATTTCACAAAGATCATAATTTTTATAACATAAAAATTAATTATAATATTTATTTATTTAAAATAAATCAATTCTTAACGATTCAAAAATTCAATAAAACATTTATTTTCAAAATCACTTTAAAATTCTTTTAAATTTGAAAATCATCACTTTAACATTTTTAAATTCTAAAATATCGACCCAATGCTGCAACAACACTAAACACAACAATCATGGCATCCAAAACATCATATATCATATGATAATAGAATATATCACAATATCTGTAAATAAATCAATACTGTTGAGGAATACAGTTGGATCCCTCCAACCAGTCACCTACAACAAATATACATATTAGAATATGTATACACGGGAACATATTGGGTCATCTGCTCCACTAGGCAGGTAATATATCCAAATATCAACTAATATATCATATATCGTCCAAAGAATCATCAATCATCATATAATGAATTCATTCTCACTTATATAAGAATATCAATGAGTCAGAAAGAGTGAGTTATACTCACATTGCTTGTAGTCGTGATTTCAGCGTATTATTCTGAAAAAATTAAACGACCGTTTAATTTTATCCAAAATTTACACTAGCTTCAATCAACTCCAAATCAGCTTCATCCTGTAGTGTTCATCAATACGAACCCAACGCAAGTCGTTTCATGAGAAACGGACCTCGTATCAAAAAGATATAACATTTTAAAATTTATACGAATTTATATATAATTTATTTTCAATTTTCTTTGTAATTTTAAACCTTTTTTTTCGTTCTGGCCGTTGATTTTGTTTTGAAGAAATCTGGGCCGTGTCTTTCATCTTCTCCATCGCGTTCAAGGCCGTGAGCATGAAACCCAAAGCCGCCATTTTCTATAAATTATCGCGCCATCTCCCATCATTTCCAGGTTGATCGAGCTCCACCACTACGAAGCCAAAGTTGGGCTCCACCTTCACCGAGAATCTCATGCAACTCGGTCATCCCCATGCATGGAAAATCATGCACGATCGGTAGGCGAACGCGGCCCCCTAGCCACTACCACGACACTCCAAATCAGATCACAGCCGTGGATCTGAAAGCTCTCGTCGTCCCCTATGTTTTTGCAGTTGACAATGTTTCGTAATGGCTAACGGATTGGAAGGAAACTGAGGAGAAGACGAAATTTTGGCCATTAACGGTAAAGTGGAGGGTAGCCCAAACTAGCTAGGGTTTTGTGAAAAAATAGAAAAATGTTGGCCTTTATAGAAAATTTCCGAAGCACTATTCACCCGAAAATTTTTCGAACTCCAATCGAAGTATGCCGCCTGGCGTTTATAAGGTTTTTTAGGAGATTAGGGAAAGATGATGATCATGGATGAGTGCCTTTATTTGGTCCAGTTGTGCATCTTTATGGGCACCCCTAATATTCCATGCTGCTATGTTGCTTAACATTGATTAAACTTAGTGGGTTTTTTGCTCAAGCTTCTAGTTCTTCTAACATAAGAAGAAGAAGAGGTGTTATCAGGGTAAGTTTCCAAAGTAGTCTGATTCATATTCTGAATCAAAAAGGGAAAAAGGGTAAATGGTATACGTGGAGGTATGTTTTTCATATTGATCATAGTCTTTGTATTCCTTTTATCTTTGGTAGCTCCAATCAAGAAAGTAGGCTTCTTTTTATTTGAATTATGTTTCCTTTTTGAATTATTTGGAGAGGGAGACTTGATTGATATAGTGTTGGATGATTTGGCAGAGGAAGAGTCAATCATAGTAGAAGTTGGTTGTTTAGGAGAGGATAAAATTGGACAAACTGAGGGAGAAAAGATGTAGTTGGTACCAATATACATCATATCAAATGGAGGGGATAAGAGGAGAGTAGAATCTCGCGATACCATGTGCATATATGCATGTTCAGGTGGAGAGGAGAAAGCAGAATTGTCAGGATTAGAGGTTGGAAAAAATAGAGGCATGTTTGAAGAGGAAGCAGGTAAATGTGAATTTGGTTGAATAGACACTACTTCAGAAGCATGGTATGATTGGATTGAAGAAAGAGATTTAAGGGATAAACATACCTGGACTGGACCACTTGATTTGTTAAGAAGGTGTGCACTGGTTGTATAACTTTGGACTGACATGCCTGGTTTCATTTTTTCATGCATGCATGCATGAGATGGTTGTTTCTTTTTTAAGTGCTGATTTAATACACTTGCGTTAATTCTTTCATTTGCACTTTTATCAATTCCACTGACATCCACATTCATTTCATCAGTCATTTTTGCATTTGTTCCTACATTTGCATTTATTCCTTCAGTTGCAGTAGTTTCTTTACACTGACGCTCACATTCATTTCATTAGTCATTTTTGCATTTTGTTCCTACATTTGCATTTATTCCTTCAGTTGCAGTAGTTTCTTTACACTGACACTCACATTCATTTCATCATTCATGTTTGCATTCCCATCGCACATGTTATCTTCATCCCCAATAATTTCCCCTTCCTCTATCAATTCAAGGGCAGAATATTTTTTTGTCATCTATTTTGCCTTCACGTTACCGTTTGTAGATTGTTTAGCAAGCAAAATAGAAGTTTCTGACCTTTTCAGTCCAGTTTTATCCTTTTTTAGCATTTCTATTATTATATCTTCCATCATCAGAGAGTTCATCAACAGGAGATGTACCGTTCTTTGCTATATACTTTCTATTGCTTGTTTTACTCTTTTCCACACTCTCTTCTGTTCAACATTTGGTTGTGATCTTTTATTTTGTTTCTCATTTAGAACAACCGACTTCACATGTTGTATCTCAACATTATCATATTTAGAAGCTTCCAGCACATCAAGAGATGGCAAAAACTGGCATTTCAAACTTTTATGACCAAATACTTTGCAATGTATACATATATCCCGTTTTCAGAGATAAGTTACATAAATTATCTATGTTGATTCGTCTGTATTCTAAATAAGAAAATAAGCAACTATTTCTTAGTTAGGGGGTATTTCAATTAGGCATTTTGCGTGTTGAATTCATTGTAGAGATTCAGTAGCTTGATTTAAACATACCAATTTACCTAATCTATTTGCTAACCAATTTATGGCCATTGGTGACAATAGATGTATTGGTATGTTAGTGAGTTGCACCCGATTGGAGCCGTTCGAATTGATCCATAAACGTTACTAGTGGTTGGATCTCATTGTTTTATGATAAACAGTTTGTTCTTCATCACAATAGGATCACTTCTTATTATCCTGTCCCTATCAGTCTCATCAGAAAGGAGAAAAGAAAAATGGAACCAGCATAATTGACCTTTATATTACCTCTGAATCTCCATCTTCGTTTCAAGTTCTCAATTACATAAGAGTATGAGAGAGGCTTATCAAGGAAGAAGCCAACCACATAATCTTTCCATATTTCTTCACCAGCAGCAATAATTATTGATGGGAGCACCATGGCATCACCATTGTTGGGTAGATCCAGTTGAACATGCATATACTTTCCCGCATTGCGGGGAGATTCTTGAATAGGGAAGTCCATGCATGTTCAGAAGATACTGAAGGAGAAGGAGGATGGATAGAAGAGAAAGGAGTGATCGAATTAAGATCGGAGGGAGAATAAGGTTGGGTAGAAGTGATTAAAGAAGTGGCGGAAACAGAAGAGGGTTTGGAAGCAACAGAAGAAGGACAGGAGGGCGGGAGGGTGGAGGTGGTGGTGGAATAGACAAGGGAGGGATGGCTGAGGTGGATAGAAGAGAGAACGGAACATGAGTGGATAGGGTGGGAAAGCTGATTTCAGCCGCCATTAAAAAAATTAAAGAAATATGCTCATGGATTTCTTTAAATATATATATGTATGTATGTATGTATGTATGTATGTATGTATGTATAACATTTAATAATCTAGAGTCTTCAATTCATAGTTGCTATGTCTTGATCGGTATGGACTATCCTTAAGATCATTTGTGATTCTATGTCCCTAGTATGAGTACGATTATGACGTCCCACCTCTATACCCGCGCTAGCCAAGAACACTAAGGGGTAATGTCATCATCTAGCGCGGAGAATAAGGCTGTTGTGGAGCGGCCATCCGTGTAATTGCTTTGTGCGAGCACCGATATGTCAGATAAAAATATACTCAAACGGGGGAATCCGACATACCGATACAAACTAAAAGCTCCTGCAAAGTGGCTACATATATTCTTCGGAAACAAATATAGAAATAAACATAACACAAATCAGTCACAGACATCCATATCACAAATGCGGAAATAGATATGAATATATAACACATAAAAGTGTACATCAGAGTAGTGGTCAAACAAGATCCACAATATCACAAAAGAATAATTACAAGTGCTAGACAATAAAATATATATACATCCATGAGTCTATATCTCAAATGTATACAACCAAAAACTACTAATCTAAGTAGTTAGCCAAAAGTCAGGATAATAATAAGCCCAGACGAGGAGTCAAGCAGAAGCACCTGTAACATCTCGGTCTGACCCGAGTATTATTTAATAAAAAAATAATAAACGGATCAGTCTAGCTATAAATATCAGATAAAATGATATAAAATAAGAGATATGACATAAATATATAATAACCATAAAGCTATATTGTGATAAGTATGCAATTGAAAAATCAACTAGGGATTAATCAATATCACGAGAATCTTCTCAAAGATCAAAAGGGATGTCATACTCCTTATTTACCAAATCACCAAACTATAAATATTGACAATAATATCAATGTCAATCACAAAAGTTAATGACACACAAATTCACCAATGCACAAATATTGATAAAACTTATCAATGT
This sequence comes from Allium cepa, assembly GCA_030765085.1. Classification (NCBI taxonomy): domain Eukaryota; kingdom Viridiplantae; phylum Streptophyta; class Magnoliopsida; order Asparagales; family Amaryllidaceae; genus Allium; species Allium cepa. The sequence goes on from CM060929.1 coordinate 782,563,599, forward strand.
AAATCACGAAAATTGGTGAAACACAAAATTCTAGAAATCAACAATGAAAATCCAGAAATCACAAAAAAGGGGAGGCCTATCACAATACGGGAGCATGAAAACTCACCAACACGTGTATCACAAAATGGAACGCTATTCCATGGTAGCTAACGATTAATTTTGAGTCGAAGCTCCATAAAACGGCCCGAAGACCATGGATCGCTACCCCACCAATTTGAGCCGAAGCTCCACAAAAACGGGGTTTAGTCTCACTCGTAGACAAAGAGACATTGCACATTGCTAGTCTAAATCACAAAAATGATCATCATCGATCATTAAGAAGTGTTAATTACACTAAGCTAGTAAATATATGAGCTTAGCTTCATTTCCCATAACCACTAGCTTAACTTAAATATTTACGAACAAATTGTTGATCTCCACTTGAAAATAGTCAAATCGAATAAGTCCAAGAATTAACCGACGAAGTAAACGCAAGCGTTTCATACCACTTGTTTTACTATGCCGTTTAATTAGATTTCTCATACGAATGAGGTAAAGGTTTGTATATGCTAGTAGATTGGAAAATGCTTTGAGAACAAGCTTTGTAATAAAATGGTGTTGAAATCATTTTGATAAAAGAATTTTGATATTTACTACCAGTATTGAAAACCTTTATATTTTTAAAAGTGACAAATCACAAAAATGATTGTAGAAACAATCAATCACTAAAATTCACATACGAAGACGTGAATAAAATTCAAAGAAATCGATACCGAATCCATCAAAGTGGAAATACTGAAAAATTCCAAAAATAGAAGTTATCAAAGTTGAAAAAGGTGATAACAACTAATCGGAGAAGAAGGATCGATTAACAATTGAAAAAAACAAAGCAATATGAGCATAAATAGGCAAACAGGGAAATAGGAGCAGGTTGGTTGACCGGACTTCCTGAGTCGGCTGACCGAACCAGAAACAGAAAGTTTCGGCTACAGCTTGGGTCGACCGACCCAGGGGTTCGTGTTGAGTCAAGATTTTTATAGAGTTTTGATTTCTGACAAAGGAATAAGCCGTGATCGACAAAAAGAAGTTATTCATTTAAGAAACACAAAGAGCTCCATATATTAGAGGTTGATTATTTTGTATGTTAGTAATTTATGTTAAAATCTATCCTCAAATAATCATATAACTTCAATCTTTCAATATATATACATATGCACATTAACTGTGCAAATTGGACTAAACCGGTCGACCGGTTGAAAATAAGGTGGTCGACCGTTTTTGCCCAGAATGCACAGATAACATGCACACATGCACATAACGTATATATATTTGAATTCCTGTCTACCGGTCCATTTTTGACCTGTCGACCGTTTTTAAACAGAAAGCAACTTTTCCAAAAGACACTTCTCTTCTCCAAAGGTTGCATCTCCTATCTTTCATCAATGATCATAACTCTTAATGGCAACTGTTCACAAAGAGTTACAACTATTTTTCTCTATATATACTCATCTAAATCATTGATTCAAACACAAGTTTTTACACGATCATATATGCTCTCTAATCTAATCTCTAACACTCCTGCATTCTAAAAATTAATTTAGCTTATTGAATCATTGAAATTATTTCATATCTTTTGATTCAATAAGTAAATACCTTCTTTAATCTTTACAAAACATCATTCATATTCTTTGAGGATAAGATTATAGGAAGGGTGTACTACTAGTGACAAATCCGTGTTTTCAAGAACACAAGTTGTCAACAACAATTGTATTTGTTTTTGTTGAAGTCCTCGTGTTGTAAGAGGCAAGTGTTGAAGTCCTCGGTGTTGTAAGAGGCAAGTGTTGAAGTCCTCAGTGTATTAGAGGCGTGAAATCCCGTTCGGCTGTTCGGGTATTGTAAACCTGTTCCTCCGGGTGAAGCGAGGTAGTTAATAGTGAAAATCCAGATAGGAGTCTGGGACTGGACGTAGGACGGTGCTCCGAACCAGTATAAAAATCTCTGGTGTGATTTTTCTATTTTTATTTTTGCTTTGCTACTATCATCTATTTTCCGCATTTATATTATAGTCCATATTACACGATCCGTGTGTACTATATTAGTACGTGCATTAGTATACACACCGCACTTTCATTTGAAGTGCTAACAATTATTTGCAGGAATATATATATATATATATAAAGAATACAAACAAAATCTCAGGGGGAGATCACATTTTCAGGGGGAGATTCAGAACTTCAGATATATGTTGTCATCAATCAAAAAGGGGGAGAATGTTGAGTCAAGATTTTTATAGAGTTTTGATTTCTGACAAAGGAATAAGCCGTGATCGACAAAAAGAAGTTATTCATTTAAGAAACACAAAGAGCTCCATATATTAGAGGTTGATTATTTTGTATGTTAGTAATTTATGTTAAAATCTATCCTCAAATAATCATATAACTTCAATCTTTCAATATATATACATATGCACATTAACTGTGCAAATTGGACTAAACCGGTCGACCGGTTGAAAATAAGGTGGTCGACCGTTTTTGCCCAGAATGCACAGATAACATGCACACATGCACATAACGTATATATATTTGAATTCCTGTCTACCGGTCCATTTTTGACCTGTCGACCGTTTTTAAACAGAAAGCAACTTTTCCAAAAGACACTTCTCTTCTCCAAAGGTTGCATCTCCTATCTTTCATCAATGATCATAACTCTTAATGGCAACTGTTCACAAAGAGTTACAACTATTTTTCTCTATATATACTCATCTAAATCATTGATTCAAACACAAGTTTTTACACGATCATATATGCTCTCTAATCTAATCTCTAACACTCCTGCATTCTAAAAATTAATTTAGCTTATTGAATCATTGAAATTATTTCATATCTTTTGATTCAATAAGTAAATACCTTCTTTAATCTTTACAAAACATCATTCATATTCTTTGAGGATAAGATTATAGGAAGGGTGTACTACTAGTGACAAATCCGTGTTTTCAAGAACACATACTGTCAACAACAATTGTATTTGTTTTTGTTGAAGTCCTCGTGTTGTAAGAGGCAAGTGTTGAAGTCCTCGGTGTTGTAAGAGGCAAGTGTTGAAGTCCTCAGTGTTGTAGAGGCGTGAAATCCCGTTCGGCTGTTCGGGTAATTGTAAACCTGTTCCTCCGGGTGAAGCGAGGTTGTAATTAGTGAAAATCCAGATAGTAGTCTGGGACTGGACGTAGGACGGTGCTCCGAACCAGTATAAAAATCTCTGGTGTGATTTTTCTATTTTTTTATTTACAATGCTATTATCATCTATTTCTGCATTTGTATTGTAATCCATATTAAACGATCCGTGTATACTATATTAGCACATATAATTGTATATACACCGCACTTTCATTTGGTATCAGAGCCTGGTTTTCTAGAGATCGTAACAACATCCTAGAATAAATGGCTACAAAGAGATCTAGTCAAGGCAATAAGAAAAGGAAGAGCAATAAAGAACAATCAAAGGAGCAAACAAACAAATGCTTCATGGCAAAAGATAACGAGGTTAGTGATCTAACTTTTGATGATATGATAGAAATAAATTCAGAACTTCTAGACACTTTAAAAAGTCTCAAAAGAAAATATAAGGAAGCTCTGGAAAATCAGGAGAAAGCAGAATTCGAAAGAAATATGCTTAAAGACGAGAAGAGAATATTAGAAGAAGAACTTGAGAAAATTCAAGATTCAGACAATTCTCAACTCGCTCTATTAAGTCAAGAAATAGAAGCTCAAAAAGAAAAGAATAATGCTCTAGCTTCTGAAAATCATGAGTTAAAAACAAAAATTAAAATTATTGAGTTAGATAACACTAGTCTCAAAACTAAGCTTGATGACATTACTAAAAATATTTCCAATTTTAATAAAGGGAGAGAAAATTTATGCAGAATTATTGAAAATTCTCAACCTGCTTCAAATAAGAAGGGATTAGGTTATGTTAAGAATTCAAAAGCTCACAATGATAGAAGTGGTGTAGGCTATAAACAAGCTAAAAGTAAAAATAGTACTAGATATACATTCATGTATACTAACTTTAGTGCTAGTACTAGTAATCAAGATAGTTTTAAAACCAGTTATAGTCATAATAGTACTTTGCTTAGAAATGATAGAAATTATTCTTCAAGTACTAAGCTAATGACTAATAGTATTAAGATATGGATTCCAGCTAATATGATTGATCATGATAAACAACTTTATATTAGCAACTATTATAAGAATGTAATTTGTAATGAAAATTATATTTATAAAGGTTCAACCACACCCAAATGGGTATGGTTTCCAAAGACCTAACCCCCCGGACCCTAACATAGTAAGTGGGTACCAAAAATTATTATTAATTTTTTGCAGGTACTCAGAGAAACAAAAGGAAAAGGATAGATTTTGGAATTTCAAAGAATGTTCCATATGTTTAATAGAATTACGTGCTTACAATAAAATATGGACTTCGGTAAATATGAGGGAGATATTATACTTAGGAGGAGATGTTATACTTAGGTGGAGCTTTGAAGACATTATCTGGCACTTGTGTGAATGTTACTCTTGATCTGTGATAGTAGTTTTATGTTGCCTATAATCTGTTTTACATCTTCCATTTAACAACTCCTTTTTGTCGATGACAAAGGGGGAGAAAGTGCTAACAATTATTTGCAGGAATATATATATATATATATATATATATATAAAGAATACAAACAAAATCTCAGGGGGAGATCACATTTTCAGGGGGAGATTCAGAACTTCAGATATATGTTGTCATCAATCAAAAAGGGGGAGAATGTTGAGTCAAGATTTTTATAGAGTTTTGATTTCTGACAAAGGAATAAGCCGTGATCGACAAAAAGAAGTTATTCATTTAAGAAACACAAAGAGCTCCATATATTAGAGGTTGATTATTTTGTATGTTAGTAATTTATGTTAAAATCTATCCTCAAATAATCATATAACTTCAATCTTTCAATATATATACATATGCACATTAACTGTGCAAATTGGACTAAACCGGTCGACCGGTTGAAAATAAGGTGGTCGACCGTTTTTGCCCAGAATGCACAGATAACATGCACACATGCACATAACGTATATATATTTGAATTCCTGTCTACCGGTCCATTTTTGACCTGTCGACCGTTTTTAAACAGAAAGCAACTTTTCCAAAAGACACTTCTCTTCTCCAAAGGTTGCATCTCCTATCTTTCATCAATGATCATAACTCTTAATGGCAACTGTTCACAAAGAGTTACAACTATTTTTCTCTATATATACTCATCTAAATCATTGATTCAAACACAAGTTTTTACACGATCATATATGCTCTCTAATCTAATCTCTAACACTCCTGCATTCTAAAAATTAATTTAGCTTATTGAATCATTGAAATTATTTCATATCTTTTGATTCAATAAGTAAATACCTTCTTTAATCTTTACAAAACATCATTCATATTCTTTGAGGATAAGATTATAGGAAGGGTGTACTACTAGTGACAAATCCGTGTTTTCAAGAACACATACTGTCAACAACAATTGTATTTGTTTTTGTTGAAGTCCTCGTGTTGTAAGAGGCAAGTGTTGAAGTCCTCGGTGTTGTAAGAGGCAAGTGTTGAAGTCCTCAGTGTTGTAGAGGCGTGAAATCCCGTTCGGCTGTTCGGGTAATTGTAAACCTGTTCCTCCGGGTGAAGCGAGGTTGTAATTAGTGAAAATCCAGATAGTAGTCTGGGACTGGACGTAGGACGGTGCTCCGAACCAGTATAAAAATCTCTGGTGTGATTTTTCTATTTTTTTATTTACAATGCTATTATCATCTATTTCTGCATTTGTATTGTAATCCATATTAAACGATCCGTGTATACTATATTAGCACATATAATTGTATATACACCGCACTTTCAGTTCGGTCGGCCGAACTGCAATTTCTGCAATTCCTACCCTATTTAATCGAAGTGCAAATTCTCACTCAATTTGCAACCAGTCGAGCGCGGACGCTAGAGGATTACGCCTATCGGCTACCCGGTCCTATTGGCTCCTCGATGCATCACCAAAAACATGTTCAAACATTAAAGTTAGGATCTTTGAAGATTTGAACCCAAAACACTTAAAATTGGGATATTCACCAATTCAATCCAAACCAAAATCAAATGCACATTAATAAGTGTTGGGAATTCATACCCAACATTCAAAGACAGATATAAGCATAAATATGAGATAAAAATCTCACCTTTTCACAAAATCAATGAAGGAGAAGCTTGAAAGCAAAGGAAGAATCAACCACACTCCAACACAACCCAAATGAGCTTGAATCTAAGCTCAAAAGAAGAACATTTCCAAAGTTAGGTTTATGAATTTCTGAAATTGGAAGGAGAATGAGCTGGAGAAGAAGAAGATGATGCTTACCAATAGCTTCTCTTTGGATTTGGAGCTAGAACTCGATTAGCAAATGAAAACTAGGGCTTGGAATATTAATTTCCCATTCCTCTCTCCATTTTTGCTAAAGCTTGAGTATTAGGAAATAGAAATGAAGTAATGAAGAGAAGAGGGGTGAAGCTTGGGTCTAATGGGCTAAAACAAAACCAAAGCCCTAAGTGAAAAAGTAGCAAAATTCCACTATCTCCAAACATATCGAAGTTTATACTCAAAAAGATCGCAAACGTCATTTTGAACTCAATGGGGTATGGTCTCGAGTCCTAATTTGACTATTTGCAAATAGTAGCTTTTCGGACTATAATCCGACTAACGATGAAATATTTAAATAAAATATTTAAATACTCAATCGTAAAATATGCGGGTTGTTACAGACTCCCCTCCTTAAAGAAATTACGTCCTCGCAATCACAAGGAACAAATGAACAAAAAGTAACAACCATAAAAGCATATCAACACAAAAGGAAGAAATTTTTAAAATAAAAAGTTCACCTCAAAGAGCACGAGAAAGTAAGTCCGGATGTGTTCGCTCGATGAATTCTCTAGATTCCCAAGAGCAATCCTTAGGATTTGAGGACCATTGAACTTTAACAAGTGAAACATCTTTATTTCGAAGGCGCTTGACCTCCGAAGCAATAATACGAATAAGATGTTGCTTATAAGTTAAATTAGGTGAAACTTCAATTTCTTCCACAACACCGGGCTCAAGAATAGAATCAGAATCTCAAAGACATTTCCGTAATTGAGAAACGTGAAACACGTCATGAATAGCAGAAAATTGAGCCGGTAACAAAAGGCGATAAGCCACGGAACCAATATGTTCGATGATGGGAAATGGACCAATATATCGAGGTGCTAACTTTCCCAATCGATTGAAACGCACAACACCTTTCATAGGTGAAACACGAACAAACGCAAAATCCCCCATTGAAAATTCTAATTTTCTTCTTCGGTTATCGGCATAGGATTTTTGTCTACTCTGCGCTTCTTTCATCCTATGACGAATAAGGTCAATCTTTTCTGTGGAATCACGGATAAAATCTGGACCTAAAAACAGCTTCTCACCGGCCTCAAGCCAACAAGAAGGTGAATGGCATGGCCTTCCATAGAGTGCCTCAAAAGGTGTCATTCCAATACTAGATTGGAAGCTATTATTATAGGAAAATTCAACGAGAGCAATATGACCTTTCCAACTTCCACCAAAATCAAGAACACATGCACGAAGAAGATCTTCAAGAGTTTGATTCACACGCTCGGTTTGTCCATCGGACTGAGGACGATAAGCGATGCTAAAATTAAGCTTCGTTCCCAAAGCTTTTTGAAGACTCTTCCAAAATCCACTAGTAAACAATGGATCACGATCACTAACAATAGAAGAAGGAACTCCATGCAATTTTACAATTTCCTTAATAAAAAGTTTGGCCAAGAGAGGAACGGTTCGATTGGACCGAACGGAATAAAATGGGCGGATTTAGCAAGTCTATCAACTATCACCCATAAGCTATCATGACCCGAACGAGAACGGGGAAGGCCGTCTACAAAAACCATGGAAATTTAATCCCACTTCCAAATTGGAATTTCTAAAGGTTGTAATAACCCACCTGGCCTTTGGTGTTCGGCCTTGACAAGTTGGCAAGTCATGCAACACTTAACAAAGTTAGCAATATCAGATTTCATTCCCTCCCAATAATAAAGTCGCCTCATATCCGCGTACATTTTACTATTACCGGGATGAATGGTAAATTTAGAACGATGGGAATCTTCTAAAATATCTTTATGAAGATCACTAATATTTGGCACGATATGTCTACCAAATTTTCGAATACCGCCACGAGAATCAATACCAAAGTCTTTCAAACCTTCAATATCAGTTTTATCCCGAAAATTTTGGCCAAGATGAACCAATTCGGGATCTAGCTTTTAAGCTTCAAGAATGCGGTCAAAAAGAGAAGGATGAGCCTCAAGGCTACGCAAGAAAAGAGATGAACATAAATCGGAAATACGATCTTGAATCTCACAAGTGGATAAAATTCCGAGATCATTCCATTCGGATATCATCATAGAAACAACTGTTTGTTGTTTGCGACTAAAGGCATCGGCAACACGATTTCCCTTCCCGGGAGTATAAAGAATATCAAGATCATAAGCTGCAAGAAATTCGAGCCAACGTTGTTGTCGCAAATTAAGTTCCTTTTGAAAAAATAGATACTTCAAGGATTTATGATCGGTGTAAAGAATAAATTTTTCTCCCAAAAGATAATGATGCCAAATACGAAGGGCGAAAACAATAGCCGCGAGCTCTAAATCATGAGTGGCATATCTAGTCTCAGCAGGCTTCAAGTGCCTAGAAGCATAAGCAATAACACGTTCTTTTTTCATAAGAACGGCACCCAAACCAATGCGACTAGCATCGGTATAAACAACAAAATCTTGATTCCCCTCGGGAATAACAAGAATAGGAGCATCAGAAAGGTGTTCTTTTAATTTCTGAAAAGAAGCTTTACATTTGTCTGATCAAAAGTATTTAACGCCTTTCTTTGTCAAACTAGTAAGAGGCATGGAAATTTTGGAAAATTCCTTTATAAAACGGCGGTAATAACCGGCCAATCCAAGAAAACTACGAATTTCCGTCATACCCTCCGGTCTCTTCCAATTTTGAATCGCTTCAATCTTTGAAGGATCCACGGAAATTCCAGATTCGGAAATAATACGACCGAGAAACTTCACATGAGATTGCCAAAAGTTGCATTTAGAAAATTTTGCTTTTAATTGATTTCTTCTAAGAGTTTCCAACACAATCCGAAGATGTGTTTCATGCTCCTCCTCGGTTTTAGAATACACAAGAATATCATGGATAAAGATGAGAACAAACCGATCGAGGAAGTCTTTGAAAACTCGATTCATAAGGTCAACGAAATAAGCCGGAGCATTCGTTAAACCAAATGGCATAATAAGCCATTCATAAGATCCATAACGAGTACGGAACGATGTCAAAGGAATGCTATCCTCTGCAATACGAAGCTGATGAAAACCGGTAGCCAAGTCCAATTGTGAAAAGACTATAGAACCACTAAGTTGGTCAAATAAATCATCAATCCGAGGTAAAGGATATTTATTCTTGATAGTAAGATCATTAAGCTTGCGATAGTCAACGCAAAGCCTAAGTGTACCATCGGATTTCTTCACAAAAATAGTCGAAGATCCCCAAGGAGAGGAACTAGAGCGAATAAATTGCCTCGTCTCTAATTCGGATAATTGTTTGCGCATCTCCTCATTTTCTTTATTGGACATACGATAAGGAGGACGAGTGATAGGTTGAGCTCCAGGGATGAGATTGATTCTGAACTCAATTGCTTGCTTAGGTGGTAATCCTAAAACGGGCTCAAAGATGTTGGAAAATTCATGAACAACGTGAATAAGAGAAATAATATCTTCCTCATCATCATTATCGTCATCATGAGGATTTAAAGAATATAAAGATGCGACCAAGCTGGAATCCGAATCTTTAAGATCAATTGAAATCTGCTTAATAGATTGAGGATGTCGAAGATAAATAGTCCGCTCAGGACATAGGATATGAGCCTCATAACGGTTAAGCCAATCCATTCCCAAAATCATTCCAAAGCCTAAGTAGCGCATAACATGCAAATCGGCTCGGAAAGAAAAATCGCACAAAATAATCTCGACATCCATACACAATAAACTGATTGTTGCAGATCCACCAACCGGATTCGCTATTCTCAAAGAAGTCATTAAACACAAAACATCCAAAGAAAAGGTATCAACAAGTTCTTTTGAAATAAAAGAGTGGGACGCACCCGTATCAAAAAGAACTCGAATTGGATGATCACGAAATAAAATAATGCCATCAAGGATAGAATGAGAAATATCTTTACCACGAGATGTGTTGTCGGGGGCTTGAGCAACATTAAGCTTCCCCTCCTTCTTATTTTGAAGTTTGGGACAAGAAGATAAATAATGATCCGGACTTTTGCAATAGTGACAAGTGCGGGGCTTTGAACACTTATTCGCATAACGGTCCTTAGAACCACAATTGTAGCATTGCCCATTACCATAGGTAGAAGTGTTTGCCACCGAAGTTTCTTTCTTCCCTTTCTTATTGGAATAAGGACCTTTGAACTTATTAGGCCTTTTCTTGTTGTTGAAGTTTAGTCTGGCACCCATAACTTCAACATCACTCTCCTTATCTGCCTCTTCAAGTCGAAGAGCAATATCAACGAGTTGATCAAAAGAAACTTCTAACTTTAGAAGTAATGGCTTCTTAAGATTTTTGTTCAGGCCATAGACAAATCTTTGGTTCTTCTTCAATGGGGTGTTTATATATTCGACCCCGTATTTGGAAAGTGACTCGAATGATGCGACATAGTCTGCCACGGAGGATTCACCTTGAACAAGGTCTATGAAACGACGAGCCAAAGTCACCTTCTCAGCTTCTGCCATAAATTTTAATTCGAAGCGTTCCCGGAATTTCTCCCAAGTAAGATCCGCTTCAATTATTTCGGAAATCAGAAGCTCGAACCAGTCTAATGCTCTTTCTTGGAGCATACTAGAAGCCACTTGAACTCGGTGAAGATCAATAAGATTCATGCGAGAAAAGATTCGATCGGATGTTCTTAGCCAAGCCTGGACTTCAATAATGGTTTCAGAACCTTTAAATGGCTTCCCACCCAAGTTGGTATAATCGTTGCACAAGCGTGCAAATCCAGACTTAGGGTGAGTAGGTTCCGGATTAGAACCGGCTGCTTGAGCATTCTTTACTAGATCAAGAAGCTGCTGGGCAGACATAAAAACTCCAACCTAGGGAGTAGCACTAGATTGACCGACGGTGGGACGACCTGGTCTAACCATTTCTCTTCCTTAAGAAAGAAAGAAGAAGGAAAAGGTTATTCACCAAATGAATATCCGGCAATCTTGATAGATAAAACAAGGAATCATAAAGAAAATAGATGAATCGGTACGAATACTCGAATTAAATCCTAAAGCACGACTCCTAAGAAGGAATTAGGATGATGATCCTTGCTAGATTATTCTACATTGTTCCGAAGTTTGGCCCTGATACCAAGTTGTGACGCCCCATCTCTATACCCACGCTAGCCAAGGACACTACGGGGTAATGCCGTCATCTAGCGCGGAGAATAAGGTTATTGAGGAGCGACCATCCGTGTAATTGCTTTGTGTGAGCACCGATATGTCAGATAAAAATATACTCAAATGGGGGAATCCGACATACTGATACAAACTCAAAGCTACTGCACAGTGGTTATATATATTCTTCGGAAACAAATATAGAAATAAACATAACACAAATTAGTTACAGACATCCATATCACAAAGGCAGAAATAGATATGAATATATAACACATAAAAGTGTACATCAGAGTAGTGGTCAAACAAGATCCACAATATCACAAAAGAATAATTACAAGTGCTTAACAATAGAATATGTATACATCCATGAGTCTATATCTCAAATGTATACAATCAAAAAATACTAATCTAAGTAGTTAGCCAAAAGTCAGGATAATAATAAGCCCAGACGAGGAGTCAAACAGAAGCACCTATAACATCTCGGTCTGACCCGAGTATTATTTAATAAGAAAATAATAAACGGACCAGTCTAGCTATAAATATCAGATAAAATAATATAAAATAAGAGATATGACATAAATATATAATAACCATAAAGACATATTGTGATAAGTATGCAATTGAAAAATCAACTAGGGATTAATCAATATCACGAGAATCTTCTCAAAGATCGAAAGGGATGTCATACTCCTTATTTACCAAATCACCAAACTATAAATATTGACAATAATACCAATGTCAATCACAAACGTTAATGACATACAAATTCACCAATGCACAAATATTGATAAAACTAATCAATGTAAATCACGAAAATTGGTGAAACACAAAATTCTAGAAATCAACAATGGAAATCCAGAAATCACAAAAAGGGGGAGGCCTATCACAAAACGGGAGCATGAAAACTCACCAACACGTGTATTACAAAATGGAACGCTATTCCATGGTAGCTAACCATTAATTTTGAGCCGAAGCTCCACAAAACGGCCCGAAGACCATGGGTCGCTACCCCACCAATTTGAGCCGAAGCTCCACAGAAACGGGGTTTAGTCTCCCTCGTAGATAAAGAGACATCGCACATTGCTAGTCTAAATCACAAAAATGATCATCATCGATCATTAAGAAGTGTCAATTACACTAAGCTAGTGTAACGACCCAAAATTTTAATTAATTTAAATTTGAATATTTAATTAATTTTAAATATTAATGAGTGAATTTATAAGTCGAATAAATTTTTATTTGAATTTTTGGATTTAATTGGATTATTAAATCGATAATTTAATATGTTAAATTATGGAAATAATTGAAAATTTGAGTTAAATATGATTGTAAATGATTTGTAAAATTTTATTTTATCATATTGGAGTTAGAACAATATTTTAGAACTTTTAAGTTCGAATTAGAAGTTAATTTGTGAAAATTGAAAATTTTAATATTAAAATCGACTAGTGAAAATAGTCAATTTTTGAATAGTCTCAGAATTGAACAAAACCAGTTCCATTGGATCCATAATAGTTAGTTATTACCGGATTTCAAATTTCGTGTCAATCGGAGCTATCGTTTGATCGTGGCAGCTCGAAACGCATCGATTTATTTTTAATTTTAATTTGGCGAGCTAAAATAGCCATTTTTCAAAAAGTCTCGGATTTCGACGAAACCTGTTTCATCGGATCCGTAATGTGATATTATTGTAAGGTTTCAAATTTCAAGTCAATTGGATTTACCGTTTGTCCGATACAAATTAAAACGCCTAGAAATCGAGTTAAATCGGTTTAATTTAAATTGAGCGTTTGTAGCCATAACTCGCACAGATGTCCAAATTAGCTTCTGAAACCTGTTCCATTGTGTCCGGAACGCGGGATAAACCCTAGGAAAGTCAGTTTCGGCACGTAAATCAGAGTTCGGAATTTCCGGATGAATAGTGTTCGAAAATTCCTTATAAATAGCCCCTACCTTTCATAATTTTAGAAAAATAAAAACCTAACCCTAACTAAACGCAGCCGCCACCCTTCATGAATGGCCAGAAATTCATCGTTTTCTTCCTCTAATTCGTTCAAATCCACACACCAATTCGTAATACTTTCTACTACAAACTTGTAGAGCTTCGCAAGGGCTTTAAATCCATACGGTTGAGATGTGATTTCAAGCTATAAATCGACTCGAATTTGAGTATAAAGGGGCCGGCTTTGTGCTGGGTTTTCAGGGAGAGGAGGGGGCCGAGTGTCAAGAAATGGTGGCCGAAGGTCGAGCGTGTGAAGGGCTTCAAAATGGCATCGTTTGATCAACGTGAAAACGCTTGTAGTAGTTGCGTGTATTAGGGTTTTGGATGGGAGATGGGTTCGGCTTTGTTGCTGTAGAAATGTCGCGTGGTGAAGGAGATGAAGGGGAACGGTTGTGATGTAAAACGGAGCGACGTGGTGGTGTCTAGGGGGGGCTGACAGTGCTGGCCTGTGCACGCATTTCAAGGTGGATAGGGTGGCCGAGTTCACCCTTGCTCTGGCCGAAGTTAGAGCATGTTGGGGGCTTCGATTTGCAACTCCCTGATCGACATATAGTTTAGTATTTTGCTCGTGAATTGAAACCCTAACTTGGTGTGGTTGGGTTCATGTAACGGCCTGGGCATCTGCGTGAAAGAGGAGGGAGATGGAGATGCACGTGAGGCTAGGATCTGGTAGCAAGAGAACGTACGGCCAAGATTGCTTTGGATTGATAAGTAAATTTATATTGTAAATTAGTTATAAAAATCGTGTACAAACTTGTAAAATACATAACTTTTTCATACGAGGTCGAAAAAATGCAAACTCAGTTGCGTTGGAATCGTATGGACGAGCACTACGCGATGGAGTTGGTTTGGAGTCGTTTGGAGTTAGTGAGAATTTTGAGTAAAATTAAACGTCCGTTTAATTTTATTCGAAATAAATCGCTAAAACGGAAATTAAAATCAAGGTGAGAACTTCTCACTCAATCGAATCAGTTTCGATTTTATTTTAAATAGTTAGATTTAAAATATTTGAATGCATGTTTGAATGTTGATTGTTAGAATAGACATTATACGCCGTTAGTAAGCGGATGTTATTTATTAAAAACATATACCGCGAATATTTCATAAACAGTGAAATTGGTATTATATATAATGGCAATATATATATATTGGCATATGTATATATTGGAGTTATTGATTCCCCGCATTTTTTGTTTAGCGGATGAGACCCTATTGCGCCGTTATTAAGCGGATAATATTTAATAAGAACATATACCGCGATAATTTCGTACTGGAGCGAAATTGGTATTGTGCTAATGTTTTTGGATGCAGGAAAACAGGTTGGAGGGATCCAACTGGATTCCTCAACAGTTTTTATTTGATTTCAGATATTTTGATATTTGATTGATTATCATATCGTTATATGATATCGTTGTTGTTGAGATTGACTATTTGGTATGTAGCATCATAGGACCAAATTTGGAATTTTAAAATGATTTTTAAAGTGATTTTTGAAAGAAAACGTTTATAAAATATTTTTGGAAATTGATTCATTTTAAATAAATAAACATTATAATTTTTAAAGTTATAAAAATTATGATTTTGAGAAATATAGTTAAAAACTGATTTTTGAGAATATGATGCTAATGATTTTATAAAATAGTTAAATCGGAATTTTTGAATTTATTATGACCAGTTTAAATATAGGATTTATAAAATTTAATTATTTTATGAATCAAAAGAATGAAGTTTTTAAAGGAGATTAAAGACGTTTTAAAGAATAATATAAATTGATTTATACTAAGAGATTTATAAATGGATATTTATAAATTGAAATGTTGACATTATAAAACGAGTTTTCATAAGTGTTTGAATGAAGTGGAAATGAATTTCATAAATGAATGAAATTTATGGAATTATAAACTGTGAAGTTATAAAAGAAATTTATAAATAGTAAGATTTATAAATTTGGTGAAATTATTTGAAGAATAGATTGGTTAAATAAATGGATCTTATAAGTTATAAGATTTATAAATTGGAAAGTCTTTAAAAAAGAACGATTTTGTAAAATAATTGTTTTATAAGTAATTAACTTATAATATGAACGTTTAGTTTATAATTTAGTTATAAACTGGAATAGGTTAATATGGAAATTATAAAAAGGAAGTTTTTATAAATAAATAGAAATGGAATTAATAAACGTTGTTTTATAAATTCACAAACGACTTATTTTGATAAGTAAATTGTTATGATTTATTTATGGAGTTATATTCACGTTTTTGACTGTGAATAATACTTTAAAATAAAATGAATAAAAGGATGAAATTGTTAATGAAGTATATTCACGTTTTTGAATAGTGAATAAGATGTTAAAGAAATTGTTTTGAATGTGATATTTGAAATAGAATTAAAACGATCTAACGAAGTTTTAATTGTGTTGAGATTCGAAACCATAGATTTCAACATTTATTGTTGAAATAGACGTTTTCGAGAAATGAAAAGGAAATGGTGGACTATAACACTGTTGTTATAGTAAATGATTTCCGAAAGGAAATGTTTTGTATAGTTTTGGGATTTATATATCTATTTTAATTTCGAATCCCTATACTAGTGATTTTGGGTTGTCGTAACAATGTTTTACGCAACATTCGTTTTGGCCCAAATAAATAAGTTTAAAAGAATGATTTCCTTAAAGAATGAAATATGTACTTAATTTCGATTGAAGTATATTGAATATTTTCCAAGTGTTGAAAATAAATAAAATTTGTGAATTACTTATGAATAAATAAGTATGGAATTGTTTTCCAATATGAAGTGATATTTAGAATTTATCTTTTTGAAGATAAATTGAAAATGAATAATTGAAATCGAATATTAATTGATATTTTGGAATTATAAATTCACTAAGGAATTTATAAAGAAAGTGGAATTTGTTTAAAAATAAATATTGATTTATTTTTGAAGTATTGAAATTATATATCTAGTGAAGATATTTTTGGAAAATAAATAATTTGGAAAATTATTTGGAATCTGGTGATGTGTGCATATCTATTGATAGTTCAATAGCCGACTATCAATATTTCCCTTTGAATGGGTATTTGATGTGTTTTGTTTGAATGTGAATGCTACACTTATTTTTGAATAAGCGCTCACTATTCGGGTTAACCGGGAAAGGACCATGGGGTCGTATAACCCATTCCGAATATGTGATACGTCGTTGTGAATTGCATTGAAGATCGGTGTTGAAGACCCGGTATTTGCGAGAGCGATAGGATGACCTGTCGATTGTCTCTGCACTGAGTTGCAGCGGTATAGAGACTCCCTAAGTGATGGGAAATCCGATCAGGATTGTGAATATCCGGATTGCAAGGACTTCTTTGTAAGTGCCTTCGGTTTTGTTCGATCCCGGAACAGACTTGTATGGATTGTGTGTCTGACATTACAAGTTGAGATATAAAGCCGATTTCTTTCAAATATATTTCTGTTGGTGGCGGAGAATTTATTCTTTTAGCTTAACACCCTTCTCTGAGACGTACGAGCTCAGAGGTTATATAGTTGAAGTTATCAGCGATATATTCCCAATTTGGTAATGTGACATGCTGAGTGTTGCTGTAAATGATCATTGTGTTGATTATTGTGATAGGATCGCTTATTTGATCGTCTGTCTTGGTGATCATTGTGTTGATCATTTGTTGACCCAAAGCATGGCTTTTGTATAAAGTATGTTTTTGTGAACGTGACTTCGTCGAGCCTCACACCCCGGAAATGGTCAAAACAGGAAAGATGCGGCAAGGTTATGAGGGGTAGCACCCTTTAGGGTATGTACATTTCCTTCTGGATAGAGGTGGTATCATGGTATGGAGCCCAGATATTTAACCTATGTGGTTACTACGAATTTATTACTTTGTGGTTGTTGGTTTTCGGGATCCCGTGAGAAAGGTCGTTTACGATCGGGGAATGGCGTGCTCGTGTCAGTAGTTACCCAGTTAGGGGTAACCCGGCCTTGTGTTGGCAGAGTTCCGGTTTGGTTCTCGGGGATGTCTTTCCAGAGGCATTCTCATGTGGCAATGGGAAGTTCCTTGGCCTGACCATTTGTTGAAAATCCAAAGAAACAATACGTGACTTGTACGGTTTTAGTTGTATAACCTGCTATGGAATGTGGCGGTAACCTGCTATTGAACATAGTTAGCTATAGTAGGCATACGATAATGGTCGTATGTTGGCTAAGATTTATATTCTACTTTCGAAATGAATTTTTCCTACACTATACACTAGTAATAATATCAAATGCTTCTTTTTAATTCGTATCAAGCATCTTTGACTATCATAAGGAGAAATCTCCTCCGATTCTGCGTTTGCATTGTGTGTGTGTGCGGGAGGCCTTATGGTAGTCTCATTTTTAAAAGCATTACGAATTGAAATAAAAATATTCCTCTATTTTGATTTTAAAGATAAATAAACTGTTTTGAGTTCTCACACCAGTCACATGACTGACTTGGAGTTTATTGTTTTCCTTCCTAAACTCTGGGTGCCCACCAATTTCCACACGGGCAGGCAAGAGTTAAGGTTTATCAGGATATTCTGGAGTTGCTGGAGGCAAGCTGGATGGCATGACGTATTACTAGTTATATAGTATTTCTTTTTCCGCTGCACTGTTTGTTGTTGTTGTTGTACACTCTGATGATATGATGTAATGTAATGTGATGTAATGCAATAACTGATATAGTTCTTTGTTTAAAGATTATTCATTTATTATTATATGTTGTTCCGCTGCGAATTGTGAGATTCCGATGTTGTTCTGTTGTTTTCTGTTCCGTTCTATTTTCTCTATATTCTATTCTCTTTTTCTTCTATTTTAAAATTTTCTGTTCTCTTTTCTATTTTCTCTTCTTCCTATTTTCTGTTTTCTTCTCTATCTTTTCCCTCTATTTTCTCTCTTCTTTCTTCTTTCTTTTTCTTAAATTCTTTTTAAAAAAACCCTCAGTGTTCGGTTTTCCATCGTTCGATTCCTCGGCAGTCGATAAAGTGAGTGTCGATGTCGAATTTTCGGAAGACGAAGAATCGGGTCCTGACAATGTGGTATCAGAGCTTATGGTTAAGTGACAACCATGGTTCTGTTGGGTATTATTCATTAGAGATAGAGTAAGTAGTACTCTAGATTGAGTTTGAGTGTAATAATAGCTATGAGAGCGTATTTGTTAGTGAATATAAATTGTTTTATATTGTGTTGACTTATCGGTTGATTGTTTATAGATTCCAGTCGATGTAGTCTAGCTAACTATCGTAGATAGGAGTTTCTAAACTCTTAAACAAGATAAACCGACATAATATTGTTTTAAATTGGGTAAATGAAATAATTTTACCTTGATTATATTTTTATATATAAAGGAATAATTTTTCAGAATTATTAAAGAGTATATAAGTTGATTGTTAAGTTGTTTGAATAATCTAAATTGAAGAATAATTGTATAAGCAAAAAGAATTATAAGAATTGAATTATAATTAAAGTGATTTACAATTGTGAAATAAACTTATATATATGAGAAGTGAAACTAATGAATATGAATTGAATGAATTAATTGAATATGAATTGTAAATAAAAATGAATGTGAACTAAAGTTATGCAAATGAAATTCAACTTTTGTAATTGAATTAAATTAATGGATTGAGTGTAAATCAATTAAATGCGAATTTAGTTGATATGAAATAATGAATGTAAGTGTTAATTCATTAAAATCTAATGTTATTAGAAGTTGAAAGTTTGAATGAAAATCAATTAATTAAACCAAACTGAATGAATATAAGCAAAGGAATTTGGTTGTAAAGAATATACATTGATTGTTATGTGGTTGCTAGTTGATTGATTGTATATAATTCATTAAGTGTTAATGAAATTGATTTAATAAAATTGGAAGCTAAAGTAATTGGAATTCAATTGGAAGTTAAGTGAATCTTAAATGAATTGAATTTGATTTGGAAGTGAACCAACTTGAATATGAATTAGTGAATATAAACTAATTGAGAATGAATGTTAGTAAGAACATCCACTGTTAATGAATCAAATGTGATTAAATTGAAAACCAATTCATTTAATATTAATGAAAATATGAATGAATGTTTATTGGTTATGAATGTTAGTTGGTTGATGTTTGCATTTGTTGTTTTGTTTCATTTGCTATGTTGACATATATAGTTGTTATGGAGATATATGTTGTATATTGAGATTATTGTCTATATGCATGTTCTCATGTTGTTTGTTGAGTAATTAGTAGGTGCGGATCGCGTTTGCTTCGCATTTGGAGCTCGCTTTCGCGCTATATTAGCCGTATACGCTTGCTAATAAAATATAAGGTACATATCTCGGATTACATACCGTACTTTTACACTTTTTTCCCTGCGGGATGCCTCATTACTTGATGAGATGTATATTTGTGATATATATACTGTCATTTCTTTTTTCGGATCGAGCCGCGCAAAGGAGACTATGGCGAATTTTTCCGGAAATTTAAGGCGTTAGAAAAAATTTGAGAAAATTGGGAAAATTTTTGAAAACTTAAACTTTGATTTTAAATTGAAAGTTAAACAATAGTAGTTGTTTTTGAAAAGATAACTAAGTATGATTTGAAAACTTAGTAAAGTATTGTAAGAAGTTTAACTATGAATTATGGAAAATTAATAGATTCTGTAATTTTTCTTACTTGTAATTTCGAGGACGAAATTCTTTTAAGTGGGGAAGATTGTAACGACCCAAAATTTTAATTAATTTAAATTTGAATATTTAATTAATTTTAAATATTAATGAGTGAATTTATAAGTCGAATAAATTTTTATTTGAATTTTTGGATTTAATTGGATTATTAAATCGATAATTTAATATGTTAAATTATGGAAATAATTGAAAAATTGAGTTAAATATGATTGTAAATGATTTGTAAAATTTTATTTTATCATATTGGAGTTAGAACAATATTTTAGAACTTTTAAATTCGAATTAAAAGTTAATTTGTGAAAATTGAATATTTTAATATTAAAATCGACTAGTGAAAATAGTCAATTTTTGAATAGTCTCAGAATTGAACGAAACCAGTTCCATTGGATCCGTAATAGTTAGTTATTACCGGATTTCAAATTTCGTGTCAATCGGAGCTATCGTTTGATCGTGGCAGCTCGAAACTCATCGATTTATTTTTAATTTTAATTTGTCGAGCTAAAATAGCCATTTTTCAAAAAATCTCGGATTTCGACGAAACTAGTTTCATCGGATCCGTAATGTGATATTATTGTAAGGTTTCAAATTTCAAGTCAATTGGATTTACCGTTTGTCCGATACAAATTAAAACGCCTAGAAATCGAGTTAAATCGGTTTAATTTAAATTGAGCGTTTGCATCCATAACTCGCACAGATGTCCAAATTAGCTTCCGAAACCTGTTCCATTGTGTCCGGAACGCGGGATAAACCCTAGGAACGTCAGTTTCGGCGCGTAAATCGGAGTTCGGAATTTCCGGATGAATAGTGTTCGAAAATTCCTTATAAATAGCCCCTACCTTTCATAATTTTAGAAAAATAAAAACCTAACCCTAACTAAACGCAGCCGCCACCCTTCATGAATGG
The DNA here is from genome assembly GCA_030765085.1 of Allium cepa. Lineage (NCBI taxonomy): Eukaryota > Viridiplantae > Streptophyta > Magnoliopsida > Asparagales > Amaryllidaceae > Allium > Allium cepa. The sequence goes on from CM060929.1 coordinate 782,584,724, forward strand.
CCAGAAATTCATCGTTTTCTTCCTCTAATTCGTTCAAATCCACACACCAATTCGTAATACTTTCTACTACAAACTTGTAGAGCTTCGCAAGGGCTTTAAATCCATACGGTTGAGATGTGATTTCAAGCTATAAATCGACTCGAATTTGAGTATAAAGGGGCCGGCTTTGTGCTGGGTTTTCAGGGAGAGGAGGGGGCCGAGTGTCAAGAAATGGTGGCCGAAGGTCGAGCGTGTGAAGGGCTTCAAAATGGCATCGTTTGATCAACGTGAAAACGCTTGTAGTAGTTGCGTGTATTAGGGTTTTGGATGGGAGATGGGTTCGGCTTTGTTGCTGTAGAAATGTTGCGTGGTGAAGGAGATGAAGGGGAACGGTTGTGATGTAAAACGGAGCGACGTGGTGGTGTCTAGGGGGGGCCGACAGTGCTGGCCTGCGCATGCATTTCAAGGTGGATAGGGTGGCCGAGTTCACCCTTGCTCTGGCCGAAGCTAGAGCATGTTGGAGGCTTCGATTTGCAACTCCCTGATCGACATATAGTTTAGTATTTTGCTCGTGAATTGAAACCCTAACTTGGTGTGGTTGGGTTCATGTAACGGCCTGGGCATCTGCGTGAAAGAGGAGGGAGATGGAGATGCGCGTGAGGCTAGGATCTGGTAGCAAGAGAACGTACGGCCAAGATTGCTTTGGATTGATAAGTAAATTTATATTTTAAATTAGTTATAAAAATCGTGTACAAACTTGTAAAATACATAACTTTTTCATACGAGGTCGAAAAAATGCAAACTCAGTTGCGTTGGAATCGGATGGACGAGCACTACGCGATGGAGTTGGTTTGGAGTCGTTTGGAGTTAGTGAGAATTTTGAGTAAAATTAAACGTCCGTTTAATTTTATTCGAAATAAATCGCTAAAACGGAAATTAAAATCAAGGTGAGAACTTCTCACTCAATCGAATCAGTTTCGATTTTATTTTAAATAGTTAGATTTAAAATATTTGAATGCATGTTTGAATGTTGATTGTTAGAATAGACATTATACGCCGTTAGTAAGCGGATGTTATTTATTAAAAACATATACCGCGAATATTTCATAAACAGTGAAATTGGTATTATATATAATGGCAATATATATATATTGGCATATGTATATATTGGAGTTATTGATTCCCCGCATTTTTTGTTTAGCGGATGAGACCCTATTGCGCCGTTATTAAGCGGATAATATTTAATAAGAACATATACCGCGATAATTTCGTACTGGAGCGAAATTGGTATTGTGCTAATGTTTTTGGATGCAGGAAAACAGGTTAGAGGGATCCAACTGGATTCCTCAACAGTTTTTATTTGATTTCAGATATTTTGATATTTGATTGATTATCATATCGTTATATGATATCGTTGTTGTTGAGATTGACTATTTGGTATGTAGCATCATAGGACCAAATTTGGAATTTTAAAATGATTTTTAAAGTGATTTTTGAAAGAAAACGTTTATAAAATATTTTTGGAAATTGATTCATTTTAAATAAATAAACATTATAATTTTTAAAGTTATAAAAATTATGATTTTGAGAAATATAGTTAAAAACTGATTTTTGAGAATATGATGCTAATGATTTTATAAAATAGTTAAATCGGAATTTTTGAATTTATTATGACCAGTTTAAATATAGGATTTATAAAATTTAATTATTTTATGAATCAAAAGAATGAAGTTTTTAAAGGAGATTAAAGACGTTTTAAAGAATAATATAAATTGATTTATACTAAGAGATTTATAAATGGATATTTATAAATTGAAATGTTGACATTATAAAACGAGTTTTTATAAGTGTTTGAATGAAGTGGAAATGAATTTCATAAATGAATGAAATTTATGGAATTATAAACTGTGAAGTTATAAAAGAAATTTATAAATAGTAAGATTTATAAATTTGGTGAAATTATTTGAAGAATAGATTGGTTAAATAAATGGATCTTATAAGTTATAAGATTTATAAATTGGAAAGTCTTTAAAAAAGAACGATTTTGTAAAATAATCGTTTTATAAGTAATTAACTTATAATATGAACGTTTAGTTTATAATTTAGTTATAAACTGGAATAGGTTAATATGGAAATTATAAAAAGGAAGTTTTTATAAATAAATAGAAATGGAATTAATAAACGTTGTTTTATAAATTCACAAACGACTTATTTTGATAAGTAAATTGTTATGATTTATTTATGGAGTTATATTCACGTTTTTGACTGTGAATAATACTTTAAAATAAAATGAATAAAAGGATGAAATTGTTAATGAAGTATATTCACGTTTTTGAATAGTGAATAAGATGTTAAAGAAATTGTTTTGAATGTGATATTTGAAATAGAATTAAAACGATCTAACGAAGTTTTAATTGTGTTGAGATTCGAAACCATAGATTTCAACATTTATTGTTGAAATAGACGTTTTCGAGAAATGAAAAGGAAATGGTGGACTATAACACTGTTGTTATAGTAAATGATTTCCGAAAGGAAATGTTTTGTATAGTTTTGGGATTTATATATCTATTTTAATTTCGAATCCCTATACTAGTGATTTTGGGTTGTCGTAACAATGTTTTACGCAACATTCGTTTTGGCCCAAATAAATAAGTTTAAAAGAATGATTTCCTTAAAGAATGAAATATGTACTTAATTTCGATTGAAGTATATTGAATATTTTCCAAGTGTTGAAAATAAATAAAATTTGTGAATTACTTATGAATAAATAAGTATGGAATTGTTTTCCAATATGAAGTGATATTTAGAATTTATCTTTTTGAAGATAAATTGAAAATGAATAATTGAAATCGAATATTCATTGATATTTTGGAATTATAAATTCACTAAGGAATTTATAAAGAAAGTGGAATTTGTTTAAAAATAAATATTGATTTATTTTTGAAGTATTGAAATTATATATCTAGTGAAGATATTTTTGGAAAATAAATAATTTGGAAAATTATTTGGAATCTGGTGATGTGTGCATATCTATTGATAGTTCAATAGCCGACTATCAATATTTCCTTTTGAATGGGTATTTGATGTGTTTTGTTTGAATGTGAATGCTACACTTATTTTTGAATAAGCGCTCACTATTCGGGTTAACCGGGAAAGGACCATGGGGTCGTATAACCCATTCCGAATATGTGATACGTCGTTGTGAATTGCATTGAAGATCGGTGTTGAAGACCCGGTATTTGCGAGAGCGATAGGATGACCTGTCGATTGTCTCTGCACTGAGTTGCAGCGGTATAGTGACTCCCTAAGTGATGGGAAATCCGATCAGGATTGTGAATATCCGGATTGCAAGGACTTCTTTGTAAGTGCCTTCGGTTTTGTTCGATCCCGGAACAGACTTGTATGGATTGTGTGTCTGACATTACAAGTTGAGATATAAAGCCGATTTCTTTCAAATATATTTCTGTTGGTGGCGGAGAATTTATTCTTTTAGCTTAACACCCTTCTCTGAGACGTACGAGCTCAGAGGTTATATAGTTGAAGTTATCAGCGATATATTCCCAATTTGGTAATGTGACATGCTGAGTGTTGCTGTAAATGATCATTGTGTTGATTATTGTGATAGGATCGCTTATTTGATCGTCTGTCTTGGTGATCATTGTGTTGATCATTTGTTGACCCAAAGCATGGCTTTTGTATAAAGTATGTTTTTGTGGACGTGACTTCGTCGAGCCTCACACCCCGGAAATGGTCAAAACAGGAAAGATGCGGCAAGGTTATGAGGGGTAGCACCCTTTAGGGTATGTACATTTCCTTCTGGATAGAGGTGGTATCATGGTATGGAGCCCAGATATTTAACCTATGTGGTTACTACGAATTTATTACTTTGTGGTTGTTGGTTTTCGGGATCCCGTGAGAAAGGTCGTTTACGATCGGGGAATGGCGTGCTCGTGTCAGTAGTTACCCAGTTAGGGGTAACCCGGCCTTGTGTCGGCAGAGTTCCGGTTTGGTTCTCGGGGATGTCTTTCCAGAGGCATTCTCATGTGGCAATGGGAAGTTCCTTGGCCTGACCATTTGTTGGAAATCCGAAGAAACAATACGTGACTTGTACGGTTTTAGTTGTATAACCTGCTATGGAATGTGGCGGTAACCTGCTATTGAACATAGTTAGCTATAGTAGGCATACGATAATGGTCGTATGTTGGCTAAGATTTATATTCTACTTTCGAAATGAATTTTTCCTACACTATACACTAGTAATAATATCAAATGCTTCTTTTTAATTCGTATCAAGCATCTTTGACTATCATAAGGAGAAATCTCCTCCGATTCTGCGTTTGCATTGTGTGTGTGTGCGGGAGGCCTTATGGTAGTCTCATTTTTAAAAGCATTACGAATTGAAATAAAAATATTCCTCTATTTTGATTTTAAAGATAAATAAACTGTTTTGAGTTCTCACACCAGTCACATGACTGACTTGGAGTTTATTGTTTTCCTTCCTAAACTCTGGGTGCCCACTAATTTCCACACGGGCAGGCAAGAGTTAAGGTTTATCAGGATATTCTGGAGTTGCTGGAGGCAAGCTGGATGGCATGACGTATTACTAGTTATATAGTATTTCTTTTTCCGCTGCACTGTTTGTTGTTGTTGTTGTTGTACACTCTGATGATATGATGTAATGTAATGTGATGTAATGCAATAACTGATATAGTTCTTTGTTTAAAGATTATTCATTTATTATTATATGTTGTTCCGCTGCGAATTGTGAGATTCCGATGTTGTTCTGTTGTTTTCTGTTCCGTTCTATTTTCTCTATATTCTATTCTCTTTTTCTTCTATTTTAAAATTTTCTGTTCTCTTTTCTATTTTCTCTTCTTCCTATTTTCTGTTTTCTTCTCTATCTTTTCCCTCTATTTTCTCTCTTCTTTCTTCTTTCTTTTTCTTAAATTCTTTTTAAAAAAACCCTCAGTGTTCGGTTTTCCATCGTTCGATTCCTCGCCAGTCGATAAAGTGAGTGTCGATGTCGAATTTTCGGAAGACGAAGAATCGGGTCCTGACAATGTGGTATCAGAGCTTATGGTTAAGTGACAACCATGGTTCTGTTGGGTATTATTCATTAGAGATAGAGTAAGTAGTACTCTAGATTGAGTTTGAGTGTAATAATAGCTATGAGAGCGTATTTGTTAGTGAATATAAATTGTTTTATATTGTGTTGACTTATCGGTTGATTGTTTATAGATTCCAGTCGATGTAGTCTAGCTAACTATCGTAGATAGGAGTTTCTAAACTCTTAAACAAGATAAACCGACATAATATTGTTTTAAATTGGGTAAATGAAATAATTTTACCTTGATTATATTTTTATATATAAAGGAATAATTTTTCAGAATTATTAAAGAGTATATAAGTTGATTGTTAAGTTGTTTGAATAATCTAAATTGAAGAATAATTGTATAAGCAAAAAGAATTATAAGAATTGAATTATAATTAAAGTGATTTACAATTGTGAAATAAACTTATATATATAAGAAGTGAAACTAATGAATATGAATTGAATGAATTAATTGAATATGAATTGTAAATAAAAATGAATGTGAACTAAAGTTATGCAAATGAAATTCAACTTTTGTAATTGAATTAAATTAATGGATTGAGTGTAAATCAATTAAATGTGAATTTAGTTGATATGAAATAATGAATGTAAGTGTTAATTCATTAAAATCTAATGTTATTAGAAGTTGAAAGTTTGAATGAAAATCAATTAATTAAACCAAACTGAATGAATATAAGCAAAGGAATTTGGTTGTAAAGAATATACATTGATTGTTATGTGGTTGCTAGTTGATTGATTGTATATAATTCATTAAGTGTTAATGAAATTGATTTAATAAAATTGGAAGCTAAAGTAATTGGAATTCAATTGGAAGTTAAGTGAATCTTAAATGAATTGAATTTGATTTGGAAGTGAACCAACTTGAATATGAATTAGTGAATATAAACTAATTGAGAATGAATGTTAGTAAGAACATCCACTGTTAATGAATCAAATGTGATTAAATTGAAAACCAATTCATTTAATATTAATGAAAATATGAATGAATGTTTATTGGTTATGAATGTTAGTTGGTTGATGTTTGCATTTGTTGTTTTGTTTCATTTGCTATGTTGACATATATAGTTGTTATGGAGATATATGTTGTATATTGAGATTATTGTCTATATGCATGTTCTCATGTTGTTTGTTGAGTAATTAGTAGGTGCGGATCGCGTTTGCTTCGCATTTGGAGCTCGCTTTCGCGCTATATTAGCCGTATACGCTTGCTAATAAAATATAAGGTACATATCTCGGATTACATACCGTACTTTTACACTTTTTTCCCTGCGGGATGCCTCATTACTTGATGAGATGTATATTTGTGATATATATACTGTCATTTCTTTTTTCGGATCGAGCCGCGCAAAGGAGACTATGGCGAATTTTTCCGGAAATTTAAGGCGTTAGAAAAAATTTGAGAAAATTGGGAAATTTTTTGAAAACTTAAACTTTGATTTTAAATTGAAAGTTAAACAATAGTAGTTGTTTTTGAAAAGATAACTAAGTATGATTTGAAAACTTAGTAAAGTATTGTAAGAAGTTTAACTATGAATTATGGAAAATTAATAGATTCTGTAATTTTTCTTACTTGTAATTTCGAGGACGAAATTCTTTTAAGTGGGGAAGATTGTAACGACCCAAAATTTTAATTAATTTAAATTTGAATATTTAATTAATTTTAAATATTAATGAGTGAATTTATAAGTCGAATAAATTTTTATTTGAATTTTTGGATTTAATTGGATTATTAAATCGATAATTTAATATGTTAAATTATGGAAATAATTGAAAATTTGAGTTAAATATGATTGTAAATGATTTGTAAAATTTTATTTTATCATATTGGAGTTAGAACAATATTTTAGAACTTTTAAATTCGAATTAAAAGTTAATTTGTTAAAATTGAATATTTTAATATTAAAATCGACTAGTGAAAATAGTCAATTTTTGAATAGTCTCAGAATTGAACGAAACCAGTTCCATTGGATCCATAATAGTTAGTTATTACCGGATTTCAAATTTCGTGTCAATCGGAGCTATCGTTTGATCGTGGCAGCTCGAAACTCATCGATTTATTTTTAATTTTAATTTGGCGAGCTAAAATAGCCATTTTTCAAAAAATCTCGGATTTCGACGAAACTAGTTTCATCGGATCCGTAATGTGATATTATTGTAAGGTTTCAAATTTCAAGTCAATTGGATTTACCGTTTGTCCGATACAAATTAAAACGCCTAGAAATCGAGTTAAATCGGTTTAATTTAAATTGAGCGTTTGTAGCCATAACTCGCACAGATGTCCAAATTAGCTTCCGAAACATGTTCCATTGTGTCCGGAACGCGGGATAAACCCTAGGAACGTCAGTTTCGGCGCGTAAATCGGAGTTCGGAATTTCCGGATGAATAGTGTTCGAAAATTCCTTATAAATAGCCCCTACCTTTCATAATTTTAGAAAAATAAAAACCTAACCCTAACTAAACGCAGCCGCCACCCTTCATGAATGGCCAGAAATTCATCGTTTTCTTCCTCTAATTCGTTCAAATCCACACACCAATTCGTAATACTTTCTACTACAAACTTGTAGAGCTTCGCAAGGGCTTTAAATCCATACGGTTGAGATGTGATTTCAAGCTATAAATCGACTCGAATTTGAGTATAAAGGGGCCGGCTTTGTGCTGGGTTTTCAGGGAGAGGAGGGGGCCGAGTGTCAAGAAATGGTGGCCGAAGGTCGAGCGTGTGAAGGGCTTCAAAATGGCATCGTTTGATCAACGTGAAAACGCTTGTAGTAGTTGCGTGTATTAGGGTTTTGGATGGGAGATGGGTTCGGCTTTGTTGCTGTAGAAATGTCGCGTGGTGAAGGAGATGAAGGGGAACGGTTGTGATGTAAAACGGAGCGACGTGGTGGTGTCTAGGGGGGGCCGACATTGCTGGCCTGCGCACGCATTTCAAGGTGGATAGGGTGGTCGAGTTCACCCTTGCTCTGGCCGAAGTTAGAGCATGTTGGGGGCTTCGATTTGCAACTCCCTGATCGACATATAGTTTAGTATTTTGCTCGTGAATTGAAACCCTAACTTGGTGTGGTTGGGTTCATGTAACGGCCTGGGCATCTGCGTGAAAGAGGAGGGAGATGGAGATGCGCGTGAGGCTAGGATCTGGTAGCAAGAGAACGTACGGCCAAGATTGCTTTGGATTGATAAGTAAATTTATATTGTAAATTAGTTATAAAAATCGTGTACAAACTTGTAAAATACATAACTTTTTCATACGAGGTCGAAAAAATGCAAACTCAGTTGCGTTGGAATCGTATGGACGAGCACTACGCGATGGAGTTGGTTTGGTGTCGTTTAGAGTTAGTGAGAATTTTGAGTAAAATTAAACGTCCGTTTAATTTTATTCGAAATAAATCGCTAAAACGGAAATTAAAATCAAGGTGAGAACTTCTCACTCAATCGAATCAGTTTCGATTTTATTTTAAATAGTTAGATTTAAAATATTTGAATGCATGTTTGAATGTTGATTGTTATCTATTGATTGTTAGAATAGACATTATACGCCGTTAGTAAGCGGATGTTATTTATTAAAAACATATACCGCGAATATTTCATAAACAGTGAAATTGGTATTATATATAATGGCAATATATATATATATTGGCATATGTATATATTGGAGTTATTGATTCCCCGCATTTTTTGTTTAGCGGATGAGACCCTATTGCGCCGTTATTAAGCGGATAATATTTAATAAGAACATATACCGCGATAATTTCGTACTGGAGCGAAATTGGTATTGTGCTAATGTTTTTAGATGCAGGAAAACAGGTTGGAGGGATCCAACTGGATTCCTCAACAGTTTTTATTTGATTTCAGATATTTTGATATTTGATTGATTATCATATCGTTATATGATATCGTTGTTGTTGAGATTGACTATTTGGTATGTAGCATCATAGGACCAAATTTGGAATTTTAAAATGATTTTTAAAGTGATTTTTGAAAGTAAACGTTTATAAAATATTTTTGGAAATTGATTCATTTTAAAATAAATAAACATTATAATTTTTAAAGTTATAAAAATTATGATTTTGAGAAATATAGTTAAAAACTGATTTTTGAGAATATGATGCTAATGATTTTATAAAATAGTTAAATCGGAATTTTTGAATTTATTATGACCAGTTTAAATATAGGATTTATAAAATTTAATTATTTTATGAATCAAAAGAATGAAGTTTTTAAAGGAGATTAAAGACGTTTTAAAGAATAATATAAATTGATTTATATTAAGAGATTTATAAATGGATATTTATAAATTGAAATGTTGACATTATAAAACGAGTTTTTATAAGTGTTTGAATGAAGTGGAAATGAATTTCATAAATGAATGAAATTTATGGAATTATAAACTGTGAAGTTATAAAAGAAATTTATAAATAGTAAGATTTATAAATTTGGTAAAATTATTTGAAGAATAGATTGGTTAAATAAATGGATCTTATAAGTTATAAGATTTATAAATTGGAAAGTCTTTAAAAAAGAACGATTTTGTAAAATAATCGTTTTATAAGTAATTAACTTATAATATGAACGTTTAGTTTATAATTTAGTTATAAACTGGAATAGGTTAATATGGAAATTATAAAAAGGAAGTTTTTATAAATAAATAGAAATGGAATTAATAAACGTTGTTTTATAAATTCACAAACGACTTATTTTGATAAGTAAATTGTTATGATTTATTTATGGAGTTATATTCACGTTTTTGACTGTGAATAATACTTTAAAATAAAATGAATAAAAGGATGAAATTGTTAATGAAGTATATTCACGTTTTTGAATAGTGAATAAGATGTTAAAGAAATTGTTTTGAATGTGATATTTGAAATAGAATTAAAACGATCTAACGAAGTTTTAATTGTGTTGAGATTCGAAACCATAGATTTCAACATTTATTGTTGAAATAGACGTTTTCGAGAAATGAAAAGGAAATGGTGGACTATAACACTGTTGTTATAGTAAATGATTTCCGAAAGGAAATGTTTTGTATAGTTTTGGGATTTATATATCTATTTTAATTTCGAATCCCTATACTAGTGATTTTGGGTTGTCGTAACAATGTTTTACGCAACATTCGTTTTGGCCCAAATAAATAAGTTTAAAAGAATGATTTCCTTAAAGAATGAAATATATACTTAATTTCGATTGAAGTATATTGAATATTTTCCAAGTGTTGAAAATAAATAAAATTTGTGAATTACTTATGAATAAATAAGTATGGAATTGTTTTCCAATATGAAGTGATATTTAGAATTTATCTTTTTGAAGATAAATTGAAAATGAATAATTGAAATCGAATATTCATTGATATTTTGGAATTATAAATTCACTAAGGAATTTATAAAGAAAGTGGAATTTGTTTAAAAATAAATATTGATTTATTTTTGAAGTATTGAAATTATATATCTAGTGAAGATATTTTTGGAAAATAAATAATTTGGAAAATTATTTGGAATCTGGTGATGTGTGCATATCTATTGATAGTTCAATAGCCGACTATCAATATTTCCTTTTGAATGGGTATTTGATGTGTTTTGTTTGAATGTGAATGCTACACTTATTTTTGAATAAGCGCTCACTATTCGGGTTAACCGGGAAAGGACCATGGGGTCGTATAACCCATTCCGAATATGTGATACGTCGTTGTGAATTGCATTGAAGATCGGTGTTGAAGACCCGGTATTTGCGAGAGCGATAGGATGACCTGTCGATTGTCTCTGCACTGAGTTGCAGCGGTATAGTGACTCCCTAAGTGATGGGAAATCCGATCAGGATTGTGAATATCCGGATTGCAAGGACTTCTTTGTAAGTGCCTTCGGTTTTGTTCGATCCCGGAACAGACTTGTATGGATTGTGTGTCTGACATTACAAGTTGAGATATAAAGCCGATTTCTTTCAAATATATTTCTGTTGGTGGCGGAGAATTTATTCTTTTAGCTTAACACCCTTCTCTGAGACGTACGAGCTCAGAGGTTATATAGTTGAAGTTATCAGCGATATATTCCCAATTTGGTAATGTGACATGCTGAGTGTTGCTGTAAATGATCATTGTGTTGATTATTGTGATAGGATCGCTTATTTGATCGTCTGTCTTGGTGATCATTGTGTTGATCATTTGTTGACCCAAAGCATGGCTTTTGTATAAAGTATGTTTTTGTGGACGTGACTTCGTCGAGCCTCACACCCCGGAAATGGTCAAAACAGGAAAGATGCGGCAAGGTTATGAGGGGTAGCACCCTTTAGGGTATGTACATTTCCTTCTGGATAGAGGTGGTATCATGGTATGGAGCCCAGATATTTAACCTATGTGGTTACTACGAATTTATTACTTTGTGGTTGTTGGTTTTCGGGATCCCGTGAGAAAGGTCGTTTACGATCGGGGAATGGCGTGCTCGTGTCAGTAGTTACCCAGTTAGGGGTAACCCGGCCTTGTGTTGGCAGAGTTCCGGTTTGGTTCTCGGGGATGTCTTTCCAGAGGCATTCTCATGTGGCAATGGGAAGTTCCTTGGCCTGACCATTTGTTGGAAATCCAAAGAAACAATACGTGACTTGTACGGTTTTAGTTGTATAACCTGCTATGGAATGTGGCGGTAACCTGCTATTGAACATAGTTAGCTATAGTAGGCATACGATAATGGTCGTATGTTGGCTAAGATTTATATTCTACTTTCGAAATGAATTTTTCCTACACTATACACTAGTAATAATATCAAATGCTTCTTTTTAATGCGTATCAAGCATCTTTGACTATCATAAGGAGAAATCTCCTCCGATTCTGCGTTTGCATTGTGTGTGTGTGCGGGAGGCCTTATGGTAGTCTCATTTTTAAAAGCATTGCGAATTGAAATAAAAATATTCCTCTATTTTGATTTTAAAGATAAATAAACTGTTTTGAGTTCTCACACCAGTCACATGACTGACTTGGATTTTATTGTTTTCCTTCCTTAACTCTGGGTGCCCACCAATTTCCACACGGGCAGTCAAGAGTTAAGGTTTATCAGGATATTCTGGAGTTGCTGGAGGCAAGCTGGATGGCATGACGTATTACTAGTTATATAGTATTTCTTTTTCCGCTGCACTGTTTGTTGTTGTTGTTGTTGTACACTCTGATGATATGATGTAATGTAATGTGATGTAATGCAATAACTGATATAGTTCTTTGTTTAAAGATTATTCATTTATTATTATATGTTGTTCCGCTGCGAATTGTGAGATTCCGATGTTGTTCTGTTGTTTTCTGTTCCGTTCTATTTTCTCTATATTCTATTCTCTTTTTCTTCTATTTTAAAATTTTCTGTTCTCTTTTCTATTTTCTCTTCTTCCTATTTTCTGTTTTCTTCTCTATCTTTTCCCTCTATTTTCTCTCTTCTTTCTTCTTTCTTTTTCTTAAATTCTTTTTAAAAAAACCCTCAGTGTTCGGTTTTCCATCGTTCGATTCCTCGGCAGTCGATAAAGTGAGTGTCGATGTCGAATTTTCGGAAGACGAAGAATCGGGTCCTGACAGCTAGTAAATATATAAGCTTAGTTTCATGTCCCATAACCACTAGCTTAACTTAAATATTTACGAACAAATTGTTGATCTCTACTTGAAAATTCTCACAAGAGATTCAATCGAATAAGTCCAAGAATTAACTGACGAAGTAAACGCAAGCGTTTCATACCACTTGTTTTATTATACCGTTTAATTAGATTTCTCATATGAATGAGGTAAATGTTTGTATATGCTAGTAGATTGGAAAACGGTTTAAGAAACAAGCTTTGTAATAAAATGGCGTTGAAATCATTTTGATAAAAGAATTTTGATATTTACTACTAGTATTGAAAACCTTTATATTTTTAAAAGTGACAAATCACAAAAATGATTGTAGAAACAATCAATCACTAAAATTCACATACGAAGACGTGAATAAAATCCAAAGAAATCGATACCGAATCCATCAAAGTGGAAATACCCAAAAATTCCAAAAATAGTAGTTATCAAAGTTGACAAAGGTGATAACAACTAATCGGAGAAGAATGATCGATTAATAATTGAAAATAAACAAAGCAAAATGAGCATAAATAGGCAAACAGGGAAATAGTAGCAGGTCGGTTGACCGGACTTCCTGAGCCGGCTGACCGAACCAGAAACAAAAAGTTTCGGCTACAGTTTCGGTTGACCGACCCAGGGGTTCGGTCGGTCGAACTGCAATTTCTGCAATTCCTACCTTATTTAATCGAAGTGCAAATTCTCACTCAATTTGCAACCGGTCGAGCACGGACGCTAAAGGATTACGCCTATCGGCTACCCGGTCTTGTTGGCTCCTCGATGCATCACCAAAAACATGTTCAAACATCAAAGTTAGGATCTTTAAAGATTTAAACCCAAAACACTAAAAATTGGGATATTCGCTAATTCAATCCAAACCAAAAGCAAATGCACATGAATAAGTGTTTGGAATTCATACCCAACATTCAAAGATAGATATAAGCATAGATGTGAGATAAAAATCTCACCTTTTCACAAAATCAACGAAGGAGAAGCTTGAAAGCAAAGGAAGAATCAACCACACTTCAACACAACCCAAATGAGCTTGAATCTAAGCTCAAAAGAGGTACATTCCCAAAGTTAGGTTTAGGAATTTCTGAAATTGAAAGGAGAATGAGCTGGAGAAGAAGAAGATGATGCTTACCAATAGCTTCTCTTTGGATTTGGAGCTAGAACTTGATTTGCAAATGAAAACTAGGGCTTGGAGTTTTAATTTCTCATTCCTCTCTCCATTGTTGATAAAGCTTGAGTATTAGGAAATAGAAATGAAATAATGAAGAGAAGAGGGGTAAAGCTTGGGTCTAATGGGCTGAAACAAAACCAAAGCCCTAAGTGAAAAAGTAGCAAAATTCCACTATCTCCAAAGATATCGAAGTTTATACTCAAAAAGATTGCAAACGTCATTTTGAACTCAATGAGGGTGGTCTCGAGTCCTAATTTGACTGTTTGCAAAAAGTAGCTTTTCGGACTATAATCCGACCAGCGATTAAAATATTTAAATACTCAATCGTAAAATATGCGGGTTGTTACAACGATCTTTGATATTGGATCTGTATAAGAGATACCTTTGTTTTTTTTACTTGCCATAGTCTATGTACAGTCGTTGTGATTGGTATGGACGATCATTACAATCGGTATGGATTAAGATTTCATGGATTTTGGAAAATTGGATTCTGTTTTCATGAAATATATATATATATATATATATATATATATATATTCTTATGTTTTGTGATGGATTCAGAGTTAAATTAATTCTGTGACTTGTTATATTTTGGACTTTTGGATTAACTTTTATGTCTTGTGTTATGTTTTGGATTCATTCTGTGACTTGTTATATTCTTGTGTTATATCTTGTTCTCATTCTTTTGGATATTTAGAAATAGTCTAACCCGGTGTTATTTTAATGCTCGGGTCAGGCCAGGACTTTTTTGGTTGTAGAACAGGTTGATCTTTGAATGGTTGTGCTAGCAAGGAGATAAACATTTTTGACTTTTTGTTTTTCTTATTTAGGATTAATGTTTGTTTATGGGATTTATATTTGAGTTAGAGAACTGCACCGGCTGTATATTATGTGAGTCCAGTGTTATATTTGATAGACTCTCAGTTTTGTACATTAATATGAGGTTTTGTTATTCTGCTGTGATATGTGATTACTATTTTATATTATATATTGTTCCAATTCTGAGAAACCGATGTGTTTATTTCTTTGGACTATGATTGTATACTTCAAATTTTATTCCAAAGATTAAGAAAACTGTAAGTACAATGTTTTTGTGTTAGTTTAAAGATATATTTGGGGTCGGGTGTGGTATAGATTGTTTTATTAATTATCTACATAGGGATAGGAATATAAAATGATTACTGAGATAATCATTTGGGACGTATTTTGATGTAAAATTTTAGTGTAGATAAATTGGAGTGAATAAATTTGGAAAATTAAGTTTAAATTTAAATAATCAGAGTGCGCAATGAAATTTTAGAAATAAAATTGTTCCATTATAGGTGACCATTTAGTTTTGGTTGATTGGTTGTATTTATTTAATTTAGTTGTGTGAATGCTAGTTATAATAAAATAAATATAACTAAGGAAAACTTGTGATTGTGTGTTGTGTTGACTTCTCCAAAAAAATGTTTAAAGACTCTAATTGATATGTCGAACGACATGTTATCGATGGGAGTTCCTAAACATCGAACGAGACATTTTAACATGAGAAATAATTAATTTAGAAATTTGGAAAATATTTGAGATTAAAATAATTTTAAATGATATTATAGCCATCGAATAAATTGTGAGAAGTGGAGAGCATGGCGAGGCAATGTTGATATTCTATGTAATTAACTTCGCAGCCAAGCGATGAAATAAATCACTAAAATTCCGTGGCTTAATATAATTTTATATAGTTAGATAAGTTAATGGAAAATATTTTAATTTTTGAATTAGTTATATTATAAATTTAATAGAAGTTAATTGGCAATTTTTTATAAAGAGAATAATTGGAAATCTACTTTCATTTATGAATTTCACTTTCAAATTCTTTGGTTTGAATGGAAATAAATTGTTATATATTAATAAGATGTTAAAATATTAAGAAACTGTGAAAACAAAATTTTGGAAGTGAAAGGATATTTTACGGAAAAAAGTATGTATATTTTTCTATACAAGTAGGATAAATATTAAAAGCATGTACTTCGAATATAAATAATATTTGAAAAGTAATTATTTTGAGTTATAATATTATTTTGAAAAGAAAATATTAGTCGGAGTTTTGATAATTTTATTAAGTAAATGATTTGAAACTTGATGCCATTATATATGGAAGTTGAGTATTTTGGTGAAATATTTTTGAAAAATAAATTTAAAAGGGAAATTTATCTACTAGTATATATGTATTTAAAAGTTTTAGTGGTTTAAGAAATGAGAATGGATATTATGAATGTGCATTATATATGTATTACTTTTGTATGACGTGTGCAACCACCGAAACGTAGCAATAACAGAGGTCAATAGTGAGGCTACGTTGACTTCATAGTCAAATTCGTTGCAAATTGACATAAAGATTCACTATAAATGGATGGCAGCAACATCATTAAATTATTATATAAATGTAAATAGTGAATGTTTATTAAGAGATGTATAATAAGAAGAATAGTTTGTGAAAATTTTGATTTATTGTGTATATAATTTTATTCTTTAGATTGATGTTAAATTCAAAATTTTAAGTAAGAAATTAATGAAAAAAAGAATTGAAACCTTATATTAGTTGAACTAGATTATATTCTTTGGAAAGATGTAAATTTTGGAAAGGGCAAATTGGAAGTAATAATTAAAATTTGGAAATTTAATTTAGAGATTTCTTTCGTTACAGAAATTATAGGGACACAATTTTTTAGAGGGGAGTCTATAACAACCCTGTTGTTAATTACCTAATTGTTCTAAATTTAATTATGGCTAATTTGTTCTAATTTGTGATTTGTGAAATTTAATTGTGAAATTAAATGTAGTTTTTGGGAATAATCGATTTGATTTAATTAAGAAATAAGTCTCATTTCTTAAAGAGGATTTAAATTTATAATTGAAAAATTATTGAGTCAATTATTTAAATTTGACATTTAGAATAAAATGTTAATATTGAGATTTATGGTTTAAATTGATATTTTGCAATTAATAGTTTATTTTAATTAAAAAATAACGAGAATAACTTTTATTTGCAAAGGCTATATTTAAATTTTATAAAACTATCTCAATATATAGAAATGAGGATTTTTATCTTGTGATTAGTTTTGGTAAATTTAAAGAAATCAAAATATGTTAAGTAAATGTTTAGTGTAAAATAGTGTTTTATAATAAGCAATATAAAAGGGAATTTGAGATTTTAATTCATATGTGATAATATAAGAATCTTATTATTTATAAAAGTGGTTGAAATATAAATAAGTGTGTAAAATAGTGTAAATGTGGATTTGGGAATTTAGTTTAAAGGAATGATTGGATTAAGGAAACTAAATCAAAGAATGTAAGGTTTTTGTTAATAAAATAAAATTCTAGAATCTCTTAATGGGTTAATTTCTTATCTAAGGCCACTAACTAAAAGAAGCCAACAACTTCTCTTCTCATTCCTTTGTCTATACATTCATTCTCAACCTTCTACAAACAAAAAACAAAAGATAGAGAAAAAAAATCTACTCATTTAAACCCTACAAACTAATTTGAAAATCAAGATAGGCATATATTGTTAATGATCTAGAGAGTCCAGGTAATGATTTCAAAATAGTGTAATTACAAATAGTTGTATTTCAATTTTTACAGCAAAGTGTGATTGGGTTTTTGTCGTGTTCTTATAAACTGAGTTCTAGGGTTTGCTAGTTTGAAATCTTGGGCTAAAGTTATAATCTTGGTTGTTGAATTGAAGAGTAGAAGTGATTTAATCACCCAAACAACTGTCTCTAAATGTATTTACATGTTGACATAATTAGTTGAATTTGGTTGCTCGATGATCGTGTAATTGTCTGTTGTATTTACAGTAAATAGAGATAAGGAACCATGTGAAACTTTTTAATGTAAATCAGTTTTAACCTATTTTGAGTGTTTTGATTGCTTTGGTCTATACTTGATTTTTTGCATACTAAAATCAGAGTCCATAGTACAAATATAATCACTAGAATGAACATGGGCCGGACCGAAGTGGATTAATGTTGATGGTGGACATGAAACGCACCTGGAATTTCAGGTGGTCCACCGGTCGACCAGTCATGGTAGATCGATTAACCAGTTAGAGGTTTGGAACACAAGTTCTAGGTCCTTTCTGATCCACCTCGCTCTGTCATCTATTGATGTGCTTGATTGCTGGTTTTAGGGTTTTTTTTGATGATTTATCTTCTGGATTTTTTTAGTTTGTATACACTAATTCAATGGATTAAATTAAGTTGAGTTTTATAATATAGTTACTTAATATATGGTTTTTAAACCGGTAATTGTATAAAAGTTAGCGTACTATGATATATGGATTTTAACTTGTTTTCCGAACAAACTTACTTCCTTTTATAAATAATTTCAAATAAGTATTCACACACACACACACACACACACACACACACACACATATATATATATATATTGTTGGTAATAGAAGTGGTTATGGATTTTGTAAAATGGTTTTATGGACTTTAGAAATGGTTTGGAAAATATATTCCTAAGTGGACAAAATGCTTTAATACCATATGGGTTTGAGATATGAGTGATTATGGTTCTATAAAATAAATGGAAACATATATAAGTGGCTTTGGAATATGACTTGTGAATTATGAATCCTTTATGAATTTGGGACGACCATATAGATAATAGTATTTTGATACTAAAGCTAGAATTTTGGGTGATTTTACCCATGGATAAATGTGTGTGTGTGTGTGTGTGTGTGTCTATATTTGAGAAATAAATGAGCTTATGGTATTTAAAATAAGAAGTTTGAAAATAAATATATTTATAACTATGTTATAAACCTTTTCATATATGGAAAATAATTTTATTTTGTGACTCCCCACCTCTATACCCACGCTAGCCAAGAACACTATGGAGTAATGCTGTTAACTAGCACGGAGAATAAGGCTGTTGAGGAGCGACCATCTGTATAATTGCTTTGTGCGAGTACCGGTATGCCAGATAAAAATATAACTTTTCATCTCAAGGGGAAATCTGACATGCCGATACAAACTCAAAGCTACTACACAATGGCTATATGTAATCTTCGGAAACAAATATAGAAATAAACATAACACAAATCAGTCACAGATAATTCATATCACTAAGGCGGAAACATATATGAATATAACACATGAAAGTGTTAATCAGAGTAGTGGTCTAACAAGATCCACAATATCACAAAAGAATAGATACAAGTGCTAGACAAAAGAATATTTATACATTAAGGAGTCTATATCTCAAATGTATACAACAAAAACTACTAAACCAAAGTAGATAAGCAAAAGTCAGAAGATAGTTCCAGATAGGAAGTCAAGCAGGAGCACCTGTAACATCTCGGTTTGACCCAAGTATTATTTAATAAGAAAATAATAAACGGATCAGTCTAGCTATAAATATCAGATGAAATGATATAGAATAAGAGATATGGCATATACACATAATAACCATAATGACATACTATGAAAAGTATGTAAATGAATAATCAACAAGAGATTAATCAATATCACAAGAATCTTCTCAAAGATAAAAAGGAACGTCAAATTCTTTATTTAATTCACCAAGCCACAAATAACGACATACATATCAATGCCAATTTGTACAAGTTGGTGAAACATAAATTCCAGAAATCAACCATTAGAAATCCAGAGATCAAATAATACGGAACAACGACGTCGTACAACGTAACGTCCGATGAACCAAAACACGGTAAAGTGGAAAACGACGTCGTACAGTGTAACGTCCAATGAACCAAATCATAATAAAGTGGAACAACGACGTCGTACAGCGTAACGTCCGATGAACTGAATCAAAGAGACATCGCGCATTGCTAGTCCAAACCATAAAATGATCATCATCGATCATCAAGAAGTGCAATTACAATAAGCTAGTAAATATATGAGTTTAGCATCATGTCCCATAACCACTAGCTTAACTTAAATATTTGTGAACAAATTGTAGATCTCCACTAGAAAATTGTCACAAGAGATTCAATCGAACAAGTCCAAGAATCAGCCGACGAAGTAAACGTAAGCGTTTCATACCACTCGTTTTACAAAGCCGTTTAATTAGATTTCTCATACGAGTGAGGTAAAGGTTTGTATATGCTTGTAGTTTGGAAAACGGTTTGAGAAAATGAGCTTTGTAATAAAATAGCGTTGAAATCATTTTGAAGAAAGGGTTTTGATATTTACTACTAGTATAGAAAACCTTTATATTTTTAAAGTGACAAATCACAGAAATGATTGTAGAAACAATCAATCATAAAAATTCACATATAAAGACTTGAATTAATTCCAATAAATCGATATCAAATTCATTAAAATGGATATTTCCAAAAATTCCAAATAGAAGCCATCAAAGTCGAATAATTGATAGCATCAACTAGGCATCAAAACAAATCGATAAAAATTGGAATCACAAGCAAAAATAGGCAAAAATAGGCATACTAGGCATATAGGAGCAGGTCAGTCGACTGGCTCACTGAGTTCAGTCGACTGGACCAGAAACTAAAATCTTTAATTTCCTGCAGTCAGTCGACTGACCTAAAAATCCAGTCGACTGATTGCAGGGAAACAGAGGGCCCGAGCCTCTAAATTTTGCCTTTGGAATGCCTATGTGCTACAGCCAGTCGACTGAATTTCAAGACCAGTCGACTGACTGGCACCAAGGTTGTTTTCTTAGCCTATGAAATGAAGATGCATTCTTCTTCAAAATGCAACCGAGCGAGCAACGGACACTAGGGGTTCATGTCAATCGACTACCCGGCCCTATAAGCTTCTCGATGCATCACCAAAAACATGTTCAAACAATAAAGCTTTGATTTTTGATGATTTGAACTCAAAAAACTAAAAATTTGAATATTCATAGAACCAATCCAATTCAAAACCAAATGCACATGAATAAGTATTAGGAATTCATACCTAACAATCATAGATAATCATAGACTTAGATGTGAGATAAAAATCTCACCTTTGAACCCAAATCAATGAAGGAGAAGCTTTCAAAACAAGCTAAGATCAATTCCTCTTCAATAACAACTCAAGAAGCTTCAATCTAAGCTTACAAGTAAAATATTTCCTATGTTAGGTTTAGGAATGTCTGAAATGGAATGGAGAAAGAGTTGGAGAAGATGAAAAGGATGCTTACCAATGGGTTCTCTTAGAATTTGGAGCTAGATCTTGAATTTTGCAAATGAACTAGGGTTTTGGATTTCTATTTCCCATTCTCTTCCACCATTTTTGCTTTAGAACTGAAAAGAGGAGGAAGTGAGAGTGAATGGGAGAAGTGGTTCAGATTTGGGTATTAAGTTGGCTAGTAGGCTGAATCCAAACCCAAACCCAAAGTGAAAAAGGTCAAATTTTTAGCTAGCTCCAAACATATCAAGGTTTATACTCAAAAAGGTTGCAAACGGCATTTTGAACTCAATGGGAGGGGTCTCGAGTCCTAATTCGACTATTTGCAAAAGGTTGCTTTTCGGACCAAAATCCGACGAACGATAAAATATTTAGATAAAATATTTAAATATAAAATTGATAAATGTGCGGGTTGTTACAGACTCCCCTCCTTAAAGAAATTGCGTCCTCGCAATACTTAAGAAGAAAATAAGAAGTAACAACCATAGAAGCATATCAACACAAAAGAAAATTCTAAATAGGAAGTTCACCATAAGGAGCATGAAAGAGTAAGCCTGAACGGGATCGCTCGATGAATTCTCTGGATTCCCAAGAGCAATCCCTAGGATTTGAGAACCATTAAACTCTCACAAGAAGAACATGTTTATTCCGAAGGCGCTCAACCTCCGAAGCAATGATGCGAATGGAATGTTGCTCAAAAGTCAAATTTGGCGAAACTTCAATCCCCTCAATAACACCGGGCTCAAGAATAAAAACCGAAAACATAAAAGCATTTCCATAGTTAAAAGACGTGGAAAACGTCAAGAATAGCAGAAAATTGAGCCGGCGCAACGGCGTAGTACAAAAATGGTACGCCCGAATAATTTCGGAACACCGACGTAGTACAAAAATGGTACGTCCAATGAACCGATAAACCGGAACAACGATGTAGTATAATAATGGTACATCCATTGATCCAGATAAGACGAAACATCGATGTAGTATAATAACGGTACATCCGATGAACCGAACACCATAAAAGAACATCGGACACTAGTCCATAAAAGAAATGAGATAAAGCTCAATAAAATGAAGTATATCAAAACGTCGGATGAACTTGATAAAAAGATAATTCCAATCAGACAACATCAAAGAATCAACAACTTGTTGCCTACGACAAAACGCATTGGCAACACGATTTCCAGAATATCAAGATCATACGAAGCCAGGAACTCGAGTAAACATGAAGTTCCTTATGAGAAAATAAATATTCCAAAGATTTATAATCGAGGTGGAGAACAAATTTCTCCCCCAAAAACGATGATGCCAAACTCTAAAAGAGAAAACAATAGCCGCGTGCACTAGATCATGAGTGGCATACCTAGTCTCGATAGGCTTTTATGACTTAGAAGCACAAGTGATAGCACGTTCATCTTTTGCAAGAGAACGGCATCCAAACCAACACGACTAGTATTGGTACAAATAGCAAAGTCTTGGTTCCCTTCGGAAAATACAAGAATAAGAGTATCGGAAGAGAATTCTTGAGACGACCCGACTTTCTACTCCCGGAAAATGGCATCATCTTAAAGAAAGAAAGGGATAGAAAAGAGAATAGAAAGAAGAGAAGAAAGAAACAATACATCAGCATCTAACAGCGGAACGAATAAATTATATTAATAACATAAATATTACATAGTTTACAACAAATATCAGAGTATACAGATTTACAACACATACTAGACAGTTATAAACACCTGTCTAGTTATACAACTCAATACAACAACTCAGAGAACACACAACGGAATTATATATATATATATATATATATATATATATATATATATATATATATATATCTACACGCGGAAGCCTCCTGCTCCATTTGCTCCTCCATAATTCGTCAAAGCTAACCTGAGTCCTAACCTGAATTCCCTTGGCTACTCGTAAAAATTTGAGTACCCAAGAGTTTATGAAAAACAAAAATAAACTCCGGTCAGACATGGGTCTGGTGTGAGTAACAGGTTAAAGTTGCTTAACTTTCAAAAACCTTTTGGAAAGAAAGGTGTCACGTAAGACTTCCCACACATAAACATGGAAAAGTTTTTACCTTACGCTAACAAAACATTTAATAGGAAATCCGATGATATTATAATGTGTCTAGGGTTTTCAAATAAATAAGAAATAGCCGAAATTGTTACATTTATTAAATTCCAGCTACTAGCCACAAAAGTGGGTAATACAATCAAAACCGTTGGCACTTATTGGATTTTGGATTCCATACAATGGCAGGGCTACTGGGGTACCGCCCGTCACAGTACGTGGCCTAGATCAACGTACCGAGGATCACTCCTGACCCTCTGCAACACAAAGCCGGACCCATTCCTTACTGAATAGTTCCGAACAAGACAACCCCATGGTTGTAGCTAGCAGCCACCCACACAGCCGAATATAAAGGGACTTCTAGAGAGGGATCAATCTTGCTCTCCAGTGGGTGCGACCCACGAAGCCTTGCTGCACCTCCCCTATTTTAGCCATTCTTGGTTGATGAGGCTTGAGGCTACGATTACCTTTATAGGACATATCACTTTGAATGCTCATCGTCCACCTGATGATGTTCTGAAAGCATTCAATCCATACAAGTTCGTTCCGGGTTCGAACGAAACCGTAGGCATTATCTCGTTACACTCATTTTGGAATCACCCTCAGAGTTAACGACAATAACCCTTGCACTCTGATTCACATCTCGAATCTATAAGAACTAATTCCGTCAACTCATTACGGAATCACCCACAGAGTTATACTGACTCATAGTCCTTACACCTCGAGTCTTCACAAGCTCCACTTTGAATTCACGACCTAACGTTATTTAGAATCGATGTGGTTTTCGGATATCCAAATATGGAAACCCGATCCCGGTCTCATCGAAAACCAAAGCGTGTCTTTTAAGGTCAAGTTGTTTTAAAGGTTTAAAACAATTCAATTACAATATCTATATACACACAGATAGACAACTCACAATCACAATTGATAATTAACATTATCACCTAACAGGTATCCACATTATCAATATCAAATAGATATATCATATATCACCATCATAATAGATAATCTAAGTTATCATCACAATACAATCCAAGCATTTCATACCACACAATACCATTTATCTCATTACTGAGATCTCAATGCATCCAAGACAATCAATGACATTCATTCATCCATAAGCAATGATTTACTCATCATCCTATAATTAATTTAAAATGAAGTAAATTAACTATCTTCAACTCTAATTAATTTAAAATAAATTAAATTAATTACCCCATCTTTAATTAATTTAAAATAAATTAAATTAATTACTTCATCAAATTATAACTTGCTTACCCAACCATTTAATTGATTACAATCAATTAATCACTCATAAATTACTTTAATTAATCACTCTTGATTAATTTCCCTTAATTACATTCATGTAATTATCCTAAATTAATTTCACAAATTAATTAACCTCAAACAAAACAATAATTAACTTTTAATTACTTTAACTAATTAATTAATCATAATTAATTACATTAATCCTTAATTAATTGATTAATTAATTACCTTAATTACTTATTATTGATTAATTAATCATAATTAATCATCTTTAATTACATCATTAATTATAATAATTAATGATCCTTAATTATTCCTTAAATTAATTACTCTAAGTAATTAACTAATTTAATTACTATATTAAACCAAATTAATTATCCTTAAATTAATTTCTTAATTAATTATTTGATTAATTACTAAATAATTAATCCAAATTATCTCATACTTAAACATCTCCACTTAATTACAATCATGTAATTATTAATTAATTACTTAACAAAGTAATTTCCAAAACTTTTAATTACATAAAGTAATCATTTATAAAACTCAAGTGTTTATAGTTAATTAAACTTAATTAATTAAATTAAACAATCTCACTAAATTAAATTAATTACATTAAGTAATTAATTTCCTAATTACTTTATCAAGTAATTACTCTCTAACCATTTATAAATGATTATTATTAAATTAATTAATCTAATTAATTATAAAAATTAACTACATTAATTAATTGTTAAATAATCCTGGTTAATGACCTTCATTAACCATCCTCAAATTATTTTATAAGGTAATTAACTTAAATTAATTACCATTTAAATTATCTTTAATCATTTATTAATTAAAGTTAATTATTAAATTTATTAACCTTAATTTTAAAACTTAATTACATAATTATTATTCATTCATCATTAATTAAAAATTTAATTAATGATCTTAATTCCAAATTGATTAATCATTAATCAATTATTAATCCCAAATACAGTTAATTAATTAAATTAATTAACAAATCTTAATTACCTTGTTAATTAATTCTAAAACATAAATCTTAATCAAATTTTCAAAATAAAACATAACTTAATTATGTTTAAAACAATTTAATTCAAAACTAAGTACTTATGAAATTACCTTTAAATTTCAATTTAAATTTAAGTTTAAAATAGAATAATTTTAAACTTATCAAAGTTTTAAAAAAAATTAAAACTTATTTAAAATTACAAGTCAAAACAAAAGTTTGACTTAAAAATGAAATCATAAGAATTTGAAGTTAAATTCATTTTTAACAATTTTAGAAACTCAATTCATTCTTAGTTTCAACTTTTCAAATTTAAATCTTCTTTTTAAATTTAAAACTGGAGTTCAGATTTAAGCTTAGATTTCCCGATTTAAAATTAATTCTTAAATCTTAATCACATTTTAAAATTTTCATTATTAAAAGTTTTAACTATTTTACCTAAAATAAAATAGTTAATTAAGTTGAATTTTTAAACTTTTATTTTTATTTAAAAACTGGGTTTTGAATTCAATTTAGAAATTCAAACTTCAATTGAATTTAAACCTAAACCTTATCTTACACAAAAGCTACAGATTTTAAAATTTACAAACCCAGATTTTAAAACAGTTACTGTAACCTGTAAACTACAGTTTTAACCCGAGAAAATTAAATTCTACTTCGGGTTTCATGCTTCATCACTTCGAGTTATTAACCTATTTACTTCGAGTTAATTCACGGACCTACCCTGCAACACCCCAACCCAAAACAGTTCACCTGAAAACTCGTCGCCATGCATATGCACGGCGACTCCGGCCACAACCAATCGACGCCGATGAACGCCCCACTCCATAAACTAACTCAGCAACCATCCACGGCCATCGAATCAAACAACCACCCAAGAAAACGAAATCGAACTCAAAATTCCAAACCTGGAAAACATATTCAGGTTTTTACTTCAAACCTGTCAAAGGCCAGTTTGCATTGCTCCGACCATCTGAGATCTAGCCACTCCGGCCTCGAACTCATCCACCACCAACCCAACGATTCCCAAAACATCAATGCACTCGGTCAATCCACCACTTCAAACTGACTCAAAGCACAAACCTATTCAAAACTAGGGCTTTATTCTAAAAATCAAAACTGCAATTCAATCTAGCAAATTTAATTACTTCTTTGATTTTTCTAAGGATCTATGATCCTTACTTAATAACTCAGAAAGAAATTTGGGTTTTCTTATACTACAGATTGCAAGAATTTTCACAAATTCATATTTTGTTCAAGAATAAACTGTCACTAAATCAAACACCTAAAAATTCTACTACTTGATTTAAAAATCAAGTTCCAGTTTATATTTTTGATTTGTATTACTAAATTACCATATAAATTTGATTGGGTTTGGAAAAAACTTAAACATGCAAGATGATTCTGGTTTTACAGAGGCAACAACCTGTATATAACTTCCTAAAAACCTTTAAATGTTAACTTAAAACAACTTTGCTTTATTATTTCATTATATCAAGAAACAATTTTAGTAATAAGTATATAAAAAAAATTATGGATGCTTGAAAAATCAGAGAAATAGAACAGGCAAATTAAAAGAAAAAAAAACAGCATGCATACCATACATATTCATAACAACAGTTATTCATAACATAAGAATTTACCTATTTCATTTTAATAAACTAGCATGCAACCTGTTTAAAACTTTAAAGTTCAAAGTTACTCACCTTAAAACAATGCAGAGCTATTTTGATCCCTTGAATTTTGCAGAAATATGATATGCAGAGTCCCTGTTTTTCCTTTATGCAGAAGACATAAAAATGCAAGCTTGACCCAAATGCTAGCATGCAGATGTTCATTCAACCCATATTCAAACAGAAATGCAAAGGTCTTCATTCACTCCAGGTTTGAAACAGAGTGCAGAGAAAAAGAACATGCTTCATTTTGCTTTTAGGAAATGCAGATAAAAAAAACAGTGCAGGCTTGACTCTTTTTTTTTTAGAATCTGAGTTGAAATTTGAAAGCTCATGATCCAAACTCTAATTGCTTGCATGCAGAAAGAATGCAGTTGCTAAATCCTCAAATACATGCTATGATTCCCAGTTTAAACAGAGTGCAGAAAAACAACAGTGCATGCTTCATTTGATTTTGAGGAAATGCAAAATTTTGATAAACAGAGGTTGATTTTGTATAAGAAGTGAGATATGCAGATTTGATCTTTGATAAGGGGTGGAGTATGCAGGTTTTTACTTTGATTGGAAATGCAGATTTGTGGATTTTTATATGCATTTGTGAATGCAGATTTGGATTTGAATATGCAGGCCTTATGATAGATATGAAGATGAGTTTGATTTTTTTTTCTTTTGATTAAGGAGAATGAAAAATATATGCATGAATGAAGATTGTAAACTATACAAATGTATTTTCAGATTTTAATAAAAGCAAAGAAAAATAAAAACTAAAATTTTAACACTTGTCAATTTTTTTACAACACTTGTCAATTTGAATGCATATGAATCTAACACATGTATTCTTTAAGATAATTAGTATTCATTTACAAGCTAATGCATGTTTTAGCTTAGTTTCAATTTGTTAATTTAAATTTGAATATGTGTATAAATTATAAAAGAAATAAAAACAAATTATGTTTATAAATGAACTTATACATATTAAAAATTAAAACAATTAAAATTTTATACTTTTGAACTTAAATTCAAACTAAATTCAAAATCAAATAATTTCAAATCAAGTTATACATAAAAATTCAATTTGAAATAAAAATTACAAATTCTTATTCAAAGCTTATTTTAAAAGTCATTACAATATCAATATTATTTTTATAAATATCTTTTTATTAAATTAAAGTCATTTTACAAGAATTTATATTTTTATTAATAAAATATCTATTTTATTAAGTCATGAAACCATTTTGTTAGTTTATTCTAAATTTAAAACTCAAGCCAATTTAATTAAAACATTTTATATTTTTCTAATCAATTTTAAAATCATATATTTATTTATGAAATAATTTCAAAAACTCAATACTAATTTAAAACAAAATTTCCAATTTATAATGTATATATTAGAATTTTAAAACATGATTCAATCACTAAATTTAAACCAAAATCATTTATTTAACTTTGAAAAGCTTAAATATTAAATAAAACAAATTTTCCAAATTATTACAAATATTTAAAACTAGAAAATATGCTTTACTATTAAAATTAAAACAAATGCTAATCTATTTAAAATATAAACCAAATATTTGTATTGTGAATAGAAATCAATTTATTATTTTAAAAGATAAAATGACCAATTTAAATATTTATTGAAGAAGATTATTAAATTTATTTGAATAATTATTAACAGAATATCAATATCAATTTAATTTTAACTACAGATTATTAAATTGATATTGTTAAAAATTCCGGGATATTACAAACCTTCCCCCTTAAAAGAATTTCGTCCTGAAATTTAAAACAAAGGTAATTTAATAATCTTATTAAATTTTAAATTTAAACACAAGCATATATCAAACATATGCTAACAACCCAAAACAACCAATCAAACAAATCTAAATATCCAGACAAATTCTGGATAATTTTTTATCGAGTTTCCCCAGGTATATATATACCGGGATACTCGTCCTAGAGAATCCAAACAAACAATACTATGAAGCTATAAAAACTCCTATACAACTATATCTATAACACTAGATAAGATATCAGACTACAGACGAGTCTGACTCAACAGCCGAAACTCCAGAACTGCTGGTTCCACAACCAGGGACAGATCATACACGTACTAACTCAGAGATACGTGAAACTCATTGAATTCCAGTTATCCAGACTGGCAATTCCATCCTGTAGATCAATCACTTATTCTCCAAAATCACAGAAAAGATCCAAAGCACTTTAGAGCCAGCTTCTCAGACTTACCCAAACTTATAGCTCACTTATCGATCGGAGAAAACTTACCCAAAATTAAATTTCCGACTTCAGAGTCCATATCCCTCCGATTCTTATCCACAAAACTCTTCAGACGATCCTGGGCTGCCTACAAACTTACTGATCAGCTCAACCTACGCTGATGCTTCTAGAAACAAACTAGACCAATAAACTCAATCAAAATGATCTCCTCAAGATCAACCAAAATCAAGATCTCAAACTCAACTCCTCAACATCAGAAGACAACAACTTCTTCTGTCCAGCAAAGAAAAGCAGATACACTTCCAAACTGCTTCCGCTGCTTAACTCTGATCTGAAGTAGAAGAGAATGCTGAAGAAGAACGCAAGCACAATTGGACAACACACCCCAGAGACATGATTCAGCAAATCCATAAGAAAATTCAGAAGTTTCTCCAAAACTCTGAGCTGCTACACCAACTCAACTCTTGGAACCATTCTTCTATAAAGCTGAGCTACCGGTACCACTCCTGGAATCCTAGTCGATAAGAAAACTCAATCTCCAGATGCGGACAAAACTCTAGCTTCTTGATGACATCCAGAAAAATTCAGATAACCCAAGAGAACACTCAAACAATCGCAAGTCACTTTTGCGATCCACCAAACCAAATCCAAGTAAAACCGTTCTTCCTTAACCAAATTGAACAGCTTACACTTAACTGGCCAACCCATCGAAGAAACAGGTTCACTTAACTGCTTCTGAACTCCACTTCAGAAAAATTGCTAAGCCAGAAGATCTCTTGCCAACACCGAGAACATTCCAAGCTGCACTGTTGCCATAGATGCTAAAGAATTCCAAATCAAAGCTCTCCGAGAAACTCGGACCTCAAAGCAAACAGAAACTCCGGCTGACCACAGCCGCAACACTGAAGCAGACTCACTTCCATAATTTGTTCCAAAGAAAACATCTTCGGGAACATCCATAGTCACTGCATCTCATCACGCAGCTACTATCCCTGAGGTATTCAAAATACCATCACTCGCTTCTGCCAAACCAACAGATCCAAATACTACTCATCAAACTTCAGAAATGAACTCCGAACCATTACAGATTACCTTCAGAGGTCAAATGAAGTTCTTCATCACTACAGAACTCACTCGAGACAGTATTAGGTCTACAGTCTCAACAGATAGACTTCCAATCTCAAACATCAGACTCCAACCAATGGTAGTAATCGTGTTACACACACTACTACCCCATCTACCTTTATAACTTATATTGAAAAACCTGAACAGGTATCCCAACAGATAGGTAGACATATATATATATATACACACACACAAATTACAAATACGCTCTCTCAAGAAAGACACCACTACAGAGCCTAGGTATTCACTCAACCTAATGCTCCCTAAGAAAGACACACTTCAGAGCCTAGGTATTCACTCAGCCTAATGCTCCCTAAAGAAAGATACACTTCAGAGCCTAGGTGTTCACTCAGCCTAATGCTCTGATACCAGCTGAGACGACCCGACTTTCCACTCCTGGAAAATCGCATCATCCTAAAGAAAGAAAGGGATAGAAAAGAGAATAGAAAGAAGAGAAGAAAGAAACAACACATTAGAATCTAACAGCCGAACGAATAAATTATACTAATAACATAAATATTACATAGTTTACAACAAATACCAGAGTACACAGATTTACAACACATACTAGATAGTTATAAACACCTGTCTAGTTATACAACTCAATACAACAACTCAGAGAACACACTGCGGAATACTATATATATATCTACACGCGAAGCCTCCTGCTCCATTTGTTCCTCCATAATTCGTCAAAGCTAACCTGAGTCCTAACCTGAATTCCCTTGGCTACTCATAAAAATTTGAGTACCCAAGAGTTTATGAAAAACAAAAATAAACTCCGGGTCAGACATGGGTCTGGTGTGAGTAACATGTTAAAGTTGCTTAACTTTCAAAAACCTTTTGGAAAGAAAGGGGTCACGTAAGACTTCCCACACATAAACATGGAAATTTTTTTACCTTACGCTAACCAAAACATTTAATAGGAAATCCGATGATATTGTAATAGCGTCTAGGGTTTTCAAATAAATAAGAAATAGCCGAAATTGTTACATTTATTAAATTCCAGCTACTAGCCACAAAAGTGGGTAATACAATCAAAACCGTTGGCACTTATTGGATTTTGGATTCCATATAATGGCAGGGCTACTGGGGTACCGCCCGTCACAGTACGTGGCCTAGATCAATGTACCGAGGATCACTCCCGACCCCCTGCAACACAAAGCCGGACCCATTCCTTACTGAATAGTTCCGAACAAGACAACCCCGTGGTTGTACCTAGCAACCACCCACACAGACGAATATAAAGGGACTTCTAGACAGGGATCAATCTTGCTCTCCAGTGGGTGCGACCCACGAAGCCTTGCTGCACCTCCCCTGTTTTAGCCATTCCCGGTTGATGAGGCTTGAGGCTACGATTACCTTTATAGGACATATCACTTTGAATGCTCATCGTCCACCTGACGATGTTCTGAAAGCATTCAATCCATACAAGTTCGTTCCGGGTTCGAACGAAACCGAAGGCATTATCTCGTTACACTCATTTTGGAATCACCCTCAGAGTTAACGACAATAACCCTTGCACTCTGATTCACATCTCGAATCTATAAGAACTAATTCCGTCAACTCATTACGGAATCACCCACAGAGTTATACTGACTCATAGTCCTTACACCTCGAGTCTTCACAAGCTCCACTTTGAATTCACGACCTAACGTTATTTGGAATCGATGTGGTTTTCGGATATCCAAATATGGAAACCCGATCCCGGTCTCATCGAAAACCAAAGCGTGTCTTTTAAGGTCAAGTTGTTTTAAAGGTTTAAAACAATTCAATTACAATATCTATATACACACAGACAGATAACTCACAATCATAATTGATAATTAACATTATCACCTAACAGGTATCCACATTATCAATATCAAATAGATATACCATATATCACCATCATAATAGATAATCTAAGTTATCATCATAATACAATCCAAGCATTTCATACCACACAATACCATTTATCTCATTACTGAGATCTCAAAGCATCCAAGACAATCAATGACATCCATTCATCCATAAGCAATGATTTACTCATCATCCTATAATTAATTTAAAATGAATTAAATTAACTATCTTCAACTCTAATTAATTTAAAATGAATTAAATTAATTACCCCATCTTTAATTAATTTAAAATAAATTAAATTAATTACTTCATCAAATTATAACTTGCTTACCCAACCATTTAATTGATTACAATCAATTAATCAATCATAAATTACTTTAATTAATCACTCTTGATTAATTTCCCTTAATTACATACATGTAATTATCCTAAATTAATTTCACAAATTAATTAACCTCAAACAAAACAATAATTAACCTTTAATTACTTTAACTAATTAATTAATCATAATTAATTACATTAATCCTTAATTAATTGATTAATTAATTACCTTAATTACTTATTATTGATTAATTAATCATAATTAATCATCTTTAATTACATCATTAATTAAAATAATTAATGATCCTTAATTATTCCTTAAATTAATTACTCTAAGTAATTAACTAATTTAATTACTATATTAAACCAAATTAATTATCCTTAAATTAATTTCTTAATTAATTATTTGATTAATTACTAAATAATTAATCCAAATTATCTCATACTTAAACATCTCCACTTTATTACAATCTTGTAATTATTAATTAATTACTTAACTAAGTAATTTCCAAAACTTTGAATTACATAAAGTAATCATTTATAAAACTCAAGTGTTTATAATTAATTAAACTTAATTAATTAAATTAAACAATCTCGCTAAATTAAATTAATTACATCAAGTAATTAATTTCCTAATTACTTTATCAAGTAATTACTCTCTAACCATATATAAATGATTATTATTAAATTAATTAATCTAATTAATTATAAAAATTAACTACATTAATTAATTGTTAAATAATCCTGGTTAATGACCTTCATTAACCATCCTCAAATTATTTTATAAGGTAATTAACTTAAATTAATTACCATTTAAATTATCTTTAATCATTTATTAATTAAAGTTAATTATTAAATTTATTAACCTTAATTTTAAAACTTAATTACATAATTATTATTCATTCATCATTAATTAAAAATTTATTAATTAAAAATTTAATTAATGATCTTAATTCCAAATTGATTAATCATTAATCAATTATTAATCCCAAATACAGTTAATTAATTAAATTAATTAACAAATCTTAATTACCTTGTTAATTAATTCTAAAACATAAATCTTCATCAAATTTTCAAAATAAAACATAACTTAATTATGTTTAAAACAATTTAATTCAAAACTAAGTACTTATGAAATTACCTTTAAATTTAAATTTAAATTTAAGTTTAAAATAGAATAATTTTAAACTTATCAAAGTTTTAAAAAAAAATTAAAACTTATTTAAAATTACAAGTGAAAACAAAAGTTTGACTTAAAAATGAAATCATAAGAATTTGAAGTTAAATTCATTTTAACAATTTTAGAAACTCAATTCATTCTTAGTTTCAACTTTTCAAATTTAAATCTTCTTTTTAAATTTAAAACTGGAGTTCAGATTTAAGCTTAGATTTCCAGATTTAAAATTAATTCTTAAATCTTAATCACATTTTAAAAACTTCATTATTAAAAGTTTCAACTATTTTACCCAAAATAAAATAGTTAATTAAGTTGAATTTTTAAACTTTTATTTTTATTTAAAAACTGGGTTTTGAATTCAATTTAGAAATTCAAACTTCAATTGAATTTAAACCTAAACCTTATCTTACACAAAAGCTACAGATTTTAAAATTTAAAAACCCAGATTTTAAAACAGTTACTGTAACCTGTAAACTACAGTTTTAACCCGATAAAATTAAATTCTACTTCGGGTTTCATGCTTCATCACTTCGAGTTATTAACCTATTTACTTCGAGTTAATTCACGGACCTACCCTGCAACACCCCAACCCAAAATAGTTCACCTGAAAACTCGTCGCCGTGCATATGCACGTCGACTCCGGCCACAACCAATCGACGCCGATGAACGCCCCACTCCATAAACTAACTCAGCAACCATCCACGACCATCGAATCAAACAACCACCCAAGAAAACGAAATCGAACTCAAAATTCCAAACCTGGAAAACATATTCAGGTTTTTACTTCAAACCTGTCAACGGCCAGTTTGCATTGCTCCGACCATCTGAGATCTAGCCACTCCGGCCTCGAACTCATCCACCACCAACCCAACGATTCCCAAAACATCAATGCACGCGGTCAATCCACCACTTCAAACTGACTCAAAGCACAAACCTATTCAAAACTAGGGCTTTATTCTAAAAATCAAAACTGCAATTCAATCTAGCAAATTTAATTACTTCTTTGATTTTTCTAAGGATCTATGATCTTTACTTAATGACTCAGAAAGAAATTTGGGTTTTCTTACACTACAGATTGCAAGAATTTTCACAAATTCATATTTTGTTCAAGAATAAACTATCACTAAATCAAACACCTAAAAATTATACTACTTGATTTAAAAATCAAGTTCCATTTTATATTTTTGATTTGTATTACTAAATTACCATATAAATTTGATTGGGTTTGGAAAAAATTTTAAACATGCAAGATGATTCTGGTTTTACAGAGGCAACAACCTGTATATAACTTCCTAAAAACCTTTAAATGTTAACTTAAAACAACTTTTCTTTATTATTTCATTATATCAAGAAACAATTTTAGTAATACGTATATAAACAAAATTATGGGTGCTTGAAAAATCAGAGAAATAGAACAGGCAAATTAAAAGAAAAAAAAACAGCATGCATACCATACATATTCATAACAACAGTTATTCATAACATAAGAATTTAGCTATTTCATTTTAATAAACTAGCATGCAACCTGTTTAAAACTTTAAAGTTCAAAGTTACTCACCTTAAAATAATGCAGAGCTGTTTTGATCCCGTGAATTTTGTAGAAATATGATATGCAGAGTCCCTGTTTTTCCTTTATGCAGAAGACATAAAAATGCAAGCTTGACCCAAATGCTAGCATGCGGATGTTCATTCAACCCAGATTCAAACAGAAATGCAAAGGTCTTCATTCACTCCAGGTTTGAAACAGAGTGTAGAGAAAATGAACAGGCTTCACTTTGCTTTTAGGAAATGCAGATAAAAAAAACAGTGCAGGCTTGACTCTTTTTTTTTTTTGAGAATCTGAGTTGAAATTTGAAAGCTCATGATCCAAACTCTAATTGCTTGCATGCAGAAAGAATGCAGTTGCTAAATCCTCAAATACATGCTATGATTCCCAGTTTAAACAGAGTGCAGAAAAACAACAGTGCAGGCTTCATTTGATTTTGAGGAAATGCAGAATTTTGATAAACAGAGGTTGATTTTGTATAAGAAGTGAGATATGCAGATTTGATCTTTGATAAGGTGTGGAGTATGCAGGTTTTTACTTTGATTGGAAATGCAGATTTGTGGATTTTTATATGCATTTGTGAATGCAGATTTGGATTTGAATATGCAGGCCTTATGATAGATATGAAGATGAGTTTGATTTTTTTTCTTTTGATTAAGGAGAATGAAAATATATGCATGAATGAAGATTGTAAACTATACAAATGTATTTTCAGATTTTAATAAAAGCAAAGAAAAATAAAAACTAAAATTTTAACACTTGTCATTTTTTTTACAACACTTGTCAATTTGAATGCATATGAATCTAACACATGTATTCTTTAAGATAATTAGTATTCATTTATAAGCTTATGCATGTATTAGCTTAGTTTCAATTTGTTAATTTAAATTTGAATATGTGTATAAATTATAAAAGAAATAAAAACAAATTATGTTTATAAATGAACTTATACATATTAAAAATTAAAACAATTAAAATTTTATACTTTTGAACTTAAATTCAAACTAAATTCAAAATCAAATAATTTCAAATCAAGTTATACACAAAAATTCAATTTGAAATAAAAATTACAAATTCTTATTCAAAGCTTATTTTAAAAGTCATTACAATATCAATATTATTTTTATAAATATCTTTTTATTAAATTAAAGTCATTTTACAAGAATTTATATTTTTATTAATAAAATATCTATTTTATTAAGTCATGAAACTATTTTGTTAGTTTATTCTAAATTTAAAACTCAAGCCAATTTAATTAAAACATTTTATATTTTTCTAATCAATTTAAAAATCATATATTTATTTATGAAATAATTTCAAAAACTTAATACTAATTTAAAACAAAATTTCCAATTTATAATGTATATATTAGAATTTTAAAACATGATTCAATCACTAAATTTAAACCAAAATCATTTATTTAACTTTGAAAAGCTTAAATATTAAATGAAACAAATTTTCCAAATTATTACAAATATTTAAAACTAGAAAATATGCTTTACTATTAAAATTAAAACAAATGCTAATCTATTTAAAATATAAACCAAATATTTGTATTGTGAATATAAATCAATTTATTATTTTAAAAGATAAAATGACCAATTTAAACATTTATTGAAGAAGATTATTAAATTTATTTGAATAATTATTAACAGAATATCAATATCAATTTAATTTTAACTACAGATTATTAAATTGATATTGTTAAAAATTCCGGGATATTACAATTCTTTGAAATAATCCGCTTTCCCGAAAAACTAAAACTTT
The DNA here is from genome assembly GCA_030765085.1 of Allium cepa. Taxonomy (NCBI): domain Eukaryota; kingdom Viridiplantae; phylum Streptophyta; class Magnoliopsida; order Asparagales; family Amaryllidaceae; genus Allium; species Allium cepa. Next base: position 782,621,760 of record CM060929.1, read on the forward strand.
CAAAATTACATTTATCTTTATGTAATAATCTTTCTAGAAAAATGTACATTTTTACAATTCAATATATTTATATATATCACGTCTGATTGTCTCATCAAAGCGTTTAGGAAATTCCTATCGATATCGGTTATCAAGCGCGTCGACCAGAATTCTTAAAGCACTCAATGGGCAATACAATCATAAAATCATCTTTTATGTGATAAAAATATCTCTTAAAAAGGTTTAAGAATATTATTAGCTCGTTTTAAGAGCAAAATCAAATTGTACTTATAAATAAATCTTATGAAAAAGATTTTCAAAATTTTAAATTACTATTTTCATCCAAAATCTATAAATACAAGAATGGTCTCATTGAAATACTCATAGAATACTCAACTCGTAAAATGAATGAAATAAGCTGGACAAACTGAATGATATAATAAGTCATTCATAAGAATCATAACGAGTGCGGAATGCGGTAAGTGGAATGCTAACTCCCGCAACTCGTAGCAAATGAAAATCGGTGGCAAGGTCGAACTAAAAAGAAAGGCCTTAACACCACTCAAAAGATTGCTTAGGAGATAATCCTAAGACAAGCTCAAAGATACCAGAAAATTCTCAAACCACATGAATGAGAGAATAACACTTTCCTTATAAGTGGGCTTAAGGAATAAAACGATGCAACCCAAAAATTCGAAATCAGAATCACAAAGAAAAATAGAAATCTGCTTAACAGATAGAAAATGTCGAAGATGAATAGTCCACTCGAAAAATAGGATATGGGCTTCACAACGATTAAGCCAATCCTTTCAAAAAAAGTCAATTCCGAAGCCTAAGTAAAACATCGGCTCGGAAAGAAAAATCACATAAAATAATTTCGACATCAATAAAGACAAATTGAGTGTTGCGGATCTACCATCCGGATTCGCAATCCTCAAAGAAGTCATCAAGCCCAGAAATGTTTTAAAGGAAAGAAACCAACAAGTTCTTTTGGTACAAAATAATGAGATGGATTTATATCAACAAGAACTCGAAAAAGGATAATCACATAATAAATGTCATCAAGGATTGAGTGAAAAATACCTTGACCAAGAAAAGAGTTGCGAGGCGTTTACACAATATTCGGCTCTCCCTCTCTCCTACTTTGAAGAATGGGACATGTAGATATATGATGACCCGAACTTGTGCAATAACGGCAAAAGAGAGGTTTCGGGCACTCCCTTGCATAGTGGTCTGTGGAACCACAATTGTAGCATCGTCCACGACTAGAGGTAGGGGCTTTTGCTACCGGAGTTTCTTGCCTCCCTTTCTTGTTGGGAATGGGGCCTTTGAATTTGATAGGCCTCTTCATGTTGTTGTTGAAGTTTTGTTTGGCACCCACAACTTCAACACCACACTCTTTATCGGCCTCTTCAAGACGAAGAGCGATATCAATAAGCTGATCAAATGAAACTTCAAGTTTCAGGAGTAATGGCTTCTTAAGATTCTTATTCAATCCATAGACAAATCTCTAATTTTTCTTCAATGGGGTATTAATATACTCAACCCCGTATTTAGAAAGAGATTCGAAAGATGCGACATAGTCTGTCACAGAAGATTCACCTTGAACAAGGTCAATAAAACGCCGGGCCAAAGTTACTTTTTCAGCCTCCGGCACAAATTTCAATTCGAATCTTTCCCGGAATTGCTCCCAAGTGAGATCCGCTTCAACGATTTCAGAAATTAAAAGCTCATACCAATCCAATGCTCTTTCTTGGAGCATTCTAGAAGCCACTTGGGCTCGATGTTGATCAATAAGGTTCATGCGAGAAAAGGTACGATCGCATGATTTGAGCCAAACTTGAATTTCTATAACACTCTAGGATCCCATGAATGGCCTTCCACCCAAATCGGTATAGTCTCTTCATAAGCGTGCAAAACCGGATCTAGGATGAGTAGGCTCTGGAATGGGTCCGACTGCTTGAGCGTTCTTTACTAGATCAAGAAGCTGCTGGGCAGACATAAATACTCCATCCTGGAGAGTAGCACTAGATTGTCCGGCACTGGGACGATTTGATCTAACCATTTCTCTTCTTTAAGAAAGAAAGAAGAAGAAAAGTCATTCTCAAAAATAAATATCAAGCAATCTTGATAGATAAAACAAGGAATCATAAAAGAAAATTGGGTAGATCGGTACGAAGACTCGAATTAAATCCTAAAGCACGACTCCTAAGAAAGACTTAGGACGATGATCCTTGCTAGATTATTCTACATTGTTCCGAAGTTTGGCTTTGATACCAAGCTGTGGCGCCCCACCTCTATACCCACGCTAGCCAAGAACACTACGGAGTAATGCTGTCAACTAGCACGGAGAATAAGGCTGTTGAGGAGCGACCATCTGTATAATTGCTTTGTGCGAGTACCGGTATGCCATATAAAAATATAACTTTTCATCTCAAGAGGAAATCCGACATGCCGATACAAACTCAAAGCTACTATACAATGGCTATATGTAATCTTCGGAAACAAATATAGAAATAAACATAACACAAATCAGTTATAGATAATTCATATCACTAAGGCGGAAACAGATATGAATATAACACATGAAAGTGTTAATCAGAGTAGTGGTCTAACAAGATCCACAATATCACAAAAGAATAGATAAAAGTGCTAGACAAAAGAATATGTATACGTTAAGGAGTCTATATCTCAAATGTATACAACAAAAACTACTAGACCAAAGTAGATAAGCACAAGTCAGAAGATAGTTCCAGATAGGAAGTCAAGCAGGAGCACCTGTAACATCTCGGTCTGACCCGAGTATTATTTAATAAGAAAATAATAAACGGATCAGTCTAGCTATAAATATCAGATGAAATGATATAAAATAAGAGATATGGTATATACATATAATAACCATAATGACATACTATGAAAAGTATGTAAATGAATAATCAACAAGAGATTAATCAATATC